>CANSGD010001541.1:2451816-4903633 GCA_947645195.1 Patellifolia procumbens
CATTGTTCATTTGATTGATTTCGAGTCAGTTTGTCAAAGTTAAAGAGTATTTCTACTAATTGAGTCGACTTGACTAGGATGAGCGTCATCGAACCTTCTTAAACACATGAGAGTGTGAGTTGGAAGGGTATTTATGGTCGGGTTGGTGAGTGTTCGGGCATATTCTTTGCCTGCCACAAAATAGAGAGGAGTGACACCCTTGTGAGAGCCTTTTCAGGACTTGTATGCTTTGTGGATGCTTGAATTTGATAAATTGCTTGAATGATTGGTGGTTGGATGGATTTGATTAGCCAAACTTGAATTATGCCTGCTTGAACGATTCTTAGTCTTGAAAATGTATTGAGCTTTGAATTGCTTTTTATCTATGGGGTGAGGCAATCTATTCCATGTTCATGTTCTGTTTGCTTGAGGACAAGCAAAGGTTTAGCTTGGGGGAGTTTGATATCACGTATTTATATAATCTTTTCTCCCTTATTTACAAGCTAATTTGTGCGTCATTGGAGCTCTTGGGAGCTATTTTGTGCTAACTATCGTATATAGTTGTGGTTTTGTGTTTTAGTGTTGAATTGCAGGTTTTAGGGAGTTTTCTCCTTATTCCCGAGCCATTTGGAAGCAACCACGACTTTACGAGATGTTACGAGGCACGTAGGATGGCTCACGAGCTTTATGGGTAGTTTAGGAGGTCCCAAGACCCCTAAACGTGAAGATTAGAGAGCCAAAGAGTCCAAAACGAGGTTTCCGTGCATTGATCGGGCAGAAAAGGCCCGATCGGGCGAAAATACATTGATCGGGTATAGAAGTTGCGGATCCAATCGGGCAAGGCGTGCCCGATCCCATCGGGCGAGCATACATGTGGCCAAACCCGATCAGGTGTATCCTGCCCGACCCGATCGGGTTGGGTACTGCTAGGTCTCATTTTGTAGCTGCTTTCGAGGGAAGCTTGGTGGCCCAAATCATCGCCTGGCCCGATCGGGTGGATGCCCACGGCCCGATCGGGTGGACCATATTTTCTACTACAGCCATACACTGCTGCACCAGGCCTCAAGAACAAGAAGGGGCCATTTTGCTCCCAGGCCCGATCGGGTGCATGCCCAAGGCCCGATCGGGTGGGCCGCAAATTTCATCCCCAGCTTGCTGGGCTGCTGCATGGACCACGAGAAACAAAAGGGGGCTTTTTGGTATTTGACCCGATTGGGTGGGTGCCTCGGACCCGATCGGGTCTGGCGCACCTATTCGCGGATTTCGGCTTTTTGTTTCCGTTTTTAGTTAACTTGAGGGGGTATTATAAATACCTTTTTCCTCATTATTTAGGAACATCTTTTGATTATCTTTCATTAGCTTTAGACTCTAGTTTTATCTTCATTGTTCTTAGTTTAATTCAAGCACTTTAGATTAACTTAGAGGTGAGCAGACCTATTTCGATTTCAATAAAAGTTCCTGCTTTCCGTCAATTGGTACTCTTTCCTACCCTAATCTCTTTTGTTATTCTTGATTGCTTAGTTTATTTATTTAATCGTTCATGATGCAATTGTTAGGGTTTCATATTAGTTTTGTTGTTGTTAATTCGATCATGTCTGAGTAGTCTCTTTCTAGGGTGTTAGATAGGAAAGCCATGTTTATACCATGATTGTGATTTAGACTTCTATCAAGTTCTAGGGCTTGATTAGGGTGATTGTGATGTGGTTTGTTCTTTATTGAGTAATTAATGTTATTGCGCAATTTCATTGGTTGCTTGTGGTTAATAGTTGTTTGCACAGATCCGTCTTACGACTAGAGGCCTAGGACACATCAGTAGTTCTGATTACGTTAGTGACCATGCGGCGTATGTTGAACTATGAGCGTTGAACTTAACCATAGCTCAACATAGGCTCTAATCCCCCGACTCTTGACTTAGGTTTTGGTAGTAGTTGACCCTATTTGATTGGTATAAGCATGGTGGACCGACTTAATACCCTAGGTTTTTAGTCCATAGTCAATTCCTCGATTTATCCCGTCTTCTGTAGTTTATTTATTAGTTTAATTAATTCTTCCCTGATTTCATCTGGAGTAGCTGAATTGGTTGAATATTGATTTAGAAACTCTGTCTCCCTGTGGATTCGACCCTGCTTCCACTGACTACCTTAGTTAGAGGACCGTAGGTTTATTTTTTATTAGGTGACACGACTAAAACCTATCAAATTTTGGCGCCGTTGCCGGGGAGACGGCTAGTTTTCTAAGTTTTTATTTGATTATTTGGTCTACTCCTCTGTACCTCATTGGAACTTCATTGTTTCAATCGAGGTACGTTTTACTGCTGCTTTTTGTTTCTTTTGTATGCCCAGGTCCCAAAGAAACGGTTGCCCAATTCCAGCGGACCCCGATCTTACTAGGACAATCAGGCGGATCCGAAAGATAAAGCAGAAAGAAAAGCAGTATGTTCAGCTGAACACCTCCGGAGCAGACACCTTGAGTTCAGTCATGTCAAAGTCACTGAAATCTTATGGGGTGCCCAACCCGGATAGTCTTTCTACTGGACCTACTATGCCCACCATTGCCGCAACAAATTTTGAGATTAAGCCTGGACTCATCAGCATGGTCCAGCAAAATCAGTTTGGTAGGCATCCTACTGAAGATCCGGCAAATCATCTGCAGCGGTTTCAACAGCTTTGTCGAACCGTCAAACATGTCGGGGTCACTCCAGATCAACTAAAAGTCATGTTGCTCGAGTTTTCATTGAGAGATAGAGCCCAGAAATGGTTGAACGACGTGAAAGAAACAGAATGGAGTGAGATTTCTGCTGCGTTTCTAAGAGAGTATTATCCACCTACTAAAACAGCAGAAATCAGAAATAAACTAGCCACGTTTTCCCAAGAGCCTGATGAAACATTACGGGAAGCGTGGGCTACGTTTAGAGATCTATAGAGTGAGTGTCCACACCATAATATGGACAAATGGTTCTTGACGCAGACATTCTACAATGGTCTGCAGCCTCAGACGAAGTGTATTGTTGATTCGTCTGCAGGAGGAGTGTTTTTAGACAAGGCAGTTGATGAGGGTTATGAATTCATATCAAATCTTGCAGCCAATGACCATTCATCATCTAGGAGTTTGACTAAGAAGGTACTTGAAGTTGACGCTATTTCATTGCTTACATCTCAGATGGCGCAACTGACTCAGCAGCTAATGAGGTCTTCTAGTTCGACACCTCCGCCTATGAGCATCAATGCTATGTCTGCCGTAGCACCCATTACCTCATCTTACTGCGAGGTATGTGGTGTACAAGGTCACTTTGGGCATGACTGTCAGTTCAGTCAATTTCAGAAGGAGCAGGCAAATGCCTTTCAACAAAGGCCACAAACTTTCCCCCCTTCACATAACTACCAAAACCCACAAAACTATCAACCTCCACCTCCACCAAACTATCCTAAACCCTCATACCATCAAACCCAACAAAATTTCCAAACACCACCACCACAAAACTTCCATCATCCCAATAACTTCCAAACTCCACAAAATTTCCACACCCCACCTCCACAAAACAACAACCCACAAGAGCCTAGCAATTCTGAACTGATGAAACTGATATTGTCTATGCAAAAGGCAAATGAGGAAGCACGGAGGAACCAAGAGAAGCATATCAAACTTCTCGAGGCTCAAGTTGCTCAGTTGGCAGAAACTAATGCACAGAGACAGCAGGGACAATTGCCAGGGCAACCCGTTCAGAGAGAACATGTGAATGCCATCACTCTTCGTAGTGGCATTGCATATGATGCCCCTCCAGTGCCCATTGATGAGGTTATCCCGACTGCAGGGAAGAAGAGGGTGGTAGAGGAAGGAAAAAGGAAGAATTCGACGTCTGAAGTCGATTTGTCTGCAGAAGCTGAACAGACAGGGAAGAAAAAGGAGAAGGTTTCTGAAACGCCTTTTACACCAATCCGTTCTGCTTGCGGCCAATACAACCACAACCTAACTTGCACGAGATTCAACTATACTTAGCCCCGCTACTGAGAGTCCCGAGGGGACTACATCCTCCCATACCTATAATAGTTAGCAGTACTGAACAAGCGAGCCATCGATCTGGGGAAAGAAAGGGACCGCATTTGAAAAAAAAAAGGCAAGCTTTAGCTTGACTTGACTTGACTTGGCCTTCGGAACAAAGGTGATTGTGTTCATGCTTCAGACAATCTGACTAATTCTATATACTTCTATCTAATTATAGACTCTTTTTCTATTAGAAAGGCGAACCTATAGGCCTGTTTTAGCGCGTTTCCAAACCAAAGTAAACGCTACTAAAGACCGGGTGAAGAATGAAAAACGTCCGCTAACGGGATAAGATCTTTTTTAGATCAGCAACGAATGTCTTGTATCTATTAAGAAAGATTTCTCTCCGGGTTCAAACCCTGAATTCCATACCTTGCGGAAGGCGATTCACGAGAGAATCGCGCACAGTTCTATTTGACCGAGATGTGAATGCCCGTGATCTGCTCAGTATAGTGATGGATTTGATGGCCGACGTCTAAGGGGCACGAATAGGCCGACATGAAACGAGTTCCCCGCGGAACATTTTATCTTTCATCCTCGGTCGTTCGGACATTGGATTTCGGCACTTGCGTTCTCATGCCCGAAAAAACCCTCGCAATTGATTAGGAGAAGCGAGAAAGAGGGATTGTTGTCCATCGAAAATCGATAGGAATTCCCCGGGGATTGCCTTCTAATAGATGTTATGTCTTTCATTATTAAATTAACATAACATCCAATCCCATGCTAATAAGAAAAACGAGCGATTGCTAGTCAGCTTTCATTTTCTTAAAAATAATGGTAGGGGCTGAGGTTTTGAAGGCTTTACAACTTCCTTCAATTAGGGAATAGTGCAGATGGATCAATCACGTGGTTCTGCAGTGTCCTCCAACTTGTTGTCCGCTCCCCTTCACCCTCTTCTTTGCTGGACGGAAAGATGCGAATTGTGAAAGCCTTCCCACCACGCGAAGTTCAAACCTCGCCGTGGAGAGAGAAGCGAATTGAAAACGGGCCTCAAATCTCATCCCTTCGCAATCGAAGGGAGGATGAAAGCGGGAAAAAGACGACGAAACCCCTTTTTCTTTGTCAGCCGACTTGAAAGGTGCTCTCAGTGTACTGCCATACGCACTCACACATTAAACCAATTGTAGCTGGCCCAACAGTTTCCAGAATGTCGTTGTCATGATGTTGATCCGGCTTCTGCGATTACGGCATCCGCCTAGCTCCGAATATGCGCATTGGAGCTCTTCGCTCGAAGTCTTATTCTCTTAGATGTGGATGTATCAAAATATAATTCCATGGATCCTGATAGGATAATTAATACCTATATGACGGCTGCTGCCTTCCATAAGAAGTCTTTCACGTGTGATAAGGATGCGTTTGATTATTTTTAATCCGAAATAGAGAAAATTGACTCATTGGGGTCTAAACCCCTATCCGAAATTGATCCTTCTATCCAAAATCTTCGCTTTAGAGATTCGCTACGCCCCTTCTTCTAAGACGGATACTGGACTTCCTTACTTTATGATAACACCCTTGCTAGATTCAAGTTTTCCTCCTTTAGCTCTGATTCCGCTAACACGGTGCTCCTCTAATAGCTTCTTCAATGGCATCATAGCATTCGATTGCATTCAAGGTAGGTCAAAGAAAGGACGGACTACAAGGGCCCTAACCACTCGTTGATTGGGAGAACTTGAAAAGCATATCAGACTTCAAACCTTCTTCCTTCTATGATCGAAGTGAGTCCTTCAGATGGGTAAGAGAAGCACTATCTCCCCTTGGTTTTGCTTTCGTTGTGATGCTTCTTTGTTTTTCTTTCTCATCCGTCTATTCGACATGACTATATGACAATCTCGACTCTTAGGCAGAGGAGAGAAAGCCGCTTGCTTAATGGGCGAGTCAGTCACAGACCGAGGATCGGAGTTGTCCCATTCGATTGATCGATTCAGAGTCCCGACAAAGAAAGAGGACAAGCAGCCAACAACTCTGACCGGCTTGACCCTAAGGTGGAAAGCACTTTGGGCGCTGGTTTTTCGAAACCGATATCTCGCTTTCAGAATTCGCGACTAGCATTCAAAAGTGTAAGCTATAAAAGATGAAATTTCTTTAGTTTCGAATGAACTAAGTGTCTGAAAGATCCAAAAGCTTTCGATCACTGGTTAGGAAAGGAGCAAATCCTACTAGCTGAATACAGACCCAATCCTCATTCTTAATGGTCAACTTTCTCCGATCTGCGATCCACTGGAAGAATCTATTCATTTATCTTCTCTTCTATACTTACTCTTTTTAGGGTAGGAACTGTAAAAGTCTCTCCTTCTCTATCCCTATCGTCTGTACTTAAAGTTCCCAGTTGTCCTACCTTTCTCTTTTCTTCTTTCTATACGAAAAATCGCCATCTCGTAGCACCCTTCTCTCAATTTCTTATTTTTCCGAGCCCCCCAGAAAACGCTTAGAGACAAGTGCAAGTGTATTTCGCTTGCTGAAAGGTACACCTGTTATGTTCACCATTCCTCGGGATGCTGGCTTCAGGTGGTTCCCTCAATGGTCGTCTTCTCCTATTAGGAGTGTGACTTCTGCCAAGAGTCGCAAGTTATGGACTCCCCTACACCGCATGGAGTGGGATATATTCTCTCCATGCGTGTGGGATCGAGCCATCTTTTAGGCGCTTTAGGTATGACTCCAATTTATATCTCGCCTTTGGCCATTTAAGCATGAATTAGTCGAGTGAGCAGTCAACTTCTTCACTCCACTGTTCGCTTCTTTCTTATTTCCTCGGATCATCTACCCGGAGAGATGGATCCTGACGATGTAAACTTTCCATGGTCAATGTATACTCAGGTTACAAACCAGGAATCCGTTTACTGTCGTGCAGTTGCTGCTCAAGCAGGTATTTTCGAGTCTATTTTGAAATCCTGTAGGAAAGTAGCCGAGGTCAAGGGGCTCTCTGATGATCAGTTGTTGAGTCGATTCCCATTGGGAAGACTGGGCTTTGAGGATGACGGGTCTTGTAAGCTAAGGTATCTCTCGAACACATTCAAGCAAGCTCTTATACGTCCGGCCCATGATTGGTGTATGGTCGTTTTAGGGCGTATAGCCATGGCCTAATAAATAGATAGAAAGCAGAACTTTTAACCAAACTCGGCCTCTTCCATTTGCAACCTTCCGGCCTTTAGGTAAATCTGATAGGTAACAAATATTAGTTTTCCTACGATTTCTCTTCTGCTACTGATATCTTTCCTCTATCGTTCCAGGAGACATTAGTTGAAAGACTAAACAATAAGATTGTTCGCTTTTCTTAGGTCGTTTCAGGGTTAGGTTGCAATGTCTTTCTTGCTCCAACCTCCCAAAAGGGTTCCCCGTTCTTTGTCCGCTTTCGTACTGGTCAACAACCTTTGGGGCCCTATTTCCTTGTCTAACAGAGACCACTAGCAACCTGAAGATGGGCTGGAATAACTTGGGGCATTTTTTCATCTAAGTCCCTTTTTAGTGGATCAAACTCGTCCTCCAGAATTGTTATACGACCTAGCACATCCTCAAGCTCTTTGCCGAAACTCTCAACCTTGTCCAGCAAGAATCTCTTGTTCCGCTTAACGCCCTCTCTTCTTTGAATGAAGTTTGCCATTAGTAAGAGGAAAGTCAGTAGTTTTAATCTACCTTCTTGGCTTAGGTTTCCAACTGAACTTAATGGCCTTGCCGCCCCGCCGCTAGCAGAAGCTAAGCGCGCTAAAAACGTTGCTTCTGTCGGCCTTTCTGTGCAACAGTCCACCAGTAGCGGAAGAGAGGGTTATATTGTACATACAATATTACTCCAATTCTTACGGAAGCTCTTTCTTACCAGTCAAGTAGTACAACAGCTGTATCTTATAGCCCGGCGCGGCGGGTCGCCTTTTGAATTCAGTAGATAGAAGAAACTCTTAGATATATAAGGAGTAGGTGAGTGAGTCCTCAGTGACCTGAGCGATTTCGATCACCTAGCATGCTTTTTATTTAGTAGGTAACATCGCCGAAGCGTATTATCTGATTTGACTACGAACGATGATTGAGAGGGCACCGTCTTGTGCAACGCAACGATAGTTGGCTCTCTATCATCTTCTATTTGGTAGCCTTGGTAAAAGGGCCCTTACTTTTTCCAGAATTAGAGTTCGACCACAGCTGCTCCCCTTTTTTGGGGAGGATCAAGTTTTTTGCCAACTATCGACCCCGATCTCTTTTCATTTGTTTTGGATATTTCCAAACCTAGCCTTCGTCAAGCACACTAAAGCAGAGCACCCAACTATGGCAAGGCCTCCTTAAGGGTTAGGTTAGTAAATCCGGCTCGAGACGCGTTCGTTGACAAAACCGCCGTAGGAATGGAGACCTTTCAATAGAACAAAGGCGAACTGATCAACGAGAAAGAGGCCCTACTCACTACAAAGGAATACACTAAAAGATCGGAACTGCACTCATGCCTTTTCCGCATCAAGTTGACCGCTCCCCCCGCCCCCTACGTAGTGATTCTATCAATCATGTACGTAGGTAGGACCCTCCATTCTGCTTGGTATATCATGAGAAAAGAAAGCCATTTGCACCAGGCGCGCAGCGCTTTCCCTTTCCCAGATGTTAGCCTTTCTAAGTCAAGTAATGGTGACCCGCCGAAGACTTACTTTTGAACTGAGGATTCGGTTTAGTCAGTAGAGGGGACGACTTTGCCTACAATAGCCCCGCTCTGTAACCGACTGATCCCGTTGATCATATAACTGGGGGGGAACGTGTCATATTAGGGGTGAACGATAAGAGGTCTCCTCTAATATGACACGAAGAGGCTGCTTTCTCTTTTAGTACAGTCAGCTATTTATATGAATGAAGAAATGAATGCCGGGCTCTTTCTTTCTAACCTCATTTTCTTAATTTAATGCTGAAATTTTGTCTTTCGTCGAGCCCCGAGCTTGTGGTCCTCCTTTGAGTGAGGGTTCAATTGGATGAATTTATCAAGTAAAGGTCAACATACATAGCAGCAAGGATGGTACATCGCCTATTTCTTGTTCTCGCTCGGGAGCCAAAACGAACACGCCTGCCACCTACTTTGGACCTTCGACCAGGCATTCTGCCCTTGTCGAATCGGAACCAACTACCACTGCATTGCAATCGAACAGTCGAGCGGCCGCCGGCCAGCAACTTCCGTGCACAGATATAGATTCATTCTTCGTACCTGGTTCAGTCTCTCACTTCGTGGGTTGGTAAGAAGTCTGTCTTGTCTGGTAAGATGGAATTAGACAAAGAAATGAGAGTGCTCGACTGGAACAACGGCCGACAAAGACCGTAATTACATAGATAACTACTCTTCCCCTTCTCCGAAAAAAAAGGCTTTAAGGCAAAAAGCGTATGGCGGCTGGTATGTAATCGCTAAAGCGAAGATTTTGGAAAGAAATTTTCATTGCCTCACCTTCTCGTAGATGGTGTCAGTGAGAGCAATTTGAGTATCTTTCGTTGACCTTCTTTTGTAGATAGAATCTTCAATGAGTGGAAACAAGCAACCTTTTACTAAAAAAAGAAAGGTCCTTGTTGAGTACGGCTTCGGCAAGCAGAACAAAGTATGGGTTGGGTGCTTAAGCGCATCTTTCTCATTTCTCATATCGAAAAAGGTAGTTGATTTACTTAGTTAAAGCAAAGCATTAAGGGGCGTAGCGCTTGCTTACTTGATACAGTAAGGAGAAACTTAGTTTTCGTTTTCTTCCAGGAGTGCTAACGCGCACCCTTACGTTTTCTTCGCTTGCTCTGCAGTACGAACCTCATATAGAGCCACGCCCTTTATGATGAGCAGCCAAGGGGCCGCCTTCTTTTCCGAACCAATCTTTATTTACTACTCAATCTTTTTTGTGATGTGTAGCTCAGTTGGTAGAGCATTGGGCTTTTAACCTAATGGTCGCAGGTTCAAGTCCTGCTATACCCAAAGCATCTAATTAGAAATTTTTTTTCTTTGTAGAACTTCCTATCATCATATCGGCTATGATGTTCAATAAAGAGAGGGTAAGCGGTTTCAACTCTCCCTTGAATCTGTTCACTCGTGTCCCTTACCATTTTGGGGGACTTCGTTCATTTGTCTTTAGGCACTCCAAAGGCATAAGAAAGGCTTTTAGAAGAAATGCCCACAGCCACATTAGTACGCTTGGTTGACCTTCTTCGTTTTACTACTTCATTCAGGTCCCAATCTTGATTTTGATCTCCCGCAACTAACTGGAAGGAGGCGTATGAGCGGCGAGAGGAGAGACTAAAGGAATAGTTTTCGTGTGAACAGCATTCGTTGCCAAACCCCTTGTTTTGCCTACCCACCTTAACTTCTCTTTCTAGCTCCTTTACCCTTACCAACGCCTGCATTCCTTTGATTGCTTGTTATATTCCTTATACCTACCATATTCCTTTGTCTTTGCACCTGAGCCCCGGCCGGATCGACCTATAAGAAGTCTTTTCTTTGCTGGCTTGACTCCAGAACTTGTAGAGGAAGGAAGCGATGATTGGTCTATCCCATTAGGCCTAATCCCGTTAGCCAATGAAAGGACTACCTTTCTTGGACTGTGAGCGACAACACCAGATCAGAGCGAGAGACGAGAAATGCGATTAAACTGCTTAACCTTACCAATATAGGCAATGTAATTGGCTTACTTCGCCCAAAAGATGAGACTAGGAGCGTTGCATGCTCAAATGTGATCAATTGTAAACAAGCTCTTGTACATCCAAAGCTTTTTCAAAGTCCGAAAAAAGCACTTCTCGGAGGTGAAAAGACACCGACGGAGGATATGAAATAGCTCGACCAACCCTTTTTCCTAGCCCTCGGGAATCGGCTCTTTCTCTTCGAATTCTTTTCTAATTCAATTACTATAAGTTTATTCAATTCAATAAGCTCTTTTTAAGCCTCTGGTCTCGCAATTAAATAAGACCTTTGGCTTCTCTTTTGCTTGCTTTTCTTCTTCTTTTTCTCTTTTCATAAATGTGCGCATATATAGGCCTATATCCCCTTTCTTTAAGAAGGGTTTCCAAACCTATTCGCTCCCTACACCTTTTAACTAAAGAACTCGTTAGCATGTGAGAGGGATGCAATTGCTTATGCGGCTGCATCTCTTAGCTCAAAGTGTGCGTCAACCCCTTCTGGCAGTGGCATAAAGTGCCAGCCTCCGCTTCCTCAGCTTGCTAAAAGACAGCTTCCGCGGAAGATTCGTTCCTTAAGAACATGCATAGCATTAATTTGAAACAAAGTGCAGTTAAAGGCTATAAAATATGGCTTAAAGCTTAGTTAATAAGAAAAAGATCAGATAGTAAGTGCCAGTAGAGCAAGCTTCCTCTTCCGAGGGTTAACCTCTTCTTTAAGCTGATAACCTAGTCAACCCATTACGCGTATTCCATTCCCTTTTTCTAATTTCTTGCCCGCTTTAGCAGAATAGGTCCTATTTGCCAGCGGATGCGCTGCTTTTATGCCATATAAAAGAGACTAGTTTTATGAAGAATAGGCTTTTTTGCATTGATTTCCCTTTTTACAGGTAAGATGAAGCTGGTAGTGGGCAGGCTCGCTTGCGCTTGCTTGAAGAGCCGATAAGAGTCTAGGATTCCTCTTTCTTTTTTTTGCTAGTTAATTCTTATTACTGTAAATTCAATTTGAAAGAAGAGAATATGCAATCTCACTTTTTTGTTAAAACTCTTGATTTTCATTGCTGAAACCCCGTCTTTTTGGCTTGATTAGATCTTTTAGCGCTTTCAAGCAGAAAAATCATAAGATAGCAAGTGCCATTTCTACTGATCTTTTTGGAGTCATTGAATTCTCTTTTTAAGAAGCAACCCATTTCCCTGTTTAAGGCTAAATTGATGAAAATGTCCCGGTAAAGGGAAAAAAGAGAAAATGAAATTGTTGAAATTTCAATCTCTTGCTTTTCTGTATCAGAAGTTTGGAATCCGCGTAATTGGTTAGAAGAAAAGAATGAAATTCTCTTTTTCTTGCTTTAAGGGAATTCCCGCTTGCCTCAGACCCTGCTTTTGAAGTTTAGCTTGAACCTAGCCCTCGGACTTCACCTTTCTTTTTTAAAGAATGGCCTTTACAGCGCTCTATGCCGATTCCCATTTTCACTCTTTTGCCTCGTTCCTAGGGAGAAAAGTATAGGATGGAATTTGGATACTATAGTAAGCTCTTAAAATGGGCTTAGCCAAGTTGTCGGCTTTCACCAGTGGAATATTGCCATGATATAGTCGCTCATTCATTTGTGAATTCCTTTCTTGAGTCCAGGATATCATATCGGATATATATATAAAGAGTTGCCGGAACCGGTGCTACACCAAAGCATGGGCTTTTTCTTTCTCAATTGATTTTGAATTACATGACTGGGAATTCTCCTTTCATCGGTGGCCAAAAGACCAAAGTATTCACATACTACCTAATTCCGAGTTTCAACCGAACTGCTGGCACCCGTTTTCCAAGCCCTTGCTTTTAGGGCAAATAGATGGTCAGCTTAGCTATAAATTTGACTTGCTCCGGAGAGTACGATCTTTGGCTTGCTGCTCTCCTATCTCATTAGGGACAAAACCCACCACACGAAAGCTTTTTCAAAGCTATTCCCACGGCTTCGGAATCTTAGTCTTCATAGGTGGTGGTACTAAAAGCTGGGGAAATCCTCTTGCAAAGGTTCAAAACTAAGGTTCTTCATGAACGACTTGCCTGTCTTAAGCATATTCTTATTAATAAGAATATGGGACAACGACTGTGAAGGAAGGTTCCCCGGATGATTGCTTCTATCGACTGTCCTTCTCTATGTTGACTGGGGAAGCCTCTTAATGTGCAACCTTACTTTGCTCAGCTAGTGCTACTCTTTCTTTTGTTTGGCCTGATCTCGTAAAGAAAGGAAGGCTCATGAATGACCAATCCCTGAGGCACACTATGATTCTGCTTCTGTCTGGTCGTACTAGGCCATTAAAGTCTCACTACTTTCTATGTGAATCTTTGTATCCGAAAGGAAATCCCATGCATTGAGATAGCAGGTTGGATCATCATCAAACACAGGAATGGGTGCTCAATCAATGGAATGTTTTCTTTTAGATCTGTTTAAGTGCTTATCAAATAAAAATAGAAGGTTGAGGTCGAAACAAGGGATCAACCTGTAGACATGTTGCGCTGAACCTCTCTTCCTACCGCTAGGAGTGAAAGTGAAATACATTGTGCGGCTGCCCGATCATGACGTAGTCCGAAGATAGAAGATTAAGAAAAGCAGGGCAAGTGGGAGCTACTTGTTTGAAGTCTTTTTCCATATAGGGCCCAAGCGTGAACCTTCAGCTTACTGCCTTTAGAAAGGAACAAGCTTAATTGAGGCACCTACCATCTTGCATTGTCGCTCTTTTCTTTGCTCCCTGTAAAAGAGTTCGACTCATAACCCCTATCACTTTACAATCCAACCTTTTCATTCATAATAATAATGTGATTCCATGTCTATGATGATTCGGCAGGAGGCAAGGCTTTGACAGATTGGGCATGTTGTCGCTTATGACTTGGGATGGCATGGGGCATTCCCTCATGATAGAATGGCTACCCTCTTTGTGTTGTCTACTCAAGGGAAGAGCGGGATACTTGGCGAATAGGGTGGACAAGGCCGAGCGCCTTCAAACCTTGCTAAAGAGTTCCCTCCAGGGGAGCAACCGCGCTGATGACCAAGGTAGGCACCTTAAATAGCCCATCTTGAGAGGCACAATGGGAGCTTCCTTCCTGTGGGTAACCCAAGCCTTACCAGAGTTATAAGGAGACACTTAACCACACTAGAGAGCTTCTAAATTTCCCAAAGGTCCACGATGTCTTGTGTGACTGCGTGTGCTTGTTAGATTGCTTGGAGTTCTATGTTGGACCCACCCTTTGTCACCTTAGGAAAATTGACTTATCGGCTGTGTTTCTGGGCCCTATGATGGACCTTTAGATAGAATAGGAGAGGGCTTTGACTTAAGCCCAATCTGTGGTTTTGGCATACAATAAGATCCAATTTGTTTGGACTCGTTAGGTTATCTACGACCGCCCTTGCCCCAGCAGAACGAACTAAGATATATTGAATGAGGATATAGAATAGAACAAGGTAATCCGCAAGTGTCGAAAGAGCGGGTAATTCTATGTATGGTAATTCCTATTCACTAAGAAGATAGAGTAAGGTAATGCCAATTCACTTACTTGGAACAAAGGAATTTTTTTTTTCTTTTGCCTAACTGAGCTACTAACCCACCAGGGAAGAATTCCTAACTAGGTTCTGAAAGACCTTCTTCTGAAATAAGACTCATGTTGAAAGAGAAGCCGTAACTGATCTTAATTGAGACCTATTTATTATACAAGTGTAATGATAAGGGTTAAGCCCTAACTCTATAGGGGGTGTGTCCTGCCGAACTAGTCCATAGATAATACCTAGAATAGATCACGCCTCTATCTAAGTTCATTTCTGATTTAGTCGATTCGATTCCAATTCGAACCCTAGAGGAACTTCACTCAAGCTTAGCCCGTTATAGAGTCAAATTCTCTCTTTTCGCAGCCTAGGGAAGAAGGAAGCGAGTCAGAAAAAGTGCTAACTAGAATTATTAATTGGCTTAGTGTGCTCCTTTACGCCCTTAGAAGTTCAAGTAAGTGAGTAGAAACTACCTTCACGAGTCTTTACGAGGGAAGAGAAAGCGCTAAAGCAAGTACTAAAGGAAGCAGGCTAATAATAACTTAGCAGGAATCCCCTCTAATCTTTTAGAGCTCTTTCAGACAGGGAGAGCTGCTACATCCCGACAGGGAAAGCTACATAGGTAGCGTCCATCTGCAGTCCTAACTATAGTTGAAGCGAAGGATTCGGCTTATGAAAGAATCCGCTCTTCTTTGACCTATCCCCATACTTGTATCCAAGTAAGTAAATAGAAATTACCTTACTTATTCAAGTAAGTAAGTCAATTGCATTGCCTTACTCTAACAAGAAAGAGGGAACTGATTCCTCAGATTTCCAGTGTTAATTGTAGTTTCTTCTATTCGTTCTCTTTATGCTGCAAAGCTTGACTCTCTTGAGTCAACTTGCTTGATCCAGGAAAGATGTTAGACTTAGTAACATACTAAGCTAACGGGAGGGAAAGGCCCCGAAGCCAGGTCATAGTGAGCATCTCGGGATGGGCCCAACATAATCTCTTACATATGGGCGACGGCTAAGCTTCGTTCTATAGCGGTTCAAGCTAGCACCCGTTTTAACATATCATCTCGCTCGATTCGAAATCCATAGAACCCCAGCATATCGAGAAAAGATATAGCAAATCCATTTAGAGTTGAGTCTCCTCCACAAGTAGAAAGAGAGGAAAAGGTTGTGATTCAATATGAAACGGATCTCTGCTTATTTTCAACTCCCCGAAGCATTTCGTCCTACGCTCTTCCTCGTCTCTGGGTGCCTAGGTATCCACCATGGGCCTTTCCTCGTTTGAATCCCGCCCTTAACTTTAAGGCTATGCAATCCTAAGGTGCTGCTAAATGGAAGGATCTTATCAACGTCCATGAATGATATGGCTTCAAAAGGCACTGTTGTCGTCAATTATGAGTTCGCTTATTGGTAATGGGAAGTCATCTTTAGGGCAAGCTGCATTTAGGTCTCTGAAGTCGACACACACTCGTACTTGTATGTTCTTCTTGCGTACTGGTAAGATGTTATAAATAAAAGAAACTTGGGTTGGGAAATTGGATTCCCTTATGAAATGAAAGAAAGCGGCAGCTATGAATTTGTTCACCACTCTATGGGTTCATTAGTGATAGAGGTAGGTCAGCTTGGTTCTTTACCATTTCAAAAAGCACTATTCAAGTGAAGTGCAAGATCCATGACCCGACCGCTTAGCCTCTGTAGGGGACAAGAAAAGGAGTCAGGAGATGCTTAGTGTTCAATTCAAGCGACGGAAAAGCTCTAGGGATAGGAATAAGTACGAAACCTTTTTGTAAGTATACTCGTTCGAACGTTTTCTTCCCGCTCCAAGATAAGCACCCAAGCTTTTAAATAGAACTAGATCAGCCAGCGAAAAGGGTGTGTTCCGCTTTGATTCTTTTACTGTCTTAGTGCGTGCTTCGCTAACTGCTTTTTACTGACTGTAAAAAGTCCTATCCTCTTTTCTTTAGTCCTTCTCAGAAATCTTCTAACAAAAGAATTTCTCTGGACAATAGACCTCATTTTACAGGGAGTCATATCCAGCAAGTTTGTAGGCATCTCAAACTATGTCCAAGCAAAGACGTCACTATACTCATTCGGGCTCTTTACCTTTGCGCTTCGTCTCCCTTAAGGGAAGCGCTTAGAAAGTTGGTCTAGGGTTAGGGTCCGCCCATAGATGGACTTCTCTAAGTTCATCTACGGTAGCTTGACCACCTTCTTAAAAGGGAATTCGGAAGGGCTAAGGGGAAAGGGTTTTGAGGAGGAATATTACTGACTTGAAGTCCTCCTTCCTTTTAAGGAGAGCCAGTCCTTTCTACATTAAGCGTGCAGTGGAGGATACCAGAGAATTCTTGCTAAGGCAATCCAACCCTTTTTCTATTTTCTCGTAGAACCCTTAATTGAAGCACTGGAAGGATCGAAGAACTTAGTATAGTATATGCTAAGGAATCTGCTTGTCAATTCTTGGTGTAAGAATTTTTCACCGATCAGGTGTTCTCAGTCTCATGCGTGTAAGAATTAGGAATTCTTCTTCCAACTCGTCCCAGAATGGGCGTTATGGCAAAGAACAAGAAGAAAAGAAAAGAAGGAATTTGTTCGCGTACCACTCCTGCGGTAATAGAATCAAAGAAAGAAAGAGACCAGAAAGGTGAGTTTAAACAAGCGTATTGACTGCGGGGAATCGATCTCAAGTCGAATTCTACGGCAAGCTAGGGAAAGGCGAATAGAAAGCTTCAAGCGATTTAGCCGTCGGTTTGTACACTTTTCTGCTCTTTGACGACCTTACGCTGAAGGAAGAGACTAAATCGAATTATTCATTAAGCTTATCATGACGACAGAAGTCTGAGAGGGGATCGATCTTCGTCCAACGCTGGGATTGGTACTTTTTTTGGCACAGGGCTACCTTCCAACTTGGTACCCTAGATTCACCAGTGAGCTGCCGAATGACCAGCTTGGAATCTCCTCGAACTTATAGGAACTGAAACCCCATTAGGACCGCCACTTCGAGGCCAATAACAAGGGATTCAAAAGAGTTGGTATGCGCGCACATAGCACTTGCGAGACAAGGGGTACTCAAAGACCTTTTGACTACGGTTCAAATAAGTAATCTCGGGAAATGTTAAGTTATTGCGTTCCCCGGGTATTAGATTACAGCTTAGCGTGAAGTTGAGGTTAGAGTATAAAAATATCGAGGGGAATCGTCGTATATATGATGAAAGGGATGTTGACTCGAGTGAGCTTCCTTTCCTAAAAAAAAGAAGCGGCGTAATCGTAAGAATCACCAAGACCATGATTGTCGCCTAACCAAGGCAAAAATCTGGACCCACTGGAATCCTACACTCTTCTCAGTTGGATCTTTTTCCTTAGCGTGGATCGCGATTGAGCATTCCTCTCCTTTAACTTGGATCGCGATTGAGCATTCCTCTTATTAGCAGTTCATGTAAAGGTAATTACACAAAAATCAACAACAAACAATACTTGTCATGCCTCTTGCATGAAAGCATCTTAAAATTCCAAGTACCTTGAGTAAAACCGAGCTAAAACAAACTACATTGTCAGTCTCCAGCATTTCACTAAGCAAGAACAAACATCAATAGTAGGAAAGCATCCTTGAAAGCCAACATCAACTCCAGATTCAAAAAACTACATTAATTAAGCGACATAAATGATAAATCCATAAAACACCATACATATTCTAAGACATTTAAATAACTTGCTTTTTCGAATGAATAAAGAAGGGATTACAATGAGTGAGAAAGTGTGATGGCGAGTGACTAAACAAGGTGCTTTAACTTGTATTAAGAAGCCTAGATAAAAGAGATTACTTGATTAAAAATAGTAGATCCATGAGCAGAGAGAATAAGGTCGATCTACACTCTAAAGTGTAAAGCAAGTTGCACTTCCCAAACAAGACAACATCTCACAAGGTTTTTAAGTGACGGTAGGCATTTCATAAACCGTAATAGCATCTTCCTTTGTTCCCAACAAAACAGCAACCCACCAAACCAAATTAATTCAATTGAAACTAAAAAACGTTAAAAACGACTCACAAACAGCTTCCTCGAAATCAAATCATTAACCTGTTACCTATTCTTCTAACGAGAAATCGGTAGATCTGAAACAAAACATTGTTAGATTGGGTTTGGAATTGAAGTAAACCCTAATTTGTTAATTGCAGAAACATAAACCCCAATTAAATGTAAGATAAGAAAAAAAATACCTCATTGGAAGTTGGGAAATCGTAAATGGAAGACTATGGCAGCAGGCAGATTAAATTTCCGATCTTGAAAGCGAAGAATGAGCATCCGAGAACGGTGAGTGATTGATATCACGTATTTATATAGAGTTTTCTCCCTTATTTACAAGCTAATTTGTGCGTCATTGGAGCTCTTGGGAGCTATTTTGTGCTAACTATCGTATGTAGTTGTGGTTCGTGTTTTATATTGAATCGCAGGTTTTACGGAGTTTTCTCCTTATTCCCGAGCCTTTTGGAAGCAACCACGGCTTTACGAGATGTTACGAGGCACGTAGGATGGCTCACGAGCTTTATGGATAGTTTAGGAGGTCCCAAGACCCCTAAACGTGAAGATTAGAGAGCAAAGAGTCAAATGAGGTTTCCGTGCACTGATCGGGCTGAAATGGCCCGATCGGGCGAAATATTATGATCGGGTACGAAAGTTGCGGACCCGATCGGGCAAGGCGTGCCCGATCAGATCGGGCGAGGACACATGTGCCCAGACCCGATCGGGCACCGACCGCCCGATCCCATCGGGTCTAGTGCTGCTAGGTCTTATTGGGACGCTGCGGAGGAGGCGAGCTTGCTGGCACTTTTTGTCGCCAGACCCGATCGGGTGACTACCGCCCGACCCGATCGGGTGACTACCGCCCGACCCGATCGGGTGGGCCGCTTTTCTCGCCTTATTGCTGCACTGCTGCTGTCAGAGCCCAGAAGTGAAGTTGGGAAAATTTGTATGTGGACCCGATCGGGTACTGTGCTCGGGCCCGATCGGGTCTGGTGCTTTAATCGCGCTTTTTCACTTTTTGTTTCCGTTTTTAGTGAACTTGAGGGGTATTATAAATACCTTTTCCTCATTATCTTTCATTCATCTTTTATTCATCTTTCATTAGGTTTTAGACTAGCTTTATTCTACATTGCTCTTAGTTTTATTCAAACACTTTAGATTAATTTAGAGGTGATCAAACCTATTTCGATTTCAATAAAAGTTCCTGCTTTCCGTCAATTGGTACTCTACTCTACTCTTTATCTCTTTAATCACTTTGATTGCTTAGTTTATTTATTCAATTATTCATGATGCAATTGTTAGGGTTTCATATTAGTCTTATTGTTGTCAATTCAATTATGAGTGAGTAGTTCTCTATCTAGGGTGTTAGATAGGAAAGCCATGTTTATACCATGATTGTGATTTAGATTTCTATCAATTTCTAGGGCTTGATTAGGGTGATTGTGATGTGGTTTGTTCTTATTGAGTAATTAATGTCAGTGTACAATTTCATTGATTGCTTGTGGTTAATAGTTGTTTGCACAGATCCGTCTTACGACTAGAGGCCTAGGACACATCAGTAGTTCTGATTACGTTAGTGAACATGCGGCGTATGTTGAACTATGAGCGTTGAGTCTTAACCATAGCTCAACATAGGCTCTAATCCCCCGACTCTTGACTTAGGTTTTAATAGTAGTTGACCCTATTTGATTGGTATAAGCATGGTGGACCGACCTAATACCCTAGACTTTTATTCTATAGTTTAATCCTCGATTTATTCAGTCTTCCGTAGTCTATTCCTTAGTCTAATTAATTCCTTCCTGATTTCATCTGGAGTAGCTAAATTGGTTGATTATTGATTTAGAAACTCTGTCTCCCTGTGGATTCGACCCTGCTTCCACTGACTACCTAGTTAGAGGTCTGTAGGTTTATTTTTGAATAGGTGATACGACTAAATCTTATCAGTGATGAGGTGAGAGAAGAGGAAGGAAGTGAGAGAAAGGTGGGTAAAGTTGGATCCCCCACGAGCCCACGATTACTAAGAAAGAGAGGGAGTTTTTTTCCCCAAATTTTGAAATCCCGCCCAACGTGTGTTCATTACTCCAAATTCTGGACGCTGTATAGTGTCGAGATTAACCTTGGCAATAAACTGTGTCGAGATATCACGGAATAGAGCAAAAGCTATACAACGCTTGTCTGGTGCGCTGAGGTATTTGTGCCGAGAATCAACGCATTTTGTAGTAGTGATTATAATATTATTTACTGATGTTCAATGTCATTGTTCACTGAATAAATTATAAAGACCGAAAGACTTTACATGGACTGAACATAAATATTAGTATTTGTTAATTTTAATTTGGATGTACCACAAGCCAAGAACTAAATAATGAGAATAGACTATACATAGACTGAGCATCATGAAGTTTTAGATAATAGTCGTAATACCCATTAGACTGAGCCTCTTGAATAATTTAAATGAACATTAAAGTTATATAAGAGAACACATATCAAAGTTAATAGAAACAAAAAAAAAACTTTTTTGAAATAAGATTATTTTACAATAAACTTTTGATATCAATAAATGAACATGTTAAATAACCATAATAAACATTGGTATTATGTAAAAGAAAAACATATGTTAAAGTTAATTGAAATAAAAACTTTTTTGAAATTGAGTTGATTATATAATGAATATTTGATATCAATAAATGAATATCTTGAATAACCACAATAAACATTAGTATTATGTTAAAAATATATGACAAAATTAATTGGGACAAAAACCATTTTCAAAAATTCAGTTGATTTAACAATGAACATTTGATATCAATAACTGAACATTTTGAATAACCATAATGAACATTGTCACTATGTGAAAAATAATTCAATGGTAATTGGACCAAAAACTTTTTGAAATTCAATTGATTTTATAATGAACATTTGATATCAATAAGTAAATATCTTAAATAACCATAATGAACATAGTTATTATGTAAAAAAAAAAACATATGTAAAAGTTAATTGGACTAAAATAAATATTGAGATTAAGTTAATTTTACCATGAATAATTGATTTCAATAAATGAGCATCTTGAACATTATGAATAAATAATTTTTTAAGAAAAAATGATGCAGAGCCATTTTTTAAGTAGCGTAGCAAGAGAAGCCCCAAATCCTTGATTTGGCCAGGAAAGACTGCACTGCTTTGGGCCCAGGAAGCGAAGGAATGAGCTCGGCTGCTTCTCTTCCACACTTCTATTTTTCTGTGTCCGTTCCGCATGCGCTTTGCTCTCTTCTTATTCTTCATTGGACGGTTTGGATGGACTTCGCCGTTCTTTCCCAACTAAAATAGAAAAGGCTGTATCACATCGAGATGTCGATTCGTTTTCCGCCCTCAATGAGATGAGGAATTTGGAACCTCCTATTTATTAAGACTTTTGGGCCCTTTATCTTTCTGAATTGAGGCCCGGCCCGGCTCGCGTCGTTCCAACAACCAGCGGGGAGCACCTCAGTATACGATCGTGCGCAGTAACTGGGAGTCCTATTACACCTAAGGCCAACTTAAATTCACCAAACCAGGGTTCATCTCGTGTAGTGATTGTGGACTCGTACAAGGATATTGAGTAGACAGATGGTTGATGTATCAGACTCGACCCTATCTTTCGTAGCATGCATTCCCATCCGTGTCGCAACTGATTCGGTAAGCTACGTGTCCGGTGCACGGAGAACTGCCTTCGGTCCCCAAACTAACTTACTCGTGGCAACCTTCCGGCCGCCCAACAACCTATAACGCTAGTCACTACTCCCACTGGGGCTAGGAAGTAAGCCCCACAACCCAAAGCGGCGAAGAACAAATAGAATTTACTACAAAAGCCGGCTAACGGGGGTATTCCTGCGTATGAGAACATAGTAATAGAGAAGGTAATAGCCGAAATAGGATTCGTTTTGGCTAGAGCGCCCAAATCCGCTATATATTTGACATGTGTTTGCCGTAATGCTGCAACTATAGCGAATGCATCTATCGTCATTGATGTATAAATAAAGAGACCATTTAGTAGTGATTGAATTCCTTCTATGGTTCCACATGAGAAACCAGTACGAATATAACCTACATGTCCAATTGAACTATGAGCTAGAAGTCTTTTTACTTTCGTTTGGGCCATGGCGGCCAGTGCTCCTAAGACCATAGAAGCAATGTTGCAGAAAAAGAAGATTTGTTGCAATGTAGCTCCATAGGAACCATTAATAAAAACACGTAAAATATTAGCAGAAATAGATATTTTAGGCGCAATAGAAAAGAATGTTTTAACTGGGGTGGGTGAACCCTCATAGATATCAGGTGCCCACATATATAGAGTCAAAAAAGATATTGAGTCCGAAGGGGAGGGGGGGTTTTCTTCGGGGCTCGATAGATGGAATAGATAGGGCCCTAAAAGTTTTGAATTTGCCGCTAGGGAATTCACACGAAAGGGAATGAAGAATTCTCAACGAAAAAGGAGCTCTCTGAACCGAATGTGAAAGTTGTTTCCCATCAGACGGCTGTTCCCGTAACTCCACTCTTGACTTGGATTCTATATCCAAAAAGGTCCGCTCTCGGCCATTCCACACGCTGCCTAGCCGAGGCGTGGTTATCTGAAGTGGATTCTCTCTTTTGTAGTAGATGCCGAACCTGCTGCTCTATTGACTAAGAAGGGAGCGGACGCCGCAGCTACATGGACCCCTTCCTTTCTGTTGTTGCCAGTGCTTTCCCGGGCCGAGTTGGAATTCTTTATTAAAAAGAGCAGGCAAAGCCCAAAGGCTGCTATCCCAATAGGCCAGCGAGCGGAACGAGGAGAAGGCCCGAAAATCATATCACCGCGGTCGAAAAAGCGTGTTCCCTTCTTTCTTTCGAAAAGATTGACATCTCGGTCTCCGAAAGCCCTTTCCTTCCTACGTCGAGCCTTTCCCTTAATGGTTAGAGAAAGCATTCTCTTATCTGAACTTGGCGGGCTTCCAGCCTTACTCAAATAGGGAGTGGGTTTGGTTTGAACATAGGCTCAAACATGATTTGAAGGGTCCTAGCTATGCCATGCAAAAAAAGAAAGAAAAAGACCAGATAGATCCTATCCCCTATATCGAACACTCATTCCTCTCTATTGATAGAAAGAAAGATCTTCGTCAAATACCGGACTTTGCCCTTTTTTTAGGAATTCTTCATATCCAAGGCAGCTTACCACAAGCACCCCACCCCATACGACTAGTTGGGGGGGGGGGCTGTTCGCCCTTTGAATAAAACAAAGTAAGTAGTAAGGTAGCGTAAGCTACTTTCATTCTAAAGGAAACCGAAGAATCAACCTTAAGTGAATAGGAGCCCTACTTTCCTCTTTGCGACCTCATCACTTCAATTCAAGCGCAAACCTATTTCTTAGTCATCGAGCGGAGCGCACCTTTAGTACTTCAGTCGTGTGAGTTCTTTGATAGTGACTTCTTTCCTTACTTATTCAAGTAAGTGAATAGGAATTACCTTTGGTAAGGCGACGAAAGGCTACTTCAATCTAGGAAACTGCCGGAAACTCGAGAGGGTCGCCTTTGAAAGCGTTCGCCGGTAAGCGTCACTCCTTCCTTTTGATTATGTCGTGACGCTGACTGAATCCAATCCATAAACCCGGAAATGAACAAAGTTCGTTCCCTTTTGTCAAGTAGGTAAAGTAGGCATACGAACCACTTTAGCTTTGCCTTAGACTCTTTTGGAACAAAGCAAAGAAGAAGGCAGAATGAAGAAAGGAAAGGGACAAGGGCGGTCTTGCTTGGCGCGAAGGCTGCTGGTTCGGGGGTAGGGTACAGTACTAAAGGTCCTCGAACTTCCAGGTGGTTTTTCTTTTAGGCAGCTGTTTCCCGTCGGATCTCGCCAATACAGCCTCCCATAGTTTTCGATACCGAGATATCTATTTTTTTATTGTTCCCAGGGATTTTTGGGGTAATCTGCTCCCATACTTCAAACAGTAAAATCTGAACTGAACCTTGTCGCTCTTATTTCTTTCCTCGTGGGCAGGAAGCACACCAGCAGAGTGCATTGCGTGATTCTACTGTGTTTTTTGCACTTGACTGGGTGGACAGTTGACCGGAAGAGAACTTCGGTTCGCCCGGCCAGCAGGCGGGCGGCGTGCGTATCTTGTGTGACAACACTAGAGAGCGAGTGGCTCTTCTAGACGGGCGGCTGTGTGACAACACTAGAGAGAAAGCGGCGCTTTCGTTTAACATGCTATGGTCTCAACGCCCTTACAAGGTAGTGATGAGTTTCACGCGCTCTAAACCCGGCCCGGCCGGCGCGCGGTTAGGAATATTGGCCGCAATCTGAGCGGTACCACCCACCCTACCATACCACTTACAGGCGGTCGTCCGTCCTACAGCCGACCGAAAAAGAACTGCAGTGATCTTGAATAGGGATCCTACAGCGATAAAAAGAATCCCCATAAAAATACCACTAGATCGAACACCAGTGATTTCGTATCCGGTCAAAATCTTGGCTAATTGATCGAAATGGGTAGCTCCTGTAAACCCATAGATCATGGAACAAATAGGGTGGGTAGGCCCAACCACCACACCACACGTGTAGACACGAACCCCCCTCGTTACCGTACGTGCGACTCTCACCGCATCCGGCTCGCACAAAGACTCCTAAATCCATCCCGAGCCTTTTCTTCCACCTTTCCTCTCCAATCCTCGATCAAACTTGCGTTTTCCAGGTGCTCTGAAATGGGGGTCTTTCCTTCGCCTATCGTATGTATCGCCTTGGCTTCGTCCCGAACCAAGGCAAGTTGTACTTGCGAGCGCGTGCGTGTAGGAAGGCCGACCACTACATAAGCTAAAAGACTATGATTACAAGCCAAGCCGGAAGCAACTCGCTTCTATTCTCGTTGGGATTGGATATAGATGGATAGATCGTATAGTAGTTCGCTAACCTCTCTAACTAACATACGATACAATTGAACTTCACGGCACGGCCAAAAGAAAGAGCTTCGCTCGGTTGGCCTTCCTCCGCTGACGAATGCCTTCTTTCTCTTCTCTGAAGTCTACAACAAACAAGTGGGAGAGGCAGGATTCGAACCTACGTAGAAAAACTTCAACAGATTTACAGTCTGTCGCTTTTAACCACTCGGCCACTCTCCCCTTCCTGGACCGAGGCCCTCCTCAATGGGTTCTAAGAAGGAGGCGATTTGTTCGCTGAATCAATCAATAAGCTTATTGAGAAACTAATACTATTAGCTTAGCTAGCGTTTCGGGGGAATCTAGTCATTTAGTCAGTTCATAACAATCTCTGTAAAGAAAGGGGCAAAGCTTCATAGACAGCTTCCCTCTCATGTAGTCTTCGTCCTTCTTCCCCAGCCCCCCTTCGTCGCTTCTGGCGAAGCTGCGAGCCTACTTAAATAGCTTACGCTTACTAAAAACCAACAATCAACTTCCCACTTTTGATGTCCCACGATTCTGCTAGTTTAGAAACGAAGTAGAAGGACGGGGGTCGCTAGGTTAGAAAAACGATAACTAGAAATTCTCCCCAAGTAGGATTTGAACCTACGACCAGTCAGTTAACAGCCGACCACCCTACCACTGAGCTACTGAGGAACAACGGACTTAAGGAAGACGACTCTCGTCTTTGGACTAACCTATGAACGAAATGGGTTCGTCACTTTTTTCACATACACCGGGGAAAGGGTTACGATAGCAAGCCCCTCCCCGGCCGGAGAGACTCCAGGCGAAGGGGGCGGCAGTCCACCATCCACTCTCGGGATTCATATTGATCAATCGATCTCCACGTCCTTCCGGTTCGCTAAGTAGACTCACTCTACCGAAGGTAGAACTTTTCCTGCCAAAAACAAGAGACTTACTTCTCATCCTAGGAGTTAGCAGGTATGATAGAGTCCCCTCTCTGTCTGTCTCTCCGAGTTTCTACTACTAAGTATCTGCTATTCAATCATAGAATCGATTCCGATCAAGCTGAAAAAGCCCTTTCTATCTTATTAAAGGAGTATCTGACGATACCCTGCAATCAAAGTCAAGTAGCTTCGAGCTTATCTATGCTATAGTAAGGGGGCCTTTCAATAAGTTTCTCGCTTGTTAGTCAAGCTAAAGCTTGCATAGGATATTGGAAGAAGGGTAGGGTTGGAACCCTATACAAGGTGCTGGTCTCGATCTCGCTTGGTGGTGCCCTTCTCGATGATTGTTAACTCAAACATGTTTTTCGTCTGGGTTCCAAACCTCCATCCATCGAGTCAAGTAATTCGCTATCGGAAATTGTTCTGCCGCCTATCTCATGCCATGCTTCTTGTTTCTCTGAATTGGTTCCTAGTGCTAGTCAATCAAGATTCACCATTAAGAGAGGGAAGAGCCTTTACTTTAGGTTAGGCTGGTCTCGTCATTCACGCAATTTCCTCGTCCATCGATCGATTGCGCGAGTACGCATCCAGTCAACACATAGCGAACGAAAAAAGCGTTCATCCTGGATTCTTTTCCTGAAAAAAAATGTCTATCATGATAGCATGCCTATTCATTCGGTCAAAGTCTCCACGGCCTTTTCACGCCCTTCTACTGAGCGGTGTACCATGTTGATAGGAATCGGCAAAGACCTTCTTTTACACGTCCTCAAGGGCAGCATTCATGGCAATCATCACTAGTTTCTTTCTAGGACATGGTATGACTTTGTTCTTGGTGTTGTTTAATAGATGTCGAGTGCCACCTTTCCCTGTCCGAGAATCTCCATTTGCTCTAAGTGGGCGAGCAATTGCATTGCCTTATGTCAGGTTGGTTGTTCAAATTCTTTTTACCCCTTCTTCTTCGCATAAGCGGCTACATACCTTGCATTTTCATCTTTTTGAAAGCCCAGACTCATTCTTATGGAGTCCTATTTCAGGTGCAAAGTCTTTTCAATAAAGACCTTTTTCTGTCCCATTTCTAAATTTGTTGATTGAAAGAGGATAAGCGTTATACATTGAGTAAAGGGAGGGTTTGCTACAGTGATTCGGTCGGTTCTCGTTCGCCTGCTCTCCTCATAGTCCATTAGTGGGTAGGGTGGTAAACTTAGAGGGCGCCCGCCTCCTCTTCAGACGAGCCTGGTGGTTGTTCAATTTCCGCTTTTTGGGGCGGGAGTACTTGGTCGTTGGGGTTTCCTTTTCTTCAACCAATTCGGTTGTGTCAGCTTAGTCTAACATTTTCTTATGAGCTGGTTGGACAAAGATGGATTGAAAGTAAGATAGATTCATTTGAGTTCAAGTAGTACAGGATCTTCGATCGACCATAGGGCGTATTATACCCTTAAAAATTTCATTCTATTGAAGCGTAATGTAAAAGCTCCTTCTCATCCTTGTATTTTTTTGGTTTGGAAGTTCCAGAATGTTATCTGTGGATTTTGAACAAACAAAGGAAATCCCCCCTCTACTATGCCATTTTATTGATTTGATTCAAGTTCCGTGCTGCTTGCTACTCTCCGAGGCCAAGGACGGGGTCGAACCGTCATTCCAGGATTTGCAGTCCGATACATTTCCATTATGTTACCTAGCCAAACTCGCCACCTCATGTGTCAAAGTAAAATGTTCTTCCTTCC
Organism: Patellifolia procumbens; assembly: GCA_947645195.1. Classification (NCBI taxonomy): domain Eukaryota; kingdom Viridiplantae; phylum Streptophyta; class Magnoliopsida; order Caryophyllales; family Amaranthaceae; genus Patellifolia; species Patellifolia procumbens. Next base: position 2,479,529 of record CANSGD010001541.1, read on the forward strand.
AAAATCTTCGCTTTAGCGATTACATACCCCGCTCCCTCTTTTTCTACATATGCGGTGGCGGGCGGAGCGCTCTATATGACCAGCGGTGGGTTACCAGAGAAGAGGGAACAACTTCTTTATCCCTTGATCCATCTTCCTTTTCTGATTGAAAGTAGCAAGCCTCTTCACTACTAGTACAGAGGCCAAAGAAAGGGTTGCTCATCCAGCCCAGCGGATCCATTGTTTATGCGGCAGTGCGATGGAGCTGAAAAACGTAAGCCCCCTTTTTTTGCGCAACGCAATAAAGATGTCTAACAGTTTCTATCGGCATCTGTCTTTTCTTTTTTATTTGAAGTCATTTATCATATATCTAAAAGAAGGGAGGTCTGCGTTCACTATTAAGCCTAATACACTCGTCCATTCCTTTCAATCCAGATTGAACCTCACTTCGATCGCCTTACGTTGTTCGACTGAACTCGTTGGCCTTGCGCTCTATTTGGTTGGAACCCGATTCGAGAACTTTCTTTCATAGATTCACTAAGTCATCGCCAGCAATCAGCCCTTATCCTTTGGCGTCAAATGGAGAGTTCCTTTCTTGTCTTGTCCAAAAACTTTCTTTCTGTTAGTATGTCTAGCGTCTTTCGGTTGGGGTCCGCCCCGGGGTTAGGATCTACTTTTTTATAGTCTTGAAGGTAGTCAACGTGTCAGCCATTCTTCTCCCATTAGACTTGTTCATTTTTTTCTCCTTTTCCTTACTTGTTCCAAGTAAGTGAATTGGCATTACCTTCTATCTTCCTCTACTTTATTTGACAGGAGCGGAGAATACCACTCTATCAATAACAAGAAAAAAGTAGCAATTCAGTTTTAGTTTGAGCTTGGAAGCAACCTGCTATCTATCGATAGGCGAGAACAGACTGCTATTGGCTTCTTTGCCTATCTATTCTACTATGGCCGGCTTGGAGACATCAGAGGAAGACCATCATCTCTATCCCGGTACGATCATAGCTTCATTCATTCATTGAACCTTTGGGATAACCATTAGCATTGAGTTCAATTACCACACCACCTCTATCATACATACGACATTACACGATGCGAGAGTGCATGGTCAACGCACACCTTAAGTTCCTACGTTCTGCTTGCGGCCAATACAACCACAACCTAACTTGCACGAGATTCAACTATACTCAGCCCCGCTACTGAGAGTCCCGAGGGGACGGCATCCTCCTATACCTATAATAGTTAGCAGTACTGAACAAGCTAGCCATCGATCTGGGGAAAGAAAGGGATCGCCTTTGAAAAAAAAAGCCAAGCTTTAGCTTGACTTGGCCTTCGGAACAAAGGTGATTCTATTCATGCTTCAGACAATCTGACTAATTCTATATACTTCTATCTAATTATAGACTTTTTCTAATAGAAAGGCGAACCTATAGGCCTGTTTTAGCGTGTTTCCAAACCAAAGTAAACGCTACTAAAGACCGGGTGAAGAATGAAAAACGTCCGCTAACGGGATAAAATCTTTTTTAGATCAGCAACGAATGTCTTGTATCTATTAAGAAAGATTTCTCTCCGGGTTCAAACCCTGAATGCCATACCTTGCGGAAGGCGATTCACGAGAGAATCACGCACAGTTCTTATTGACCGAGATGTGAATGCCCGTGATCTGCTCAGTATAGTGATGGATTTGATGGCCGACATCTAAGGGGCACGAATAGGCCAACATGAAACGAGTTCCCCGCGGAACATTTTATCTTTCATCCTCGGACTTTCGGACATTGGATTTCGGCACTTGCGTTCTCATGCCCGAAGAAACCCTCGCAATTGATTAGGAGAAGCGAGAACGAGAGATTGTTGTCCATCGAAAATCGATAGGAATTCCCCGGGGATTGCCTTCTAATAGATGTTATGTCTTCCATTATTAAATTAACATAACATCCAATCCCATGCTAATAAGAAAAACGAGCTATTGCTAGTCAGCTTTCATTTTCTTAAAAAGAATGGTAGGGGCTGAGGTTTTGAAGGCTTTCCAACTTTCTTCAATTAGGGAATAGCGCAGATTGATCAATCACGTGGTTCTGCAGTGTCCTCCAACTTGTTGTCCGCTCCCCTTCACCCTCTTCTTTGCTGGACGGGAAGATGCGAATTGTGAAAGCCTTCCCACCACGCGAAGTTCAAACCTCGCCGGAGAAAGAGAAGCGAATTGAAAACGGGCCTCAAATCTCATCCCTTCGCAATCGAAGGGAGGATGAAAGCGGGAAAAAGACGACGAAACCCCTTTTTCTTTGTCAGCCGACTTGAAAGGTGCTCTCAGTGTACTGCCATACGCACTCACACATTAGACCAATTGTAGCTGGCCCAACAGTTTCCAGAATGTCGTGGTCATGATGTTGATCCTGCTTCTGCGATTACGGCATCCGCCTAGCTCCGAATATGCGCATTGGAGCTCTTCGCTCGAAGTCTTATTCTCTTAGATGTGGATGTATCAAAATATAATTCCATAGATCCTGATAGGATAATTAATACCTATATGACGGCTGCTGCCTTCCATAAGAAGTCTTTCATGTGTGATAAGGATGCGTTTGATTATTTTTAATCCGAAATAGAGAAAATTGACTCATTGGGGTCTAAACCCCTACCCGAAATTGATCCTTCCATCCAAAATCTTCGCTTTAGCGATTCGCTACGCCCCTTCTTCTAAGACGGATACTGGACTTCCTTACTTTACGATGACACCCTTGCTAGATTCAAGTTTTCCTCCTTTAGCTCTGATTCCGCTAACACGGTGCTCCTCTAATAGCTTCTTCAATGGCATCATAGCATTCGATTGCATTCAAGGTAGGTCAAAGAAAGGATGGACTACAAGGGCCCTAACCACTCGTTGATTGGGAGAACTTGAAAAGCATATCAGACTTCAAACCTTCTTCCTTCTATGATCGAAGTGAGTACTTCAGATGGGTAAGAGAAGCACTATCTCCCCTTGGTTTTGCTTTCGCTGTGATGCTTCTTTGTCTTTCTTTCTCATCCGTCTATTCGACATGACTATATGACAATCTCGACTCTTAGGCAGAGGAGAGAAAGTCGCTTGCTTAATGGGCGAGTCAGTCACAGACCGAGGATCGGAGTTGTCCCATTTAATTGATCGATTCAGAGTCCCAACAAAGAAAGAGGACAAGCAGCCAACAACTCTGACCCGCTTGACCCTAAGGTGGAAAGCACTTTGGGCGCTGGTTTTTCGAAACCGATATCTCGCTTTCAGAATTCGCGACTAGCATTCAAAAGTGTAAACTATAAAAGATGAAATTTCTTTAGTTTCGAATGAAATAAGTGTCTGAAAGATCCTAAAGCTTTCGATCACATGTTAGGAAAGGAGCAAATCCTACTAGCTGAATACAGACCCAATCCTCATTCTTAATGGTCAACTTTCTCCGATCTGCGATCCACTCGAAGAATCTATTCATTTATCTTCTCTTCTATACTTACTCTTTTTAGGGTAGGAACTGTAAAAGTCTCTCCTTCTCTATCCCTATCGTCTGTACTTAAAGTTCCCAGTTGTCCTACCTTTCTCTTTTCTTCTTTCTATACGAAATATCGCCATCTCGTAGCACCCTTCTCTCAATTTCTTATTTTTCCGAGCCCCCCAGAAAAAGCTCAGAGACAAGTGCAAGTGTATTTCGCTTGCTGAAAGGTACGCACCTGTTATGTTCACCATTCCTAGGGATGCTGGCTTCAGGTGGTTCCCTCAATGGTCGTCTTCTCCTATTAGGAGTGTGACTTCTGCAAAGAGTCGCAAGTTATGGACTCCCCTACACCGCATGGAGTGGGATATATTCTCTCTATGCGTGTGGGATGGATCCATCTTTTAGGCGCTTTAGGTATGACTCCAATTTATATCTCGCCTTTGGCCATTTAAGCATGAATTAGTCGAGTGGGCAGTCAACTTCTTCACTCCACTGTTCGCTTCTTTCTTATTTCCTCGGATCATCTACCCGGTGAGATGGATCCTGACGATGTAAACTTTCCATGGTCAATGTATACTCAGGTTACAAACCAGGAATCCGTTTACTGTCGTGCAGCTGCTGCTCAAGCAGGTATTTTCGAGTCTATTTTGAAATCCTGTAGGAAAGTAGCCGAGGTCAAGGGGTTCTCTGATGATCAGTTGTTGAGTCGATTCCCATTGGGAAGACTGGGCTTTGAGGATGACGGGTCTGGTAAGCTAAGGTATCTCCCGAACACATTCAAGCAAGCTCTTATACGTCCGGCCCATGATTGGTGTATGGTCGTTTTAGGGCTTATAGCCATGGCCTAATAAATAGATATAAAGCGGAACTTTTAACCAAACTCGGCCTCTTCCATTTGCAACCTTCCGGCCTTTAGGTAAATCTGATAGGTAATAAATATTAGTTTTCCTACCATTTGTCTTCTGCTACTGATATCTTTCCTCTATTGTTCCAGGAGACATTAGTTGAAAGACTAAACAATAAGACTATTCGCTTTTCTTGGGTCGTTTCGGGGTTAGGTTGCAATGTCTTTCTTGCTCCAACCTCCCAAAAGGGTTCCCCGTTCTTTGTCCGCTTTCGTACTGGTCAACAACCTTTGGGGCCCTATTTCCTTGTCTAACCGAGACCACGAGCAACCTGAAGATGGGCTGGAATAACTTGGGGCATTTTTTCATCTAAGTCCCTTTTTAGTGGATCAAACTCGTCCTCCAGAATTGTTATACGACCTAGCACATCCTCAAGCTCTTTGCCGAAACTCTCAACCTTGTCCAGCAAGAATCTCTTATTCCGCTTAACGCCCTCTCTTCTTTGAATGAAGTTTGCCTTCAGTAAGAGGAAAGTCAGTAGTTTTAATCTACCTTCTTGGCTTAGGTTTCCAACTGAACTTAATGGCCTTGCCGCCCCGCCGCTAGCAGAAGCTAAGCACTTTGGAAAGCGCGCTAAAAACGTTGCTTCTGTCGGCCTTTCTGTGCAACAGTCCACCAGTAGCGGAAGAGAGGGTTATATTGTACATACAATATTACTCCAATTCTTACGGAAGCTCTTTCTTACCAGTCAAGTAGTACAACAGCTGTATCTTATAGCCCGGCGCGGCGGGTCGCCTTTTAAATTCAGTAGATAGACGAAACTCTTAGATAGATAAGGAGTAGGTGAGTGAGTCCTCAGTGACCTGAGCGATTTCGATCACCTAGCATGCTTTTTATTTAGTAGGTAACATCGCCGAAGCGTATTATCTGATTTGACTATGAACGATGATTGAGAGGGCACCGTCTTGTGCAACGCAACGATAGTTGGCCCTCTATCATCTTCCATTTGGTAGACTTGGTAAAAGGGCCCTTACTTTTTCCAGAATTAGAGTTCGACCACAGCAGCTCCCCTTTTTTGGGGAGGATCAAGTTCTTTGCCAACTATCGACCCCGATCTCTTTTCATTTGTTTTGGATATTTCCAAACCTAGCCTTCGTCAATCACACTAAAGCAGAGCACCCAACTATGGCAAGGCCTCCTTAAGGGTTAGGTTAGTAAATCCGGCTCGAGACGCGTTCGTTGACAAAACCGCCGTAGGAATGGAGACCTTTCAATAGAACAAAGGCGAACTGATCAACGAGAAAGAGGCCCTACTCACTACAAAGGAATACACTAAAAGATCGGAACTGTACTCATGCCTTTTCCGCATCAAGTTGACCGCTCCCCCCGCCCCCTACGTAGTGATTCTATCAATCATGTACGTGGGTAGGACCCTCCATTCTGCTTGGTATATCATGAGCAAAGAAAGCCATTTGCATCAGGCGCGCAGCGCTTTCCCTTTCCCAGATGTTAGCCTTTCTAAGTCAAGTAATGGTGACCCGCCGAAGACTTACTTTCGAACTGAGGGTTCGGTTTGGTCAGTAGAGGGGACGACTTTGCCTATAATAGCCCCGCTCTCTAACCGACTGATCCCGTTGATCATATAACTGGAGGGGAACGTGTCATATTAGGGGTGAACGATAAGAGGTCTCCTCTAATATGACACGAAGAGGCTGCTTTCTCTTTTAGTAGACTGAACTATTTATCTGAATGAAGAAATGAATGTCGGGCTCTTTCTTTCTAACCTCATTTTCTTAATTTAATGCTGAAATTTTGTCTTTCGTCGAGCCCCAAGCTTGTGGTCCTCCTTTGAGTCTGGTTCAATTGGATGAATTTATCAAGTAAAGGTCAACATACATAGCAGCAAGGATGGTGCATCGCCTATTTCTTGTTCTCGCTCGGGAGCCAAAACGAACACGCCTGCCACCTACTTTGGACCTTCGACCAGGCATTCTGCCCCTGTCGAATCGGAACCAACTACCACTGCATTGCGCTCGAACAGTTGAGCGGCCGCCGGCCAGCAACTTCCGTGCAAAGATATAGATTCATTCTTCGTACCTGGTTCAGTCTCTCACTTCGTGGGTTGGTAAGAAGTCTGTCTTGTCTGGTAAGACGGAATTAGACAAAGAAAGGAGGGTGCTCGACCGGAACAACGGCCGACAAAGACCGTAATTACATAGATAACTGCTCTTCCCCTTCTCCGAAAAAAAAGGCTTTAAGGCAAAAAGCGTATGGCGGCTGGTATGTAATCGCTAAAGCGAAGATTTTGGAAAGAAATTTTCATTGCCTCACCTTCTCGTAGATGGTGTCAGTGAGAGCAATTTGAGTATCTTCCGTTGACCTTCTTTTGTAGATAGAATCTTCAATGAGTGGAAACAAGCAACCTTTTACTAACAAAAGAAAGGTCCTTGTTGAGTACGGCTTCGGCAAGCAGAACAAAGTATGGGTTGGGTGCTTGAGCGCATCTTTCTCATTTCGCATATCGAAAAAGGTAGTTGATTTACTTTATTAAAGCAAAGCATTAAGGGGCGTAGCGCTTGCTTACTTGATAGAGTAAGGAGAAACTTCGTTTTCGTTTTCTTGCAGGAGTGCTAACGCGCGCCCTTACGTTTTCTTCGCTTGCTCTGCAGTACGAACCTCATATAGAGCCACGCCCTTTATGATGAGCAGCCAAGGGGCCGCCTTCTTTTCCGAACCAATCTTTATTTACTACTCAATCTTTTTTGTGATGTGTAGCTCAGTTGGTAGAGCATTGGGCTTTTAACCTAATGGTCGCAGGTTCAAGTCCTGCTATACCCAAAGCATCTAATTAGAATTTTTTTTTTCTTTGTAGAACTTCCTATCATCATATCGGCTATGACGTTCAATAAAGGGAGGGTAAGCGGTTTCAACTCTCCCTTGAATCTGTTCACTCGTGTCCCTTACCATTTTGGGGGACTTCGTTCATTTGTCTTTAGGCACTCCAAAGGCATAAGAAAGGCTTTCAGAAGAAATGCCCACAGCCACATTAGTACGCTTGGTTGACCTTCTTCGTTTTACTACTTCATTCAGATCCCAATCTTGATTTTGATCTCCCGCAACTAACTGGAAGGAGGCGTATGAGCGGCGAGAGGAGAGACTAAAGGAATAGTTTTCGTGTGAACAGCATTCGTTGCCAAACCCCTTGTTTTGCCTACCCACCTTAACTTCTCTTTCTAGCTCCTTTACCCTTACCAACGCCTGCATTCCTTTGATTGCTTGTTATATTCCTTATACCTACCATATTCCTTTGTCTTTGCACCTCAGCCCCGGCCGGATCGACCTATAAGAAGTCTTTTCTTTGCTGGCTTGACTCCAAAACTAGTAGAGGAAGGAAGCGATGATTGGTCTATCCCATTAGGCCTAATCCCGTTAGCCAATGAAAGGACTATCTTTCTTGGACTGTGAGCGACAACACCAGATCAGAGCGAGAGACGAGAAATGCGATTAAACTGCTTAACCTTACCAATATAGGCAATGTAATTGGCTTACTTCGCCCCAAAGATGAGACTAGGAGCGTTGCATGCTCAAATGTGATCAATTGTAAACAAGCTCTTGTACATCCAAAGCTTTTTCAAAGTCCGAAAAAAGCACTTCTCGGAGGTGAAAAGACACCGACGGAGGATATGAAATAGCTCGACCAACCCTTTTTCCTAGCCCTCGGGGATCGGCTCTTTCTCTTCGAATTCTTTTCTAATTCAATTACTATAAGTTTATTCAATTCAATAAGCTCTTTTTAAGCCTCTGGTCTCGCAATTAAATAAGACCTTTGACTTCTCTTTTTCTTGCTTTTCTTCTTCTTTTTCTCTTTTCATAAATGTGCGCATATATAGGCCTATATCCCCTTTCTTTAAGAAGGGTTTCCAAACCTATTCGCTCCCTACACCTTTTAACTAAAGAACTCGTTAGCATGTGAGAGGGATGCAATTGCTTATGCGGCTGCATCTCTTAGCTCAAAGTGTGCGTCAACCCCTTCTGGCAGTGGCATAAAGTGCCAACCTCCGCTTCCTCAGCTTGCTAAAAGACAGCTTCCGCGGAAGATTTGTTCCTTAAGAACATGCATAGCATTGATTTGAAACAAAGTGCAGTTAAAGGCTATTAAATATGGCTTAAAGCTTAGTTAATAAGAAAAAGATCAGATAGTAAGTGCCAGTAGAGCAAGCTTCCTCTTCCGAGGGTTAACCTCTTCTTTAAGCTGATAACCTGGTCAACCCATTACGCGTATTCCATTCCCTTTTTCTAATTTCTTGCCCGCTTTAGCAGAATAGGTCCTATTTGCCAGCGGATGCGCTGCTTTTATGCCATATAAAAGAGACTCGTTTTATGAAGAATAGGCTTTTTTGCATTGATTTCCCTTTTTACAGGTAAGATGAAGCTGGCAGTGGGCAGGCTCGCTTGCGCTTGCTTGAAGAGCCGATAAGAGTCTAGGATTCCTCTTTCTTTTTTTTGCTAGTTAATTCTTATTACTGTAAATTCAATTTGAAAGAAGAGAATGTGCAATCACACTTTTTTGTTAAAACTCCTGATTTTCATTGCTGAAACCCCGTCTTTTTGGCTTGATTAGATCTTTTAGCGCTTTCAAGCAGAAAAATCATAAGATAGCAAGTGCCATTTCTACTGATCTTTTTGGAGTCATTTCCCTGTTTAAGGCTAAATTAATGAAAATGTCCCGGTAAAGGGAAAAAAGAGAAAATGAAATTGTTGAAATTTCAATCTCTTGCTTTTCTGTATCAGAAGTTTGAAATCCGCGTAATTGGTTAGAAGAAAAGAATGAAATTCTCTTTCTCTTGGTTTAAGGGAATTCCCGCTTGCCTCAGACCCTGCTTTTGAAGTTTAGCTTGAACCTAGCCCTCGGACTTCACCTTTCTTTTTTAAAGAATGGCCTTTACAGCGCCCTATGCCGATTCCCACTTTCACTCTTTTGCCTCGTTCCTAGGGAGAAAAGTATAGGATGGAATTTGGATACTATAGTAAGCTCTTAAAATGGGCTTAGCCAAGTTGTCGCCGTTCACCCGTGGAATATTCCCATGATATAGTCTCTCATTCATTTGTGAATTCCTTTCTTGAGTCCAGGATATCATATCGGATATATATATAAAGAGTTGCCGGAACCGGTGCTACACCAAAGCATGGGCTTTTTCTTTCTCAATTGATTTTGAATTACATGACTGGGAATCCTCCTTTCATCGGTGGCCAAAAGACCAAAGTATTCACATAATACCTAATTCCGAGTTTCAACCGAACTACTGGCACCCGTTTTCCAAGCCCTTGCTTTTAGGGCAGATAGATGGTCAGCTTAGCTATGAATTTGACTTGCTCCGGAGAGTACGATCTTTGGCTTGCTGCTCTCCCATCTCATTAGGGACAAAACCCACCACACGAAAGCTTTTTCAAAGCTATTCCCACTGCTTCGGAATCTTAGTCTTCATAGGTGGTACTAAAAGCTGGGGAAATCCTCTTGCAAAGGTCCAAAACTAAGGTTCTTCATGAACGACTTGCCTGTCTTAAGCATATTCTTATTAATAAGAATATGGGACAACGACTGTGAAGGAAGGTTCCCCGGATGATTGCTTCTATCGACTGTCTTTCTCTATGTTGACTGGGGAAGCCTCTCAATGTGCAACCTTACTTTGCTCAGCTAGTGCTACTCTTTCTTTTGTTTGGCCTGATCTCGTAAAGAAAGGAAGGCTCATGAATGACCAATCCCTGAGGCACACTATGATTCTGCTTCTGTCTGGTCGTACTAGGCCATTAAAGTCTCACTACTTTCTATGTGAATCTTTGTATCCGAAAGGAAATCCCATCCATTGAGATAGCAGGTTGGATCATCATAAAACACAGGAATGGGTGCCCAATCAATGGAATGTTTTCTTTTAGATCTGTTTAAGTGCTTATCAAATAAAAATAGAAGGTTGAGGTCGAAACAAGGGATCAACCTGTAGACATGTTGTGCTGAACCTCTCTTCCTACCGCTAGGAGTGAAAGTGAAATACATTGTGCGGCTGCCCGATCATGACGTAATCCGAAGATAGAAGATTGAGAAAAGCAGGGCAAGTGGGAGCTACTTATTTGAAGTCTTTTTCCATATAGGGCCCAAGCGTGAACCTTCAGCTTACTACCTTTAGAAAGGAACAAGCTTAATTGAGGCACCTACCATCTTGCATTGTCGCTCTTTTCTTTGCTCCCTGTAAAAGAGTTCGACTCATAACCCCTATCACTTGACAATCCAACCTTTTCATTCATAATAGTAATGTGATTCCATGTCTATGATGATTCGGCAGGAGGCAAGGCTTTGACAGATTGGGCATGTTGTCGCTTACGACTTGGGATGGTATGGGGCATTCCCTCATGATAGAATGGCTACCCTCTTTGTGTTGTCTACTCAAGGGAAGAGCGGGATACTTGGCGAATAGGGTGGACAAGGCCGAGCGCCTTCAAACCTTGCTAAAGAGTTCCCTCCAGGGGAGCAACCGCGCTGATGACCAAGGTAGGCACCGTAAATAGCCCATCTTGAGAGGCACAATGGGAGCTTCCTGCCTGTGGGTAACCCAAGCCTTACCAGAGTTATAAGGAGACACTTAACCATACTAGAGAGCTTCTAAATTTCCCATAGGTCCACGATGTCTTGTGTGACTGCGTGTGCTTGTTAGATTGCTTGGAGTTCTATGTTGGACCCACCCTTTGTCACCTTAGGAAAATTGACTTATCGGCTGTGTTTCTGGGACCTATGATGGACCTTTAGATAGAATAGGAGAGGGCTTTGACTTAAGCCCAATCTGTGGTTTTGGCATACAATAATATCCAATTTGTTTGGACTCGTTAGGTTATCTACGACCGCCCTTGCCCCAGCAGAACGAACTAAGATATATTGAATGAGGATATAGAATAGAACAAGGTAATCGGCAAGTGTCGAAAGAGCGGGTAATTCTATGTAAGGTAATTCCTATTCACTTAGAAGATAGAGTAAGGTAATGCCAATTCACTTACTTGGAACAAAGGAAGTTTTTTTTTTCTTTTGCCTAACTGAGCTACTAACCCGCCAGGGAAGAATTCCTAACTAGGTTCTGAAAGACCTTCTTCTGAAATAAGACTCATGTTGAAAGAGAAGCCGTAACTGATCTTAATTGAGACCTATTTATTACACAAGTGTAAAGATAAGGGCTAAGCCCTAACTCTATAGGGGGTGTGTCCTGCCGAACTAGTCCATGGATAATACCTAGAATAGATCACGCCTCTATCTAAGTTCAATTCTGATTTAATCGATTCGATTCCAATTCGAACCCGAGAGGAACTTCACGCAAGCTTAGCCCGTTATAGAGTCAAATTCTCTCTTTTCGCAGCCTAGGGAAGAAGGAAGCGAGTCAGAAAAAGTGCTAACTAGAATTATTAACTGGCTTAGTGTGCTCCTTTACGCCCTTAGAAGTTCAAGTAAGTGAGTAGAAACTACCTTCACGAGTCTTTACGAGGGAAGAGAAAGCGCTAAAGCAAGTACTAAAGGAATCAGGCTAATAATAACTTAGCACGAATCCCCTCTAATCTTTTAGAGCTCTTTCGGACTGGGAGAGCTGCTACATCCCGACAGGGAAAGCTACATAGGTAGCGTCTAGCTGCAGTCCTAACTATAGTTGAAGCGAAGGATTCGGCTTATGAAAGAATCCGCTCTTCTTTGACCTAGCCCCATACTTGTATCCAAGTAAGTAAATAGAAATTACCTTACTTATTCAAGTAAGTAAGTCAATTGCATTGCCTTACTCTAACAAGAAAGAGGGAACTGATTCCTCAGATTTCCAGTGTTAATTGTAGTTTCTTCTATTCGTTCTCTTTATGCTGCACAGCTTGACTCTCTTGAGTCAACTTGCTTGATCCAGGAAAGATGTTAGACTTAGTAACATACTAAGCTAATGGGAGGGAAAGGCCCCGAAGCCAGGTCATAGTGAGCATCTCGGGATGGGCCCAACATAATCTCTTGCATATGGGCGACGACTAAGCTTCGTTCTATAGCGGTTCAAGCTAGCACCCGTTTTAACATATTTTCTCGCTCGATTCGAAATCCATAGAACCCCAGCATATCGAGAAAAGCTATAGCAAATCCATTTAGAGATTGAGTCTCCTCCACAAGTAGAAAGAGAGGAAAATGTTGTGATTCAATATGAAACGGATCTCTTCTTATTTTCAACTCCCCGAAGCATTTCATCCTACGCGCTTCCTCGTCTCTGGATGCCTAGGTATCCACCATGGGCCTTTCCTCGTTTGAATCCCGCCCTTAACTTTAAGGCTATGCAATCCTAAGGTGCTGCTAAATGGAAGGATCTTATCAACGTCCATGAATGATATGGCTTCAAAAGGCACTGTTGTCGTCAATTATGAGTTCGCTTATTGGTAATGGGAAGTCATCTTTAGGGCAAGCTGCATTTAGGTCTCTGAAGTCGACACACACTCGTACTTGTCTGTTCTTCTTGCGTACTGGCAAGATGTTATAAATAAAAGAAACTTGGGTTGGGAAATTGGATTCCCTTATGAAATGAAAGAAAGCGGCAGCTATGAATTTGTTCACCACTCTATGGGTTCATTAGTGATAGAGGTAGGTCAGCTTGGTTCTTTACCATTTCAAAAAGCACTATTCAAGTGAAGTGCAAGATCCATGACCCGACCGCTTAGCCTCTGTAGGGGACAAGAAAAGGAGTCAGGAGATGCTTAATGTTCAATTCAAGCGACGGAAAAGCTCTAGGGATAGGAATAAGTACGAAACCTTTTTGTAAGTATACTCGTTCGAACGCTTTGTTACCGCTCCAAGATAAGCACCCAAGCTTTTAAATAGAACTAGATCATCCAGCGAAAAGGGTGTGTTCCTCTTTGATTCTTTTACTGTCTTAGCGCGTGCTTTGCTAACTGCATTTTACTGACTGTAAAAAGTCCTATCCTCTTTTCTTTAGTCCCTCTCAGATTTCTTCTTACAAAAGAATTTCTCTGGACAATAGACCTCATTTTACAGGGAGTCATATCCAGCAAGTTTGTAGGCATATCAAACTATGTCCAAGCAAAGACGTCACTATACTCATTCGGGCTCTTTACCTTCGCGCTTCGTCTCCCTTAAGGGAAGCGCTTAGAAAGTTGGTCTAGGGTTAGGGTCCGCCCATAGATGGACTTCCCTAAGTTCATCTACGGTAGCTTGACCACCTTCTTAAAAGGGAATTCGGGAGGGCTAAGGGGAAAGGGTTTTGAGGAGGAATATTACTGACTTGAAGTCCTCCTTCCTTTTAAGGAGAGCCAGTCCTTTCTGCATTAAGCGTGCAGTGGAGGATACCAGAGAATTCCTGCTAAGGCAATCCAACCCTTTTTCTATTTTCTCGTAGAACCCTTAATTAAAGCACTGGAAGGATCGAAGAGCTTAGTATAGTATATGCTAAGGAATCTGCTTGTCAATTCTTGGTGTAAGAATTTTTCACTGATCAGGTGTTCTCAGTCTCATCCGTGTAAGAATTAGGAATTCTTCTTCCAACTCGTCCCAGAATGGGCGTTATGGCAAAGAACAAGAAGAAAAGAAAAGAAGGAATTTGTTCGCGTACCACTCCTGCGGTAATAGAATAAAAGAAAGAAAGAGACCAGAAAGGTGAGTTTAAACAAGCGTATTGACTGCGGGGAATCGATCTCAAGTCGAATTCTACGGCAAGCTAGGGAAAGGCGAATATAAAGCTTCAAGCGATTTAGCCGTCGGTTTGTACACTTTTCTGCTCTTTGACGACCTTAGGCTGAAGGAAGAGACTAAATCGAATTATTCATTAAGCTTATCATGACGACAGAAGTCTGAGAGGGGACCGATCTTCGTCCAACGCTGGGATTGGTACTTTTTTTGGCACAGGGCTACCTTCCAACTTGGTACCCTAGATTCACCAGTGAGCTGCTGAATGACCAGCTTGAAATCTCCTCGAACTTATAGGAACTGAAACCCCATTAGGACCGCCACTTCGAGGCAAATAACAAGGGATTCAAAAGAGTTGGTATGCGCGCACATAGCACTTGCGAGACAAGGGGTACTCAAAGACCTTTTGACTACGGTTCCAATAAGTAATCTCGGGAAATGTTAAGTTATTGTGTTCCCCGGGTATTAGATTGCAGCTTAGCGTGAAGTTGAGGTTAGAGTATAAAAATATTGAGGGGAATCGTCGTATATATGATGAAAGGGATGTTGACTCGAGTGGGCTTCCTTTCCTAAAAAAAAGAAGCGGCGTAATCGTAAGAATCACCAAGACCATGATTGTCGCCTAACCAAGGCAAAAATCTGGACCCACTGGAATCCTACACTCTTCTCAGTTGGATCTTTTTCCTTAGCGTGGATCGCGATTGAGCATTCCTCTCCTTTAACTTGGATCGCGATTGAGCATTCCTCTTATTAGCAGTTCATGTAAAGGTAATTACACAAAAATCAACAACAAACAATACTTGTCATGCCTCTTGCATGAAAGCATCTTAAAATTCCAAGTACCTTGAGTAAAACCGAGCTAAAACAACCTAAATTGTCAATCTCCAGCATTTCACTAAGCAAGAACAAACATCAATAGTAGGAAAGCATCCTTGAAAGCCAACATCAACTCCAGATTCAAAAAACTACATTAATTAAGCGACATAAATGATAAATCCATAAAACACCATACAGATTCTAATACATTTAAATAACTTGATTTTTCGAATGAATAAAGAAGGGATTACAATGAGTGAGAAAGTGTGATGGCGAGTGACTAAATAAGGTGCTTTAACTTGTATAAAGAAGCCTAGATAAAAGAGATTACTTGATTAAAAATAGTAGATCCATGAGCAGAGAGAATAAGGTCGATCTACACTCTAAAGTGTAAAGCAAGTTGCACTTCCCAAACAAGACAACATCTCACAAGGTTTTTAAGTGACGGTAGGCATTTCATAAACCCTAATAGCATCTTCCTTTGTTCCCAACAAAACAGCAACCCACCAAACCAAATTAATTCAATTGAAACTAAAAAACGTTAAAAACGACTCACAAACAGCTTCCTCGAAATCAAATCATTAACCTGTTACCTATTCTTCTAACGAGAAATCGGTAGATCTGAAACAAAACATTGTTAGATTGGGTTTGGAATTGAAGTAAACCCTAATTTGTTAATTGCAGAAACATAAACCCCAATTAAATGTAAGATAATAAAAAAAAATACCTCATTGGAAGTTGGGAAATCGTAAATGGAAGACTATGGCAGCAGGCAGATTAAATTTCCGATCTTGAAAGCGAAGAATGAGCATCCGAGAGCGGTGAGTGATGAGGTGAGAGAAGAGGAAGGAAGTGAGAGAAAGGTGGGGAAAGTTGGATCCCCCATGAGCCCACGATTACGAAGAAAGAGAGGGAGTTTTTTTCCCCAAATTTTGAAATCTCGCCCAGCGTGTGTTCATTACTCCAAATTCTGGACGCTGTATAGTGTCGAGATTAACCTTGGCAATAAACTGTGTCGAGATATCATGGAATAGAGCAAAAGCTATACAACGCTTGTCTGGTGCGCTGAGGTATTTGCGCCGAGAATCAACGCATTTTGTAGCAGTGATTATAATATTATTTACTGATGTTCAATGTCAATGTTCATTGAATAAATGATAAAGACCGAAAGACTATACATGCACTGAACATAAATATTAGTATTTGTTAATTTTAATTTGGATGTACCACAAGCCAAGAACTAAATGATGAGAATAGACTATACATAGACTAAGCATCATGAAGTTTTAGATAATAGTCGTAATACCCATTAGACTGAGCCTCTTGAATAATTTAAATGAACATTAAAGTTATATAAGAGAACACATATCAAAGTTAATAGAAACAAAAAAAAACTTTTTTGAAATAAGTTGATTTTACAATAAACTTTTGATATCAATAAATGAACATGTTGAATAACCATAATAAACATTGGTATTATGTAAAAGAAAAACATATGTTAAAGTTAATTGGAATAAAAACTTTTTTGAAATTGAGTTGATTATATAATGAATATTTGATATCAATAAATGAATATCTTGAATAACCACAATAAACATTAGTATTATGTTAAAAATATATGACAAAATTAATTGGGACAAAAACCATTTTCAAAAATTCAGTTGATTTAACAATGAACATTTGATATCAATAACTGAACATTTTGAATAACCATAATGAACATTGTTACTATGTAAAAAATAATTCAATGGTAATTGGACCAAAAACTTTTTGAAATTCAATTGATTTTATAATGAACATTTGATATCAATAAGTAAATATCTTAAATAACCATAATGAACATAGTTATTATGTAAAAATAAAACATATGTAAAAGTTAATTGGACCAAAATAAATATTGAGATTAAGTTAATTTTACCATGAATAATTGATTTCAATAAATGAGCATCTTGAACATTATGAATAAATAATTTTTTAAGAAAAAATGAAGCAGTGAGATTATAAGAAGGGAAATTTTTGGACAAATGAAATCAAAATGTCCAATAATGGAGGAGAGAGAAAAAACTGGCCCTATTTTTTCGTGTTTATAGAATATGAATATGAACTAATGTTCATTGATTACGTTGAAAAGTATATGTTGAAAAGGAACCAACCATTCATTACGTTCAACGCATCATGTACATCCTGAGTGCGTATGTAGGATGGAAATTACGTGGATGCTCTGAGAAAGTAGGAAGCATAAGGTTTTGGGATTCCCATAAATTGTACTTCCTTCGTATAAAAAAGATTGAAACAAATAATTTTGCACGAACTTTAGGAAAGAGATCTAATGGTATAAACGAGCAAATTAATCAAAATAATTTCAAAGACAAGTAACCTATTATTTCATTCTGGGTAGTATTAAATTTATTTTACCTAATTTACTTGTTTATATTATTAAATATGTTTCTTAAAATACGTAGAAAATAACTTGTTGTAATTTTTTTTGATACGGTGGAAGTAAGATAAGTAACGGCTAAATAAAAAAACAACGGGGTAAAAGTAAGAGTTACAAGGCGACAACCAAAAACAAAGTCAAACTCAAACCATGTCTTTACTCCTCTCACACACACACACACAAAGTCACAAACACCACACGAATTGAGAGGGGGAAAAAAGAGATCTAGAAACCCAAAGAGGGGGATATGAGATTAGGCCAAATGAATGACATGATCTGTCTACTTCTGCTACTGGTGCCCAATTTGGGGTTGGCAGTGGCGTTAAGCACCAGCAATAATAACAACCACCAAAACCAACATTTGTGTGATTTTCCAGCCATTTTCAACTTCGGTGATTCAAACTCAGACACTGGTGGACTTTCGGCTGTGTATGGGCAAGCTCCTCCTCCCAATGGAGAAACATTCTTTGCTGCTCCTTCTGGACGTTACTGCGATGGTCGACTTATCATCGATTTCTTAGGTACCGACACTCTTCTTCCCCTCATGGATGTTGTTGTCTGTCTCAATCTGTTACCCTGTTTTTTTTTTTGTCAATGTGCTAGCGATATACTTTACGGAGTTCAGACAAACTACTACTTACTCAGTTAGTTTGAATGCCGAATTCTTCACCACTTTTGGATTGAATGGAAGTGATTTTGTTTTGAAATGAACTAAATTGAAATTATTTAGGAAAACATTGTGAGAGTATTGGTTTTAACTTAGTCCAAAAAACTATTTGGAAATTATTTCCATTAACTTAGTCCAAAAACTAAAATCTTTTAGTTAACTTTGTAGATTAAAGCACTACACCATTGCCTAAGCAACCTGAGAAACTTGGTTAACCATTAGTTAGTTAAATAATTTTACAGTATTTAAAGTAGTTCAGTTGATTAGTCAAATATTAATTACAATTTTTAGGATAAATTGTTAACTAGTACCTTTTATATAGGTGAATTTGTGAACTAGTACCTTTTAGTTTTTTTTTTTGTCAAATAATACCTTAAGTTGTACAAAACTCTTAAAAACAGGACCTTACTCCAAAATTCCAGTCACTTTAATCAATATTCCGGCTGTTGGCCATTGTTTTCTCTCGCCTTTTTAGAGTGTAAGTTCACCTCCCTTCTATATATTTGCAATACACGCTCCAAAAAACGAAGGAAAACAGCCGGAATATTGAGTAAAGTAACCAAAATTTTGGAATAATGTACTGTTTTTAAGAGTTTTTTACAGCTTAAGATACTATTTTACAAAAAAATACTTAAAAGGTACTAGTTCACAAATTCACTTATTTAAAAGGTACTAATCAACAATATTTCCCAATTTTTATCATATACTCGGGAGTACCATGAGCATGGTACACCCAAGGCTGTTTTCTAGCTCTAATAGTTTTGGGTGTACCATAAGTATAGTACACCTAAGGCTATTTTTTGTTCAAATAGCTTTGGGTGTACCATGAGCATGGTACACCCGAGTATACGATAACTAATCTCTTAATTAATTTCATTCTTTGATTATACTAAAACTAGTTATATATGCACGTGATGCGTACCTCGTGTGAAAGATTAATATGTTAGGATAATGGGAGAAATCACATTGTAATTTCTCTAGTGTAGTGTATACATATTTTTCATACTTTTAAAAATAATCGTTAAGTTTTTGATTGTTAGAGAGTGTAATTGTAATCTCAAAAGAGTTTAAATAGTAAAACCAATAAATATTTAAGAGTAGATTAGCAATACTAAATTAAAAAGAAAACGTCAAAAAAAGAACAGAATAAACTTACAAAAGATTAATGGAAAATGTTATTAGCATCATCACTTTGAGTACCATCCCTCTCCCTCTACTACTTTCTCACTCATACTAAAATACTTTATCATGTTTTATGATCAATTTGATCAAATGCACCTTCACTTATGAGCAATCAATTACACATGCATTTGAAAACAAAAAAAAATCAAAAGTATATAAGAATATAGCAAAGTGGGTGTCTATTTATAGATCTCAATAAAATATAGTCATTGATATTTTTTTAAAATTTTTTTTTATTTTGTAGATTTTTTGATATTTTAGTTTGAATTTTTAAACATTTTTGCTAAAAATCTGATAGCTAAGTTTAGAAATAAAACTTAATTACTTAATGAATTCTTTGATTTATTTTATTTTATTTTTTTTCTTAATTTTGGTGTTCACCCCTACTCTTCCCTTATAGTGTAGAGATTCCTTAGACATCAAAATAAAACGTTGAAGTAGAAATTTAAAAACTTTTGTAAAATTAGTTTTTTGAAATATATAAAAGATCTACTATTAGTTATTTGAAAATTTGTGCGATATATGGTAAATATATGGATGAGTAAATGAAGAAAGTTGAAATACAAATTTATATAGGAAAAGTTGTTTATGATAACTCAATCTTTAATCCGTCTTCAGATATTAAGTTAACCTTTAGATAATTCAGGAATAAGTCAAAGTTCTTCTGAACTCCTCCAAACCACCCAACCAACCGCCAGTGATGAACCAAAACCTCCATCTAAGCCGCCACACGACCCCTAACCACAACACAGACCCAACCATGAAACACCCCGCCAACCCAAACCCTTTTTCATTTAATAAAGCTCGAGATGGGAAAAATCCACGAGGGTTCGACTCGACGGACGTGATGCCGCCGCACTTATCTCCTTTGTAATAAATGCAAGGCTATGATTACGACATACTAAATTAAAATCAATAAATCCTTATCACCAAGAAAATTGTTCACTAAATATTAATAAATACTAAAGTGTTTCGGAGTTTCAGCGGAAGCTAAATCATAAGCTAAGTGGATGACAACTCTAAATATTCTCTCTTTGTTTTCCTAATCGATCAAGCACCTGCACAAATACATTGAAAAGAAATAAGATAAACAAGCTCCCAAAAACAAAACAAAAATGAGTAATTTCAACTCCAATCTGTTAAAATACTTAAGTTAATAATACTTTTTAAAAATAATAGTTTATTAGAGTCAAAAGCATATCACATATACATATTTAAATGAGATTAATAATCACATAACTTCGATTAAATATTCTAGTATTATCCAATTCTTTACTGAGAGGAAAGAGAATGCCAGTAAGTCGGGGTCAATTCCCAATAACTACTTACTTCAACAATGTAGGTTGGGGTAAATCCCCAGTAACTACCTATAAAAATCATAATAGCCGTAAACAGAGTCTCTAGTGTGCACACCCCTTCTACTTGGATCACAACAAGATAGAAGAAAGACAAGTAATAAAAAATAGTAACAAGATAAACATGTAGGTTGTCGCCGAAGCTCCGATATAGTGCAACTTGTTAATCATTTTCCTTCGATATTTCACTTTAAGTGATTAATAACTATTATCCAAGCAGTCACATAACTCAAGTTCACATACCCTTCGTTTCATTAAACTGAGAGTAAAGACATTTATCCAAATTCATAGCTCAACTTCTACATGGCTAATTCCGCCACATTTGTATTCATTTTCATAAATGTCATTTGGTTACATTGATTAACTCATAATCATCTAATATCACGTGTTCGTAATAAGATCAACTTTCATTCATAAATCCCATATTATAACGATAACAATCACCATAGTAATTAGCAATTCTTCCTCCGTTTCGAAAGAGATGCCACATTTTGCTTAGAACTGTTTTCTAGGCAAAATTTCTTAAACTTGATTAACTAATTAAGAGTGGAGAGTAGGTCATCTAATTAAAATAATAATTAACCACCTATACACCATCAGTGCCCCACCCTCTCTATCCTACTCCACCACCTGACGACCCAACCACCACCTAAACCGACCCGACTACCACCCAACCGCACTAAAATCCACCGCCATCGCCACCAAACTCACCCCCACCTCCACAAACCAGCCTCAAAACCCCATTCGTGACCACCAACCACCACTACATCCACAAACCAGCCACGAAACCACCATTCGCGACCACCAACCACCACCACAACCACAAACCAGCCACGAAACCACCATTCGCGGCCACCAACCACCACCACATCCACAAACCAGCCGTAAATCAGCCATGAAACACCATTCGCCAGCACCAACCACCTCCACATCAACAAATCATCCGCAAATCAGCCACAAATAACCCAACTCTAATCACGAGGTTCTCGAAAATGGGTTTGGCTGGTGGTGGTGTTTGCAACTTCGAAACTTGAGTTGGTTGGTGGGTAGGTTAGCTGGTGGTGGCTGGCGACTTCAGTACTGAGTTTGGTTGGTGGTTGTGTTGGCGTATCGGGGTGTGGTTGGTGGTGGTTGGTGGTGGGCAATCGGGGTTGGTTGGTGGTGGTTGGTGCTGACGAATCGAGGTTGGGTGGTGGTTAGTGCTGGGGAATTGGGGTTTCGTGGTGGTGCTGACGAGTTTGGTGTGGGGTGGTGGTTGGTTTGGGTGGTAGATGAGGCTAGGTTGGGTGGTGGTGGTGAGTTTAGTGGTGAGTTTAGTGGTGAGAGAGGGTCTGTGAGTGGGTAAAAGTAGGAGAGAGAGGGGTGCGTGGGTAAAATTAAATTATAATTAAGTAAGTTAATTAGGATAATTAAGCATGTTTAATGTCTTTAGTAAAGGTAAAATTGTCCTTTCATAAAACTTACTAAAAAAGGAGAAAAAAAAGAGTGTTGCATCTATTCTGAAACACCCAAAAATAGAATATGTGGCATCTATATTAAGTACTAGTGTAGGATCTACCATTTGCTATCTTAGGGTTTTATGGGGGCTAGGTTGGGGCTGTATTTTAGAGTTGAAAACAAGAAAATATTATTGAATGAAGAGATATAAAAAGAACAAAAAAAACCACGAAGAATTTATAAGAAGCATAATCGACTACCACGGTTTCTTGCTCCAGTTTTTGCGGGTCAGATACTTGAAAGTACGGAAAAGGATAAGGGAATCTTCATCCGCAACTTTCAAGTCACAATTACCCCCATTTAGCAAGATTAGAGCCGCAAATCTCTAATATAGGAGGTAATCTTACCAAGTGAGTCAAGCCTTACTTGATAGACAAATATTGGTACATGATTAAAATACTTTTTCTATATACTAAACCATGTGAAATACATAACTATTATATATTGTCGGTGAATATAAGTAATTCATAACAATAATCATCCTCATAATGTGTTGGAGAAATTTGCATTGTATGTTATCCCTTTCCCTTTGGCCCCTCTTTATAAATTTAGAGACTCGCCCACTGGCCACAAGTGACAAAGGCCATAACACACACAAACTCTCTCCTCACTTTCTTTCTTTCCGGACGTGAACAAACTATAAACATATATTATCAATTTGTATTATTTATGGAGTGTGGCAAGTTAACATTACTACTATTACTAGCAATATCATTAACTCTAGTAGTGGCTTGTTGTGAAGAATTAGTAGAAGTGCAAAACAGAGGAAAATGCAAATTCCCAGCCATTTTTAACTTTGGCGATTCCAACTCAAACACTGGAGGTTTATCCGCTGCCTTTGGGCAGGCGGGACCGCCTCACGGCGAGACCTTCTTCCACTCTCCCGCTGGCAGATACTACGATGGCCGCCTCGTCATTGATTTCATTGATAACCTCTCTTTTTTTCTTTTAATCTTTTACCTACATTGGTATTATATATGTTCATTTCCACCTTTTATTTCTATCCTTACTTCATTGAGTTGTATTAATTTCGATAAGTTGATAAGGTAATGGCATTATGTGAGCCACAACAAAGAAATAGAGTAGACATCTATCATTTTTTCAAGTATCAAAATCAAACAACTTCTAATGTCTATGACTTGTTCTTTTTGCAGAACAACATCTTATACAGTTTGATTGTTAATGGTTGCTTCAAACTACAGGCAGTGTTCGACAACTGTATTTTAGTGAGCAATTAGAGTTTTGACCAAGTTGAAAAGAATCTTCAAAATGTTAAAAGTAGTGCTTTTTGGTAAATGAGGTTTTAAAGTTTAAACCGAGAAGTTTTCTTTTCTAGGAGTTTTAAGTAAATTGTTTTAGTTGAGACAAAACTTTCAAAATGTTAAAAAAAAATCATCTTTACAAAGTAATGGACAGTGTTGAAATAACTTTTGATGGTTGAATTTGAATGTAGTTTCTATTTGTGTTTAATAATCAAAATGTATTGTGATTTTAAAAACTATTTTAATAAACAAGTTCTATATATCGGTTAACATCCATTTATTAAAAGGTTACATTAGTATCACTAAAAAAAGGTTACACTAGTAAACAAGTTAATGACTATTATAATAGATAACTATACCTATTTCAAATATTTGTTTGCATCTTTGAAGACTAGTCTATATTATTGTCCTCATGAGCATACCTTCACCAGTTTACCTTCTCTTCCTTTTCATTTTCTTTGTTTCTAAAAGAATAGATAATGCTGCAATATATCTCCAAAAGATGCCGTAAATAGATATGCTCCATATATATTTAGTTATTTTGCATCGAAATCAATTGACACATACATTTACACATGTCACTTGTCTTTATCTGCAAGCTTAGCAGGAAGCATTATTGCTATCCTGCTCCAAGCTCACAAAATCCAAAGTAAACATTTTGATTATCGAAACATGTACACAAAAAACCAGTCATAACATTATTTAAAATGGGATGATGTAAAAAAAAGGCCGAATTGTTCACTCTATATAGATTAAGAAACCCCTTTTAGCATAAAGTTCTCACGATGCTAGTTTGTAACAGTAAATTTTACTGGAGCTTAAGTTTGTTCTCGGTACTTAAACCATTAAACTAATTGAGTCGAACGAGTCAAATCATTAACGATCCTATTTAGAGATTAGAGAACAATATCTTTAAAATTGTTTGAGTTCGATCCAATCTCCCACATTAGCAATTATTATCAAATTTAGGTGGAACAAACTAAAACTTAGTTCCGTTGGACTTGTTTGCAAACATTACTTGCTATTAATATGATTCTTACGTTTATATGTATTACTATGTGATTTCAAATTAAGATATTGAAAATCCATGTTATATCATATTCTTATTTGTTGAAAAAGATTATATATATCCATTGCCAATATTTTTCAATGCTCAAGTTACTTCTAACTCAAGTACTTGACTAATTTGTAAAGCACAAAGCTTGGGACTTCCTTACTTGAGTGCCTACCTCGATGCTGTGGGATCAAACTTCAGCCACGGGGCGAATTTTGCTACAGCAGGTTCCACCATTAGACCTCAGAACACCACTCTTCACCAAAGTGGGTTTAGCCCTATTTCATTGAACGTTCAATCTTACGAATTCAATGATTTCCAACGTCGTTCCCAAATTTTCCGTCAAAGAGGTCAATTTTTCTCTTTACCTTTTTTCTCTTTTTTCTTGAAGGCACATAATTATTTACGAAGTGTTGTACGTATAATTGGTGCATTAACAGGAAATATTTTCAAGGAATTGTTACCAAAGGGGGATTATTTCTCAAAGGCTTTGTATACTTTTGACATTGGCCAAAATGATCTTACGGCTGGATATTTTCTCAATATGTCTAGTGATGAAGTTAAAGCATACCTACCAGATGTACTAGATCAATTTACCACTGTCGTTAAGGTAAACACATCATACTTTAACACTTTCCCATTTTTGTTGAGTATGGCTCGATGGCAAATAATTTGACAACAAATAACAATATGAAAAGACATAATTATATTTTTCAAACTTGCTCTAGTTATATGATTAAAAAGTAGTATATCTAATATTTTTCTCCTGTACTTTTATAAGCTAATGCCGTTCATCCAAAATCTATTTTTTATACATCCAAAACATATTTGATACATTCACAATATATTTTGTACATTCAAAAGCTATTATAAGTTTTGTACATCCAAAAACCATAGTTATATATCCCACATTTATTCTTGTAGATCCGTCCAAAAACTATATCTATATCCGGCCATATTTTTTGTGCATTCAAAAGGTGTTTTGTATATGCGTGATAGACTACAAATCTATTCCTCACCCTTTTCAATTATTAGCTTAAGCTAATCTATATTGTAATTTATACATCTTAACATCTATACATGTTCTTTTGTAGATTCAGAACTTATTTCATGTTCATAGATCCAGTGATCCAGATAACAAAGATAGTGTGATCGACTAATTTTAGTGTTTGTACACTATAAGTAATACTTCGTATTTTTTTGGATATTGTACAGAAAATATATGAAAAAGGAGGGAGGTATTTTTGGATACACAATACAGGACCAGTGGGATGCCTACCATATGTGATGGAGCGGGTGCAAATTAAGGCTAGTCAAGTTGATAAAGTAGGATGCACAACCCCGTGCAACGAAGTTGCCCAAGTTTTCAACAAAAAGCTAAAGGAAGCTGTGGTCCAACTTAGAAAAAAGTTAGCCCATGCGGCCATAACTTATGTTGACGTCTATTCAGTCAAGTACGATCTCATTAGTCATGCTAGGAAATTTGGTAAAACTTCTCCTCTCTTATATATTGATCATTGACGCATGTCTTTCTTACTCCTCCTTCACTAGTCCATGTTTTAGGCTGGGTTTTGATAGGAAAACCGTTTTTCTTTTTCTTTTCTCTTTGTTCTCAAAATCTACTTTTCTTACTTTGATTTTGGTTAGATTTTTATTTTATTTCTTTTGGTGAGAAGTGGTTTGGAACTCGCTCGGGTCCTAATGGGTCAAGCACTTGAGAGTAGGGGGAAGGGTAAGGGAAATCCCTACCCTTAAAGTGTTCCTAGTGGGGATTGAACCCCCAAACTTGAGGTTTGAAGAGTGATCTCCTTACCACTAGACCAAGTACTACTTGGTGATTTTGGTTAGATTAAGAGTGAAAAAAGTAGCCGAAATTTTATTTTCCTAAGGTAGAAGTTTGTTTTTCCTCTTGCAGTAAGGAATGACACACTTTTCATCCATCATAAAAGAAAATTTGACATAAAAGAAAATTCACTTTCTCGCAACCCGAAAAAGAAAAATTAAGTTAGGATTACGTTTTTATCTGGAAAATTATTTTCCATTAGATTTGTTTCCGTCGAACCAAACACACCCTTAAGAAGTTTTGAGAGAATTAAAATATGACTTATATATGCACGTTGGAAAAAGATTGCATGAGTTTGTGTATGCAAAAGTATATGTATAACTTGATCTGGCTAAGTTTATTTCTAATTACCTATACAAGTTGGCGTGATTAAAATTGATGATAAGTATCATGTTTTGAAACATGGACAAAAGAAGTAGAATTGTCTTAAGGAAGTACATACTTTCTTTGTTCCATAATTTTGGCAACACCTGCATTGTAAAGGTCAAGCTTTATAAATTTTAACCATAAGTCCTCAACAAATTGAATATATCCATGTTCAAAGTTGTGTACTGGACACTGGAAAATAACAAGTGTTGTAATAATTGTAGAGCATAAGAAGTATGAAGAAATCTCATTTTACATGCTGAATAAAAGACAATATGTGTAAATCAAACAAAAGATAGAGGCAAAAAATTGATGTAGTGAAGGACCTACCTTGTTGATTAAGGTTTTCTTAAACATAAGTCGTTTGCACCCTACTATTTATCAAAAATTGGCCCCTGAAAGAGAAAACTATTAATGATTTCAAAATATAAAAGGTGTTCTATAAAAATATAATGATAAGATTTATCTTTACAAAATAAAGAACCTAACATATAAAAATGCAAAAAGACTTGGGTGAACCCTTTATCGTGCTTCCTCCATAACCAAGCACCATCACAACCCGAAGTTCAAGCTCACAATTCAACAAAATTGTTATGGTTTTTGTACAATTGAATTAGAGCTTTGTTTTCCTTACATTTGAATTATAATATCATGTTTGTAATTGTTGTATTACTTACGAAATTGAAGAGAAATTGAAGCATTTCATTCGAAAATTCAAAACCCTAAGTTTTGCCCCAAATTGATTTATTTTTGAATTTCATGTCCCGATTTTATGCATCAACCTTCACAAATGTTTAATTACTATCATTTGAATTGTTTTCGTGCTTAATATCGAGCCAATTGCCCTCGAATTTGCCTTTTTTTGCTCGAAATTGTTGTAATTGTTGATGGCGGTGGTTGTTGATGGCGGGGCTGGGTTTAGGGGGTTGAGACGGTGGCGATTTTGGTTGTTTCAGGGGTGGGACCGAGTTTGGGGCGGTGTGGCAGTGAGGTTGGAGGGTGGTGGTGGCGTAATAGTGGTGGCAGCAGCACCAGTGAGAGGAGGGAGAAAGAGAAGGAAGAGAGAGAGAAAGAAAGAAGGGAGCCAATTAAAAGCGCCACGTGTCTTTTTAAGAATTTCAAGGCTTGGTTGCCTTAACTTTTAGTTACAAAATCTTAAATTTTAATTAAAAATTGTTAACTTTACATTCATAACACATAACTTTTGATTACAAACCTTGACTTTTGATTGCTAAACCTTAACTTTTAATTACAAAATCTTAACTTTTGATTACAAAACCTTAACTTTTGGTTGCTAAACCTTAACTTATAATTACAAAACCTTAACTTTTGGTTGCTAAACCTTAACTTTTAATTACAAAATCTTAACTTTTGCTAAAGAAACCTTAACTTTTCAGTTATAACACTTAACTTTGAATACAAAACCTTAACTTTTGATTGTTAAACCTTGACTTTTAGTTACAAAATCTTAACTTTTGCTACAAAAAATCTTAACTTTTGGTGAACTGTATTTAACTTCTAGACTTACACTGGGTCTACAATAAATTTAGTGTGCACCGGGTCTATATTAGACTTGATAATAAAAATGAGGATAACAGTCTATGATGCATTCATTGATATAGACCTTTTTCAAACCCAATAAAAAAGATCAGAACAATATGACCTAAACAACAAATGAAATTAGATTTTGAGGGCTTCTAAAATAATGTTGTAGTTATTTATACATCCTTTAAATAGCTGACCATTTTGTTAATGGTATTGAGGAAGATGTTTGTACCAATTTTGCTTGCGCTAAGTATAGGGAAAAGTAAGGGGTCTTTATTATGGATGTCCACGTACAAAATACAATGAGGTTAAGAGTGATCAAAATAGTATAGTTTGTGTGTATGCATTAACTTAAAGGATTAGATTAAAGATTTTCAATTGGTTGTTTTTAATTAATTGGTGCTTCATCAATCTTATTGATTAGAATATCCGTTTTATTTGCTTGGCAGATGGCCACTTTGCCCTTAACACTTCGCATATCATGAGCCATGTATCTAAATGTGGAAATAGCCAATCTTGCATAATTAGAATGAAGTTTCTAAGTAAAGGAGTGCCCACCTCAATAATTTTCTACTTTTTATTTGTGCCCATTATCTCTTGGCGAGAAGCAAAAGAAGGCACATTCAGAAACGACCAAAAACAAGGTGGTGCTAAGTGTGCATGCCTTCTGAAGTGCATAGGACCATCTACACTTTCATAACTCACGACCCCTTATATTAAAGTGCGTGCATTTATCATTCACCTGATTGTATGATGAGATGAGCATCATCAATAATATTATTAGTTTATTTACATATTTGGTCATTTGAAACTCTCTAATTATATGCAATTTGCTTATTTAAAGTTTCTCAAATAAGCAATGAGCAAAACAGTAGCTTTGAGCATAGGATAAAAGTTGTACCCAAATTTCGAATAAAATATTGATTTTTTTTTCCAAAAAACATATTTTGATTTGATCTTATCTTTTTTTTTCTTTTAAGGTTTTAAGCAATCACTAAAAGCTTGTTGTGGACACGGAGGTAAGTATAATTATAACAAACACGTCGGTTGTGGAGGGAAGATTACGGTGAAGGGCAAACAAGTTTTATTGGGAAAATCATGTCAAGATCCTTCTTTGGCCATCAATTGGGACGGTGTCCATTACACTGAAGCAGCCAATAAATGGATCTTTGATCGAATCGTTGACGGTTCTTATTCGGATCCTCCTCTTCCCTTGAATATGGCTTGCCATAAGCTTTGAGTATGTAAATGTAAATGTCATAGTCATAATATGAGTTGTATGGGGATTTTATGTGAGTTTCAATTGACTAATCCTTTTTTATTTGCTCTAGATCTTAAGTGTTGATCAATTACGTAGTAAGGTTTGGTTTTTGGCTAAATTATCTCATGTAGTGTTTTCTATTGAAATTATTAGCTTGGATTTTTTTTTTTTTGAAAGGTAAGGAGAGGTATATTAACTTAAAAGAACCTTTTACTTCTTAGTTTTTAACTACTTGAGCAAACCATCTAGGATCGGCTGCTCAAGAAAAGAGAAAACAAACATTAACAAAAGCCATCCATTATGTATAAATATTAATTGGTGTCATGAAGGTATCAGATCTAGTCATCTAAGATATTAACGAATTATCTTTCATATTCAAAAAGAAAAATGTTCAATTTATATATATGAATAGAAAGCCTCCTATATAACACCCGTTTTTATGGTGATTATTGCACCTTATTCACAGTAGTGCTCCATATGCAACGAGACAAGAGAGTATATATAAAAATAATAGGGAATACAGATGGGAGAGTTATAATACTCCCACACATACAAAATGGCTCTCAATGCGCACAAAACTACAGTACTCTTTCTATTCTAAAATAATCTTACTTGATATAAGACTAATCTAGTAGGAAATTATTGAGCATAACATATATAAATCAAATCCTAGATGTAATAAGAAAGGATGTGTCTAGGATTTTAGCGGTTTTAGGCAAAAATTAATTTTGGAGGCCTAATTTAATGAAACTGACCAATCCATACACATAAGTCACAGCTCTTTTGACACTCGAATTCGAGACACTCCCTAACAGTTGCAATAATGTAAAACTTTATCAATGTAAAGGCCATGCCTTCATACATTCAAATGTGGAGTAATGTAAAACTTTATAGACGTAGGCCTTTGTACATATCATAACCGGATCATACTTCTCAATGTGTTCCACACCAATAAAAGAACAAAGAGTTTACACGTCATTGCTTGTAGCATGCCATATTCAACGGAATTGGGGGATCGGAATACAAACCATTCACCAGATGATCGAAAACCCATTTGTTGGCTACCTCAGTGTAGTGAGCTCCATCCCAAATGATCCTGGCCGATGGATCTTTACATGATCCAACTAGAACTTCGTTACCAATTTCCATAACCATTTCTCCACAACGTTTATGCACGTCATAGTTATACTTTCCTCCATGTCCACAACATGCCATTAATGGATTTTGAATACCTTTAAATATCATTAGAACAAAATGCAAAATGTTAGACGCGTACTTCTTAGATATGGATTTTTGCATACAAAAACTCAACTATCATCAATGTAGGAACATAATGTTTCTCTACTTCCTATATACTTCTTCGGTCTTATAAGACAAATGGCAACTAGAGTACAAAATAATTTTGGGTCGATATAAAACCCAACCCAAAGCTAATCCAAAAATAAGTAGATTTTGAACAAGATATTGTGGCATGACATCTAACTACATTGAAAACTGAACAACTAAAAGTACTTGGATCAAAACCATTTCGCAATGTTTTATAACCCGATTATATGCAAATTGTTACAATTTTAGCAATAATAGAATAGTTAGATTTCATTATAAGTTATTATATTCATTATGATTGGTTATATACTTATATATGTCACTTATATCTTGGTGTATGGTGCAAATTGTATGCAAAATCATATGAAATTAGAAATAATTTTGAAATAACGTCTTGATAATTCTCAACTTATTAGGCCAACACCAACCTCAATCTTATGTATCACTTATATTTTGCATAACCATATGGAATTAGAAATAACTTATCTAAAATCCTTAACCGATTAGGTCAACGTAAACTTGGGTATCGAACAAGAATTATTTGAACCAAAACCTGAAATTAATCGGTCTGATTATAAAATTGGACCGAAAAATCCAACTTTAACACGATTCCATCAATCCATTTCGCAGTTTTAGATACAACATGATCTTTGTGGATGTAAAACTTCAAAAAGTTTAACACTATACTTTATATATTTATGATAAAAATCTTATTAAATTAATCTTTATATGTATATTATATAAATTAACTCTTTCTACCTTTTACTATTTCATAATAAAAATATTATCTGCCAAAATTATGGGATGAAAGAGGTAAAAGAAAATATTGCAAACCTAAGGAAATGAAAAAAGTAATTAACAAGTAAAAATACAATTTTTAATCTAGATATGTAAGGTAAGAATTTAATATTGTAACACTGAGATTGTGTTTTTGGGTATGTTCTTTTGGATTGAATGGAACTAAACTAAAAGAAACTGAAATCTCTGAGTTAGCAGAAACTGAATTAAGCTGGATTGAACTTAACTAAACTGCACTAGAAGAAACTAAAATTAATTTACATTAATCCTGTACAAACGAACAAGGACTTTCATACTACTCTTATACTTCATTTCACTGTATCATTTCTTTTACTATCTTGATATTGACTTCAATGTTAAATATAAAGAAGTAAACTTTTAACTATTTCAATAATTGCAAGTTAACAATATTATTGGTTAAAGTTGTACATAATTAAATGTAAGAATTTGTTTGATTGGGCGAAAAACATTTTCTATGAAAAGTGATTTTTCATGAAAAATAATTTTTTAAGGGAAAACTTAATTACATGTTAGTTTTCATTTATTTGATTCGTTGCATGAAAATTTAAAAAAGGAAAAAAAATGGAAAGAAGGTAATGAACATGAAAACACTTTCCTGAAATGGTGCTGAAAGAAAACAATTCCGACAATGGTGTTCACTTTAAACTAATTCCGTTTTATGGTGTTCAATTAGGTTCGGATGTGGAGGTTTTATTTGTGATATATAAATAATTCTTATAACGGTGTCTAATTTACAATAATTTCGCTTTATGGTGTTCAACTAGGTTCGGGTGTGGAGGGTTGGTTTGTGTTAAAAAAAACCTCTCATAATGGTGTTCAATTTACAATACAATTTTATGGTGTTTACCCAATCAGCAACATCTCCAGGCTATTTTTGTTCAACAGTGTATTTCTTATTCTTACGAGGACATGCAAAATAAACCTTCTATGCTCATTTATCAAAAAATTTCATCCGAATTGGACATGTGTTCTCCAAAAACTTAGAAGATAATATGTAAACATAGCATCTCCACGCACCAAAAACACAATCTTTGGGTCTATGTTTTCTTCCATTTTTGTTCGTAGAAGTCGCTCATATCAACCCAAATTTTTAGCCTTAAGTCCGATACACAAAAAAAAGAGTCAATGACATATAAATTGACCTTTCGGCTCGAAATATAACAACAAGGTCAAGGTGTGTAATTTGATATATAATTTCATATAAAGTGTTTTCTCACAAAATTACATAAGGTGTTTTTTTGATAAAAATGTATATTTTTATAAGGTCTTGTTTTACAAAATTTCCAAGTTAATCATACAAGTAATGTCATTTTAAAAGAAAAAACTAACAGCAAAAAATGGAAACTAAAAATAGAAAGGAAAATTCTCAATGGTGGCCCTTAGGTCTTAGGAATTCCAAGTAGTGGAAATTCCAAAAAAACCTTTCCCATTGATAGTCCCACGTTACAAATTATTCCCAAACATAACAACATTAATGAAGAATATTCTGCTAATAATAAATCATATTCCGTTATTAACAGTTAAGGCGTCCATTCGCACATAAAACGAGGTATTTTTGGTCTTTTTTTTTTCAAATGCGACCTCAAAATCAACCCTTAAGGACCAAGTCTTTATAGCAGCGGGATTCTCCCTTTATTAAACCGCCCCTCTAAAATCAATCCTTAAGGGCAAAAAATGACCCAAAATGCCTCGTGTTACGTGCGAGTGACTATCTTAACGATTAACTAATGGAATATGCTTTACTACTAATGGAATATTATTCATTACGGTTATGTTTGGGAATAATTAGTAAAACAAGGCTATCAACGGGAAAGCTTTTTGGAATTTCCACCACTGAGAATTCATGAGACCTTAGGGCTACCATTGGGAATTTCTAAAGGCGTAATGATTGAAGTTAATTAGATGAACATTTTCCCAAAATAGTGCTTAAAATAAAATAATTCCAAGTTAGGTGTTAATAAAAAATAAATTTCATGAGTTGGTGTTACTTAGGCTTGGTTTAAGGACCCTAATTTTTTTACGGTTCACCAGCCTAGTCTTTTATCTACCCATTTTTCCAATCCTAATAATTTCATGTCAGGTTTATTGAATGATAATTACATTATTTTTGCTGCTTTGAGTTGATATGTTTAAATATAATCTTCTAAGTTTTTGGAGAACACATGTCCAATTTAGGTGAAAAAATTGATAAATGAGCATACAAGGTTTATTTCACATGTTCTCGTAAGAAAAAGAAATATCTTGTTGAATAAAAATAGCCTGATTGGGTAAACACCATAAAGTTGAATTATTGTAAATTGCATACCATTATGAGAGTTATTTTTAATACAAACCAACCCTCCATACCCGAACCTTGTTGAACACCATAAAGCGGAATTATTGTAAACTAAATACCATCATGATAATTATTTATATATAACAAACCAAACCTCCACATCTGAACCTAATTGAACACCATAAAACGAAATTATGTCTAAAGTTAACACCATTATGGGAATTATTTTCTTTTTCGCACCATTTTAGAAAAGCGTTCCATGTTCAGAACTTTATGTAACGGATCAACCCTTTCAAGTTGATAATAGTTCATCCATTACATGAAGGTAAGTGTTTTTTCACTCTTAAAAAAACTATTATCTTTAGGAAAGATTTGTAAAAAATTATCACTTTTACGAGATGATGTTTATTGTCCAAACAAATGCTCTCTAAAGATTAAAGTGAACCGAAGAGAAGAGTAACGGATGAACTACTTCCTCCATCACGATTTTTTTGCTACTTTCAGTTTTTCACTGTTTTTAAAACGTACTATCAAAAACTAATATTTCAAATTTGGTTAAGGAAAAAATTACAAAAATTACATATTTGAAAAACACACATTGAGACGGATCAAACAAGATCTCACATGCATATGTTTTCCGTTTCATATATAAATTCAAAAGTAGTCACAGGAATAGTGCTCAAAGTTAATACTTCATGTAGCAACTAAATTGGGACAAAGGGAATATGATTTAAATTATTATTATAACCCATGAAAATACTACTTCCTCCGTTTTTTATTAACTACACTTTCCTTTCTAGGAAATTTAAAATTAATGGCTACACTTCTCTTTTTTCCCTTATTAGTAATTTTTTCTCTTTATCTCTCTCTTACCTTTTTTCTTACACATTTTTACTCACTCACTAAAGTTTTGCTTAAAAGTCCGTGAAATAGCTAATTAAAAAAAGGATTTTTTATTAGAAACAACCTTATATATAGGTGTTTTTGTCAAAAACAGCCTAATATATATGTTTTTTTGGCAAGAAACAACCTTATATAATAAAAAATTTGTTAGATGAAATCTTAAGTGATTTTCCGGCCATTGACTGATACATTCCGGCGTTGACCCGCAAGTGTTTGTCACGTGACTTACTTAAGCCCATTTTTTTTTCTTTTCCCCCAGATCATTTGGGTTAAACTCTCCAAATCTCTGATCTTTCTTTGTTCTCTCTGATCTTTGCTCTCTACTCTTGCTATCTTATCTCTCTCCTCACCTGCAGCGAAAAATAAAAAAAACACCCGCCACCTCTTCTTTCAGACCCAATCAAATTCTTTAACCCATTACAGAAAGCCCTGACCCAAAGCAAAGATAATGATACAAATCTCCCCACTTCTTCAATTAGATCCTTGTCATGTTGCATTTACGACCCAATAAATTGGAAGCAAAAAACAATTATCAAGGAATTGACAAACTAAAATCCCCTCCCCCCAAACTCATCAATGGAAATCCTTTAATCAATCCTCAACTCAACTGGTAAAATCCACTCTCTCTCCTCTCCCCTCTTCATCAACGGCAAAGGGTTGGTCGTTTCCGTTGATAAATTTGGTCGTTTCCAATCCCATACTCCAAATTGTAAATTGTTGCATTAATGTCGAGTGGGTAGAGTTTATAGTGTAAAAGCATTTTCTAGTTTAGGAATAGAAGAAATTAATGTGGAATTCGGAGATTGTTGAAGCAACGAAATAGCAAGTTGGTTATGGGGAGGTGATAGGCTAAAGTCGTATCACCTATTCAAAGATAATTCCTACAGTCCTCTAACAATGGTAGTAAAAGGAAGTAGGGTCGAATCCACAGAGAGACGGAGTTCTAAGTTAATATTCAGCTAAAAAGCTACTTCAGACAAGATCAGATAGAAACAGCTGAACTAATAATTAACTACTAGAAAACAATATAAAGTGTAATTTTACTCTATGAAATAAAGGTCTAGGGAATTAGTTCGGTCCACCATGCTTATACCAATCAAAGGATCAAACAACTATCAGAACCTAGGTCGAGAATCGATAGATTAGAACAATGTCAAGCTATGGTTAAGTCTCAACGTCCATAATTCAACATATGCAGCATGTTCACAAACATAATCAGAATTACTGGTGTGTACTAGGCCTCTAAAAGTAAGACGGATATGTGCAAACAATTATCAACCTCAAGTAATCAAAGAAACTGCACAATAAAGTTAATTACTCAATAAGAACAAATCACACCATAACCTATCTCATTAAACCCTAGAAACTAATAGCAATTCAAATAATCATGGTATAAACATGACTTCCCTATCTAAATCCCTAGAAATTAAACTACTCACTCATAATTGAATCAACAATAAACAATCTTATATGAAACCCTAATAATTGCATCATGAATGAATAAATAATTAAGCTAAGAAATTAAGAATAATAAAAGAGATTAGAGTAGAGAAAAATACCAATTGACAGAAAGCAAGAACTTTTATTGAAATCGAATCCGAGGTCCAATCACCTTTAATCTAATATAGAGTGTTTAAACTAAATAAAACTAAACTAAGAACTATGAAAAATAAAACTAGAGAAAAAGAGGTCACTAAATATAATGAAGGATAGATATTTATAATAGCCCAAAGTCTAATTAAAAAAAGATAGATTTTCGGAAAAGAGCTGTCCGTGCTTCAGGCCCGATCGGGTCAATTCCCGCCCGATCGGGTGGGTAAACTGCAATTCTGCATCAACTTGCGAAGGCCGTATCTCTCAAACCAGAAGTCTGATTGGGGCGTGTGACCTATCATTGGAAAGCTCTTGAAGTCTAAAATCCAACCCAATTGGAATTTATGGATTATCAATTTTATACCAAAAGTTATAATGAAAATAGTGAAGGTGTGTCAGTTTTGGCACTTCTTTCACTAACTCTTTGCTTCATACCAACTCAAAATTGTCCCAAACGGATGCATTGTGATCCTTGTGCAAGCTACATTCATCTTCAATGATTAATGGGTTACATCTTTGGTACTCATGATCACTTTGTATCGAAATAACCTGAAAATCATCGAAACACACAAACGGGGAGTAGTAGAGCACAACTTGTGTAATTCATGTCATTATGCACCTAAATGCTCAAAAAGGAGTTCTAAATGCAATCTAAGTGCATCTAGAAACTATATATAAATGTGATACATCAGGAGGCTAATACAATTTGGTTATGCCATGTAATTATGTGAAGAGACAAGAGCAAGAGCAGAGAGAAGAGATAAGAGCAAGAGTAAAGATAAGAGAGAAGAGAGAAATATGAGATTTAGAGGGTTTAATGCCATTGATTTGGGGGAACAGCAAAAAAAGGGTTAGAGTAAGTCAAATGTCAAATGTATGCAGGTCAACGGTTAAGGTTTCATCTAACAAAATTTTTATTATATAAGGTTGTTTTTTGCCAAAAAATTTATATTAAGTTGTCTTTGACAAAAACACCTATATACAAGGTTGTTTCTAACAAAAAAATCAAGAAAGTAGTAGACGTACCATATTTGTGGCCTTTGGTGATGAGGTCATACTTGATTGAGTAGATATCCACATCTGTGATAACTGCTAAAGGCATGTCTTCTCTGAGTTGGACCACTTCTTTCTTAAGCCCAAAGTTAAAGTATTGGGCCAAATCATTTAAAGGGATTGCACATCCGGTCTGGTCCACCTGGGTTGAATCCAGTGAGAGACCATCCAGCACATACGGTAGGCACCCAAGTGGACCCGTATTATGTATCCAAAAGTATCTACCTCCTAACTCGTATATTTCCTGCACGTGTTGATGGAATGAGATCCCCTAAAATTAAATAAAAACTATACCTGGTAGAATTTATTCAAAATAATAAAAATTATTCATAACATTTTAGTTTATGCATTTATGATTGCATATATATTTTATTATATAATCTTGTTTGGTATCAACTTTATTAAAAATAAAATTATAGAATACTTTGATTATGTATTGACGTAAACAGAAAATTAAGTGCTTATAAGATCAAGATTAGTAGGTGACACATCCTCCTCGTAATCTTGATTTAGAGGTACCATTAAGTTAATTCATTCAGCTAAAATAAAAGAGCTCTTAAAAGGATTGTCGGAGGCTGACTTATTGTGGCAAATAAGAGTCACTGGAGGCCAAGGGAAGGCAAAGGTGGTGGCAAGAACAAACAATTTTGATTGGAAATAATCCCTTAATGAATTCCCTGTGAACTTTTATAGTAAATGGAATATACAGAATTGTGATCAATCAAATATTGCAAAGCTCGAGTATTTATTACCGATTCTAATTGGAGCACAACGGAATTTCAGTCTGACTATAGGAGCAGGGATGGTGGTTATAATGGGGTTTAGGGTTTTTAGAAAGAATGGAGAACCCCTCTCTCGTTGAGTCACCTTTCAATATACTACAAGATAAAATACACGTTTCCCAAAAGTAGCATCGAAATATTCAACTTTTCAAATGAGTAGTTTTATCAAACTACTTATTTACCTTGTGTAAGAGTTGGTATGCGAAATACCACTTCTATTGTCCTATTTTACTCTTTAAATGTTTCTCCCCCCCATTACTCTTTACACCTTCACATTTGTACACGACTCAATACTATTTTACTCCTTTTACTTTCAAGCATAATCCACTATTGTCTCTCATTCAAATATAATAGTACTTCACCAACTCTTATTCCATCTACCTTTTGAGCAAAATAACAATTAATAATCAAATAATTGCTTATCATCTAAAGTTATGTGTCATGATAGGCGTATGAGTAAATCAGGATAGAACGAGTATATATTCATCTCTTCATTCTTTCTCTTTTAAACCCTAGCCATTATAGATTGATGCAGGGACTTTATTTCATCCATACTCCTTCAATTTTGAAGATAATAAAATCACTATCATTATGGTGATCACACTGATTAGTCATCCAATGCTTTAAAATCCGGATTATACTTTGAATCGTAAAGTGATATTAGAGTCGAATGGTAATATCAAATTGTAGAATCATAAGATTCTACGAACATGTATGATCTAGATATTGCTCTTGCTACAAGTTTAAAATGACCAATAATTGATATTTTTTTGTTTAGCCATTAAAATGGCAATAGTTACCATATATGTCTATTAATAGATTTGGTAGCTTAATTAAATTTGATTAGACGTATGAGGTTTTCGCTAGTACACAAAGATGCATAGAATCGTGTAGAATCGTTAATCAAATCATCTGACCATATTTAAATGAATAAAATGCAATCACCTAATGTTTTATCATATAAAATGTAGCAGGTTCCCCTATTGTCATAGCCCTAAGAAAACCCTAACCTTAAACCCTGATTATGTGTTAAGCTTGAAATGATATTAAAGTAACTAGATAGTAGTCTAACTAAGTATTTCTTACTATACTATGCTTAATTGGTTAAATTATATGTTTTATATGAGTTATATAATTCATTCATATAGGATTATAGGACTCTAAGGTATTAGATGAAAGATAGTTACTTGGAACTGTCAGTTATGCTAAGTTCCAATTGGTTTTAGTGCTTAAAGTAGATTAGAATACTCTCCAACACCATATGAGGACAAAAGTGGGTAAGATCTATCATTCTTATTGGTTAGGAAGGTTTTGGAAACCAATAAATAGGTTAGAAGGTCCTTAAGAACCTTATTCATTAAGATTGTGAAAATCGTATAGAGATCGTTTTATCGGGTAGCAACGAACTTCCAGTTAAAGAGCCTTTCGGGGTTGAATCCGAGCTTAGAACCTAACCAAACTTGATATATGACATTCTTGGGATGTCTTAAGGTTAAAATGGTCATTTATACCCAAGAATTACGTGGCTCACTAAGGTAAATTGCTCACTATGTAAAAACTGGTCAGCTGAAAGTACAGCTCAGACCTTTGCTCAAAGAAGGCTGCTTAACAGCTACTTGGGTGTCGATCTCTTAAAAAACTTTGGGTGCATGAAAGCCAACACCTCAAGCTACCACCACAAGCAAGAACCTCCCAGAAATACCCAGAAACCGACCTTGCCCAGAACCCCTTTCCCTCCCCCTTGGGTACCGCCAGAACAGGCTATATATACCTGTTCTGGGTTTTCGCCTCTTTTCTCTTCTTTCTTCCTCTTGGACGCCTACTTTTATTTACATATATCACTTCTATACATCCATACCAAGTAGTTCAAGCTTTGATTTCAATCATAAGACCTTAAAATCATATAGAAAACCTTGCTTAAAGATCACATAAGTTGCTGTAAGTTCAACAGATTACACCTCTTGTGTTTAAGCTTAGTTTTTCATATCTAAAAGCTTGTTTGGACTAATTCTTAGCATTATACTGATTCATGGGAAGCTGTAGGAGTAGTGAAACAATGGGATTAAGAAGTTCCATTGAATAAAGCCTCTTGAGTGAAGGTACACACCTAGTTTGGTTTTAACCTAGAAAATTCCATACTCATAGTTAGGTGATTGTTTCTTTCTAGTATGAAGCATGTTTATGAAATGAATTTACCTATGATGTGTGTCTTATTATGTGTAAGTTGAATATATAACATGGACATAACATGCTAAGGTTCATTAGAGTTGTTCTAGGTGATCTAAACAACGCTTATTTACCGAATTATCATGATTATGCTTCTAATTGGGATATGTTGAGTACATGGACTTGTGTAGTGATCGATAATAGGTATACTCTTGATGGAATTATATGTTTAAGTGTTAATCAAGTCTCTAAGGCATAACTGGTTAAGTCCAATCAAAGTTACTACTTTAAAGACTAATTTCAAGTATAAAAACTCTATGTTTCTTAACTACTATAACGAGAGTAATTGAAGGGAGTTGATAAGAAACCTGTGAGTTAAGGATGAATTGATAAGGATTATGAGTATTGAGTATTAAAGTATAAATTATTAAATATCTTGAATTACAAATATGAAAGTAAGGCATGAACATGTACCCGGGTTAGGGCGGGTAGTCCCTAGCTGTTACCCAATCAGGAGGGGCGAAATCCTGACGTTGAAGGACATGTCCATGTTAAGTCTTGCAAGCAGAACATAAAAGGTGGGGTGACGACCCTCAAAAGTTTGGAGACAGCCGGTACGCAGTACCCCTCTCCATTCGCGTTCATGCCAAACGATTCGATTTTTATGAAATTATAATAATTGAGTTGAATGTGACTGCTTGCTATTATAACTACGTGTTATCTGTTAGCTTTCAAAATACACCTAAACTTGTATTTTCTATTATACAGTGTGTACTCAGCTTTGCTGATTGTTTTGTCATTTCTGTGGCCTGTCACTGGGTGGGTGGCAGAGTCTAATTTTGATGCAGGTTGGTACGAGGATATATAAGGAAGGGGTTGCTTTGTAATAGACTTTATGTATTGTAAATTAAGTAATGGCTTATATATATATGTTTACATAGTTAAGCAAGTGATAGACTATGGAACCTTAATCTTGTTTTGGTGGATGTAAGCTAAGGGCTACTGTAAGGACAACTTTGTAAGTATTAAGGATGTAGTTAAAGTTATGTTTTAAGGTATTTCGATATTCTCTTTTATATATATTGAGAATGTCATGGTAATAGTCCAAATCTTATCTTGATGACGCTTCCGTTGTGATTAATTATGTTGATTGGGGTTTAGTGGAGGTTTGGGCTGTTACAAGTGGTATCCGAGCTATATTAAGGTATAAGAATGCCTAAGTATGGTTGTTATGTTATTTTAAGGTGATTAGTGTTAGTGTACATTATGGTATCTTTAAAAATATCAATGGAACATTGAATTGAGGATGATTGAATCTAATAGTATGTATATGTTGTGGTTTTGTAGATGAATAACAATAAGGGAAAGCAAGTAGTGATAAATATATCTAATTCGGAGGATTCTGAAGATTTAGGCAGATATGTACCAGCTATCCAAGAACCAGATACTTATGTTCCATATAGTGCTTGCTATACAGATGTACCCGCCTGTGCAAGACTAGTGATGCAATCAATTATGCAGTATAATCAGGCGATGGGAATAGGTGAGGAGAACCAGTTTGCTCGTCCTGAGATTCAGGCTTATACTCTAGTAAAGACGTTACCATCACATGAACCTTGGGAATCTCTAAAGGAAGAATATTGGAGCATACTAGATTTTTATAGTCAAGGATTGAAGGAGCCTTGTGTTGATCATGCATCTATCGATAAAAAGCTTATTCGTTGGAATGTTACAGTTGAAGAGTTCTATAAGAGAATTTTGGAGGTAGACCAAAAAGGAAAAGAAGATGGATTGATTATGACGTATGAGGAGTATCAACATAAGAAGATACAGGAGATAGAGGCTAGAGTAGCTCAAGCAATGGCAGAAGAACAATTTAGTGATGATAGTAGGAAGGTCCCTCCGAAGAAGAGACGAATACAGGAAGAAGCAGGCCCGAGTGGACTTCCCAAGCATAATAATGAGGGGGTCAATCAACCAAAGGATCGAGAGAAACAGATTGAGTATATATAAATAAGTTCTGACACTGAGGGAGTTTAAGAAATAAAAATGCAAGTAGAACAGGATGGAAATAAAACTCAAGTTATAGAGATAGAGGATGAAGTGGAGGTAGGAGAGATTGTAGTAGGAAACCCAATTATGGAAGGGAATAATATTGGTGAAGATATGGAAAGTGAAGGTAGTAACTCTATTAAGGAGAGTTATGATCCTGATTATGATCCTGAAGAAGTTAGTTCCAAGAGTAGCACTGACAGTGGTTATGTCCGAGATCGTTTTCAACTAGATTAAATCTGGAGAAGAGAATCAAGGGGAAAGTGAATATTTTGAGCAACATAGCTAATGTAGTATATGTTAATGTATTTAGATGATTGGGAATATAGAAGGCTAGGATGTATATGAATGCATCGATTTTTGGGGTCTATGAACCTTGTATATGTATTATTAGAGTATAGTAGTGACTAATGTAATTAATGTATATATATACTAGTATTTAGTAGTAGTAATTATTCGGATATGGTGTAAAAGTTTGACTATATGCTTATATATGAAAGCAAATTTTGGTGTGCATATGTGTTGTTCTTTACCTTATCTTAATACTATGTGCTTAATGTATTTTAAGAGGGGTAATAGTGTTTCTATCTCTCAATTAGGATGGTAGGAACGCGAGGTCGTACATCGTCGTCAGGAAACGGTGACACAGTTCACCAAATGGAGGCTAGAATTACTCAATTGGAGAATATGAATAATCGACTGTTGAATCTTTTAGAGAATAACAATGTAAATAAGGATGTTGATGACGAGGGAAAATTTTACAAGAGGCTAGCATCACACAATCCCAGGACTTACGATGGAGAACCCGATCCTGTAAAGTTCGAGGATTGGATCGCTTACATTGAGAAACTCCTTGATATGGTAAATTGTCCAGCAAATCTGAGAGTGAAGTTAGCATCGTTCTATTTAGATGGACAAGCTGATATGTGGTGGAAGACTGTGAAAAACATTGCTCAATGACCTGACTTTACCTGGGATAAGTTTCTTGAGAAATTGCGAAAAAGGTTTTATCCTCCAGCACTTCAGACTAAGAAGGAGTGTGAGTTCCTTACCTTACGTCAAGGTAAGATGTCAATAGTAGAGTACACAGCGAAGTTTGTTGAGTTGTCCCGATTCGTATCTGATTTAGTGAAGTCAGAAAAGTTTAAGGTGACACGATATTTTGAAGGATTGAATTTCACTTATCAGAAGAGAGTTGGACACTGTATAAATTTTCAAGAGCTATATGATAGAGCCCTGGAGCAAGAGAGAATCAGTGAGAAAGAAAAAGAAGTAAGCAAGAGAAGGAATGTTGGAACTGAGGAAGAAGAGAAAAACAAAAGGCCACGGTTTGTTCAACCAGTTGCACGTACACCAAATATTCAGCAGCGTGCTCAACCTAAAGATCGAAGATGTTACCAGTGCTGGAGGGAACATTTGGGAAAGACTTGCGATGGAAGGAATATATGTTACCAGTGTAAAAAGCCTGGACATCTTGCTAAGGATTGTCCGAAATTGGCCAAGCAGAATGTGAGGACGTTTGGGGATACAAAACAACAAGCTGGACCTAGCAAATTTGGGGCGAATAATACAAAAGGAAATCAAGAGAGACCAATTTTTAATCGCAATAATCCAGGAGGATCGTTTGTGAATCCAGGGAGAGTAGCTGGAAGGATG
Organism: Patellifolia procumbens; assembly: GCA_947645195.1. NCBI lineage: Eukaryota > Viridiplantae > Streptophyta > Magnoliopsida > Caryophyllales > Amaranthaceae > Patellifolia > Patellifolia procumbens. The sequence continues at coordinate 2,523,418 of CANSGD010001541.1, forward strand.
TATGCCATGGGCACTGAAGGAGAGGCACAACCTGAACTTACTGGAAAATATAATCTAGATGCCAGTGGAAACGAGGAGGCCGAACCTGTTAAGATGGAGGTAATGTAATCTCCGGAACTTTCCATGTGAATTATGTACCTGCATATGTTCTTTTTGACTCTGGAGCATCCAACTCCTTTATATCTCCTTTGTTACTTAAAAGATTGAATCCAACCCCAAAACAATCGAAAATAGACTTAACAATAGATCTTCCTGATGGTTTGCGAGTCAAGTGTGAGAATTTGTATAAAGGATGTTGCATAAGTATGGCAGGTACTGAGTTAATGGCTGACTTAGTACAATTTGATTTAGGGTATTACGATATAATTTTGGGAATGGACTGGCTTAGTAAACATGAAGCTGTAATTGACTGTGAAGCACAAACAATCCAGTTAAAAACCCCACACGGTGAGAAAATCGTGTATCAAGGAGTTGTGAAGAAACCCAAAGTGAAGCTTGTGTCCATGATGAAGATTGCCAAGGAGGTCAGAAGAGGGAGTAATGCTTATTTGTGTCATGTAATTGATACAACCGCAGGTCCCTCAAAGGTAGAGGATATTCCGATAGTGAGAGAATTCCCAGATGTATTTCCAGAAGAATTACCTGGATTACCTCCTAGGCGTGTAGTAGACTTTCACATTGACCTAGCATCGGGAGCTACACCTATTTCCAGAAGTCCATATCGTCTGGCCCCTGCAGAGATGGTTGAATTAAAGAAACAATTAGAAGAAATATTGCAAAAAGGATACATTAGACCAAGTGTATCTCCATGGGGAGCCCCTGTGTTATTTGTTAGGAAGAAAGATGGAACAATGAGACTGTGTATAGATTAAAGAGAGATTAATAAAATTACAGTCAAGAATAGGTATCCTCTCCCTAGAATAGATGATTTATTTGACCAGTTAAGAGGGGCTGAGGTTTTCTCGAAAATAGATTTGAGGTCAGGCTACCATCAAATGAGGATTGTTGATGAAGATATTTCTATGACGGCGTTTAGAACAAGATACGGCCATTATGAGTTTGTGGTAATGCCTTTTGGGCTAACGAATGCCCCAGCCGCATTTATGGATTTAATGCAGAGATATTTTAAAGCTTATCTAGATCAGTTCGTAGTGGTCTTTATTGATGATATACTAGTGTATTCGAGGAATAAAAGAGACCATGAGGATCATTTGCGGATAGTATTAGGTATACTAATGGAGAATAAGTTATATGCTAAGCTGAGTAAGTGTAATTTTTGGTTATCTGAAGTGTCATTCTTAGGGCATGTAATTTCAAAAGAAGGAGTGATGGTTGACCCTGAGAAGATAAAAGCAATTGTGGAGTGGCCGGCACCAACCAACATTTCAGAAGTACGAAGTTTTATGGGTTTAGCAGGGTACTATAGGAGGTTTGTGGATAACTTTTCAAGGATTTCCTTGCCTATTACATCACTGATACGGAAAAATGTGAAATTTCAATGGTCAGGATGATGTGAGAAGGCTTTTCAAGAGTTGAAGCGAAAGTTAACTAGTGCACCAGTGTTAACCCTGCCGACTGATAAAGAGGAATACGAGATATATAGTGACGCATCGAAGGAAGGGTTAGGATGTGTACTGATGCAAAGAGGGAAAGTTATAGCTTATGCCTCTAGACAATTGAGACCTCACGAGGGAAACTACCCTGTGCATGATTTGGAGTTAGCTGCCGTTGTATTTGCTTTGAAGTTGTGGAGACATTATCTATATGGTGTTCCATGTAAGATCTTTACTGATCATAAGAGTTTAAAGTATATCTTTACACAGAAAGAATTGAATATGCGACAGCGAAGGTGGTTGGAGTTGATCAAGGACTATGAGATAGACATCCAATATCATCCGGGAAAAGCCAATAGAGTGGCTGATGCTCTAAGTAGAATACCTAGAAGAATGGTGAATGAACTCATTTCTGTGCCACAAGAAATTTACGAGGAGATGAGGATATTAGATCTAGTCATTACACAAAAAGGAGAGACTCATAGTGTTCTTAATGCGATGACTATACAACCAACTTGGTTCGATGAAATTATACAGAAACAACAGCATGACCCATTCCTGAGTGAAATAAGATGTAAGATAGAAAAGGGGGAATCTACTGATTTCCACCTTCATGAAAATGGGAGTGTTATGATTTACAATCGGTGGTGTGTTCCAAATGACCCTGAGTTGAAAGATAAAATTTTAGGGGAAGCCCATAATAGCTCTTATTCCATTCACCCAGGAAGAGATAAGCTTGTAAAGGATCTCAAGAAGACATTTTGGTGGAAAGGACTTAAACGAGATGCCTCGAGATTTATCGCAAAGTGTTTGACATGTCAAAAAATCAAATTTGATCGAGGGAAAATGCCAGGGATGCTACAACCATTGCCAATACCAGATTGGAAGTGGGATTCTGTATCTATGGATTTTATCATAGGGTTACCCCGCTCAAGAAAATCTAAAGACTCTATATGGGTAATTGTTAACAGACTGACAAAGACAAGTAGATTTATTGCTATGAAGACTACTTGGACGATGAAACAGATGGCAGATGCATATATTCGAGAGATCATAACTATCATTTCCGACAGGGACACTCGATTTCTATCCCATTTTTGGGGGAAGTTACAAGAAGCATTCGGAACACGACTGAACATGAGCACAGCGTTTCATCCGTCTACTGATGGACAGACGGAAATAACAATTCAAACACTAGAAGACATGCTACGATCTTGTGTAATGGAACTCCAAGGATCATGGGAGGATCACTTAGCACTAATTGAATTTTCATATAATAACAGCCATCATTCAAGCATTGGAATGGCTCCTTATGAAGCATTATACGGTCGAAGGTGTCGTATGCCTATATGCTGGGATGACTTGAATTGTCAAGTACCAACTGGACCTGAATTAATTCAAGAAACAATGGAGCATGTTAAGATGATTCAGGAAAAGATGAAAACGGCACAGGATCGTCAAAAGAAGTATGCTGATTTAAGAAGGAGGAAGCTAGAATTTGAAGTTGGAGATAAAGTATTTCTCAAGATTTCACCTACACGGGGAGTTAAAAGATTCGGAGTAAAAGGGAAACTAAGTCCGAAGTATATTGGTCCATATGAGATCTTGAGTAGGGTTGGCGAAGTAGCATATGAACTTGCTCTACCAGTGGAATTGGCCAAAGTACATAATGTGTTTCATGTGTCTCAATTGAGGAAATATATTCATGACCCATCCCATGTGCTATCCTATGAACCATTGCGGATAGATGAGACATTACATATGAAGAAAAGCCATTACAGATATTGAATCATCGAGAAAAAGTACTAAGACAGAAAACAATTCCACTAGTAAAAGTGTTGTGGTCTAACCATGGAGAAGAAGAAGCAACATGGGAGAAAGAATCTGATATGCGGGATCGATATCCACAACTATTTCAATAAGGTAAATATTTCAAGTTTCGAGGACGAAACTTATTTTAAGAGGGGTAGAGTGTAATAGCCCTAAGAAAACCCTAACCTTAAACCCTGATTATCTGTTAAGCTTGAAATGATATTAAGTCTAACTAAGTATTTCTTACTATACTATGCTTAATTGGTTAACTTATATGTTTTATATGAGTTATATAATTCATTCATATAGGATTATAGGACTCTAAGGTATTAGATGAAAGATAGTTACTTGGAACTGTAAGTTATGTTAAGTTCCAATTGGTTTTAGTGCTTAAAGTAGATTAGAATACTCTCCAACACCATATGAGGACAAAAGTGGGTAAGATCTATCATTCTTATTGGTTAGGAAGGTTTTGGAAACCAATAAATAGGTTAGAAGGTCCTTAAGAACCTTATTCATTAAGATTGTGAAAATCGTATAGAGATCGTTTTATCGGGTAGCAACGAACTTCCAGTTAAAGAGCCTTTCGGGGTTGAATCCGAGCTTAGAACCTAACCAAACTTGATATATGACATTCTTGGGATGTCTTAAGGTTAAAATGGTCATTTATACCCAAGAATTACGTGGCTCACTAAGGTAAATTGCTCACTATGTAAAAACTGGTCAGCTGAAAGTACAGCTCAGACCTTTGCTCAAAGAAGGCTGCTTAACAGCTACTTGGGTGTCGATCTCTTAAAACACTTTGGGTGCATGAAAGCCAACACCTCAAGCTACCACCACAAGCAAGAACCTCCCAGAAATACCCAGAAACCGACCTTGCCCAGAACCCCTTTCCCTCCCCCTTGGGTACCGCCAGAACAGGCTATATATACCTGTTCTGGGTTTTCGCCTCTTTTCTCTTCTTTCTTCCTCTTGGACGCCTAATTTTATTTACATATATCACATATATACATCCATACCAAGTATTTCAAGCTTTGATTTCAATCATAAGACCTTAAAATCATATAGAAAACCTTGCTTAAAGATCACATAAGTTGCTGTAAGTTCAACAGATTACACCTCTTGTGTTTAAGCTTAGTTTTTCATATCTAAAAGCTTGTTTGGACTAATTCTTAGCATTATACTGATTCAGGGGAAGCTTTAGGAGTAGTGAAACAATGGGATTAAGAAGTTCCATTGAATAAAGCCTCTTGAGTGAAGGTACACACCTAGTTTGGTTTTAACCTAGAAAATTCCATACTCATAGTTAGGTGATTGTTTCTTTCTAGTATGAAGCATGTTTATGAAATGAATTTACCTATGATGTGTGTCTTATTATGTGTATGTTGAATATATAACATGGACATAACATGCTAAGGTTCATTAGAGTTGTTCCAGGTGATCTAAACAACGCTTATTTACCGAATTATCATGATTATGCTTCTAATTGGGATATGTTGAGTACATGGACTTGTGTAGTGATCGATAATAGGTATACTCTTGATGGAATTATATGTTTAAGTGTTAATCAAGTCTCTAAGGCATAACTGGTTAAGTCCAATCAAAGTTACTACTTTAAAGACTAATTTCAAGTATAAAAACTCTATGTTTCTTAACTACTATAACGAGAGTGATTGAAGGGAGTTGATAAGAAACCTGTGATTTAAGGATGAATTGATAAGGATTATGAGTATTGAGTATTAAAGTATAAATTATTAAATATCTTGAATTACAAATATGAAAGTAAGGCGTGAACATGCACCCGGGTTAGGGCGGGTAGTCCCTAGCTGTTACCCAATCAGGAGGGGCGAAATCCTGACGTTGAAGGACATGTCCAGGTTAAGTCTTGCAAGCAGAACATAAAAGGTGGGGTGACGACCCTCAAAAGTTTGGAGACAGCCGGTACGCAGTACCCCTCTCCATTCGCGTTCATGCCAAACGATTCGATTTTTATGAAATTATAATAATTGAGTTGAATGTGACTGCTTGCTATTATAACTACGTGTTATCTGTTAGCTTTCAAAATACACCTAAACTTGTATTTTCTATTATACAGTGTGTACTCAGCTTTGCTGATTGTTTTGTCATTTCTGTGGCCTGTCACTGGGTGGGTGGCAGAGTCTAATTTTGATGCAGGTTGGTACGAGGATATATAAGGAAGGGGTTGCTTTGTAATAGACTTTATGTATTGTAAATTAAGTAATGACTTATATATATATGTTTACATAGTTAAGCAAGTGATAGACTATGGAACCTTAATCTTGTTTTGGTGGATGTAAGCTAAGGGCTACTGTATGGACAACTTTGTAAGTATTAAGGATGTAGTTAAAGTTATGTTTTAAGGTATTTCGATATTCTCTTTTATATATATTGAGAATGTCATGGTAATAGTCCAAATCTTATCTTGATGACGCTTCCGTTGTGATTAATTATGTTGATTAGGGTTTAGTGGAGGTTTGGGCTGTTACACCCATGTTAGCCATTGTGTGAATTTTGGTTTTGATTTTCTGTAATTTTAGTGGTAGAAGGAATACAAAAGATGCATAGAGAGAGTATGACGTATGAGGTTTTCGCTAGTACACAAAGATGCATAGAATCGTGTAGAATCGTTAATCAAATCATATGACCATATTTAAATGAATAAAATGCAATCACCTAATGTTTTATCATATAAAATTTAGCAGGTTCCCCCATGTTAGCCATTGTGTGAATTTTGGTTTTGATTTTCTGTAATTTTAGTGGTAGAAGGAATACAAAAGATGCATAGAGAGAGTATGTTAATTTGAAAGTTTATTGTGGATGTGGAAATCTGAAAGTTTGATTTGGAAAACTGTTTATTATGAGAACCAATCAAGCCTTAGCATCTTTACGACTAAATATCAATGGAGCTCAAGAACAATGCAAAGTAGACTCGAAAAGTTGACCCAAACTGAGACGACAAAATAGATCTGAAACCAACCTAAGACTCCAAAGGACTCGACCCGAAAACTTACTGATTCGGAATAGTCCCGACCCGATCCGATATTGACCTGAATGATATTTATTTTAAAATCTATATTTTAATTTATAATTTTATAGTTATACTCTTTGTGTGACAGAACAATAAGGACCATTTCCTATATTGTTTGTCCCGGGAAAAAGGTACTGCAGTTTTGTTTTCAAGCGATACAAGACCGAAATCACATGATATACGAAGAAAAGACAATCGCCAAAAATAAACCGCAAATACATATTGTTACCTCAAAGAAAACAACACAATTGCATTGAATTTGGGAGGGAGAACAAAATGAACTATAACAATATTTTGATTTTTATATACTTTCGTCCAAAACATAGTGACTTAGAACCGGATAGCAGTTTGACCGGACCCTAATCAAACTAACCCAGAGGCGACACAGCTAACCCAATTATCACCTCTATGCAAAAGCATCTAAAAAATTAGGCGAGACCAAATTACAAGCGACGAAATCAGTACACATGCTTAATACTCCCTCCATTATCTTTTATTTGTTGGTTACGGTTTCTCTATTTGCCCATTCATTTATGGTGTTTACACTATGTAATGTTTCAATAATATTTTACTCCAACATAGCCCAATTTATCTTTACCTTTCCCTTTATTTTCATTTTAAAAAGATGTCATTGTCTACTTATTCTTATCACACCACACTACCCCTCTCATGTACTTTTCCTGTATACCTCCACATGAAACACCGCCACTTTATATTGCCATAATATGCGTGCAAATAGTAAGTCTAACCATCAAAGACGACCATTGAGTTCCGTCTACATAGGAGATCAAAATTTAAATCTTGGTAAAAGGAAAAAATTTCAATATTGTTGGGGAGATAGGGGAGATTGGGGTGTATGGCTTATAATAGGCCTCTGGATGGGGGCCTTGTACGAGGACAACACATAAAATTATTCTTCTTACCACAATATAATCTCGTACTTATAAATAATATTATATTTAAAAGAAAATTAAGTTTAACCAACATTAAAAAAAACAGAGGTATTAATACTTTGCATAGTTGCATTGTACTTATTACTTTCACGCACAATAAAAAAACATAATTTTCAACTACTTTATTTACTTAAAAGTAGAAAAATGATATAGATAGTGCTTAGGCAATAGGTCGATGGTGCACACGGAAGCATGAAGAGGAAGCTGTGCACGAGTCTCCAATGAACAATGAACAATTACCCAATGAACATCAGTTAGACAGCACCTAATGAACATCACCCAATGAAAATGAACAATTACCCAATGACCATCAGTTGGACACAACACCCAATAAACATCACCCAATGAACAGACTCCAAAGTTGATTTGACATGTTTTCACAAATTTTAAAAAATTTAAAAACGTCACCCAATGAACATCAGTTTATGTCAAAAGAACACTAAGTTCACAAACAAAAAACAATAATCAGTTCTCCAATGAACAAGATTCCAAAATTTATTTGAAATTTGAAAACGTCAACCAATGAACATCAGTTTATGTTAAAAGAACACTCATTTCATTCAAATGAACATATAATTAAATCAAAAGAACATTTCCAATTCTTAAATATGATTCAAAGTTTTGAAATTTTGAAACATATACCCATAAAGCAATGTACATTAAGTTCAGTTAAAAAAACGTCTATTTCACTTAAAAGAACATCAAATCAAATTTAAAAAAACATTTATAATTTTTAAATATGATTTAAACTTTTGAATTTCAAAATATATAATCTTAAAGCAATGAATATCAAATTCATTTAAAAGAACATTTATTTCAAATAAAAGAACATCAAATCAAATCAAAGGAACATTTTTACAATTTTTGGAAATTTGAAAATTTTCATGTCAAATTTAAGAATCGAAATGATGTTCTTTTGATTTAACTTATTGTTCTTTGTGTGTGAACTTAGTGTTCTTTTAACATAAACTGATGTTCATTGGGTGATGTTTTCAAATCTTTAAAAATTTGTGAAAACATGTCAAATCAATTTTGGAGTCTGTTCATTGGGTGATGTCCATTAGGAGATGTCCAACTGATGTTCATTGGGTAATTGTTCATGTTCATTGGGTGATGTTCATTGGGTGTTGTCTAACTGATGTTCATTGGGTAATTGTTCATTGTTCATTGGGTGATGTTCATTATTGATCCGTGCGCAGCTTCCTCTTCATGCTTCCGTGTGCACCATAGAATCTGCGGTGCTCAGGCTATGTATAAGAAACTTTAACAAAAATTATTGTGCATTAAATTCAATAATAACACTGAAGCTTGGTTTTGACATAAATTCTCAACTTATTACCATTTTAGAACATGTATTTAATGGTTATCGATTTCCCTCACAGCTATATACTATCATAAGAAAAGTGAAATATGTAACCCTTATATATAACTCTTTAACTCAACAAAAATTATCAAACAATTGTTAGTACTTCTAAATGCCTAAAATAATTTGAAACGCAACTAAATAGTACTCCATCTGTTTCATATGTAATGATCTAACCACTTTCCGCTTTCATTACTTTTTTTTCTAAGTTTCACTCTCTTTTACTTTATTCCTAAAATGACAAAGATTTATTCCTTTTTATAATACTTTACCTACTTTTCTTGAGTTCTCGTAGTTCTACACTCTCTCACAAGTCACAACCACAAAATCTCTCCTACTTCCATAAACAAAATATACCCACTTACACATCATTCTTATTGCCCTGAATTTTATAATAATAGTAAATGAATAAACCATTTTTTGGGAAGAAATTGACGTCGCGTACCTTGATATACGTTTTGAATTAATCCAAGATATCGGGAATTGTTGCTTTAGCTTGATCGATTGACTTATTAGGAAAATAAACAGCCGTTAAATCATTTTGACCAATATCAAATGTGTAAAGAGATTGAGAGAAATACTCTTCACTCGGTAGTAAGTTCTTGAAAACATCTCCTAACCTCAGTAAAGGAAAAGAAAAAATGAGTTAAATTAAGGATGAGAAATAAGTATAACACCAGTGAGGTATGCGGTTTACAATGTAATTAAATACTAAATCTGTATGAAATTTGACATCTTATAAATAGTGGATGCAATCAGGTTTCATATCGACATATTATTCAAAATGTTGCATAAATAGAAGCAAATTTTTCTTTATTATATCATTTTAAACATCCTGTTAATATATGTCACAAACTCACATATGACATAACCATATATAGACATGTAGTCTTATGCACAACATAACTAGGGCATATACAATCACATAAATTTGGTTTTCAATCCTTTTCCACACGACCTTGTTATGCCTAAGACCAATCTTATATATTCATATGCACAGCACCAACTAGGGAATTTGCACCATCGTATTATCTTATCTCCATATCTTTTGCGATACAATCTACTTAGTTTACATGACCAACCTATTATATTCATTTGCACACCCCATCATATTTCAACCGTATTGTCAATGGTATTCATGTCACAGAGTTGTTAGTCGCCTTAGCGTTCATTTTCTAGTCTTTTTTATTACCATTAGACACCAAAATACAACTTCATAGCATATGTTAATGCATATTGGGTCTCATATTATCTGATTTAACTCATTATCAGATTTCTTTAGCTATAAGTCATGAGATGTCAACGATGTGCTTAGGGCCTCAGGCATGAGTTGTATCACTTATATGCAGTCTTTATGTCTGTATTTAAGCTCGCAAACATTTTGATTTTGAATAGTAGACAAGAAAGTTTAGTTATTACTTCTATTCATATATTTCAACTCGATCATACATTATTAAAAAAGAAAATTATTACACGAACCACTGAATAATGTACCTTATGAAAATAGATTGAGACATATTTAAACGCCCTTACCCATCAAGTCTACCTCAAATGAATTATTAGGAGTCATGAACGCATGGTCAAGGGGTTATGAAAACGACCAAAACCATGTTACTCGACCTACAAACTGACCATTTTGCTAGATTTGATGATGATTAGAAACAAACTTGTGTTTACCTTTCTCACGGATAAAGTGCAAGCGTTGTTGGAAATCATGGAACTGATAAAACTGGACATTGAAAGAGAAAGGGTTGTATGAAGTTGTATTCTGGTGTCTAATGGTAGACGCTGCCCTCGCAAAGTTTGCTCCATGGCTAAAGTTAGTTCCCATTGAATCAAGGTACGCATTCAGGTATGGAAGTCCCAGTCTTTCCGCTGCATTAATTTATTTATAATTAATATCGAACAATGAATCAACGATACTTGCTTACATTTTCTTATTAATCAAGACCAAAAAAACAAGAGCACGTCTTACTCAAGCAACCATTCTAAAATGCATCCTTATAATCATACTCCCCTTTATGTCATATTAGTTGCAACAGTTTGATTTTATGTTATTTCTATGTCTTACTTTAGCCATCATTATTAACTGAAATATAAAATATAATGTTAGTAAATAAGATGTTCCTATATTTGTCTTCCACCTTGCTAAATTTGTCACATATTTTCCTACCAAAATACCATAACAAATTAGAACTTGACTGTAAAAAATTTATTAACATTGCATTGCAACCTTTAATTGGATCGATGTGGGAACGTATCCTAAACTTGGAGCAATTCATAATAAATAAAATATGGTATTTAGGTGTGTTAGTAACCTTAGCATACTCTTTTTTCCGTTGCAATATATGCTTTTTATATGTATCTAATGGATATTATTATTTTGACCATCCATTACTTGTAATAATTCGTTTGGTTTGGATTGGATTGGAGAGGTTTTATTGAATCCATGTACCCTGTAGTCATTTCTACAACGCCCTCCTCTTTTCCAATAAGATAATATTATACATTTGTAAACATAGGCAAGTTCTATGGGAAAATGGTTGTGATATACTTCGATAATGACTAATGAGGTAAGAACATACCTATAAAATCAATAATGAGGCGGCCATCGGAGTATCTCCCGGCAGGAGCATGGAAGAAAGTCTCACCATGAGGGGGGTCCTGCCTGGCCGAACGATGCGGACCAACCGCAGTGTCCGAGTTTGAGTCTCCGAAATTGAAAATGGCCGGAAACTTACATGAAGAGGATGAGCTTAGAGTTTGAGTAGTTGCTAGCACAAATGCAGTAGACAAGCTAATGAGTAGATTAACTGATAGTAATGCTAGTATTACTTTAGAAACCTGCTCCATTTTGTAACCCATAGAGTAAAAGATAATGGAAGACGAAACTTCCTCTAGCTAGCTAGTAGTATTAATAGAAGAGAACCACTAAAAAGGAGTACTAATATAATACAGATTGAGATGTATGAAATATCGATTTTGCAAGTCATAATCTCATCTAGCGTGTTAACATTATAATATTTTGTCGTAAATAAGCATCGACAAAATCAAGGGAGAATCTTCCCCTAGTTCGACAAAATGCGATCCTGGATATTTTTTAGAAATATAAAAGCTTATGTATATAAATATTGTAATATATAGATTGAGTACATTTATATAAGAGTATAAGATAAGATATTAGAGTTTTAAACCTTGTCCCTTCATATCATTTTGTTTAAGATCGGTCATTTGTCATAGAAGCAAATATGCTATTGATAACAATACAAATTTTGTGGGAAATGTGTTGTATTCTTAAAATAAGGACATTTTTAATTATCTAGATAAAGGCTAGGATCGTGAAATGCACGTTGAAGATTCTTGTAAGCTATAGTGGAAGAAGAGAAACCTATTTTTCCATGTTTGCTATTAAAAACACATATTTTAGTGGTTATATAGTGATCTGACCGGAACATTTGACTAATGGGATATTTTTGTCTTTGATGCAAAGCAGGAACAACTAAAAACAGAGGATTTTGGCATATTTCAATGGCAATACTTTCCGTTATACCATTGGCAATTAGGTGTACGAAATAGCTGAGAGCCTGAGACTATATTTTTTACACATTTTTGTTTGGGGAGAGATTTTAATTAAACAATAAGCGAAAAACAAAATTGTGAATTTGTAAAACAAATTCTTGTAAAATACCATCTCACACTTAAATTAATTCTATTCTAGTCCATTAAGGTCCGTTAAACGAGCTACAATCCAGCAATATTGCACTACATATCAGGAGCCTCTCTGCAAGAGGTCCTAATGCATCAACTCTAAGTATGGGAAAAGATTGGAGTGGTCAGACACAGTAATCTGCAAAACAATCTATAAGTAGCGGCCGACATTGGTGACCCAATCTGTTGTTCAGTTTGCTTCTCTGAAATTGGGATGGATGATTTCCGATGCTGAATGTCGTGTAGTAGGTGTTGAATATCCTCTATGATCTTCGCAATATTCCAAGGGGTTTTCAGATGCTTTTTGTTTACCTTTAATGATGACCTCGTTGAGATGGATGGAGGAAAGGTGAATTATTTTCTTGTGGAGAGTTGTTGCTCCTCCTACCATGATGTTTGTATAGTCGAGGTTGAAAGTTTTAGCTGCGAAAATGTAGGTCACGTGATCACATACAAATGATTAGACCTAGACCTGCCAAAGCTGACCCGACCCAAAACCCGAAATCGACCCGAAAGTGCCAACCCGAAATCAACTCGAGACCCGAAATGACAGACCCTACCCATATCCGATCGATGCCCGATCCAAAACATGTTGACCAAAACAGACCCGAAGCTGACCCGGCCCTAGATTGACCCGACCCGAGATTTGACCTAACCCGACACTCACCGGACCTGAAATTAATCCAACAGGAAATTAACCGACCTGAGACTGATCCGACCCGAATTTAACTCGAACACTAGTTGATCATTTTCTTTTTTGACATAATCCTACTTTTGTTTGAAAAGAATTATAAAAAACGAAAAGAAAAGCTAGATTAACATACTGTTTTTATATTCTCATTTTAAGCTTTTATATTCCTTCATCCTAAATGTATATGACTATTACTTTCCGTAGTCAAAAGGAAGGAAAGAGCAAGTACGAAATCACCTTCCTCCCTAGTCCCTACCAAAACCGACAAAACAATCAATAGGCAAAAAATAGAAGGTACTTTAGTCACAAAAAGATGAACAAATAGAGTAACATAAGAAACATAACGAACATATTCCTTTCAAGACCCGAATCTAACCCGACCCAAACTAGACCCGGCCAGAACTAGACTTAACCCTATACCCAACCAGAATTAGACTCGACCCGAACTAGACCAGAATTGGACTCGACCCAATACCCGACCCGAACTAGACTCAACCCAATACCCGACCTGAACTAGACTCGATCTGATACTCGACCCGAAAGTGCCCTGACCTGTAAGTGACCCGAACCTTGACTCTAAATCCAACCTGTCCCAAACTGACCCGACCCGGAATGATCAATCGGTTTATTCATAATGAAAAAATTGCCACAGACACGGAATGAACAATTAGTTTATTCTTAATGAACAATGAAAAACGGGGCCAATTTTTTTCTCTCTTCTCCTTTATCTCTTTCCCCCCTGTAAATTCAGACATTTTGAATTCATTTCCGAAAAAAAATTCACTCTCCTCCATTTTCTGTCAAAAACTCTCCATCTTCTTCCTAAAATCCACTTCTACTCACCATTTTCATTCAAAAGAATTTGCAATTCAAGCGAAATTTCCACATCCAACTTAAATTAGTAAAAACCATACCCCTATTCATCCTTTCTAACTCAAAAAATTCATATTTCAACCTCCAAAAATTATTTTGAACTTCAACCTCAACCCAACAACAAAGCAAGTTTGAATGTAACAATATGTGAGAATAGTAAGGTGTTTTTGATTTTATTTTTTCATAGATCTAGCTTGCATTTATTTTATCATTACATTCTTTGGAAATGTTCAATGAAAATATTAACGATGTTCGTTTCATTTGTATTGATTTTCATTTCATTTGTTTTGTTGTTCATTTCAGTTGTATTGATATTCCCCGTATATTTGATGTATATATTTTATAAAAATATTCATCTAACATAGAAATGATGTTCTTGTGTTTGTCTATAGTTTGAATGGCAAGAACAAAACATATAATTTGTATTTTTTTTGTTTTTGTTGAAATTTAAATAAACAATCTAATGGATTTAAAATAGTAATGAGTACTGTTAAAATAATTATTCATTTTATTTGAATGATTGTTTATTTGCATCTATGTTCATTTATAACAATATTTGCTAATGTTGTTTTGTTAGTATTGATAATTTTATTTGAATAATTTGTTCATTTTATTTGAACTATTTCATTTGCATTGATGTTCATTATAATAATATTTATTAATATTCATTTTTTTTAATACTATTCATTTTGTTTGAAGAATTTGTTCAATTTATTTGAATGATTTTCCATTTGGATTGATATTCATTATAATAATACTACCTCCTTTTTTTTAATATGTATGTTTCCTTTTACGGCGCGGACTAAGGAAAAAGTACAAAAGTAAGAGAGAAAATTAGTAAAAGTAAGGAAAAAGTGAAAAAGGTAGAGAGAAGGAAAGATAAAGTAGGAGAGAAGTGTAATAATTAGGTGGGTCAACCTTCCATTTATGGGAAAAGGTAGAAAGATACAAAATGGTAAAATTTGCATATTAAAAAACGGAGGGAGTATTTGTTAACATTAATTTTATTACTATTGTTAATTTTATTTGAATAATTTTTTTTTGTTTGAATGATTATTCATTTGCATTAATGTTCACTTAAAACTTATTTGCTAATGTTCGTCTTATTATTTGTTCCTTTTATTTATTTTATTTTTCTTTTTATTTGAATAATTGTTGCTAATATTCACTTTATTACTATTGTTCATTTTATTTGAATAATTTATTCAATTTATTTGAATGATTGTTTTTTTGCATTAATGTTTATCATAATACTATTTGCGAATGTTTGTTTTATTGGCACTGTTCATTTTATTTGAAAGATTATTTATTTGCATCGATTTTTATTATAATAATATTTGTTAATATTTATTTTATTACTATTGATCATTTTATTTGAATAATTGTATATCTTGCATTGATGTTCGTTATAATGATATTTGGTAATGTTCGTTTTACTGGGGTGGTTCACTTTATTTGAATGATTTTTCATTTGCATTGATATTCATTATAATAATATTTGCTATTATTCATTTTATTACTATTGTTTCTTTTAGTTGAATAATTTGTTTATTTTATTTGTATGATTGTTCATTTGCATTGATGTTCATTTGGATTGATGTTCATTCACTACTACAAAACGCGTCATTTCTCGACGCTTTTTAGGCCATATCTCGGCGCTATTAGGAAGAGCCGAGATTTTGGCCGTCGAGAAATTCTCGGCACAATAAGACGCTGAGATTCCCGGCTCTTTCATGCGCCCCACCTAACTCTCGTCATTAAAAAGCGCCGAGATTCTCGGCGCTTTTATGCGCCTCATCAAACTCGTAGACACTTAATTGCGCCGAGGTTCAAGAAAAGGAAGGGCTTTCTTTTTAACGCAGAAGAATCTCCAAACTTTTTTTTAGTTAAAAGAGGTGTACGGGGCGATACAACCAACCAGCTGGGCCGGCCGGTGTCCCCTTTATGGCATGTGTATGTACGTGGGTTGGAACCCTTACTCTAACTCTGACTCTTAGTAGGTAGCCACATCCTTTGTTTGATCCGATCGGACATTCCGCTTGTACCAAGGAATGAAGGAAGTGCACCGCAAGTAAACTACTTCTGGGCGAGGTCCTCTGACCAAGTGTAGCACCCCGCTTACACATCTCCTGTGAAAAGACCGCATGCCCCTTTGCTTTAATAAAGCAAGCATGACCCTCGTGGCCTATTTCGGCTTTGAGTAAGGAACCTTTCTCTTAGGTCACTAACCCTTGCCCATGCACCCGTTCATTTGCATAATTCTCACCAAAGGCTTACTCAAGATAATGCTTTACGTAGCTCTTATGTGCCCAACGAGATGTCCTAACTTAATGATGTCTCAACAAGATTGTTGGCTGCCTTATGACAACTTCCGCGGCGATAGTTAGATTCTATAATAGCCAATACAGTACGGTTAAGACGAGTTGTCAGCCATTGATCGTCTTTCATATGTTTGGAATAGATTCCATTTGGAGAGAGTTGAAAAGGCACTATCTCGTTGAAAGGTTCTATACATCTTCCCTTTCTCAACGCATTTCTTTAGACAAAGACTCCATTTTTTCCTCTTTTCCGATGGTAAATCTTTCTCAGAACATGGAGTGTAAATCAAACCCATGTTTGAATTGAAATTGAGATACTGATGCAAGTTCTTCCTTTCTGAATCAGATAGATTCATATCTGAAAGAGGTTGACAATAAGTTCTTTCAAAATCCCTCTGTTAGAGGTGTTCCCGAAGATGTTCTGTCTCTCTGATGAAGGGATATAGGAGAAAGGGCGGGAGAGGAGAGTCATTTCATCCCAACGGTAAATGAAGAGTATCATATTATGCTATTAAAGAGATGTTGCTTAATGTTCCCGCGGGCAAGTGGTTCTGCTCTCCCTCAATTTCTAAAGCAGAAAGTTAGTTAGTGAGGGTTGTATGTATGGGATAGCTAGATCCGATCTTCTTTCTGTATTACCAGCTATTGAGGATACTGCTGATAGTGAGGATGTTGAGCTAACTACTCTTATTAGTCGAAACAGGGTTCTCCTTTTAAAAGTAGCTCCTTTCTTCTTATTTTATTAGTGGTTTTCACCTTTATCTGGTATGAGCTAATGCTAACTACATGGATTTCAGGGCATTTCAGTAAATTCATTAAATGAAGTTTTCAAGGATGGCACACAAACTATATCACCAAGAACTCCTACTTGAATGATTGACTGATAGAACGATTCACTGGCGAATAAGCACCTGAGACATTCAATCTTAGATCATGAATATACGCCAACCGAGGGTTTTCTATAAACTTGAAAGTAGAGCTACTTCCTTCCAACACTCACAATTCATGAACATCAGACTTCGTATCAACACACCATATATCATTAATTACAGTTTGTACATAATGAAATAATTGATTCTTTTACCTACTTTAATGAACCCTGAGGAGATACATGAAATGTTAAGACTAGCAAGGGAATCAAGCAATAAAGCACCAAAGCAAGTAAGCAATAACAACAATAAAGACAACAAACAAGCAACCTGGAAAGGAGAGACATTAAATGTCTCGACTAGAACCCTCCACTACCAAGCAACCAAGAACATTACGGAAAGGAGGTAGATGCTATACCTCTGGCTCTCCCATACTATTGAAGACAAAACCTCCTACTGCAAGTTCAGTTCAAAAAAGTCTTTCTTAAAGTCTGTATAAAGCAGATAAACAATAGGATTTTTTGCATGTGAGAAAGTAGGGGTTAATTGAAGATACAGTAGGGGATAATGGAAGATATTAAATAATTATCTCATAGATATACCAACGCAACGGGAAGTTCAGAGTTCAAGATTATGGTGATCCGCAACCCGAGGTAGTTTAGTAACTCGACATAACATAAAGGAGAGGTTGAATATAGAGCTCGACTGTCCCTTGATCCGGCACCCTTTTTATTTCATTCCTCTTGAACCTTCTTTCCTTAGTCTTTAGTCTTCTATAGTATCTCCTTTCTTTTCAAGTCCTCGTATCGAAAACAAGTTTCCGAAACCCGGCTTTTTGCTAAGAAAGTTTTTTAGGTATCCCAGGGGTAAGAGAAGAAGGAGCACACCGCCCTGCCATAGGTTAATCCAGCAACCTTGTTACGAATGGGTCTTGCTGCCCTTTCTTAAGATTCGAAATCTGATTCAATGGGATCTTCTCTTTCTATGGTATCTCCTGAAGCTAAGTAAGCGCTAGATGAGAAAAGTGAAAGGTACGAAGTCGATCGCCTAACGGGAGAGGAACGATCTTCCGTAACCACAATAGCTGAGAATCTTGGGATTCCTCCGTCAATGCCAGCGCGAAAGTCTTACCAAAAAGCAGATTGACCATACAGATATCCGCCACCTCGTTCTGGGATAGCAGCACCAACCAGAGATTCTAGCCCAAAGCTAGCAACGGGAGAAAGAATGGTTGGAGGGTTAGCTTCAAGGTCTATATCTTGGCTTATGAAAGCATTCCTTCATGTGCTCTCAGCTCGGTATCAGCAAATAAATAGTAGAGCCTATGGCACGACACTAAAACAAAACTCAAGTCAAGGGGAAGGTTCGCTCATCTGAATCACTTTCTACGCCACCAACCATTGATTCGCCACCTGCCCGTGAACTTTCACTTGATCCGGCACCAGGAGAGGCGGTCTCATTCCTTCTAACAGAAAGGGGTGCGATTCCATAGGAAGAGGTTTGAGTTGTTCTAGCTTAATCTCTAAAGAAGGAGATCCGAACAAATCTTTCAAGCAGTCAGTCTATCCCATCCGATGTTCTTTTTTCAAGTGGTTACGGTCTAAGACCTATTTCCTAATGCTCTTTTCTTGAAAGATGTATTTCCGTACTCTCTTATTATTTGACGGAACTGGTATAAAGATCCAGATCTTCTTTTTCCGAAACCGAATCAGAGAGGGGCGTAGCGAATCGCTAAAGCGAAGATTTTGGAGAGAAACGAAGCACTCTTCTTTATTTTATTACAGCCGACCCTACTTCTCTGTCGTAAGGCTAAAGCCCTTGTCCAATTCATTTTATACAGACATGTAATAGTGGATTGTACGAATAAATAGAATGAAGTACCCAAAGTAAGAATCACAACAGGAATTTCATTAAGTGATTGATATTCTTTGTTTTAATAACACTTTGTTTTTGCATAAACCCGGGATTTTACGACGTTAAAGTGTAATTGACTAAGCAGAATAGAAGTAAAATATACAACTTTTTACCGCCTACTATTGTATTTATTTTGAATAGATACATAATATACAAATCTGAAATAAAAAATTGAAGACGAAACAACTTAACCCTTAAACCAGAGTTTTTCCCTCGAATAAGTGGAAATACATACACCACCGCCTGTAACAGGATTGCTAGTTGGCCCCCTTTTTGCGATATCCCTTTCAAGCATGAGCAGGACTTATAGTGTTGGGAAAGTCATCCTTGGCATAAGCTCTAGTTGATCTCTCTTATGGCATTCCCATATGCTTCCTAATTCCTATATCTTTCCATATTCCCTATAGTGCTATACCATTCCCTCTCTTTTCTTCCCACTCCCTCACCGGTCCCCTCTGTAGTTTTTTTCCTGCTTAGGTGAGCTCTACTTCCTAGCCTGCCTGGTCTGCGCCCATAAAAATGGAGCATTGTGTCTCGATGGAAATATCCCTTTAGGTTGAGTAAGAAGCTATATCTCCATAGGTTGATCATCTCAACGACCCTTTCTTTTTAGCAACAAGTCCAGCTTAAGCCCTATCATGTCAATGTAACTAGTGACCTTCAAATGCAGTAAAATGCCTTCTTTCCTAGTCTCAATTGCCCTTGTGAGCCTTCTCCCGAAAATGCTCTTTCATCGCTCTGAACGCATCAAGTTCTAGTGGCCTAATCTGCCTGCCTGCTTAGCTTATCTCTTCTATTTCTCATTTGTAAGGCTCTTCCCGTCCCTGGCCCTATCGAACCAGTCACTTCCGAATGAATAAGAGTTCTCTTTCTCGATCGAAAGAAACAACATCGAATGGCCAAGCTAAGAAGAATCGAATCATCGCCCGAAAGAAAGTTCCTTAATGCTTTAACTAAGTCAACTACCTTAATTAAGCGTTGGTTTCTTTCCTAGATGGAGAGAATCCACAAGTAGGAATAAGAGCACTGAGGAGGGGCTGCAGTTAAGAAAGTCATGAAGGGAACAAAACTCATGGAAGTTACAAAAAGCATAGATCGCAGAAAAGAGCTCATTTCTTGGGGTTCATTTTTGAACTGCTCTGCTCCCCCCACCTCAACAAGAGGAAAGACTTGTTTGTTGTAAATCGCTGGTTGGGTTTACCAATCCAGAAAGACATGGGAATTTTGGGAACAAGCAAGGGGTTGATTGAGCTGCGCGAAAGCCTCCAGCAGGGCTAATGCGCATCCGTTTTCTTGCTTTTGAAGTTAAGTAAAGACTGACTACGAGCTAACTAATCGAATGGAACTTTCTTTAATGAAAAGAAAAGCGGAGGCCCACCATCTGCTAGCATTGTGCTTTGGAATCGATTCTTTATCAATGGCCCACCCTTTTTTTGAACCTTGCCAATGATCGAACTTAAAGATATAAACTGAGTGCCATTTGATGAGTAACTGAGAATAAGGGAGAAGGATATGGAAAGGATGAAGTAATGAAAGAGGAAGTCATTGCTAGTAGTAACGACTTGTCACGATCCATTGCTTCATATAGAATCCATGTCCTAGGTGTATCAAAAAACATTCTTTTCACTAAACGTATATAATAAAATAGAGTGAAAGGGTCCACTCCGAAACCAAGAGGGTACTAACTAACAGCTGAGTCCTATCCGAACCGCAGGAGATAGTTTCCCATCATACGGCTCACCAACTTCACTTGCCTCTATGGGAGGCTCGCTCCGGGCAGGTTCGGATCACTTACAATACACGGCTCTACGAAGGAAGGGCTTGGGTTAGGAGCGTTTTCAATATGATTCTTTTCCCTTATTTGTTCGATGAAAAATTCGAGACAAAAAAGGAACCCCTCTTTTCGACTGGGAAATGCGAGTCTTTTTTGTCCACATTCTCTATCCCCCCCTATCAAAATGATCAAAAAGGTCACAAGAGTGACTTCTTATTCCCGTGTTTGATCTCTTCCATCCCTACCCTGCTCGTTGTCACCTATGTTGAAGAAAGGTTTTGAACCCTGTAGAGAATAAAGAAGGGCCAAGGATCTTCCTCTCAACAGTGCTTCTCGAGGCTCTACTCTCCCCCCTGAAAAAGTAAGGCCCCATTAGCCTGGGCGAAGATAGGGATAAAGAGTAGAAGCAAGCCACCTTAGCTATGCCAGGCACTGGACAGGGGTTAGCTCTGTAAATGTGTAGAGCCAAGTGTAGTGTGGTGTAGTAGTAAGCATTTCTAGGCCCCTTCCCCGCTACTGGATCACTCCAGTGCTTCGGGTACTATAGACCCTCTGCCATCCACATTGCAGCAAGGCCGTTTCATGAGCGGGGGGGCTAAGCGAAGTTCTTTGAATCAAACGTTGAATGAAATCGATTCTTTTATAGATATCAAAATCGAAATCGGATAGGATAGACGGATAGATCTATCTTTCTATTCATATAGATTCAAAAAAAGCCATTTTTTAAGTAGCGTAGCAAGAGAAGCCCCAAATCCTTGATTTGGCCAGGAAAGACTGCACTGCTTTGGGGCCAGGAAGCGAAGGGAATGAGCTCGGCTGCTTCTCTTCCACACTTCTTTTTTCTGTGTCCGTTCCGCATGCACTTTGCTCTCTTCTTATTCTTCATTGGACGGTTTGGATGGACTTCGTCGTTCTTTCCCAACTAAAATAGAAAAGGCTGTATCACATCGAGATGTCGATTCGTTTTCCGCCCTCAATGAGATGAGGAATTTGGAACCTCCTATTTGTTAAGACTTTTGGGCCCTTTATCTTTCTCAATTGAGGCCCGGCCCGGCTCGCGTCGTTCCAACAACCGGCGGGGAGCACCTCAGTATACGATCGTGCGCAGTAACTGGGAGTCCTATTACACCTACGGCCAACTTAAATTCACCAAACCAGGGTTCATCTCGTGTAGTGATTGTGGACTCATACAAGGATATTGAGTAGACAGACGGTTGATGTATCAGACTCGACCCTATCTTTCGTAGCATGCATTCCCATCCGTGTCGCAACTAATTCGGTAAGCTACGTGTCCGGTGCACAGAGAACTGCCTTCGGTCCCCAAACTGACTTACTCGTGGCAACCTTCCGATCGCCCAACAACCTATAACGCTAGTCACTACTCCCACTGGGGCTAGGAAGTAAGCCCCACAACCCAAAGCGGCGAAGAACAAATAGAATTTACTACAAAAGCCGGCTAACGGGGGTATTCCTGCGTATGAGAACATAGTAATAGAGAAGGTAATAGCCGAAATAGGATTCGTTTTGGCTAAAGCGCCCAAATCCGCTATATATTTGACACGTGTTTGCCGTAATGCTGAAACTATAGCGAATGCATCTATCGTCATTGATGTATAAATAAAGAGACCATTTAGTAGTGATTGAATTCCTTCTATGGTTCCACATGAGAAACCAGTACGAATATAACCTACATGTCCAATTGAACTATGAGCTAGAAGTCTTTTTAATTTCGTTTGGGCCATGGCGGCCAGTGCTCCTAAGATCATAGAAGCAATGCTGCAGAAAAAGAGGATTTGTTGCAATGTAGCTCCATGGGAACCATAAATAAAAACACGTAAAATATTAGCAGAAATAGATATTTTAGGCGCAATAGAAAAGAATGCTGTAACCGGGGTGGGTGAACCATCATAAATATCAGGTGCCCACATATATAGAGTCAAAAAAGATATTGAGTCCGAAGGGGAAGGGGGTTTTCTTCGGGGCTCGATAGATGGAATAGCTAGGGCCCCAAAAGTTTTGAGTTCGTCGCTAGGGAATTCACACGAAAGGGAACGAAGAATTCTCAACGAAAAAGGTGCTCTATGAACCGAACGTGAAAGTTGTTTTCCATCAGACGGTTGTTACCGTAACTCCACTCTTGACTTGGATTATATATCCAAAAAGGTCCGTTCTCGGCCATTCCACACGCTGCCTAGCCGAGGCGTGGTTATCTGAAGTGGATTCTCTCTTTTGTAGTAGATGCCGAACCTGCTGCTCTATTGACTAAGAAGGGAGCGGACGCAGCAGCTACATGGACCCCTTCCTTTCTGTTGTTGCCAGCGCTTTCCCGGGCCGAGCCAGAATTCTTTATTAAAAAGAGCAGGCAAAGCCCAAAGGCTGCTATCCCAATAGGCCACCGAGCGGAACGAGGAGAAGGCCCAAAAATCATACCATCGCGGTCGAAAAAGAGTGTTCCCTTCTTTCTTTCGAAAGATTGACATTCTCGGTCTCCGAAAGCCCTTTCCTTCCTACGTCGAGCCTTTCCCTTAATGGTTAGAGAAAGCATTCTCTTATCTAAACTTGGCGGGCTTCCAGCCTTACTCAAATAGGGAGTGGGTTTGGTTTGAACATAGGCTCAAACATGATTTAAAGGGTCCTAGCTATGCCATGCAAAAAAAGAAAGAAAAAGACCAGATAGATCCTATCCCCTATATCGAACACTCATTCCTCTCTATTGATAGAAAGAAAGATCATCGTCAAATACCAGACTTTGCCCTTTTTTTTAGGAATTCTTCATATCCAAGGCAGCTTACCACAAGCACCCCACCCCATACGACTAGTTGGGGGAGGTTGTTTGCTCTTTGAATAAAACAAAGTAAGTAGTAAGGTAGCGTAAGCTACTTTCATTCTAAAGGAAACCGAAGTAGCAACCTTTAGTCAATAGGAGCCCTACTTTCCTCTTTGCGACCTCATCACTTCAATTCAAGCGCAAACCTATTTCTTAGTCATCGGGCGGAGCGCACCTTTGGTACTTCAGTCGTGTGAGTTCTTTGATAGTGACTTCTTTCCTTACTTATTCAAGTAAGTGAATAGGAATCACCTTTGGTAAGGCGACGAACGCTACTTCAATCTAGGAAACTGCCGGAAACTCGAGAAGGTCGCCTTTGAAAGCGTTCGCCGGTAAGCGTCACTCCTTCCATTTGATTATGTCGTGACGCTGACTGAATCCAATCCATAAACCCGAAAACGAAACAAAGTTCGTTCCCTTTCGTCAAGTAGGTAAAGTAGGCATACGAACCACTTTAGCTTTGCCTTAGACTCTTTTGGAACAAAGCAAAGAAGAAGGCAGAATGGAGAAAGGAAAGGGACAAGGGCGGTCTTGCTTGGCGCGAAGGCTGCTGGTTCGGGGGTAGGGTACAGTACTAAAGGTCCTCGAACTTCCAGGCGGTTTTTCTTGTAGGCAGCTGTTTCCCGTCGGATCTCGCCAAGTACACCAGCAGCGTGCATTGCGTGATTCTACTGTGTTTTTTGCACTTGACTGGGTGGACAGTTGACAGGAAGAGAACTTCAGTTCGCCCGGCCAGCAGGCGGGCGGCGTGCGTATCTTGTGTGACAACACTAGAGAGCGAGTGGCGCTTCTAGGCGGGCAGCTGTGTGACAACACTAGAGAGAAAGCGGCGCTTTCGTTTAACATGCTATGGTCTCAACGCCCTTACGAGGTAATGATGAGTTTCACGCGCTCTAATCCCGGCCCCGCCCGCGCGCGGTTAGGAAGATTGGCCGCAATCTGAGCGGTACCACCCACCCTACCCTACCACTTATAGGCGGCCGTCCGTCCTACAGCCGCCCGAAAAGGAACTGCAGTGATCTTCAATAGGGGTCCTACAGCGATAAAAAGAATCCCCATAAAAATACCACTAGATCGAACACCAGTGATTTCGTATCCGCTCAAAATCTTGGCTAATTGATCGAAATGGGTAGCTCCTGTAGACCCATAGATCATGAAACAAATAGGGTGGGTAGGCCCAACCACCACACTACACATATAGACGCGAACCCCCCTCGTTACCGTACGTGCGACTCTCACCGCATACGGCTCGCACAAAGACTCCTAAATCCATCCCGAGCCTTTTCTTCCACCTTTCCTCTCCAATCCTCGATCAAACTTGCGTTCTCCAGGCGCTCTGAAATGGGGGTCTTTCCTTCGCCTATGGTATGTATCGGCTTGGCTTCATCCCAAACCAAGGCAAGTTGTATTTGCGAGCGCGTGCGTGTAGGAAGGCCGACCACTACAAAAGCTAAAAGACTATGATTACAAGCAAAGCCGGAAGCGACTCGCTTCTACTCTCGTTGGGATTGGATATAGATGGAGAATCTATAGATCATAGTAGTTCGCTAACCTCTCTAACTAACATACGATACAATTGAACTTCACGGCACGGCTAAAAGAAAGAGCTTCGCTCAGTTGGCCTTCCTCCGCTGACGAATGCCTTCTTTCTCTTCTCTGAAGTCTACAACAAACAAGTGGGAGAGGCAGGATTCGAACCTACGTAGAAAAACTTCAACAGATTTACAGTCTGTCGCTTTTAACCACTCGGCCACTCTCCCCTTCCCGGGCCGAGGCCCTCCTCAATGGGTTCTAAGAAGGAGGCGATTTGTTCGCTGAATCAATCAATAAGCTTATTGAGAAACTAATACTATTAGCTTAGCTAGCGTTCCGGGGGAATCTAGTCATTTAGTCAGTTCATAACAATCTCTGTAAAGCAAGGGGCAAAGCTTCGTAGACAGCTTCCCTCTCATGTAGTCATCGGCCTTCTTCCCCAGCCCCCCTTCGTCGCTTCTGGCGAAGCTGCGAGCCTACTTAAATAGCTTAAGCTTACTAAGCCTAGTCTACTACTAAAAAGGGGCTACAGCAAGCAAGCTTTCCCCCTTCCTTTGTTGTGGATCGCGCCTTGCCTTACCGCAGACACTGAATGAAATGAGTGGAGATCTTCCTTCCTCCTTGCTAATTACCAAGAACTTCGTTGCCACTAGTGGCGAAGAGAAATTCTACCATCTTACCCAAATACTACTCGGAGCCCAAAGAAAGTTCAGTCTACAAGAAGCTGGCGGAGCTTTAGCCATGCCATTGGACCATATCCGTCTATCCTACCTAAACAGTCAGCCTTTTCTTGTTCTTTCTTCGAATGACGCCAGTGGAGACTAATTCCTTCCGGCTAATGAAGATACTACTTCAGTCTGCCCATTCATTCCCAGTGGATCCTTCTTCTCCCTAAGAATTGAACGAACCAAGTTCGCCTATACGAGAGTGAGGAATAAAAACCAACAATCAATTTCCCACTTTTGATGTCCCACGATTCTGCTAGTTTAGAAACGAAGTAGAAGGACGGGGGTCGCTAGGTCAGAAAAAGGATAACTACAAATTCTCCCCAAGTAGGATTTGAACCTACGACCAGTCAGTTAACAGCCGATCGCTCTACCACTGAGCCACTGAGGAACAACGGACTTAAGGAAGCCGACTCTCGTCTTTGGACTAACCTATGACCGAAATGGGTTCGTCACTTTTTTCACATACACCGGGGAAAGGGTTACGATAGCAAGCCCCTCCCCGGCCGGAGAGACTCCAGGACAAGGGGCGGCAGTCCACCATCCACTCTCGGGATTCATATTGATCAATCGATCTCCGCGTCCTTCCAGTTCGCTAAGTAGACTCACTCTACCGAAGGTAGAACTTTTCCTGCCAAAAACAAGTGACTTACTTCTCATCCTAGGAGTTAGCAGGTATGATAGAGTCCCCTCTCTGTCTGTCTCTCCGAGTTTCTACTACTAAGTATCTGCTATTCAATCATGGAATCGATTCCGATCAAGATGAAAAAGCCCTTTCTATCTTATTAAAGGAGTATCTGACGATACCCTGCAATCAAAGTCAAATAGCTTCGAGCCTATCTATACTATAGTAAGGGGCCTTTCAATAAGTTTCTCGCTTGTTAATCAAGTTAAAGCTTGCATAGGATATTGGAAGAAGGGCAGGGTTGGAACCCTATACAAGGTGCTGGTCTCGATCTCGCTTGGTGGTGCCCTTCTCGATGATTGTTGACTCAACATTTTTTTCCTTTGGGTTCCAAACCTCCATCCATCGAGTCTAGTAATCCGCCGCCTATCTAATGCCATGCTTCTTTTTTCTCCGAATTGGTTCCTAGTGCCAGTCAATCAAGATTCACCATTAAGAGAGGGAAGAGCCTTTACTTTAGGTTAGGCCGGTCTCGTCATTCACGCAATTTCCTCGTCCATCGATCGATCGCGCGAGTACGCATGCAGTCAGCACATAGCGAAAAAAGCGTTCATCTTGGATTCTTTTCCTGAAAAAAAATGTCTATCATGATAGCATGCCTATTCATTCGGTCAAAGTCTCCACGGCCTTTTCACGCCCTTCTACTGAGCTGTGTACCATGTTGATAGGAATCGGCAAAGACCTTCTTTACCACGTCCTCGAGGGCAGCATTCATGGCAATCATCACTAGTTTCTTTCGAGGACATGGTATGACTTTGTTCTTGGTGTTGTTTAATAGATGTCGAGTGCCACCTTTCCCTTTCCGAGAATCTCCATCTGCTCTAAGTGGGCGAGCAATTGTATTGCCTTATGTCAGGTTGGTTGTTCAAATTATTTTTACCCCTTCTTCTTCGCATAAGCGGCTACATACCTTGCATTTTAATCTTTTTGAAAGACCAGACTCATTCTTATGGAGTCCTATTTCAGGTGCAAAGTCTTTTCAATAAAGACCTTTTTCTGTCCCATTTCTAAATTTGTTGATTGAAAGAGGATAAGAGCTATCCATTGAGTAAAGAGAGGGTTTGCTACAGTGATTCGGTCGGTTCCCATTCGCCTGCTCTCCTCATAGTCCATTAGTGGGTAGGGTGGTAAACTTAAAGGGCGCCCGCCTCCTCTTCAGACGAGCCTGGTGGTTGTTCGGTTTCCGCTTTTTGGGGCGGGCGTACTTGGTCGTTGGGGTTTCCTTTTCTTCCACCAATTCGGTTGTGTCAGCTTGGTCTAACATTTTCTTATGAGCTGGCTGGACAAAGATGGATTGAAAGTAAGATAGATTCATTTGAGTTCAAGTAGTACAGGATCTTCGATCGACCATGGGGCGTATTCTACCCTTAAAAATTTCATTCTATTGAAGCGTAATATAAAAGCTCCTTCTCATCCTTGTATTT
Source organism: Patellifolia procumbens (assembly GCA_947645195.1). Classification (NCBI taxonomy): domain Eukaryota; kingdom Viridiplantae; phylum Streptophyta; class Magnoliopsida; order Caryophyllales; family Amaranthaceae; genus Patellifolia; species Patellifolia procumbens. The sequence goes on from CANSGD010001541.1 coordinate 2,551,489, forward strand.
TTTTGGTTTGGAAGTTCCAGAATGTTGTCTGTGGATTTTGAACAAACAAAGGAAAGCCCCCTTCTACTATGCCATTTAATTGATTTGATTCAAGTTCCGTGCTGCTCGCTACTCTCCGAGGCCAAGGACGGGGTCGAACCGTCATTCCAGGATTTGCAGTCCGATACATCTCCATTATGTTACCTAGCCAAACTCGCCACTTCATGTGTCAAAGTAAAATGTTCTTCCTTCCAAAATCTTCGCTTTAGCGATTACATACCCCGCTCCCTCTTTTTCTACATATGCGGTGGCGGGCGGAGCGCTCTATATGACCAGCGGCGGGTTACCAGAGAAGAGGGAACAACTTATTTATCCCTTGCTCCATCTTCCTTTTCTGATTGAAAGTAGCAAGCCTCTTCACTACTAGTACAGAGGCCAAAGAAAGGGTTGCTCATCCAGCCCAGCGGATCCATTGTTTATGCGGCAGTGCGATGGAGCTGAAAAACGTAAGCCCCCTTTTTTTGGGAAACGCAATAAAGAAGTCTAACAGTTTCTCTCGGCATCTGCCTTTTCTTTTTTATTTGAAGTCATTGATCTTATATCTAAAAAAGGGAGGTCTGCGTTCACTATTAAGCCTACTACGCTCGTCCATTCCTTTCAATCCAGATTGAACCTCAGTTCGATCACCTTACGTTGTTCGACTGAACTCGTTGTCTTTGCGCTCTATTTGGTCGGAACCCGATTCGAGAACTTTCTTTCATAGATTCACTAAGTCATCGCCAGCAATCAGCCCTTATCCTTTGGCGTCAAATGGAGAGTTCTTATCTTGTCCAAAAACTTTCTTTCTGTTAGTCTGTCTAGCGTCTTTCGGTTGGGGTCCGCCCCGGGGGTTAGGTTAGACCGCTCGGGTTCTTTTCTTTTATAGTCTTGAAGGTAGTCAACGTGTCAGCCATTCTTCTCCCATTAGACTTGTTCATTTTTTTCTCCTTTTCCTTACTTGCTCCAAGTAAGTGAATTGGCATTAACTTCTATCTTCCGCTACTTTATTTGACAGGAACGGAGAATACAACTCTATCAATAACAAGAAAAAAGTAGCAATTCAGTTTTAGTTTGAGCTTGGAAGCAACCTGCTATCTATCGATAGGCGAGAACAGACTGCTATTGGCTGCTTTGCCTATCTATTCTACTATGGCCGGCTTGGAGACATCAGAGGAAGACCATCATCTCTATCCCGGTACGATCGTAGCTTCATTCATTCGTTGAACCTTTGGGATAACCATTAGCATTGAGGTCAATTAGCACACCACCTCTATCATACATACGACATTACACAATGCGAGAGTGCATGGTAAACGAACACCTAAAGCGCCTACGTTCTGCTTGCGGCCAATACAACCACAACCTAACTTGCACGAGATTCAACAATACTTAGCCCCGCTACTGAGAGTCCCGAGGGGACTACATCCTCCCATACCTATAATAGTTAGCAGTACTGAACAAGCGAGTCATCGATCCGGGGAAAGAAAGGGACCGCCTTTGAAAAAAAAAAGGCAAGCTTTAGCTTGACTTGACTTGACTTGGCCTTCGGAACAAAGGTGATTCTGTTCATGCTTCTGACAATCTGACTAATTCTATATACTTCTATCTAATTATAGACTCTTTTTCTATTAGAAAGGCGAACTTATAGGCCTGTTTTAGCGCGTTTCCAAACCAAAGTAAACGCTACTAAAGACCGGGTGAAGAATGAAAAACGTCCGCTAAAGGGATAAGATCTTTTTTAGATCAGCAACGAATGTCTTGTATCTATTAAGAAAGATTTCTCTCTGGGTTCAAACCCTGAATGCCATACCTTGCGGAAGGCGATTCACGAGAGAATCGTGAACAGTTCTGTTTGACCGAGATTTGAATGCCCGTGATCTGCTCAGTATAGTGAAGGATTTGATGGCCGACGTCTAAGGGGCACGAATAGGCCGACATGAAAAGAGTTCCCCGCGGAACATTTTATCTTTCGTCCTCGGACGTTCGGACATTAGATTTCGGCACTTGCGTTCTCATGCCCGAAGAAACCCTCGCAATTGATTAGGAGAAGCGAGAGAGAGGGATTGTTGTCCATCAAAAATCGATAGGAATTCCCCAGGGATTGCCTTCTAATAGATGTTATGTCTTTCATTATTAAATTAACATAACATCCAATCCCACGCTAATAAGAAAAACGAGCGATTGCTAGTCAGCTTTCATTTTCTTAAAAAGAATGGTAGGGGCTGAGGTTTTGAAGGCTTTCCAACTTTCTTCAATTAGGGAATAGCGCAGATGGATCAATCACGCGGTTCTGCAGTGTCCTCCAACTTGCTGTCCGCTCCCCTTCACCCTCTTCTTTGCTGGACGGGAAGATGTGAACTGTGAAAGCCTTCCCACCACGCGAAGTTCAAACCTCGCCGGAGATAGAGAAGCGAATTGAAAACCGGCCTCAAATCTCATCCCTTCGCAATCGAAGGGAGGATGAAAGCGGGAAAAAGACGACGAACCCCTTTTTCTTTGTCAGCCGACTTGAAAGGTGCTCTCAGTGTACTGCCATATGCACTCACACATTAGACCAATTGTAGCTGGCCCAACAGTTTCCAGAATGCCGTTGTCATGATGTTGATCCGGCTTCTGCGATTACAGCATCCGCCTAGCTCCGAATATGTGCATTGGAGCTCTTCTCTCGAAGTCTTATTCTCTTAGATGTGGATGTATCAAAATATAATTCCATAGATCCTGATAGGATAATTAATACCTATATGACGGCTGCTGCCTTCCATAAGAAGTCTTTCACGTGTGATAAGGATGCGTTTGATTATTTTTAATCCAACATAGAGAAAATTGACTCATTGGGGTCTAAACCCCTATCCGAAATTGATCCTTCTATCCAAAATCTTCGCTTTAGCGATTCGCTACGCCCCTTCTTCTAAGACGGATATTGGACTTCCTTACTTTACGATGACACCCTTGCTAGATTCAAGTTTTCCTCCTTTAGCTCTGATTCCGCTAACACGGTGCTCCTCTAATAGCTTCTTCAATGGCATCATAGCATTCGATTGCATTCAAGGTAGGTCAAAGAAAGGACGGACTACAAGGGCCCTAACCACTCATTGATTGGGAGAACTTAAAAAGCATATCAGACTTTAAACCTTCTTCCTTCTATGATCGAAGTGAGTCCTTCAGATGGGTAAGAGAAGCACTATCTCCCCTTGGTTCTGCTTTCGCTGTGATGCTTCTTTGTCTTTCTTTCTCATCCGTCTATTCGACATGACTATATGACAATCTCGACTCTTAGGCAGAGGAGAGAAAGTCGCTTGCTTAATGGGAGAGTCAGTCACAGACCAAGGATCGGAGTTGTCCCATTCGATTGATCGATTCAGAGTCCCGACAAAGAAAGAGGACAAGCAGCCAACAACTCTGACCGGCTTGACCCTAAGGTGGAAAGCACTTTGGGCGCTGGTTTTTCGAAACCGATATCTGATAGGGTTTTAGTCGTATCACCTATTCAAAGATAAACCTACAATCCTCTAACTATGGTAGTCAGTGGAAGCAGGGTCGAATCCACAGGGAGACAGAGTTTCTAAATCAATATTCAACCAATTCAGCTACTCCAGATGAAATCAGGGAAGAATTAAACTAATAAATAAACTACAGATGACGGGATAAATCGAGGAACTGAATATGGACTAAAAACCTAGGGTATTAGGTCGGTCCACCATGCTTATACCAATCAAATAGGGTCGACTACTACCAAAACCTAAGTCAAGAGTCGGGGGATTAGAGCCTATGTTGAGCTATGGTTAAGATCAACGCTCATAGTTCAACATACGCCGCAAGGTCACTAACGTAATCAGAACTACTGATGTGTCCTAGGCCTCTAGTCGTAAGACGGATCTGTGCAAACAACTATTAACCACAAGCAACCAATGAAATTGCGCAATAACATTAATTACTCAATAATGAACAAACCACATCACAATCACCCTAATCAAGCCCTAGAAATTGATAGAAATGTAAATCACAATCATGGTATAAACATGGCTTTCCTATCTAACACCCTAGAAAGAGACTACTCAGACTTGATCGAATTAACAACGACAAAACTAATATGAAACCCTAACAATTGCATCATGAACGATTAAATAAATAAATTAAGCAATCAAGAATAACAAAAGAGATTACGGTAGGAAAGAGTACCAATTGACGAAAAGCAGGAACTTTTATTGAAATCGAAATAGGTTTGATCACCTCTAAATTAATCTAAAGTGTTTAAACTAGACTAAGAACAATGAGAAATAAACTAGAGTCTAAAGCAGTAAAAAGATGAATAAAAGATGTCCCTAAATAATGAGGAAAAAACTATTAATAATACCCCTCAAGTCTAATTAAAAATAGGAAGCAAAAGTCGAAAATCGCGACAAATGGCGCCAGACCCGATCGGGCCCGAGCCATCCACCCGATCGGGCCCGAGCCATCCACCCGATCTGGCCGACACCCAATCAGCAAACTTTGTCTTCTGGGCCTTCGTTAGCAGCAGCCCAGACTTTAACCAAATGTTACGGCCCACCCGATCGGGCCGTGGGCAGCCACCCGATCGGGCCAGGCGGCAAAAAGTGCCTGCAAGCTCGCCTCCTCAGCAGCGTCCCAATAAGACCTAGCAGCACTGGACCCGATGGGGTCGGGCGGTGGATGCCCGATCGGGTCTGGGCACATGTGTGCTCGCCCGATCCGATCGGGCATACCTTGCCCGATCGGGTCCGCAACTTTCATACCCGATCATAAATACTTCGCCCGATCGGGCCATTTCTGCCCGATCGGGCCATTTCTGCCCGATAAGTGCACGGAAACCTCCTTTTTGACTCTTTGGCTCTCTAATCTTCACGTTTAGGGGTCTTGGGACCTCCTAAACTACCCATAAAGCTTGTGAGCCATCCTACGTGCCCCGTAACATCTCGTAAAGCCGTGGTTGCTTCCAGATGATTCGGGAATAGGGAGAAAACTCCCTAAAACCTGCAATTCAACACTAAAACACAAAACCACAACTATATACGATAGTTAGCACAAAATAGCTCCCAAGAGCTCCAATGACGCACAAATTAACTTGTAAATAAGGGAGAAAAGACTATATAAATACGTGATATCATACTTCCCCAAGCTAAACCTTTGCTTTTCCTCAAGCAAACAGAACATGAACATGGAATAGATTGCCTCACCCCATAGATAAAAAGCAATTCAAAGCTCAAAACATTTTCAAGACTAAGAATAGTTCAAGCAGGCATAATTCAAGTTTGGCTAATCAAATCCATCCAACCACCAATCATTCAAGCAATTTATCAAATTCAAGCATCCACAAAGTATACAAGTCCTGAAAAGGCTCTCACAAGGGTGTCACTCCTCTCTATTTTGTGGCAGGCAAAGAATATGCCCGAACACTCACCAACCCGACCATAAATACCCTTCCCACTCACACTCTCATATGTTTAAGAAGGTTCGATGACGCTCATCCTAGTCAAGTCGACTCAATTAGCAGAAATACTCTTTAACTTTGACAAATTGACTCGAAATCAATCAAATGAACAATGCAGACACAAGCTCAAGAGGACTTTATAGGGTTGTAATGGGGCTTAGGTGAGAGGTAGGGGATACTTTTGGGTAATGTGGTGGAAAAACCAAGAAAGGGGGAGCATAAATCATTCAAACAAGGCCTAAGATGGCCTACACAACTCCCAACAATCACCATTAAACCATGTAAAGTAACCCAACTCTCATAAATCAATGAAAAGCTCATAACCAACCCAATTTTCTAGCAATGAAGCGAATATTCCTTTATGAACGTACGTGAATGAAAGAACTTGAATTCTTTTAAATTTTCATTTCATTTTTTTTTCATTTTTCTGAACTTCATTCACGCAACTCTAAACTTGCTTTTTCTTTTCTCTTTCTCACTCTCAAACCACAGCAAATACACTTTTAAATTCCTCAAAAACCAAACTAAACCAACAAACCAATCTCAAACTCAACCCATACAAAAGCTCCCCCAAGCTAGGCTTGGAATAATATCAAGTGAAGGCTTTGGTCTCATAATAGGGGTTTAAGTAACACGAAACAAGTCATTAGGCTCAGCGGGGCTAAGGAGGATAAAAGTATATCAAAAACTCACTCTGAAGCTCAAGAATTAGACAAAAGAACGCCTCTATCACAGCACATGCTACAAGTCATCTAAAATCAGACAAGTACGAAGTCAAAGTCAAGATCAATCCACTAAAGAGGAACTAACACACAAGAATAGACTGGATAATAATATGAATCCAATAGGCTACAAAGAGGCCTCACAGTCTAACCAATTCAGGTATGCAGCACAAAGTGGTCTAATATAATCCAAAAATGCTCGAAATCATAGCAATCATAGCCTCAAGATCATAAATGCCCAGCTATCCAGAAAATAAAGTCAAATCATTTTCAAATAGAGCACAGCAAGGGGCACAGGGAGGCAAATAAACCAGTCATGGGAACCATATTTTTTTTGAATTTTTCAGAATTTTTGAAAGCAGTAAATCTATCCTAGAAAGCAGTAAAAGAGATAGAGAATACAAACAGAACTCCTCCCCCAAGCTGAACTTGGCAGTGTCCTCGAAGCCAAAAGGTGATAAGGACTATGCTAAGAGGAAAAATAATGTTAGTACCCTCACTCTCGCTCACAAAAAGGAAGAAAAATAAAAAGAAAAGGAAAAAGGGGAAGAAAAATACGAGTTGCCTCTCGTACAGCGCTGGTTTATAAAGGTCCCGCACGACCATAATCCTTCATCTCTCAAATAGGAGGGGCTTGGCAATGAATGCCACCCTCATCAAACATCTTTCGCCTCCAAATGTTCTTGACAATGCCTCCAGACGGTGAGGCAACCTTAGGTGGAATTGGAGCCTTTTCCACACCTACTTCATCCAAAACCTCATCCCTGCAAAAAGATTGTTCAAGCATAGGTGCCTTAACAGCATTGGTTAGTTTAATAATCACTTTATCATCACCAACACTCAGAGTTAAAGACCCAGACTTGACATCAATGACAGCACCAGCAGTACACAAAAATGGCCTACCCAAGATGATAGGAATCTGGGCATCCTCATCCATATCTAACACCACAAAATCAACAGGGATATAGAATTTCCCGACCCTAACAGGAACGTCCTCTAAAACACCTAGAGGGTATTTTATAGAACGATCCGCCATCTGCAGAGTGATTTGTGTGCATTTAAGTGCTCCCATGTTCAGTTTCTCAAAAACAGATAATGGCATAACAGAAACAGAAGCACCTAAATCACATAAAGCCTTGTCAATAAAAATCGGTCCAAGATGGCAGGGTATAGAAAAACTACCAGGATCTTTTAGCTTTGGTGGGGTTTTATTTTGGATAAAAGCACTACACTCTTCAGTAAGAGCGACACGTTCTACCCCACCAAAGTCTCTTTTCTTAATGATCATGTCTTTCAGAAATTTGGCATAAACAGGCACTTGGGTAATTAAATCTGTGAATGGAATTGTTACCTCAAGGTTCTTGACCATAGTCAAGAACTTACCAAACTGCTGATCGACCTTGGATTGTTGCATCCTGTGAGGAAAAGGTAGCCTTGGTGTAAAAGGCGTTTCAGAAACCTTCTCCTTTTTCTTCCTTGTCTGTTCAGCTTCTGCAGACAAATCGACTTCAGACGTCGAATTCTTCCTTTTTCCTTCCTCTACCACCCTCTTCTTCCCTGCAGTCGGGGTAACCTCATCAATAGGCACTGGAGGGGCATCATATGCAATGCCACTACGAAGAGTGATGGCATTCACATGTTCTCTCTGAACGGGTTGCCCTGGCAATTGTCCCTGCTGCCTCTGTGCATTAGTTTCTGCCAACTGAGCAACTTGAGCCTCGAGAAGTTTGATATGCTTCTTTTGGTTCCTCCGTGCTTCCTCATTTGCCTTTTGCATAGACAATATCAGTTTCATCAGTTCAGAATTGCTAGGCTCTTGTGGGTTATTGTTTTGTGGAGGTGGGGTGGGAAAATTTTGTGGAGTTTGGAAATTATTGTGGTGATGGAAGTTTTGTGGTGGTGGTCTTTGGAAATTTTGTGGGGTTTGATGGTAGGAGGGTTTAGGGTAGTTTTGTGGAAGTGTAGGTTGATAGTTTTGTGAGTTTTGGTAGTTATGTGAAGGGGGGAAGGTTTGTGGTCTTTGTTGGAAGGCATTGGCCTGCTCCATCTGAAATTGACTGAACTGACAGTCATGCCCAAAGTGACCCTGAACACCACATACCTCGCAGTAAGATGAGGTAATGGGTGCTACGGCAGACATAGCATTGATGCTCATAGGCGGAGGTGTCGAACTATAAGACTTCATTAGCTGCTGAGTCAGTTGCGCCATCTGAGATGTAAGCAATGAAATAGCGTCAAATTCAAGTACCTTCTTAGTCAAACTCCTAGATGATGAATGGTCATTGGCTGCAAGATTTGATATGAATTCATAACCCTCATCAACTGCCTTGTCTAAAAACACTCCTCCTGCAGACGAATCAACAATACACTTCGTCTGAGGCTGCAGACCATTGTAGAATGTCTGCGTCAAGAACCATTTGTCCATATTGTGGTGTGGACACTCTCTCTGTAGATCTTTAAACCTAGCCCACGCTTCCCGTAATGTTTCATCAGGCTCTTGGGAAAACGTGGCTAGTTTTTTTCTGATTTCTGCTGTTTTAGTAGTTGGGTAATACTCTCTCAGAAATGCAGCAGAAATCTCACTCCATTCGGTTTCCTTCACATCGTTCAACCATTTCTGGGCTCTATCTCTCAGTGAAAACTCGAACAACATGACTTTGAGTTGATCTGGAGTGACGCCGGCATGTTTAACGGTTCGACAAAGTTGTTGAAACCGTTGCAGATGATTTGCCGGATCTTCAGTAGGATGCCCACCAAACTGATTTTGCTGGACCATACTGATGAGTCCAGGCTTAATCTCAAAATTTGCTGCGGCAATGGTGGGCATAGTAGGTCCAGTGGAGAGACCATCTGGGTTGGGCACCCCATATGACTTCAGTGATTTTGACATAACTGAACTCAAGGTGTCTGCTCCAGAGATGTTCAACTGAACAGACTGCTTTTCTTTCTGCTTTATCTTTCGGATCCGCCTGACTGTCCTAGTAAGACCGGGGTCCGCTGGAATGGGGGAACCGTTTCTTTGAGACCTGGGCATACAAAAGAAACAAAAAGCAGCAGTAAAACGTACCTCAATTGGAACAATGAAGTCCCAAAGAGGTACAGAGAAGTAGACCAAATAATCAAATAAAAACTTAGAAAACTAGCCGTCTCCCCGGCAACGGCGCCAAAATTTGATAGGGTTTTAGTCGTATCACCTATTCAAAGATAAACCTACAATCCTCTAACTATGGTAGTCAGTGGAAGCAGGGTCGAATCCACAGGGAGATAGAGTTTCTAAATCAATATTGAACCAATTCAGCTACTCCAGATGAAATCAGGGAAGAATTAATTAAACTAATAAATAAACTACAGAAGACGGGATAAATCGAGGAACTGACTATGGACTAAAAATCTAGGGTATCAGGTCGGTCCACCATGCTTATACCAATCAAATAGGGTCGACTACTACCAAAACCTAAGTCAAGAGTCGGGGGATTAGAGCCTATGTTGAGCTATGGTTAAGATCAACGCTCATAGTTCAACATACGCTGCATGGTCACTAACGTAATCAGAACTACTGATGTGTCCTAGGCCTCTAGTCATAAGACGGATCTGTGCAAACAACTATTAACCACAAGCAACCAATGAAATTGCGCAATAACATTAATTACTCAATAATGAACAAACCACATCACAATCACCCTAATCAAGCCCTAGAAATTGATAGAATTCTAAATCACAATCATGGTATAAACATGGCTTTCCTATCTAACACCCTAGAAAGAGACTACTCAGACATGATTAAATCGACAACAACAAATCTAATTGAAAACCCTAAGAATTGCATCATGAACTAATTGAGAAATAAGCAATTGAACTAAAGTAATTGAGAGAAAGGAATAAAGCAATAAGCAAGACGATTACCAAATTGACGGAAAGCGGAAACTTTAATTGAATTGAAGTTTTACTTGAATCTCTTCTACAATCGAAAGCAATGATAAACTAGGCTAAGAGCTCTCTAAATGTTTTATAATATGAAAGATACAAATAAAAACAACCTAAAAAGCATTTATAGGTCCTAAGAAAACAATAAGATAGAGTGGGGAAAATAACGAAAATCGCATCCCCATGTCGTTCACCCGATCGGGCAAAAGGGCCGCCCGATCGGGTCTGGGAACAGGCTCTCAACAGCAGCAAAAATAGGCTCCACCCGATCGGGCAAGTCCACCCGATGGCATCGAGTGGATGTCTTCTTCAACTCTCAGAAAAACAGCAAGAATTGGCTAAGTATTGCTCCACCCGATTCGATCTGGCAAGGCCGCCCGATCGGGCGGAAAACTTGAACTTCAGCTTCTTTACTCGTACCCGATCGGGCAGTGGTTGCCCGACCCGATCGGGCGAGTCTTCTTTCTTCCTTGCTTCTGCTTGGCTTCAGACGCCAAGTCTTTGCGCACTTACTTCTTCATAATGGGGTCCAAATACCATCTTGAGACCTCCAAGATGCCTCATAACTTCCTGCTATAGCGTGGTGCTAAAAACATCAAGTAAATAGGGAGTTTTTCCCTAAAACCTGCAAAATGATATAGAACACACAAACCACAACTATATCGAAATACTTAGCATAAATAGCTCCTAAGAGCATCAATATCGCACAATTTAGCTTGTAAAGAAAGGGAAAAACTCTATAAGAAATCGATATATCAATATCTCGCTTTCAGAATTCGCGACTAGCATTCAAAAGTGTAAACTATAAAAGATGAAATTTCTTTAGTTTCGAATGAAATAAGTGTCTTAAAGATCCAAAAGCTTTCGATCACTGGTTAGGAAAGGAGCAAATCCTACTAGCTGAATACAGACCCAATCCTCATTCTTAATGGTCAACTTTCTCCGATCTGCGATCCACTGGAAGAATCTATTCATTTATCTTCTCTTCTATACTTACTCTTTCTAGGGTAGGAACTGTAAAAGTCTCTCCTTCTCCATCCCTATCGTCTGTACTTAAAGTTCCCAGTTGTCCTACCTTTCTCTTTTCTTCTTTCTATACGAAAAATCGCCATCTCGTAGCACCCTTCTCTCAATTTCTTATTTTTCCGAGCCCCCCAGAAAAAGCTCAGAGACAAGTGCAAGTGTATTTCGCTTGCTGAAAGGTAAGCACCTGTATGTTCACCATTCCTAGGGATGCTGGCTTCAGGTGGTTCCCTCAATGGTCGTCTTCTCTTGTTAGGAGTGTGACTTCTGCCAAGAGTCGCAAGTTATGGACTCCCCTACACCGGATGGAGTGGGATATATTCTCTCTATGCGTGTGGGATCGAGCCATCTTTTAGGCGCTTTAGGTATGACTCCAATTTATATCTCGCCTTTGGCCATTTAAGCATGAATTAGTCGAGTGGGCAATCAACTTCTTCACTCCACTGTTCGCTTCTTTCTTATTTCCTCGGATCATCTACCCGGTGAGATGGATCCTGACGATGTAAACTTTCCATGGTCAATGTACACTCAGGTTACAAACCCAAAATCCGTTTACTGTCGTGCAGCTGCTGCTCAAGAAGGTATTTTCGAGTCTATTTTGAGATCCTGTAGGAAAGTAGCCGAGGTCAAGGGGTTCTCTGATGATCAGTTGTTGAGTCGATTCCCATTGGGAAGACTGGGCTTTGAGGATGACGGGTCTGGTAAGCTAAGGTATCTCCCGAACGCATTCAAGCAAGCTCTTATACGTCCGGCCCATGATTGGTGTATGGTCTTTTTAGGGCGTATACCCATGGCCTAATAAATAGATAGAAAGCGGAACTTTTAACCAAACTCGGCCTCTTCCATTTGCAACTTCCGGCCTTTAGGTAAATCTGATAGGTAATAAATATTAGTTTTCCTACGATTTGTCTCCTGCTACTGATATCTTTCCTCTATCGTTCCAGGAGACATTAGTTGAAAGACTAAACAATAAGATTGTTCGCTTTTCTTGGGTCGTTTCGGGGTTAGGTTGCAATGTCTTTCTTGCTCCAACCTCCCAAAAGGGTTCCCCGTTCTTTGTCCGCTTTCGTACTGGTCAACAACCTTTAGGGCCCTATTTCCTTGTCTAACCGAGACCACTAGCAACCTGAAGATAGGCTGGAATAACTTGGGGCATTTTTTCATCTAAGTCCCTTTTTAGTGGATCAAACTCGTCCTCCAGAATTGCTATACGACCTAGCATATCCTCAAGCTCTTTGCCGAAACTCTCAACCTTGTCCAGCAAGAATCTCTGCCGAAACTCTCAACCTTGTCCAGCAAGAATCTCTTGTTCCGCTTAATGCCCTCTCTTCTTTGAATGAAGTTTGCCTTCAGTAAGAGGAAAGTCAGTAGTTTTAATCTACCATTTTGGCTTAGGTTTCCAACTAAACTTAATGGCCTTGCCGCCCCGCCGCTAGCAGAAGCTAAGCGCTTTGGAAAGCGCACTAAAAACGTCGCTTCTGTCGGCCTTTTATGTGCAACAGTCCACCAGTAGCGGAAGAGAGGGTTATGTCGTACATACAATATTACTCCAATTCTTACGGGAGCTCTTTCTTACCAGTCAAGTAGTACAACAGCTGTATCTTATAGCCAGGCGCGGCGGGTCGCCTTTTGAATTCACTCGTTAGGTGAGTGAGTCCTCAGTGACCTGAGCGATTTCGATCACCTAGCAGGCTTTTTATTTAGTAGGTAACATCGCCGAAGCGTATTATCTAATTTGACTACGAACGATGATTGAGAGGGCACCGTCTTGTGCAACGCAACGATAGCTGGCCCTCTATCATCTTCTATTTGGTAGACTTGGTAAAAGGGCCCTTACTTTTTCCAGAATTAGAGTTCGACCAAAGCTGCTCCCCTTTTTTGGGGAGGATCAAGTTCTTTGCCAACTATCGACCCCGATCTCTTTTCATTTGTTTTGGATATTTCCAAACCTAGCCTTCGTCAATCACACTAAAGCAGAGCACCCAACTATGGCAAGGCCTCCTTAAGGGTTAGGTTAGTAAATCCGGCTCAAGACGCGTTCGTTGACAAAACCGTCGTAGGAATGGAGACCTTTCAATAGAACAAAGGCGAACTGATCAACGAGAAAGAGGCCCTACTCACTACAAAGGAATACACTAAAAGATCGGAACTCCACTCATGCCTTTTCCGCATCAAGTTGACAGCTCCCCTCGCCCCCTACGTAGTGATTCTATCAATCATGTACGTGGGTAGGACTCTCCATTCTGCTTGGTATATCATGAGAAAAGAAAGCCATTTGCACCAGGCGCGCAGCGCTTTCCCTTTCCCAGATGTTCGCCTTTTTAAGTCAAGTAATGGTGAACCGCCGAAGACTTACTTTCGAACTGAGGGTTCGATTCGGTCAGTAGAGGGGACGACTTTGCCTACAATAGCCCCGCTCTCTAACCGACTGATCCCGTTGATCATATAACTGGGGGGGGAACGTGTCATATTAGGGGTGAACAATCAGAGGTCTCCTCTAATATGACACGATGAGGCTGCTTTCTCTTTTAGTTGACTCAGCTATTTATATGAATGAAGAAATGAATGCCGGGCTCTTTCTTTCTAACCTCATTTTCTTAATTTAATGCTGAAATTTTGTCTTTCGTCGAGCCCCGAGCTTGTGGTCCTCCTTTGAGTGTGGGTTCAATTGGATGAATTTATCAAGTAAAGGTCAACGTACATAGCAGCAAGGATGGTGCACCGCCTATTTCTTGTTCTCGCTCGGGAGCAAAAACGAACACGCCTGCCACCTACTTTGGACCTTCGACCAGGCATTCTGCCCCTGTCGAATCGGAACCAACTACCACTGCATTGCGCTCGAACAATTGAGCGGCCGTCGGCTAGCAACTTCCGTGCACAGATATAGATTCATTCTTCGTACCTGGTTCAGTCTCTCACTTCGCGGGTTGGTAAGAAGTCCGTCTTGTCTGGTAAGACGGAATTAGACAAAGAAAGGAGAGTGCTCGACCGGAACAACGGCCGACAAAGACCGTAATTACATAGATAACTGCTCTTCCCCTTCTCCGAAAAAAAGGCTTTAAGGCAAAAAGCGTATGGCGGCTGGTATGTAATCGCTAAAGCGAAGATTTTGGAATGAAATTTTCATTGCCTCACCTTCTCGTAGATGGTGTCAGTGAGAGAAATTTGAGTATCTTCTGTTGACCTTATTTTGTAGATAGAATCTTCAATGAGTGGAAACAAGCAACCTTTTACTAAAAAAAGAAAGGTCCTTGTTGAGTAAGGCTTCGGCAAGCAGAACAAAGTATGGGTTGGGTGCTTTAGTGCATCTTTCTCATTTCTCATATCGAAAAAGGTAGTTGACTTACTTAGTTAAAGCAAAGCATTAAGGGGCGTAGCGCTTGCTTACTTGATAGAATAAGGAGAAACTTAGTTTTCGTTTTCTTGCAGGAGTGCTAACGCGCGCCCTTACGTTTTCTTCGCTTGCTCTGCAGTACGAACCTCATATAGAGCCGCGCCCTTTATGATGAGCAGCCAAGGGGCCGCCTTCTTTTCCGAACGAATCTTTATTTACTACTTAATCTTTTTTGGGGTGTATAGCTCAGTTGGTAGAGCATTGGGCTTTTAACCTAATGGTCGCAGGTTCAAGTCCTGCTATACCCAAAGCATCTAATTAGAATTTTTTTTTCTATGTAGAACTTCCTATCATCATATCGGCTATGACGTTCAATAAAGGGAGGGTAAGCGGTTTCAACTCTCCCTTGAATCTGTTCACTCGTGTCCCTTACCATTTTCGGGGACTTCGTTCATTTGTCTTTAGGCACTCCAAAGGCATAAGAAAGGCTTTCAGAAGAAATGCCCACAGCCACATTAGTATGCTTGGTTGACCTTCTTCGTTTTACTACTTCATTCAGGTCCCAATCTTGATTTTGATCTCCCGCAACTAACTGGAAGGAGGCGTATAAGCGGCGAGAGGAGAGACTAAAGGAATACTTTTCATGTGAACAGCATTCGTTGCCAAACCCCCTGTTTTGCCTACCGACCTTAACTTCTCTTTCTAGCTCCTTTACCCTTACCAACGCCTGCATTCCTTTGATTGCTTGTTATATTCCTTATACCTACCATATTCCTTTGTCTTTGCACCTCAGCCCCGGCCGGATCGACCTATAAGAAGTCTTTTCTTTGCTGGCTTGACTCCAGAACTAGTAGAGGAAGGAAGCGATGATTGGTCTATCCCATTAGGCCTAATCCCGTTAGCCAATGAAAGGACTACCTTTCTTGGACTGTGAGCGACGATACCAGATCAGAGCGAGAGACGAGAAATGCGATTAAACTGCTTAACCTTACCAATATAGGCAATGTAATTGGCTTACTTCGCCCCAAAGATGAGACTAGGAGCATTGCATGCTCAAATGTGATCAATTGTAAACAAGCTCTTGTACATCCAAAGCTTTTTCAAAGTCCGAAAAAAGCACTTCTTGGAGGTGAAAAGACACCGACGGAGGATATGAAATAGCTCGACCAACCCTTTTTCCTAGCCCTCGGGGATCGGCTCTTTCTCTTCGAATTCTTTTCTAATTAAATTACTATAAGTTTATTCAATTCAATAAGCTCTTTTTAAGCCTCCGGTCTCGCAATTAAATAAGACCTTTGGCTTCTCTTTTGCTTGCTTTTCTTCTTTTTCTCTTTTCATAAATGTGCGCATAAATAGGCCTATATCCCCTTTCTTTAAGAAGGATTTCCAAACCTATTCGCTCCCTACACCTTTTAACTAAAGAACTCGTTAGCATGTGAGAGGGATGCAATTGCTTATGCGGCTACATCTCTTAGCTCAAAGTGTGCGTCAACCCCTTCTGGCAGTGGCATAAAGTGCCAGCCTCCGCTTCCTCAGCTTGCTAAAAAACAGCTTCCGCGGAAGATTCGTTCCTTAAGAACATGCATAGCATTGATTTGAAACAAAGTGCAGTTAAAGGCTATTAAATATGGCTTAAAGCTTAGTTAATAAGAAAAAGATCAGATAGCAAGTGCCAGTAGAGCAAGCTTCCTCTTCCGAGGGTTAACCTCTTCTTTAAGCTGATAACCTGGTCAACCCATTACGCCTATTCCATTCCCTTTTTCTAATTTCTTGCCCGCTTTAGCAGAATAGGTCCTATTTGCCAGCGGATGCGCTGCTTTTATGCCATATAAAAGAGACTCATTGAAAGAAGAGAATATGCAATCACACTTTTTTTTTAAAACTCTTGATTTTCATTGCTGAAACCCTGCCTTTTTGGCTTGATTAGATCTTTTAGCGCTTTCAAGCAGAAAAATCATAAGATAGCAAGTGCCATTTTTACTGATCTTTTTGGAGTCATTAAATTCTCTTTTTAAGAAGCAACTCGTTTCCCTGTTTAAGGCTAAATTGATGAAAATGTCCCGGTAAAGGGAAAAAAGAGAAAATGAAATTGTTGAAATTTTCAATCTCGTGCTTTTTTGTATCAGAAGTTTGAAATCCGCAAAATTGGTTAGAAGAAAATAATGAAATTCTCTTTTTCTTGCTTTAAGGGAATTCCCGCTTGCCTCAGACCCTGCTTTTGAAGTTTAGCTTGAACCTAGCCCTCGGACTTCACCTTTCTTCTTTAAAGAATGGCCTTTACAGCGCCCTATACCAATTCCCACTTTCACTCTTTTGCCACGTTCCTAGGGAGAAAAGTATAGGATGGAATTTGGATACTATAGTAAGCTCTTAAAATGGGCTTAGCCAAGTTGTCGCCGTTCACCAGTGGAATATTCCCATGATATAGTCGCTCATTCATTTGTGAATTCCTTTCTTGAGTCCAGGATATCATATCGGATATATATATAAAGAGTTGCCGGAACCGGTGCTACACCAAAGCATGGGCTTTTTCTTTCTCCATTGATTTTGAATTACTTGACTGGGAATCCTCCTTTCATCGGTGGCCAAAAGACCAAAGTATTCACTTACTACCTAATTCCGAATTTCAACCGAACTGCTGGCACCCGTTTTCCAAGCCCTTGCTTTTAGGGCAGATAGATGGTCAGCTTAGCTATGAATTTGACTTGCTCCGGAGAGTACGATCTTTGGCTTGCTGCTCTCCCATCTTATTAGGGACAAAACCCACCACACGAAAGCTTTTTCAAAGCTATTCCCACTGCTTCGGAATCTTAGTCTTCATAGGTGGTGGTACTAAAGCTGGGGAAATCCTCTTGCAAAGGTCCAAAACTAAGGTTCTTCATGAACGACTTGCCTGTCTTAAGCATATTCTTATTAATAAGAATATGGGACACCGACTGTGAAGGAAGGTTTCCCGGATGATTGCTTCTATCGACTGTCCTTCTCTATGTTGACTGAGGAAGCCTCTCAATGTGCAACCTTACTTTGCTTAGCTAGTGCTACTCTTTCTTTTGTTTGGCCTGATCTCGTAAAGAAAGGAAGGCTCATGAATGACCAATCCATGTGGCACACTATGATTCTGCTTCTGTCTGGTCGTACTAGGCCAATAAAGTCTCACTACTTTCTATGTGAATCTTTGTATCCGAAAGGAAATCCCATGCATTGAGATAGCAGGTTGGATCATCATCAAACACAGGAATAGGTGCTCAATCAATAGAATGTTTGCTTTTAGGTTTATTTAAGTGCTTATCAAATAAAAATAGAAGGTTGAGGTCGAAACAAGGGATCAACCTGTAGACATGTTGCGCTGAACCTCTCTTCCTACCGCTAGGAGTGAAAGTGAAATACATTGCGCGGCTGCCCGATCATGACGTAGTCCGAAGATAGAAGATTGAGAAAAGCAGGGCAAGTGGGAGCTACTTGTTTGAAGTCTTTTTCCATATATTCAGCTTACTGCCTTTAGAAAGGAACAAGCTTAATTGAGGCACCTACCATCTTGCATTGTCGCTCTTTTCTTTGCTCCCTGTAAAAGAGTTCGACTCATAACCCCTATCACTTGACAATCCAACCTTTTCATTCATAATAGTAATGTGATTCCATGTCTATGATGATTCGGCAGGAGGCAAGGCTTTGACAGATTGGGCATGTTGTCGCTTACGACTTGGGATGGTATGGGGCATTCCCTCATGATAGAATGGCTACCCTCTTTGTGTTGTCTACTCAAGGGAAGAGCGGGATACTTGGCGAAAAGGGTGGACAAGGCCGAGCGCCTTCAAACCTTGCTAATGAGTTCCCTCCAAGGGAGCAACCACGCTGATGACCAAGGTAGGCACCTTAAATAGCCCATCTTGAGAGGCACAATGGGAGCTTCCTGCCTGTGGGTAACCCAAGCCTTACCAGAGTTATAAGGAGACACTTAACCACACTAGAGAGCTTCTAAATTTCCCATAGGTCCACGATGTCTTGTGTGACTGCGTGTGCTTGTTAGATTTCTTGGAGTTCTATGTTGGACCCACCCTTTGTCACCTTAGGAAAATTGACTTATCGGCTGTGTTTCTGGGCCCTATGATGGACCTTTAGATATCATAGGAGAGGGCTTTGACTTAAGCCCAATCTGTGGTTTTGTCATACAATAAGATCCAATTTGTTTGGACTCGTTAGGTTAGCTACGACCGCCCTTGCCCCAGCAGAACGAACTAAGATATCTCGAATGAGGATATAGAATAGAACAAGGTAATCCGCAAGTGTCGAAAGAGCGGGTAATTCTATGTAAGGTAATTCCTATTCACTTAGAAGATAGAGTAAGGTAATGCCAATTCACTTACTTGGAACAAAGGAAGTTTTTTTTTTCTTTTGCCTAACTGAGCTACCAACCCGCCAGGGAAGAATTCCTAACTAGGTTCTGAAAGACCTTCTTCTGAAATAAGACTCATGTTGAAAGAGAAGCCGTAACTGATCTTAATTGAGACCTATTTATCACACAAGTGTAAAAATAAGGGTTAAGCCCTAACTCTATAGGGGGTTTGTCCTGTCGAACTAGTCCATAGATAATACCTAGAATAGATCACGCCTCTATCTAAGTTCATTTCTGATTTAATCAATTCGATTCCAATTCGAACCCGAGATGAACTTCACTTAAGCTTAGCCCGTTATAGAGTCAAATTCTCTCTTTTTGCATCCTAGGGAAGAAGGAAGCGAGTCAGAAAAAGCGCTAACTAGAATTATTAACTGGCTTAGTTCCTTTACGCCCTTAGAAGTTCAAGTAAGTGAGTAGAAACTACCTTTATGAGTCTTTACGAGGGAAGAGAAGGCGCTAAAGCAAGTACTACAGGAAGCAGGCTAATAATAACTTAGCAGGAATCCCTCTAATATTTTAGAGCTCTTTCGGACTGGGAGAGCTGCTACATCCCGACAGGGAAAGCTACATAGGTAGCGTCCATCTGCAGTCCTAACTATAGTGGAAGCGAAGGATTCGGCTTATGAAAGAATCCGCTCTTCTTTGACCTAGCCCCATACTTGTATCCAAGTAAGTAAATAGAAATTACCTTACTTATTCAAGTAAGTAAGTCAATTCCATTGCCTTACTCTAACAAGAAAGAGGGAACTGATTCCTCAGATTTCCAGTGTTAATTGTAGTTTCTTCTATTCGTTCTCTTTATGCTGCACAGCTTGACTCTCTTGAGTCAACTTGCTTGATCCAGGAAAGCTGTTAGACTTAGCAACATACTAAGCTAACGGGAGGGAAAGGCCCCGAAGCCAAGTCATAGTGAGCATCTCGGGATGGGCCAAACATAATCTCTTGCATATGGGCGACGGCTAAGCTTCGTTCTATAGCGGTTCAAGCTAGCACTCGTTTTAACATATCATCTCGCTCGATTCGAAATCCATAGAACCCCAGCATATCGAGAAAAGCTATAGCAAATCCATTTAGAGATTGAGTCTCCTCCAGAAGTAGAAAGAGAGGAAAAGGTTGTGATTCAATATGAAACGGATCTCCGCTTATTTTTAACTCCCCGAAGCATTTCGTCCTACGCTCTTCCTCGTCTCTGGGTGCCTAGGTATCCACCGTGGGCCTTTCCTCGTTTGAATCCCGCCCTTAACTTTAAGGCTATGTCATCCTAAGGTGCTGCTAAATGGAAGGATCTTATCAACGTCCATGAATGATATGGCTTCAAAAGGCACTGTTGTCGTCAATTATGAGTTCGCTTATTGGTAATGGGAAGTCATCTTTAGGGCAAGCTGCATTTAGGTCTCTGAAGTCGACACACACTCGTACTTGTTTTTTCTTCTTGCGTACTGGCAAGATGTTATAAATAAAAGAAACTTGGGTTGGGAAATTGGATTCCCTTATGAAATGAAAGAAAGCGGCAGCTATGAATTTGTTCACCACTCTATGGGTTCATTAGTGATAGAGGTAGGTCAGCTTGGTTCTTTACCATTTCAAAAAGCACTATTCAAGTGAAGTGCAAGATCCATGACCCGACCACTTAGCCTCTGTAGGGGACAAGAAAAGGAGTCAGGAGATGCTTAATGTTCAATTCAAGCGACGGAAAAGCTCTAGGGATAGGAAGAAGTACGGAACCTTTTTGTAAGTATACTCGTTCAAACGCTTTCTTCCCGCTCCAAGATAAGCACCCAAGCTTTTAAATAGAACTAGATCAGCCAGCGAAAAGGGTGTGTTCCTCTTTGATTCTTTTACTGTCTTAGCGCGTGCTTCGCTAACTGCATTTTACTGACTGTAAAAAGTCCTATCCTCTTTTCTTTAGTCCCTCTCAGAAATCTTCTTAAAAAAGAATTTCTCTGGACAATAGACCTCATTTTACAGGGAGTCATATCCAGCAAGTTTGTAGGCATCTCAAACTATGTCCAAGCAAAGACGTCACTATACTCATTCGGGCTCTTTACCTTCGCGCTTCGTCTCCCTTAAGGGAAGCGCTTAGAAAGTTGGTCTAGGGTTAGGGTCCGCCCATAGATGGACTTCCCTAAGTTCATCTACGGTAGCTTGACCACCTTATTAAAAGGGAATTCGGAAGGGCTAAGGGGAAAGGGTTTTGAGGAGGAATATTACTGACTTGAAGTCCTCCTTCCTTTTAAGGAGAGCCAGTCCTTTCTGCATTAAGCATGCAGTGGAGGATACCAGAGAATTCCTGCTAAGGCAATCCAACCCTTTTTCTATTTTCTCGTAGAACTCTTAATTAAAGCACTGGAAGGATCGAAGAACTTAGTATAGTATATGCTAAGGAATCTGCTTGTCAATTCTTGGTGTAAGAATTTTTCACTGATCAGGTGTTCTCAGTCTCATCCGTGTAAGAATTAGGAATTCTTCTTCCAACTCGTCCCAGAATGGGCGTTATGGCAAAGAACAAGAAGAAAAGAAAAGAAGGAATTTGTCCGCTGATAGGTTTTAGTCGTGTCACCTAATCAAAAATAAACCTACGGTCCTCTAACTAAGGTAGTCAGTGGTAGCAGGGTCGAATCCGCAGGGAGACAGAGTTTCTATATTAATATTCAATTAACTAACTACTTCAGATGAAAATATGGAGAATTAACTGAACTAATGAGTAAGCTAAATAATACGAATTAAGTCGAGGATTTAACTATGGAATAAAAGCCTAGGGTATTAGGTCGGTCCACCATGCTTATACCAATCAGATAGGGTCAACTACTATTAAAACCTAAATCAAGAGTCGGGGGATTAGAGCCTATGTTGAGCTATGGTTAAGACTCAACGCTCATAGTTCAACATACGCCGCATGTTCACTAACGTAATCAGAACTACTGATGTGTCCTAGGCCTCTAGTCGTAAGACGGATCTGTGCAAACAACTATTAACCACAAGCAATCAATGAAATTGGCCACTAACATTAATCACTAATTAAGAACAAACCACACCACAATCACTCTAATCAAGCCCTAGAAATCAATAGGAGTCTAAATAGCAATCATGGTATAAACATGGCTTCCCTATCTAACACCCTAGAAAGAGAACTACTCAGACATGATCGAATTGATAACAACAAAACTAATTGAAAACCCTAAGAATTGCATCATGAACTAATTGAGAAATAAGCAATTGAACTAAAGTAATTCAGATAAAGGAATAAAGAAATAAGCAAGACGATTACCAAATTGACGGAAAGCGGAAACTTTAATTGAATTCAAATTGTACTTGAATCTCTTCTACAATCCAAAGCAATGATAAACTAGGCTAAGAGCTCTCTAAGTGTTTAATAATATGAAAGATATCAATAAAAATAACCTAAAAAGTATTTATAGGTCCTAAGAAAACAATAAGATAGAGTGGGGAAAATAACGAAAATCGCATCCCCGTGTCCTCCACCCGATCGGGCAAAAGGCCGCCCGATCGGGCCTGGGAACAAGTCTCCAGAAGCAACAAAATAGGCTTCACCCGATGGGATCGGGCAGATTCCACCCGATCGGGGCCGCAACCCCAGCACCCGATCGGGCAATACCACCCGATGCCATCGGGTGGATGTCTTCTTCAGCTCTCAGAAAAACAGCAAGAATGGCTAAGTATTGCTCCGCCCGATCGCATCGGGCAAGGCCGCCCGATCGGGCGGGAAACCTTAACTTCAGATTCTTCACTCGTACCCGATCGGGCAGTTGTTGCCCGACCCGATCGGGCGAGTCTTCTTCTTGCCTTGCTTTGCTTGGCTTCAGACGCCAAGTCTTTGCACACTTACTTCTTCATAATGGGGTCCAAATACCATCTTGAGACCTCAAAGATGCCTCATAACTTCCCGCTACAGCGTGGTGCTCAAAACATCAAGTAAATAGGGAGTTTTTCCCTAAAACCTGCAAAATGATATAGAACACACAAACCACAACTATATCGAAATAGTTAGCATAAATAGCTCCTAAGAGCATCAATATAGCACAATTTAGCTTGTAAAGAAAGGGAAAAACTCTATAAGATATCGATATATCAAATTCCCCCAAGCTAAACCTTTGCTTGTCCTCAAGCAAATAGAGCATGATCGTGGAATAGATTGCCTCACCCCATAAATAAAACAATTCAAGCTCAAAAAAAAACATTTTCAAGACTAAGAATCGTTCAAGCAGGCATAATTCAAGTTCGGCAAATCAAATCCTTCCAACCACCAATCATCCAAGCAATTCATCAAGTTCAAGTGACTATTAGGCATACAAATCCTGAAAAAGGTGCTCACAAAGGGTGTCACTCCTCTCAATTTTGTGGCAGGCAAAGAATGTGCCCGAATACTCACCGACCCGACCATAAATGTCCCTTCCCACTCACACTCTCATGTGTTTAAGAAGGTAAAATGTCGCTCATCCTAATCAAGTCGACTCAACTAGCAGACGTACTCTTTAACTTTGACAAACTGACCAAAATCAATCTAGTAGACATTGTAGGCACAAGCTCAAGAGGACTTTTCCGGGTTGTAATGGGGCTTAGGTAAGAGGTAGGGGATACTTTTGGGTAATGTGGTGGAAAAACCAAGAAAGGGGGAGCATGAACACTCAAACAAGGCCTTAGATGGCCTAAGCAACTCCCAATCAACACCATAAAACCATGAAAAATAAACCAATCCTCCAAATTCAATGATTACGCACAACAAACCCAAGTTTTAGGCAATGACATGAAACTTTATTTATGAACGTGCGTGAATGAAAGAACTTTGAATTCTTTAGAACTTTTATTTGATTTTTTTCTTTCATTTTTTTGAACTTCATTCACGCAACTCTAATTTTGCCTTTTCTTTTCTTAGTCTAATAATCAAGCCACAACAAATACGCTTTTGATTCCTCAACAATCAAACCAAACCATGAAACCAACTTCACTCTCAACCCATACACAAAGCTCCCCCAAGTTAGGCTTGGGAATAAGATCGAAACAAAGGCCATGGGCTTATAATAAGGGTTTAAGTAACATGAAACAAGGTCATTAGGCTCAGCGGGGCTAAGGAGGATAAAAATGTATCAAAAACTAACTCTGGAGCTCAAGAATAAGTCAAAAGAACGCCTCTATCATAGCAAGTGTAACAAGTCACCAAACATCAAATGAGTACGAAGTCAAAGTCAAGATCGATCCGCTAGAGAGGAACTAACACACCAAAAATATAGACTGGATAAAAGTATGAATCCAATAGGCTAGAAAAAGGCCTCACAGTCAAACCAAATCAGGTATGCAGCACAAAGTTGTATATCATAGTCAGAAATTGCTCGAAATCAAAGTAGTCGAACATCAAATCAAAGCCTCATAATCACAAATGCCCAGCTATCCAGAAAACAAAGTCAAATCATTCTCAATAAAGCACAACAAGGGGCACAGCGAGGCAATCAAACCACTCATGATCAAACATTTTTTTTTCAAAATTTTCAATTTTTCTTAAAGCTGTAAACTAAACTATCAAAGCTTTAAACTACTCTAAAAAGCAGTAAACTATACTAGAAAGCAATAAACTATACTCATAGTGAGAGATTCTCCCCCAAGCTGAACGAGGCAATGTCCTCATTGCAACGAGGGAGAGGAGAGAACAAGGGCATCAGCCGCCCATATCATCATTAGTGGGGTTACTGAAGAAACCACCACTAGAAGTACCACCACCATCGGTAAAACCACCACCGGAGGGACCACTCATCCCACCACCAAATCCACTAGGACCTGCATCAAAACCACCTCCAAAACCACTAGGACCTAGGCCAAAGTCTCCTAAAGAGACTGACTGACGAGCAGGCTCATCCTCCTCATCCTCTGCCATGTCATCGTCCTGACCGGTAGGCTGGCCATAACTCGGGTTCCAATGGTACCACGAGGGGTGCTGAGCAGTCTGCTCAATAATGCCACGCCTACAATAGTCGTCATAGAGAGGATAGAGGGCGTAGTGCTGGTCGTTAGCCAATGTGTCCATCCTCCCCCCCATCTGGTATATACGGGTATAGAGCTGATCGATGCGAGTGCCATAGCCCGCGAGGGTGGCGGTGTTCGCGTTGATCAGCCCTTCCATTCTACCCATCCCCGTCTCCATGCGACCTAGGGTCGACATCATAGAGGTAAAGTCAAATGAGTCCGTGTGAGGGGGAGGGGGAGGGGGAGCAGAAGTGGAGGCGCCCTCGTCTAAAATCGGCGTATGCCGCCTATGGTAAGAACGGCGAGGGGGCTCTGGCTCACGGACAACTAGGTCGACTCCCTCTATAGGGAGTAGGTAGTTTGCCTGACGAGGCCGTAGTCGGGCCCTAGAGTCGGGCAGAATGAGGGATTTTTTGGACTTAATCACCCACTGAAATCTATGGTCAGGCAGGTGGTACAGGACTTTGAGGGCGTTGAGATAGGTGAGGTCAATGAGGGTAGGGCCTAGGACGGGGGTACGCTGAGTCTCGTCAAAGCCGGCAATTTACCGGGTAAACAATGTGATCAACCCCCCGTTAACTAACCTCCTAGAGGTCCAACTACCGTCTTCCCTTGGCTTAGGGAGCGAGTTCGAGATACGCTAGAACTGAATAGCGATATGGTGAGCCAAGTTGTACTGAAATGGCTCCCTAGAGCCTTTAGCAATATAGCTAGCTATAGCAACTAGCTCGGCCCCCCGGACCAAGTGACCCTCAAACCGTCCCAACAGAGTCTGGGCCATGAACCGTATCCAAATGCTAAAAATAGGGTGATGGAAATTCGCCCAATGACAGTGCTGGATGTCAAAGGGCGTAGGGTCCCCTGTCAGCATAACAAAAGTATCGGCCATCCTAAAGTGGTCGGGTGGGTAGTAGTCACCCCGTACCTGTAACCTAAGAACCCCCGCAAATTCCCTAAGGCTAAGGGAGTGCTCTTGGTTTAAAAGTCTAAAGTGAACATGGGTGACCGGACCGGCCCGGGGCTTTGTCAAACTAAAACTACTAAAAAATTCATAGACTAGAGGAGGATAAGTGTTAACATGTACATTATAAAGCGCCTCAATGCCTAGAACTTTCATGAAATCCTTAAAATCATCCGTTAAACCAAGTTTAGATAAAAGCTAAACATCTAGAAATCGGGTAGGAAGTACCTCCCGTTTTTTGAATCGCAAGAATTTCTCGCGATGTTCATCGTCCCGGAAAGTATTGAGGATCCCGCGGAACTTGTGGTGGTGGTGGTGGTTGTGGTGTTGCCTCTCGCCTAGATCGCGAGCCTTCACCTCGAATAAGCCTTCGGAATTTGCTTGCCATGGTAGAAAATGAGCCTTGTAACCTCTTGTAACCTCTTGTAACACAAAGATGGGGTTTTAAGGTGAGTGTGGGAAGAGATGGGAGAGGGAAGATGATTTTGGTGAATGAGATTTTGTGAGATGGAGGGTGAAAGGGGGAAAGAAGGGGATTTTATGAAGTTTGGTTGAGAAAGGATGGAGATTTGAGGTAGAAGAGTTTGGTTTTAATGAAGGTTAGGGGTTTGGGGGTTGACGATGAGTGAAGAGAGAGAGAGAATTGATTGGAAAGATGATGAGTGAATGGTGAGAAAAGTGGGGAAATCCGTGTAAAAGAGGGATAAGGTCGCAGGCCCGATCGGGTACTTGGCCGCCCGATTGGGCGGAATTCAAAAAAAAATTCACCTGAGAATTTTCACTTCGCCCGATCGTCCGCCCGATCGGGTGCCTAATTTCTCATCGGGTGTTCAAGTCTCGCGCCCGATCGGGCGACCGTTGCCCGATGGCGTCGGGCGGTGTACCTTTTGACTGATTTTTTTCTTTGACTTTTACGCGTTCACCCGACCTGCCACCCGATCGGGCAAGGCATTTTTGATCGGGTGCTAGGGTTGCGCACCCGATCGGGCAAACCTTGCCCGATGGCATCGGGCGTCCTTTCTTTTCTTCCTCTATGTTAATTTCCGCTCACCCGATCGGGCATCTTCCACCCGATCTTATCGAGCGAGCTACTGTTCAGTAAGTAGCTCGCCTTTTTGCAAATTTGGGGCAAGTATGGCTCAAGTTTCTCTTCAATTAGCATATCTGCACATCAAAGCACACAAGATCTAGGAACACATTAGTACCCTCACGCTCTCTCACATGCTACAAACTACGAAACAAGAGAAAAGAAGATCTAACTAAGAGATACGGGTTGCCTCCCGCAAAGCGCTGGTTTATGAAGGTCCGGCACGACCATATTACCTCTCTAGGTAGATGAATCAAGTGGGGAGGAATCAAAGCGGATTTCCTCCACACAACCAACAAAGGCACCTTCATGGTACAGCTTCAGACGCTGTCCATTTGCCTTAAACTTCTCTCCTTTGTGGTTGGCAACCTCGATGGCACCATGTGCCTTCACTTCTGTCACCTCGAATGGTCCAGACCATCGAGATTTGAGCTTTCCAGGAAACAGTCTCAACCTGGAATTGAACAATAGGACCTTGTCGCCAACCTTGAATTCTCTCTTTCCTATCATCTTATCATGCAGCTTCTTCGTTTGCTCTTTATAGAGCCTGTGATTTTCATAAGCATCCAAACGGAGCTCATCCAACTCATTAAGTTGAAGAAGTCGTGCTTCACCTGCAGCTGTCAAATCAAGGTTAATCTCTTTGACCGCCCACGCAGAAAGATACTCCATCTCAACTGGTAAGTGACAAGCCTTGCCATAAACCAGTCGATAGGGTGTGGTACCCAAAGGAGTATTAAAAGCAGTGCGGAGTGCCCAAAGAGTATCATCAAGTTTCAATGACCAATCCTTTCTAGCTTTAGTGACCACTTTTTCAAGGATTCTCTTAATTTGCCTATTAGATACTTCTACTTGGCCACTGGTTTGAGGGTGATAGGCAAGTCCGACTTTGTGGGTGACTCCATGTTTTGTCAATAGGGTCTTGAAGGTGCTCTTATGAAAGTGAGAGCCACCATCACTAATTACAACACGGGGGACACCAAAACGGGGAAAGATTATCTTTTTAAACATCTTCATCACAACCTTAGAATCATTGGTTGGTGATGCTTTAGCTTCTACCCATTTAGTCACATAGTCGACGGCCACTAGAATATACCTATTCCCACAAGAGGTAGGAAAGGGTCCCATAAAATCAATCCCCCAAACATCAAAAGGTTCGACCTCTAAAATCCCACTCTGTGGCATCTCTTGCCTTTTCGAAATATTACCCGTCCTTTGACAAGCATCACAAGACAAACAAAAGGCACGGGCATCTTTGAAAATCGAAGGCCAATAGAAACCACTATGTAAGACTCTAAAACCGCTTGGGAACCGAGATGACCACTAGAAGGCATACTATGACAATGTAGCAAAACACCCTCTATTTCCCAATCAGGAATGCAACGACGAAACATCCCGTCGGAGCACTTCTTATATAGGAAAGGATCCTCCCAAGAATACATTCTAGCATCATGATAAAACTTTTTGCGCTGCTGATATGTAAGATTGGGAGGATGAGAACCACTAACACAGAAGTTAGCAAAATCAGCATACCAAGGAGTTTTAGAGGACACAGAAAACAAATGATCATCAGGAAAAGAGTCATCTATAGGAGGGTCAGAAGGGGATCCAAACCTCAACCTAGAAAGGTGGTCGGCGACCACATTCTCAGCGCCCTTCTTATCTTTGATTTCCAAGTCGAATTCTTGCAGCAAAAGAATCCACCTGATGAGCCTAGGTTTGGCCTCCTTCTTAGCCATCAAGTACTTCAAAGCAGCATGATCAGTGTGTACTATAACCTTCGAACCTATAAGATAGGTTCGAAACTTATCCAATGCATAGACTATGGCTAGCAACTCCTTCTCTGTCGTAGCATAATTAACCTGGGCTGGATCCAAGGTTTTGCTAGCATAGTGAATCACATGGAGTAGCTTATCCTTCCGCTGACCAAGTACTGCCCCTATCGCATAATCACTAGCATCACACATGATCTCGAAAGGGAGATCCCAATCTGGAGGTTGTATAATAGGGGTAGTGATCAAAGCTGTCTTTATCCTGTCAAAAGACTCCAAACACTCATCAGTAAAATCGAATGTGGCACCCTTTAGCAACAATTGAGTGAGGGGTTTCGCAATTTTTGAAAAGTCTTTGATAAATCTGCGATAAAACCCCGCATGACCAAGAAAACTCCTCACTCCTTTGACATTCATTGGAGGGGGAAGTTTCTCAATCACCTCAATCTTTGCTCTATCCACTTGGATGCCACGCTCAGAAATCAAGTGACCTAAAACGACACCTTCATTCACCATGAAGGGACATTTTTCCCAATTAAGCACGAGGTTTGCCTCAACACATCTTTTAAGCACTTTGGACAAATTATGCAGGCAAACATCAAAGTCAGAACCATAAACACTGAAATCATCCATAAACACTTCCATGATATTTTCAATAAAATCAGAGAATATGGCCATCATGCAGCGTTGGAAAGTAGCGGGAGCGTTACACAATCCAAATGGCATCCTACGATATGCGAAGGTGCCATAAGGACATGTAAACGTAGTCTTTTCCTGATCATCTGGATGGATGGGAATTTGGAAAAAACCAGAATATCCATCTAGATAACAGAAATAGCTATGTTTGGCTAGCCTTTCCAACATCTGATCAATAAAAGGGAGGGGGAAATGGTCCTTCAGGGTGGCATTATTAAGTCTACGATAATCAATGCACATACGCCACCCTGTCACAGTCCTAGTGGGAATTAAATCACCTTTCTCATTTTCAACAACAGTGGCCCCCCCCCCTTCTTGGGAACCACTTGCACAGGACTGGCCCATTTCAAATCAGCAATGGGATAAATGATCCTGCATCTAACAGTTTCATGATCTCTTTCTTCACCACCTCTTGCATGTTAGGATTCAAACGTCTCTGAGGTTGAATGCAAGGGCGGTGATCCTCTTCAAGATTAATATGATGCATACAAAAATCAGGACTAATGCCCTTTAGATCATCAATACTATACCCAATAGCTTTCTTGTGTATACGAAGCACAGCAAGCAAACTTTGCAATTGGCTATCTGTGAGTTTAGTACTGACAATCACGGGACATGCTTCCTTATCATCTAAAAATGCATACTTCAAATGAGAGGGAAGTGGTTTAAGTTCTACCTTAGTTACCTGAGGAGTAGAACTGGAGCATACACTTTCAAGTATCACAGTTTCCTGTTTCTGTTCAGCTCCATGACCCTCTAAATCAGCAAGACAGGCATCAACATCAGTATCAATGCCTAAGGAGTCACTCTCAGTCAATGCTACCTCCAATGGGTCAGCATCACGTATCTGCTGAAATGCAGACATCACAGCTTTGTCTACCACATCTATCCTGCAACAAGATTCTTCAAGCATAGGAGACTTTATAGCATTGGTTAGTTTAAAAGTGACAGTATCATCACCAACACTCAAAGTCAAAGATCCTGACTTGACATCAATAACAGCACCTGCATTGCACAAAAATGGTCTGCCCAAAATAATAGGAATTTGGGCATCCTCCTCCATATCCAACACAACAAAATCCACAAGAATGTAAAACTTCCCCACCCTAACAGGGACGTCTTCTAAAACACCTAGAGGGTATTTTATAGAACGGTCAGCCATCTGCAAAGTAATTTGAGTGCACTTAAGTGCTCCCATATTCAGTTTATTACAGACAGACAAAGGCATGACAGACACAGATGCACCTAAATCACATAAAGCTTTATCAATAAAAAGGGCACCTACATGACAAGGGATGGAAAAGCTACCCGGATCTTTCAATTTAGGTGGAGATTTATTTTGCAAAATGGCACTACACTCTTCAGTGAGTGCGACTCTATCTACCCCACCAAAATCTCTCTTTTTTGTGATCATCTCCTTCAAAAACTTAGCATAGACAGGCACTTGAGAAATAAGTTCAGTGAAAGGAACTGTTACCTCAAGGTTCTTGACCATAGCCAAGAACTTACCAAGTTGTTGATTCACCTTGGACTTTTGCATTCGATGAGGAAAAGGCAACCTTGGTGTAAAAGGTGTATCAGCAACCTTCTCCTTCTCCTTCTTCTTTTCTGCCTGTTCAGCTGTTTCAGACACTTCGACATCAGACGTCGAATTCTTCTCCAATTGCTTCTCTACTACCTCCTTCTCCTTGCTAGGGGAAATATCATCATCGACGGGCATAGGAGGAGCAGCATAAGCAGTGCCACTACGAAGAGTAACGGCATTTGCTTGCTCCCTATGTGTAGGTTGCCCCGGCAATTGTCCCTGCTGCCTCTGTGCATTAGTCTCTGCCAACTGAGCAATCTGAGTCTCGAGAAGTTTTATGTGCTTCTCTTGGGACTTCTGTGTTTCCTCATGTGTCTTCTTCATAGACAATATTAATTTCATCAGTTCAGAATTGCTAGGCTCTTGTGGGGTTGCATTTTGTGGTGCTGGCTGATAATTCTGATGAGCAGGTCTTTGGAAACCAGGAGGATGATGAGAATTTCCTTGGTTTTGGTAGTAGTTGGGTTTTGGGTTGTGGTGTGGAGGTTGATAGGAATTTTGTGGGGGATGGTAGGAATTTTGTGGCTGTGGGTTTTGAACATTGTTGCTTCTATAGGAAAGAAGTGGGTTGTCTTTCCAACCAGGATTGTATGTGTTGGAGTAGGGGTTATTGGGTTGTCTTTGCTGAAAAGCATTAGCCTGCTCCATCTGATTCTGACTGAACTGACAATCATGGCCGAAATGGCCCTGAATACCACACACCTCGCAGTAAGATGAGGTGATGGGTGCAACTGCTGACATAGCGCTGATGCTCATTGGCGGAGGTGTTGAACTAGAGGACTTCATTAGCTGCTGAGTGAGTTGCGCCATCTGAGATGTAAGCATTGAAATAGCATCAACTTCAAGTACCTTCTTAGTCACACTCCTAGATGATGAATGGTCATTGGCTGCAAGATTTGCTAGGAAATCATAACCCTCATCAACTGCCTTGTCTAAAAAGACTCCGCCTGCAGACGAATCAACAGTACTCTTCGTCTGAGGCTGCAGACCATTATAAAAAGTCTGCGTCAGAAACCACTTGTCCATATTATGATGTGGACATTCCCTCTGTAGGTCTCTGAATCTAGTCCACGCTTCCCTCAATGTCTCATCTGGCTCTTGGGAAAACGTAGCCAACTTGTTCCTGATTTCTGCTGTTTTTGTGGGAGGGTAATACTCATGTAGAAATGCAGCAGAAATCGCCGGCCATTCTGTCTCAGTGATATCGTTGAACCACCTCTGAGCCTTGTCTCTGAGTGAGAACTCAAATAACATAACCTTCAGCTGCTCAAGTGTGACTCCTTGATGTTTAACAGTCCTGCAGAGTTGTTGGAATCTCTGTAGATGGTTGGCCGGATCTTCAGAAGGATGCCCACTAAACTGATTCTGCTGCACCATATTAATTAGTGCAGGTTTGATTTCAAAATTGTTCGCAGCAATAGTGGGCATCGGTGGACCTGTGGGTATGCCTTCAGGATTACGCACCCCATAAGATTTCAGTGACTTCCCCATTGGTAATGTAGAACTCTGAAACTGGCTTCTCTTGGTCAAATTCTGCTCTAAGATCCCGAAGTATTGCTTCTGTGTCAGGATCTCCAGGAATAATGTGAGTTTTCTTTTAATACCTGGACATATAAGAGAAGACGACAAGATAACCGTAAGAACGGCCTCGATTGGAACGGGAGGTTCCAATGAGGCAAAGAGAAGTACGCTAATTAATCGAATAAAAACTAGAAAACTAGCCGTCTCCCCGGCAACGGCGCCAAAATTTGATAGGTTTTAGTCGTGTCACCTAATCAAAAATAAACCTACGGTCCTCTAACTAAGGTAGTCAGTGGTAGCAGGGTCGAATCCGCAGGGAGACAGAGTTTCTATATTAATATTCAATTAACTAACTACTTCAGATGAAAATATGGAGAATTAACTGAACTAATGAGTAAGCTAAATAATACGAATTAAGTCGAGGATTTAACTATGGAATAAAAGCCTAGGGTATTAGGTCGGTCCACCATGCTTATACCAATCAAATAGGGTCAACTACTATTAAAACCTAAGTCAAGAGTCGGGGGATTAGAGCCTATGTTGAGCTATGGTTAAGACTCAACGCTCATAGTTCAACATACGCCGCATGTTCACTAACGTAATCAGAACTACTGATGTGTCCTAGGCCTCTAATCGTAAGACGGATCTGTGCAAACAACTATTAACCACAAGCAATCAATGAAATTGGCCACTAACATTAATCACTAATTAAGAACAAACCACACCATAATCACTCTAATCAAGCCCTAGAAATCAATAGGAGTCTAAATAGCAATCATGGTATAAACATGGCTTCCCTATCTAACACCGTAGAAAGAGAACTACTCAGACATGATCGAATTGACAACAACAAAACTAATTGAAAACCCTAAGAATTGCATCATGAACTAATTGAGAAATAAGCAATTGAACTAAAGTAATTGAGATAAAGGAATAAAGCAATAAGCAAGACGATTACCAAATTGACGGAAAGCGGAAACTTTAATTGAATTCAAATTGTACTTGAATCTCTTCTACAATACAAAGCAATGATAAACTAGGCTAAGAGCTCTCTAAGTGTTTAATAATATGAAAGATACCAATAAAAATAACCTAAAAAGTATTTATAGGTCCTAAGAAAACAATAAGATAGAGTGGGGAAAATAACGAAAATCGCATCCCCGTGTCCTCCACCCGATCGGGCGGCTGGGAACAAGTCTCCAGCAGCAACAAAATAGGCTTCACCCGATGGGATCGGGCAGATTCCACCCGATCGGGGCCGCAACCCCAGCACCCGATCGGGCAATACCACCCGATGCCATCGGGTGGATGTCTTCTTCAGCTCTCAGAAAAACAGCAAGAATGGCTAAGTATTGCTCCGCCCGATCGCATCGGGCAAGGCCGACCGATCGGGCAGGAAACCTTAACTTCAGATTCTTCACTCGTACCCGATCGGGCAGTTGTTGCCCGACCCGATCGGGCGAGTCTTCTTCTTGCCTTGCTTTGCTTGGCTTCAGACGCCAAGTCTTTGCACACTTACTTCTTCATAATGGGGTCCAAATACCATCTTGAGACCTCAAAGATGCCTCATAACTTCCCGCTATAGCGTGGTGCTCAAAACATCAAGTAAATAGGGAGTTTTGCCCTAAAACCTGCAAAATGATATAGAACACACAAACCACAACTATATCGAAATAGTTAGCATAAATAGCTCCTAAGAGCATCAATATAGCACAATTTAGCTTGTAAAGAAAGGGAAAAACTCTATAAGATATCGATATATCATCCGCCTACCACTCCTGCGGTAATAGAATCAAAGAAAGAAAGAGACCAGAAAGGTGAGTTTAAACAAGCGTATTGACTGCTGGGAATCAATCTCAAGTCGAATTCTACGGCAAGCTAGGGAAAGGCGAATAGAAAGCTTCAAGCGATTTAGTCGTCGGTTTGTACACTTTTCTGCTCTTTGACGACCTTAGGCTGAAGGAAGAGACTAAAGCGAAATATTCATCAAGCTTATCATGACGACAGAAGTCTGAGAGGGGACCGATCTTCGTCCAACGCTGGGATTGGTACTTTTTTTGGCACAGGGCTACCTTCCAACTTGGTACCCTAGATTCACCAGTGAGCTGCCGAATGACCAACTTGGAATCTCCTCGAACTTATAGGAACTGAAACCCCATTAGGACCGCCACTTCGAGGCTAATAACAAGGGATTCAAAAGAGTTGGTATGCGCGCACATAGCACTTGCGAGACAAGGGGTACTCAAAGACCTTTTGACTACGGTTCCAATATGTAATCTCGGGAAATGTTAAGTTATTGCGTTCCCCGGGTATTAGATTGCAGCTTAGCGTGAAGTATAGGTTATGCGTTATGTGGCAGAATCAGAATTAGAGTATAAAAATATCGAGGGGAATCGTCGTATATATGATGAAAGGGATGTTGACTCGAGTGGGCTTCCTTTCCTAAAAAAAAAGAAGCGGCGTAATCGTAAGAATCACCAAGACCATGATTGTCGCCTAACCAAGGCAAAAATCTGGACCCACTGGAATCCTACACTCTTCTCAGTTGGATCTTTTTCCTTAGCATGGATCGCGATTGAGCATTCCTCTCCTTTAACTTGGATCGCGATTGAGCATTCCTCTTATTAGCAGTTCATGTAAAGGTAATTACACAAAAATCAACAACAAACAATACTTGTCATGCCTCTTACATGAAAGCATCTTAAAATTCCAAGTACCTTGAGTAAAATCGAGCTAAAACAACCTACATTGTCAGTCTCCAGCATTTCTCTAAGCAAGAACAAACATCAATAGTAGGAAAGCATCCTTGAAAGACAACATCAACTCCAGATTCAAAAAAACTACATTAATTAAGCGACATAAATGAAAAATCCATAAAACACCATACAGATTCTAAGACATTTAAATAACTTGATTTTTCGAATGAATAAAGAAGGGATTACAATGAGTGAGAAAGTGTGATGGCGAGTGACTAAACAAGGTGCTTTAACTTGTATTAAGAAGCCTAGATAAAAGAGATTACTTGATTAAAAATAGTAGATCCATGAGCAGAGAGAATAAGGTCGATCTACACTCTAAAGTGTAAAGCAAGTTGCACTTCCCAAACAAGACAACATCTCACAAGGTTTTTAAGTGACGGTAGGCATTTCATAAACCCTAATAGCATCTTCCTTTGTTCCCACCAAAACAGCAACCCACCAAACCAAATTAATTCAATTGAAACTAAAAAAGGTAAAAAACGACTCACAAACAGCTTCCTCAAAATCAAATCATTAACCTGTTACCTATTCTTCTAACGAGAAATCGGTAGATCTGAAACAAAACATTGTTAGATTGGGTTTGGAATTGAAGTAAACCCTAATTTGTTAATTGCGGAAACATAAACCCCAATTAAATGTAAGATAAGAAGAAAAAAATACCTCATTGGAAGTTGGGAAATCGTAAATGGAAGACTATGGCAGCAGGCAAATTAAATTTTCCGATCTTGAAAGCGAAGAATGAGCATCCGAGAGCGGTGAGTGATGAGGTGAAAGAAGAGGAGGGAAGTGAGAGAAAGGTGGGTAAAGTTGGATCCCCCACGAGCCCACGATTACGAAGAAAGAGAGGGAGTTTTTTTCCCCAAATTTTGAAATCCCGCCCAGCATGTGTTCATTACTCCAAATTCTGGACGCTGTATAGTGTCGAGATTACCCTTGGCAATAAACTGTGTCGAGATATCATGGAATAGAGCAAAAGCTATACAACGCTTGCCTGGTGCGCTGAGGTATTTGCGCCGAGAATCAACGCATTTTGTAGTAGTGATTATAATATTATTTACTGATGTTCAATGTCAATGTTCATTGAATAAATGATAAGACCGAAAGACTATACATGGACTGAACATAAATATTAGTATTTGTTAATTTTAATTTGGATGTACCACAAGCCAAGAACTAAATGATGAGAATAGACTATACATAGACTGCGCATCATGAAGTTTTAGATAATAGTCATAATACCCATTAGACTGAGCCTCTTGAATAATTTAAATGAACATTAAAGTTATATAAGAGAACACATATCAAAGTTAATAGAAACAAAAAAAACTTTTTTGAAATAAGTTGATTTTACAATATACTTTTCATATCAATAAATGAACATGTTGAATAACCATAATAAACATTGGTATTATGTAAAAGAAAAACATATGTTAAAGTTAATTG
Source organism: Patellifolia procumbens (assembly GCA_947645195.1). Taxonomy (NCBI): domain Eukaryota; kingdom Viridiplantae; phylum Streptophyta; class Magnoliopsida; order Caryophyllales; family Amaranthaceae; genus Patellifolia; species Patellifolia procumbens. Next base: position 2,588,155 of record CANSGD010001541.1, read on the forward strand.
GAATAAAAACTTTTTTGAAATTGAGTTGATTATATAATGAATATTTGATATCAATAAATGAATATCTTGAATAACCACAATAAACATTAGTATTATGTTAAAAACATATGACAAAATTAATTGGGATAAAAACCATTTTCAAAAATTCAGTTGATTTAACAATGAACATTTGATATCAATAACTGAACATTTTGAATAACCATAATGAACATTGTTACTATGTAAAAAATAATTCAATGGTAATTGGACAAAAAACTTTTTGAAATTCAATTGATTTTATAATGAACATTTGACATCAATAAGTAAATATCTTAAATAACCATAATGAACATAGTTATTATGTATAAAAAAACATATGTAAAAGTTAATTGGACCAAAATAAATATTGAGATTAAGTTAATTTTACCATGAATAATTAATTTCAATAAATGAGCATCTTAAACATTATGAATAAATAATTTTTTAAGAAAAAATGAAGCAGTGAGATTATAAGAAGGGAAATTTTTGGACAAATGAAATCAAAATGTCCAATAATGGAGGAGAGAGAAAAAACTGGCCCTATTTTTTCGTGTTTATAGAATATGAATATGAACTAATCTTCATTGATTACGTTGAAAAGTATATGTTGAAAAGGAACCAACCATTCATTACGTTCAACGCATCATGTGCATCCTGGGTGCGTATGTAGGATGGAAATTACGTGGATGCTCTGAGAAAGTAGGAAGCATAAGGTTTTGGGATTCCCATAAATTGTACTTCCTTCGTATAAAAAAGATTGAAACATATAATTTTGCACGAACTTTAGGAAAGAGATCTAATGGTATAAACGAGCAAATTAATCAAAATAATTTCAAAGACAAGTAACCTATAATTTCATTTTGGGTAGTATTAAATTTATTTTACCTAATTTACTTGTTTATATTATTAAATATGTTTCTTAAAATACGTATAAAATAACTTGTTGTAATTTTTTTGATACGGTGGAAGTAAGATAAGTAACGGCTAAATAAAAAAACAACGGGGTAAAAGTAAGAGTTACAAGGCGATAACCAAAAACAAAGTCAAACTCAAACCATGTCTTTACTCCTCTCACACACACACACACACACACACACAAAGTCACAAACACTACACGAATTGAGAGGGGAAAAAAAGAGATCTAGAAACCCAAAGAGGGGGATATGAGATTAGGCCAAATGAATGACATGATCTGTCTACTTCTGCTACTGGTGCCCAATTTGGGGTTGGCAGTGGCGTTAAGCACCAGCAATAATAACAACCACCAAAACCAACATTTGTGTGATTTTCCAGCCATTTTCAACTTCGGTGATTCAAACTCAGACACTGGTGGACTTTCGGCTGTGTATGGGCAAGCCCCTCCTCCCAATGGAGAAACATTCTTTGCTGCTCCTGCTGGACGTTACTGCGATGGTCGACTTATCATCGATTTCTTAGGTACCGACACTCTTCTTCCCCTCATGGATGTTGTTGTCTGTCTCAATCTGTTACCCTGTTTTTTTTTTTGTCAATGTGCTAGCGATATACTTTACGGAGTTCAGACAAACTACTACTTACTCAGTTAGTTTGAATGCCGAATTCTTCACCACTTTTGGATTGAATGGAAGTGATTTTGTTTTGAAATGAACTAAATTGAAATTATTTAGGAAAACATTGTGAGAGTATTGGTTTTAACTTAGTCCAAAAACTATTTTGAAATAATTTCCATTAACTTAGTCCAAAAACGAAAAGCTTTAGTTAACTTTGTAGATTAAAGCCCTACACCATTGCCTAAGCAACCTGAGAAACTTGGTTAACCATTAGTTAGTTAAATAATTTTACAGTATTCAAAGTAGTTCAGTTGATTAGTCAAATATTAATTACAATTTTTATCATATATTCGGGTGGTACACCCAAGGCTATTTTCTAGCTCAAATAGTTTTGGGTGTAACATGAGTATAGTACACCTAAAGCTATTTGAGCATGGTACACCCGAGTGTACGATACATAATCTCTTAATTAATTTCATTCTTTGATTATACAAAAACTAGTCATATATGCATGTGATTCGTGCCTCGTGTGAAAAATTAATATGTTAGGATATTGGGAGAAATCATATTGTAGTTTCTCTAGTGAAGTGTATACATATTTTTCATACTTTTAAAAATAATCGTTAAGTTTTTGTTTTTTAGAAAGTGTAATTATAATCTCAAAAGAGTTTAAATAGTAAAACCAATAAATATTTAAGAGTACAATAGCAATACTGATTTAAAAAGAAAACGCCAAAAAAAACAGAAAAAACTAACAAAAGATTAATGGAAGATGTTATTAGCATCATCACTTTGAGTAACATCTCTCTCCCTCTATTATTTTCTCACTCATCCTAAAATACTTTATCATGTTTTATGATCAATTTGATAAAATGTACCTTAACTTATGAGCAATCAATTACTCATGCTAAAAAAAAAAATCAAAAGTATATAAGAATATAGCGAAGTAAGTGTCTATTTATAGATCTCAAGAAAATATAGCCATTGATATTTTTTTAAACTTTTTTTACTTTGTAGATTTTTAGATATTTTAATTTGAAGTTTTAAACATTTTTTGCTAAAAATCTGATAGCTAAATTTAGAAATAAAACTTAATTACTTAATGAATTCTTTGGTTTATTTTTTCTTTTCTTTTCTTAATTTTGGTGTTCATCCCTCCTCTTCCCTTATAGTATAGAGATTCCTTAGACATCAAAATGAAACGTTGAAGTAGAAATTTAAAAACTTTTGTAAAATTAGTTTTTTGACATAAATAAAAGATCTACTATTAGTTATTTGAAAATTTGTGCGATATATAGTAAATATATGGATGAGTAAATGAAGAAAGTTGAAATACAAATTTATATAGGAAAAGTTGTTTATGATAACTCAACCTTTAATCTCTTCAGATATTAAAGTTAACCTTTGGATAATTCAGGAATAAGTCAAACTTCTTCTGAACTCCTCCAAACCACCCAACCAACCGCCAGTGATGACCCAAAACCGCCATCTAAGCCGCCTCACGACCCCTAATCACAACACAGTCCCAACCATGAAACACCCCGCCAACCCAAACCCTTTTTCATTTAATAAAGCTCGAGATGGGAAAAATCCACGAGGGTTCGACTCGACGGGCGTGATGCCGCCGCACTTATCTCCTTGGTAATAAATTCAAGGCTATGATTAAGACATACTAAATTCAAATCAATAAATCCTTATCACCAAGAAAATGGTTCACTAAATATTACTAAATACTAAAGTGTTTCAGACTTTAAGCGGAAGCTAAATCATAAGCTAAGTGGATGACAACTTTAAATATTCTCTCTTTGTCCGCCTAATCGATCACGTACCTGCACAAATACATGGAAAAGAAATAATATAAACAAGCTCCCAAAAACAAAACAAAAAAGAGTAATTTCAACTCCATCCTGTTAAAATACTTAAGTTAATAATACTTTGTAAAAATAATAGTTTATTAGAGTCAATAGCATATCACATATACTTATTTGAATGAGATTAATAATCACATAACTTCGATTTAATATTCTAGTATTATCTAATTTTTACTGAGAGGAAAGAAAATGCCAGTAAGCCGGGGCCAATTCCCGATAACTACTTACTTCAACAATGTAGGTTAGGGTAAATCCCCGGTAACTACCTACATATATCATATTAGCCGTAAACAGAGTCAGTTTGCATACCTCTTCTACTTAGATCACAACAAGATAGAAGAAAAACAAGTAATAAAAAAATAGTAACAAGATAAACATGTAGGTAGCCGCTGAAGCTCCGATATAGTGCAACTTGTTAATCATTTTCCTCCAATATTTCACTTTAAGTGATTAATAACTTTTATCCAAGGTGTCACATAACTCAAGTTCACATACCCTTCGTTTCATTTAACTGAGAGTAAAGACATTTATCCAAATTCATAGCTCATCTCTTACATGGCTAATTCCTCTAGCCCATTTGTATTCATTTTCATAACCGTCGTTTGGTTACATTGATTAACTCATAATCATCTAATATCACTGTGTTCGTAATAAGACCAACTTTCATTCATAGATCCCATATCATAACGATAACAATAACCATAGTAATTAATAATACTTCCTCCGTTTCAAATTAGATGCCACATTTTGCTTAAAACGATTTCATAGGCAAAATTTCTTAAACTTCATTAACTAAATAAAAGTGGAGAGTAGGTCATCTAATTAAAATAATAATTAACCACCTATCCACCACTAGTGCCCCCACCCTCTCTCTCCTACTCCACCACCTGACGATCCAACCACCACCTAAATCGACCTGACTACCACCCAACCGCACTAAAAACCACCGCCATTGCCATCAAACTTACCTCCACTCCACAAACCAGCCACAAAACCACCATTCGCGACCACCAATCACCACCACATCCACAAACCAACCATAAATCAGCCATGAAACACCATTCGATAGCACCAACCACCTCCACATCAACAAACCAGCCGCAAATCAGCCACAAATAACCCAGTTCTACTCACGACGTTCTCGAAAATGGGTTTGATTGGTGGTGGTGTTTGCGACTTCGAAACTTGAGTTGGTTGGTGTGGGTAGGTTAGCTGGTGTTGGCTGGCGACTTTGGTACTGAGTTTGGTTGGTGGTTGTGCTGGCGTATCGGGGTGTGGTTGGTGGTGGCCAATCGGGGTTGGTTGATGGTGGTTGGTGCTGGCGGATCGAGGTTGGGTGGTGGTTAGTGCTGGGGAATTGGGGTTTCGTGGTGGTGCTGGCGAGTTTGGTGTGGGTGGTGGTGGTGAGTTTATCGGTGAGAGGGGGTTGTGAGTAGGTAAAAGTAGGAGAGAGAGGGGTGGATGGGTAAAATTAAATTATAATTAAGTTAATTAGGATAATTAAGCATGGTTAATGCGTTTAGTAAGGGTAAAATTGTCCTTTCACCCCTTAAAACTTACTAAAGAAGGAAAAAAATAAGTGTGTTGCATCTATTTTTGAAACACCCAAAAATAGACTACGTGGCATCTATTATGAAACGAAGGAAGTAATAATAATAACGATATTGATAACAATAATAATAATAGTAATAATAATAAAATAATAATAATAACAACACCAATAATTAATCTTTAATTAAACAAATATCGAGAATAAAAGATAAGGTTATTTATCAAGATCGTCGATAACGTTAAAATAATTGTCATATTGTTTATAGTTCTTAACCTATAGTGATCCATATTTGTAATCCATAATCATTATTCATCTTACTAATCATATTCATAATTTGCATTTAAGTCAATAGTTATAATCCATAACAATTTCCATAATTCACATTTCTAACCATAATTCAAATCACATAGTCACGTAATTAAATCGTTTTATACTACGGGATCTACGTTTAGATGGACATCGGAGATTACTTCATGAAGTGTGTCCAAATCAACCTACGAGCAGATCAAGACTCCTAATAATCTCCGTCTACGAACTCGGAGTCTACAACAAACTTTAGCGAAATCTAAATTAGTAACATATATAACCCCTTTTTCAAATTAAAAAAAAAAGAACTTAAATAATTCAAATAACTTGAAAAGTTTCTTTATAATTTCAAAGGATTATTAAAAGTTCAAAATGATGACATTTTAAAAATACTTAAGAAAACATTTTAGGTAATAAAAAGAGCTAAAACAGTAGGACTTAAAATATATCACTAAATAAAATAACTTTATAAATAAAATGGATTAATTAAATAACTTTTTTTGTTATGTCTTACTATGAGGGAGGGAGAGTGGACACCAAAAATAAGAATAGATAAAACAAATAAAATAAATCCAAAAAATTCTCAAAGCCTCTAATTAATGAATTAAGTTTTATTTCCAATCTTATTCTAAGCCATTAGATTTTTAGCAAAAACTGTCTAAAACTTCAAAATAAAATATCTGAAATTCTACAAAGTAAAACAATTTTAAAAAATATCAAAGTTTATAGTTTCTTAAAATTTATAAATAGACATCCACTTTACTATTTTTTTATATACTTTTGAATTTTTTTATAAAATTTTCAAATAAATGAGTAATTGATTACTCATGAGTGAGGTGCATTTAACCAAATTGATCATGAAACATGATAAAGCATTTTGGACGATTGAGAAAGTGATAGAGAGAGATAGTTTTTTTTATTCATGAGTGATGATACTCTAAATGATATCTTCCATTAATCTTTAATTTGGTAAGACATTTTTGTCTTTTTTGGCATTTTATTTTTAAAGCACTATTGTTCATCTACTCTCTCATATTTATTACTCTTTTTTTAATATATTTAAATTATTTCACTATTTATATTATTCTGAAATTACAATTACACTCTCTAATAAAAAAAATAACTAAAATTTAACGATCATTTTTAAAAGTATGAAAAATATATATATATGTTTCACTGGAGAAATACAATATAGTTTCTCCCAAATTAATATAATATTATTCTTTCGCATGAAGCACGCATAGCGTGCATAGAAAGCTATTAAAAACGAAATAAAGGGGGGAGGGGAACTTATTCTTTGAATCAGTATTAGGCAAAACAGAGACAAGAAAGAAAAAGAAAGAGGCAAACAAAGGAGACAAGAGCAGAGGAAAGGAGGGAGGCTGGGGTGGTGGTTCACTGCAGCGCGGATGGCCGGCGATGGTGGCGGGCGGTTCAGGTGGACGTCAAAGCAGGAGTGCGGGTTGCGGTGGTTGAAGGGTGGTGCGAGGTGGTGTTGGGCGAAGGAGGAGGGCGAGCGAAGACAGGGCAGCGAGTAGGGTGTTTGGCGTGGGTTTTCTGGCGGGATGTGGTGCAGCGATGGAGGTAGTTTAGGCTGGCAGTTCGTGGGCGTTTGGTTGTCCGGTGGTTGGAGCTTGGCGGTTTTATATAAATATTTTTTTTGTTTTGTTTTGTTTTGTTTTCTTTATTTTTCAAAATGGAAATCAGAAATTAAAAGAGAAGGAAAGAGATTGAAGAGAAGAATGAAGCAAACCTTGAATGTTGATTTGCTTGAGTTTGTGGTAGACTTATGTGGGTATTTATAAGGGGAAAAGTTCTGATTTTTGGACTCGTAGTTGAGGCACCATTGTTGAGCAAGATATGAAGGTTGAAGAGAAGATTTCTTTTTTACCCAATGATGCAACTTGATCAGATTTTGGGTGAAGTATTCTGAAAAATTAATTGGTGAAGTTGAGAGTTTTCCCGTAGCTTGAAAGAAGCATGTTTGTACGGTTGAAGGGGAAGAAAGAGATGAAAGATAAGTGATAAGTGATAAGTGGTAAGGGTATTAGGTGGTGATAAGTTGTATGATATGGTAAAGGTGTTTTAGGTAATAATGGCATTGGTTGTAATTTCAGCAAACTTATAAACTTTGTCAGGCTTATGTATAAGTTGTACATGTTATTTTTGGAAAATTGGCTAAGCACATGAAATACATTTTAATGGGAAAACAATAATTATTTAAGATAATTTTAATGTTTAGATAATAACATTAATAATTGAAATATCATATCATTAAGATAATTAACATTTTTCAAATAATCAAAAATAAATCGTAACAAATCTTGAAAGTTTAATGGGACAACAATAATTGTTTAGATAATTTATCAAAATTCGAGGTATTAAAAACGATCCCCACCCCCCTCCCCTCACGCAAAGGAGTTTGGGAACGAAAGCCAATTGCAGACCACCACACGAAGTCCATGCACCGGCCGACTGAATCATCGGCGCATGATCCACCACCACCACAATGCACCTCTTTCCCTCCTTCTACCTTTTCTCTGTTTCGAATCAGTTGGTTTGAGGAGGGGTTGGGGTAGTGGTGGTGATTGGTTAGGGAGGAAGAAGAAGGAATTGGGCTTTCATGACGTTTTCGGTGGTCGAGGCACTTTCCCGCCAATTGGGGTTGTTTTTCGTGGTGCACGAAAGTGGTTGGGTGGGATTGGAGAAAAGGCATGTGAGGGTGGTGAGGCTGGCAATAGTAGGAAAGGGGGATGGTTGGGTGGTTGCAGGGGGTGGGGATGGTTGGGTGTGTGCAGTTGGGATAGTTCGTGTGGTGGTTAGGGGTCGTGAGGTGGCCTTGGGAGGTTAGATGAGGTGGCGACAATGGTTTTAGGAGGTTAGATTAGGTGTTGATGTCGAGTGGTGGTGTTAGGAGGTTGATTCCGGTAGTGACGGTGGTTTTTGAGGTGTGGAACGGTGGTCAAAAGGAAAAAGAAAAGAGAAAAAATTACTTGTTGGTCAAGTAACCGGTTATTTGAACTTATTAAAAGTTAATACCTATACAAGTTTGACTTAATCCAAAATTACCCAAAGGTTAACTTAATATTAGAAGATGTCGTAAAAGTTGGCTTATTAAAAAACAAATTTTTTTCGTTTATATATAGTTTTGTTATCATAATTTTTTATTAAAAAAAGCTTACTTAAAATTTTAGTATTATGATCATAATATTTTTGTTACTTTCTTGCCATTTATTGGTTATTGAATTGATGGTCGAAAATATGAGGTGGCGAGAAACAATGAATTGTAGTCAAGGAGAAATTAGTTTGGTTATTTGCTATATGCTATAAATGAAGTTGTAGATTGAGGGTAGTACTCCCTCCGTTTTTCAAAGGATTTTCCATTTATTTTGGGCACAAAGTTTAAGAAAGAAGATTGGTGTGAGGCCTAAAATTTTATCGTACAATTGAAAAGTGAGATAGTAGGTATCTTTTAGAATTGTTTATTAAGAGAGAGAGTGTGGGGTCAAGTGCTTTTTTGTAAGAAAAATGATATTATATTAGGTGGTCCATATCCAGATAAGGAAATGAGAAATGTAATTGAGACAAACAAAAATGCAAAAATAGAAAGTCTTTTGGGGGAAAAAGGGAGTATAACTTTATTTGATAAATTAATTGAAGCTCGAGAGGAAAGGGTTCGAGATTTTGAGTCACATTCACCATCACTCCTAAAGAGAGTGGCGGTTAATTGTGAGATAGTAGTTCACTGAATTTTAAATCAACTCAATAATGAAAGTTAGAGCCTATGAAAAAAATATTAAGAATGAAGAAAGACTAGAAAGTAAAGTAAGAAAAATACAAGTATACATAAATGGATTGAATACCTCAAAAAAACATAAAGGGGTTAAGCACGAGTATAGCTAAAATGGTAGAAGTTTCGACATATATAAGTCTCGAAAATGTTTGTGGCCTTACCTTAAAATTTAAATATCATGAGAAGGAGGAGAAATCGGAACCTAACCAAGGTTTCAAAAAATGAAGTTTTTCATAGGAAATACCATGTTAAAGTTTTCTTTCTCTTCTTTTGTTCCAGCCGAAAGTTTGGAATTACCATATCTTAGTGCATACCTAGACTCAATAGGGACAAACTTTAGCCATGGAGCCAACTTCGCAACAGCAGGTTCCACAGTCAGGCCTCAAAATACCACAAAGTCTCAGAGTGGATACAGTCCCATCTCTTTGGATGTCCAATTTGTTGAATACTCCGACTTCCGCAAAAGATCTGAAGTAGTTCGTAAACAAGGTAACTACATCACTGCCTTTTTGTTTTTGGTTCTAGAGATTACAACCCTGCTCAGTTGCTTGTTATATGCTTGTTCTGTTTATGACTACAATTTTGCACCGGATTTCTAAGTTCCCATGAAGTACTTGTACTATTTCTTGAGTGATTCTATTTAACTCATAACAGCTATTGGTGGGATATTGGATAATATACATATGTTGTATTGAAAGATCGGGGTATTTACATCATCTATTACTATTAGTTATCTTAGATGGTGAACTTCCATACATGACATTATTTGTAATATAATATACTACCTCCGTTCCATATGTATTGCAACACAGGGAGTTTTATGCCTCCCAACGCACTACTTTAAACGCTAATATCTCTAATTTTATTTAAGTAAAAATTATAAAAAGTTGATATTAATTAAGCATTTATCGAGACAAATCTAACAAGATCCCACATGGCTACATTTATCCTTGTGTACAAATCACAAAAGAAGGTCAAACGGTAGTGTATGAATAGTGCAAATTGTCAAAGGTTGCAATGCATATGGAACGGAGGTAGTATAACATGTGAATCATATATATGTAACATTTGTATATATTATGAACAAATAAAAGTTTGTTATAAACTAGAAAACTGGGAGGAAGTTGATATTCCCCAAAAATCAGAATATAGGGGTAGTGATGACTTACATACTCCCTGTTTAATGAGTGCGGATCATCTATCCCACATAGTGTCCCACTTGGTGTCCCATTTTCTATTATTTGGTCCTATAACTTGAATAAAATAATTTTTTTAAATTATTTTGTACATGCTCCCTATTAATAAAGCCTCCTCAAAAACAAAAATATAAAAATAAACTTCACTTAAAAAATAAAGAGCAAATATGAAATAAATCGTTTTCTCCATTTATTTTACTATGTGAAGTTAAGTTTTTTATTTTTTGTGTTTTAACAGGATTTATTAATAGTGAGCATGTACAAAATTATTTAAAAAATTATTTTATTCAAGTTATGGGACCAAATAATAGAAAATAGGACACCAAATGGGACACTATGTGGGATAGATGATCCGGTCTCTTAATGAATAGGTCGTATTTCTCTTGCGTGTACATCTGTGTAATGAAACAAACATACTTTTATAACCTCAAAAAAAAAACATACTTTTATCAATTTGTTTTTTTTTTCCCATTTATTGATTAGCCATTCATTGATTCAAAATTATATAAGTAAATTGGTGTAGGAGGAGTTTATGAAGGACTGTTACCGAAAGAACACTACTTCACTCGTGCTTTATACACGTTTGATATTGGACAAAATGACATCACTGCTGGATACAAACTTAACATGACTACCGAGCAGGTCAAGGCCTACATTCCTGATGTTATCGATCAATTCTCCAAAGTTGTTAAGGTAACATTGTTACATGTCTTCATTTCATACTACCTCCCTTTCCTAAAAAATTGTTACAATTTGACATTTTACACTATTCACATATTATACTTTGATCATCGTTTGTGATTTATACATAAGAAAAAATATTCATGTGGGCTCTTGTTAGATTCTTCTTGATAGGTAGAATATTAATATTTAGTTTTTATAATGTTTACAAATACGTCATTAGAGATATAAATGCTCAAAGTTTTGCATTGATATACATGAAAAGTACAAGTGTAACAATCTTTGAGAAACGGAGGGGGTACTATTTTAGGGATTTAACTACTCTCTCCAATTGCGTGTGATCCTATTTAAGTGTATACAGAACAATTGGAGAAAAAAAAACATTACAAATGTAAGTGAGCAGCAACAATACTTCCAATACTTCTGGCTGTAAATATGATTTTATTTTTTAAAAATTTGTAACTCATAATACTTTATCTAAATTGAAAGGAAAAAATAATTTATGATTATATTTGTTGTGTAAAGGAACAGGTGGAGGATACCAAAAAGGGAAAAAATAAAAAAATCAAAATTACTGACATTATTTGACATAATAATTCATAACCGGCTCTCCCCTCTATTCTGTCTAGAATTGTTTGAAAAATTCAATAATTATTGTTAATCTATAAAGCAAAGTAAAAACTATCACACTAAATATTCGTATGCATCGCATGCACATAAGTCTAGAAAAAAGACTAGTGGCAAATTGTAGGGGATGAGAATGTTGTTGAATATTTGAAGTGTATATTTGCTCTTTTTTGTTTTAGAAAAAGTAAGAGGGAAAGAGAATTGGATTGTTAAAAAGTCAAACATTTTAAAGTGCCCATCATGTACAAAACAAAAAGTGAAAAAGTTTTAGCAAATATTTAGTTCTTACAGGATAAGGTAGGAATAAAAAAAAAACCAAACTAAAATTTTTAGTAAGAATAACTTTTTGAAACCAAAAAAGAAAATAAGAACAAAAATAAATGAAAGAAGTATCCATTAGTCCGTAAGCTAGATTCATGGAAATTTATTAACCCCTAATAATACTCTTTTGTTCGTTAAAGTTATCTTTATTCTATAAGTGAAGAGGAGAAGACAACAGAAAAGAAAAATAAATACCCTTACATGGAATAACGAAACAATGAAATTTCAACAATTAGTTTTGTCTAAAAGAAATAAACTAATTGAATTGTTTTCGTTCTTTTCACAACAAAATTCTTTTTGGCATTATATCAAATGACTGAAAACTAAAGTTTGTTTTGGCAAATTGTAAAAAATTAGAATATGAGAGAGAATGGTAAAAGACAAAATACTCCATTCTTTTTTTCTATACGGACGTTTGCTTATTCATGCATGCCAAAGAGAAAATGAAAATAGTAGAGAGTGATATATTATAAGTAAGGAAAAAGGTGAAAAGGGCAGAGAAAAAGAGAACAAAAGTAGTGAAAATTAGATAAATCAACCTACCGAATAAGAAGGGAAAAAAACATGTCCCTATTAAAACAAAATAAAAGGAGTACTTCTGCTATTTCTTTTTGTTTGTACTACTTTTCGTTTTTGTCCGTTTTTTTTGTTTGTCCTACTTTTTCATCTTTCTTTATATGGCAAAATTATATTACCCCTTCTTTATCACTTTTTGGTCCCACATCTACTTTAAAAGTTTCTCTCACCTACTTTAATCACCATATTTATTATAAAATAAGTAGACTCCTTAATTGTTGTCCCCATCCACATGTCTATAATATCATCTTTCTTGGCATTTGAAGCTACAGTAAATGGGACAAACAAAAAGAAACGGAGCGAATAGATTATATGAAAATCATATTCTTTAACAAAATTTTAAAAAATCGAATATGGAAACTCGGAAAAACACTATTAAAATATTAAAGATATATATATAGATATCCAAAGTATCTCTATACTGTAAGGGAAGAGGGGAGGGACACAAAACTTAATGTATTGCCTAATTTATTCTTTGTTGTTTAATTAATAATTTACAGAAAAAATAATTTATCATAAAACATAAATAAAAAATAATGAGAAAAATTACATAAATAAACCACCTATAATCATCCCACAATCCCACTACATCACAAAAAATAACTACCCACCACTCACTCATCCACTTATCCAACCTCAATAAATAAATAACATAAAATAAACTGATTCAAAATACCAAAACTACTATGATATAATTTTTGCACACATTGTGTGCATATAAGACTAGTTATATATAACTCGGTTGGATGTAAAGATCATCTCATATACATCAATCAAGATGACATCAACCCACGGCTAGAAGCACTTTCCCATCAAGATTAGGATACTCTTTGGAGCAATTGAATATATAATATATGCATAACTAATTGGTTATTTGATATATGATGTGTCAACTTTTTTTCTTTTATCTAAATAGACAATGTATATACTCTCCTTAGATAAGATCGCACGAGTGAATATACCTAAGTATTAGCTAACAACTTTTATGTAAATGTAAATAATATTTCATTGATCATTTTCATCTACTTGAACACAATATTTATATGAAATATATCGTGAAATGTACATGTTACCTTAAACTTTATCGACTTCTAACACAATCTTATGCATTAGAATATAGATATAAATACACTACATAAAAAAGTCTTGTACATTTTACACGTGTCTAAAACCTAGTTATTTTAAAACGGAAGTAGTATATGACATTGCCGCTTGCTGCAGGGTGTTTACGCGGGAGGAGGAAGGTCGTTTTGGATCCATAACACAGGTCCATTGGGCTGCTTACCTTACATGCTAGACCGTTTTCTCCTTACAGCCCCCCAAGTTGATGAAATTGGATGTGCAAGCCCCTTAAATGACGTTTCCCAGTACTACAACACTAAGCTGAAGGAGGCTGTGCTTCAGCTGAGGAAGAATTTGCCTTTGGCTGCCATCACATATGTTGATATATACTCTCTCAAGCATACCCTCATTTCCGAGGCCCGCAATTTTGGTAATTCTCCTTTCCATTTCTCTTTCTTTTTTGTATAGAATTTCAGGCAGAGAATATCGTTACTTTAGAGAAAATTTGGTTACAAAATACTCTTTCCGTCCTATATTAGATGATACACTTCCTTTATTGTTCGTCCAACATATAATTATGACCCCACCAACATGTATTTTATGTACTAAAACAAATACATATAATCAACTACTCTCAATAAAATAAGTTAATCAAACTAACGCTTCTAAAACTCTACGTCAGTCAAACTGTATCTAATATGAGACGGAGGGAGTATATCAACTGGCTATTATGCATAAAAGAATACGAATTTAATTATTTCTAGTAAATAAGAGTATTCATACGGGTGTACCGTAAGCATGGTACTCTCATAACTATTTGCTATCATTGCTAATTTATACGTTTTCAAATGAGTAAAATTAAAGGTCTAAATGAGTAATGAGCAAAAAAATAATTTTGAGTACATAACTGCACCATTCTCATGATATACTTGGGTGTATAATAAAACTTATATAATGCACGGGGTTGTTGCTTATAATAATAGATTAATTTTTTATCTTAAATGCATTCTCCCTTTTATGTTGTTTGAGATCAAAATTTGTTGGATCTAGTTTGGGATCACAAAATGTATCAAGGTGTACTTTAATGTTTTCTTGTTTTTAGGCTCGGGTGATAGGGTTGTTGTGTATTACAATTTAGTAGTTTTAAGACAACTGATGTCGTCAATGTAGGAAAATATTAGTTAAAAGTAGGAACTAAGTCATATACTTCCACTGTTTTTTTTAATATGCACTTTTTTCCATTTTTGGATGTTTTTTTTTAATTGACACCTTTCTACATTTTCCCATAAATGAAAGGTTGGTCCACCTAATTATTACACTTATTTCCTACTTTTTCTTTCCTTCTCTCTACCTTTTTCACTTTTTCCTTACTTTTATTAACCTTCTCTCTTACTTTTGTACTTTTTCCTTAGTCCGCGCGCAAAAGCAAACATGCATATTAAAAAAAAACGGAGGTAGTAGTTTATAATATGCATTTACGATCCCTTTCGGTATCAGTGTCAGTAAGATTTTAGTATTCTATGATATAAATTGTAAAAAGAACGTTAAATTAGTTCTACCAATTGTAATCATGTTTATTTTTAAAACTAATAACGAAATTCTGAAAACTACTTTCCATGATTTCTATAATTTGTTTTTTAAAAAACTAAAAACAAAAACAATACTGACAATTGAACATGCCTTTAACTTTTGATTTCTTTGAAATCCCATAATAGCTACATTAATATCGATAAAAGAAGTAATGATAATGTCGAGGAATAATGGATAAATTTTTCATACATGAGGTTGTAGGTTCTTTTTAATAACAATATTTTTAACTTTTTAATATATATATTTTAATATTTGAGAATAATATGGATAAAATTTATCGGAAAAGGTAAGATGACATGTGCAGGATCACAAAGGATGTCTAATTTCTTTACAAAATTTTACTCTGTAAGCCTTATAAAGAGATGGAAAAACTTTTTTTTTGTTGTTTAGGTTTTGTGGAAAAGAAAGTTGGTGGGATGAAAAAATAGTTCAATACTCCCTTTGTTGCAAAAATATTGACATTTTCATATTTTAGGAACTCACTTTGACCATCAATATCTTGTAAAACCTTAAAATATTTCCTCCATTCTATGTTAATTCCCCTTTCTATTAGAATACACACACCTTATATAATTTTTTTTGTAAAAACCACCTTCAATTACACTTTCTATTTAAATACACACCTTATCGTCAAATTCCGACCAAAAAGTCAAGATTCCGGCAATTCACCCCTTCTATTTTTCTCAATCTTTTACTTTTCAGCCGTTTCTCTTTCTTTTACTTTTCAGCCCTCACCTCTCTAAGGCATGCTATCTCTCTTTACAGAGCACTGCAACAATGCTCGCAACTAATAACTAACCGTTGATCATACTGTTCTACTTCTAATATCCCTTCATCACGTTCACTTGATTCAATTTTTGACATTCACATTAGAACTTTGGTCTTCTTGAAGTCTAGCCTTTGACATCTGCTTTCAAGTTTTAACCTTCCCCCTAAACCTCATTGTACTACCTTGGTCTAAGATAATTATATAATTTGCATCAAGGAATATAACCCAACCTCCCAAGAGTCAAGATTGCTTTTAAGGCATCAATCACTCTGTCTACCCCACCTTTTTTTGAGTGTGGATTTCTTATAGTAAAAAAGAAAAAAAACGTGCTATATCCGAAACGTACAAAATCTTTGCTATTTAGGCGATACACCATAAGGGCCCATAAATAGATTTTATGAACTCAACCTGAGTGAGCTTTAATTTTGAGCTATCTCACAAGCTAAGCCATAAACGATCAAGTTTCAAGTAGGCTTAATTTTTGAATTTTGAGCACAGTATGCAAAATGCAATTACGTTATTCCGTAAATGGAAATCATTGGGTGACATAAGAGTATAATCCTTCCGTGTTAATGGATGTCCAAGGTTAATGTTTGTTGTTAGAGAAGATAAGAAGCAGGATGGTGAGAAGATGAATAAGGAAGAGAAGAAGAAAGGCTAAACAGGGAATTTTTTTTATAAAAAATAACAGTTGATGTGAGCTTGAGTTCTACGCTCAAAGTGTGAGAAGAATTGAAGGGGTTAACAATTGCAATCTCGATTTTGTGGCTGGAATCCGGCGATAAGGAGTGAATTTTAATAAAATTATCATATAAAGTGTTTTTTCATAAAAATAATTATATAAGGTGTTTTTCGCATAATTCATAACAAAGAAAGTAATTTTTTCACATAATTTCTCGACAAATATTTAAAAAATTTACACGATTTTGAATGATATACTATAGATGGCGAATTCTTGCAACCTAGGTTGTGAAACATAATTCTTACTAAACTTTGATATGACATGGAAATTGTAGGCTTTGAGAAGCCTTTGGTAGCTTGTTGTGGCATTGGAGGAAAATACAACTTCAACAACACTATGAGATGTGGAAGCACAGAAATGGTGGATGGGAAAGAAATTTTAATTGCAAAATCGTGCAATAACCCATCCGCACGAGTGATTTGGGATGGTATTCATTACACTGAGGCAGCTAATAAGTGGATTTTTGATCAAATTATGAAAAATTCTACATACTCAGAACCACCTATTCCTTTGAAAATGGCTTGTCATAAATCCGAATAAAAGGGGAAAGTTCAATAATTAGAACATTTCTTCCATTTCAGGAGGTCATAGATTATTTTCTTAATAGTAACAAGAATCTCCTTTGTTCTTCCGATCTCCACTTAGTGAAGGAGTGAATGAGGAGACTATATGTTAGCAAATTTGATTTTCCAAGTTAATCTTAAAATACCCAATGGTAGACATTTCTTACCAAATATTTTTGGTTTTCCCATGAATGAATTCCAAGAACATGAATATATAACGTTTTCCTGCTGTTTTATGTTTTATAAAATTTAATTATGATATTATATAAGCAATTTACTCATTTCATTCTACAATTGATTTTGCTTAGAATAACGCGGGAGTATTAGCCCGAAATCATTTTATTTTTGGTTTAGCAAAGAATCAATAAGGCCGTGAAGAAATGAGGATTCATAACGAGGAATTCAATTAGAATTTTTAGAGTTCGCCTAAGATGAAGTAAATCAATGAGTTGGCATGAGGATGAACCAATCAATGCAGAGTCCAACGAAGTGAAGAAATCAAGGTTTAGGTCAAACGTTAACCTCATACCAACCCAAATAAGCCTAATTGCCCCCGCCACACACTGAATTGTGCAAATTCATTTTTTAACTTTTCGACCTAAAACCTTAACTTTTTGCGTTTTTTTAACTTTTCAATCTAAAACCTTAACTTTTGCATTAAAATCCATAACTAATACCATATGTGGAATCGATATTAACAAATAGGCTAAAATTAACTTTTAAACTTAAAAACTTAACTTTTGAACCTAAAACCATTAACTTTTAAATATTAACTAACTTTTGCATAAAAATCCATAACTAATACCATATGTGGAATCGATATTAACAAATAGGCTAAAATTGTTAACTTTAAACTTAAAAACTTAACTTTTGAACCTAAAACCATTAACTTTTAAATATTAACATAAGTTATTTTGTTTAACAAATAGACTCAAAATATCAACTTTTAAACCTTGAAAGTTAACTTTTAAATCCAACATCAACTTTGGAATTTGGAATTTGGAATTTACATATATAATACTTCCTCCGTTTCTTTTTAAATGGAACAGAGAGAAAAACACACATACCAATGCACATAGTGAGAGAAAGAGGGGACCACTATCTAATGAAGGATTAACAAAAAGTAATCCTACAATAAAGCACGGTTTTTTGGGTATAAAAAAGGTGGGTAAACTTTTTGGCACCAAAATTGAAACTCCATTATTTAATATGAATATTTGGCCCCAAAAATTTTGGAGCCAAATTTAAATTTACAACCAAATTCTTTACAATTGAATACACTTATGCAAAATTTAAACCTTGGCTCCAAAATTTTAGGCAGCCTCTATATATACTCTAACTATTCTAACTAAGGAAAATCATAAGAACACAACATAAGACTTTCATCCATTTTTTTTTTACACTAACACTCACTTGCACACTTGCACACACAGCACCATGGATGATCAGTTTGAAGCTTGGATACATCAATCTGGACATGGTGATGATTTCCAGATTGATGTATCTGAGTTGTTGATGCTTGAAGAGATGAATGAACACACAGAATAAGAAGAACAAATACAGCCTGAAGAAGATGAAGAAGGGCAGATGGATGAGGCAGAGTTGCTGCTGCTTGAACAATTGACCCAAAACCTTGATGATGATGATGATTCATAGGTCTGGTACTATTCTGGTACTATTCAGAGTCTGATGGAGAAGATGATGCAGCTGAAGAAGAAACACTTGGGGGTGAGGAAGGGGAGACCAACATGAATACTGAAACAGAAACAGGAACAAACAGCAAAAAAAATCTACCCAACAAAGAAATATTCCAGCTAGTTGTGGATCTCTTAACTGCAGCAGACTCTGAATTGAAGCTACCAAGGGGCATGCTAAAAGCAACTTGTCTCAAATATGGTGTTCACAGATCAACTGTGAAGAGAATATGGAAGGAAGCAAAACAACAAAAGCAGCAAGGACTAGAGGTCAATGTTGCAAGTAAAAAAGGACTCTCAGTATATAATTAAACATGCCTCTTCATAACCTGAGTATGTAGAACTTATGACTACACCTAAACTAACCAACACTGCCACTGCCAACATGATACTCAACAACCCTAAACATGTAACTAATAAACCTAAAACATGTAACTAATAAACCTAAAACATGTAATTAAATACCCCTACACAAGTAAAACTACACATTCAGAGCATACAATGAACAAATAGAATAATATTTGCATAAAAAAATAACTAATCAATCATAACATTAACATAATTAACATGAGTTCAATCATAAACAGCAACAAGTTAAGAATCAATCATCATATACAAGTAAACCCTAAACATGTAGACTAAGTAACCATAATTAACAATCAAGTAAAACCTAAACATGTAACTAAGTAGCCATTTTTAACAATCAAGTAAACCCTAACACATGTACTCTAAGTAATCAAGCATAAACAGAACATTAGGAACATATTTTCAAACCCTAAACATGTAACTAAGTGGCCTAAACAACAAACAAGTAAACCCTAAGTACATAGGCTAGTTAGTTAACCATAAACAGAGTTGGATGACACATATGCATACCCTAAACATGTAACTAAACAACAATAAACAGCAAACAAGGAACCCCTAACACATGTACTCTAAGTAATCAAGCATAAACAGAACATTAGGAACATATTTTCAAACCCTAAACATGTAACTAAGTGGCCTAAACAACAAACAAGTAAACCCTAAGTACATAGTCTAGTTAGTTAACCATAAACAGAGTTGGATGACACATATGCATACCCTAAACATGTAACTAAACAACAATAAACAGCAAACAAGGAACCCCTAACACATGTACTCTAAGTAATCAAGCATAAACAGAACATTAGGAACATATTTTCAAACCCTAAACATGTAACTAAGTGGCCTAAACAACAAACAAGTAAACCCTAAGTACATAGTCTAGTTAGTTAACCATAAACAGAGTTGGATGACACATATGCATACCCTAAACATGTAACTAAACAACAATAAACAGCAAACAAGGAACCCCTAACACATGTACTCTAAGTAATCAAGCATAAACAGAACATTAGGAACATATTTTCAAACCCTAAACATGTAACTAAGTGGCCTAAACAACAAACAAGTAAACCCTAAGTACATAGTCTAGTTAGTTAACCATAAACAGAGAGTTAGATGACACATATGCATACCCTAAACATGTAACTAAACAACAATAAACAGCAAACAAGTAAGTATGAATCATAAACAGAGATTAAGGACACATATTTATACCATAAACATGTAACTACATAGCTTTAATACAAAAAGAAACATACCCTAAGTATATGTGACATTGCCTATTAAACATGGATTAAACCATCAATAAAACCAAATAAAGTATCCATCATAAACAGAGATTAAGAACACATTAATACCTTAAACATGTAGTCTAACTAAGTAAACACAGAGATTAAGGACACATTAATACCTTAAACAAGTTAAGTATCAATCATAAATAGATAGATTCATAGTATTAATTCAAGCTATGCACAATAAACACATACAGAAGCATAAACATCATATAATAGCCAGCATGCAATTTAACCCAGCACTAATTATCATCAGCATGTAAACCAACACTAATCTAACAAATTATAACTAACATAGAACATAAATCACTTAGCTTTTTGGGCGTTTATGGGAAATGTTTTTAAAGTTTTCCAGCAATTTGGGGGGTATTGGCCTTTTTTCACCCTTTTTTTTTGGGTGGGCTTTCAAAATCCAACTTCTTTGGAAGTTTTGGATCAACAGCATCAGTATCATCAACAGCATCAACAGAACCAGCAGGATCACTACTTGAACCCACAGTTTTGAGCTTGGACTGTGGGGTTTGCTCAGAGGGGGATGGATAGGTGACATCAAGATCAGAATCATATGAAGAACCATGGTGGTAACGATGAATCTTACGAGCCAATCGAGAAAATTCAGAGTCACTCAAATCGTCATCTTTGAATAGGTAGTCAAAGGTGTTTAGGGATTCAGACATTTTAAGTTGTAGGATGAACACAAAGAATCCTGTGAAAATCATAAAACATCCACATAATTTAGGGGTTTATGAGTTAACGAACAGAGATTATATCAGGGTTTTCAAGTGTAAAAAACCCTTACAAACAGAGATCCATTAAAACATAGATTCAAACCAAGTGAAAGAACTACACAGATTCAAACCCATATCCAAATCCAGAAAAAGGTTCAAACCCAGATCCAAACCCAGATTGAAACCCAGATCCAAACCCAGATTCAAACACACATATACGTAGACACAAATTTAAACACAGATTCAAACCCACATAAGGATTCAAACCCATATTCAAACCCCAAGAAGATAAGCCCAGATTCAAACCCATATTGTAACCCCCAAAAAGATGAACCCAGATTCAAACATAGATTCAAACCCAAATCCAAAAAAACCAAGATCCAAACCCATCTTAAAACCCAGAAATTGTAAACCACGCCAAAAAAGTTAGATCAAACCCTAGAACTTTAAACCCAGAAAATTTAGGGTTCGTAAACTTAGTTCTCAGAAAAAGGTAGGGCTTCTTAGATCCAAACAGTTAAATTCCAAAAAACGAAGATAAATAATGAAGAGATCCCACAAAAATTACGATTTCTGGGTTTTTTTAGGGTTTTATGTAGATCACTAATGCACAGAGGTACACATGAACTGGAAAACCCAATAAACCTAAGATAAATCCCTAAAAATTTAGGGTTTACTTAGATTTACATTCAAAAATTCAAGAGATCCCAAAAAAACAACAGATCTACAACCCAGAGCAGGTTACATAAACAAATCAAGTTTAAAAACCTTTGAAAATCAAAGAAAAACCTAATTAATTTAAGTTTTCTTCGATTTTTAAAACAGAGGCTCATTTTAAAGTTTACAGATCTAAACCAAAAAACACGATTTTTAGGTTTTCAGAAGCACAAAAATAAGAGGATTATTACCAGTAAAGAGAGGAAAGGAGAGGAACTCAGAGGGAGAAGATCCGAGAGAGAATGGTAGAATTTTCTGGAGAGGAGAATGAGAGGAGAGAGAAGAGAGTGAAAGGGACGGTTGGACTGAGGGGTGGGGTAATTATATTAGGGGTTTGGAGGGAAGGGTTAGGGTTAGTAAGTAAGGGTGGGTGGGGCAATTAATAAGGTGGGTGGGGCAATTGTAGGGTATAGTTGTAAATAAGTGGAAAAAAAGTTTCCAGTTTAGGAAACGTTCCACTTATTATGACTATTCCATTTAAGAAATACGTTCCATTTAAAAAGAAACGGAGGAAGTACATAATAAATCTTCACTATTCGACAAAAAATCTTAACTTATTAGCAAAAAGAATTTACTTTTCACCCTAAAACATTAACTTTAATAAATTAAAAATGGGTTATGATATTAACAAATGGGTCAAAATATTTAAATTTTGAACCTAAAATGTCAACTTTTGAAATTAGCTCTAAAAATGGACATCAATGGCATTAGCAACTACCACCATCCCAAATCACCTTCCTCCGCTCAGCCGCCACCCCCTTTGCTGCCCAGTCGAAGATTTCTCACCAATCACCATTACACTTTCTTCACCTCGCCGCATTACCTCTCCCACCATCCTCCACCATCCTCCACCGTCCCCATCAACGTCCCCTTCACCCCTTTCTCCCGCTCCGGAAAACTGCCATTGATGGAGTATGGAAGAATTCAGGAATTCACCGCCATTGGCGACGATTTTTGTAAAAGACAGAACAACTTATACGATTCTTGTCCAAAATGGGGAAAATTGCTGATGTATGATCACGAACTTAGAAAATCATAGAAAAGGGTGTAGCAATGGCCCATAAATTACCATAGAGACGGACTACCAAGCAGTGAAGAACTGAAGACATCCTTCTTCTATAGTCAAGGTGAACACAACTAGGGGTGTCTTCTTTCAAGGCAACTCTAATTGATCTGATCAAAGAAAATAAATTTATGAAAGTAAATTTAGAAAATCCATAGAAGGGTCGATATCCGAGTGAGAGAGAAGTCATCCTTTTGTTTGAGTGGGATGGCATTATTTTGGTTTGTTGCTGAATCTTTAATGTATACAAGAAAGGAAGACAACTCCCACATCTGACAAGAAATAATATTCAAGCTAAGATTGCAATATATATTGATAAGGACACTTACACTCATATTTACGCAGCCATGCAGTGAGCACAGAGCGAACTATTCTTTCGCCTTTTACTAAAGAATACCGTGCGCTCGCTGCATTAAATGGCATACGTTTATTTTTGGAGGAAGTTCCCTATTAGAGCTTCCATCAATTGTAGTATAAGTTTCTTTAGAGTCCTTACCATGGATCCTTCACAGTAATCAGAAACTTCCTATACCTGCCAATATACAGGAACAACATTAGGGTATATAAAAATTTGTAAGGGCAAGGTTTGAAACTAAGACAATGTGTACAGGTCAAAGAAGGATCCTCAAGAGTTGGCTATAAGTTGAATACAAGTCAAAGAAGGATTCAACATACCTGGTGGTGAAACTGCTAGTTGATCCACAACCGTACCACTCTCCTTACTTTCATATATTTCAAGAGTTAGCTATAACTTGGAATGCAGGTCATATAAGAACTCAGTCGACATGGTGATGAAACCTTTAGTTGATCTACGCCTACACCTCTCCTTTCATATTAATATACATTGTTAAGAAAGGGTGGGAAGTGCATTTGCCATCATTATAGTGAAGTCAATCGGAGGAAATTTTAGTGATGTTTTAAACAGTCCTTGAGGATCTTTTAAGGTTTTAGTGGAGGACTTAGAGAGGTATTGCCTTGTGCCAGAGGATGCTCGTGCTGTTATTCTTAGTTGTAATGCAGGTGTCTGCTTGTGTTTTCTAATTTTTTTCTACTTTAATTTCTGCTGTCGTTTGAGCATGGTTTCCTGTTTCTTTATTTCAGTAGGTTAGCTTATTATTGGTTTGGGCCGTATCCCCATCAACGTATGCTATCTAGATATCAAACACCCATATAGAGATGCTGAAGAATTATTTCAAAAAGGAAGCTTTAGGTTGGAGGAGGTGGAGTGTTTCGGGATAAATTGGAGTTTTGGATATGATCCGATAGAGATCAAAATCATTAACTAAAGAATTCAAGTAGAGTGATATCTAGCCTGCTTAGTGGGAAAGAATCATAATTCACACACGGTAGTTTGAATATGATGATGTCAAAATGTAAAAAAAAGGTCCCTTATATAGAATAGTTACATAAATTACATTTTTATTTGGAGGGCAGTAATTAATGGTGGAAATCCTAATTAATTTGCAGATAATGTTGTCAATGTCTATGACAATTCTTGTCTAAACCCAAACATCTCTTTCTTTTCATGCATTTTTATTACCACCCAAATCCAAGAAGCAAATCTAGTTGACAGGCAGCACAATAACTTCTGTCAGTGTGCCACTATACTACTATACTGCAGCATATTGGATATGTTGCAGGCCACTCAAAAGATCAGTTTGATTTTCACATGTACTTGTCAGTACACTTACAATTATGAGTTTATGACTATCAAAATCAAATGTGATCCTCCATTTCAACTATAAGTTTAGGCTGTTTTAGTGGGGTACGCCAGGCCCGTGCACTCATGCAGTAGTCCAAAGTATGGCCAATGCGTAGTGTTAGATTACGACTAGCTGGGTTTGATACTCTCCGAAATTGAGAAAGCCTTCAACTAAAATGCTCTTAAAAGTGGTGAAGAATTATAACAAGTGTAATTGTGTAAAGCATCATCGTTATCATTGATTTCGGAGCATGCTAACCTCATCTTGGCCTCAGTTCTCTAAGCAGCCTGGTAAGAGCTAACTTAGTCTGACATCAGTGAGAAAGTCTATAACAATCACAATTCAAAGCCCCAACACTATTCTTTTAACCTGCATTCCATCTACCACAAGTCCACAACCATTATTGGCTGCTTAGCGTCATTCAAGTATGCCACAGGCACACAATTATGATGTTTTGCAGGTTCAAGTAGTTCATCTGCAGGAGATAATACAAAATGTTATACAAGTTCACTACAGTCATGGATGTCAGCATTGCAAGCTTGGATCGGTCCCACATTACTCAGCTAAACACGAGCATACACAAGGTATTGGTATAAAATGAAGATGCAAGTGACAGAGCAACATACTTACCTGGACGGGGTCAATGGGCGATCAAAAAGGCTCATGTCCTAGAAAGGTGGCCTCCATTGCACTTCAGGAGGTGCGCCTGTCTAACGTCTCCCCATAGTGGGAGAGCGTATGTCATAATTTATGATAGTGGGGGCCTGCGTTCGCGCGGCCCCTGTTCATAACAGTTATAATCTTCCACCCAAACTTGCTACAGAGGCACTTCAATACCTCAAAAACTGAAAAGTACATATTAGTGAAAATATTAGGGCTCTTACTTCATACCTCAATAATTTTTTTGATGCAACTTCATGCCTCAATATTACTGTAACTACGATCAGAAATTGAGCTAATAAGTGATACCCAGATGCTTATACTAACAACTCAAGTAATGAAGCATCTCAAGAACTTTAGGAACAGAGATCTGACACAACATACTACCTCAAAAAATTTTGAAATTGAAATCTCCTGGTGAGAGCTAAAAAGGTCTGAAGGACTCAGTCAAAGAAAAGAGATGAATCTTATTGATGCCTAAATTCCTGCAGCAAATTGTGAATTTTTTTTGGACCATTTCTCGATTTGTGCGTGTCATCCTTGTGCAGGGGCCAATGCTAATCTTCTCTGTATCGTTCCAATTTTATCAGACATCTCCGAAAAGACAACCTATTTGCTTCAGCCTGTGTAAAATAAACAACGTCAACCCCTCTTAGAAGCCCCATGTGGGAGTGATAGATTCTACACGGTCTAGGAGATCTCAAACAATCTTATAGTTTGCAAAAGCCCAATGTATTTAGATGCCTTACATAATATACGCATGATATTAAGCAAATACCCAATAACAAATAACTCATACTGCTTATAGTTCCCACAACCAATCAAGCTTTATAAAGTTATGGTTCATTAAGCCTAACAATAATGCATTAATGCCTAAAAGGCACAAGTCACTTTTATTCCCTCAACCTACTTATGGTTTTTGAAAGTTGCAAGAAAAGACAACTAGCCAAGAGAAACCCCAAGCTTAACTGATATGAGCTCGAAAGCTAAGAAGAAAAGCATCTTCAAAGCTCAAACAAGCCACCATATTAATATGTATTGAACTGTTAGAGAGTAAAGTGGTAACCTGTTAAGAGAGTAAAGTGGTAGGAATTGGAACAATTTAACTAGAAAAGTCGTGTCGTGAAGATCACTCCCCTAAGGTTGTATTTAACTTGTTACCAACGCATGGACTCTTAGTTACACGACCTTTGCTTCTATGGCGTCGACAAAGAAACAAAATGAGAACTCTTTACAAATATTGTCTAACATAATAAGATGAATGGCTTACATCTAAAGATGTCCAAAGACATGACATGACACTTAACTCAATGACGTGGTTAATTTGATTCAAAGGAGAGATAAACCGGTGACTACGGAATCAACAAAATCCCATGGGCAGAAAATAAAAGTTCCAACCAAAAAAAAAGAAAATACAGAAGTGACACTTTTATAATCCAACTTATTTTCTTCTCCTATTAGTAACTTTCAATTTCTCCCTAGTCTTTACCTTTTTGACTGCTTTCCTTTGTGACAACATTTCTAACCTTCATCATCATTAAGTTCTAGGAGCGACATAGAATTTAAATAGGAAAAATTGATAAGAATAATCTCACCTTTGGCCGGTCTTCCACCACTGGTACCACCTTCAATTAATCCAGGTATAATCCCACCTTTGGCCGGACATAGAAATTTTGGATCTCATCACATTTGCATATTGTTGTAAGTTCACTAATTTTTACTGTGAAACTTTTATAGTTGAAACACCCTTTTCAATAAGTAGATGCAATCAGTGGTCTAGTTAGGAAATAATGTCATGTTAAAGAAAAAGAATCTACGAAGACTAAGGTATAAATTTTATGGAAAATATGGCTGATACATGTGGAGTAACTCTTAAAATATTTTTTTGTAATACTTTCTTTTTTATCTAATACTTCTAATAGGACATTGTACAGTGCACGCTTTCAATGCAAATCTTTGCAACGAATATCTCGAAACGCACAAGTAAAACTACAAAAAGTTTTCACCATGAAACTACACATCAAAACGAATGAAACAAGATCTCACACGATTATTTTCCGTTATGTATAAAGAGCAAATGATGATGGTCAAATAGTAAAATGTGAATAATGTTTCCATGACAATTCTTGTCTAATCCCAAACATATTCTTTTTACGAATTTTTATTACCATTCATTGCCTCTTTTGTAGTCGTTATGAATCTCTGTCATCACACGTATTGGCATGAGATTTCTCCACAAAATTACATATAGATTCAGTCATCGCCATTCTTTAATGCCGACTACCGACCTCATCGTAAAAGTTGTCCGAAATACCTGATAACGAAGGAAAAAACTTATTTACGTTAGGTTCCAATTTTTTTTATTATCAACTAGGGCTAAATGCATCTGGTTAAACCCTCTCACACCTATGGCCGATGTTCATCATTCATCAGTAACAACCGTTGCTTCAGGAATCACATCCTTTCTCCCCATTATGGATGATATTGTGCTCTACAAAGAAAGCGTACCATGAGCTTAAGTTTCGGATATTGTGCTCAATAGCTACTAAGACTATTCGCCACACAACTGACATCACGCGTACACCCACACCTCATGCTCGGCTATAATGACTAACAACCTCAACTAACGTACCTTATCATATAATCCAACTTGTGCCTCCAACCCTTTTCCTCCATGTTAAGGAGCAAAGTTGCTACTAGTTGTAGCCGAGATTGGACACTGGATGTGAATTCTGTCACCCAATAGTAGGTACTTTTAGTAGCCCAAGCCTTTTTTTTTTTTGTATTTGCTCCTTAACAATTTACAGATGATGCCACCACAACTGACACCCAAATCCAAGAAGCAAATCTAGTTAACAGGCATGAGGCATCATATCGCAATAACTACTGTCTGTGTGTCAGTATACTGCAACATACTATATGTTGCAGGCCACTTACAGATATATGACTGTCAAAATCAAATATGATCCTCCACTTCAATTACTGTTTTAGTGGGTGCGCCAGGCCCGTGCAGTAGTGCAACGCATGGACAACGCTCAAAGACCCCAGTAGCAAGCCACTGTGATGGATCCTCCCCCTAAAAAAATAAATTTAATATCATTGTGGGTCAATGACCCACGTATAGATATTAAACTGATAAGAACAGATACGACATTTGATCTTAGCCAAAAGGCCGAGAAAGGTATGCTTTCTTAAGTCTCAAGTACCTCTACTTATTGCTTCCCCTTTGTAGTCTTGGGTTTTGCTTCTTGATGTGGGATGAAGTTTTTTAGCAACATAGAGTGGTCACTGATTCATGTGCATCATACTCCTGACGTCAATCTTTAAGTATGACAGATTGTAAGACAATTAAGTAATATATTACTGTGCAGATACCCGACATGATTTCTTTTCCTTTCCCCCTCTATCCATCTAAACAATATTTTTCCTCAAAGGATTTCCTTTTCCTTTCCCCCTCTATCCCTTTCTTGATTCCGTTCCTTTACCCCATGGGAACAAACGCCCCCTTAAATCTTAACATGTATTATAGATCTACCGCAACCATTATTGACCATTTAGTCTTATTTAAGTATGCCACAGGCACACAATAATCTATACCTTAAGCCAGTAATCCTTATCACTGGATTAATTATGATGTTTTGCAGGTTCAAGTATTTCATCTCTTGTACTAAATCTTTAGAGGTTATAAAATAGAATGCTTGTCTGAAGGCTGAAAGAAGTACACATACAAATTCCCTAGAGTCATATATGTTAGTGTTGCAAGGTTGGATCTGTCCTACATTACTCGACTATATATGAGTGCACATAAGGGATTGATATAAAAGGTGGATGCAAGTGACTAAAAACATATTTACCTGAATGGGATCAATGGGTGATCAAGAAGGCTCATGTCCTAGAAAGGTGGCCTCCATTGCACTTCAGGATGTGTGTCTATCTAACGTCTCCCCATATATTATATGAATATGGCTCTATGAAAGCAATATTCAAGTGTACTCCAATGCAAAGGAACCTAGATAATTAAAAGTCCGGATTTTTATGTGTTTTGTGTCTAAAGTTTGTGTTTTTATGTGTTTATGGGATATGGAAATTAAATCAATCACTCCTGAAAGATTTAATTAACTTTCAATCTCACTTAAACCACTCCTAGAATTAAGTAGATTAATCACTCAATAATTATCACTCCTGAAAATTATTAAATGGCACGAATTTAATTGACAAACAATTAAGCTCGAAATATATGACTTAAACTCTCAAAATTTCACTTAATAAAATCGACTACAAGAGGCCCTATTTATACTAGTACATCTCTAGTATGATAAGGATCCCTAAACTCTATCTAAAAAGTAAGACAAATCTTAATCCCTAAAATCTAGGAAAAGATAAATATTGCTAAAAGATAAGGAAGAATCCTAATAAGATGAGCATGGATTTTTCGGCCATCTCTATCTTATTTCACACGCCTATCTTCCCTTATCTTAAGCTAAAAGATCAATTCTTATCTTTAAGGGATTACAAATCCAACTAGGACTCTAAATCAACTCCTATAACCGAATTATACAAGTCATAATTTCGGCCATAGTTTTATTTAATTAACATTAATTAAAAGTCTAAACTAACTTGACATAAGACTCTTAAAGGACTCAATTGACTAAATATGGACTTCATAACATGGGCTAAGGATGCCCCTCATAAGCTTCATGGACTTGATCATCTTCAATCTAGACGGAAAGGTTGTGTTGAGGTTAAGCTCGTAGCTCCCATGACCTTGCTTTGAAGAATTAACCATATCCAAACATTGCGAAGGTCATAGATAGTGATAACTTGGATAAGCCTCTTCGCTCCTGCATCAATATAGGCAGAGCATACGTCATAATTTGTAATCGTGGGCGCCTGCGTTCGCACGACTTCTGTCGATGACATTTATAACCTTCTCAGCCAAAGTTGGTGCAGGGCCAATTGTCCTTAAATCATATTAATACTGAAGAACATTATAAGTAGTAATTTTTCTGTAAACGAACCTCCAAAACATACATTTGAGTGAAAATATTACTGCCAGTTTTTGGCAACTATCCCTTTCTTGATTCCGTCCTTTACCCCATGGCAACTATCCCTTACTCGGTGAGAAGCCCCAAAGTTACTGCTGCAGTAATTGTCTCACTTGGGCAGGATCCCCAAAGTTACTCCTACAGTAAAATTGAGCCACGCATTAGTTGTTCCACTTGGTCACAAGCCCCAAATTTCCTGCAGTAATATCGAGGTATGAAGAGAGAGCCTTTTCCTGATATTTTCACTCAAATGTATGTTTTGGAGGTTCTTTTACAGAAAAATTACTACTTATAATGTTCTTCAGTATTAAAATGATTTTCGAGAATTAAAGAAAAAGGTTCTTTTACCATTCTTTTATAATAATCCCTGTATCAGAAATTGAGCTAATGAGAAAAGACACCACACTAGATCATAGAAAATTGCATTTTAGTTGCAGAAATGATCTCTCAACCAAGGTGTTCATCAGTACTCGTGACAAATGCACTTTGCTAAAACATGCTATGCTCATCCAAAATGCTTATGATGACAGCTCGAGTAATGAGGTGTCTGAAAAGAACATTAAGGAACACAGATATCTAACACTAAATCAGTACCTCAGAATGTTTTCAAATTAAAGAAATTCTGATGGTAAGTGCCAAAAATGAGTGAGAGTATCAATAGAGCCTTCAACACAGAACAGAGTGCACAAGTAGGACCCATTTTTTACAGAGTAAGTCTGCTACAAGACTGAAAAATTTTGAATGATGGTAAGGGAATTTCAGTCGAGAAAAAGATGAACAGGAATGTTCTAATTTTTGGTTATATTGATGCCTAAATTCCTGCAGCAATTTGTAAAAAAATTTGGACCATTTCTCGATTTGTGAATGTCATCCTTGCGCAGGGCCATGCTAATCTTCTCTATATCATTCCAATTTATCAGATGTCTTCAAAGACAACCTACTGCTTCAGCCCGAGTATAACAAACAAAGCAGTACCGTCTTAGACTTCCCATGTGGGAGTGACGAAGTTTACATGGTCTGGTAGATCTTCAACAACCTTGAAGTTTGCAAAACCCAAGGTATTTAAATGACCTATATGGGCAAGCGCTATATTTAGCAATATATTATTCCCAATAAGAAAGAACTCATCCAGAAATTGAGACTGCTAATTATTTTCACAACCAATCAAGCCTTATGAAATCATGGTTCACCTAGCCCTAATAACACTGCCTAAAAGGCTCTAACGCCTCTAAGTCATTACATGCTTATGGTTTTTAAAAATTGTAAGATAAGGCAACTAGCTAACAAAAATTTCGCTTAACGGATATGATCAAAAGCTAAGAATAAAGCATCCTCAAACAAGCTAGGATGTTATGTATTAACCCTGACAGATATCAGCCAAAGGTAAAAATGACCGTCTTGCTTCAGCAATAGAAATAGCAATAACATCACCATCATCAGTCACAAGTACACCATCACAAAAGCCAGACCTTGATAATATCCAAATTAAATACTTCAACTATACCAAGCATATGATATGCATCTGCAACTCAGATCCATAATCACAACATTCTTTCCTTTAAATCAATCATCATGGAGTATATGTGCCCTGAATGCATGGGCTAGATCACTGAATAGAATAATCAAAAAGCAGTTTGACAAAACCAATCATGCATACTGAGCTCCTGCATTAGAAAGAAGGCAGCAAGCTCAATTTTTTTCGTTTACATCAATCCTATGGAGTACATGTACTCACAATAAAGGCCACATAATTGGAAGGCAAGGGCTAAGATCACTAAATAGAATGAAACAGAAGCAGTTCGACAACTCGAGAATAGCATACTGAGTATTAGAATGAAGGCAACAAGCTCAAGTTCTTAAATCAAACTTGACAAGCTTAAAAGAAAGATGAAGCAGCCTGAATATCCTTGGAGTTGATGCAAATGTGTTAGGTGATTCTTTCATAAGATGATAGATGCAATAAAACACGTTGAGTTGAGATTAGCTACTAGCTTGACTTGTCATAACATATGTGTGGAGAAATCTTGGAGTGCTGTAAGATACCGTAAATAAGCTAAAGGCCAATACTATTTTGGTATAAAAAAATGGTAAAAATATAGTAAGTAAAAGAATCTCTAGAGGATCATGAATAAGGCCTCAGTTTGTAAAACAGAACGCTCTAATAGACTCTAGCAACCCCAATCTACTACTTGTATTTATCTTCTCTCCTCTCTTCTTTTTCTTGATTCGTTTCTTCAATAGCCCGAAAATCTCATTAGAATTAATTCTAACTTACTTTCTTCTCCATTGCATAACTTCCAATTCTCTCTCTCGTCTTTACTTATTTAATAAAATTTTCCTTCGTCGCAATGTTTTTAACCTTTACCATCAATAATTTCTAGGAGCAACATAGAATTGAACAAATAGAAGCACCCCAAACAAAATTGAAACGAAATATTGGTTTAAAGAGTACTCCCTCAGTTTCTTTTCGTTTGTCCTACTTTCCGTTCTTGTCCGCTTCTTTTTGTTTGTCCTACCTTTTCATCTTTCTCTATATGGGAAAATTATATTACTCATCTACCCCTACTTTAGCCCTAGTTGATCTACATCCACAGCACTCCTTTCATATTAATCAGAAGCGCAAGGAATATATTGTCCGGAAAGGGTGAGGAGTTCACTTAGTCATCATTGTAGAGAAGCTAATCCTGCAGTGTACCGGTTAGCTGATTATGGGGTGACTTCGGAGGAAAAGTTAGAGATGTTTTCACTGCATCTCTGTGATGTTATACTGAAGGACTTGAGGGGTATTGTGAGGTCCCGGAGGATCTTCGTGCTATTCTTCTAATTTGTATATTAGGTGTTAAGTAGTGTTTTCTATTCTTTCAGTTTCTGCTGGTAGCTGTAATTTGCGCGTCACTTCCTGTTTCTTTGTTTCAGTAAGTCAGCTTATTCTTGCTTCGGGGCGTATCTCATCAACATATGCAATCAGTTCAAAATAAACCCACGTAAAGATGCTGAAGAATTGTTGTACAAAAGGGAAGCTTAAGGTCGAGGTAGCGGTCGTGGTGGTGCTTCAGGATTCCAAGAAAAGTGAATAGTCTCATTGTTTAGTCTTTCAATTAATGTCTCCAAACAAAACGTAGGAAATCTAATATTTATTATCTATCAGATATACCCGGAAGGTTGCAAATGGAAGAGGACGAGTTTGGTCAAAAGTTCCGTTTTTCATCTATTTGTTAGGCCATTCGTATACGCCCTAAAACATCCATACATCGATCATGGGCCAGACGCATAAGAGTTTGCTTGAATGTGCTCGGAGATACCTTAGCTTACCACACCCGGTTTAATTGGTCGAAATCTCTCCATAGTGTTGTTTTTATATGACTGGTAAGGGAGGCACGTGTTGAACGGAGAGGAGAGGCAGGATGCCCTCGCTCACTTGATCACGCCAGGGATATTCTCCATAAGCATAAGAAAAAGAAAGGAATTTTGTTTGGTTCTAGGAGATCCTGAAGTCATGTCATTTCCTTGAGCGAGGTAAAAGTTATAAAAAAGAGAACATCATACTTTTCTTCTAAGCAATTACGCAGATTTCAAACTTATTTGTACTTATGATACAAAAAAGAAAGACATTGAAATTTCAATAATGTCATTCTCTTTTTTCCTATCGAAACATTTTCATCAATTTAGTCTTAACCATGGAAATGAGTTGCAGGGCACGTAGGCGGTAAAAAGGGTTGAAAGTGATAGTTGCCAAAAACCGGTAGAATGCTAGCCCTTAAGGTTATGATTAAATTAGAACTACAAAAACCCATTCATGTCTAAATTGACAAGAAGATAAGTTGGTATAATGATTACAACGTGTGGGAAAACTCATTATGTTACTTCGACAACTTTATTTGCCTCAAAAATCAAGTGTCGTATCGTGTCAAGACACGATATGACACTTGGATACTTCTTTCTTAACTAAAAACTTTAAAAAAAATCGCCGAGTCGGATACTTGGACACTCGTATCCGAGTAGACACGTAATCCGTGTCTAAGTAACATAAGAGGAAAGGATAGGTGGATGCTAGGTTTACAAGTAAGAAATGCTTAATAATAATTGGAACCTAAGGCTATGTAGCACGGGTACTTCATTTGATATTCAGGGTACTTTGCTGAATAATGTAGTGTACCCGCTCTAATTTAAGTTTCAGATTTGCCGTTTTCTGTCCCCGTCCTGCATCCGTTTTTTTCCCGTACCTGACATGAGTAATGAGTTGTTTTGGGCATTTTAAAAATACCCAACTTTAAGTCAGTGATTTAGATTTTCTCGTTAGGGACTATTGTTTGGCAATTTGGGGCCATGTATGCTATTTTAGGGAAAAACATTATCTATCTAAGGGTAGTTTACCCACTAGATATATAAAAAGATAGAACCCAAACTCAATGAAATTAATTAATTATTTAGCACCTATTCAATTCCTAAACACTAGGGGGAAATGCAATCAAAATTGATGACAGTAAAAAAACATACAAAATGCAACTAAATATAAAACAATAGAAGTGGGTGCAAACACAAGAAAATAAAGTTAAAAAAAGGTAAGTTATTGTTCAACTGGAAAACCCTAGTATTCTTCATCCTTTTCTATACCTCCTTCTACGAAAAGAAACTTCACATGCACATAAAAAAAAGAAGTTGAACAATTAATACATAAAAATGAGGACAAAAGGCATTGGATTACTTACCTCAAACAGATTAGATTTGATAGTTGGAGAAGATAGCTTGTGGAAGAGCAAGAGCTTCAACAACAAAAAGCGCCAAAAAAAAAACCAAAGATAGTTGAAGCTTATTTGATTTTGTGTTGTCCTAGAAATTAAAACTTAAGTGGTGATGAAAGCTTTAATATCTTTTGGGCAAGATTTTAAGTCATTCACCAGTTTCGAGGACGAACAGTCGATCATAATATCCTGTCTACTTTTGACAATGCTCGGGGATTTAGGAGGGAATACAATATACAGCGTGAGGTTATACCAAAAGACGCGCGAGTGTCAAGAGTAATCACTTGGTGGCCATTGGACGGATTGGCCCTGACCCAGCCCTGAACCGATCCAGCAAAAAATCGGTCCAACCCTAAACCGAAAAAAATCAACCTTGAATCGGCCCGGCCCGGTTAAGAAACTGGTTTGATTCAGGTTCAAGTTTTCAAATTTCAAAACGGTCCTAAACCGATCCTAACCCTGAACCGACCCTGACCCTGAACCGACCCTGATCCGGCTTGTAAACTAGCCCGCTCTTGAACCGGTCCTTGAACCGGCCCATTCTCTAATTTTTTCTTGAACCGCCTCTAAACCGTCACTAAAACCCTATACCATAAATTTAAATCTTAAACCGTAACCTTATACCATGTACCCTATACCCTAATTAAAATCTTAAAAATTATGATTATTCTTATGAATGACTAGTGGACTGTTGAAGTATAAATTATGATTAAGATTTTGATAAATGAATTATAATTATGATTATGATTTATGATCTATGAAATTGAACTATGGTTATGATTAATAAACATTAAATTATAATTATGATTAATGAACTATAAACTATATTTATGTTTATGATTAATAAACTATAATATACGATTATGATTATGATTATGAGTATTTGTTATTGGGAGTCGCGATTGGTGAAATTTCTATATGAAATTAGTATTTGATTTACTCTATGAGTTACTATTTCTAAGAATGATCCTTTTTAAATAATAAAAAAATTATGGGAAATTCTCAATGGTGGCCCTTAAGTGTTAGAAATTCTCAGTGGTGGAAATTTCAAAAAAACTTTTCCATTGGTAGCCCTGCTTTACAAATTATTACCAGATATAGCCTTAATGAAGAACATTCCTTTATTAATAAAGCATATTCCGTTAGTTAACCGTTAAGACGGTCACTCACATGTAAAAAGAGGTCTTTTGGGTCTTTTTTGCCTATTTTGACATCAAAATCGAATTTTTAGGGTAAAACTAACCCCCTAAACTTAACTTTAAGAATCGATTTTGAGGTCGAAATTGGAAAAAAAACAATCCAAAATGCCTCGTTTTATGTGCTAATGTTTGCTTTAACGGTTCACTGGTGAAATATGCTTATTATTAACGAATATTTTTGGATAAAGTTATGTTTGGGAATAATTTGTAAAGCAGGGCTACCAATGGGAAAGTTTTTTGGAAATTTCCACCAATGAGAATTTCTAATACCTAAGGGCCACCATTGAGAATTTCCCAAAAATAATTTTTACTTAAGGTGCATTTCTGATATGAAAAAAAAGTTGTATTAAAAAAATGAAATAACCCTGAACCGGCACTGAACCAGCCCTAAGCTGACACTAAATCTAGCCTTGAACTGACACTGACCTTGGCATTGAACCGGCCCTGAACCGGCATTGAACCGTTCCCGAACCATCCCTGAATCGGTTCAGTTTCAGAAAAATATAACCCTGACCCAGCCCCTGAACCGGCCCGGAGTGGTCTTAGGGCTGGGTCAGGGCCAAGTTTTTGTAAATCGGCCCGTATATAACCCAACACTGAACCGGCACAACCCGGCCCGTGGCCACTTCTACTTGGTGCGCCATTTACTTAAATTTTGCATCCATTCATATTCCGGGGTGGGTATCATTAGCCTGTTTTTTGTGCTCCCGGGAGCATAGAGGGAGCATGGAGCATAGTGCACCCGGATTTTAAAATAAGTCGTCAGAAAAAACATATAGTGAACTCTGGGAGAACATAACATTAAAAGGTTGTCGGAAGTAACATATAGTGAACACTGGAATAACATAACATTAAAAGAACATATACTTGAAACAAAAAGAACAAAATACTTTTTTAAAGGACAAAGTACAAATTTCAAAGAACATACAAAATTAAAGAAAACCCAACAATTTTAAAAGAACATATACTTGAAACAAAAATAACAAAATATGAAATTTCAAAGAACAAAATACTTTTTTTTTACAAAGAACAAAAAACGAAATTTCAAATAACATATTTAAAAAAAAAAATGACAATTTTAAAAGAACATTTAAAACATGCTCTTTAAAAGAACATTTAATGGAACATTAAAAAGTATTAAAAAAAAGTGCCAATTAAAAAAACCTATAGGAATAATTAAAAGAACATATTAGAATAATCAACAGAACATACACTGACACAACACATCCAAAAAATTGAAGAACACCAGGAAAAGCCGGAGTGAGGAGAAGAGAGAAGAAGACGCCGGAGTGAGGAGGAGAGAGAAGAGGAAACGCCGGTGACCGCTTTGTCCTAACCCAAGCTCGCCGCTTTGCCCTAAGCCTAGTCCACCGCCGCTTTGTCCTAACCCTAGCTCGTTGGTGCTCCCTTCCCCGCGGCCGCTTTGCCCTATCCCGGTGCACAGAGCACTGTGCTCCGGGGAGCACTGAAATTTTTTAGGGTATCACCCTATTTCGTTCAGTTCATTTCAATACACAACAATTTAAGTTTTTACATTTATATTTCACTATATCTTCTAGTTTAAAGAGAACCCTATTCCGTTGAGGGGCTGTTTGTTTAAAGGGATTGGGAATTTATATCCCCATGGGTAGTATTCCTATGTTTGTTTGGGGGATAGCTAAATTACCATGGGATTGGGAATGGGATTGGGAATGGGATTAAACCCCCTCTTATCCCACCAAAATAATGCCTAGGGGGGCAGGTATTAGGGAGGGGGATTAAATTTTGTAAGAAAATGACTCTTTTACCATTAATGAAAATAAAGGGATAGAGAGTTAGTAAGGGTATCTATATAAAATTATCGTTTAATCTCACTTTATCCCCAACTCATACCAAACAAGGGATATATAGAATATTTTATCCTTATCCCACCTACAAATTCTCAATCCCACTCCCACCCTCTAATTCCCAAACTCCCATTCCCACATGCCAATTCAATTAGAGGTGGTAAACGAGTCGTGTCGTGTCAAATTCGTGTCGGGTTCACGAGTTGACTGGTTATCTTCCTCTAACCCTAATCCGACCCGTTTACTTTAACATGTTAAGACCCTTGACTCTAACCCAGCACGTTAATTAAACGTGTCGAGTTCGGATTGACCCGTTTAACTTTCCATATATATTTGAAGTTCGCAATTCATATATTTTTGGTTTGGAATTTATTAAATTTCATGCAGTAGTTGAAATAACATCTAATAATGTATAAAAGTAACACTAAATAAAATAAATTCAAAAATAGATGAATGAAGGTAAGATGTAATAAGAAATGTTTTAAAATATGTGTAGATAAACGGGTTGCTCGTGTTGTTTTTGTGTCAAATAGTTCGACCCTAACCCAACCCCTTTAATAAACGTGTAGTGTCGAGTCAACCCATTTACTTAAACGTGTCAAAAGTCTTTACCCAAACCCGCTAATCTCGAGTCGGGTTTGTGTCGGGTTGTCGTATCGTATCAATATTTACCACCTCTAATTTCAATACAGAACAATTTAAGTTTTTACATTTGCATTTCACTATATCTTTTAGTTTAAAGAGAACATATCTTATATACATAACAGTTTTCAAAGAGTGAGAAAGACTGATGGGTATGCCCCCCACTAAAACTCTATACGAAAGTATTATAGCCCCCTCGAAAGATGAGTAATTTTGTTTTAGTAATAAAAAACTAGGGGAAAAAATAGAAATAGAAAATTTAGTTATCACATGACATTAAGATAAGGGATACGAGGGCGAAAAATAATGACTTAATTTGAGGAGAGAAAATTGAAAAATAGATATTTTTCCATTGTTTAATTCAAAATAATGAAAAAAATCTTCACTGAATAACTTATGAAGAATACTTGACTTGGTTTCAAAAGAACAATTTTCATTTATTTTAATTTTGAAAAACGATAATCTTCATAACAAAAAGTGGCAATTAAAAAACTATGTTGTCTAATTTCTTTGACAAAAAATCGTTTCATTTGCAATCTTTCTCTTGAAAATATCAATCCTCCATTGTTGTTTTATTTTCAACTTTCATCTTCCAAAAAAAACACAACCATTGTTGTTATTACAATAGCGATCATACGGTAGAATCATACGAATTCTACGAATCAAATATGGCTATCCGGTTTTACTTAAGATACTATACGATTCTATAAATTTTTTTTAACTAGCATAAACTTTAAAATTCATATTAGATTTAACCATAACAACAAAGCTACTAATAAAATATATTATTAATTATCATTAACTTAATGGTCAACAATTAATAATTTATATTTTTGGCCTTTTAAACCTATAAATGAGTTTAATATTTGAATTCTGTGCGTTTGTAGAATCGTGCAATTCTACGATTAGATTCTAGGAGGCCCTTCCTATCTAGAGTAGAATCACGCTTCTGACAACCTCTACTTTTATTGGTCTTTTTTGTTTCGGGTACATATCAACAACAACAACAACAACTAAGCCTTATTCCCAAAGTGATTTGGGGTCGGCTAACATGAATCGTCAACTGAAACCGTTGCCAAAGGAGATGGCATCGACAAGAGTGATAAAAAGTTTTTAAAAGGGTTTAAGTTTTAAGAATTTTTAAAAAGTTTTTGAAAACAAGGTTTACCAAAAAGTTTTAAAAGAGGTTTTCAAAAGGTTTTAAAAACCAACACAATTGAGAAAAAAAATTAATGCAGTAATCACACCCCTTCCTCCACATGGATACTGCCCCTCCACCCACTTCTATCCAACGTCATGCTCTCCTCAATCCCAAGTAGCCTCATATCACTTTCAATTACCTTCATCCAAGTCATCTTAGGTCTTCCTCTACCCCTTAC
Organism: Patellifolia procumbens; assembly: GCA_947645195.1. NCBI lineage: Eukaryota > Viridiplantae > Streptophyta > Magnoliopsida > Caryophyllales > Amaranthaceae > Patellifolia > Patellifolia procumbens. The sequence continues at coordinate 2,628,407 of CANSGD010001541.1, forward strand.
AATTTGATTACTCCTCCACTCTTCAATTCTTCTCACTGGTGCATCACCTGATCTCCTTTTCACATGACCAAACCATCTTAACCGATTCTCCCTCATCTTTTGTTCAATTGATGCAACTCCAACCTTTTCCCGAATCACTTCATTTCTTAATCGGTCCTTCCTTGTGTGGCCACACATCCACCGCAACATACGCATCTCCGCCACGTTCAATCTTTCCCTTCAATCTTTGGGGAATGCCAGAATCACAAAGGAACCCGGTGGCGCTTTTCCACTTTAACCAACCCGCGTTAATTCTATGAGCCACGTCTCCATCCAGTTCTCCATCCTTTTGGAGAATGGATCGAAGGTGACGGAAGACGTTTGATCCTTTAACCACTTTGCTATCCAAAGTGACAACTGAACTTGCACTCCATATACTCCGTCTTACTTCTGCTCAATCCAAAACCACGGGCTTCTAATGTATCCCTCCACAATTCCAACTTACTCTCAACACCTTCCTTTGTCTCATCAATCAACACAATATCATCCGTAAACATCATACACCACGGTACATCATCTTGAATTGACCTCGTTAGTTCGTCCATCACTAAAGCAAAGAGAAAGGGGCTAAGTGCAGAACCTTGGTGCACTCCGATCGTAATAGGGAACTCTTCTGTCCTCCCCACCGTAGTCCACACACTCGTAGTTGCCCCCTCATACATATCCTTGATGATATCTATATATTTTTGTGGAACACCTTTCTTTGTCAACGCCCACCAAAGTATTTCTCTTGGTACTCTATCATATGTTTCGGGTACATATCATTTAACTAAAAAGAACAATTAATGTATTAGAAAGAACAATACAATAAAATGGTCAAGTATACTAATTATTATTATAATTATAATAATAATAATAAATGCTAATAAAAGTGTTAAAAAAAGTTGGAGTAGAACTGAAGTGAACTGAAATTAATGGGTGAACTAAACTGAAATTAATTTAATTTCTTTGCATACCAAAAGAACAAGGCCTAAGAGTCTGTAACTACTAGCCCTATATGCACGCGATGCATGCGGATATGTGTAAAATTTTACAATAGAATCTAACAGTTAAGGCCTGTTCTTCCAGCTTATTTTCAGTTCAGTTCAGCTGTGGACAATATTTTTACTCTCACATATCGCTATTCATTTCATTTCAATTCAGTTCGGCTCAGTTCAATTAAATTCAGTTCAGTTTAGTTGTTTTATGCTGAAGAGAACCGGCCCTAAGTTTATTTAGCGTATTTGTGTAAAATTTTACAATATAATCTAACAGTTAGGGCATGTTCTTCCCAACTTAATTTCAGTTCATTTCAGCTCTGGACAATATTTTTACTCTCACATATCACTATTCACTTCATTTCAGTTCAATTAAATTCAGTTCAGTTTAGTTGTTTTATGCCGAAGAGAACCGGCCCTAAGTTTATTTAGCGTATTTTGTAAAAAAAACTTTCGGAATTTCAAAATGTGAAATAGTTGGTTATAGAGAGAGAAAGGTGTTCCATTTAATTAGAAATTACAAATAAAAAATAATATTAGTTTTTGGTGTACATCTCCTCTTCCATTATATAATAGAGATAACTCTATAAGTACATCCAAACCTATCTTCCATAACTACTACTAAAGTAAAATCATAAGGGACACGTGTTATTAAATCGTTGCAAGGTAGAACACATGTCGTTAGAAGCATTTCTCTGGATAATTAAATATACTCTACGTGCAAAAATATCCTAAGATCTTCTAATAAGAGTACGACCAACTAAAAATATCTTTGTTTATATTCCATCCGATCCAGTGCAATCCATCCAATGCAATAAAGATATTTTCCCACTTAGCAATATGTGATCTCTTCCATATAATCTAAAGTGGTATCCATATAAAGACAAATAATTATTTCTTTGCTAATTCTTATAGTACCTACGCATAGATACTGTAAATTAGTGTATACTAAGTGTATTTAATGTTTACCATACAAGTTGATTCTTACCCTTTAAAATGTATTTATTGCCCAAACCATGTATCTTCAATGTTTACCATTTTAAGTATATTCAATGTTTACCATACAAGTTGACTCTTACCCTTTTCGAACTCGAGCCGAACCGAGCTCACAAGCCGATTTGGAGCTTTGGCTTGGGCTGAGCTTTGGTGTTCCAAGTTCGACGAGCTAACAAGCTGAGCCGAGCGCCAACCTTCAATAGTTAACGAGCCCCAGCTGACCTCAAGTGTGTTTGGTTTCAGTTTCGTATGATAATCAACATTAGTATCAACCCTTATCATACATCCCCACCATTGTACCCATCATATTGCCCATCCCCACCGCCTCACCAAAGGGTAGATGGTGTAGGGAGGAGCATCATGTTCATGGTGCTCCTGCCCATGTCATCATGTACGTCAAAATAGTGCTCCGAAATACATTAGAAACATTCTAATATACACAACTAAGGTTTTTAAATTCAAAAAATTAATTGGGTGATATTATCATATTCAATGAGAAATACCATATGTATATCTTAAAAAAATTGTTCACAATAACTTGGACATATGTTATTTTACCTTTACGTAAATATTCACTTAAGTCATTCAAATGTTCAATCATTGATAACAAGTATACATCCCAAAATCAAATCAAATTCAAATTCTTATAAAATCGCAATTATGTATAGTGTCCAATTTATAATGTATTGAACATTAGATTTATACTAATGAACACCAATGTCGATTAAATGAACATATAGGAATACTAAATATAGTATAATGTCTTACACAATAGTGAACATTGAACATTCTTATTCAGTAGTCACTGAACATTAAATTATACTTCCTCCGTTTCTTTTTAAGTGCAACATTTCACTTTTCACACTTGTCGAAACACATTTTGTATCGTTTTTATCTTTAATTATGCATTTGTAAAAATTATGACAACTAGATATTAAAAATGTATACATCGATACGAATAAAACAAGATCCAACAAGACTATACTTTTTCTTATGCATAAATCGTAAAAGCCGGTCAACTTATAATGGATGAATAGTGGTAAAGTCAATATGTACCTTACCTTACCCTTTCTTGATTCCTTTCCCTTTCCCCTCTCCTATCCAAACGCCCCCTTAGTTACACTAGAATCACACATATGAACAATGATAATACTACAAAAAGGGTTTAGTTCTCGACACATTTATCTCGGCACACATGACCTGCCTTGGGCAAGTTTTTCTTTGTTGCGAGTTTTCTCGACACATTTTGGTGCCGAAGGTTATTGTGGACATTAAAAAGTGCCGAGAGTGAGTTGGAGTAAGCGGGATTTTAGAAATTTGGAAAAGGAAAAGCGGGATTTTAGAAACTTGGAAAAGGAAAAGCAGGATTTTAGAAATTTGTAGAAAGAAAAGCGGTATATCTCATATCATTCCCTTCTCTCTCCTCCCTTAGCCCTAACTTTTCATCTCCAGGCAGAACAATGGCGACCTCTCTGCAAAGTGCAGGTCTAGGTCTCCCGTATTGCCATTGTCGGCCACTCGCTGAAGCTCGACCCTAATTTTGCTTACTCGGCGCTCCAACTTCAACTGAACCCTAACATTGATTAGTTACATTTTCAATTCCCCTTTGCTTACAGTTAGTGTTCCATTGTTGTAGATATCAAAAATTGCGTTGAACGGCGGCACGTGAGATATAGAGACAGGTAGAGGGATAGAAAATGTCAGTTTAGTTGATGTTGCCTCGTTGGTTCTTCGGTGTAGTCAGTGGTGGAGTGTTGTGCGCCTGGTACAGTCAGATTGTGAGTCTGACTCAGGCGGTGCGGAGAAGAAGAGGTAAGTTTTTTTTTCTTCCTGTTTTTTGATTAAATTTTCAATTGTAAATTAGTGATTGTTGATTGAATTGAGATTGATAATTGTTGATTTAATTTTGAATTAGGGATTTACTTGTGGATGTTATAACTGATAAAGGATTAAAATGTTGGTTGTCAGGAATTTAGTGGTTTGTGAACTATTAGTTGTTAGATAATGTGAATTATTGGTTAACTTGTGATTTGTTTATTGTTGGTGAATGTTGAATCGGTGAGATTGTAAACCCTTTTTGATGAGGAGGGAATCACTATTGAAGATTATGGGCTCCTGAGTCATGGGAAGTGGCATATGTGGAGGAGAGCATGAAGAGATTGATGTTTTCCTCCTCTGCTAGAGACTCTGCTACCTCATCTTCTCATACCAATAGTATTCCAGCTGAGAGTTAACCTCAGGTTTGCTCTTTGGTTTTTTCAGATCATCAGATGCTGATAACGGTGAATGTTCGGGGCTATCTGATGATGCTATCAACAGGCTGATCACCTCCTTTGCGAGGCTTTAGAGAACCCTCGTGATCGCTTGTCAAGTAAGCTGCTTCGCTATATTTCTGACCAATGAAAGATTCTATATTGACGCATAATTGGTTATCATAATCCCACCCATTCTACATCCTCGTGTTTTAAAGACTAGAGGAATAAAATGTGGATAGTAGCAAATAAAATCGGCCGTAACGCTCCACTGGAAGGGGTTCAACTTAAACTTTACTTCCTGGATGTACTGAAAAGTGAATGTTTGTTGCAAACAAGTCAGTGAGGCTAGGCATTTTTGTTAGTCTAGATTGTTTCTTTCTTATCGATGCTCGAGATCTACTAAATGTTTGGGATTATGTACCTAGAGCAAAACAAATTGTGAACCCATTTGAGTTTTGTCCGAAGTCGCCTCCTTTTCTACACACCAGGTGTGTTGATCTGAGGCGAGAGGGGAGCACCTTGTTTTCTCACAAAGTTCCTTATGCTTCCTCTGATATACATGTGCTGCTGTACAACCGTCAACTGTTTGAAGGATCAAGTGTTAAATTTCCAATTGGTGTCTTCTATTTTAGGAGTGAGGACAAAGATAAAATTGAATCACTCTGCGGTCCAATTACTGGAGCATTATGGCCACCCCCTACATGGTTCTCACCAGATACATATACTTCTAGCGGGTAACATTTATTGTCGAGTCTTGTTCTATTTCAACAACATTTCTATACTTGTTCTATAAGCTTTGAAATATGTATCTCATTTGCATGTTACCTTGAAACAAATCTTTCTATTTCTTAGAGTTGTATACTAATCTACCTTATGCTCTTGATACATTTAAGACATTGATTAATGTCTATATCTTGCGGTTCTAATTTAGTTTAAAGTTACCTTAATATAGAGATTATTTGGAATTGCTGTGTGAAAATGCTTTTCTCTTGTTGCCTTGATTTCAAGGCTGGCCTCATATATGAATGTGTTGATTTTATAAGTTGTTGTTGCACCCTTGTATTGTATATCCTGATTTTTTTTAGACATGTTGTACATTACTGTTTAATTACTTTTATCGAGAGTTTGTGATTGGGAGACGTGGAAACAGAGCTAAGTGATGATCCTTGAATATCCCGTGGTGGAAGCAATAGAATACGACATTTTCATTGTCAGGATTTGACGGATGTTGTAATAGGCGTAAACTGGTTGGACAACAGCAAAATCTGATTAGCAACTTTTCGTATTCCCTTCTCACCCTCTTGCATTTTTCGAATAATTGATTGGTGATTACAAAAACTGCACTTTTTAAAATTCCATTTTTTTCTCAGTTCTTGTACTTTGATGCCTTAATTCAGACTCTATGGACTTCGCTAGTTAGTAATAAGCTTGTTGGAATACAATTGAACCATTAACCTTGTTTATTAATTGGTTGTTCTTCAACCTCACTTCACAACAGTACGGGCAATGCTGACTGGTAAATCTGTAATTTTTTAATTATCTAATTTCCACCCATTTTTTCTGAAAGCACTTGAAATTATTTTTGCTTAATTTCTATCTGATCATCTCGGTTTCTAATTGTTATTTGTGATTGGAGTAGTTTAAAAGTACTTATGTTGAATATAGTAATGAATGCATTGTCATGAGTAGCAGGGGAGGCCAGTATATATTTGTGAGACCAAACTGATTTTTGTGTGGACTCTTTCAGCCTTGACCTGATCAGATTCAGTGCAATAATGCTGCTTATTATGGATATCCTCAAGGATTCGACTCTTATGGCTATGTGTTTGCTCCTTACGATCTCAACCTGTACCGTGGTTACCGAAGATATAGTGGTTATGCAATGCCCTAACCGCTCAGATGCCATTGCAGCAACTACAGGTTAGTTGATGCCACTGTATAGCTGAAAGGATTCTGCAGCAACTTTGGGAATTGTTGCCATCTATTGGTAACTTACTGGAAATCGTTGCTGGAAATAATTTAGTCTCTAATTGTAGTTCCTGATGTATATCAGTCATGATTATGAGATATAGTTGATGCTAATGGGTTTGCATTTTTTTTCTACTTAATCTAGTCTCTCTGTTCTAATATGTTTTGACTGTCGAGCCTGAGCCAATTTGAACTTAGCTTCAAGCCCAGATTAGGTTGAGCCTGTTCTTCTTATTCATAGGCTCGGTCAAGTCAGCCTTAAAAATTATTCTGGGTTGCACCTCAGGCTTCCCAAGCTCATACTATGAGTTGGCTCTATTACAAACCTTAGCTTCGGCATTTTCATTATTTGATGTCTGACTTTGTCCAAATGGTAAATTTGACAATACAACTTATCTCGTTTCTGCTATCCAGGTTGCTGAAGTAGTCATTTAGGAGAGTCAAAAATTTGACTTTTCTATCATCATGCATTTGGTGACATTATTATCCAGTGGTTCGTCTAACAAACCTACAGGATTCATGTGCATTGTGCATATATTACCTTTGTTTCTTTTTTTTCAAGTTATGTAATAATTCTTGAGGCTGTCGTTTATATGAAACTTACCCTTTTCTCATCACACTCTTCTGCTATAGGTGTACAAATCACTTGCTGATGTTATTGGATCTTATTCGAAGTGGATAGCCGCTCTTCAAACAAATGCTAGACCTTTGCTGTGAGCTCTCTTCTTTACTGAAATTGCAGCATTATTGATGTTGACGACTATGGATAATAGAACTTTAAACTCCAGTAAATATGCATAGGCATACTGTTATGCCCAATTAAAAGCAAAGAACCAGTTTTGTCCAGATTTATACTTGAATAATAATTGAGAAGCATCTGACCTCTTTGGGGCTAACTCTTTTTTTTCAGATTATTTCTTGCTGCAGGTATCTCACAACTAAGCCTCCCTTCGGAACTGTTGGAGTGTTGTCGATGCCATTTGTAGCCAAAGTATTTTAGAACATTAAGGTTGTGAAGGCTTACAGATTTGTGTACGAAAGTTGTAATGTTTTCATATGGACTTCTCAAGCTAAAATTTCTTTTACTAGAAAGTCTTAGATTATGAGGAAGGTTTCTCTCCAAGTTTTTAAGGTGATTATGAGTGATTAGCATATGTTACTTTCTATTGTACACATTAAGCAGTTACATTTTTTGAAGTTACTCCTGTTTTCCAAAACTACTTCTTTCTATTTGTATTTTTATGATGTGATAATTTTTTTTATTTTCTGATCCTGTTGTTGTAGTAGGAGGCAGGAAAGGTTGGAGTTTGGCAAGGGGTTTAAGGGACTTGAAATGCATCTTAGTGCTGATAATTCCGCTTCGGGATCTCAGCTCCTTCATCGTCAAATGTGAGTTCTTTTCATCTAATGGTAGATTTTTTTTTTTGTTTTGGAGGTGTTGAATTAGACTTTGGGTTTATGCAGTTTTAGTTCTTGGGCTTGAATTAAAGCTAGAGCGGCATTCATTCCCGGGTCCGTGGTGAAATGTTGAACCAAAGGAACCCTTCTGTAGTTAATCATTTTTTCTGTTGTAGATTATAGCATGAAATTTTAGAACGGTAGAACCTTATCTGTAGATTATAGTGACTAGAGTACAATCTCATGTTAAATGTCACCGTAATTGTATTAATATACTGAATAGTTCAAGTTACGGATAACATATGTCAATGTTTGATTGTAGACCGCACATTATGCAACAACCTTTTGCGGATCATTGCTTGTACAATTTCATCATCCTTGTTGCTCCGGAAATATTTTTTTATCTATCGTTGTTGAACTATTAATGTTTTCTTTTCCTATATCTACAGATTAGATCAGTATCCTATTGCAAAATTTGCAAGTAATCTTGGAAGGAAGCGAAAAATGATGACAAGAAGCTCGCAACATGATGTTCTTGCGGCTTGGAATTTGCTAAATTTAATTGATAAACATAAATGTTACTAATATAGCTCTATGTATAAAGATTTTCATATATGTAGTATGTCTTACTTTTTCATTTATCTTTTTATGTAATCTTAATTATAACACTAAGATTGTATTATTAGTTTCATTATTTATAATAAATAAGATTGTCTTATTATCCTTTTTCGCTTAACTTTATATTATTCGATATTCCTTTTCTACAATGAAATGCATTTACAAAACAAGAAGAATAGAGAGGAAAAAACAAGGAAAAAAAAATCTCTTAGTAGTGGTAACATTCTCAGCATACAAAAGTGCCAAGAAGCTAGGCGCTATAAAATGTCAAGGTTAGCAGAGGCGCATAATAGCGTCAAGAAGCTCGGCGTTTTCCAGTGCTGAGAGGTTAGAAGAGGCACACAAAAGCGCCGAGAATCTCGGCGCTTTTAAGTGCCTAGGGTCAGAGTAGGCGCACAAAAGCGCCGAGATTTCTCGACGGCCAAAATCTCGGCGCTTCCTGAAAGCGCCAAGAAATAAATTCTCGGCGCTATATTGTGCCAAGATATTGCCTAAAAAGCACCGAGAATGACACGTTTTGTAGTAGTAGATGAACATTAACTATAAACCAATATTAGTAAATGCTACTCTAATATATATATTATGTGTATAATGAACATCAATTCAAATGAAGGGAACATCCTCAATATTTTTAATGAACATTTCCAATAATATTATGGAGGAGAGATAAATTTTTGGGAGCAAAATAAATTCAAATTTGTGTTTTCAAAATGGGGGACAAAATAATGTTACTCTAATATACATAAGTGTGCATGAATATCAATTCAACTATAGTGAACATGATAGGCTAAAGTCGTATCACCTAATCAAAAATAAATCCTAGAGTCCTCTAACAACAATAGTCAGGGAAGTAGGGTCGAATCCACAAGGAGACAGAGTTTCTAAGTTAATATTCAGTCAAACAGCTACTTCAGACAAGATCAGGGAAAAATCAACTGAACTACTAATTAAACTAAAGAAAGCAGTATAAATAATAAGGTTAAACTATGGCTTAAAGATCTAGGGCATTAGTTTGGTCCACCATGCTTATACCAATCAAAAGGGTCGAATAACTAATAATATCTAGGTCTAAGGTCGAACAATCAGAGCAAATGTTAAGCCTATGATTGGGTCATAACGCTCTCAATTCAACATATGCAGTAAGATTGCTCACATAATCAGAATCAATAGTGTATTCTAAGCCTCTAAAAGTAAGCCTACAATTGGGTCATACTCAAGTTGCCAAACATAGTTCATGAAATTGTACTCTGACATAAACCATGAAATAAAGAACGAATCGCACTACAATCGAACTAATCAAAACCTAGAAATAAAAGCAATTCAAATATGATTCATGATATAAACATGGTTTTCCTCCTTAAAACCCTAGAAATAAAACTACTCGGACATGATTGAATCAAAAATAATAAAACTAATATAAAATCCTAATTTTTACATCATGAATCAATTAAATAATAAAACTAAGCAAACAAGAAATAAAAGAAGGAATTAAGAGTAAGAATAATACCAATTGACGGAAAGCAGAAACTTTTATTAAAAATAATCAAAGGTTCGATCACCTTTGAATCTACTCTTAAGTGTTTAATTCAGAGAGGTTCTAGAACTAAAAATAATATGAAAGCTAAAATAAAAGCTTCAAGCTAATACCCAACCTAATGGCAGAATTTTTTTTTTTGAAAAGATACATGGAAAGCCTTAGGAAACCCTTCTCTCAAGGGTGAATCTTAAGCTATCTAGAGTAACAAGTTTCAGAAGGTCGGGCTCTGTCTGGACATCAACAAAACGACTCTATTGGTGGATCTGATGCCCTAACTTGGATAGATAATCTGCGACTTGATTTGCTTCTCGGTATATGGTGTTAGTGTGACTAAATCGAAGTTTTGCTTGATCTGGTGGATGTCGTCGACCAATGTTTGGATGGTCCATGGAGTTTGGTAAATACCATTGATTGAGTTGACGAGAATCAAATTATCACTTTCAATGAGGAGGTTTTTATCTTCATAATTTTGGCTTAAAGAAGGCCATTTTGGAGGGTTGTTGCCTCTGCTATCAAGGGTCTTGTGTGCTCCAGTTTGATGGTTACAGCTGTCATGATATTACTTTCAGAGTCTCGAAGTACTACTCCGGCTGCTGAAGAGGAATTTGGGGAGGAGCCATCAATATTTAGTTTAACAGATCCTGGAGGGGGCGGTGTCCATCCAATGTGCTTTGAGTGTCGGTACCTGCAAGGGGAAGAGGGGAGACTGTGTTTTGGTGGTCCTGAGCAGAACGAATGTTCCATTCTTTAAGCGTATTAGTCGCGTGGAGCCAGACTCTGTGCAAATTAAAAGAGTCGTTTTGGAAGACTATTAGGTTCAGTTCTTTCAAAATACTCCAGAGAATCTGGCAGTATTTGGGGGTATTACTTGATTGAGATTTTCTTATCTCAAGAAGGAGGTACTTTATGGTTGTTGGCGTACTTCGATTAACAAAAGAACGTACAACATTCTGAGATTGCCACAAGTTCATTATAGTTGGACATGTAAGAAATAAGTTATCACTATTTTCTAGAGCATTTTTACAAAGACGACAATCCAAGGAAGTTGGAATGTGTCTGATAGATAGATTATCCCTTGTAGGAAGACCGTTGTTCAATAATTGCCATATGAATTTTGATCTAGGGTTGAATGTCCATGTTCCAAATCCAGCGAAAATCCCATTTTGGTTGCTGGAATGAATTCGGATTATGTGATAGCCATGTGGCTGATTTTACTGAGAAGTTATCGGATGCTGTAAGTCCCCAACATGGGGTGTACCTAATGGTAGAAAATAATCCAAAGAAAAGGGGAGCTTTAAAATAAATCCCAGGCCTATTTATACTCCCCTTCCAAATAGACTAAATAAAAGAAATAGTCAAGACCAATAAAACAAAGCAGCAAATGTTGACTTTTATTAGCTCAAACCCTTGCATGCAAAACTAGGCCCAACATTTCTTTGTTTTGTTCGCAGATTAACAACCAATAGATAATGTGTTTCGCCCCGACAGTATCGGGCCACGCTGCCAGGATCGGGCGGATTTAAAAAAGGCCCATTTTCTCCTGATTCTTCATGGACCAACACAGCGCGCAACATCATAGATTTTGTGAACTGCCCGATGGGAACGCAACATCACAAGGGAAGCTTTATAATTTTGTCCGATCGGGCTTAAAACCATTCAGCTTCTCAAAGACGTAGGTTGAGCCCAATTGGTCAGGGCCAATTTACCCGATCGGGCTAAGGTGCTTTTAGCTCGATTATTGAATTTCCTTTGCATTCCGAGCTCGGACTTCGAGCCTAGGGCCTCAGAAACTTTCCAAAGTACCGGATTTAGCTTGTATCGACTCATTTGTGCCTCATAGTAACTCGTAAAGCCATAGTTCAACTCTTAAAGGTGCGGATTCTTCGATATAGCTCGAAATAGGAAGAAAACTCTCTAAAACCTGCAATTCAACACGAAAACACAAAACCACGACTATAGAGGATAATTAGTATAAAATAGCTTCGAAGAGCTACAATCAAGCACAATTTAGCTTACTAAAGAGGGGGAAACCTATATAAATAATCATGATATCAGAACATCATCAATATATCCAATAAACATTTATAAGAATATTATGGAGGAAAGATAAATAAAGTAAGAAAAATTTTTGGGGGCAAAATGAATTCAAAATGTGTTTTTTCAAAATTAGGGAAAACATAAATGACTCTTATGTACATTTGAGGGTTTAATATACATTGTGAGTGTTTTTTCTTTATTGTATACTGGCAAAATTCCTATCTATATTGCAAGTATGCTGACGTACATGATGACGTGGGCATGGAACATCATGCTCATGGTGCTCCTCCCTGCACCATCTAATTTGCGTCGCCTCACCACCACCACCCGTTACCACTACCACACCCACCCTTCAACCACCATAACTTTATAAACCATTCCCTGCCCAAACACCACCATCCAACCTCACTAATCCCCTTTTTCCACCACCACAACCACGGACCACTCCTGTTTTTCTTCGCTCTAACGAACCTATAATGAGTTTTCCGACAAGGTAACCACATATGAACTCACCTGTGGTTAGTAAAAGCAATTATACTAATTTAAAATTAAATAAACTGAACAATAACGTTGCAACTACATTGCCAATGGTCTCCAATAAATAGAGGGGTTCCAAACTAATGTTCCTCAACATCAGAGTTCCAAATCGAAAGGAATGGCATTAATCGATCCGTAGGCGAGAGGGTGATTCTAAGCCTTCATTAAGAAAAGAGCTCTTGACCGGGGGTTCGGTGAAAGGGCAGCTGAAGCAAGCAGTTTAGTGACTCTCGTACCTATAGGCCTTCCCCTATTCAGTCTCGTTCCTGCTCGCGAGTTAAGAGTTAAAACATACCTCTGCGAGATCGCCCTAACCCCGAAATAAAGAGTTCCCTTCCCGGCCAGATCAGTAGTTGCCTAGTTGCCGTGGAAGACTAAAATTCATCAACACAAAACAATTTGGAAGTGAAGTGTCTTCATCCGAGAAATCTAAGCTTTGATCAAATCCCTGTTTCGATAAAATCACAATATACATGATACAAAGGAAAAATTGTTAGAAACCACCTAATGAGGGCACTTTTTTTTGGAAAAACCACCTAATAAAAACTTTATTCAAAAAAACCACATAGTAGAACACCTTTTCTTTCAAAACACCACCACTTGAGACCAAATTAGTAACTCCTTTAACCCTTAATCAGTTCCCTCCATTTGCATTCAACCCCAAGTGACTCTTCTAGAGTTATTAATCTGTTGTTAAGTGGTTACGAGGTTAAAAGAGTTGCTAATTTAGTGTCAAGTAGGGGTGATGTTTTGAGAGAAAAAATGTTTTATTAGGTGGTTTTTTTGAATAAAGTGTCTGTTAGGTGATTTTTCTATAAAATGAAAGTGTCTTTATTAGGTGGTTTCTGACAATTTTTCCTTACACAAATGTGGAAATGCTCAACATATATCTTCTCCAAAAGGATACAAAAATTATCATATTAAATGTAACTAAAAAAACCCATACCATATTCTAATACTTCCTCCGTTCCATTTTAAATGCAACGATTTGATATTTTTTCTCTCTACTTTATGTCAAATCGTTGCATTTAAAATGGAATGGAGGAAGTATTACATAGTACTATATTATTAGCTAAGTCCAAATCATAAGGCAATCAATTGTCAAATACTATCAAATAAGTTTGAACCAACTCAATAGCCTTAATGTTACATGCAGCAGCGTATACTCTAATCAAATTGGAGCACAACAATTTTTTCAAAAAAATACAAAACTTTGGCTAATGCTCAAACTAACTTGTACACCCACATTAACTACTGATCAATTTGATTTTCTCCAATTAAACTAACTTGTACACCATAAATAAAACCCACAAAAATTAATCATTTCAATTTCATGTAAATATAAACGAAAAGATGATGAAGAGACATACCGTGGTGAAGAAAGTGTATGATGAGAAAAAGAAGCTGCTTTGGGCAACCCTTGAAGATTGACAATGCACCTTGGTCTGACACTTATGGTGAGATTACGAAAAAAAAAATACTATGTTGCTACTTATCAGTGGAAGATCGAAAGGTCCCAAGAATAGAAGGTGGAAAAAATAAGAAAATATTGAACATTGTGTTTGACTACAAAATAAGTGAATTGAGCTCCACAATTTAACTCTAGTTAACTCTTATTCTTATAATTGTGTTTTAGGTCCTAAGTGGTGAAAAAATAAAGTATAGATCCTAAACGATGAAGACACACAAAGTTTAGGTCCTTAATGCTAGCTTAATTCCAGAAGGATGTGCTGGCAATGATGGTTGGAGAGGGAGTAAATTGTAAAGTGATGGGAGGGGGGGAGAGAGATGAGTGAAATTTTTTTACCCTTTTCTTGTAAACTAAGCAAACATATTAGAGATATATGATACTAAAGATATGATAAATATCTTTAGGATATATTAGTAGTTAAGATATAAAATTATCTTAGAGGAAATATTATCTTATGATTTATTTCCGATAAGTATTAGGAATAATATATCTTTTAGAGATTGTTTCCAAGTAGGAGTTCTTATGCACTCCTATATATATTGTAGTCATAGTTCATCATTGAACACAACTTAATAAAATCATCTTGTTTCTCTCCTCTCATAAACTTATCATGGTATCGGAGCCATCCAAATTATTGGATTGATCCTACGCTTCCGCATAAAAAACTTTGATGGCCGGTGGGTGTTAATAAAGAACCCACCGGCCGGATTTACCACTCCTAAATATAAATTTTTTTTATTAAGTTCGTATGTTGTTTTGGGATCAAAACTAATCTTGATCTCATTAGGGTTGTCTGCTTGTGCAATGCCTTCTCGTCGAGTCTGCCAAGTCCTAAAGTTCGCCTTCTATTCACGCAGTTGTGGCTATTTCTTCATTCACTTGTTGAGTGTGTCATCCACTGAGGAGCCACGTATGCTGCAGATTATTTTCCACTTTGTGTAAAGTGTTGCATATTTGTGCATCTAAGTTCTTTGTGGAGTCTCTCAAGATGATTATGCTTGTTTAGCTTTGGTGCTATATCGGTTTCCCAATTTTCCGACTGGCTGGATGTCGGATATTATTGTTCAAGTGTGATCTACTCGTTTAGTAGACGTGCTCTTGCGCATGGTATATTGGATGGTTTTGATGCGATTGTGCATCGTTTCTAAAAATACCTAGTTGGGTTTATTGGTGCAATTTAGCATCGTTGATTATTGGTGGATGGAGTTAATTAGTTCTCCATGTTACTTTGGTTGTCCCTTCTCCAAAAGGGTGTTTATTGATTGTCCCTTATCCAAAAGGGTGGTTATTGGTAGGGATGGCAACGGGTGGGATTTGGGTCGGGTGAGCCATCACCCGCATCCATCACCCTATTAGACCAACTCTCATCCATCCATCCGTCACCCGGTTAGACCATCACCCGTATCCATCCATCCACCACCCGCGGGTGAACCGGGTGGACAAGGTGATCATCCATTTAAGATAATTGAATGAGAAAAGTTACATCAAACTTGTAAAATCACAATTTATATATCAACTTCATGTCAAATTAAGATTAGTTAGGTTTATGGAAACATGTTAATAGTAATCAAAAGAGAAAATTATTATACTAATGTAAATAAAATGATAAATATTTAAGAAAATGTAAGAAATGGGTGATGGAGCGGGTGATAAACGGGTGATAGATCGGGTGATGGATGAAATTTTCTCACCCTAATCCATCCATCACCCGTTACACATTCACCCGTCACCCGTCCATCATCCATTTAATTCGGTTTTTCACCCTTTTATTTTTTTCGGGTGGAGCGGGTGATGGATCATCCATTGGATATTGCCATCTCTAGTTATTGGTTGTCCCTAATCCTAAAGGGTGGTTACTATTGACGACTTACATCGTATAGGTCTAGTAGCTATTGTTTTTCTTCCAATCATAGTGTTTATGTTACTACCCTACGATTGAGGGGGAGTATTAGAGATATATGATACTAAAGATATGAAAAATATCTTTAGGATATATTACTAGTTAAGATATAATATTATCTTAGAGGAAATATTATCTTATGATTTATTTCCGATAAGTATTAGGAATAATATATCTTTTAGAGATTGTTTCCAAGTAGAAGTTCCTATGTACTCATATATATATTTTAGTCATAGTTCATCATTGAACACAACTTAATAAAATCATCTTGTTTCTCTCCTCTCATAAACTTATCAAAACATGTATTTTAGATTTGATCTTATCATTATAATCCTATCTTTTAAGCATTAGACAAGTCTCCTAAAATATTAAAATCTGTAATAAAATTCAATATGTTACAACAATTTAAGATAAACTCCAATAGATTTTTGTCATATAGCCGATATAGGTTGAAAAAACAAAACGAAAAAACGCATCTATACGACTAAACCCTCACGCCATACCATAAAATACCAATTAACTTTCAGCATTCTTGACACATACTAAACCACGGACAGTATAATTGAATCAACAACATTCCAGTCATTGTTCCTGGTATACAAGTCAATATGCAGATGTTAATCAATTACTGTTATTTCTACTCAAACATCTAACATTAAAGTATCATTTATATGAAAATTAAGAAGAAAAAAAACCTTAAAATTGAATACACCAAAAACGGGTGGATTTTTTCACACAAATTTCTTATGATCCGGAAGTATTCATGACACAAGAAAGCTCTGTATATACGCCCATCATATGTCTTTTCCTCACATTTATTCAGTCCCATATTGTCCTAACTGTTACAAATGCAAGTCTCCTTAATGTGGGCTCCTCACATCCCATGTGGTATGACCAACCTTTGTTCCCCTTTCTTCATATCTTTCCATTTTCAGTTGTTTCAGTTTCATCCATGAGTATTCTCCTAAGATCATTGATGTTGGTAATGATGTTGATGATGTCCATGATGATGATTGATGAGCATCGACATATGATCATTCAACTTTCCAAGCATAAAGAAACAAGCTAAACTCTGGTGAACAACCACCCCAATCATACTCCTTACATGCATAATCATCTGCATGGGATGATGACGATGGTGATGATGATGATGATTGCGATGATGACTTGAACAAGAACATAGCATGTCTAGGACCCGACCCGAATATCCAATCATGAAAATCCCAATAAACTTCAAGTTTAGCTTCTTTAACATCAATGGATTCATTCCCCCTAAATTTCCATTGTAGATGCTTAACTTGAGTTGCTAATTCCCCATCTATCTTTATATCCATTTCAGGACTACTAATTCCTTCAAACTCACCCTTATCATTACACTCAACTGATATCTCATGACATTTGCCTCTTTCATGAAACTTTACCTTTGTTGAGAACCTTTTCTTACCAAAAACATGCTCTTTTCTTGATACTAAAACCGGATCAATAAGAGCTGGTCTACAACCTGTCCTTCGAAATGCATCCTTCTTCATGTCACCGACCACCAAAACAACCTCCTCTTCGGATACTATGGCGACATAGTAATCCGATTGAGGTTCGACTTCACCGTTAAACTTGGCAGCCTTAAGATCCCAAACAATACCAATGATCTTACCATCCACAACAAAGTTTTTACTCCCTTGTTTCCTCCAAAAATACCAAGGCTTAAGCTCGACTTTGTTATGATAATGGTCGCGCCCTTCAGGGCCATCCACGGACACTGAGAGTCCGTGGAGGAGAATATTTTTACACCATGTTATGGTGACTAATCGAGGTTGGCTAGCTATCTTAGTCCTATATATGGACATGATCAGGCTCTGGGGCGACCCAGAGCCTGATCGTATTAGGGGGGTGGTTAAAGGTGCGAGAGGTAGTGCTAGTCCAGTAGGTTGCTTCTCATCCCCCGCTGGAATGCTAATAGGGTCATGCATCATTTTTGGTTAGACAATAGAAATGACCAAATGGATCATTTGGGTTTGTTATAACAAAGGATAGGATGATACTATATAGTATTAATATAGGATTATGAATAAATAAGGAAGGAGGGAAAGTGAAAGGCTTATGAATCTTACCAGCAAGGAATGTGGGTTTATGAATGCTGCCAAAGGTATATCCGTATATGATCTTGGCCTCATAGTAAGATCAAGCGAAATGTACCAAATATTTACAACTGGCGGATATAATAATTAGATACAGAGAGTAATTAATAAATAGAATTAATAAATGGTAAAGTGATCTGGAAGTGAGTAACTATAACAAACCTTCTCTTTTTTCGTTGTTCAATGTGGGGGTTTTTCCCTTTTTTTTGTGCAAATAAAAAATGCATCATATAGCTATTAAGATTTAAGGCTATGTATAAGAAACTAAAAGAAAGAGAAGGAAGAGAGGCTTGATACGAGATTTTAGCATGAATTATCGTTCTAATTTAACAAATATAAGTATTAGCTTATGAACTACTACAAGACTATTGTTAGGCTTATTCGATAATTGATGACTCACTACTAATACACAATTAAAAGATTATTTTCTTTAACTAAGTCATATTCCAAATTTATCTTATGGCTAATTAGAGGTTTGTCTACGCAATGGGTAAATTATAACTCTAAAGTATAGCTGGTAAATAAGTCGGGTCGTCTCAAGTTTGTGTTGAATTTACGGGTTGACGGGTTAACTCTTCTCCCTAACCTTAATTCGAATAACCATTTACTTATACATGTTAGTTAACCTTGCCCTAAGCCGTTTATTAAATGTGACAGCATCTGGTTTGACCCCCTCATCAATTTATCTCATATACTATATGATATTCTCGATTCTTATATCTTTGTTTAAAATTTCATCTGCTTGTCAAATTAGCATCCAATACCGTATAGAATTTAAAAGATAGACTAAATTCAAAATTAAAGAATAAAGGTCATATAGAATAAGATAAAAAAAACTTTAAAATACTGCAATTTGTGTAGAGAAATGAATCAACTCATTTATTTAACTTATCGAAAATATATAATAGATCCAAACTCGCTAATTTTATGTTGAGTTATTTGATTGTGTCAACTTTCCTTAGGACACACCATATTGTTTTTTCTTTTCTGAAAAAAGATTAAATGAAAACTGGGATTGATGATTTCATCAACCTTTTTATACGGAGATGTAAAAGTTTGCAATTCCTGTGTACAAAACCCCAAAAAGCAGGAGGAAAGAAAGTAGAGGTGGGGGAGGATTTAGGCAAGAGAACATGTGATGTGGGGCCAGCAAACTAAAGGTTTAATTATTAAATATGCCCATATTTGGATCAACGAAGCTGCTTTTTTAATTTTTTAATTATCTCTTTCTTTTCCCTAATTGATAAATGAAAAAGGGTGTTTTGTTTATCTAAATGAGGGATCTTGTCCAACTTTGGAGCTAAGAATTTATAGGGATCCCATTCGCATATCATATACGGGGCATATAACGAGCATAAGCAGATCTAGTTTAGTAACTTTCACTTTCTTATCAGGCCAATTTTTGTTTAAGAAAGTTGTGAACTATCAAGTGTCAATGTCTCATGATCCCAAGTTTAAAGTGACTGATATCTCTAATGCTAAGCAGAACTTGGGTCATACCGCACCAAACTGCAACCCAAACTGTTTTGGTGCAGTTTGGGTTGGTTTATGGGTTCGAGAAAATGGGTTGGATTGTGCTTGTGATTAAACCGCGGTTTGCGGTTTAGGGTTGGTTTACTATTTTTTCAACCCAAACCGCACCATAAACCGCTTAGTACACGATTATGTATTATGTATTATGTATTAGTTTTTTTTAGTTATGACATACTTCCTTCGTTTTAAATGCCACACTTTTCTAATATGAAAATGTCACAATAAGTGACACCAAACTCAAAACATAACATTTTAAATAATAAAATTACATAATTGCCCATACTCAAACAATATATCCAATTGTTTATTTAGTTAAAGTACCCTTTTTTTTTAATTGTGGTCCCCAACTTTATCTCTCTAACCTCATTGATTTTCCTCCACTTTCTCTATATTCCACTTATTTTAAAACGAAAGAAACATATCATAATTTCGCACCTTTTAATAGTGTAATATTTTTAGCAAATTCATAATTTTTTTTGGTATAATCTAGCTTTTTTGTACCTGATTTATATGTTTAATAGCGAGTTTGTAGTCGATAAACTAAAACAACTATTTCGAATTGAAAATACGTTTTGAGATTAAATAAGTAGGGTCAAACTGCAAACCACACCACACCTAACCATTTTATGTAGCGTGATTTGGGTTGGTTTAGCTCAAAATTCGGTTTGGGTTGGTTCGAAAAAACCTCAAACCGTTTTTGTGTGGGTTGGTTTGGGTTACGTCCCAAACCACACCAATCCAACCTATGCTCAACCCTAAATATCTCCAATGAAACCTCAAGGCAAGGGTGACTGATGGCTGATGAGTCTAATACGGCTTTCCTTTGATGCTTAAGCAAGGTAGAAGTTGTGCATACTAATGATGAAAATTAAACATCGGATATGGTTTCTACTCCTGGACTTAAACACACATTTCATAGTTTCATAAGTGTGCATGTCAACTCGCTTAGTAGTTATGTTTTACAGGATAGTATCTAAAACTTAAACTCAAATTACATTTATATCAATTTTTCTGACTCTATATATACACCGGTAAAAATACTCAAATATATTAATAACAATAATAAGATTTGCCGAAATGGCTTGACTCGCTTTAAAGGATCGAAGAATGTGATCCAAGACATTTGAGTCCAATTTAAACTACTCGGCTCGAGTTTAATCTAGCATGGATATGTTTTTTTTTTGCTTAGCTTGCACCCAATTAGGTCGAGTTTTCACGGGTGGCTTGGTCCATGATTTAGTGGGATGATAATTTTAGCCAAAATACAATTCTTGTCATTGTATGATAATTTTAGGCAAAATACAACTCTTGTAATTGTTGAGCAAGGGAGAGACAAATTTCCTAACTTCATCACGTTTTCTCTCGCACTCGTCAGGTTTAGAAATGTACCCTTTATCTCAAATTATTTGCTCCATTTTTATATGGGAAATTCCCAATGGTATGCCTATACTTTTTAAGTTTTCCAATGGTATGCCTAAGTTTTTAAAATTCTCAGTGGTATACCCGAGGTTCTTTCATGCTCTCAGTCGTGACTTTCTAAGGGAATCTTCCGTTAAAAAAGAAATATATCGTTACTTAATTAATAAAAATAGTTTATCTTGATTTGCGTTTCAAAAAATCGCGATTTGCATGCCCAAAAAATAGCCCGGTCAAGTTTTTGAGGGTCCTTTTAGCTCCTATGAGTCAAATTTGAAGTTGGAATTTGCATAAAACGATCGGATGGGCCTCGACTTGTGTTAAAAAAATCTCAATTTGCATGCAAAAACATCTCAATTTACGTGTAATGGCAACTACTTCCTCCGTAACAAAATAAATGCACCATTTGCTTGGCCACACATGTCAAGATAAAACTTTAAAGATTAATATCTCTAATTATGTATTTGTAAAAATTATAAACATTAGATCATAAAAAACTACAAGTTGAGACGAATCCAACAGGACCCCACATGACTATATTTTCCCTTGTGTATAAGTCACAAATTGCGATTAAATTTAAAACTGTGAATAGTGTCAAAAGTGCAAATGGTGCATTCTTTTCGTTACGGAGGAAATAACAAGTTTTTGGCTGAGAAAGATCATGTGTGAGAAGAGGGAAGAACCTTAGGTATACTACTGTAAATATTAAAAATTTAGGCATACCACCGAAAAATTTAAAAAGTTAAGGTATACCATTGGAAATTTCCTTTTTATGGTAGGATGTCTCAAGGTATATGATTCATGTAATGGCAAAACCTTTCTCGATGAGTCAACTGTGATTGAGCAAAAATGAAAATTCATGTCAATACCAGCTAGGTAGCTACCATCTTTTTCTAGCTACCTTTCCACCCTCCTTAAAATGAGCCTCCTTTAAGCTGAGCATACATAGGCCACATGGTAGTAAAATCTGAAAACTAGTCAACGGAGGAACGCAAAAGTTTCATAAAAGATGAGAACTTTCACTGCTATCAGAGTATCAGCATAGCTACTTTCCTTTCAATCATTTCCTGAGTGTAGACAGTGGTAGTTTCTGATTAAATGAAGTCAGAAGATTTTCTGCTAGGACTATGATTTAATTATGTACAATGAAGAAACATATATATCATCCAACCAAATTTTACACAGCAGGAAGCAAGACATGTTTAGGTCTAAAATGCTTCAGATCAATTACCATTACAGTAATGTCATCCATACTACCCCTACTCACAGCAAGATTCGCAAGCTTTTTGCAAGCATTCACAAGGCCTTCAGAAACGGATCTGTTATTATTCTCTCTTCTTGGAGACTGAATTTTCATGTTTGTGGCCGGGAACAACGAAGTTCTTCTTAACTTCGTAGGAGGACTCTCATTTTCATTTTCTAAGTCAAGATAACCTCCTTTTACCGTGCTTCTATGAATTTCTGTCTTCCTACAGCTTGGAGAAAGAATTGTCTTCTGTTTCTGCTTGACGATGGAAACTCTTTTCACCTTCGGAGAGGAGCTCGTACTGGCATAAGCATATTCGTCGTCATTCTCCTTTAGTAACCTCGTGTTCTTATTATCTAGATCATTCATGGGCAGGAACAATGAAATTCTTCTTAACTTTGCCGGAGGACTCTCATTTTCACTTTCCACGTCAAAAAGACCTCCTTTTACCGTGCTACTACTACTTTCTGTCTTCCTACAGCTTGGAGAGAGAATTGTCTTCTGTTTCTGCTTGATGACGGAAACTCTTTTGACCTTCGGAGAGGAGCTTGTACTCACACAAGCATATTCATGGTCCTTCTCTTTTAGGACCCTCGTGTTTATATCATCTAAATCATCAATTACAAGTTTAGGTTTCTCCTTAACTACACGGGATTCTAGCACAATGTCGATGGCCTCTTGGTTTCCAACCTATCATATAGGAAAATCTGAATTAACAGTAATGTTCAAGTAGCATAATCACATGGTATGTCATCATGATAAATAAATCAGTTATTGATATTTCAAAAAGTTAAAAGTAACGTGACTTCACAACTCACAATAGTTGAAAGTATAGCTTATGCTCTTTCACCTATAAAACTACTCTATAAGTCTATCTTATCTTTCATTAGCTAATTTCAGCCTTTTAATGATAGTAGGATAATTAAATTAAGGAAACTTTCACAGGAAGCCGTAAATTTATCTATGCAAAATAAAAGCACAAATTCAGAGCCAATACTAGATTAAGCGAACAGATTAGCTTAAGTAAAAGTAGATGAAGACTTTACAATAGCATAAACTTTTATGACATTACATGCTATCGGAACCCAATTAGTCAAGAAAGGCCCAAGCAAATAGTATTTCTCACAAGAAGGAAGCATAAATTAAGCTTACACAAGCATTTAGCATATGAATGGAGATATGCTGTAAAGTTGTTACCTGTTCCCAGAGTCCATCAGAAGCCAAGACAATAAAATCCATGTTAGGAGTCAGATCAAGAATTGTTGTATCAGGCTCGGACACCACCCAGTCTTTGAGGTGAGCATCTCCAATACTTCTTGAGACTGATAGTATTCCATGAACTCTCCAAGCTCCCTTATGGAACTCAACGTATCCTCCCTATATAACGACCCCAATAAAACACTATTCATTGAACGCTCATAATAATATGAGATACAAACCATAGCTATAAAGAAGTATTTTAAGATACCTTATCCTCAATCCTTTTCCGCTCTTCCGATATCTCGGCTCTATGGTCCTTTGTGAGAGCCTCAGCAACTCCATTTCTACAAAGAACAGCACGACAGTCTCCTAAATTTGAGACAATAATCTCTGTCCCTTTAATTAGAACTGTGACACAACAGGCACCACTGCTTACTCCCTACAGAGGAAAATAAGTTTATAAATATTACTCAGCAAACAAGTGCATTTAATGGTTCGGATTTCACCAATGATGTGTAGCATAGTGCAGGAGACTGAGAACATACATATTGTTAACTAAAGAGGGACCATCTAAGAGGATAATACCGATATAGAACAGAGCAAGAATGTCTTCGGTTCGGATAGTGGGTATCACATATAATACTCAGATAGCAGTGACTCAAATGAGGTTCTCAGTTGATTGTGTAAGAGCTATATCAAGATAATAATCCAAAACCTAACACATACTTTGGCATTAAGGGTATATGAAAACCAAAGTGCAGTTTTTAGTTGTTTCTAATTGCATGACAAAGGAAATGGCATTGGCTAAACTCAATCCTCCAAATAAGCTCAAACAAGCTGCAATGTCTTGAAACAAGGACAAGGTTGATAATAAAACAGTAGAGGACCTACACCGAGGCAAGTGTGTTAGCAGACGCTACAAATTAACAATTATTTTAATTTTTCTCTTCACAGACTGCAAATTTTTTAAATGTTGTATTAATTTTCGATTTTGCAACCCCAAAAAAGTAATCAACCATCCTATAATTGACACCCCGATACAAAATTCACAAGCAACACTAACAAAATGTGTCGAAATAAAAAAAATGGTCAATAGATCACAGCTGTAAGCAATATCATCCTGTGAGCTAAGAAAATTACATATAGAACAAGGAGAAAGAAACATAAGTAAAAAAGATAAATTCTTATACATGATTGTGCTTGTGCCTCCAAAATTACCTGGTGCAAGAAATCTGTATCTGTTTTAAGATAAGCAGCTTTTACTGCTTCCTCCATTGCTACATTTCCAACACAATTATCAACCATCTCAACAACATTCTTGTGTAAACTATTTGCCACAAACTCTGCCGCTTTTCGTCCTCCATGTCCATCATAAACCCCAAAAAAACCCTGCCATTTCAAACACATTCAACTATTTAGCAACCCACAATAAGAAACAAAGACCTCTATCTTTATAGTATTTTGGACAAACAATTGGTGTGCATTTTACCTTCTTAGCATTCTTGTCATTCATGAAAGGAACAATCTTGTGAGTATCTTCCATGAACTTCTTCTTCCCTTTAATGGCATAAACCCCAACACCCAAATCCTCAAAACAATAAAAGCTGTCATTTTTAACAGGAGAACACCCAAATTTGAACTGGGTATCAATCACAATTTCTTTTAATACATTAGGGATCTGGATTTTGGGGGGTCTTTTGCGCTTTAGAGGGCAAGAAAAATTGATTTTTTCTTCAACAGGGGTTAAAGATTCTGAAGAAGAAACAGAAACGCAAGGATGCAAGGCTGTAACAGATGTTGTCATTTCAATTGGAAGAACAGGAAGAGATTAATTATTAATTTCTTTGTTGCATGTAATTTAATTTCTGGGTGTTATCGAAATGCTCGGGACTTTTATTTGTTTGAGACTAGAAGGGGGGTTTTCTGTAGTTCTAACGGCCAGAAAAAAAGGGGGGCTACGAGACTATATGATTAGATTTTAGAGGGTCAAAGGGGATTAGATGGTGGGAGCCTGGGAGGAGAGAGCGTCAAACCAACGTTGCACCTCGAGCCGTTGAGAGCCTACTTTTAGGGTCTAATTCTAATGGAATAAATGGTCAATGATTTGAATATCAAATGGTGGGAAATTATCAAACTTGACATCCATGCCTTGGTACCAAAAGAAGGTAATACCCGATCAATGTTCGGTAGTTATATATATTTGGTCGAAGTTATGATTGATGTTCGAAAACTTTCGGTATATGAGGCTTTCATATTTACGAAATACTTCATATTTTCTAAAAGATTTAGGAAACATGTGGAGATTGTATCATTGTACCAATTATCGAAAAATTAAATTAATGAGTCATAAGATGAAACATTGGGAACGGGTAATTGAGCAAAGATTTAGAAAACATGTGAAAATATCGGAAACCAATTTGAACATATGGCAAGAAGATATCCATCTCATGAGACAGATTATGGAATATTACCAGGATAGGAGGAAGAATATACATATGATTTTCATTGTTTTCGAGAAGACATATGATAGAGTTTCAAGAGAAATACTTTGGTGGGCATTGACAAAGAAAGGTGTTTCACACAAAAATATAGATAGCATCAAGGACATGTATGAGGGGGTCACTACTCACTAGTGTGCGAACTTTTGTGGGAAAGACAAAAGAGTTCTCTATTACGGTCGGAATGTGATATCACGTATTTATATAGACTTTTCTCCCTTATTTACAAGCTAATTTGTGCGTCATTGGAGCTCTTGGGAGCTATTTTGTGCTAACTATTGTATATAGTTGTGGTTTTGTGTTTTAGTATTGAATTGCAGGTTTTAGGGAGTTTTCTCCTTATTCCCGAGTTATTTGGAAGCAACCACGGCTTTACGAGATGTTACGAGGCACGTAGGAAGGCTTACGAGCTTTATGGATAGTTTAGGAGGTCCCAAGACCTCTAAACGTGAAGAATTACGAGCTAAAGAGTGAAAAGGAGCTTCCCGTACTCTGATCGGGCAAGAAATGGCCCGATCGGGCGGTGAAGTTTCGTACCCGATCGGTCGGAAATCACCCGATCCCATCGGGTGGAAAAGCTATCGGGCAAACGAGGCCCGATCGGGTGGGCGATCGGGCGGAGCCATTTTTGGTAGTCACGTTGCTGTTGCGTGCTGCGCTGAATAAGGATCGAAAATTGGGTCTTTTTACCCCAGGCCCTATCGGGCGTAATCATCCCACCCGATCGGGTGGAGGCCCATGTGTGCTGCTTGTGCGTGAAGATGTGCTGGGCTCCAATTGGTTGATGGCCCGATCGGGTGGTGAGGGCACGATCGGTTGGAAGGTCCAACTTTCCTAGCTAAATGTTGCTGATTGCTGATGCGTGCATGTATGGGCTTGATTTGCTAAGCCCAAGGTGGATTTAATTGTGTGCGTACGTGCAAAGCAGCTGGGTGGATTTGTTTTGGCCCCTTATTATCTTTATTTTTTTTATTTCATTTTTTATTTTGTTTTTGGTTTTTGGATAAATAGCTAAGTTTTATTTACTTAGGGGAGAGGATTATTCCTTATTCGATTAGTTTTAGGATTTAATTTTGCTTTCTTAGTTAAACACTTTAATTAGTTCAAGAGGTGATTGAACCTGGGATTTATTTCAATAAAGGTTATACCTTTCCGTCAATTGGTATTATTCTTCTCTACTCTTAATTTCTTTAATTACTTTGATTGCTTGGTTTAATTATTAAATCATTCATGATGCAATTGTGAGGGTTTCATATTAGTTTTGTTGTTGTTAATTCGATTATGGGTGAGTAGTTCTCTTTCTAGGGTGTTAGATAGGAAAGTCATGTTTATACCATGATTGTGATTTAGATTTCTATCAATTTCTAGGGCTTGATTAGGGTGATTGTGATGTGGTTTGTTCTTATTGAGTAATTAATGTCAGTGTACAATTTCATTGATTGCTTGTGGTTAATAGTTGTTTGCACAGATCCGTCTTACGACTAGAGGCCAAGGACACGTCAGTAGTTTTGATTACGTTAGTGAACATGCGGCGTATGTTGAACTATGAGCGTTGAGTCTTAACCATAGCTCAACACATGCTCTAATCCCCCGACTCTTGACTTAGGTTTTGATAGAATTTGACCCTTTTTGATTGGTATAAGCATGGTGGACTGACCTAATACCCTAGGCTTTTAGTCCATAGTTAATTCCTCGTTTTATTCCGTCTTCTGTAGTTTAAACATTAGTTCAGTTAATTCTTATCTGATTTGATCTGAAGTAGCTGATTGGTTGAATATTAATTTAGAAACTCTGTCTCCCTGTGGATTCGACCCTTCTTCCATTGACTACCTTAGTTAGAGGACTGTAGGTTTATCTTTGATTAGGTGATACGACTAAAACCTTATCAGAATGCATCACAATTCCGCACTTAGTCCCTTTCTCTTTACTCTAGTTATGGACAAACTAAAAAGGTCAAATTAAGATGCTATCTCGCGGGTATGATCTTTGCGGATGATATCGTGTTGATTGATTAGAAAAAGGAAGGTTTGTAACACCCTGACAATTCTCTCTTTTATTTTTTATTTATTAAAAATATAATCTCATTTATAAGTATGAGATTATATTACGGTAAGAAGAATAATTCTCTGGGCTGCTCCCACCCAGAGTCTCATTACAAGCCACACACTCTCCTCCCTCTCTTTTATAAAATACTTCCTCTATTTTTTTTAAGTGCAACATTTCACTTTTCACACTTACCGAGACACATTTTGTACCATTTTTATATTTAATTATGCATTTGTAAAAATTAAGACAACAAGATATTAATACGGAAAAATTGCCTAGAATAATGCAACCTTTTGGTGATTCGCAAATAATAATGCAACCTTTCGATTATTCTGGAATAATGCAACCTTAATACCCCATTTATTTCAAACAGGACAAAACCGGTTATGACTTGAAGAATAGGTAAAATGAGACACTTGTCGCATAATGATTGGCTCTCATATACAATTTTTAAAAAGTAAAATAAATACAAAATAACAAAAATAAAATAAAAATAAAAATAAAATAAAAATCAAACCACCCCTTCCCCGTTAACCCTCTCTCTCCTCCCCACCCACATCCCACCACCTCCCTTTCCCAGCCACAAACCACCTGAGCCGCCGCCAATCTCACCCCACCCCATTTTTGCCGGCGAGGCTGGTCTGAGCACCGAGGAGGAGAGAAGGCAGGGGTTTCGGTTCGTGGTGGCGCAGCCACGAGGAGAGGAGGGGAAGCGAAGGCGGGGGAGGGGGTTTCGTCCGGTGGTGGTGCAGCCACGAGGTGGAGAGGGGAAGCGAAGGTAGGGGGAGGGGCTTTCATCTGGTGGTGGCGCAACGAAGAGGAGGGGGTCGTCTGGTGGTGGTGAACCAAGCTGGGTTTGGCGTTTCAGGGAGGGGGGT
Source organism: Patellifolia procumbens (assembly GCA_947645195.1). Classification (NCBI taxonomy): domain Eukaryota; kingdom Viridiplantae; phylum Streptophyta; class Magnoliopsida; order Caryophyllales; family Amaranthaceae; genus Patellifolia; species Patellifolia procumbens. The sequence continues at coordinate 2,657,092 of CANSGD010001541.1, forward strand.
TCGTCCGGTGAGAAGGGAATGGTGAAGGGTGGCGTTTCGTGGGTGTGGGGAGGTGGGGGAGGTGGCGCTGGGGGTGGGGGTGGGTGGGGGAGCTGAGCGGGTTTCGTTTGGGGTGGGGGTGGGGTGAGGGTGGGGGAGCTGGGCAGGTTTCGTTTGGGGGTGGGGGAGGTTGGGGCTTGTGGGAGGGGGGGTGGGAGGGGTGGGCTGGGATGGGGATGGGGGTTTATTTTATTTTATTTTTTAATATTAATATATTAAAAGAATTTTAAGTTTTAAATAAAAAATTAATAATGGCTCAGATTACAGGTCATTTGTCCTGTTTAAAATAAATGGGGTATTAAGGTTGCATTATTATTTGCGAATTGCCAAAATGTTGCACTATTTTAGGCAATTTTTCCTATTAATAATGTATATATCGAGACGAATCAAACGAGATCCAAGAAGACTTTTTTTATATGCATAAATCATACAAGCCTGTTAACTTTATAATGAATGAATAGTGTCAACGTCAATATGTTGCACTTAAAAAGAAACGGAGGAAGTACATTTTTTCAACTAAACTCAGAGAATTATCAAAATATTATCGTCCGAGTCAAAACGTATCAGCTTACTTAAAATTTTACAGCGTAAAACATTTAAATAAATACTTAAACCATAGTAAATGTCAAACTCCAAACATGGTTTAAAAGCAACTTAAAATAAATAATCTATAAATTAACTTCAAAACCAAGACATATATAAGTGAAGCGATGGAAAAGAGAAAGTAATATTGCATCATCATTTCAAAATCCCCAATGAGTATGAATGCAGTGACTCTTCCAGCCTATAGGCAAATACTCATTGATGGACTGCTCGCCAATTAAAGGGTCATAACAGGATCAATAAACATAACCATAATTGACACACAAAAAGGCACGTAACCAACAAAGCTGAGTACATACATAGCAACATAGAACACATACATCTAGCATGATATTAACATGGATATAAAAAATTCTAATTTTTGTCTTAGGATTAAACCTTGTGATCAAACAATCCAATTGACGAACAATTAATCCTCAATTTATTTGTTGACTAAAATCAACAATAGAAATGTCCGAAGACAAAGGTACAACTTATTCTACAAAGCCCTCAATCTGTGCAAAAGTAATAAAATAATCATAATAATATCCAATTTCAACTTACCCACAAAGCCCTTGGTCTTTGCAAAGTAACAAAATAATCATAAGGGAAAATTTATTACAATCCAAGATCCAACAATAAATATATTTGTCAATCCCTCATACAAATTAATAAATAAATATCCATTCTTAAACATGCTTGAATCAAACATCCATTTAATCATGTACTCCCTCCGTTTTTTTAATATGCACATTTTTCCATTTTGGGGTGTTTTTTTTAATTGGTACCTTTCTACCTTTTCCTATAAATGGAAGGTTGGCCCACCTATTTATTACACTTTTCTCCTACTTTTTCTTTCCTTCTCTCCACCTTTTTCACTTTTTCCTTACTTTTTCTAATCTTCTTTTCTTCCTTTTTGCACTTTTTTCTTGGTCCACGCGCAAAAGCAAACATGCATATTAAAAAAACGGAGGTAGTAATAAATAAATATAGGCAATTCACATGCTTGACAACACGTAATTCCACATTTCAAAAGCCACATGTAATTCCATGTAAGTGTTGTAAAATATTAAAAGAGGATACGTGGTCCAGTCAAAGACTGCCACGTGGCCCAATGGATTAGTGACACGTGGCTCCTCCTCCATATAATACTTGGCGGCATACGAGAGGATTGCTGGTGACCTCACTAATTCAGAATAAGAGAGGCCCAATTATTCCCTAAAGGAGGGAATAATCAGCCCAAATCCCATGAAAGGAAGAAAGTGATTGGTTAAAAGGCTCAAGGCAATGATACTATGACAAGTGTCATCCCCTCATTCCCCCACCAATTACAACCCTCTATTCTAGGGTGCTCCTTTCTATACATAGATACTATAAATAGCCCCTCATAATCAGGTAAAAGGACACAACCACTCTCTTAAACTTACTTTATCAAAATTCATACTCAGATTTTATCTATTGAATACTGACTTAAGCATCGGAGAGGGAATCAAACCCAAACCTCCGGTTTGGTTTTCCCCTTTTTTGCAGGTTCGGAAACGAAGCTACGTCTCTGCACAAGCCTCCCAATTTCATCAACCCTATACCTGTCCACTATCTGGACAAACACCGTTTACAAAAAGTTTACGTAAAATATTTGGCGCCGTCTGTGGGGAGGCGCGGAGATGACAGATTGCAATTCGTCCAACTGAGGACAAAGGATGAGTCCTTATGTACAAGTCAATGATACCGTCGACGATGAACGTCCGCCTAGGGGACAGGACGAGCAGCGACAGAATGATCCCATCGGGGCAGTCTAGGAGCCCAACCCTACTCTCCCGGTCACGGCGGCTCATTTAGAAAACGCCTTAAATGAGTTTCAAGCCAGGATGGCCCAAGTTGTCCAAGATCAGATTAAGAGCAACATGTTGTTCTTCCGAGTAGGTTCCCAGCCGGATTCTAGGCTCACTCCTAGAAGAGGAGCTTCTCAGGAGAATGTAGCTGGACCAAGCGGGGCTAGACGACCAGAGGAAGCCCGGAGGACTTCTAGGGGAAGGCAGCCTGCTCGGAGTGAGCAACCACGTCGTCTAGACTGGAATCTAGTTGTCACCAACCCAGTGAACAGACCAGTGGACGGTCGTCGAATGGAGACTGACGCTAGGGAATACTTACAAGCAAAGAGGGTAGCGGCCCAACAAAGGTCGGCTACTGGTTCAACGCCATACTTGCAGGACCCCAGCCTGAGGATTCGGAGTCACACTATGGAGCAAGGAAGGACTCCGTCTATCTATGAGCCTCGTCATGACCGAACAGTTGTTCAGCCCAATGTTTAGCGGAGGACTTCTCAGCAGAATGTTTATAGGCGAGGGTCCCAGGAGGTCAGTTCGTCAAATCCAATCCTAAGGGAATGTCGAAGGGATACTGTTCCAGTTGATGCACGCTTTAGGGAGCTACGCATAGATTGGCCGACGCCTTTCTCAGCCAGAATAATGCAAGCCCCTCCCTGTGCTAAGGTTAAGCTACCAACCATTGATCCATTTGACGGCACTACTTGTAACATCCCGTCCTTTAACAGTAAATAAAATAAAGATAAACTAAAATAAAATGAAATAAACTAATAAATAAAGGGTCAGTGGCAGCGGAAATACCACTGGGACGGAAATGTTATTCTAAAACACGAAATAGAATAATAATCCCAAATCAAAATAATCCTCAAATAATTAAGGAAATGAGGTCCCATACCCTCATTCCACAAAAACATACTAAAATCCCAAAATAACGCATCAAACCATAAATCCAAACTAGAGCATAATCCAAAAGATAAGAACATCCATGACAAAACTACTTAAGACCCACTAGGAAGGTGGTCTTAATATTCCTATCATAGTGCTCATCTACAACTACTAGGACCATGTCCTTCCTCACAGGACCATGTCTCACAGCCCCAGTCCAGACAGTAACAATCCTAAAGTTCCACATCTGCAAAGATATACACCAAAAATCCACAATCAGTGGGGAGTAACTAACAGCTCTCCCAGTCCAATCAGGATTCAGTTAACAATTTAAAATATGAAGAATAAAGTCAGGCATACACAGTAAACATACAAAGCATAAAGAAAACATACAATATGCAAAGTAGGAGACTATAAGACAAGAGCAACATTAATAGTCATCAAGAAGGATAAGTATAAAAGTTTCCATAAATAGATCGTCAAAAGAAAAAGGCTTCAAAAGAAAAAGAGACTTCAAAATAGTAAGTGAAATCAATAAAGAAATCATCAAATGAAATAATATGAGTGAGATGAACGCTAGTGACCCGCAGCCCACTTCCTAAGAGTATGTCAGATCGCAACCTCCAAAATGGCCTATGGGTTACGTTCCCTACCGTCTGTGTCTAAGAATGACCAAACTCCCGATGCAGGATAGTACGCGCGGTACCTCCTGACCTCTCGGACGACAACATATCCTAAGTTTCTCCAATGTAGGGTAGCACCCTGCTCAGTGCCCCCTCATTTCTCGGAGTGCATGTTCAGTATCTTTGGGATAAAATAATCCCTTAGACTACTCAACTCAAAGTAAAACAATTAAACCAAATAAGTTCTTCAAAACTCAAATATTCAACAAACATCAAACATTCTTCAAATATTCTTCAAACCATCAAATACTCCAAATATACTTCAAATACTTCAAGCACTTCAAATACTTCAAATAGAAATAAAATCGTAATTCTTCAAATAAATACTTCAAATACTTCAAATAGAAATAAAATCATACTTCTTCAAATAAATACTTCAAATACTTCAAATAGAAATAAAATCATAATTCTTCAAATAAATACTTCAAAAATCAATTCTTCAAAATAAAGTAATTAAATCAAATGCTCTTCAAAACAAGGTTTAGAAAATATATATATTAAAACTCCTTCAAATCACAATTTAAATATAAATCCATCAAAGTCGTTATCTGAGTTTGGGTACGAGGTTGATTATAAATTTTTAATTATAAATCTTCTCCGTACATAACTCTTGGCGAAATAATGATAAGGACAGTATTATTCTCCCCCGAGCATTACAACGTCGATAACTCAAATTTATAAAAGTACTAAATGCGGTTTCACCATAACATACAACACCACATTACAAGAATTAAATCATTCAACCATACTTCCAACATTTAATGCAACAAAACTGCAGTAATAATAAAAAAAATAAAATACTACAACAGTGCTGCCAATACCCAACAAGACAAAGCAGTAGGCCAAAAAGAAAAAAAGGAGGAGCAGCACTGGGTCGCGGGCCGCGATCGGGCCTCGCGAGGCGCGACGCTGCTCGCGGGTCGCGAGCGGCTACTGCCTCTTCTTCGTCCGTTTTTGGTATTTACGAAATCAATTAAATTCACATCAAACATGCTCTCAATACTCATGAAAAATTTAAATATAACCATAACATCAAAAATTAGGCATGCTCGAAATTAATACTTCAAAGAATTAAAGAACAAAATAATTACAAGTCGCTTAGCTCATAAAATTCCAATTATGAACATGCTCAAAACATAAATAATCAAATCCATTTAACCCAACAAAATTTCCAGCAATTTAATAATCAAAATAAACCATTTAAAAACATTAAAGAACAATCCCAAAAGCATATACATCAAATATAAGAATTAGGGCATGCTTAGAAGTCAAGAACTACTCAATTAAATTCATTCACTTCACCAAATTAACTTCCATCAATATTAAAATAAATAAAAAGGCTTAAAGAACAACTAAAAACATGCTAAATCATAATCCAAGTTACCATAACAATTCTATCATCAAATACACTTCAACTAAAACATCAAAAACAATAATTTCATAATTTAAAATGAATTACAGCATTAATAAAATAAATAAAATTGTGAATTAAACATACTAATCAATGAAGTAAACAAAAAGTAACAACCCTAACATGATACTACTCAATACTAACCATTCTAACATCATAAACAACAATTTTAAGTACTCTAAACATGAAATAAAACAATAAAACAACCTAACATGAATTCTGATAAAATAATAATACTAACATCGTAGATCTAACATTTAAAACACATCCTAACATGATTCTAACATACTTAAACAATTAAATAAATACTAAAGTACTAGAAGGGATGTTAGTTACCTCGATCTACCCAAAGAGTAATGAAAACCGAAAAATAAGAGTAAAGAAATGGCCTAGAAAATCGCCACTTGAGAGAAATACCAAGAGAAAATAAAACCCGAACTTGAGTCTTGAATTAATGCTTGAATAAGAATTTTTAGGTCACTAGGAAGTAGGAAATTGTGAAGAACAAGTGGGAAAACATTTTCCCCTTTTTTCTTTGTAATAGGCGTGTGATAGGGGGATTAGGAGGGGTGTTTAATTGCTGTAATTTAAGTGTTAGGACAGCAAATAAGAGAATAGGAGTAAGAATAAATAGTGACCAAAATAAGGAGGAAGAATAAGGGAGAAAGGGTTCTCATTGGTGGAAGAGATTCTACCCAAAAATAAAATAGGCAAGCTCTAATATTAAAACAAAATCCCCCCCTTCCAAGCTCCCCTTGGCCGGCCACCCTTAAACACACAACCAAGTGGGTCGGCCCACTTAAACGGTAAATGGAACCTTCAATTAGTTTAGCCCAATCAATAAAATAACAAGGCTCCAACTAAAAATAAATACTAAGTACCAACACTACAAAAATATAGATAAAAATACTACCTCTATAAAAGTTCAAATAATCACAACACATTAATCATAAACATTTAATCACAACAAATAATTATAAACACTCAATACTTAAGAAAATAATAATAAGTTATATATAAATTTAGTTTTCAAATATAAACATATATAATTATACACAACAACACTCAAATAATTATATATATATATAAAGAATATATATAAATAATAAAGGATATAAATAAATATAACGTAATAAATAATAATTAACGCGCGAAATTTCTAGTGAAATTACGGGGTGTTACACTACTGATCCAGATGATCATCTTTCAGCATACAAACACCAAATGTATGTCCAGGCTGTGGACGATGCTACATGGTGTAAGAACTTCCCGGCTACCCTGAAAGGGGTTGCTCAGAAATGGTTTAACAATTTACCAGCAAATTCCATCAACAACTTTACTGAGTTAAGTTACTCATTTACCAGTCACTTTGTAGCCAACAGGCAAGAATAAAAGACCAGTATTCATTTGGGGAAGATCGTCCAAGCCCCAAAAGAATCTCTGAGAAGTTTTGTGAAGAGGTTTAATCTTGAAGCCCTCCAGATCCACGACCTGAATGCTGGTGTAGCATTTGATGCCTTCATTCGAGGACTGCGTCCAGGAAGCTTCAAGTTTGATTTGGTCAAGAAGAAAGTAAGCACTTTGGCCGAAGCTTTAAGGGAAGCCGGAGCTTTCACACATGCGACAGACGTGTGTGCTGAAGCTAAGCACTCAGAGTCTAAGAAGCTCGAGGAGCCTGTTCAAAAACCTAAGAACAATCCTAAGAAGGATGAGACCTGGGTAGTGTCTTCAAGCACAACCCCGTCAAGAAGAGAGAAAAGAAAAGAAAGGGCTGTGTCAGCTGAGCCCATTGAGTTTAATAAGGACCAGTACTCCATCCTTATGGAAATCAAGGATCAGCATGAACTCAAAGCCCCAGCCGAGATGAAGACACCTTACAAGAACCGGGACAGAAGTAAGTATTATCACTTCCACAAAGATTGTGGGCATGAGACTAATGAATGTAAGCACTTGAAGAGAGCTTTGGAGCACCTTGCAAAGCAGGGAAAGATGAATCAGTATGTGTCTCGTGAAAGTCATTTTCAGAAGAAGGATTTTCGGCAGAGTAAAAAGAAAGAAATTGCTAGTACTGATGAAGATGTAGTTTTGGTGATATCCGGCGGATTTGCAGCCGGAGGACCAACTTTGCGAGGACACAAAAATTATGTTAGGGAGCTCGGCCAAGTGTTGCTAACAGGAAAAACCAAGGTGGACCCATTCCCCTTGGTGACGGTGAGTGAGGGAGATCGTGGTTAGATTAGAACCCCTCATGATGATCCCCTGGTCGTAGAAATGAAGATTGCCAATCTAAGAGTACGAAGGATCCTTCTCGACACTGGCAGCTCAACTGACATTATTAGCGCTGATTGTTTGTCAAGACTGAAGTTTGATGAAAAAGATCTTCTTCCAGTCCACCATCCGATTATAGGATTTGGAGGTGGAATCATACATCCGGTCGGGACGGTGTCGTTGCCCGTTCGAGTCGGAGAGAAGGAAAAGAGTAGAACTATGTTCATAAAGTTTCTGGTTGTCAAGGATCTGACAGCATACAATGTAATTCTGGGACGTCCTACCCTCAATAACATTAAGGCGGTCATCGTCACTTATCTCATGTTGATGAAGTTCAAGTGTGACGATGGCCAGGTCAGCACAATCTACGGAGACCAGCGGGCCGCTAGGGAATGTTATCTTACAACCTTAAAGCCTTCGTCATGGAAGTTGAGTGAAGTTGAGCCCATGGATGTATACCAGCCCAAAGAGGCTGGGGCAGAGACAGTAGGAACGACCAGAATGAAGGAGGAAAACAACGAATGCTGCTTCCGTAAGGAAGCTGGCTGGAGAAAGAAATGAATTGTATGTTACTCCGGAAAGGAAAACGGCAAGAGATCTGCCCAGCAAGAAAAGGAAGTTCACTCAAGTCAAAGAAGAACCAAGGTCTTCAACTGAGGTGATGACGATCGCAAGCTTGACACTGGATCGTCCTAAGCCTGCTGAAGCCCCTTTAAGCATTTGCTTAGATGATTCTCGTCCAGAAAGGACTTTGCAGATTGGGGCAGGTTTGAAGCCCGAGTTACAAGAAGCTATCATAGCACTGTTGAAGGAATATTAGGATATCTTTGCCTATGGGGCAGAAAAGATGCCGGGAATTGACCCCGAAGTGGCTGTACATCGGCTAAACGTTGATACAGCCAGGAAACCGGTCAGGCAGAAAAAGAGACATTTGGGACCTGTCAGGAATCAAGCAGTAGACGAAGAGGTCAGGAAACTACTTGAGGCAGGTTTCATCAAGGAAATTCACTACCCAGATTGGGTGGCAAACGTGGTCATGGTCCCCAAGCCGAATGGAACTTGGAGGATGTGTGTTGACTATACGGACATGAACCAGGCTTGCCCCAAAGATAGTTTTCCTCTACCCAAGCTGGATCGACTAGTAGATTCGACGGCCGGGCATGCGTTGCTAAGCTTCATGGATGCATATTCACGGTTTCATCAGATTCCAATGCTGCCGGAGGACCTGGATAAAACTTCATTCATAACAGAAAAGGGGTTGTATGGCTGGCTCATGATGCCCTTTGGTTTGAGAAATGCCCCGGCAACCTTTCAAAGGCTCGTCAACCAGATCTTTTCACCTCAGTTGGGATGAAATCTGGAAGCATACATTGACGACATGATTGTCAAAAGCCAAGAAGAAACAGATCATGTCAAAGACCTGCGCGAAACTTTTGAAACATTGCGCAAGTATAAATTAAGACTCAATCCAAAAAAGTGCGTTTATGGGGTTTCAGTTGGCAAGTTCCTTGGGTTTCTAGTAGATCAGCGTGGGATAGAAGCAAACCCTGAAAAAATCCAAGCTATACTCGACATGAAGCCTCCAACAAAGGTGAAGGAAGTACAGCGGCTGACTGGTTGTTTAGCGGCAGTGGGACGATTTTTGTCCAAGTCAAGTGACAAGTGTCATCATTTTTTTGCGACGATAAAGAAGACAACAAAGTTTCAATGGACTCTTAAAGCAGATGAAGCCTTACTTGAAATCAAGAAGCATTTACAGCAGCTCCCCCATCTGATAAGTCTGGTGGTCGGGGAGAAGTTGTATGTTTACCTGGCTGTTTCTCCTAAAGCAGTCAGTGCAGCACTGTTAGCTGAGAGAGATGCTATACAAACCCCTATATACTTTGTGAGTCAAGTACTCAAGGATGCAGAGAGCAGATACACTGTTGTAGAGAAGTTCGGTCTGGCCTTAGTAGTGGCTAGCCGAAAGCTAAGGCCCTATTTCCTGGCTCATAATATAGTTGTTTATACTGATCAGCCGCTAAAGCAAGTCTTACAGAAGCTAGAGGCGGCTGGAAGAATGCTCAAATGGGCGAATGAACTGAAGATGTTCGACATTACTTTTGAACCAAGGAAAGCGATTAAGGGACAAGCCTTGACAGACTTCATTTCTGAACTAACTCGACCAGTGCTGGATCCGGTAAAAGACCCCTCTGAGGGCAGTCAGTGTTGGAAGCTAATGGTAGACGGTTCGTCTACCACTCAGGGAAGTGGGGTAGGCCTTATTTGTCAGTCCCCTGAGGGAGATAAGTATGAATATGCCGTACGTTTTAAATTTTTGGCGTCCAATAACGAAACTGAATATGAAGCCTTACTGGTCGGAATCCGTGTTTGCCGAGCAGCGGGAGCTAGAGAGTTGGAGGCAAAGTCAGATTCTCTTCTGGTCGTCAGCCAGGTTAATGGGGAGTATGAATGCAAAGAGGCCTCCATGGCTAAGTATGTCCAGCTGGTAAAAGAAGAAATCAAGCAATTAGATGGATTCACCTTGGTACAAGTACGTAGGTCTGAGAATCATCGGCCTGATGCTTTGTCTAAACTAGCAAGTTCTGCTTTAGGCGACACTCCAAGAACTGTTTTCTGGGAGGTTCAAGAAAAAAAGAGTATTGATCAGGAAGAGGTGATGTTTTTGAGCCGAGAGAACAATTGGATGGAGCCTATTCTTCACTACAAAAAGACCGGCTAATTACCAGAAGACTCGGCAGAAGCAAAATATGTTAAGGCTCGTGATAAATGGTTCGAAGTTTGGGACGAGACATTGTACAAGATATCATATGATCGTCCGTTGTTGAAATGTATTACTGATAGGTTTTAGTCGTGTCACCTAATCAAAAATAAACCTACGGACCTCTAACTAGGTAGTCAGTGGAAGCAGGGTCGAATCCACAGGGAGACAGAGTTTCTAAATCAATATTCAACCAATTCAGCTACTCCAGATGAAATCAAGAAGGAATTAATTAAACTAAGGAATAGACTACGGAAGACTGAATAAATCGAGGATTAAACTATGGAATAAAAGTCTAGGGTATTAGGTCGGTCCACCATGCTTATACCAATCAAATAGGGTCAACTACTATTAAAACCTAAGTCAAGAGTCGGGGGATTAGAGCCTATGTTGAGCTATGGTTAAGACTCAACGCTCATAGTTCAACATACGCCGCATGTTCACTAACGTAATCAGAACTACTGATGTGTCCTAGGCCTCTAGTCGTAAGACGGATCTGTGCAAACAACTATTAACCACAAGCAATCAATGAAATTGTACACTGACATTAATTACTCAATAAGAACAAACCACATCACAATCACCCTAATCAAGCCCTAGAAATTGATAGAAATCTAAATCACAATCATGGTATAAACATGGCTTCCCTATCTAACACCCTAGAAAGAGAACTACTCACTCATAATCGAATCGGCAACAACAAAACTAATATGAAACCCTAAGAATTGCATCATGAACAATTAAATAATTAAACTAAGCAATCAAAGTAATTAAAGAGATAAAGAGTAGAGAAGAGTACCAATTGGCGGAAAGCAGGAACCTTTATTGAATTCGAAATAGGTTTGATCACCTCTAAAGTAATCTAAAGTGTTTGAATTCAACTAAGAGCAATGTAGAATAAAACTAGTCTAAAACCTAATGAAAGATTAATAATCGATCAATCAAAGGTAATGAGGAAAAGGTATTTATAATACCCCTCAAGTTCACTAAAAATCGGAACAAAAAAGTGAAAAAGCGCGATAAAGAGCACCAGACCCGATCGGGCCCGAGCACAGTACCCGATCGGGTCCACATACAAATTCTCCCAACTTTACTTCTGGACTCTGGCAGCAGCAGTGCAGCAATAAGGCGAGAAAACGGCCCACCCGATCGGGTCGGGTGGTAGTCACCCGATCGGGTCTGGCGACAACTTAGGCCAGCGTGTTCCCCTCGCCTGTAGCACCGCAACGAGACCAAGCAGCACTCCACCCGATCAGGTCGGGCGGTAGCCACCCGATCGGGTTTGGGGACATGCTTCCTCGCCCGATTCGATCGGGCAAACATCGCCCGATCGGGTCCGCAACTTTTATACCCGATCATAAATACTTCGCCCGATCGGGCTATTTCTGCCCGATCAGTGCACGGGAAATCCTTTTGACTCCTTTGCTCTCTAATCTTCACGTTTAGGGGTCTTGGGACCTCCTAAACTATCCATAAAGCTCGCGAGCCATCCTACGTGCCTTGTAACATCTCGTAAAGCCGTGGTTGCTTCCAAATGATTCGGGAATAGGGAGAAAACTCCCTAAAACCTGCAATTCAACACTAAAACACAAAACCACAACTATATACGATAGTTAGCATAAAATAGCTCCCAAGAGCTCCAATGACGCACAAATTAGCTTGTAAATAAGGGAGAAAAGACTATATAAATACGTGATATCAATTACCAGGTAAGATGGCCTTGAAGTACTGAAGGATTTGCATGAGGGTGTTTGTGATTCGCACATTGGCGGCCAAGTATTGGCTGAAAAGGCACGCAGAACTGGCTATTTCTAGCCAACATTGACTGCTGATGCCGTGGAGTATGCAATAAAATGCGCTAGCTGCCAGAAGCATGGCCATCCCTTTAAAAGACCGTCAAATTTTCTAACACCAATCCTGACTCCTTTGCCGTTCGCTAAGTGGGGAATGAACATTCTAGGCCCTTTTCCCATGGTGGCCGGACAGAAAAAAATTGTTATTGTGGCTGTGGACTATTTTTCGAAGTGGGTAGAGGCTGAAGCAGTTAGGAGTATTAAGACGAATAACGTAAAAAGGTTCATCTGGAAGAACATCATAACGCGATTTGGGATGCCCCAGTCGATTGTGTTCGACAATGGACCACAGTTTGAGACTCCTAAACTGAAGGACTGGCTCTCAGAGAGAGAGATTAAATCCCACTTTGCTTCTGTTGCACACCCACAAGCAAACGGCCAGGTAGAAGCTTTCAATAAGATCAGATCAGAAGGTATAAAGAAGAAGTTAGAAAACACCAAGGGCTTTTGGGTGGAAGAGCTTCAGCTGGTCCTTTGGTCCATCAGAACTACAGCCAAGAATTCAACAGGGGAGACGCCCTTCATGCTGGTCTATGGAACAGAGGCTGTCCTACCTATTGAAATTGAAGAACCCACCCTCCGCGTCATGTTATATTCAGAAGAGACCAACTGGGCGGCAATGCGTCTGGCATTGGACAAGTTGCCGGAAGTCCGAGGTAATGCTCTTTGGAGGATGGAATTGTACAAATTACGCATGGCTAGGGAGTTCAACAAGCGGGTAACCAGACGACCTCTCAAAATAGGGGATCTGGTTCTTCGAAAGATGGAGGCTGTAGGACGAGCAAAGGAACTGGGCAAGTTAACCCCGAACTGGGAAGGTCCTTATTTGGTGGTCGAGGAGGTTCGCAGCGGCACATTTAAGCTACAAGACTTAGATGGACGCCTCATACCACGAACCTGGAATTCCTATAATCTGAAGAAATACTATGTTTAATCAAGTGCGAAGTTTTTTACAAGTTGTGAATGAAGTGCTGCGGCACAGAAAAATATTTTAGAAATGTATTACATGTACCTTAGCTTAGGCTAAGCAAACTTCATATCAATACATATTCTAAATCTGGTCTATGGTTTGAGTTGCTATATTATATGTGGTTTACACACTTAGCGAGGGGCATTTTATTATCCAAAGCCATCTTGGGGCATTTTACCATGGATGGACGAAAGATGGTTATTAGATAATAAACCATAAAAGACCATTATGAATGACAGATATTACTTCCTAAAGGAAGACGTCTGCAAAAATCATCACAATCTGTCCAAGACATAACTGATGAATAAAGACTCCTTGATTAAAGGTTTTTACTTTAATAAGAAGAAATTAGTAAACCGTCCAAATCCAAGTTCATTGAAACTTTGAAAATGGACGAACATTGCTTCCTAAAGGAAGCCGGCTAGAGAGATGTATTTCCTTATGATATGAATATGGCTCTATGAAAGCAATATTCAAGTGTACTCCAATGCAAAGGAACCTAGATAATTAAAAGTCCGAATTTTTATGTGTTTTTGTGGCTAAAGTTTGTATCTTTGTGTGTTTATGGGATATGGAAATTAAATCAATCACTCCTGAAAGATTTAATTAACTTTCAATCTCACTTAAACCACTCCTGGAATTAAGTAGATTAATCACTCAATAATTAACACTCCTGAAAATTATTAAATGGCACGAAGTTAATTGACAAACAATTAAGCTCGAAAAATGACTCAAAGTTCTTAACATTTTCTGAATGAGAAATGGCGTACAAAGCTCCTTATTTATACTAGTACACTCTAGTATGATAAGGAACCCTAATTCTATCTAAAAAGCAAGATAAAACTAAATCCCTAAAATGAAGGGAAAGATAAGCAAGGAATGAAAATGATAGGCATTCGGCCTTATCACCTTTCCACACGCCTCCTTATCTTTTTTACTATAAACATCAATCCTAATCCCAATAGGATTTGGAAACCTACTAGAATCTACATAACCAACCGAAATTTCGGCCCTAATGTAGTTTTTATTACATGAATAAAAATGACTCAACAAAAGCAAATAGAATACTCTATAAATGGCTATGGACGCCCCATATTAGCCATTTCAAGCTAGTTCTTCTTCCCAAGCTAACATAGTCACAAAAGATCCATTGGCCTTGAGCTTGAATCCAAAGGTCTCAAGAACCAAGCAAATAGGCTCATCTCCAATGGTTGACTTTGGCTCTTGACTCACGTCATTCTCCCCCTCTTCAATAGAATTTGTCCTTAAATTTTTATCATCATAGTAAGGACTAAGATCTCCAACGTTGAACGTAGCACTCACACCTCCATACTCACTTGGAAGATCAATCTTGTAGGCACTATCTCCAATCACCTCAAGCACCTCAAAGGGACCATCAGCCCTAGGCATGAGCTTATTCTTCCTCTTGCTTGGGAACCTCTCCTTTCTCAAATGAATCCACACAAGATCGCCACTTTTGAACTTTGGTTGCCTTTTATGCTTGTTTGCTCTCTCCTTGTATTGAGTGTTCATCTTCTCTATTCTTGCCTTGACTTGCTCACACGTTTTTTTGAAGGTTTCGAACCTCTTCTTTGCATCAACATGAATTTCAGATTTGGTTAGTACAATAAAATCAATAGGAAGGAAAGGATTGATACCATAGACCACCTCAAATGGAGATTGAGAGGTAGTGGTTGAATGAGCTCGATTATAAGCAAATTCAGCATGGGCTAGCTTCATATCCCAATCCTTTTGTGTTTTACTCACCAAACCACGCAATAAAGCTCCAAGAGTTCTATTAGTTACTTCAGTTTGGCCATCAGTTTGAGGATGATGACTAGTACTGAAAAGTAACTTGGTTCCAACCATCTTCCACAAGCTCCTCCAAAAGTGACTTAGGAACTTGGAATCACGATCACTAACAATACTTCTAGGGATGCCATGTAGGCGAATGATATCCCTAAAGTACAAATCAGCAACATGTAAAGCATCATCAGTTTTATGCATAGGTACAAAGTGAGCCATCTTAGAGAAACGATCTACCACTACCATGATAGCATCTTTTCCCCTTTGAGTTCTAGGCAACCCTACTATGAAATCCATACTCACACTATCCCAAGGAGAATTAGGGACAGGTAATGGAGTGTATAGGCCTTTATGGAAGGTACTCTTGGCCCTTTGACAACTAGCACACCTACTAACCACCATATGAACATCTTTCACCATGCTAGGCCAATAGAAACTTTCACTCAATGTGTCTAGGGTCTTTTGAATGCCAAAATGGCCAGCCACGCCACCACTATGGACTTCCCTCACCAACAACTCCCTCACGCCACTCTTAGGAACACAAAGCCTGTTCCCCTTAAACAGAAATCCTTCTTGCACTACATACATGCCATTAGGGTTATTAAAAGAATTACAAAAGTCTTCATCTTTTACATACAATTCTTTCAAATGATCAAACCCTAAAATACGAGCATCAACCATGGTTAAGAGATAGGAACGCCTAGAAAGAGCATCAGCAACAACATTACTCTTTCCTTCTTTATACTTAGAAGAAAAAGTAAAAGATTGTAGGAATTCAACCCACTTGGCGTGCCTATAATTGAGCTTTTGTTGCCCATGGATGTGTTTGAGTGCCTCATGATCTGAATGAAGTATAAAAGGCTTTGGCCTTAAATAATGAGACCAATGATCCAAGGCCCTTACAATAGCATAAAACTCACGATCATAATTGGAGTAATTGAGCTTGGCGCCACTCAATTTCTCACTAAAGAATGCAATAGGCTTCTTCTCTTGGATTAAAACAGCACCTACGCCAATCCCACTTGCATCACACTCTACCTCGAACAATTTGTGAAAATCTGGCAAGGCTAGGATAGGGGCGTTGCAAAGGAGCCTCTTCACCTCTTCAAATGATCTTTGAGCTTGAGAGTTCCAAGAAAACTCTCCCTTCTTCATCAACTCTGTGATTGGAGCCATAACTGTTGAGAAGTTTCGAATGAACCTCCTATAGAAGGAAGCTAGGCCATGAAAACTTCTACACTCATGAGCATTGCTTGGCGCCAACCATGTGGAAATAGCTTTGACTTTCTCTGGATCAACATGTACTCCATCCCTAGAAACAATATAGCCAAAAAAATCAATACTAGGTACAAGAAAGTCACATTTTTCCATCTTGCCATACAGTTTTTGTTCTCTCAATTTTTCAAACAACAGTCTTAAATGAGCTAAATGAGATTCAATACTAGTACTATATACAAGAATATCATCTAGATAGACAATAATAAACTTGTTAAGAAAGGGACGTAGTACCTCATTCATAAGCCTCATAAAAGAACTAGGAGCATTGCAAAGACCAAAAGGCATCACCATCCACTCATATAGACCTTGTTTGGTCTTAAAAGCGGTTTTCCACTCATCTCCTTCCCTAATTCTCATTTGGTGATATCCACTCCTTAGGTCTATCTTTGAAAACACCAAAGCTCCATGTAACTCATCAAGCATGTCCTCCAATCTAGGCATAGGGAAGCGATACTTGATGGTGATGTTGTTGACGGCCCTACTATCAATGCACATCCTCCATGTACCATCCTTCTTAGGGACAAGAAGGGCAGGAACGGTGCATGGACTCATGCTTTCTTTCACATAGCCTCGTTCAATCAACTCTTCAATCTGTCTTTGTAGCTCCTTAGAAGCCATAGGATCGCATCTATATGCTGGTTTGTTAGGCAAAGGTGCGCCTGGCACTAGATCAATAGCATGCTCGATCCCTCTCAAAGGTGGTAACCCTTGAGGCAACTCTTTGGGAAATACATCCCCAAACTCCTCTAACAAAGCTGCAAGGTTAGGATCCTTCATAGAAACATCATTAGTTAAAGTACATTTAACAAATAAAGCATAACCATGACCTTCTATTTCAACCTCCTTTTCGAACTCCTTGGGTGAAAGGAACAAACTTTGCTTTCTTTCATCCCTCTTCTTTGGCGCAATAGTGTTAGGAGCAAGGGCATAAGTCGAATCCTTTTGGACCCCATCAAAACAGAATACACGTTGGTCTCCCCCTCATGAATAACCTTTCGATCAAATTGCCAAGGTCTACCAAGAAGAACATGACAAGCACTCATAGGAAGAACATCACCCCACAACTCATCTTTGTAGCTACCAATCGAAAAAGAAACAAGGGCTTGTTTCTTAACCATCAAACCAGTCTTATCATCTAACCAACTCAACTTGTAAGGACAAGGATGATCTCTAACCAACAAATTCAACTTAGAGACCACATTAGATGCCACCACATTAGTGCAAGATCCACTATCAATAATCACATTGCAAGAGAAATCACCAACTCTACATCTAGTATGAAAAAGATTTTCTCTTTGCTCATGATTAGGTGAATGATCAACATGTAACGTCCTCCTAATAACTCCAATCATCCTAGAGTCATCTTCAGCATAGGCATCTTCATCCTCATTCTCCTCACTCTCATGGTCACTCTCCACCACATAGTCATACATCCTCTCTTCCTCCTCCATGGTCACGTATTGTCTCATGGTTAGGGCTTTTCTAGTGGGACAATTTGCAGCAATATGACCCCTCCCTTGACACTTAAAACACTTCCTACTATCATCATACTTCTCTCTAGAAACCACCAATTTAGGGCGCTCCCCCTTTTGTTCCCCCTTAGAAGGAATTTCATTTTTTTCAAAGGCTTTGGAAGAAGATGGATAATTAGGGTTAGGGTTAAAGCTTTTGAAAGTGGTGTTTTTCCCCCCATAGGTTTTCTTATCCTCAAGTTCATGTCTTTCAAACTTCAAAGCCAATTGACACACATCATCAAAGGTACTATAGTTGGCAATATCAATCTTTCTAGCAGTAGATTTATGAAGACCTCCAATAAACCTAGCAATTTTTTCTTGCTCAACCTCTTCATTCCCACATAGCAAGCATAAATTATCAAATTCCAAAGTATAATCATTCACACTCATAGAATTTTGAGTTAAATCACGCTTTTTCATGTATTGCCTTTGAATGAAATCACTTGGAATAAATCTCTCTTTCAACTTCTTTTTAAGCTTCTCCCAACTTTTAAGCTTAGGTTTTCCAAGTTTTGCCCTTTTTGCTTTTAGACCTTCTAACCAAATTCCAGCATATTTAGTTAGTCTAATAGTGGCAATTTTAAACCTTTTATCATCATCAAATCCCCTATAGTCACGCACTTTCTCAAGTTGTCTAATCCACTCAAGCAAATCTTCAGGATTTGCATTGCCATCAAAATCATCCAATTTTATTCCCCTATCATCATCATAAGTGGATTTAACTTTTTGGACAACCTCATGATCAGATTCATAATCAACATGATTAGGGTCGTTTCTCCTTTTAAACATATCATGCAAGGTTAATTGGGCGGTTTCCAACCTCCTAGCCCTAGCTCTGTCCTCCTCAACACCAATAAGTAAATCATGCATCATTTTTTCAAGTTTCTCCACACTAGACATGATTCAAAGCTTAAAACAATCAACAAATAAGCCACACAAATACACAAAGTCACGCCAACAAGAGCAGTAGCCAACCAACCACACAAGCCCAAACAATGATCAATAACTAGAATTAACTAGTTTAGAATGCTTACCAAGAAAGTCGGACACTTTCTTTCCTCACCCTCCTGGAAATCTGATACCAATTGATATGAATATGGCTCTATTAAAGCAATATTCAAGTGTACTTCAATGCAAAGGAACCTAGATAATTAAAAGTCCGAAGTTTTATGTGTTTTTGTGGCTAAAGTTTGTATCTTTGCGTGTTTATGGGATATGGAAATTAAATCAATCACTCTTGAAAGATTTAATTAACTTTCAATCTCACTTAAACCACTCCTGGAATTAAGTAGATTAATCACTCAGTAATTAACACTCCTGAAAATTATTAAATGGCACGAAGTTAATTGACAAACAATCAAGCTCGAAAAATGACTCAAAGTTCTTAACATTTTCTGAATGAGAAATGGCGTACAAAGCTCCTTATTTATACTAGTACACTCTAGTATGATAAGGAACCCTAATTCTATCTAAAAAGCAAGATAAAACTAAATCCCTAAAATGAAGGGAAAGATAAGCAAGGAATGAAAACGATAGGCATTCGGCCTTATCACCTTTCCACACGCCTCCTTATCTTGTTTACTCTAAACATCAATCCTAATCCCAATAGGATTTGGAAACCTACTAGAATCTACATAACCAACCGAAATTTCGGCCCTAATGTAGTTTTTATTACATGAATAAAAATGACTCAACAAAAGCAAATAGAATACTCTATAAATGGCTATGGACGCCCCATATTAGCCATTTCAAGCTAGTTCTTCTTCCCAAGCTAACATAGTCACAAAAGATCCATTGGCCTTGAGCTTGAATTCAAAGGTCTCAAGAACCAAGCAAATAGGCTCATCTCCAATGGTTGACTTTGGCTCTTGACTCATGTCACCTTAGTAAAGGAAATTCCCGTCATAACACCTTAAATTAATCAAAGGTATTATTTCCAAAGGAAACCGGCCAAAATGAGACGTCTTAGTAAAGAAGGTCTCATAACTTATAAAAGGGGTGGACTAGACACTCACCTTCATACGATGCCTTCGTCTGAGAACAGACCAAGAGTCATCCTAAGAAGGGGGGTATACAGTACCATCTCCAGCAAGGAAAGAATGATCCTTGGACGTCTTCAACCTTACATTGATACAAACCAAAGTTAGTTCAAAAAGGAAAACGTCCAAAGATTGATCCTTGGACGTTTTCCCTTGAACCTAACTTGGTATTTAACCAATAGTTAGGTCAAGAAGGAAAACGTCCAAATAATAGTCCTTAGACGTCGTCCTTTGAAACTCACTTGGTATTTAGACCAATAGCTAGTTCGAGAAGGAAAACGTCTGAAGAGTAACCCTTTAAGGAAGCCGTCAGAACATATTTACAAAATGGTTTATCTACTCGTCCAAGAGGTTTATACACTGGCCGCCTTCCTTCATGGGGCAACAATCGTTTAAAACTAGCCAAGAAAAGGCAGGATGAGTGTAATTTCTAAAAGTAGAGATGAGAGTCGTCTAGATGTTTATCTTGGCCGCTTTCCTTCATGGGGCAATGGTGGTTAAGACATTTTGTTAAGCCAAGACGAGTATCCTTGATTCCTAACGAGACGAGTAACCTGATAACTTAGAGAAATTTGAATGATGATGTTTCGTCGTCGGCACAGCATGTTATCCGCCTAAAGTTTCATGTTAAAGTTCCGCGTCTTAACAAAGTTCACCGTATAAATGGATTTGACAAAAGACGAGTTAAGATTGGTTAACAGTTCCTTTGGACGAGTAAATTAATTACATGGCAAAAATGGCCTGCTTGATGATCCGCGTCTATATAGTATGTTTCCCGTTCAAAGAATCTGATCAAGATCGTCCTGGATTAATCCTTGATTCCTCTTTAGACGAAGAAAGAGTATACTTAGAAAAATTTGTTGATCTTGGCATACTTGTTTAGAACATCTTCGTCCCAAAGAGTGATTCAAGATGAGGATAGAAACAGGCAATCACATGGAATGACCTTTAAGACAAATTACTAGAATAAACATTGGCCAAGCCAGTTGAAAGAAGGATTCTCATTTGGGCTACTCATTTTAGTGGAGGATGCCAAAGTTCACAAAAGTACAGCACTACTGAGTTTCCATGTTACTACAACAAAACCATATGGCAAAAGAAACCTCCTAATGTGATTACAAAGCATTAGAATTTCAGCAAAATATCCATGAAGTACAAACAAAATACTAAGTCAAAATTACAGCAAGAAGAGCGTCCTGATCTGGTTGTGAGCCAAGACTTGATGACAGTTGCGTACTTTTTCAACTTGTCCAGCTGAGCCTGAATATCTTTCCTGCCCTCTTTACTGAGTACTTGGTGTAATTTTAGATTTGGATGGGGGTGTATTGTGATGCTTAATTGCTAAGCAAACTACCCACGGTTTTAATCAAATCATTGCATAATTTTCAAGCAAACTTATTAAGTTATGGGTTTCAGTGAGTTGTGTTGTACTCCCTCTGTCCCAGTTAAATTGCTACATTTACTTTTGACATAGAAACCAAGGAACTCCTAATTAGATGTCATTTTCAACTTTAACTTTTGTCTTATGCAGCTGTAATTAGCATAATAATTTGGCAAATACTCGTACATAGTTAGACTTACTGCGCTAAATATAAAAGAGGGAAAACCAAAATTTGAATGGCTTTCATTTCCCTCTATACATTACCGAAGTTTACATTACAAAATTACATTTGAGAATTTTCTTTTCACAAATGATAAATACACATGTAGTAGCATCTTTAACATCTCCTCCAGCAAAATCTTCTTCCATTTAACATCCAAATATCTGCATCCAAAGAGGTTGCACCTAAAATTAATTTCAATTTTCTAATCCAAATGTTATTCAAAAAAAAACAAAAGAAAAAAGAGAGTGAGAGACATATAAAGGAGGAAAGAAGCCAGCAGAATTGAGAAAGTTCATTCCAAATTGAAATTAGTTAGTTTGTTTTTGCTAACTTTCCTTTATTTCTTGCTTTTGAGGTGGGGGTGCTGTAGGTTTAACTCTCAGAAAACTATCATCATAGAGTCATTGTAAGGGCATTAGATAATAATGTCAAATGAAGGTGAATCATCATTCCATGTATGTTTAGCAATGGCATTATCTATGTCTCTTCCAACCATAAATGAAAGCAGCAAACCATCTCCATCAGCCACAATAAAATCATCCTATATTTCCAAAAGCCAATCATTCTGTTAAATACAACCAACAACCAATCCAAACCAATTTTGTCAACTACAACCAGCAAGTAACCCAAACTATTAAGCTTAATCCAACATGAAATCAACTATAAGACATGATCTTTAGGGATGTCAACGGGGCGGGGCGAGTGCGGAGGACAGTCCCTCCACACCCATCCCCGCCTAAAAAACTCATCCCCATCCCCGCCCCATCACCCATGGCGGAGGAAATTTTATCCCCATCCCTGCCCCAACGGGTAAACGATGAAAACTATCCCCGCCCCAACCCCTTGCACGAATCCCCGTACCCGCTTCATCCCCGCCCCAATACCCACTTCACACCAGCCCCATCTCCGTTGAGTGAAGAAAACTGAACAATAATCAATTCAAACATAAAAATTGGATGAAAGCTAAAGATAAAAAAGGGACTGAAAGAGGCGAAACAATTGGATACAAAAAGAGAAGCAAATTGAATTGAAGATACAAAAAAGCAAAACAATTGAATTAAAGCTACATTGAAGCAAATTACAAGTTATCTTTCTTCTAAGAGTTGCCTAAAATTGAAATTCCTCAGCCTAAGAGTTGCCTAAACGTATGAATAACTTCATTGCTTAGAATCATAGAATAATCAATCAAATAAACAAATAAACACATATTAAATGATCAATGATACTTGGATAAAAGTGAACAAAATTCACGAATCTGAATAGTATACAAATTCGCAAGCGATAATTAAAGAAACGCATGAAAAAAAACTAATAGAATGACATGAAGCCACAACTATTCTTCCTTCTCTGGAGTAGTAAATTGGCGTAGGCGACACAAAAGCGCACGTTGCTGCACAACTGCAGTGATGGGGAAGAGGCGAAGAGGGAGACTGAGAAAGGAAGACTGGAGGAGGCAAAGGAGCAACTTAGGGTTAGACTAAAGAGGGGATGTTTGACTGAATTAGTAAAAAAGAAATTGGTGGGAATAAATGAAAATTTCATTATGAATTGTCCAATGAAACAAAACAGGGTTGTGCTCATCTATTAGACTATTCCTAGGCCTTGGCTTTCTGCTAGATGATTTGAAATCAAAAGTTACCTTTTAAAAAAAAGAGAAATAAAAATTGTTAAAAATATAAGTATTTCATAATTAGCCATGGCGAGGATAAAACGTGGCGGATAGGGACGGGGCGGGGAAGGTGGGAATGGGGCGGGACGGGCGGGCGGGGATGGGGCGGGTAGTAGCTATCATCCACACCGGGCCCATCACCCATGGTGGGATGATTTTCATCCCCATCCCTGCCCCATCACCCGCAAAATCTTCCTCCATCCCCGCCTAACTGGGGAGGGTCTCCACAAAACCCGCCCCACTGACATCCCTAATGATCTTAATCAACCAGCTACTAACCCATACCAATTTTGTCAACTACAACCAACAAGTAACCCAAACCATGAAGCTCAATCCAACATGAAATCGACTATGACACTTGATCTCAATCAACTAGCAAATATTAATGATGATGATGATGTTGAAACATCATTTTAGCCTTCTCAAGCATCACATTGTTGGAAATGTCCTAAGAGTGTTCAACTTATTTGTGAGAAATTAATCAGTTTAATTTATGTGATTATAATGTCTTCCTAGAGACCAATTATTATATGTGATTAGATAATCTAATTACTAATAAATTAAGCTGATCCTATTGGGTTACACAAGTGAGTGACATTTAGAATTATTTGTGAATTGGACCAACCACAACTTGTAATGGTACAAGTGAGGTGGGCGACAGTTAGAGTGATAATTAGGGGACAATTATCACTTAATATTTTTCCAAAAGGATAAAGCTTATTAAGTATATTAGATACTCAGTATATATCTTTTATTAAAGGAAAAATTAAGAGAAAATAACTAACCCTAACTGTTAATGTAAGCCGCCTATTTAGAGGGAAGAGGAGAGAAGATTTACTGACTCTCTCACTCTTAGAAAATCGGCTAAGGGGAGAGAAAGAAAAAAAAATTGTTCTCATGTTCTTCTTTTCAAAACACAAATAAAGTGAGAAGTGTGTTCTCTTCATGAACTAGCATTCCATCTAGTTTGTTACTACGTGGACTTTCAGTAGACGGTTTATATCTTGAAAGATACGGAGCCTTCATATCAATAGAAACTACGCGAGTTCTATTTGATCGACGTCTTTTGGTAGGTCATCTATACTATTGATTTAATACTTGTTTAATATGAATGTGGATCCTTTAATTAAATCTAAATGTTCATAAAGTTATTTATGATTTCTCCGCCATTTAGAATCTACATGTTCTTATAGTGGTATCAGTCGCTAACTTCATATACATGTATTGGTCAATTAATATTCTATGATGGTATGAAATTCTGTTTTTATCAAAATAATGAATAAATATGCAAATTTAGGCATAAAAACTGTTTTTAAAGGCTTATTTTACCCACGGAAATTAGGGTAATTAGTCCAGTAATTTTCAATTTTTTTTTGCATATATAATTTTTTATATATATTGATTTATTCAATTTTATTAGAATAACAATCCGTTAATTGGTCTTTTGATGTGAAAATTGTATAAAATAATATGTAAAAATCTCATAAAGGCCACGGAAGTATCCAAGAATTGGAATGATTTTTTGAAATTTTTTTCGTAATTATTTGATAATTAATTTCCATTTTAACTCGATAAATTGGCAATATCTTGGTTTTTGGTCATCTTGTCGAAAATACAACAAAATAATTTGTTGATAATTTTATCATGACCAATGTAATTTATTTAGTATGGTGCAATTTTTCCACGATTTTTAGAAATTATTTGATAATTTATTGCATTTTAATCATTTTAATGAAATTTACTTATATTTTTTTGAGGGAATGCAATTTACTTAGATCGGGCCTTATTGAATGGATATCCAATGAAATAAATTTGTTTAAATTACCCAATAGTCTTCCTATATTCCAAACGAGAATATGGAATTTTTCTTTATTTTTTCCACATTTTGTCAAATTTGAATTACATTTAATCTTTTAAATGACAATTTTTAGCAAATTGGTCTTAGATAACAAACTTAAAGATAAAAATATTCACTTAAAATTATAGTAAGTCCCTTACTGACCTGGAGTCTAATTTGAAAATTTTGAGAATTTTTCAGATTTTTTATATAATTTTATTTATTTTCAAGAGTTATTTCAACTGTTGCTTAATTATTGATCTAACAAGAAAAATTCATAAAAATATCAAATTTAAGTCTAAAAACCAGGATTTTCAAGTATGTTACTGCCCCTCACGGCAGTTGGGATTTTTTTTATTTTTTTTTATTTTTTTAAAATTTTAGATTTAAGTTCATTATAGCTTTAATATAAAATAATTATGAGTTAGAAAATCCATTAAATTTCAATTCATGCATGACTATATTTCTACTGATGTTTTTGATATTAGACATTAAGTTATAATTACTAGTATATAATGCACGTGATACATGCGAAGACATATAAAATGGAAAGTAGAAAGGAAAATTTGATAATTTGTTTAAGATGTACTTTTCAAAATGAAAATGTTAGTTATAGAGAGAGATTTGTTCTATTTAATTAGGAAAAAAAGAATAATATGCATTTTTTGTGTCCTCCACCTCTTCAATTATAGAATAGAGATTTGATAATTTTTGAACTTATTTTTGTTGTTAATTATCATTTGATTTTAATTAAAAACAATATATAGCATAATATAGTCTAATGTCAATTTAATGGAAATTTTTGGGAGTAAATATGACAAAAATTTGATTCTAATTTATTTCCCTCGTAGTATAAGATTGGCATTTTGTTTTAAAAGTAAATATTTTCATTAGTTGCTTTCTTTTATATGGAAAAGCAAAATGAGTTTTCTTTTTCACTTTAATTAAGTCACGCCTTTTAATTTCTTTACGTATGAATATATTAGCATTTGGGTCACTCACTTACTAGTGAGTGAATGGATGACTATATTGCGTTGCATGTGCAACTAGTATGGCCAATTATTTTGGTGTTACAACCTGCGTGTCGTCTTGTATGCGTTTGAAAAATACGGCTTGCGTGTCGTTAATTTTTTTTATGATTATTTAGTGGCTATGCTAGGAGTTTTTATATTTAATTTGTTAAATAGCATGATTTATTGCTTTTATTCACGCTTTCGTATCATAGTTCGCACAAAAAGTATGTTTAAAAGGATAAAGACTCTCACCTAAATTTAAGTAAACATGATGCTCATCCAACTTTGCTCCTACAAAACCCTAGATCATTAGTGACAATCTTTCCAAAGCTAAATACCAAAAGCATATTGATGATGATCTTTATGTGGCTTGTATCATGCTAGTAACCATGAAACTCGATTTGCAACGCCAATTCGAGGATCTACAAGCACACACTATTTATGCACATCTCAAGAACATGTTTCAAGACCTGGCATGTGTTGAGCGTTATGACACCAACGCGCAAATAGTGTCAACCAAGCTTGAGAAAGGCAAACCTGTCGGACCTCATGTTCTCAAAATGAACAGTCTTTTTGACAACATGCGTAGGTTGGGTTTCCCCTATGCCCAAGAGTTGGCCACTGACATCATCATGTACTCGCTTCAATATGGTTTTTGCTCTTTTCGTCAAAACCTTGATGGAATTGCATTCCATGCTCGTCACTGCCGAGCGTGACATCAAAGTGACTCCAAAAGCCATCAAAGATGTCCTTATGGTGCAAAAGGGGAAGGGTTTTAAGAAACCTGACAAAGGGAAAAAGATCACTCAAAGCAAAGGTAAGGGCGAGGTTGTTGCTCCTACCAAAATTAAGGGTGCTACCCTAGACCAAGAGTACTATTATTGTAATGGTCGTGGTCACTAAAAGAGGAATTGTCCCAAGTACCTCCAGGACAAGAAGAATGGAACTGTAGCCTCTAAATCCAAGCCTCCTTCAGGTACTTATGTGATATCTGTAATAGCCCATATTTTAAGTACCTAAAGTTAAATGATAATTAAATATTATTAACTCAATTATGTGATTATGTGATTATGTGATTATAAGCTTTTTGAAACGAATTTGAGAAATATGAATTTTATATTACGAAGGGATTTTATGAATTTTAAAGGTACTAATTTGCTAAATTGTTTTTATTTAGGTGTATGAAATTTTTAATAAGGATTTTTATTTCATATTTCTTTGATCAAGTGTTGTTAAAGGAAACTAATCTCTATATTATCCTAAGAAAGCTCTAGATTCATTATTGGCTTTATTTACCCAAAACTCTCAAACCCAAAAACCCCAACCCCAACCCCATCTCACTTGAGCTTCCCTCGGCTCTTTATCTCACTCTCGCTCACACCCCCTGTCTCACCTTCTCCTTTCTGTACCTGCGGCTGAGCCGACGAGCATCGCACGTTGCCGCCATTGGTCTCGGTTTGGCACTGAGCTGTGTGACTCTTCCTCTCCCCTGTTCTTTTTTTTTTTTCTGGTTCGCCGCTAGCTGGGCTGGGCTTTGCCCTTCTCCTTCCTCTATTCCGTTGGATGCTCCAACTTCGACAACCCTTTGCCGGAGCTCAGGCGAGTCTTCTGTTCCCTTTTATGTGAATTGCTCAAATTCAAACTCTTGTGAAAGTAGTAAACTCCGTATTAATGGAATTGCTATTAGTTAAGCAAAATTCAGATTCCCCGAACCTAACTTAATTCCTCCTGTTGATAAATGGTCATGCATGTCAAAACTCACACACAAATACATATAGAGATTAAAAAATCTGATTATGCCATTGCAAATGGCTCTGTTTAATAGATTTAGGAAGAATAAATCTTCCAAGCTATTTTACTCTAGCAATTTAATCAAGTTCGAATTGAAAGTACATTGTAGAGCTTCATTCCTCAATTCCTCAATTCCTTTGGATTTGTATTTCATTTTCTATATTGAATTATTTTCCATGATTTAGTTCTTCCTAAATTTGGTGGTTTGATTACAAAATTATTTCAAGAATTTCGATCAATGGATTTTCAAGATTATGTAACTTTTTATTAAATCAGATTTTTGAAGGAATTACTTATTCATTCCGATTTATGGATTGGGAATGGATTAGGATTTTTCTATGTGAATTCTAGGAATGGTTTCTTAATCAGTTATTATTGGGATAAATTGATGAGTTATAGTGTTATTTGTTGTATACGTAGAAAAAGGAAATTCTTTAAGAAGGATTACTTGGATTATGTCCTTCTAAAAGTTGATGGATAATATTTGTGGCATTGGTAGGTTATTAGCGAAGGTTGTTATGGGGTTCGTGGAGATCAAGAATGATGGATTATTGAAGATGTGTCTGAGTTGAGTATCGGGTGACGATTAGAAACAATGGAGGAAGTGGGTATTGTCGGAATTTGGATGAAGGGCTAAGGTACACATTATTCGTCCAACTTCTTATGCTAAATTGTGCATCATATGACTTAGTAAGTATTATATGGTTTGATAAGTACTTATATGGAGTACGTTTTTAAATTTCAGTCTTGATTCTTGATGTGAAAATTAAGTTATTCTCCGAACTTGGTTGAATTTCGAATATAAGAAACTAGTCTATTGAACTACTTTACAAAATATATGAAGTTGCTATGTCTACTTAAGATATGTGAATTATGATTTTGTGTTGAGACAAAATCCTTTATTGAATTTACTCACTCACTAATGAGCATATGTGTTGAACTTATTTGGAACTTCAGATAGTTGAATATGATTTGTCGTACATAAAAACATTTTGGTTCCTACGGCCGAAGAGTGTGAACTACTCTATGACCTATATTTTAGGATATTATGTGGGTTTGGATATTCGATTATGAATATTTAAATGAAAGGTTTTGGTATACTTCGCAACATAATTGTATAGTGGGGTTTTGGATTGATTAACTCGTATACTCTACAATAACTGACAAAATGGATTTCAATAAATTACTATTAAGTAATGGATGAAATATTAATTGGAGGGTTTTGGAATATTGAATACTTTAAGTTATTAAGGAATTTGGAACACTATTCGGGTTAATGACCTCTAGAGTAAGAACTTTTATTTTGATTTCCGAAATACAGTTACGAAAGGAGATTGTTGGAAGTAGTATACTAGATTTCTTCGTATTTTAATGGTGAACCATCTAAGGTATAAGATATACCCTTTTTAGGTATTATCGATAACCTTAGGAAATGAGCTTTAGAAGTTGGAAATCTATATTTGAATGGTTGTGGGATAGATGAGTTACACGAGGAGTTTCCTTTGTAATTATAAGCTAATATGTCAGGAAGTTAAGTTGGGCAATCAAAATTATAGTTCTTAAAATGAGTGTTATAGTTTACCATAGTAGTTTAATGCGATTGGTAACAAAAGCTATGCGGGCTCTCTAAGTACGCTATGTAAAGTGATGAAAAGCTATGGGTGAAAACACCCCCAAGTACCGAGACAACTCATATTGAGGTTCATGTTAGTTATATTATGGTTCAAGAAATAAAGGATGAATCTACATAGTAATGGAACTAAAACACTTTGCTCGTAAGTAATTCTATAAATAAATTGAGAATATTATTGTATGAAAATGGGAATGAGAAGAATAAAAGAATGAGGAGATCCCATCGTGTTAATCGAAGAAAAGGGGGTAAATAGATATTATATGGTGGAGCACATGGGGAATTGGGGCAATGATTTATGTATAGAGTAGATACGAATTGAGAACTACTGTGAATACTAAAGGTTTAGTAATTGGGAACGACAAGGCTCAAACATTTAATTAAGTAAGTGTGTGTACATTGATTCATAATACGATTTGGAATTTAGGTATCAATGGGAAATGACAGTTATAGAGGATATATTGAGAGAATATGAGATATATAAATAAGCAAGGTTATGAAATATGAACGGAAAGGAGGATTACGAGATATACGTGGAGTAAAATAGTGATATGGACATCATGCTAAGAAAACAGAAGTAATATCTCAAGAAATGAATACAAATGAATACAGATATCAGTAAGAATTGTATTGTAGGAACTTTGGAACTTATGTTTGAGTTATTCAAGAGTTGGAATTAAAATTCTTATATGATCAGTACTTATAGTAGGAATGTTAACTAATATCATAATCTATATACTGTGAATAAATTATATTATGGAATGATATTATGGAGCTTATCGAGTATTATGACTCGGGTTTATGAAATCTATGGAGTATAACAATTTTGGAACAAGAAATTTTTATAACAACTATTTTGATCACGAAACTTATTAATTACTATGATTTTGGTTATGAAATGTATTAAGTGCAACCACTTTGAACCGTGGAGTTTATTATGTAATATAAGCTTTATCATTTCTTGTTCTAGACCATGGCTTGAAAGCTTTTGCTGTGTATAGCTATATACCCACTCAAGGGCAATAACTCTATCACATGAAAGTAAAAATTTGTTAAATCATTTCCATACGACAAATTTGCGGAAAAGAATGTGTCGCAAATAACTATTTAATAAGTAATGCATGAGTTAGATTTTCCACCGTCAATTTCCCAAAGTGATTTCAGAAAAGGAAAAATGGATTTATAAATATATTTATATAACTTTATAAATGAGATTTGGTCTTTTAAGTGAAGAGTTAACTCCTGTCCTTGGTCTGGGTTTATGCTAAGAGATTTGTAAAAACTAGTAGAGTTGTTTAAGAGAATGATAATTCTGGATTTACCAACTGATTTGGTTTTCGAATATGTTTGAACTAATATTACCCCGGGGAAAGAACTTTGTATGTATAAGTATCTATATATGTACATTCTCTTTGTGGGAATTGTGTGGGACATGTCCTGGAAGTCGTAAGCAGTACGTAATGGGGTGACGACCCCAAAGTGTATAGAGCAGTGGCGTAGTCCCTCTCAAATTTCGTGTTTCTTTTCCCGATATTGTTTAAAGATATTTGCTTACGTATATAAGTTTGCGGATTTAAATTATGTTGTGAAGGATTACGTAATGAAGTTGTCTTTCGGAAAATTTATGAAAATCCTTCAATGTATTTATTGTTTAATTTCCTGGTGAGCACTATACCCCTTCCTGAGGATATTTAAAAAATCCAATAAATGCTGCCCAGTCACCTCCCTTCTTCCCAACTTGTGGCAGGCAAAGCTATAGGGGATCCAACAATAAACTCTATTTGACTCCCTGACTTCAAAAAGTCGGTCTATGGGCTAGCCCATGGTGCGGTCAGCGAATTACTTGACTCGATGGATGGAGGTTTGGGTCTTCAAGAGAAGCAAGAATTGCACTGCAATTCGCTGAACTCGCATTCATGAAGGACATGGCATGAAGAAGGAAAGTTTTTCCTTTCCTTCTGACCCATGTATAGTATCTTCCTTTGCTGAACTTCCCGCTGTCTTTGAGGGAGTCCGTAACTTCTTTGGGAAAAAGAACTTGAATAACTTAGTTTTTTTGAAGGAATCATCATTTTCTGTTATGGTTATGTTGGAAAGAATAACTTTGAGACATACGTTATAAATGAGTATACTTATTGAATTGTATATACAAAAGAATTTAGGAAGCTATTCTCTTTCGGAATTTATTTGAAAATCAATAACCACAATAACAACTATATAGCTAAGTTAAAAACTCTTGATGTTGTACTATTTGTCGAAGTCTGCAAGGACTTGTTTTAAATTATGTCGAACCATTCTGCAAAGGTTTGTATATTAGCTTTATACGTTTTGAAATAATGGCTCCCACGTTATATGTATATCTTGGACTAAAAAGTTCTATTATTGCTTAAGTATTGATAGATGTCGGAGTATGAGTAAATAACTGATTATAAACCTTTGTGTAACTTTTTGATGATTGAGCTTTTCCTAAGTGACGGTTTGGAACCCTTACTGTGTTTTGGAAATATGTTGAATGTAAGAGATAAAATGTGTCGAGGACTTATATATACAATACTTGTTTGGGTTACGTTGGGACATTTATGATTATCGAATATAAGAGGTTGTATAAAGGTATTTCGAGTCCTCGTATATTTAAAAAGGATAACACTTGTACTTGATTTATGAGCGTTAGAAGTAGGAAGGCCTCTTATCTAAGAACTGGCGAGTGTCAGAGTATAAGCGAACAAATCATGAAAAGCTTTTGGATATATCCTTATGATATATGCATACATAAATTTTTATAAATATATGCTTGTACGCACCTACGTTTGAGCTAAGTAATTCTATATGAGAGAACGATTCCGAGACGATCGGAATGACGAAGTAGTATATTGTATTATGATATTACGAGATGTGTCCTTTATATAGCTCTACTTTGAGAAAAAAATTCGATAAGTTATACAACAATTTTTATGTTATTTTGGATAATGAGATATTTCTAAATGACTGTTAGAACCCTTGCTACACCTTAGAAGTATATTGAATCTCAGAGTATAACGAGGTTGTCTATAATATATCGTTGTCTTTCAGAAAAGAGTTTAGCTTAGAGTATACACCAAGGTATAATACGATAGTTTATTAAGTTTATCCCTAAAATACTTGCGTGATATTTTGTAAATTCATTGTTATATTGGAGCTCGTTACTTGAGTTGTGTGTAATTATTTTCGAAATTCAAAGCCACCTAAATAGAATTTTAGGTTGGACAATGTGTGCTCAGCTTTCGCTGATTTTATTCTTGGAACCTGTCCTAGTGGGGGCAGATTTCCTTGTTGACGGTTTTTGCAGGTTTAGTATTGAAAGAGACTAATAGAATGGAAGCGAGATGACCTTCGGAGCTTATGTTATGTGCGGAGATTGTGACTACCTATGGGATTGAAATTAAATTCATGTTGTTTTGGTTTCAAAAAAAATTCTATTAAAGCGATTTTGTATTGAAGGATTATTCTGTGAGTTGAGCTAAGTTGTAATTGATTAATTGTGATTTGGACATTAATTATCATTTATGATGTTAAGCTAGCAGCTCGGGAAGGTCGGGCTGTTACAATATCTATCAATGTGATTGCTATTAACCTTACTGATTCTACTTCATGGGTATTTTGGTGCAGCTTCTCACATTTGTGCAGGATCTAAAGGAAAGTTAGAAGGCTTAGGAAAGGTCAAGTGGAATTACGCGTCGGGAATAAATCAAGGGTTGCGGCTCTAGAAATAGGCACTTATGTTTTGTCTTTGCCCTCTGGGCTTATGTTGGAACTTCATAATTGTTATTTTGTTCCTGCTATAAGCAGAAACCTTATTTCTATTTCGGTTTTAGACAATGAGGGGTACTCATTTAATTTTACGAATAGATGTTGTTCTTTTTAAAAAAATGATATCTTCTATGGTTAGGCCCATTGCATTAATGGTCTTTACATATTAGACTTAGACAAACCAATTTATCACATCGAAACTAAGAAAAAGAAGTCAAATGACTCAAATCAACTTATCTTTGGCATTGTTGTTTAGGCCATATAAATGAGAAACGTGATCAAAAACTTCATAAAGATGGACTTCTTAATTCGTTCCCCTTCGAATCATATGATGTTTGTAAAGGTTGTTTAATGGGCAAAATGGCTAGATCACCATTGACTGGAAAAGGTGAATGAGCAAGTGATCTCTTAGGCCTCATTCATACTGATGTATATGGCCCGATGTCCACTAATGCTAGAGGTGGTTATAGTTACTTTATCAATTTTACTGACGACTTAAGTAGATATGGGTATGTCTACTTAATGAAGCAAAAAAGTTGAATCTTTTGAGAAATTCAAAGAATTCCAGAATGAAGTACAAACCAACTTGATAAAACAATCAAGCACTTAGATCTGATCGAGGTGGCGAGTATTTAAGGCAAGAGTTTGATGATCATCTAAAGAATTGTGGTATACTCTCACAATTAACTCATCCTGGTACACCACAACTGAATGGTGTATCTGAAAGGAGAAATCATACTTTATTAGATATGGTATAAGCGATGATGAGAGAAACTGAGCTTCCAACTAGATTTACGTATTTAACCTAAAATAATTGCTTAACCTATTCACTCACTGGAATGTTTGCCTTCTCAAGCCAAGAAAAGAACCAGTTGAAACCAAAGCCAAGGACATAGATACTATATTGATGTAAGTCCGAAAATTAGTAACCAAGAACCAAGTATATTTTAATTTGTGGAATACTCTAAACGCACAAACTAAATAAAAATTCTACTTCGAACATTGTTGAACCAAGTAATTTGCACTTTGATTAATTAACATTCTTGAGAAATAATTAGAGTTTGTTTCAACTTGCAATGAACTTACACTATTTTAAACTCATGTTTTACACCGTATAAATATCTGAATTTTATTGATCATATTACAATACTTATATAAAGTAAAACTAACCCTAGGATAGATAGGACAAGCCTCTAACTTATTTCAATAGGTTTAGAAATTAAACCCTAACTCAACTAGACTTAATTAGGCCAAAAATTTGCTCATGAAACCCTAATCCCACACGCCTAATATAAACAATAACCAACTCTAAGTAGGTTTAACTAATTCACTTAGAAGTAGGAAAGTAAGTTACAAACTGTAACAAACATAACCACCTTGGCGCCTACTTCGGAGAATCTTTTCTCTAACAAACTTACTTGATCTTCTCTAGTAAACTTTGACTAATCTTCCTTGCTTTGACTAAGCCTTGCACACCTTTCCCTTGCTTGGTCTCCAAGTTATGTTGATTTTCTTCTTGTTTTGATTTTCTTTAATTTCTTGCCTCTTATAATCAATAATCTTTGACTTGACAATTGACTCTTGACTTTTGGGAACATACTAGTCAGCACTTTGACTTTCTTCTAAACACCTTAACATATTGACTTAAAAATAATTAAATGAAATTAATTAAATGGCAGAATTCAGCCTAAAACAAGAAAAGCCCTTTTCAAGTGAAAAGGTAAAGTTCTGTTGGTAAAATGCTCACACTAGTACTTTAGGAAGGAATCAATATATGAAATTATAGTTTTAGGGTTTGAGGTTTCCTTAAATCATCTTTATGTGGGCGATGATTATGGAGAAAATGGTGGTTTGAAGGGGTGGGTGGTGGTTTTGGGTCGCCAATGGGTGGTTTTTGTAGATTTGGTGGATTTTCGATGGTTTAGGGAGGTCTTGTTAGTCGATTTGGTCGGATTATGTTTTGACGATGGTGGTTTCCGGTAGGTTGGCTTATGCTTTCGTTGAGTTGGCTGGTGGCTGCTGGTTTTGGTGAGTTGGCTGGTGGCTGGTTGGGGTGGGTAGAAGAGGATGGGTTGAGCAGAGAGAAGGAGGCAGGATGGATGGTGAGAGGTAATGCATCAATTAGGAGGTAATTGAAAAAAAAACTTCGTTAGTTACTTGATGGTATGTTGTAAATAAATTGAAAAAAGTTTCATTTTGAGAAGTGTGTCTCTAATTAGGGATGGCAATGGGTCAGATTCGGGTAGGGTCCTCGAGGACCCAAATCCGTTTTTCAACCAAGGACCCAGACCCTACCCAGATCTATAAGGTACTGTAATAAAAAGGAGGACCAGATCAAGATCCATACGGAACCTATGGATTCGATTACAAAATGGAACCTTACCTATTTTCTTAAAGTAACCCTAATTTTACAATAATTAAAGATTTTCAACAATGAAAACAACGTCATTTCGCATCTCCATTTGTTAACGTTAAAGCATTCAAGTTTAATACGATAAAAATCCAACCATAACATTAAAAGTTCAAGATAAATAAAAAACAAAGTTTAACAACATTACAAACTATTACAACATGAGTGCGGTAACGAAGACTAAAGAGCAACGCCTGTAGGTAATAGCGCCGGTGGAGTGAGTGAAGAGGAAGATTGGTAGGAAACCGATAAATGAAGAGCAGCGCAAGATATATTAGTGATTTAGAGCTAAGCATTTTAGACTTTACATTGAACTGAAGAGAGATAAGGTTATATTAATTAAAATTAACTTTTTTTAAAAACGGATAAATATATTTGGGTCTGGGTAATACTTTAGGACCCTTTCTAGATCTGTTTTTTGAAGTTAGGACCCGGATCCTACCCGGATTTGAGGGGTTCAAATTTGAAAACACAAATCCGCTCAAAAGGGATACGAATCATCGGATCCGGGTCGGATTCATTGCCATCCCTATCTCTAATCGTGACATTTTCTTATTAGGAAATTGTATAAGAAACAGGAAGAATTATATGCTACTCCCTTCGTCCTAGAAAGCTCTATACACTTTTCTTTTTCATTTGTCCCAGAAAACTCTAATACAATTCTGTTTTTGGATATGGTCCAACTTTATTCTTTTGACTTTTTAACCATGACCTACTACTCTGTCACATCCAAATAAAATAATACCCCATTAACTCCTATCACATTTACCTTTTTAATAAAATACAATTGGTAATCAAACAACAAGTTATCATCTAAAACTACGTGCTCGATCAAATGTATAAAGATTTGTGGGACGGAGGGAGTACTAGGCACAGCTATTTGAGAACTTCATTAAATATCATTATTTATTTTTCATGAATGATTTTTTTGATGTGATTTAATATATCTATTTACTTTATTGGACATTATTAATTTACCGACCATGTATATTTTTTACGTTAAAGATTCATACATCTATTTTACTTAAAGATATTCATCGAATATCTTATTTTCTTCCTTTTTTTGGTCCAAATTTAAAGATATGAGTAAGACATGTTAAGGGTTATATGGGAAAAAATATATCACATAGTCTTATCAAATTTAGGAGGAATCATATTATCCATAATTAAAATGTAATCTTCCCCCTCATAAGTTGGCTGAGATAATTAGACGTAATCTTAACCCATAAGGCCTTATCCCTTTAAAGTTAAAACTTGTTGATTATAATACCTTCCTATATTTTAAGCTGATATTTATCTCTTTATATATTATTCTCAGTAAACATGTTAATTTTTTTTAGGGGGAAAAAATTAATGTTAATTAGTTAAGCTTAATAACAAATCCGTGGAATGGTTTCAAGGGGTTCGACGAGAAAAAAATAATATCTTAGAAAAAAATTTCGAAACTCTTATTAACATATATGAATGAATAATAATGATTCAATTTTTGCTCGTCCCTAAATTATACAACTTTTTATTATATATTCGAGTTTATCACGAGCATGTTACAGTCAACACTACTATTTTGCTCATTACTCAACTGGAGAGTTAATTTTACTCATTTAAAGACGTTCAAATGAGAAAAATTTAGCATTTATTGTGTCATAATATACTCGGGTGTATGATGAAAACTCTTCAAGGGAACGCAAAAAAACTAAGGGAAATTCCCAATGGTGGCCCTTAGGTATTAGAAATTTACAGTGGTGGAAATTTCAAAAAAACTTTCTCATTAGTAGTCCTGCTTTACAAATTATTTCCAAGCATAACCTTATTGGAAAATATTCGTTAATACTAAAGCATATTCCACTGGTGAATCGTTAAAGCGGACATTCACACATAAAACGAGGCATTTTGGATTGTTCTTTTCCAATTTTGACATCAAAATCAATTTTTTAAGTTAAGTTTAGGTGGTTAGTTTTACCCCTTAACGTTCGATTTTGATGTCAAAATTGGCAAAAAATGACTCAAAACACCTCTTTTTACGTGTGAGTAACCGTCTTAATGGTTAACTAACGGAATAAGCTTTATTATTAATGGAATATTTTTCTTTAAGGCTGTATTTGGGAATAATTTGTAAAAGAATTTTTTTGAAATTTACACCACTGAGAATTTCTAATACTTAAGGGCCACCATTGAGAATTTCCCAAAAACTAATTAACATTGAAAAGAGGCGAGTAGTTAGTCGTTGATACGTTACCAACCACCAATTCTTATCATCACTCATTCACTCACTCTCCCATAGTCCCATTCTGGTGATTGATTTGAGAGGCCCATTTCTCAGGAACAGCAGACAATAGAATAATGGTTCTACTATCTGCAATCATCCCTCCACAACATTCTCTCTCAATCTCAAATCCAACTCTTTTATGCCTTAATCCCAACCCCCATTACCATTTACATAAATCTCAAAACTGTTTCTTTAAATGCTACTCAAAATCATCATTCTTACCAAATCCCCCTTTTTTAACTTCTACTTGTACTGCTACTCTGAGATATGTAAATGAGCCAATATTAGAGGAAGAAGAAGGAGGAGGAGGAAGGGAATGGGTCCCATCTGCATCAGCAGTTGCTTCTGCCATAAGAAAAGCTTCTTCTTCTCCCATTGATTTTACCCACAAGATTGAAAAGGACCCTAACTCTCAAGGAATTGTCCTTCCTACCCCTGATTTTCAGAGGCTTTGTCTTGATCAGTTGGCCCTTTTCCAACGTATTGTTCACCCCAATGCCCTTCTCTCTGTAAGCTCTTCTTTATTTCCAGTTTCCTCTTTTTTCTTTGTGTTCCAGTGAATAGCTAGTCTTGTACGACACCGCCTACTTTTTTATTTTAAAAATTATATTCACAACAGAACTAATCCAATCGTGACCAGTTTAGTCTATTTTGTGACCTGTTTATTCCATTTCGTGACCATTTTAATCTATTTAGTTTCCTAATTTTAATTTCTTACCGTGACTAGTTTAACCCCTTTGGAAACTAGGTCTATTAAAATTAGACCGTCTCTTTGAATAATTAGTGAAGGATAGATACAAACCCATAAGGGAAATTTTTTAAAGTGATATTCAAATATTAATGACAACGATTGACGTGTGATTTTGGCCTATATTCACAAATTGATACCATTATAGGAAATGTATTTGATGCATTTAGTAATAGGATGCCCATTTTTAGTTTTGAGAAAAGCAAGGAAAATCTGATTGGATAATTCGATGTTTGATAGGGAGAGCCAATGAGTTTAAGCATTTCCGAAGCAGATAGTTTATGTGGTTATATACGGATGTTTATTTTTGTGGTTTTGAGGATAGCGATAAAGTATCAATGGGAATTGTTCATTGTGGATGGTTCAACCAAGCCCGGTGTCACGAAATGATTGAGAACTAGGACGGAATTGAAATGAAGTTGGATCAAGGAACTAATAACGTTTCCAATACCGATATCAGTCCCCCTGAAGCACTTATAATTTTACCTGAAAA
The DNA here is from genome assembly GCA_947645195.1 of Patellifolia procumbens. Lineage (NCBI taxonomy): Eukaryota > Viridiplantae > Streptophyta > Magnoliopsida > Caryophyllales > Amaranthaceae > Patellifolia > Patellifolia procumbens. Next base: position 2,696,254 of record CANSGD010001541.1, read on the forward strand.
AGAAGATGAAAAGAACAAATTCTTCCCATTATTATTGCTCTATTGGTATTAGAGAAATGCCTTTGAGCTTATCATTTTTCTATAATCAAAACAGCAACTATAGTCTAAGATGAGTCTTTGCTGTTTGGTGAGGAGGTGAAACACAATTAGGTACCAACAGGAAATGCCTTCCCATTATTATTGCTCTATGGCCTAGGTGATGGTTGTTTTACTTTTACTTTACTAGCGACTAGCCGTTTGTTGATAGTTCTGTTATATTGACTAAATGACCATTGGCGGTATATACACGTGTTTGGTAAAATAGCTTTGATGTTGACTGTTTAGTGCAAAATAGAAGCAAAAGCCAATAAAGAAGATAGTAAAGCCAACTTTCTGCATTTGTTTTTCAGCTCCCCAAAAAGCATTTACCAAATACATTTTGTTTTTGTTTTTGTTTGACTACATGAATAGGCTAAATTCCAACCAATGAAAAAGCCACCTTTACCCCCATGGTATTATTTTAAGAGTTTGTTCACTAATATTTCGATGGGTAATGTAGAAAAATACTTATAATCCTTTTCATATTTTATGGTATTATTGTTAAAGAGGCCTTAGGCCTTACTTAGTGATTTCTCTGATATTAGTTTTTACATGGTTGCCCGTCATGGGATTGCATTTTTAATTATTAAAGATGTAGTTAGTTGTTTGTGACACTGATAGCTGACTGAAGCAATTTCTATGACTTCATTTGGGTTCTTGCTTGTTATTTCATGTCACTTGTTTCCTGCTGGTTTGATATTGTGTTCAAGTGAGATGGCTGAGTTCCTGATTTTTGGGATATCTAGTATATGGTAGATGCTTGATCTTATTTTGCACGATTTTATGTTAGTGCAGGTTTATGTTAGGCCTGCTGGTAGCTATGTGATGGATCGGTTAGAACTCCGACGTGTTACCTTTTATCCAACAGTCGATGGCTCTGATATTGTCATACTTATTGGTAATTTCAGTATCCCTGCTGGGCTGCGTGGTGCTGAAGCTGCTCTTTCCAACCTGCAAGTAGGGTTCTCCATTCGTAATGCTTTTTGAGGTGTGTTTTCTGATTCATGCTGGATGAGATCTTTCATTGACTTATCTTGGCTTGTTTCTGCCTTTTGAATTGTAGGCCGAGGAAGTTCCTGAGTGTAGAGCTCTTGTCTTCCCAATGGTCAAACACCCATTTGTTGTTGGGTTTTTGGTTGCTGAGCTTCCTGGTGTGGAGCTTGGAAGTGGTTCTCATGATGGTTTGCAACTTTCATCCCTAGAAAAAGAGAACTATGAATTGCCGCCTGGATTTGATCTGAAGTCGCCCGATATTCCATTATCCAGTGAAAATTCATGGATGTACTTCAACCTCTCTGCTGACAAGAGATTAAATGCCATAAACATCTCTCGTTCCCTTGCTATGGCTTATGTCATGGATCAGGTAGCTCGTCCTCATTCCTTCATCCTTATTGTCTCCTCCCTCTTCCATCTGTGTGTGTGGTTAATTAACCTTGATTTCTTAACTAATGCAATACAATCTAATAAATAGGTTACTGGAAAGATGCACATTCATGTTTGATATGCACTTTTCTATGCTGTTTGTCTCTGTTAATATAGTTCCAAGTCCAGTTGAGTTGAATTGCCATTGGAATCTGAATATCTGATAGGTTTATGATATGACATCTACCATCATGAACTGATGGATATAAAGTAGGAAATTACCAATACTTGGAGTCCGAGACGAGATCAAGGATCTTTTAGTGTTACAAGGCTCGTTGCATTTGATATACCATTCAGTATACAATGTGTTGATGGGAAAATTATAAAAAACCACATCTGCTGCTCCTGGAGATGTCATCGATTAAGCTTGTTTCCTCCCGCTTTTACAATTTCTATGTAATTGCTTTGTCAACAACTTATCTGATAAGCCAAAGGATGCTTTTCAATCAAGGCATATACACGCTGTATGATATATTCCATTGAGGCTCCCATATGGACATGAGAAAAAAAAATGAATTTCTTCCCTTCTAAGGATTCAAACACTGTCCTAGTATTTGTTACGAGAATTAGCACAGAGCAACCTTTTGTACACAACTAATATATTTTGCTGGATAAGTTTTATGGGAATAGGAGTTTTGTGTTTGAACTTTGACTTCGACTGGAACTTATTTTCCGATTTATGTGGTGGTAATATATTGTTATGAGTAGGTGTCATTTAATGTACATTTGATGTAAGATGAATCTTTTCCTTAACGCTTTGTTTGGATAGAAAAGAAGGAGGGAGAGGAATGGGAGGGAGAGAGGGGAAGGGGAAGGAAGAGAAAGGGAGGGGAAAGGTGTGGTCCATTCTCCCTCCAAATCTTTCTAAGTTTAGAGGGATTATGCTTATTAAAGAACGAGGGAAAATGGATCCTTCCCTATACCTCCCCTTCCCCCCAACTATTTATCCAAGTAAGTGTTGTCCTCCTCCCTTTCCCTTCTCTTCCTTTCCTTCCCTTCTGTTTCCTCCTATCGAAATTATGTGTAAGTCTCCCTAGATTTTTTTTAGTTTTTCCATAACTCGAGATTAGGAAATACTTCCTTGTTGATGAAGGTATTTTGCGTTGGTCCAAAGTTTTTTCCCGATATAATGAGTTGCCAAATGTAGGAGAAATGGTTTTCTTGCGAATTTTTCGGAAGCCAATAGTGTTCTCAGAGGCAAAATGTCTTAGATCACATTGTTTGAGGGATTAATTTCTTACGTGACACTAGAGCTGTCAAAATTTACACGATACGACAACACGCAACGAACCAAATACGAAATAAGTGGGTTAGTTTTGAACATTCTTGACACGTTTACTTAAACAGGTCAACAACGAGTTTAACCGTTTGATAAATAGCTCGGGTTAGTGTTGAGATTTTCAACTCGAAACTGACATGATTTTATCCGTTTAATTTGGAAACATAGATAATTATAAGATTATAGTATGATATGAAGGTAACAAAAAGAAATTTTGTACTTAATTCTTCAAATTTCAATACAGTAAAAGGTTAGTGGTAACCTAACATGAATTCATACAATGACATAACAAAATTTGGCACGATAAATTGATTTATCATCATAGTTTTCTAAAATATATGGCTTTAACAAGTTAAATGGGTTGACACGGTCGGGTTAGTGTCAAGGGTTTTCGACACGCTTATTTTTAACTAGTCTTTGTGACACCCAAATTGTTTTTGAACATTCTTTCCTAATTGGTAAGATTATCATCCTTTCAAAGGTGTATTGTACCCATGGAGAAGAGTTAGTCACTATGAATGTGAGATGAGGATTTAGAGTCTTATTTTCTAATGCTACTTGTAGCTTATACTCTTATTTTCCATTGAGTCTTATGGCTACATTTTATCTTATACTTGGTATTGTCTAGATTAACCATTCCGTTGGGTGTATTTTTGGAAAACATAAATTAAAGTTCCATTGGGGCCTCTTTCATGAGCTAACTTATAACCTGCGCTTGACAAGTTTAACTTTTGCACCATGCACACGTCGTATCTTGATCAAAGTTTTTCTCACTATTTTTTTTGGGTACGTAAGAAGAATTTTCCCCATCGGGTTGGAACTCTGCACGGGTCCACTCGACTCGGATAAGCAGACCAGACACTTGAGAATAGGGGGAGGGGTAAGGGGAATCCTACCCTCAAGTGCTCATAGTGGGGATTGAACCCCGAGATCGGAAGGCTCCCTTCTTTACCACTAGACCCAGTACTACTTGGTTAGTATATAAGATGTTTTATATTTTCAAAATATCCGCCTCTCCATACTTTTTATGAATGGTTAAAAGTTCAAAGGAGATACTTATGGCATAATAAGACTTTGCATTTTCGCAATTTGCGCGTCAAATCCTGAATGATAAATGCTTTGTGAGACTACAACAGCTGCCTTTCATAATTGGTTATGTTTTTGAACCATTTCCGAGAAGCCATAGCAGAAACTAGAGCCGTATCCTAACCCAATTCAGACCTTCTTGTTCGCCTCTCCTGAACATAAGCAGGGAGCCGATGACTCTGAGTGAAGTATTTGAGATTAAAAAGCAATTTTTTTCAAGCTTTGGAGCAAGCATCTTGAAACACAATTCATGGAGTTGTTCTTTGATTCATTTCCCTGTGAAGCTGCTTTAGATAGGTTCTTGGTGGGATGCTATTCCATTTCTTTGGTTTCATGGTTGGTTCTTTGTTTCTTTTGGTGGCATTATGCTGTGGGATGTGAGGGTGGAAGTACTGGACTGGTTTGGGTGCGTGTGCATGGCATTTGTAGGTCGACTTCTTTTGGCTAAGTTAGACACCAAGGCAAGACTTTGCAGCGATATTTTCCAGTTCATCTACATGTTTGCTATACCAAATTTTGTTAGGATTAGTTTGTTATTACAAAGATGAATTGTGTTTGGTTAGAAATCAGTTAGAATAAGCTTGCTTTGCTTGCATCCTTATCGTATTACATGGTTTTAGAGCTGTTTTGCTACAGCACTAGTTTCAGTTTTTATTAGGATTGTTCAAGCATTATATTTTCAGATGAGAAAAAGTAAAAATCCATAAGAATTTTGTAAATTACACCTAGGGACAGTTGGTTACGTTATTTTATATTTTTAGGTTGTGCTATATACGAAGTGATTTTTTCTTTCAGAAGTTTTGCATTTTTTTCGTTTAAGTTGAGGTTGACCCGAGTAAATTCATTTAGCTAATGAAACTAAACATATATTCCTTAATTATAATAACAAGTGAGTGAAGCTTAATCATTTGAACAAAACCCTATTTTAATTGCGAATTTTTGAAACTTCCATTGTAGCTGTCTAGCCTTTTGTTTTAGTTATGCATCTTTTCATCTTGAATTAGTAAAGCTGATTTTTACTTTTTATTTGCAGGATCTTTCTCACTCTAACTTGTTTTCTCTCTGTTCTAGAAAGCGATGTTGCTTCAACAAACGTCTTGGCAAAATAACATCCGGATGAGTAATCTTGTTGAGCAAGTAAGATATCTTCAATTTTGAGTGTCTGCTCTTAAATGACCACAGAAATTCATCATGTCAATTGGTTTGTCCAATTACTATCAGATACGTGGCCCACTGTCTAGCTTACGGACTTTGTCGAAAATGTTAGCAATACAAATCAAAAGAAGTGAGGTGATTCTTCTCTTTCTACGAAGGCCTGATCATATTGTTTTACCTCTTCTTTTTCCTCTTTTAAAAGAAAGCATAAGATACACTAACGACTTCAATTTTGCAGATTGCTAGTGACATTGTTGAAGACATAATGGTCCAAAGTGATCGTATGCTAGACACCTTGCAACAGCTGCAGGATGCTGTTCTCTTGACAAAGGTGTATTATCTCTCTAATGACTTCAAACATGTTAATATGACTTTTGATTTAGATTTCTGCCACCCTTTTTGCTTTGCCACTTCACATCAATTTTGTGGTTTGACCTAACTTATTGGAGACCTGCGAATTGGAGAATGCAAAATGATGAACCTGTTATTCTGTACTTGTTAAGCATTGAATTTGCCGCTCTTTCTAGTTTCCTCAACGATGAAAGAAGCAATCCTTGTTTTGATAACCACCGGAGAAAAAATATTGACTAATGCAGTATAACCCATTTCAATGGAACTAAGGCTCTCACATCGTGTAGATGTTGTTGGTTTAGCTGTTGCTATAAAGATGGAGTTTTCGACTATGTACAAGTTTCAAGGGAGTTCTATTTTAAAACCAATTGGGATTAGGAGTAATTCCTTAGGCTTATTAGGTGATATATATCTCTAATCTATTCCGGTTTGGAAGTTACATGTGTACATATACTTGGGTTTTCAACCAGCTTTCTCACATGTAGTATCTCCTTTGATGTTTAGCTAAATGGATCTCATATGCTCTTCCTCCATATGCCATGGCTTAGAATTTTAAACAACCCAACTTGACTTTGATATTATGTATACTTGGAATAATGTGACTTTGTTTGGGCAGTCATGAACGAATAGAGTTAGAGCGCTCGCTAGCTCAACTGAAGTCTCATTTCGAATGTAATAGAAATTGGACGAGTAGCTCTGTAGGCTTATAAAGTGATAATTTTCTGTTCCCTAAATCTATGTTTAATTCATGTGTGCACTTATCTGGGGTTTTAACAAGAATGTGATTTTGACACCTTGTCATTCTCTTCCTTGAAGATTCAGAAAAATGCAAGATATTTGAGCTATCTTGTTTATGCGCTAAATCAATTTTGGTTTCCTTAAATACAGAAATCAGGGAAGAGAATTGAAGCATACTTTGGGCCTCAGTCTCCCTCTTTGATACCCCTCCTCCCAACCATATAAAGGGATAGTAATAGAACCTGTTTGCTAGTCTGTTTACCTGAGTTCTTTTTTTTTTTCTGGTGGGAGTCAAAGTTTGCAAATTAGATGCTACACCAAGGAGCAAAATGCGCATCCTGCTCGAGGTGTGTACGGAATGTACATCTGCGAAATGTACGTCAGACCTTTTTTAATGTACAATTTTTTTTTTCAAACTTAGTCAATGAATACGGAATGAACTTAGTTCATCTTCAATGAACATAAGCAAAATGGGGCTATTTTTTTCTCTCTCCTCCATTATTGAACATTTTGAATTCATTTGGCAAAAAAATTTCCCTCCAATTGCTCAATCAATTTACTTTCAAAAACTTTTTGTTCCAATTAACTTTGACATGCAATTTCAAAATAGTTTTTTTTGTTCCAATTAACTTCGACATATGTTCTTTTATATAACTTTATTGTTTATTATGGTTATTAAATTTGTACATTCATTGATTTTAAATGTTCATTGAAATTCAACTTAATTTCAGTGTCAAAAAGTTTTTGTTCCAAGTAACTTTGACATATGTTCCTTTAAAGAACTTTGTTGTTCATTATGGTTATTTGATATGTTCATTATTGATTTCAAATATTCATTGTACAATCAACTCAATTTTCCAATTATCTTATATGTTTTCTTTTATATGAATCTAATGTTCAATTATAATGAACATTTGATATCAATAAATGAACATCTTGAATAAATATAATGAACAATAAGGTTATATAAAAGAACATATATCAAAGTTCAATGGAATCAAAACTTTTTGAAATTGAGTTCATTGAACATTTGGAGATAAAGTTTTTTTGTACGTTGAAAAATGCTTATTGTACATTCCGTACAATAGGCATTTTGAAACTGAGTAAATTGAACTTTTGGAAGGAATTTTTTTTGTACATTGAAAAATAACTAATGAACATTCCCTACACCCGGAGCACTAGGTGCAACGTCTACCCTTTAAGGCTTCAGAGCCTCCATTGCGAAACAATCGTATGATACATACTTCCTCTGTTCTATTATAATTGCAATATTCAAAACTTTTCACTATTCACAAAGGCTCATTTGATCTTCTATTATAATTCATACATAACGACAAAAGTAGTCATGTGAGATTTTGTTAGATTCGTCTCATTATATACTTAAATAATATCCACTTTTTCTAATTTTATCTTGAAACACAATTATAAATATAAACGTTTAAAGTTATGCATTGGAAAGTGTGGAGTTTCCAATGTTGCAATTAAAATGGAACTGAAGAAGTATGTCTCTCTCGAGAGATGCGGTTCCTATTAAAAATTTCCAGAGGTGCAATTTTGTGAAGATTGTATGAGGGATGTAAATTATGGGATTCAGCGGCTCTACAATGGTTTCTAGGATAAGCTTGGTTGCATGAGGAGTTGAAGACTGTGCTGGTTTTGAGCAGGGTTGGTTTTTTTGGAGTGAAAAAATGAAGCTAACATGGTTTTATGGAGAGAAAAAGAAGAGACTTATAATTATGGGTTTGATGTACTATATCTCTTTTTACTAGTGAAGACTGACGGGGCAAGCTGCTGTATACATCTGATATACAGGCCTCTTGTGGCATTTTGTAAAAGTTACAAAGGGTTTTATCCTGCCTGGAAATGTGATCTTTTCATTAGTCTTGTACGCAAATCCTGTCTCGTGGATTTTTTTGTTTGCTTCCTGAAGACTGTCCTAAAATGATGCTTATATGCATCTTTGCCTTGTTGGATAAGTAATTGCATTTCCCTCCTTGGTCATTTTCCCATGATCGCATCTAGAGCGGTTTTTTTTTTTTTAGGTCACTTGCTGACGCTTTAAAGGTGCTTGCTTAAATTGCTGTCTCATGCAGATAAGAGCGATCTTATAGTCACACATCGACCAATTTTTTCTATAGGTTGCGCATAACACCATAACCGACATCTCTGATGTTTATTGGTATGAGGTTCTTAGAAGTTAGAACAGATTATGTATTCTCGGTGAGCCAGAATTATGTTATTTGTTCTGCTAATGTTTTTAGGTGACATGAGGATTCAGTTGTTACGTTTCTTCCATTTTCTTTGACTATTGTACTTCCATTTCTTAGTAACGTAATTAATCACAAATTCAGTTGATATAAACATAATTCTGTCTCTACTGTCAAGTGGGTAAGGTATCTCTCTGATGGCAGCTCTAAAAGTCAATTGTCTTCCTGAATCCTGTCATCTTCGGTTTCACAGAGTAAAAGGCAAAGTGGATTTTTAGAAGCAAGTTCCTGTTGACCTTCTTGACTAGTGTATAATTCAGAACCAATGTCTCATTGTACCGTTATCTTTTCAGGCTAACATAATGAGGTTCAATGAAGAATCATTGAAACAAATGGATGGCGCAAATCATGCTCAGCCTGAAATGAGGACGTTTAAATTACCAAATGACACCTCTACTCACAAATCTGCTGACAAGCAAAGAGGCTTTGATGAGAAACGTTCTCTAAGTTTGGCAATTGAAGATTTGGAGATGCCAATGCCACCGATGGCCCTAGCACCTTTACAACAGCATGGCATCAGGTACTCTTCGAAAGATTCTTGTTTCTTTTCTCAATATTGGCCAAGGTTTCAAGCTTGAGTTGACCTAGCATTGTCAACTGTTCCTCCAAGCTGTGGCTTCAACTACATGCAATTTAGAGTGTTTGTTAGGCGGAAAATAGTTTCCGGACAAGTGGTTGTTCCTCCTCTTTGGTCTGTTTGGTTTGTATAGAGTTGAAAGTAGTATTTCAAATGGTGGAAAATAGCTCTAATGGCGGAAATGATATTTCCATCTTAGAAGAGGAACGCCATATTATCCTCCTTATTCTTCATATCCATCTTTCCTTCCTCCCATCTATCCTCCCCTATCCTTTATGTTCTTCCTTTTTTCTGTTACTTCGCATAATAGGAACCAAACAAAGGAAAGCTAATCTCTAATTGTGTTTTCCCTTAACTTTATTTTTTCATGGAAAGTAATTTTCCATTGAAAATCTTTTTTGTTCAACCAAACGGAGCCAGACGTATGGAAGTTCATGTAAAGCTTGTCAAGTTCTTCCCTGACTGCAATTTGCATTTTCTGTTGTCCTCTGTTAAAATAATATTCCTGTATGCTTATGCTGTTTGGTCTTGTCAGGAAGACCGTGCAATGTTTCTGATGTACTGGGGAATTTGATTGAATCTGCACAGCCTCTTGCTCAAAACCAGAAGCGTATTTTGGAGCTAAGTGAATCCTCCCAGTACCTGCCAGTTTCTGTAGAAGAACCTGCTCTACGTCAGGCCCTCAGCAATCTAATAGAGGGTGCACTGTTGCGCACACATGTTGGGGGAAGAGTTGAAATTCTCTCTGTAGGAGCACCTGCAGGTGGTGCCCTTGTTGTGATTGATGATGATGGTCCAGATATGCACTACATGGTAAGATCGTCTCTCTGTTCTCAACTATATCTCAGAGTTTCAATTCTATAATGGGGTTGTTTCCGAATAATCTGTTCATGCACTTGCTACTTTCAACTTTGCATCTATATATAACTCATCTTATCTCTATCTCGGTGGTGTACTTGTAATTAGCGCATTATTTCCCAAATGAAGTTATAATATGATGAACAACTTGTAATTATGATCCTCACTTTCTCCCGTCTTATTATTCTTGGTCATTTACAGACACAAATGCATACGCTTACACCATTTGGGGATGAACTTCTCTCGGAGAAAATGATGGAGGACAACATGACATGGAATTTTGTTGCTGGGGTCACAGTTGCACGAGAGATACTCGAGAGCTACGGCTGTGTCGTTCGCGTCATATCTCCTCGGAACACAGATGCTGCTCTTGGAACAGGTGGGACCCGCGTGGAAGTTTGGCTTCCTTCTTCGACTCCATATGATCACAGCTCCGCAGCTGATGGAGCATAGTAAGCCGTGAGTGCTTCCTTCAGTAAGGAACCCAAGCATATGATGTATAGTTGTCTGTCCTACATCTATAGTATTATTCTCCTCCCCCTAGAATACAGCATCCGCAACTTGTAAATATAAACCTTATTATTGTCAACACAAGTCACGATATCGCCTTGATTGACCAATTTTAGAGCTATATATTGCGTTTGTAAAGCTCTCTCTGGGATCAAAGGATATTATTGTTAGCTTAGTGGAGGTATCTTCTGTTTACATATTGGCCAAATGTCCAAGGGTGTTTGGAGATGCCGCATCCACCAAATAATATTTTCCTCATAATTCAAAGATATGTATACAAATGCCACTTCCTTTCTTTTTTATTGCAATATCTAACTAGTTAGACTTAGGCTCTGTTCTTTTCAACCTATTTAAGCAATGTAATACTTATTTCAGAAATGATCATATCAGATCAGAAAAATTCGGACTAGATCAGAAAAGTTCAGATCAAATCACATCAGAAAAGTTCAGATCAAACCAGATCAGAAAAGTTCAGATCAAACCAGATCAGAAAAGTTAAGATCAAATAATAAAATATTAAGAACAAAAAAAACTATAATAAGTTCAGATCAGATTAGAAAAAATTAGATTAGATCAGATAAAAAAATCGGGCCAGATCAGAAAAGTCAAAATCAGATCAAATAAGCTCTGATCAGATTTGAATTTATCAGACGAAAAGAACTGACCCTTACATGTTTTCTTATGTATACTTAGGGTCGGGTATCAGCATATCATCTCAACTAATCCTCATTTATGGAACAAATCTCGTAGTATGAACATGGAATTCAATTCAATGATTACTTTGGACACTAAAAAAATCATCAACTGTAGGCAACCAACAATACTATGAGCATGTAGTAATTCAACCTAAATCATGAACCTCACGATTGTAGATATAACACACTCCAAAATGCTCAATATCACCGAGGAAAAGAAACTATTATTTCTGTCTAAAAGTGTCGTACCTCTTTCCGGTGGATATAAGCGGTCCGAGTTTGGGCTCCGGCAAAGAACCTGCAAATGAACCCCAAACCCCCTGGGGTGTCCCAAGGATGGGGCCTCCGACGCTCTATCAGTACTCATTTTAGATAGAGAGAGTATGGGTGCGGGAGAGAGTGGGAGCTCAATGTGAGTCCATGTGAGAATGAATTGTCCCTCTCTACCTTAGCCCTACTAAGGGTATATATATATAGTGAAATGAGCGTGGGCCTTGTCCATTTGGGCTTTAGGCCGCCTAACCTTGCTTTCCAACTCGTGTTGGGCTTTAGTGTACTTGTGAGAGGGTATGTATACCCATACAATTTGCCCCCTAGTTCGAGTGATAATCGATGCTTAAACTTGAACTATATTTGGCTTATTCACTTGGTTCCTCATGGTATTGGACATGTCTTCATGATGACCTTTGTGCGTGATTGAGTTTCTGATGAGATATAACCTCTTTAGTCAGAGAGCTTGCTTCAATGAGCTAAGGTGTATCATCCTCTAATTGAGGATCTTCTCATGTAATAAGAGACGCAACTTCCTTTACTTAGGAGTCTGCTCTAATAATCTGTCGTGCAACATCCTCTAATGAAGGTATGCTCACATAGTCTGCAATGTTGCTTCACCAATCTGAGAATATGTTCTGATGAGCAAGAAGGTAGCATCGTCTAGAGCCTCTGCTAGTTTTGTATTTTTTGCGTTCTTTTGAGTAGTTTTTGAAAAAAAATGTTATTTCTTTGCTACTTTCTTCCTCCTACCATACGTATCCTTGCCCCCCAGTCTGTCTGTTTTGCTTGCAGCGGAGGAGGCAGACTGAGATTAAATTGCTACAGACAAGTCCGCAAAAACGATGATACGTGGATATGTAATAATGATGAGCCGGATCCTTCGTGTGAAGCGAGAATCTGCTATAATAATAAGGAGCAGGATTTTCTGTCTGAAGGAGGATCTGCTGTAATAATAATGGCAGAGCCCTCTATCTGAGATAGGGTCTGCAATAATAATAATAAGGAGCATGTTCCTCTATCTGAAGCGAGGATCTGCTGTAATAATAATGGCAGAGCCCTCTGTCCGAGATGGGGTCTGCAATAATAATAAGGAGAAGGATCCTCTGTCTGAAGTGAGGATCTGTTGTAATAATAATGGCAGAGCCCTTTGTCTGAGATGAGTCTGCAATAATAATAAAAAACAGGATCCTCTGTCTGAAGCGAAGATCTGCTGTAATAATAATTGCAGAGCCCTCTGTTTGAGATGGGGTCTGCAATAATAGGAGCATGATCCTCTGTCTGAAGCGAGGATCTGCTATAATAATGACGACAAAGCCCTTTGAGATGGTGTTCTGCGATGATAATAAGGAGCATGATCCTCTATCTAAGGTGAGGATCTGCTATAATAATAAGGAGCAGGATCCACTGTTTGAAGCGAGGATCTGCTACAATAGTAATGGCATAGCCCTCTGTCTGAGATGTGGTATGCAATAATAATAAGGAGCAGGATCCTTTGTCTGAAGTGAGGATATGTTGTAATAGTAATGGCAGAGCCTTCTGTCTGAGATGGGGTCTGCCATAATAAGGAGTATGATCCTCTGTCTGAAGCGAGGATCTGCTATAATAATGACGGTAGAGCCTCTTTTAAGATGATGTTCTCCGGTGATAATAAGGAGCATGATCCTCTATCTGAGGGGAGGAACTGCTAATAATGACCGCAGAGCCCTCTGAGGTGGTGCTCTACGATAATAATAAGGAGCATGGTCCTCTATCTAAGGTGAGGATCTGGTAATGATAATGATAGCAAAAGACTTAGCTCTTCGCTTAAGTCTTTCACTCTACTTCTTCAGCAAAGCTCGATTTGTAACTATAACTTAGCTCTTCGCTTAAGTCTTTCACTCTGCTTCTTCAGCAGGGCTCAATTTGTAACTATAACTTAGCTCTTCGCTTAAGTCTTTCACCCTACTTCTTCAGCATAGCTCTCTGCTTCTTCAGCAGGGCTCAATTTGTAACTATAACTTAGCTCTTCGCTTAAGTCTTTCACTCTGCTTCTTCAGAGAGCTCGATTTGTAACTTACCTCTTGGCTTAATTCTTTCACTCTGCTTATTCAGTGGAGCTCGATTTGTAATTATAACTTAGCTCTTCGCTTAAGTCTTTCACTCTGCTTCTTCAGTAGAGCTTTTTTCTTTGCGTACACCCCTTTTCTCTTATTTGCATAAGTTATTTGCTTTGGGTACTTGCCTCCCGTTCGTTGTCATGCATATTCTCTCTCTGCCAAGTCTATCTGCTCTGCTTTCGTGAGTAGATAGACTTGGCTTAGATAGATTGGCACGACATAGAGCGTTCCGCGTAACGTTCTAAGCCTCGTCAGGGTGTATAGCCCGACCCTAGGCGCCCTTTATTTGTTTGCTCTGCCCCACCTATTGTTAGGGAATTGAGTAAACACATATTTTGACAACCTAGGTCGCGTAAACTCCGGGCCTTTTGGGGCTTTGCCCTCCTAGATCGGGTAATTAGTGCCCTTTTTTCCAGTGGCTTAATAGCTCGCTGAAGTATTCAATAATACATCTTTCCATCAGCTTAATAGCTCGCTGAAGTATTCAATAATACGTCTTTCCAGCGGCTTAATAGCCCGCCGGAATCTTCAATAATATAAGGAGCAGGATCCTCTGTCTGAAGCGAGGATCTGCTAATGATAATAATGGCAGAACCCTCTGTGTCTGACATGGGGTTTGCAATAATAATAAGGAGCAGGAGCCTCTGTCAGAAGCGAGGATCTGCTAATGATAATAATGACACAACCCTCTATCTGAGATAGGAGTTTGTGGTAATAATAACAAAATACCTCTCTAGAAGGTTTAAGGCAGTTAGAGTCTTCGATAAAATAAATCTTTGACGGCTTAATAGCCTGCTGAAGTCTTCGATAAGATATATCTTTCCAGCGGCTTAATAGCAGCCAACAATGATTAGTGGGCTTGGTTTGTCCCCTTACAAGCAGCCAACAATGTTAGTGGGCTGAACATGTCCCATTTTCACACGCAGCCAACAATCATTTTGGTGGAGCCTCCTTCACGCGGACAGCACATTCCAGGCCTGCCCGAAGTGGATCGGGCCACATGTGCCCGATCGGGCCTGGTGCATCTTGGGCCTAGCACTTCTTCTCTCTTTGGCGTGCAACAGCTGCATTAGAAAGTTTAGCACGTATATTTTTTTTGGGCCAGCCCGATCGGGTCTGGGCACATGTTCATTCGCCCGATCGGCTTGCCCGATCGGGTCCGCAACTTCTATACCCGATCATAATATCTTCGCCCGATCAGGCCATTTTTGCCCGATCAGAGTACGGAAAACTCCTTTTTGACTCTTTGGCTCTCAATTCTTCACGTTTAGAGGTTTTGGGACCTCCTAAACTACCCATAAAGCTCGTGAGCCATCCTACATGCCTCGTAACATCTCGTAAGGCCATGGTTGCTTCCATAAAGCTCGGAAATAAGGAGAAAACTCCCTAAAACCTGCAATTCAACATTAACACACAAAACCACAACTATATACGATAGTTAGCATAAAATAGCTCCGAAGAGCTCCAATGACGCACAAATTAGCTTGTAAATAAGGGAGAAAACTCTATATAAATACGTGATATCAGAAGGTGGCAGCAGTAATTAAGAAGAGAATTAAAGAGGATGTTGGTCTTAACATATTCCCAATAAAGTAGAAATCTAAAGCTAGGATTTGTACTTGAGGATACTAGAAAATAGGGCAATAAAGACAAAGGAAGAAAATCTTTCCATAAAACTCCAAGTTGAAAAGAAAAGATAGAGCTAACCGTGTAGCTTGAAGGAGTAGTAGGAGCAGCTGACATTAATTGGCCATTAAAGGAAGTAGGAGAAAGGATGCATGCACCATTGCTTGGCAACTTGAAGAGGGATTTGACACGTACCCTTTTGGCATGCACGGATGACAACAGCGGACCTTTACGCTTCCCCAACACTTTGACTTCCACTTGGCGAGATGAAGGCATGACTAAACCACCCTTGGTCACCGGTGACGGAAAACGTGTGGGGGATTGGTGCCATTCCAAAGTTGGAGAGCCATGATAAAAAAATTGCTTTTCTTATTGGGAGATTGAGTGGAATCAGATGGTGATGAAGAAGAGCATGCATGAGAGTCCGAATGTTCCTGGGGCTCATAAGTAGGTGAAGCTGAACCCAAACTAGAGTCCGAAGATGAAGCCGAGCGTTTCTTAGGAGCAGCAGCCGAAGAACCTCCAACCTCCCACACACGAGGAACATTAGAATCGTCATTATCACCATCATCCCCTGAAGATGGAGACGTCTCGTGATAGAAATCTGAGGAATGAGAGGTTTTAGGGAAAGATAAATTAACTCGAGTAGTACGAGTCCAATCAACATTTTTAAGACCCAAAATTTTACGTGAAAATAAAGGAGTATCATCCTGTTGATATAAGAAGTCATGCGGAGCATTACCCAACTCCCTAAGACGAGCCGTAACCTTAGCTGCCGCTGCTGTAGGTGACAAACGGCATCTCAAAGTGGGATGACCCACACAGGCGCATTTAGCACAGACAATGAAGACTCCTTTGTATCTTAGATAAACCCAACTTCGAGAACCATCAGGAAGCTCAACAAAAACCCCGATACCAGCGGTTTATTAAGGTTGATCCAAATGCGCACCCGTAAGAAAGGCAAAACAGATCCAGATCGAGACATATTATGAAACTTGAAGATAAAACCCACCCGTTGAAGAGCTCGTCATGCAACTGAAACTGTATTAAATATAGTAGGAATTCCCTCTAAACGGACCCAAATAGGAGCATGATTGAACTTCATGGTGAGAATGGAGTGTTTAGAATTAAAGGTGTTGAATACCATTAAAGCCCCTTGAAGATTAGCCATACCTAAGTTATTCAAGCCATCCCAGTCTTCATAATGTTTACACATAAAGAGGAAATGCTTACCAACCTTCCGTACTTGACTATCACTATTAGTTTTCCTGTGAAAGTTAACCCATGCAGCAACTGCTTCTTGATCAAAAGTACGATAGTCACGAAAGCGACCCACAACTGTAAACGTCAACATATCGAGAACGGGGATATGATCGAAGGATGTCACTTTGATAACAGGGCCAACCTTATAATTGCTGCCATTATAATTTGGGAAACCAGGGGAGGAAGTCATTTGAACAAACTCACTAGTAGGAGATTGCATGGTGATGAGGAAAGGAGTAAGGAGAGAAGAAGAAGAACAGTGAGTGAATTTAATGAAGGAGGAAGAGGAGGGTTAGAAACTGCTCTTACTCTGAATGTTAGAGTGAGAAGCTCTCAGTTTGTAGAGAGAGAAAACTTTGTTTGCTAAGATGATTTGATACTCATGTTGTCAAGAACATATGATAAGAAAATTGTTGATGTATGAAAGTATAACTGAAACTTCATGTTGTCTTCTAACAAGGAATTCAAGGTTATGAAATTGGTGGTAGCAAATTTTCCAATTTGAAATTCTGTTTGAAAGTTGCACTAAGTTGCAATTTTTTGGTCAATACACTTCTGCAATTTTTTGTTCCGTAAGAAAAGGGTCCCTTAAGGACCACATAAATGATAAAGTTTATGTATATAATGTCTTCTGGTAAACTATGAGACTTAACCAATAATCTCTTTTTTTGGTGTTAAGATTCTCTATATTTTATTTTTGGTAGAGTTGGTAGAGTTTACTCAAAATAGTAATCACAAATGCACAAAAGAATTAGTTATTAATATAATTTACTATTTTGAGTAAACTCTACAGTTTAGAGTTGTTTTTCAACTCTAGAGGATCTAAACCCATTTTTTGTGCTAAAACAAAAATCAATGATGACATATATCATCCTGATCTTCTAACTTATATTTGAAGAGAGATCTAAAGTGAGCATGTTGTTTATTTAAATATGAGAGATTATAGTTGTGACATAGTGTTCCCTTTAAAAAAATGACACAATGTAGAGTTGTGCCGATCCAATAAAACAAGTAGGGTAAACTAGTATGCAAAAAGAACAAATCCTTGTCATCATACCAACTATCAGAGGAAAATCCAAAAGTAACTTGGCCGCATGACCTTATTTCATGGGCCATGTGTCATTTTGGAATTCTTTTAGTTCCACGTGTCATGAGACCCTTTCTCTCATCTCCTCTATAAATTAATTCAACCCTATGACTTTCTCATTTTGCTCTAAAAATACTACCCTCTTTTATTCTTTTCTCTAACTCTCTCAACCATTTTTCTATAATTTCAAACATTTTCATAATTTGTTTATGCAAGATTGTTGTATTCTTAACATGTCAATGAGTAGAACATCCAACAAATGCAAGAAGAATCCCATAAACTATATATACACGACTACACGAGTATGCAAACAAATTTGATGATTCGAAGAAAGATCTGTCTTCAGAATCGAATGAAGATGGAGTAATGGTTATGATTATCATAAAAGATCACCATGACAAGGTTATTAGTGTTTTTTAGGATTTTTTTTTAGGAAAAATTGTTTTTAATAAGTCAACCTTTATGCGATCTTCTAAAATTAAGTTCACCATTGGATTATTCTAGAATAAGTTAACCATGTATGAGAATTAACTTTCAATGAGTTAGATCAGGTCTTGGGGTGGTGTTTGGGATTGAGTGGTGGTGATGATTGTGATTATAGGTGTAGAGAGTTGGTAAAGGGAAAGAAAAGAGGGAAAAATTATTACCTGTTGTTAATGTAAACGATCACTTGAACTCATTGAAAGTTAATACTCATACAGGCTTAACTTATTCCAAAATAATCCAAAGGTGAACTTAATTTTAGAAGATGGCATAAAGGTTGACTTGTTAAAAATAATTTTTCCATTTTTTTTATTGTTGGTTACGTTTTTTGAATACAATCTCTTATGTTTCTTATATGTTCATATAATCCTTATTGAATAAGAAGAATATTCATTTCATTTTTAGTAAATGTTTCTTTTGTCGATTTTCTTTAATTCAATATCTTACATATGTTCCTTTTTTTGAGCTAACCGAGCGCTAGGCTCTAATACCATGAGAAATAGAGTGTTTAGGGTTAATTATTTTGTCTGCCTTTCTATCCCTTCATAATTAGTTTAAATACAAAGTAAACTAATGGGCTAATTAAGGGGCTAAACAAGGAGCCGAAAGAATAAATAAATACAACTAATATGGGCGTGGCTAGTTAATTACAAAGATGTACAAATAATCTCAACATTAATTAATTTAAAGTTACCATAAATATTTAGTACACAAATAACAGGAGCTAATGTTGGGATTTGACAAATATGTAAATTTTCATCTTTGAAATATCAGGAGAATAGAGGAATCAATTGTTACTACATAAGTTTTTGTAACCTTAATGTTCATTCCTCAAAAATGAGATTTTGGATTAATTTAAAAATTACCATAAATGTTGAGTACTAAAATCACTGTTGGGATCTTTTAAGATTTTGTTAAGTAAGTGTTGGCAAATTTAAGAATGACCACAAATATACATTGACCAAAAAAACACCAGATATTTATATTGCAAAGTAAGTTTTGCCAAACTTTTACAAGAATGACCATAAATATACACAGACAAAAAAAACACCAGCTATTTAATTTGTCAAGTAAGTTTTTGGCTAATTTTTAAAAGAAGGACCATATTATAACTAGGAAAAATTGTGAATAACCACCTACACGATACACCTATTTCAAAATAACCACCCCATTTTTATTTGTGTTTAAATAACCACCTCTCATTTCCTTAACTTTTTCAAATACCCACCTGTTAACGGAATTTTCTAACGCCGTTAAGTGTGATGCCCAAATTCTTACTAAATTATCCTAACTCCCACCAAAATTTCACTAATTACCTTACTAATCTATAATTTGACTGGTCAAATCATGATTAACATTTTAAAAATCTTTTTTTATTCAATTTTACAATTTTTTAAACTATATATTTTTGATATATGACACGCTAATGGACACAAATTTCGAGACAATATTTAATCGCGTTTTTAATACTCAAGACGATGTTTTTTCGACAAACGGACACCACCGTATGCCCTTTATGGGCACGAATTTTGAGATTCCCTACGAAACGAGTACCTACAAGCCGGCTTTTCGGGCACAAACATCGAGACGCCTTTTTCGGACGGAATACAAAGTTTTTTCAAAAAACGGAAGCTTGTAGGTACGGCGGTGTCCGTTTTTCGAAAAAACGTGTTCCATCCAAAAAATTGTCTCGAGTACGTGCCCGAAAACCCGGCTTGTAGGTACTTGTTTCGTAGGGAATCTCAAAATTCGTGCTCATAAAGGGCGTACGGTGGTGTCCGTTTTTCGAAAAAACGTCGTCCCGAGTATTAAAAACGCGATTAAATATTATCTCGAAATTTGTGTCCATTACCGTGTCATATATCAAAATATATACTTTTAAAAATTGTATAATTGAATAAAAAATATTTTTAAAATGTTAATCATGATTTGGTGTCCGTTTTTCGAAAAAACTTTGTATTCCGTCCGAAAAAATTGTCTCGAAGTACGTGCCCGAAAAGCCGGCTTGTAGGTACTCGTTTCGTAGGGAATCTCAAAATTCGTGCCCATAAAGGGCGTGCGTACGGTGGTGTCCGGTTTTCGTAAAAACGTCGTCTTGAGTATTAAAAACGCAATTAAATATTATCTCGAAATTTGTGTCCATTACCGTGTCATATATCAAAAATATATAGTTTAAAAAATTGTAAACTTGAATAAAAAAATATTTTTAAAATGTTAATCATGATTTGACCAGTCAAATTATAGATTAGTAAGGTAATTAGTGAAATTTTGGAGGGAGTTAAAAAAGTTGAGCCCTAAAACTAACGGTGTTAAGATTTTCCGTTAAGAGGTGGGTATTTCAAAACGTGAACATAAGTAGAGGTGGTTATTTAAATGCAAAACAATTTGGGGTGGTTATTTTGAAATTGGTGTATCTTACAGGTGGTTATTCACAATTTATCCTTATAACTATATAAGACTTGAAAATATACATTTGAAAATAGATATACATTGACCCGTGCAAAATTGCCAGTTATTTTGTCCCTTTATAAGATTGACCACAATGTTGGTAACTTTCCCATGAAAATATGCTTTGCTGAAAAATTTTCCCGTGCATTCTTAAGTAATTATGTCCCTTTATAAGATTAATAAAAAATATACATTGACCCAAAAAAGAAGGCCAACACAAGTATGGAATTTCCTACACAATTTCATACTATATTTTTAAAAATATAATAGTGAGAAAAATTATCAAAGTTGGTTAAAGAAACGACAAAAATGCAACTATTTTAAAAAGAGATTAAGTGATTCACAACTTACATGTATACCTTTTTTGATTATATTCTTTTTTATGATAAAAAAAGGTATACATGTAAGTTGTGAATATAAATGCAACGACAAATAATTTCTTATTTTTCGTTTTTTTAACCAATACATGTAAGGGGAATGAGATATGAATATTTGTGTCGATATAAATGACAAAAGTATGGAATTTCTTATTATATTTATATTTTTGATAAAAAAAAGGATAATCAAAGAACAACCTATCTTTGAATATTGTGTTGCTATAAATGTAAGGAGTATTTTAGAATGGAGAAAATTGAACATAATATAAAGGTAAATATATCCAGGGGGAATGAGATATGGTGTTTATATTTTTGGTGAATATTGTCAAATGTATGATTTGTAATAAATAAATTATCAATACTTTAGGGAAATTTGCTATAGAAAAATTATTAAAAGTTTAGTAAAGGGGCCTCTTGTCTGTCGTTTTGCCTAGGGCCCATAAAATATCACGAACGGCCTTGGGCATATCAAAATGTAAAAAAAATAGTCCCATTATAAATTGGCCAAACATTAAGCAATTGAGCTCATCCAAATCTACAAAGCTAGAATCCATATCCTTCTGACCTTCTCTAATACTCCTAAGAAACTGAAATACCTTTGGAAAAAGTCTCTTCCTAGGGTTTTAGGGTTTGAGTGTCCGCAGTCTTTTTTTCTAGTCTCAAAACCCTTGCTTAGGGCTGATTACAACAATTATGGCTGAGGAAATCATAGACAAATGCTTGTCTCTGTCGATCGCTGAAGAAGAAGTGGACCCTATCGTTCTGGGAGATTTGGAGGACAAAGTTTTAAACCAGAATCTCACTAGGGCGATTGTAGGGAAGGTTTTATCAGGGAGACCATATATTTTCGAAGCTTTTAAGAGAACTATGAACAGCATCTTGGCAATATCTTAAGCTGCTCTTTTTCAGTCGATTGGGAAGGGATTATTCATTGCCCAGTTTGCCTAGAACCGTGACAAAGAGAAAGTGTTGGCGGGACAGCCATGGACGTTCAATCAACACCTCATCATGATGAAGGAGATAAAAGGCGACAAACAACATCGGAGATAAAACTTGATTGTCGCCCTTTCTAGGTTAGTTTTTATGACTTACCTTTGAACAACAGATTTGATAAAGTGCTATGTGCCATTGCCGGGAGGATAAGTGACGTTGTTGACATAGATAACAGTGAATTCAATTACTCCTCGTCACCGAGAGTTCGCATCATGATCGATATTAGTAAACCTTTGCGCAAGAGTATCAGAATTATGAATAAGGAGAGTGAAATTTCATCGATTGACATTAAATATGAGCGACTTCCAACGTTCTGTTATGCGTGTGGCCTGATTGGTCATATTGAAAGAGTCTGTGATGCTCATGTTGAGGGAGGTGGTTCAGCGACAAAATTGTTGGGTTCGTGGATGAGAGCTTCACCCCTTAAGGGGCGCACTAAACTTTAGAAGAGTCGAAAGCTTTTGCCTCTCGTTGCAGGGTGTTGGACTTCAAAAAGTCAAATAAGACGGAGGTTCCCGTGGAAGTTGTGAAGCAAAAAGGAGAGCAGTCGAAGGTTGTTGACTTAGTAGAAAAGGTTGATATTGCAAGTGGCACTGACGAGGCCATGGCCCTCTCTCTTAAGGAACAGGAGATGAAGAAGGGAGGCCAAAGTGTTCCTTCATTAACTACACTGGGGAAGGAGAGTATAATTGAACTGGGCAACAGTTTTATTGAGGTAGGGAAGTCAGACCTGGCGGCTCTGAGAAGGGTTAAAATTGTTCGTCGTGAAAAAACCCATAGCACTGATAATGGGCAGTAGGATGATGATGGTGTGCATGGCAGTAGGGAGAAATGAAAAGGAGTTGGTAGCATGGATATTGACGTTGAGATGGAGAATTGTAGGGGTAAAAAGAAGGGTAGGATGATCTTTACCTTCCCTGTATATGGTGTTGATGGTTCCCAAACGGCGGAGGTTAGTGTTTCCCAACCCCGCCAATCATTATGAATCTCCTTTGTTGGAACTGTCGGGGCTTGGGAGACCCCCGGGGAGTTCGAGCTCTACGTCGTTGGAGCAATGTACATAGACTTAGTTTGGTTTTTGTGTCTGAAACAAAGATTAGTCGAGCTGATGCTGAGTTCACCAAGAGTCGTATGGGTTTCTCCAATGCTCTTGGCGTAGATAATGTAGGTAAGTCAGGGGGTCTCGTTTTGTTCTGGAAAGGGGATCGTATCACTTTCTCCCTTGTGTCTTTCTCTAAGTATCATATTTGTGGTGACATTGCTTATGAGGAAGGGAAATCATGGAGGTTTGTTGGCATTTACGGTTGGCTCGAAACTGGCAATAAGCATAAGACTTGGGAGCTGATGAAACTCCTATGTGATTTTGATGGGCCAATCATTTTTGGTGGTGACATTAACGAGGCTCTGAGAATGAGTGAGATTGAGGGTGGTGTGGGTTCGATCCGACGTAGTGTTTATGATTTCCAAGAGGCGATTGAAGATCTGGAGCTAAGGGATTTGGGATTTTCGGGGTTGTGGTATACTTGGGAGCGTGGGAAGCAAGTTGCGACTCGGATTCGGGAGCGGTTGGATCGTGTTGTAGCCTCATCCAGATGCGGTGCCTTTTCCCTTCAGCCCATGTGGAACATCTTATGCGTTTCAAGTCGGATCACACTCCTATTTTGTTACGGTTGCAAGAGGTGTTTCGAAGAAAGAAGCGGAGGAATACGAGGTTTAAGTTCAAAACGGCTTGGCTTCGTGATGACGATTGTGAAAACGTTGTGGAAGGGGCATGGTTAGCTTCTGGTGTTCTAGCACTCAAGGAGAGAATGAAGGTGATTGCAAAGGAATTTACAGTGTGGAGTTCGAGAATGTTTGGGAAAGCATATAGAGGATGTAGAAAAGAGCTTGGCAAAGGTGCAAAAAGGGTCTAGTCAAACGGACAATGATGAAGCCATGGAGTGGGAGAAAAAATTAGACTCTCTTCTTGAAAAACAAGAAGCGTACTGGTAGTTGAGATCTCGAGTGGAGGAGCTTAAAGATGGAGATAAAAATACCAAGTATTTCCATCATAAAGCTTCTCAGAGAAAGAGGCGGAATTATATTAGTGCTCTCAAAGATGAAGCGGGGGTTTGGCAGGAGGATGAGGACGAGTGGTGCAAATTATCCATGAGTTTTATGGGAGTTTGCTTTCGTCTAATAACCCTTCTCGAACGAGTATTGACGAGGTGCTGCAGAATGTTGATACTATGGTCTCAGATGTGATGAATGGCGCAGCTCACCCGAGCCTGCACGAAGGAGGAAGTGTTTGCGGCGTTAAGACAAATGCACCCTTGTAAAGCGCCGCGCCCCGATGGGATGCATGCCATTGTTTACCAGCGGTTCTAGTACATTCTGAGAGATGAGGTCGCCAGAATTGTGATAGGCATTGTTCATGGGTACCCGACCACTAGACGACCTTAATCATACAAATGTCGCTTTGATCCCGAAGGTAAAATACCCGAATATGGTGTCTAAATTTGGACCTATTAGTTTGTGTAATGTACTATATAAAATAGCATCGAAAGTAATTGCGAATAGATTGAAATGTATTCTCCCGCAGATTGTTTCTAAAAATCAGAGTGCTTTTGTTCCGGCAAGACTGATCACAGATAATTCTTTGATCTCAATTGAAATTTTCCATTCTTTAGAAGTAGGCGGGGTACAGTAGCAATGAAACTGGATATGAGTAAGGCGTATGACAGAGTTGGAATGGATTTTTCTGAATGAGTTGCTGAGGAAATTTGGGGTTTGCAGAGCAGTGGGTTAAAGTGACCATAGATTATGTCTCTTCTGTCACTTATGCTTTTGTGGTTAATGGTGAGGTTTGTGGCTTGGTGACTCCCTCTCGAGGATTACGCCAGGGTGACCCTTTATCCCCCTATTTATTTATCTTGGTGGCTGACGCTTTTTCTGCTATGTTAAGGAAAGCAAACCAACAGGGTCTCATTCATGGAGCGAGGGCCAGTCGTAGTGGTCCGATGATCTCACACCTTCGCTTTGCAGATGACAGTTTACTTTTTGCAAGAGCCAATCGACAGGAATGCACCAATATAGTTGATATTCTCAACAAATATGAAGCGGCATCCGGGAAAAAAATCAATATGGAGAAGTCGGTGGTTTCTTTTAGCAAAGGAGCTTATTATGTTCATAGGGAGGAGGTGATGGAGTTGCTACCTATGCGACTAGTTCAGGGGCATTCGAAGTATTCGTGAGTCCCTACTCTAGTAGGACGATCCAAATATGTTGTTTTCTCCGACATTAAGGATTGTGTGTGGAAAAAGCTGCAGGGGTGGAAGGAGAAATTGTTGTCAAAGGCGGGGAAAGAAGTTCTTCTAAAATTAGTTATTCAGGCAATTCCCTCGTATCTGATGAGTGTATACAAAATTCCCATGTCGGTGATTCAGAGCATCCATGGAGCGATGGCGAGGTTTTGGTGGGGCCAGAAGGGGTTGGAAAGGAAGATTCATTGGAAGAGTTGGGATACACTTTTAATCCTAAGTGTGTAGGGGGAATGGGTATTCGAGACTTGAGTGTTATTAATGAAGCTCTCTTAGGTAAGCAAGCTTGGCGTCTCGTCCAATGCGGGGATTCACTTCTTGGTAGGGTGTTGAAGGCAAAATACTTTTCCTAATTCACCTTTCCTTGAAGCCACTCTTGGGCCTGTTGGAAGTTACTCCTGGAAGAGCATATGGGGTTCGAAGTCTATCTTCGAGGAAGGTTTGCTTTGGCGTGTTGGCAACGGGAGGGATATTGACATTAGGGACGCCCCTTGGGTCATTAATGAGGAGACAAGGTTCATTACCAACACCCATGTATCGAGCTTGGAGGTGGTATGCGATTTAATTGATGTGGAGAGAAAAGAGTGGAAGTTGGACGTTCTTACAGCACATTTCAATGAACGTGATACAAAGGCGATCCTCTCTATTCCCTTGAGTGAAAGGCTGCCTTGTGATTCCCTTTCTTGGGCGTTTTCGAAGGATGGCAAGTTGTCCGTCAAGACCGCCTATATGTTGGGTAAGTCATGTACTTTTGATAATATTCATAAAGCATGGGTCTTTCTTTGGAGCTTGAGTGTGTCACCAAAAGTAAGTCATTTTCTATGGAAGGTCTGCTTCCAACCTGCCATACCCTTATGAAACATCACATTTTAGATGATGATGTTTGTCCCTTGTGCAAAGAAGAGGTCGAAACCTCCTCTCACACTCTTTTCTACTGTCATTTGGTGCGTGCGGTGTGGGATGAGAGTGGTTTGTGGACAGCTGTTTCTAGTGCTGGTGCGAGGAGTTTCTGTGAGGTTTTGGCTGATTGGAGTGAGCTGAAGATGGAGGAGGTTATGCTGGCTGCGTATTTAGCATGGGGGTGTGGTATAGGAGGAATAAGGTGGTGTTTGAAGGGTCTGTTACTCCAAACTCTATCATCCTTGCTGCTGCCCGGAAGAATGCGTTGGAGTATGTGAGCTATAATGCCAGAATTTATGGTGCGAAGGTACAAAGCCTAACCAGCGCTTCACGCACATGGCAGCCCCCTCCTGTAGGTGTGATCAAACTTAATGCTGATGCTTCTCTAGCTGTGGATGGGTGGGTTTAGGTGTCGTGGCACGAGATCATGAAGGTAAGGTTTTGGTGGCAGTGGTTCGAAGAGTGAAGCGGGGTGGTCTGCGGAAATTGCGGAAGGGAAAGCATTTTGCTTGGCTATGAAGGTGGCAATGTTCGAGAATTTAAAATATGTGATTATCGAGTCTGATTATCAGTCCTTAGTTGGTCGTCTCTCTAGTGGTCTTTGCTATCTATCTGATTTGGATGTCATTTTAGACGATTCCTTAGTTCGTAGTCGTAGTTTTGATTCTATTTCATGGTCTCATGTTCGCAAGGATGAGAATATGGTTGCTCATCACCTTACGCGTTTAGTGCCATTTGGTGTTGAACAAAGATGCGTTATTGCCCACCATAGGTGGCACCTTATGTTGTTATTGACTCCTTGATTATTAATTAATAAAGGCACTAACTATTCCCCTCAAAAAAAAACAAAATCCTAAGAAGCTAAAATATAAGTTAAACTAGTGAATCGATTTTACTAAATTACCCTTACCCTTTCCTACCCACGCAACTTGCACTGTTGCAACTCTTTAATTATGGATACTAAAGTAATACCTCATATTTATATGACAAATTTGTAAGTTCATATCATTTTTCTTACACTTTGCCTTTTCTATTCTTTTTTTAACACTTGAATCCACATACATACACAATTATCCAGCCATCCCCAATCCAAGTAAACTGTAAAAACTATCTCACAACTGGTACTTAACCCATACAAATGCTCCTCCAAGCTAAGCTTGGGAATAACATCGAAAATAAAGGCCATGGGCATGTAATAAGGTTTAGTAACACGAAATAGTCATTAGGCTCAGCGGGATAAGGAGGACAACAATTGCATAAAAAAATTCACTTTGAGGCTCAAGAATCAGACAAAAGAACACCACTATCATAGCAAATGGTACAAGTCATCAAATATCAGTAAGTACAAAGTCAAAGTCAAGATCACTTAGCTAATGAGGAACTAACACATAAGAAACAGACTGGATAATAATATGAATCCGATAGGCAAGAATAGGCCTCATACTCTAACCAGTTCAGGCATGCAGAACATCGTGACGTATAATAATCAAAATTTGCTCAACTGTGTGTTGATGTATGTGGAACATCGTGACGTATAATAATCAAAATCCGCCCGGGCTCAGGCTGTGCCTGGGATCTGGGTTCTGGGAAGAGCTGAGCTGGAGCTTGTCTTTTTGGACCCGGTCCCAACTGTGTGTAACGGTAACTTGTTACACTGAAATGTTTTTAAATGTTACAGTGTTTATGGCAATTACTGTTGCCCTTGATTTCCTCCATCTGTTTATTGCATTCCTTATTTGGCCTAATTGTCTTGCTATAAAACCAGACCAATGCTGCCATTGTCTTGCATCCAAAAATATTCTTTCTTTCTGTCTTCTCTTCTTTTCTCTAATTCATGGGTACGTGCTTTATCTCCAAAGCCTTTCTCAGTTAGTGGTACCCAAGTGAGGCTGATGTGTTAACCTTGGGAAGCTTTCCGGCCAGTTGCGATTACCATCATTGTCGGGCTGTAATTGCTTTCAAGTCAGTGGTCTTCTACCACGCTACAAGCTTGAAATCGTTCTTTTATCCGGCATTGCAAACAGTCAGTTTCTAACAATTTGAAAGCAATTATTTTATTTGCAATGGCTGAAATTTCAAGCAAATCCATGTCTCATCTATCCAAGCTCGAATCCCTAGACGGAAACAACTACAAATGTTGGTCTTCCAAACTGTTGATGTTCTTTGAGCAATTGGACGTTGACTACGTCCTATTCAAGGACTGTCCTACTGCGCTTACTGCTACAGGTGATTCATCCTCTTCTCCTTCTGCTACTGAAATTAAGAAGAAAGAGGACGAAATTGAAAAAAGATAATAAAACTGTCCGTTTCCACCTCTTTAATCTGATGATCATTAATCTATATGATGATTTATGGTTCATAAAAGTTCAAAACTGATTTGGGAGGCCCTTGAGAAAAAATATGGGGTTGATGATGCTGGGAAATAGAAATATGTTGTTGGGAAGTGGTTGACTTTCCATATGGTTGATGACAAACTAGTCATCAGTGGCGGATCCAGGATTGTTACCTTAAGGGTTCGAAGTCATTCAAAAAATAAGAGAAAAATAAAGCGATTAGATAATTCAATCCATTAACTCAGATTCCAAATTATAACTAATAATTAGTGAGATCATCGATCTTTCAGATTAAATTTTCAAAAAAGTTACTTTTCATAAATCCCAAATTAACATAAATATCAATCAAAACCCAAATTTTATATTAGCTCACTTTAATGTCCAAATACCTATTTACTTTTTTTTTATGTGCAAAGAAAGTTAGGGATTAGAGTTGTGTGAAATAGAGGAGTAGTATCTAAAAGACTAAAACTAATGAAATAAGATCTTGAAAAAGTGACTAAAACTAATGACATAAGATCTTGAAAAGAGAAAAGAAAAGTAAAACTAAAACTTAATTGAAATAAATTCTTGAAAAGGGAAAAGGAAAGTAAACCAAAATGAAATAAAATCTTGAAAAGAGAAAATGAAAGTAAACCTATAACTTAAATGAAATTAGATCTAGAAAAGGGAAAAGAAAATGTAAACCAAAATGGGGGTTAGGGGGATTTGATCCCATGCAACCACGCTCTCCTTCATTTGCTAAATTCTGGTACGCGAACCATACCAACTGGGCTTCCCTTCACCTTTGAAACAATATTCCCTGCAGTAGAATATAACTTATTTTATTTTTTTCATTTATTCTTAAAACCTTCCGAAAACTTTCGATTTCTTTCACAAAAATCACTGGGTTCAGCTGAACCCAGTGAACCTATAGTACATCCACCCCTGCCAGTCATGGACCAAGTTCATGAGTTCGAAAATCTCTATGCTGATGTTCTTAATGAGGACATGAAATTTTGTGAAGTATTTCAAGCTAATGTGTTGCTGGAAAAATTTCCCCCTTCTTGGAGAGATTTTAGAAATAATCTGAAACATAGGAAAGAGTTCATGTCTCTTCAGGAACTAATTAGTCATATGAGGATTGAAGAGGCAAATCGCCTTAAGGACAATCGGGATTCGATTTCCGTTAATATCACTAAAGCTAACCTGGTAGAATCGGTTGTTCCATCAGGCTCTGATAAGTTTAAGGGTAAAGGGAAAATGGGTAACAACAAAGGGAAGAAGTAGGGAAAGTTTAACAAACCTAATAGTAAAATCCAGAAGAAATTTGTTCTTTGCTATGTTTGTGGCAAGCCTGATCATAAGGCTTACCAGTGCCCTCAACGCCAAGGTTCTGTCCCAAAACAAGGACCTCATGCAAACCTAGCTGAATCCAATGACATTGTAGCTGATGTGGTTGTTGAAGCAAATCTGATCGAGAACAGTTTTGATTGGATTTTGGAAACTGGGGCTTCGAGGCATTTCTGCACAAACAAGGAGCTGCTCCGTGATTTCCAGGATGATACTGAAGGCGAGTGTGTCTATATGGGCAATGCTGCCACTGCAGGAGTACTTAGGCGAGGAAAGGTCACTCTTAAACTTACCTCTGGAAAAACCCTCTCCCTTTCCAATGTTTTGTATGTTCCTACTATGCGTCGCAACTTAATGTCTGGTGCCTTGTTAAACAAAGCTGGTTTGGAAATTGTTTTGAGGATGACAAATGACTCGTGGTTTGGAATTTGTTGGGAAGGGGTATTTAAGTGGGGGTTTATTTATTCTGAATGTTGCTTCTTCTGTTTCTGCTGTTATTAATATAATTGTTTTTAGTTCTGCTTATATTGCTGAGTCTTTAAATTTGTGGCATGGTAGATTAGGGCATGTGAATGTTGCTTCCATTAAGAGACTAAGGACCTTAGCTTTAATTCCTAATATGTCGATTACTGAGTTTTTTAAGTGTCCAGTTTATGTAGAAGCAAGATTCACTAAGAAACCTTGCAAAACTGTGACTCAAAGGACCACACAACTTCTAGAGTTGATTCATACGGAATTAGCTTATTTCCAGAACACTAGAAGTAGAGGAGGAAAATTCTGGTATATTTCCTTTATTGATGATTATTCGAGGTACACTAAGATTTACCTTCTCAAAGCCAAAAGTGAGGCAAGGGAAGCTTTCATTAAACATAAGGCTGAAGTCGAAAACCCACTTGATAGGAAAATCAAGAGGGTTAGATCTGACAGAGGTAGAGAGTATGAGAACATTTCTTTGAATGACCATTGTGAGAAATTGGGTATCATTCATGAACTTAGTGCACCTTATGTACCTCAACTGAATGGTATAGCTGAACGGAAAAATAGGTCTTTGAAAAATATGATGAATGTTATGCTTGTAAATTCTGGGTTGCCTGATGAAATGTGGGGGGAAGCAGTCCTTTCAGCTTGTCATGTTCTTAACCGAGTACCTCACAAAAAGTTAGATAAGACTCCTTATGAGTTGTGGAAGGGGTTTCCTCCAAACTTGAGCTTCTTGAGAGTGTGGGGGTGTCTAGCTAAAGTTGGGCTTCCTGACTATAAAAGGTCAAACATTGGATCCAAGACCTTTGATGCAGTATTTATTGGTTATGCTCATGCTGCCTATAGGTTCATGACTTTGAGTGATAGGTCTATTTGTGAGTACAGGGACACTAAGTTCTTTGAACATGTTTTTCCCTTGAAAAAAGGTGATGTTCCTTCTATGCTTTATTGTTCTTCTCCTGCTTTTGGTTTACCTACATGTTCTATGCATGATGTTGATTTACCTGCTAGTGTTACTCCTGCTGATTTAACATTAATTAGTACTTCAGTTGATCTGCATACTAGTAGCTCTTGTGCTGTAGATGAACCTAGGAGAAGTAAAAGACCTAGAGTAGCAAAAGACTTTGGTTCTGACTTTATCACCTCTTTTCTGTTTGAGAGTTCTGGTATTGACCTGTTAAGTGATGAACCAGTCTATGCTTTCATGATAGAAGAGGACCCAAAGAATTTTGAGGAGGCAATGAGGTCTGTGGATGCTAGTTTTTGGAAAGAGGCCATTGAGAGTGAGTTAGATTACATAGTGTCTAACTCCACTTGGGAGTTAACTGAACTACCTAAGGGATCAAAGACCATAGATAGAAAATGGATCTTTAGAAAGAAGTTAAGACCTGATGGAACTATTCAGAGGTTTAAGGCCAAACTTGTCATTAGGGGCTTTACTCAAAGGAAAGGACTAGATTACTTTAACACTTATTAACCTGTGACTAAGATAGCCACCATTAGGACCCTGTTAGCTCTTGCCGCTATTCATGACTTAGTTATACATCAGATGGATATTAACACTGCTATCCTGAATGGTGACTTAGAGGAGGAGATTTATATGTCTCAACCTGAGGGTTTCGTGGTGCAAGGTCAAAAAGATAAAGTGTGTAAGTTGAGGAAGTCCTTATATAGTCTCAAACAAGCACCAAAACAGTGGTATAAAAAATTTGACAGTACTGTTGTGTCAAATGGCTTCATTGTCAACAACTCTGACTCTTGCGTTTACTCAAAACTGATAGGATCATATTGTGCAATCATATGTCTTTATATGGATGACATGTTGATTTTTTGTAACAATTTAAAGGTTGTTAATGATAAACTTTTCTTGGCATCGAAATTTGAGATGAAGGATTTGGGAGAAGCTGATGTGATTTTAGGAGTAAGACTTAAGAAAACCTCCGGTCGCATTTCCCTAAGTCAGTCTCATTATGTGGAAAAGGTGCTTAAAAAGTTTAACTCCTTTGATGTTGTTCCAGTGTGTACACCTTATGACCCTAGTATTCATCTGACTAAGAACTTAGGAAAAAAAGTTTCTCAAGGTGAATATAAGAAAGTCATAGGTAGTATGATGTACTTCATGAGCTATACTCGGCCTGACATTGCTTACGTAGTGAGTAGACTGAGTCGGTATACTCATAACCCTAGTAATGAACATTCGAATGCTCTTCATCGTCTTCTTATATACCTGAAAGGAACTGTTGATGTATTTTTGCATTATTTTAAGTTTCCTTCTGTACTTGAAGGATTTTGTGATGCAAACTGGGTTTCAGGTAATGATGAGATTAGTTCAACTAGTGGTTACGTGTTTACCCTTGGCGGTGGTGCTATATCATGGATGTCTTCGAAACAGACTTGTATAGCACGATCCACCATAGAGTCTGAATTCATTGCCCTCGAGTTGGCAGGGCTAGAAGCCGAGTGGTTGAGAAACTTGTTGTTTGATGTTCTGTTATGGGAAGGGTAGGGTGCTCTTGTTTCTCTTCATTGTGTTTCTCAAGTAGCCATTGGTGTTGGTAAGAACAATGTCTACAATGGGAAGAAAAGACACATACGGATCAGACATGGAGTCGTGAAGCAACTCCTGAAAAATGGGGTGATTTCTTTGGACTATGTGAGGTCGGAAAGAAATCTTGCGGATCCCTTTACTAAGGGATTGTCTAGGAGAGTTGTCCTAGAGTCGTCAAGGGGGATGAGGTTAAGGCCCATTAGTTGAGAGTTTATGGTGGACACCCGTTTGTTGGTCAAACGAAGCCATAGAATCTTAACTTGCATTATTTCTCATCCCTATGGCGTGTTGGTAGTGCTTTCTAAATCCATAGCCTATTTGGTGGTGCTATTGAGACGCACTTGATGGATTTATATTGTGAGGTTAAGCTTTTGCTCTTAATAGTTCCATATCCCTTCGGGGTGGTGTTATTGAGGAACACTTAATGGACTACCTACGTAAGTGCAAAGGTTAAGCCGCCTTCTATGAAAGACTGGGCTGTCTTTCTAGAGCACTTATGAGACCCAAGGTGTGTGCATGGCTATAAAGCGCTTGTGTTGTATCGCGGAGACTGCACGTTCTTAAGGTAGGTATGTGTTGTGGGGGTCTCAACGGAACTCTGGTGAGTTCAAGAGAAATTCACTCACTAGAAAGTAAGTTGTTGCCTCATCTCACTATATATCAATTTAAATCGAAAGATTTTGATGCTTAAGTACTTCCCTTTCCTTACCCAGGAATTTCTTTTGCTTTCCAGAGCCTTTGTGGGGGATTGTTGGAGTTAAGGTGTAATTCCCCGTAATTTTATGAATTTTATAAATATATTTAAAGTATATTTATAATCATTTTCATATTTATTTCATTTAATTATTTAAGTGTTAACTATTTTGAAAGTCAAATGATTGTATAAACGTTTTAAATAGTCATTAATATTTATTGGGTTGGATTTAAGTATTGAATATTTTATTTAAAGGTTTTGGGTCGTGTTTAAAATAATCTTTAAATGTTGGGTTGAGGAGCCCAAACCTAAGGCTAACCTAAGTGCCATAGGTTTTTTAGGCAAAACCTATAAATAACCCCCAAACCCCAAAGTCGAACACTTTTTATTTTCTCTCCTCTCTCCCTTACAAACCCGCGCCACAATACTCCTTTCCTTCCCCTCGATTTGCGTGCCGTCTGGCTGACCACCAACTCCCTCACCTCACTCGTTCTTCCGGCCACCGCACGCCATCACCCCCTCTTGCTCCTTGCCGTGCGTGCAGCCGCAGCACAGCCACGCACCATCACCCCCTTCTCTCCTTGTTGGTCAGCAGCCAAGCAGCAACCGCAGCCGCGCGTTTGTGCACGCGCCGTCGTTCGTTAGTCACGCGGCCTCCCACGCGTGTTTTCTTCGTGTTTTTCCGGTTTTTCAGTGGTTTCTATGGTTATTTTCATAACCCTTATCCTCTACTTTAATGTTTAAGTATGGTTTTGATGTTAAAGTTATAATTTTTATGAGTTTTCATGTGTTTTATAAATAAAGTTGAAAATTTTATTATTCGAATTATTAAAAATCTGATTTTTCTTTATTGTGAATATAAAGTATAATTTCATATTTATCATTTATAGTTTAAAGTGAGTTTTTTGTATGAAAGAAATGATTTTTGAGGTTTAAAGCCTAGGTTTATGAGTATTATATTAAAGATTGTTAAAGGTTGGAACTTTACTGTTTTTTATTTTGAAACGAGTTTAGAGCGTTTTAAAATAAAAAATTAGGATATTAATTCATTGTTGTATTATTGTTTTGGTAGGCGGAGAATTTACTTTAGGCGACTTCTAGAATTCTAAAGTGGCCTCTCACTTTGTCTACACAAGGTACGTACATGTCCTTATGTGTTATACTAGTATCATGTCCTAAGGATTAGGATTATTTATAGTATCATGTATAGGGAACCCTTTTATGGCTCATTCGTGGCTATGGTACTGGGATTACGTGTTGTTGAGCATGTTAATTGCCTTTATGATATATTACATGATTGAATGGATGTTTAATTCAAGCATGTTGTTTGGAAGTGTTTTTATTTTGATCCATCGTGTGATATGGATTAATATTATTTTATTGTTGGATTATGGATTTTGGTATTGTTTCCCTTAGTGGATATTTTATTACTTCTCAAAGGTCGAGGACTTTGTGAGTAAGTTGGACTATTATTGGTTATTATTATTTTATTACTTCTTAAAGGCCGAGGACTTTGTGAGTAAGTTGGATTATTATTGGTTATGGTTATTTTACTACTTTGCAAAGACCGAGGGCTTTGCAGGGTATGTATATTTATTGTCATTGGACATTCGATTGTTGATTTAACACAACAAATATATTTGGAAGATTAATTCGTGGTCATTTGGAAATGTTTGATCACTTATTTAATCCTAAGATA
Source organism: Patellifolia procumbens (assembly GCA_947645195.1). Lineage (NCBI taxonomy): Eukaryota > Viridiplantae > Streptophyta > Magnoliopsida > Caryophyllales > Amaranthaceae > Patellifolia > Patellifolia procumbens. Next base: position 2,731,201 of record CANSGD010001541.1, read on the forward strand.
AAAGAGGAATATTTTTTGTATTCATGTTATGTGTTGGTTGTCTGTTTAGATGCCAACATCGAATAACTTACTAATACTTAAAATGGAAGTGAATAGCAATAGCATTAGACTTGTGCACGTCTGAAGTTCTGAACTAGTATGAGTTGGAGTACATGGTGGTAGCCCATGGCTTTTCTTGGGGTCGGATTGATCACCGTATCATATTTTTATTTCTAAAGGTTCCTCGATATCGTTGGTCAAGGGGTTACGGAGTCGCACCCTGATGTATCACATTTATATAAAGTTTCTAGATGCATTTAGATTGCATTTAGAACTCCTTTTTGAGCATTTAGGTGCATAATGACATAGATTACACAAGTTGTGCTCTACTACTCCCCGTTTGTATGTTTCGACGATTTTAAGGTTATTTTGATACAAAGTGATCATGAGTACCAAGGATATAGCCTATTAATCATTGAAGATGAAGGTAGCTTGCACAAGGATCACAATGCATCCGTTTGGGACAATTTTGAGTTGGAATGAAGCAAAGAGTTAGTGAAAGAAGTGCTAAAAATGACACACCTTCACTATTTTCATTATAACTTTTGATATAAAATTTATAATCAAGAAATTCCAATTGGATTGGATTTTAGACTTCAAGAGCTTTCCAATGATATGTCACACGCCCAAACGGACTTCTTGTTTGAGAGATATGGCCTTCGCAAGTTGACACAAAATCGCCAGAAATTTGCTCCACCCGATCGGGCTACCATTGTCCGATCCAATCGGGTTAAGCTTTCTTCATGCTGCCGCCGCTTTATTCCAAAAAAAGAAGAGATTTGAAGTTGGGTCATTTTTATACCAACCCGATGCCATAGGGCAACCACCGCCCGATCGAGTACCGGGCTCGAGGAGCCGAAATTCTATCCTTGTTATATCGTTTTTAATTAGATTTTGGGGCTATTATAAATAGCTTTCCCTCATTATTTTAGACACACTTTTTTCTATTTTATTCCCAATAGTTCTTAGCTTAGTTTTAGAGAGTTTTATTTAGATTAAAAACTTTAGATTAGATTAAAGGTGATTGAACCTCGGATTCGATTTCAATAAAAGTTCTTGTTTTCCGTCAATTGGTATTCTTCTCTACTTTAATCTCTTTAATTATTTTGATTGCTTAGTTTAATTATTCAATTTATTCATGATGTTGAAATTAGGGTTTCTTATTGGAATTATTATTGTTGATTTAATTATGTCTGAGTAGTTTAATTTCTAAGGATTTAGAGAGGGAAGCCATGTTTATACCTTGACTATTTGAATTGCTATTAGTTTCTAGGGTTTGATGAGATAGGTTATGGTGTGATTTGTTCTTATTGAGTAATTAACGTTATTGCGCAGCTTCTTTGATTACTTGAGGTTAATAATCGTTTCCACAGATCCGTCTTACTTTTAGAGGCCTAGTACACATCAGTAATTCTGATTATGTTTGTGAACATGCTGCATATGTTGAATTATGGGCGTTAAGACTTAACCATAGCTTAACACTGCTCTAATCCATCGATTCTCGACCTAGGTTCTGATAGTTGTTTGACCCTTTGATTGGTATAAGCATGATGGACCGAACTAATTCCCTAGACCTATATTTTATAGATGAAAATCCCTTTTTATATTGCTTTCTAGTGTCTAATTATTAGTTCAGCTGATTTTTATCTGATTTTGTCTGAAGTAGCTTTTTGGCTAAAATTAACTTAGAACTCCGTCTCTCTGTGGATTCGACCCTACTTCCCTTGACTGCCATTGTTAGAGGACTTAGGTTTATCTTTGATTAGATGATACGACTTTAGCCTATCAAATTTTGGCGCCGTTGCCGGGGAGGCGGCTAGTTTTCTAAGTTTTTGTTTGGTTATTTGGTCTACTTCTCTGTGCCTCATTGGAACTTCATTGTTCCAATTGAGGTACGTTTTACTGTTTCTTTTGTATGCCCAGGTCTCAAAGAAACAGTTCCCCCATCCCAGCGGATCCCAATCTTACAAGGACAATCCGACAGATTCGAAAGAAAATTCAGAGAGAAAAGCAGGCTGTTCAGCTGAACACCACTGGATCAGACACCTCGAGTTAAGTTACGTCTAAATCACTGAAGTCGTATGGGGTGCCCAGCCCAGATGGTCTTTCTACTGGACCACCAATGCCCACCATCGCCGCTAACAATTTCGAGATTAAGCCTGGACTCATCAGCATAGTTCAGCAAAATCAATTTGGTGGGCATCCTACTGAAGACCCAGCAAATCAGCTGCAGCGGTTTCAACAGCTTTGTCGAACCGTCAAACATGTCGGCGTCACTCCAGATCAACTAAAGGTCATGTTGTTCGAGTTTTCATTGAGAGATAGAGCCCAGAAGTGGTTGAATGACGTGAAGGAAACTGAATGGAGTGAGATTTCTGCTGCGTTCCTGAGAGAATATTATCCACCTACAAAAACAGCGGAAATCAGAAACAAACTAGCCACGTTTTCCCAAGAGCCTGATGAAACATTACGGGAAGCGTGGGCTAGGTTCAGAGATTTACAGAGAGAGTGTCCACATCACAACATGGACAAATGGTTCTTGACGCAGACATTCTAAAATGGTCTGCAGCCTCAGACGAAGAGTATACTTGACTCATCTGCGGGAGGAGTTTTTCTTGATAAGGATGTGGATGTAGGATATGATTTTCTATCAAACCTTGCAGCCAATGATCGTTCCACTTCCCGCAGCCTCACGAGGAAAGTATTGGAGGTAGATGTCATTGCGTTATTGACGTCGCAGATAACGAAGCTGAGCCAGCAGATTGACACCTTCAAATCCTCTTCCTCAACAACACATGCTTTGAGTATTAATGCTATGTCTGCCGTAGCACCCATTACCTCATCTTACTGCGAGGTATGTGGTGTTCAGGGTCATTTTGGGCATGACTGTCAGTTCAATCAACTTCAGATGGAGCAGGCACACACCTTTCAACAGAGACAACCAAACTTCCCCCCTCCACATAACTACCAAAATCCACAAAACCATCAACCTCCACCTCCACAAAACCATCCTAAACCCTCATACTACCAGACCCCACAAAATTTCCAGAGACCACCACCACAAAACTTCCATAACCCCAATAACTTCCAAGCTCCACAAAATTTCCACACCCCACCTCCACAAAACAATAACCCACAAGAGCCTTCCACGTCTGAAGTGATGAAGCTAATGTTGAGCATGCAAAATACTAATGAGGAGGCGCAAAGAGTTCAAGAGCGACAAATGCTAGCTATGCAGAGAGCTAATGAGGAAGCACAAAGATCCCAAGAGAAGCACATCAAACTTCTCGAGACTCAAATTGCACAATTAGCAAGCACTAACGCTCAGAGGCGTCAAGGGGAATTGCCAGGCCAACCCATTCAGAGAGAGCACGTGAATGACGTCACTCTTCATAGTGGCGCCGCTTATGATGCTCCTCCAGTGCCAATTGATGAGGTTACCCAACTACGGGGAAGAAGAAGGTGGTAGAGGAAGGAAAAAGGAAGAGTTCGACGTCTGAAGTCGACTTATCTGCAGAAGCTGAACAGACAGGGAAGAAAAAGGAAAAGGTTTCTGAAACGCCTTTTACACCAAGGCTACCTTTTCCTCACAGGATGCAATAATCAAAGATCGATCAGCAGTATGGTAAGTTCTTGGCTATGGTCAAGAACCTTGAGGTAACGATTCCATTCACAGATTTAATTACCCAAGTCCCTGTTTATGCCAAATTTCTGAAAGATATGATAACTAAGAAAAGAGACTTTGGTGGGGTAGAATGTGTCACTCTTACTGAAAAGTGTAGTGCTTTTATTCAAAACAAAACCCCACCAAAGTTGAAAGATCCTGGTAGTTTTTCTATACCCTGCCATCTTGGACCTATTTTTATTGATAAAGCTTTATGTGATTTAGGTGCTTCTTTTTCTGTTATGCCATTATCTGTTTATAAGAAACTGAATATGGGAGCACTTAAATGCACACAAATCACTTTACAGATGGCTGATCGTTCTATAAATACCCCCTAGGTGTTTTAGAGGACGTTCCTGTGAGGGTCGGAAAATTCTACATTCCTGTTGATTTTGTGGTGTTAGATATGGATGAGGATGCTCAGATTCCTATTATTCTGGGTAGGCCGTTTTTGCGTACTCCTGGTGTTGTCATTGATGTCAAGTCTCGGTCTTTAACTCTGAGTGTTGGTGATGATAAAGTGATTTTTAGACTAACCAATGCTGTTAAGGCACCTATGCTTGAACAATCTTGTTGCAGGGCTAAGGTTTTAGACGAGGTAGGTGTGGAGAAGGTTCCAATTTCACCTAAGGTTGTCTCATCGTCTGGAGGTATTATAAAGAACATTTGGAGAAGGAAAGTGTTTGATGAGGGTGGCTCTTACTGCTTAGCCCCTCCTATTTGAGAGATGGAGGATTATGGTCGTGCTGGACCTTTATAAACCAGCGCTGTGCGAGAGGCAACTCGTATTTTTCTTCCCCTTTTTCCTTTTCTTTTTATTTTTCTTCTTTTTAGTGAGCGAGAGTGAGGGTACTAACGTTGTTTTTCCTCTTAGCGTTGTCCTTTGTTACCTTTTGGCATTGAGGACACTGCCAAGTTCAGCTTGGGGGAGGATTCCTGTTTGTGCTCTCTATCTCTTTTATTGCTTTCTAGGATAGATTTATTGCTTTCGAAAAATACTGAAAAAATCAAAAAAAATTAAATATGGTTCCCATGACTGGTTTAGTTGCCTCCTTGTGCTCTATTTGAAAATGATTTGACTTTGTTTTCTGGATAGCTAGGCATTTGTGATCTTGAGGCTGTGATTTGATGTTTGATTGCTATGATTTCGAGCGATTTTGGATTATATTAGACTACATTGTGCTGCATGCCTGAATTAGTTAGACTGTGAGGCCTCTTTGTAAGCCCATTGGATTTATATTATTATCCAGTCTATTCCTGTGTGTTAGTTCCTCTTTAGTGGATTGATCTTGACTTTGACTTCGTACTTGTCTGATATTCGATGACTTGTAGCATTTGCTGTGATAGAGGCGTTCTTTTGTCTTATTCTTGATCTTCAGAGTGAATTTTTAATATATTTTTATCCTCCTTAGCCTCGCTGAGCCTAATGACTTGTTTCATGTTACTTAAACCCTTATTATGAGCCCATGGCCTTCATTTCGATTTTATTTCCAAGCCTAGCTTGGGGGAGCTTTTGTATGGGTTGAGTTTGAGATTGGTTTCATGGTTTAGTTTGGTTATTGAGGAATTAAAAGTATATTTGTTGTGGTTTGAGTGTGAGAAAAAGAAAAGAAAAAGCAAAATTAGAGTTGCGTGAATGAATTTCAGGAAAATGAAAGAAAAATAAAATAAAATTCAAAAGAATTCAAAGTTCTTTCATTCACGTACGTTCATAAAGGAAAATTCGCTTCATTGCTTGAAAATTAGGTTTGTTATGAGCTTTCATCGATTTATGAGAGTTGGGTTATTTTTCGTGGTTAATGGTGTTGTTGGGAGTTGTTTAGGCCATCTTAGGCATTGTTTGAGTGATTCATGCTCTCCCTTTCTTGGTTTTTCTACCACATTACCCACAAATATCCCCTACCTCTTACCTAAGCCCCATTACAACCCTATAAAGTCCTCTTGAGCTCTTGTATGCATTGTTTATTGGATTGATTTCGAGTCAGTTTGTCAAAATTAAAGAGTATGTATGCAAATTGAGTCGACTTGACTAGTGTTATGTCCAGATTTTCCTAAGCTAGTTCTGCAGGTTCGCAGGTTCCACGATCATAGGTTCAAGCTCTAGCTTCCGAGTATTAGCTTCCAGCTAGTTACTACTAGCTACTGGATGTAAGCTTCTAGCTTTCAGCTATCGGCTTCCAGGTTCCAGCTTGCAGCTACCAGGTTCCAGCTTGCAGCTACCAGCTTCCAGGTTGCAGCTTGCAGCTTGCAGCTCCCAGCTACCAGCTATCGGTCACCAGCTTGGAACAGGTCAACGTATGACTCAACAATAGCCTAAGATATAGGTTAAATGATTGTTGCAGCTAGGATTCTCCAGCTGATTCTCCAGCTGGAGCTCTCCATCTATGGAAGGCCAGCTTAGGACATCTGGATATGGAAGGCCAGCTTCACTGACACGTCACGGATTAGTTATGGCCAAAGCCTAAAATCACGCAAGAATAAGTGCAGCAGAGGCAAAACGGATGAAAACTCATTCAAAGCCATTAAATACGGACGTGGGCGAGAATCAAGGGGCAGTTACAAGCCGTTGTGAAGGCTGATTAAAACGGATACTCATCTCAGTATAAATAGGACAATGATAATGTGAATTAGATAGAAGCTTTTACGCATTCAGCACTTACATTCTAAGATTGAAACATTGTTCTTAAGCTTACGAATTACATTGGTACACAAAACATTAGGGCTGTAACTAAGATTATAGTGGATTGGTGGACTCAAGCCACCCGCGGTTTTTCCCTTATTCCACGGGTTTCCGCGTCACCATCTCTGGTGTCCCTTTCTCTTTTTTGCTTTCTTTCGTTCTTCTTTGCTTTGTTCACATTGATTAGCCATCCATCTTCATTAGCTAGTTGTAGGTCTCTAGCTAGATTTTACTTGTGTAAAATTTGGCATAAGCAGTTTGGCGCCCACCGTGGGGCCTAAAACTAGATTTCCTCTTTAAAATCTATTCTCTCACAAAATTCGAACAAGATGGCTGATCTTACCCCTGAACAAATGAAGGCTGCTTTACTAGATCTCGAACGTGCTGAAACTGAGTCACGTCACACCATCGAGAATCTAAGAAAGGAGTTAGAATCTGCCAAGAGAGATAGCAGGAAGTCCAAACGACGCAACATTGGCAGCACATCTCGCTTCCCTAATTTATCTCATTCCGAAAGTAGCAGTGAAGAAGAGGAGATCAGGGAAGATCCTAACCTGGAGAACACGGAAGCTGATTCAACAGCTAACAGGTTAGCTGTCCTAGAAGCACAAAACAAGAAGATGATGCGCATGCTGGCCAAGCTACCTGAGGCACCTACACCTGCAACTAGGAAGCAGTAGATGGCTATGCTCAATCACCTTTTGTAGACGAGATTGCTAAAGCCAGGATTCCCAAGAAGCTGCACCTGACTCCATCATCCAAGCTATATGATAGGGCAACAGATCCATACGATCACGTGAACCAGTATAAGCAGAAGATGTGGACCTTGCCTATTCCCGAGCATCTCCTTGAAGCCACTATGTGCAAATTGTTTGGAGCTACTCTAGCTGGCCCGGCTTTACAATGGCTTATTAGCCTAAAACCAGGTTCAATATCTAACTTTTCTACTTTAATTAACAAATTTAACCAGCAATTTTCTAGCAGCAGGGTTATGGAAAAGCATACTGGCGACCTCTACCGCATCACCCAGGGCAGAATGAAGGTGTCCGTCAATACCTGGATAGGTTCAACAAGGAAATGATAGCTGTCAAGAATCTAGACGTTCCAACCGCAATTGAAGCATTCCGAATAGGGCTGACCTATGAATCTAGGTTATACTATGAATTAACCAGGTACCCTTGCAGCACCTTTGAAGATGTGAGGGAGAGAGCCATGGCTGAAATCAGAGTTGAAGAAGATGAAGCAGTCATAAGCTAGATCCAGGCTAGCTATGGTTAGGTAGAAAGGGGGCATATCGCCTAGCATCCTAATATATTAAGGTTGTACCGCTTCTAATAAATCAAGTAAAAATCTCTAAGTTTTTTTAATCTATTTTTCTGCTTTTACCTCATGGAACGCTTACTGACTTAAGCATCGGAGGACCGTTGGCCATACCAACGACCATCTCAAACCGAGATATAATGCAGGATTAACTAAGCTAACGAAGAGGTTTGCACACCAGGTCCACCAAAGCTAACAGATTGACCTGTACGTCATATTCATCTAAGCTAACAAAGAGGCTTGTACGCCAGGACACAAACGTCAGAATCCATAAGACTTATACGTCTAGATAATGCGCATACAAAAGCTAAGGCTCACTAGGCAGCAGATTATAATCAAACGAATTGGCCACATACACACAAATGAACATAAGTCGCAAGTGTAAGGTTCTAAGCACAAGTGGTTATATACCAAGTATCAAAAGACAAGCGAAATGACTATATTTTACTAACGTGTCTCGATGTAGCTAGATTAGCTAGTTGGATGGTAACTTGCACCTTCCAAGTTGTTGCGCATGCAAGGTCCAAGTTAGGGGCAATTGTTATGTCCAGATTTTCCTAAGCTAGTTCTGCAGGTTCGCAGGTTCCACGGTCATAGGTTCAAGCTATAGCTTCCGAGTATTAGCTTCCAGCTAGCTACTACTAGCTACTGGATGTAAGCTTCTAGCTTTCAGCTATCGGCTTCAAGGTTCCAGCTTGCAGCTACCAGCTTCCAGGTTCCAGCTTGCAGCTACCAACTTCCAGGTTGCAGCTTGCAGCTTGTAGCTCCTAGCTACCAGCTACCAGCTTCCAGCTATCGGTCACAGCTTGGAACAGGTCAACGTATGACTCAACAATAGTCTAAGATATAGGTTAAATGATTGTTGCAGCTAGGATTCTCCAGCTGGAGCTCTCCAGCTATGGAAGGCCAGCTTAGGACATCCGGATATGGAAGGCCAGCTTCACTGACACGTCACGGATTAGTTATGGTCAAAGCCTAAAATCACGCAAGAATAAGTGCAGCAGAGGCAAAACGGATGAAGACTCATTCAAAGCCATTAAATACGGAAGTGGGCGAGAATCAAGGGGCAGTTACAAGCCGTTGTGAAGGCTGATTAAAACAAATACTCATCTCAGTATAAATAGGACAATGATAATGTGAATCAGACAGAAGCTTTTACGCATTCAGCACTTACATTCTAAGATTGAAACATTGTTCTTAAGCTTACGAATTACATTGGTACACAAAACATTAGGGCTGTAACTGAGATTATAGTGGATTAGTGGACTTAAGCCACCCGCGGTTTTTCCCTTATTACACGGGTTTCCGCGTCACCATCTCTGGTGTCCCTTTCTCTTTTTTGCTTTCTTTCGTTCTTCTTTGCTTTGTTCACATTGATTAGCCATCCATCTTCATTAGCTAGTTGTAGGTCTCTAGTTAGATTTTACTTGTGTAAAATTTGGCATAAACAACTAGGATGAGCGTCATTTAACCTTCTTAAACACATGAGAGTGTGAGTGGGAAGGGCAATTATGGTCGAGTTGGTGAGTGTTCGGGCATGTTCATTGCCTGCCACAAAATAGAGAGGAGTGACACCTTTGTGAGAGCCCTTTCAGGATTTGTATTGCCTTGTGGATGCTAAAATTTGATGAATTGCTTGGATGATTGGTGGTTGGATGGATATGATTAGCTGAACTTGAATTTTTCCTGCTTGAACGATTCGTAGACTTGAAAACGTTTTGAGCTTTGATTGTTTTTATCTATGGGGTGAGGCAATTTATTCCATGTTCATGTTTTATTTGCTTGAGACAAGCAAAGGTTTAGATTGGGGGAGTTTGATGTATCACATTTATATATAGTTTCTAGATGCATTTAGATTGCATTTAGAACTCCTTTTTGAGCATTTAGGTGCATAATGACATAAATTACACAAGTTGTGCTCTACTACTCCCCGTTTGTGTGTTTCGATGATTTTCAGGTTATTTTGATACAAAGTGATCATGAGTACCAAGGATGTAGCCTATTAATCATTGAAGATGAAGGTAGAATGCACAAGGATCACAATGCATCCGTTTGGGACAATTTTGAGTTGGAATGAAGCAAAGAGTTAGTGAAAGAAGTGCAAAAACTGACACATCTTCACTATTTTCATTATAACTTTTGATATAAAATTGATAATCAATAAATTCTAATTGGATTGGATTTTAGACTTCAAGAGCTTTCCAATGATATGTGACACGCCCCAAACGGACTTCTGGTTTGAGAGATATGGCATTCGCAAGTTGACGCAAAATCGCGAGAAATTTGCTCCCCCCGATCGGACAACCATTGCCCGATGCAATCGGGTTGAGCTTTCTTCTTGCTGCCACTGCTTTATTCCAAAAAAAGAAGAGATTTGGAGTTTGGTCATTTTTGTACCAACCCGATGCCATAGGGCAATGGTTGCCCGATCAGGGCCGAAACCTTGATACCCGATCGGGTGGATTCCCCCGATCGCATCGGGTGAAGCCCATTTTATTTTGTGAAGGAAATTAACATGGCCCAAAAATTTGTACCAACCCGATGCCATAGGGAAATGGTTGCTCGATCGGGTTGTACCAACCCGATGCCATAGGGCAACCACCGCCCGATCGAGTACCGGGCTCGAGGAGCCGAAATTCTATCTTTTTTTTATCGTTTTTAATTAGATTTTGGGGCTATTATAAATAGCTTTCCCTCATTATTTTAGACACACTTTTTTCTATTTTATTCCCAATAGTTCTTAGCTTAGTTTTAGAGAGTTTTATTTAGATTAAACACTTTAGATTAGATTAAAGGTGATTGAACCTCGGATTCGATTTCAATAAAAGTTCTTGTTTTCCCTCAATTGGTATTCTTCTCTACTTTAATCTCTTTAATTATTTTGATTGCTTAGTTTAATTATTTGATTTATTCATGATGTTGAAATTAGGGTTTCTTACTGGAATTATTATTATTGATTTAATTATGTCTGAGTAGTTTAATTTCTAAGGATTTAGAGAGGGAAGCCATGTTTATACCTTGACTATTTGAATTGCTATTAGTTTCTAGGGTTTGATGAGATAGGTTATGGTGTAATTTGTTCTTATTGAGTAATTAATGTTATTGCGCAGTTTCTTTGATTACTGGAGGTTAATAATCGTTTCCACAAATCCGTCTTACTTTTAGAGGCCTAGTACACATCAGTAATTCTGATTATGTTTGTGTACATGCTGCATATGTTGAATTATGGGCGTTAAGACTTAACCATAGCTTAACACTGCTCTAATCCATCGATTCTCGACCTAGGTTCTGATAGTTGTTTGACCCTTTGATTGGTATAAGCATGGTGGACCGAACTAATTCCCTAGACCTTTACTTTATAGATTAAAATCCCTTTTTATATTGCTTTCTAGTGTCTAATTATTAGTTCAGCTGATTTCTATCTGATTTTGTCTGAAGTAGCTTTTTGGCTAAATATTAACTTATAACTCCGTCTCTCTGTGGATTCGATCTACTTCCCTTGACTGCCATTGTTAGAGGACTTAGGTTTATCTTTGATTAGGTGATACGATTTTAGCCTATCACGCCCTTTAACTCGGTCTTTTATTTTGAAGACTGGTTTTGGTTGGACAACTCGATCCATTGTCTATTCAATTTACTAATATCTATCATGTTGTATGTATTGTGACGTCAAGTCCTATTTTATGAGTTGAATTCTTGAAGTACATGTATTGATCATGTTTTATTGCTTAGTAGTATCGTGATTAGGTTTCTTGTTCTATTTTATTTATGTATGTACTCAACTTTGCTGATTACGTGCTTTTATGTGTGTCGATCATGGCTGTGCCTATTGATCCTGTGATGACCCTCTATTGACAAGTAGTTTTCAATTGAGTAGTTGCCTACAGGTCTGGAAGGCATGATGCATCGTCTCAATTACTCATTTGGGACTTGGGAAGCGTTGTTGATAGATCGTTTTATTACTTCTATTGTTTCTTGCCTTTACGTTAATTTTTCTGAGTTGAAGTATGAATTATTTATTTTAAATGTTTTAAGTTGGTTTTGAATTATCTTTCGAGGTTTGGATAATGGTTTGACAATTATTATGTTTTAAGTATTTAATAAGGTATATTTAATGCTTTTCCGCTGCAAAACTCTGAGTAAGCCGATACATTTTCATATGGGCGATAATGCCTTGATAATTCTCTGATTTTTTTGGGAAAAATTTATGTTTTGTCGAGGTGTTCCATAAGGCTTGTAAAGCTTCTTTGGGTTTTTCCCAAAGATCCCATATCGCCTATGAAAGGGAGTTTTCCTTTGTTTATTAACTCCATTCCTCCAACTTGTTACACTGAAACGTTTTTACACGTTATTGCATTCCTTATTTGGCCTGATTGTCTTGCTATAAAATCAGACCAATGCTGCCATTGTCTTGCATCCAGAAATATTCTTTCTTTATGTCTTCTCTTCTTCTCTCCAAAGCCTTTCTCAGTTAATGGTAAATAAATGAGGTTGTTGTGTTAACCTCGGGAAGTTTTCCGCCCAGTTGCGATTACCACCATTGTCGGGCCGTAATTGCTTTCAAGTCAGTGGTTTTCTACCATGGCACAACCTTGAAATTGTTCTTTTATCCGCCATTGAAAACAGTCGATTTCTAACACCCTTTCCTACTATAACAACCCGGATCTACGTCCAACTTAATTAAGACCTAAATGCAGCGGAGAACCTAATCCGGGCTATTACCATCACACTCACCACGAGTGTGGAGCTCAAAAAAAACTTGACTTTTCAAAACTTTTATACCGTAATGACTATATTTCAACCTTTAACTATAATAAACTATATTAAGTGATCCTAAAACACTTTAAACAACTAGATTTGTTATTAAAAATTCTATTGAAAATCCGGCAGAGGTCCGTTTGAACTTAATTTAGGACTCGCGTCCACTTATAAACCTGTATCCTCAAAATCCAGCAACCCAAACAAGTCTAAACTTAATAAACTTAAATTCTTAACTTGTTGTCATTTTCACTAATTACATTACTAATCCATAGTTTGACCGGTCAAATCATGTTTAATATTTTATAAATCTGATTTTATTCAATTTTACAATATTTTGAAAGTATATGTTTTTTGAGACGATATTTAATCGCGTTTTTCGGACTGAAGATAGCGTTTTTTTTCGAAAAACGGACACCACTATGCACCCTTTCAGGACATGAATTTCGGAAATCCCTATGAAACGAGTACCAACAAGTCGGATTTTCGAGAACGTACTTTGAGACCATTTTTTCGGACTGAATACGTCGTTTTTACGAAACACGGACACCACCGTGCACCCTATAAGGGCACAAATTTCAAGAATCGCCATGAAACGAGTATATAACAAGTCAGTTTTTCAAGTTCGTACTATGAGACGAATTTTTCAGACTGAAGACAACGTTTTTTTTGAAAAACGGACATTGTCGTGCACCCTTTATGGGCACGAATTTCGAGAATCCCTACGAAACGAGTATCAAAAAGTCGGGTATTCAAGCAAGTACTTTGAAACAAGTTTTTGGACTGTAGACGATGTTTTTTTCCCAAAAAATGGACACCGCCTTACGTTCTTTATAAGCACAAAGTTCGAGAAATCCCACGAAACGAGTACCAACAAGTCGGGTTTTGGAGCAAGTACTTTGAGACGAGTTTTTCATGCCCATATAGGACAGGACGTACAACGATATACGTTTTCGAAAAAACGTCGTCTACGGTGCCAAAAAATCGTCTCAAAGTACTTGCTCGAAAAACCTGGCTTGTTGGTACTCGTTTAATAGGAATTCTCGAAATTTGTGCCCATAAAGGGTGCACAGCAGTGTACGTTTTTCAAAAAAACGTCGTATTCAGACCAAAATTCCTTCTTGAAGTTCGTGCCCGAAAATTCGGGTTGTTAGCACTCGTTTCATAGGGATTCTCTCATGTCCTTAAAGGGAGCACGGCGGTTTCTGATTTCGGAAAAAGGTCATTTCAGTCCGAAAAACTCTTCTCGAAATACATCCTGGAACACCCGACTGGTTGGTGCTCGTTTCGTAGCGATTCTCGAAATTCGTGCCCTAATATATGCACGACGGTGTCCGTGTTTCGAAAAAATGTCGTCTTCAATCCCAAAAACGCGATTAAATGTCGTCTTGTGCGCATTACCATATCATATATGAAAAACATATTATTTTTAAATATTGTAAAATTGAATAAAATTTTTTTATAAAATATTAAACATGATTTGACCGGTCAAACTATGTATTAGTAGTGTAATTAGTGAAAATGGCAACAAATTATTTAGATATTTGTCTTTCATGACGGTAATTCACAAGAAAAAAGATGATGGCTATAATTAACAAAATGAGTATTTTACATTGCAGTTTTTGAGATTATCAATACATTTAAGTAGATTTTTTAAATTAATTTAATCACCACATTGTTTTCTATAATTTTACAAATCAAATATAATTTGGTTGTTCATTTTCCTATTAATTTACTTCAATTCATCACCTTTATTACTATGTTAACGTGAATAATTCAAGTATCGATAATTCTTTTATATTCTTTTATATTATTTAAATTTAAAATTATGTGATTAGTTTTATTTTTCCACCAAGATTTGTTTTATCATATATTAGGAAAATATTTATGTTTATATTAAATTATGTATTTTGAATTATAATATTCTTTGAATCCCATAATAAAATCCTATAACATTAATTTAATCGTGCTTACCATATTTAAATTTATATCATGATTTCATGTAAGAAGTTAATAATGATCGCCTGTAATCGTGGTTACCATATTTAAAATCTATTACATTTACTATATCGTGCATATATAATTTAAATATATATTCATATAGAATTTAATTAGTTTTTTAAAATGAGAATCGTCCACGAAATTGATAAAATTTTCAAAAATAATTTTAAATAATGGTGCGAAATCAATGTTAAGATTTTTTAAGAAACTTCACAAATCCAGGTGAAGATCTTTTTTTTAATTGCCAAAATCAATGTTGATATTTTAGAAAGAAAATTATTCAAAGAAGAAACGAAAATCGGTCATAATCAAGACTGAAAAATAGGAGACTTTCAGTTGTTTTTGGGTTTTTAAGAACATAATCTAAAATTAGTAGACTTTTTAAGATTGAAAAACATTTCACTAGAGTTTCCTAAATTATTCGATTGACAATTAGAAAATATCCTTAAAATCTCACAAAATCTTTGGCTTAAAAGGAATCGGTGATAGGATCACCATTAAGTTTTGGCAACTTTATTAAAACAAAATATTTTTTGTTAAAGATTAAGATTAAAGATTTTATTCCTTGAAAGACTACCATAAATATTTCCTATATAATTTTATTTAAAAATTACCATATATAAAGATTTTCATACAAATACGCCAGCTAAATTATATGAATGGCAGCTAGAAAATTTTAAAATAATCTCCTAAAATTGTTGCTCAAAAAGAAGAATGGTAGGATCACCTAGACCTGGCAAAGTTGACCCGACCCGACCCGAGACCCGAAATTGATCCGAAGTCGATGACCCAAAATCAACCCGAGACCCGAAATGACCCGACCCGACCCGAAATATGCGGACCGAGATTGACCCGACCCGAAATTGACCTGACCCGAAAATTGACCCGACCCGAGACTGACCCGAATGGTATCTATCCATATTTTTTAAATTTCACGTAAATCCTCGATATAATTTCAAGTAAACCCAATATAAAGGTGGTGCTCTGATACCAATTCTCCCCTTAAGCCTAATACGTCCAATTCCTCGATCAACGAACAACAACTTTGTATCGTGGTTGGGGGCCTAAGGCAACGACTCGAAAATTGACCCGACCCGGCCCGAAAATTAACCTAACCCGAAACCCGACCCGACCCGAAACTGACATACCCGAAACCCGACCCGAAATGGAAGACCCGAAGCAAACCCAACCTGGAATTGACCCGACCCAACCCGAAAGTGACCCGACCCAGACCCGACCCGAACGACCCGATTGCCACCTATAAGATCACCATTAAGGTTTGGCAACTTTATTAAAACAAAATATTTTGTTGCTAAATATTAAAATTAAAGATTATATTCCTTAAAAAATCACCATAAATATCCTTTTAACACATTTTTGCCATGCATTAAGATTAAGAATTTTATTCCTTAAAAAATCACCATAATTATTTCCTACACGATTTTAATTAAAAATAATCATAAATAAAGATTTTCCTATTAATTATCATAATGTACATTTCCAATTTTTTGCCAAGATCTATAAAGATTTTATTTCTTAAAACATCACAATACATAACTCAAAGAGTGAAATATAAAGCATTGAAGCATAGTAATTTTGATTGTCATAATTTTTTAAGAAAAATTTTAACCGTGTATTACGCTTGAAGATTTCCTAAATTCTGGTAATATTTAGTTAATCGAATTTTGTGCAAGATGTCCAATTAAGTATAATAGCAAAAACGGGTATAAACCAATGAAGAAAGTTTAGATATGCAGTAGCTATAAGGCTATAATTGTGGGATTCATTAATAAAATCCTTTTTAGTAGAAGATTTCCTATTAAAATAAATTTCCAAAAAATATTTTTAGGAAAAAATTTCGGCAGGATATTATGCATGAAGATTACCAAAATTTCAGCCGTCATTATTTAGTTATTTTAGGAAAGAATTTTGTGCAAAATGTCCAATTGAGTATAAATCCTAAAAAATATTTTTCCATCTATAATATAAACGTGTATTATGTTGATTTTATCAAAAAAGATTTCCCTTTCTAAAAATCTTGGTCATATACAGAACTAATGTAGATTCCAATTAAACTTTTAGAGTTTACATAATACTATTCTAATTATACAAACAATGTGTGTCATAATTTCCATCAAAGATGTATAATAGCTAGGTGGAGGATTTGAAAAGATTTGATAAGATTTAAACTACTGAAATCTTCCACATAAATAGGAATCTTAATTAAAGTAAATAAGTAATTTCTGTAGTAGGAAGATATTTGAAAAGGGAGTGTTATTAGTTTGATTTAAAAAATATTTGTTTCCTTATTTATAAATATTTCTTATAATACCTCTGTTCCATATCTATTGTAACATAGTGAGTTTTACACCTCCCAATGCACTACTTAAACTGTTAATATCTCCAGTTTTATTTAAGTAAAAATTATTGAAAGTTTGATATTAATTAAGTATATATCGAGACAAATCTAACAAGATCCCATATGATCATATTTGTTTTTATGTATAAATCACAAAACAAGGTCAAAAAGGAGTGTATGAATAGTATAAAAGTCAAAGGTTGCAATAGATATGGAAAAGAGGTAGTATCATATTAAAACAAAATCAACAAAGACTCTCTCATCAGATATAAAGTTTAAAAAGTGATGTGTTCGCATATTTATAAACTAGCCAAATATGCACGCGATGCGTGCTTCGTGGATCTGGGAAAAAACTACATTGTAATTTCTCCAGTAAAGTGTATACATATTTTTCATATTTTTTAAAATAATCGTTAAATTTTAATCATTTTATTTTTTAAAGGGTGTAATTGTAATCTTAAAAGAGTTTAAATAGTTAAACAATTTAAATACATAAAAAAAAAGAGTAAAAAATATTAGAGAGTAGATTAGCAAAAGTGTTTTAAAAACAAAACACCTAAAAAAACAAAAATCTTACAAAAGATTAATAGAAAATGTATGCAATTAGCATCATCACTCATGAGTAAAAAAATACATCATACCTCTCCCTCTACCACTTTCGCACTCCTAAAATAATGTATCATGTTCCATGATTAATTTGATCAAATACACCTTCACTCATGAGCAATCAATTACTCATGTATTTGAAAATAAAAAAATCGAAAGTATATAAAAATATAGTAAAGTGGGTGTCTATTTATAGATCTCAAGAAATTATAACAATTAATATTTTTTAAAATTATTTTTATTTGTAAATTTGGAGATATTTTAGTTTACAGTTGTAACCATCTTTTGCTAAAAATATGATAGCTAAGTTTGGAAATGAAACTTAATTACACTTAATAACTTCCTTGATTCATTTTATTTGTTTTTTTTTTCTTCTTAATTTTGTGTCCACCCCTCCTCTTCTCTTATAGTATAGAGATATATGATTGATATGACATCTTTATAGATACGGTTGATATAAAAGATAATTTTGAAAAGAAAAAATAAATAAAGACTTAAGAAATATTATTAGCTACATCATTATAAACATGAAGTATATGGAATAGTTTGAGCGATGAACTTGTCAATATACAACTTTAACCATTAATATATATCTTAATAATCTACTAAAAGAATAATGAAAAGTTATTATATCGAAAATATACATTGAACTAATCCAAAAAATAACTTGTATGCTAATATTTACTTCTATATATAAGTATAAAGTCAACTCAAAGTGAAACATATTAATATAAAAAAATTAATAAATTGAATCTTTTTTATAAAAAAGTAGTTAGTGCATTAATTAAGAAATACTCCCTCCGTTTCTTTTTATTTGTCATACTTTCCGTTTTTGTCCGTTTCTTTTTGTTTGTCCTTCTTTTTCATCTTTCCTTATATGGCAAAATTATATCACCTATCTACCCCTACTTTATCACTTTTTTGGTCCCACATGTACCTTAAAAGTTTCTCTCACCTACTTTAATCACCACATTTATTATAAAATAAGTGGACTTCTTACTTGTTGTCCCCACCCACATGCATATGACATCATCTTTCTTGGCATTTGGAACTACAGTAAATGGGACAAACAAAAAGAAACGGAGGGAGTAGACAATAAGCCCATGAGTATATTATGACACCTCTGGTAGACAATGAGACTCCCACCTTTGCTCAGCCCCAAAGGGCACTGACTATGCGAGGTGATGGACAACACAATTCTCATCCCGTCGCACATTAGACTAAGTAATAAAACCAAAGTTCCTATTTCAAGATTGCTAAGGCCTATAGTTTTTCAGATGTTTTTGAGTCCGATTGTCAAAATTTTATTTCAGATCTCTCGAAGGAGTAAATCTTCTATTCCGATCTTGGTTCTATCTTGGAAGATGCATTGTTGCATACTAAGTGAAAGTGTGAATATTGTATATATCAAAGTATGCACATATAATGGGCAAGAGCATAGAAAAATACAAAAATATGTGTTAAACGATTTATCCATGAGTATATAAATATATTGTGTGTAATTTTTATGTTAAAGCATCAAGGTTTTAAAATTTTAACAATTTACACGCTAAGATTTTGGTAAAATATATTGGATAAATGTCTATTCCAAGACTTACTCACAAAAAAATTATGTTATATATTTGAAAAGGTTGTCTAAAATTTACCTACAACTATTTATACTTTTTAAATATGTTTCGGGCATGATTCAGACAAAAGACGAATAATGCATTCTTTCATAGTATATTAGCATGGTAACTACTATTTCTATACCAATTTTATGCCATATTTTATCATAAGTTTATAAGAAAAAATATAATCAAGTGGGGTCTTATTTAATTCGCCTTCATGCATACTTTTATAATAGGGAAATTCCCAACGGTACACTCCTAGAATTGGCTTCTCTTAATGGTACACTTCCACCTTTTTGACTTCTTAATGGTACACCTGTAGTTTGAAATATTCCTTATCATGATCATTCCGTTAAATAAAAGGTTAGTTTAGCGTTAATTAGGGTTAGGGGTTTGTCTTGTTTTACATGCTTTGACTTTTTTAAGGTTAAGTTGACTTTTTTTTGAAAAACGGACACTACTCATCTTTTACGGGTAATAATTTCGAGAATCCCTACAAAATGAGTATTAATAAGTCGGGTTTTCGATCACGTACCTTGAGATGACCTTTTGATAGCCGAAAAAGCCCCTCGAAGTACGTGCAAAAAACCCGACTTGTAGATACCTGTTTTATAGGGATAATTGAAATTATTGCCCATAAAGGGTGCACGGTGGTGTCCGTTTTTCAAAAAAACGTCATCTTCACCTTGAAAAAACCAAAGCACGTAAAACGAGGCAAACCCCTAACCCTAATTAACTCTTAAGTAACATTTTATTTAACGGAATGTTCACGGTATGGAAGATTTCAAACTACAGATGTACCATTAAGAAGTCAAAAAAATAGAAGTGTACCAGTAAGAGAAGCCAATTCTAGGAGTGTACCGTTGAGAATTTCCCTTTATAATATCACATTGTTATAATTTTTACTGATCACTAATTAGAAATATTAAAGTTTAAAGTATTGCATTGGATACGGTTGTAAGCAAAAAATATTGCGAGCATTGAGAAACAAAGAAAGTACTAAATAAGTCTATATATTTGCGCGCCATATCGGGTATGGATTACTCCAAGTTAGTAGAGGAATAGAGAAAGCAGAAGAAAGAAAGGACACTCCAATGCACAATTTCTCTCTCCTCCTCCCCTCCACTTTAAAAAACAGAGAACCTCACGAAAATAATACTTCGGGTCCTCAATTTAACAAACACAAGGAAAATATAACCTCAACAAGCATTGTCATTGTGAGACCCCCTCAAATAATAAAAAAGCCCTTTCTCATCAGGTGAAGTTCTGATGAGAAGCTTGCTGATTCTTGCTGCATAAATTTGATTTCTTCCTTTTCTAGGCGTGATTTTCTCGTGATTTTATCACTTTCCATATAAAAATATATTTTATCTTCCTTGAAATATTTATTTATTAAGTTTCCAATTCAAACTAAGGTGTGTTTTTCATGATAAAAAATCATTACTTTCCATTTAAATCGATTTATTTCCATAGTTTTTTGCTGGTATTTATTTGTGGTTGCAGTTTACAGCTCTTTTAAATTACGCAACTTTGCATGCTTCTCTGTTCTCTATACCCTCTTTTCCTAGGTTGAATTTTTATGCATACAAGCTTGGATATTCTACATTAATTAGTGAATTAAGTAGCTCTTCAATAAGCTTTTTTTTGTTGGTTGGGTAAATTTTTCAGACGTTTTCTTGATTTTTTAATTGTTCTTTTTCAATTCTATCATGTTATGATGTTTTTTTGGGATTTTTAATACTGCAATGGGTTTTTTTTTGGGTGAAAAGGGTACATATCATGTATCTTATGTAGGTTCTCTTCACCTGAACTTACCACACTTTATTGGACTTAATCAAGCGTGAAACTTATCTTAAGGTGAAGGGAACACAAGATTGTTGTTAATGGAGAGTAGCTAACTTATTGCAAATTGAAGCAATATTTCTAGGACGTGACTGTTTAATGGCTGTCGAGGTTGAGTGCATTGATGTTGTGGCTATGTGTCTTTGCTTCTCTTTGTTCATTACGTATAACACTTTTGCTTTGAGCTCTTTTGAATCTGTTTGTTTGCTTTTTCTTTTTGCTGTTGAGGTAAATATATCCAATGTTAGAATCAATCTTACCAATGTTCCTCTTGTCTGTAGGTACAATCTTTGACCTTGAATGATCTCTACATTATTATATAAAGAATCAGGGAAGAATCGTTGTTGAGCTGTGATTAGAGGCCCATTTTTTCTGTGCTTGGATTACTATTGAATTGTAGATAAATTTTGAATGACGAGAAACATTGGTAAAAAAACCCAAAATATATGTTCTTCACATTTAAACCTTGTTGGAGGCAACATGGTGAGCAGGAAACCTAATGATTCCTTGCGGCTTATTGTGACGACCGCTATAGGAATTATTATTGGCTTCATAGTTGGTGTTTATATTTCGCTAGTTTCATTTTCTAAGGTATGTTGTTCTTCTAATATCCATTTAGTTTTCCAAGATTTATTATGTAGTTTTTTGGGTTTGTTTTCAATATGTTCATTTGCTACACATTTGTAAATCACAGCTCAATCAAGTAAACTACTTTCCAATGGATTCTCGACCTCCTACTGATCAACAATTAGGTGATTATGTTAGGCAAAATCAAATGAATGCCACAACAAAGGTAAAGTTTTTATTCTTCATCCTCCCCTCTTTCAAGATGGTATTAATGCACATAATATAGAAGCAATGGAAGAAGTACTCATTTTTCTAATTTTTTTACCTTGTGGATGTTTTTGTTTCCTCTCCTTTCATCTACTTTGTTTCAACAAGTTATAAACCTTATTTCTGATGGGCTCAGTATATTCCTTTATTACAGCCCTTGTAAGTTATCATACTAACCTATGATGGCAAGTTCTTCATGCTCACATACATTTACATCTTTCATTCATGAATGAAAGAAAAATAAGACAACGTGGATGCTGGTTTTTAAGCATTTCCAATATTGTGCGAAAAGCTGGTCTTCAATTTTTTATTGCATGAGATAGTTCATTAAGTTTTAGTTTGGAAACTAAAGAAGAGATAATTAATGGGAAGTATTTTGCCATTGGTTCTCAGATGCCACCTTCGGTCCAATCAAATCCTAGAGGTGCAGAGTTACTACCGTTGGGGATAGTTGAACCGGAATCTGACTTTTATCTCCGTAGACTACAGGGTCTTCCTAGTGAGGTTTGTGAATATGCTATAACATCTCGAAGCAACTTGCTTCTCACAATGTACACTACTTTCAGTCTCTTGCCACTAGATCGGCTTTGTTATTTTTACTATAAAACCAAGTGTTTTGGAAATAAGTTTTGAAAAAAATACAAGCATATATATGACCGAATAATTCCATGTAATAGCTAAACCAAGATAAAATTAGAGAAAATCAAGTGAAAACAATGAATCCACCAATTGTTGGATAATTTAGAGTATTTGGTTGATTAATCTTCATGTAACGTTAACTTGAATTACTTGGTTACGGTGTCGTGATCCAAGTTACGTTAGAATGCACTCTGCGTGTTTACGGTATAATAGTAAACATATACGTGGTATTAAACGTGGATAACGAGCAAAGCAAACAAAGCCAAAGCAAAGGAGGTGCTGCTGCCCAGCAGCAGCTCGCGACTCGCGAGCATGGTCGCGACCCGCGATGAGCAGCTCGCGAATTGCGACGCTCGTCGCGGCTCGCGACAGGCCACTGATCCTCCGTGCTTACTTTTGCGGTTTTGGCTTTTGGGCGGTTATTGTCCGTTTCCTTTGCTTTGACGTGCATAAATGTGGTGTTTTACCACAGATGAAGGCCTAAGAAATATATGATATTTATATATTCTCTCTCAAACAAGCACTCTCTAGTTTCTCTCTAAATTGTTCATCAAAGCAAAATCACAAACACGTTTGTACTCATTTGGTGATTATCATACGAGCGTGATAATCACTGTCTATTCTTTGTATCTCGGAAGTGAATTCCGTGCAACCCGTGCTTCGTATAGGGTCGGAATATTGCTTTTGGGAAAGTGTTCCCATACACGCCTAGAAGATCGTTATTCGTTGTTGTTGTCAACTGTGTAATCATCTTTGTTTCCCGGTTACTAGCACAAACAATCCAAAAGCAATATTCTCGTTGAGATGGCTACACTTCGTGAGATGACAGCGAATTTCCACAAACTTGATAAGTTTGAAGGCGTGGGTTTCCGTAGATGGCAAAAGAATATGCACTTTCTTCTTACCTCTTTGGCGGTGGTGTACGTTCTCACATCCCCGAAGCCCATTGAAGTGGATGATGAGACGATTGAGGCTACTAGGAAGAGGAAGAAGTGGGAGAACGATGACTACATATGCCGTGGTCACATTCTTAATGTTATGTCCGATGATCTCTTTGATGTTTATCAATACTATGAATCCGCTAAAGTTCTTTGGGATGATTTAGAGTCTAAGTATATGGCCGAAGACGCTTCTAGTAAGAAATTTCCAGTGAGCCATTTTAATAATTTTAAAATGGTTGAGTCTAGGCCAATTATGGAGCAATTCCATGAAATCCAAAGAATTTTAGGAAGCTTTAAACAACACGATATTAGTATGGATGAAACATTTGCCGTTTCTTCAATAATCGATAAATTACCCTCCTCTTGGAAAGATGTTCGAAATAGTTTGAAACATAGAAAAGATGAAATGACTATTGAACAATTGGGTGCTCATCTTCGGATTGAAGAGGGCATTCGGGTTTAAGATGGTCAAAAGGAGGTAAATCCTAGTTCTTCCACTATTAACATGGTGGAGGATGGAAAGTCTCATGACTCTAATCCTAAGAAGAGGGCACATAACTTCACCAAAGGAAACTATGGTAAGAAACCAAAGTTTGGTGGAGGAGGACAACAACGAGCTTGTTGGGAATGTGGAAAGCCCGGTCACTTCAAGAAGGATTGCACCATTTGGAAGAAAAAGATGAACAAGAATGGGCATGGTGGTGGGAAAGGCGAGTCAAGCCATACCCAACCCAAGCAAGGTACTTGTGCACAAGTTTCACTTAATTCGATTTTGAATTATGTGTGTACGATTTCTGAAATCTTTTGTGTACAGGATGATTGTTCATGGTACATCGATTCGGGAGCTTCAAGACATGTATGCAAGGAACGATCTCTCTTCAAGACCTTCAAGGAGGCAGATGAAGGAGAAGTTCTTTACATGGGGAACGATTCTACTACTAAAGTCTTAGGAGTAGGTCAAGTTGAGCTAGTTTTTAGTTCCGGAAAGTCTCTTATTTTAAGAGATGTTGTATTTGCTCCGGACCTTAGAAAGAATCTAGTCTCGGGAGCTATCTTGAATCGAATAGGTTTTAAAATGGTATTTGAGTCGGACAAGTTTATTTTATCTAAAGGAGGGTCTTTTGTTGGTTTGGGTTATTTGTGTAATGGTATGTTCAAATTAAGCATTTCAAATACTTTGTTAAACAATATTTGTGTTGTTAATGATAGTTCTTCTCTATGGCATTACCGGCTTGGTCATGTTAATTATAGAAAGCTTTATTCTATGTCAAAGGATGATTTGATTCCTAGTTTTGATCCAAGCATAAAGAAGTGTAGAACATGCATGCTTACAAAGATAACCAGAAATTCTTTCCCAAACAATGTGGAAAGAGATACTAATTTGCTTGATTTGGTGCATAGTGACCTATGTGATTTTCATAGCACTCCTTCTTTAGGTAATAAGAAGTATATCATAACATTTATAGATGATCATTCTAGGTATTGTTATGTTTATCTTCTATTAACTAAAGATGAAACTCTAGATAAGTTTAAGATCTATAAAAACGAGGTTGAATTGCAACTAAATGACAAAATAAAACGGCTTAGAACCGATAGGGGTGGTGAATACCATGATCCTAGTTATTTCCAATCTTTAGGAATCATACATGAAAGAACCGCGGGTTATACACCACAACAAAATGGTATAGCGGAAAGAAAGAGTAGAACTTTACAAGAAATGGTAAATTCTATGTTATCCTATTCGGGTTTGAGTGATGCATTTTGGGGTGAAGCAGTTTTAACGGCTTGTTATTTATTAAACCGCGTTCCTATGAAGAAGAACAAAGTTACACCCTATGAATTATGGTACAAAAGAAAACCAAATCTAAGTTATCTTAGAGTTTGGGGTTGTAGGGCAATTGTAAAAGTGTCGGAACCTAAGCGTAAAAAGTTAGGTGAAAGGGGAGTTGAATGCATTTTTATAGGGTATGCTATTCATAGCAAGGCCTATAGGTTCTATGTTATAGAACAAAATGACGTTTGGTCAATTCACACTATTGTGGAGTCAAGAGATGCAATCTTTGATGAAAATCGATATTCATCAATTCCTAGACCAAAGGATGTAACTCCAAGTACCATAATACAAGAAAATGTTCGGTCTTTAAATGATCATGAATTAGATGAACAAACTCTAGAAGAGAATGTAGCATCGACTTCATCACAACCTAGGAGAAGTAAAAGGGCAAGAAAGGAGAAATCCTTTGGCCCGGATTTTCATGTATATTTGGTTGAAGGATCTAGAAGTTCTATATTGACTAAATTTCCATATGTGTTTAATGTGGAAGGTGATCCTTTGACTTATGGTGAGGCCATGAGATCTCAAGATGCTCCTTTTTGGAAGGAAGCTATTGATGATGAGATGGACTCCATCATGGGGAATAACACATGGGTTTTGGCGGATTTGCCTCCCAAGTGTAAACCTATTGGGTGTAAATGGATTTTCAAGAAGAAAATGAAAATCGATGGAACTATTGATAAGTTCAAAGCCCGGTTAGTGGCTCAAGGCTTTTCCCAAAAGCCGGGTATCGATTATTTCGATACATATGCACCCGTTGCTAGAATCTCTACTATAAGGTTGTTGATTGCTCTTGCGGCTATACACAATCTTGTGATCCATCAAATGGATGTTAAGACAACGTTCTTAAATGGAGAGCTAGATGAGGAGGTTTACATGAAACAACCCGAAGGGTTTGTTGTAAAAGGTCAAGAAGGTAAAGTTTGCAAACTCGTTAGATCTTTGTATGGGCTAAAACAAGCACCCAAGCAATGGCATCAAAAATTTGATGAGGTTGTGTTGTCTAACGGATTTAAATTGAATAATTCGGACAAGTGCGTATATAGCAAATTTGATGACTTAGGTCATGGTGTTATGATTTGTCTATATGTAGATGACATGTTGATTTTTGGGACTGATTTGTCACAAGTTGAGTGGGCAAAGGCTTTCCTATCATCAATGTTCTCCATGAAAGATTTAGGAGAAGCGGATGTCATTCTAGGCATAAGAATTAAAAGAAGCAATGGAAAATTGAGTTTATCTCAAACACACTACATTGAAAAAGTACTTAAGAAACTCAATGTTAGTGATTGCTCTTTTGTATCAACTCCTATAGATCCAAGTGAAAAATTAATGCCAAATGATGGTAGTGCTGTATCTCAACTTGAGTATGCACGGGTCATAGGATGTTTGATGTATGCTATGACGAGTACTAGGCCGGATATCGCATTTGCGGTAGGAAAGCTTAGTAGGTATACTAGTAACCCTAGTATGAAGCATTGGCATGCTATTCGTTGTGTCTTAAGGTATTTGGGGAAAACCAAATATTATGGTTTATCCTACAGTGGATATCCTTCGGTTTTAGAAGGTTATTCGGATGCAAGTTGGATATCTAATATAGAGGATCACTCTTCCACAAGTGGGTTCGTTTTCTTACTTGGGGGAGGTGCTATCTCTTGGGCTTCTTAGAAGCAAACTTGCATTGCGGACTCCTCCATGACTTCGGATTGAAGAGAAAAGATGAAATGACTATTGAACAATTGGGTGCTCATCTTCGGATTGAAGAGGGCATTCGGGTTTAAGATGGTCAAAAGGAGGTAAATCCTAGTTCTTCCACTATTAACATGGTGGAGGATGGAAAGTCTCATGACTCTAATCCTAAGAAGAGGGCACATAACTTCACCAAAGGAAACTATGGTAAGAAACCAAAGTTTGGTGGAGGAGGACAACAACGAGCTTGTTGGGAATGTGGAAAGCCCGGTCACTTCAAGAAGGATTGCACCATTTGGAAGAAAAAGATGAACAAGAATGGGCATGGTGGTGGGAAAGGCGAGTCAAGCCATACCCAACCCAAGCAATGTACATGTTCACAAGTTTCACTTAATTCGGTTTTGAATTATGTGTGTACGATTTCTGAAATCTTTTGTGTACAGGATGATTGTTCATGGTACATCGATTCGGGAGCTTCAAGACATGTATGCAAGGAACGATCTCTCTTCAAGACCTTAAAGGAGGCGGATGAAGGAGAAGTTCTTTACATGGGAAACAATTCTACTGCTAAAGTCTTAGGAGTAGGACAAGTTGAGCTAGTTTTTAATTCCGGAAAGTCTCTTGTTTTAAGAGATGTTGTATTTGCTCCGGACCTTAGAAAGAATCTAGTCTCGGGAGCTATCTTGAATCGAATAGGTTTTAAAATGGTATTTGAGTCGGACAAGTATATTTTATCTAAAGGAGGGTCTTTTGTTGGTTTGGGTTATTTATGTAATGGTATGTTCAAATTAAGTATTTCGAATACTTTGTTAAATAATGTTTACGTTGTTAATGATAGTTCTTCTCTTTGGCATTATCGGCTTAGTCATGTTAATTATAGAAAGTTATATTCTATGTCAAAGGATGATTTGATTCCTAGTTTTGATCCGAGTATAGAGAAGTGTAGAACATGCATGCTTACAAAGATAACCAGAAATTCTTTCCAAAATAATGTGGAAAGAGATACTAATTTGCTTGATTTGGTGCATAGTGATCTATGTGATCTCCATAGCACTCCTTCTTTAGGTAATAAGAAGTATATCATAACATTTATAGATGATTATTCTAGGTATTATTATGTTTATCTTCTATTCACTAAAGATGAAGCTCTAGATAAGTTTAAGATCTATAAAAAAAGAGGTTGAATTGCAACTAAATGACAAAATACAACGGTTTAGAACCGATAGGGGTGGTGAATACCATGATCCTAGTTATTTCCAATCATTAGGAATCATACATGAAAGAACCGCGGGTTATACACCACAACAAAATGGTATAGCGGAAAGAAAGAATAGAACTTTACAAGAAATGATAAATTCTATGTTATCCTATTCGGGTTTGAGTAATGGATTTTGGGGTGAAGCGGTTTTAACGGCTTGTTATATTCTAAACCGCGTTCCTATGAAAAAGAACAAAGTTACACCCTATGAATTATGGTACAAAAGAAAACCAAATCTTAAGTTATCTTAGAGTTTGGGGTTGTAGGGCAATTGTAAAACTGCCGGAACCTAAACGTAAAAAGTTAGGTGAAAGGGGAGTTGAATGCATCTTTATAGGGTATGCTATTCATAGCAAGGCCTATAGGTTCTATGTTATAGAACAAAATGACGTTTGGTCAATTCATAGTATTGTGGAGTCAAGAGATGCAATCTTTGATGAAAATCGATATTCATCAATTCCTAGACCAAAGGATGTAACTCCAAGTACCACTATTTAAGAAGTTGATCGGTCTTTAAATGATCAAGAATTAGATGAACAAACTCTAGAAGAAAATGTAGCATCGACTTCATCACAACCTAGGAGAAGTAAAAGGGCAAGAAAGGAGAAATCCTTTGGCCCGGATTTTCATGTATATTTAGTTGAAGGATCTAGAAGTTCTATATTGACTAAATTTCCATATGTGTTTAATGTGGAAGGTGATCCTTTGACTTATGATGAGGCCATGAGATCTCAAGATGCTCCTTTTTGGAAGGAAGCTATTGATGATGAGATGGATCCCTTCATGGGAAATAACATATGGGTTTTGGCGGATTTGCCTCCCAAGTGTAAACCTATTGGGTGTAAATGGATTTTCAAGAAGAAAATGAAAATCGATGGAACTATTGAGAAGTTCAAAGCCCGGTTAGTGGCTCAAGGCTTTTCCCAAAAGCCAGGTATCGAATATTACGATACATATGCACCTGTTGCTAGAATCTCTACTATAAGGTTGTTGATTGCTCTTGCGGCTATACACAACCTTATGATCCATGAAATGGATGTTAAGACAGTGTTCTTAAATGGAGAGCTAGATGAGGAGGTTTATATGAAACAACCCGAAGGGTTTGTTGTAAAAGGTCAAGAAGGTAAAGTTTGCAAACTCGTTAGATCTTTGTATGGGCTAAAACAAGCACCCAAGCAATGGCATCAAAAATCTGAGGAGGTTGTGTTGTCTAACGGATTTAAGTTGAATAATTCGGACAAGTGCGTATATAGCAAATTTGATGACTTAGGTCATGGTGTTATGATTTGTCTATATGTAGATGACATGTTGATTTTTGGGACTGATTTGTCACAAGTTGAGTGGGCAAAGGCTTTCCTATCATCAATGTTCTCCATGAAATATTTAGGAGAAGCGGATGTCATTCTAGGCATAAGAATTAAAAGAAGCAATGGAAAATTGAGTTTATCTCAAACACACTACATTGAAAAGTACTTAAAAAGTTCAATGTTAGTGATTGATCTTTTATATAAACTCCTATGGATCCAAGTGAGAACTTAATGCCAAATGATGGTAGTACGGTATCTCAACTTGAGTATGCACGGGTTATAGGATGTTTGATGTATGCTATGACGAGTAATAGGCCGGATATCGCATTCGCGGTAGGCAAGCTTAGTAGGTATAATAGTAACCCTAGTATGAAGCATTGGCATGCTATTCGTCGTGTCTTAAGGTATTTGGGGAAAACCAAAGATTATGGTTTATCCTACAGTGGATATCCTTCTATTCTAGAAGGTTATTCGGATGCAAGTTGGATCTCTAAGAGAGAGGATCACTCTTCCACAAGTGGATTCGTTTTCCTACTTGGGGGAGGTGCTATCTCTTGGGCTTCTTAGAAGCAAACTTGCATTGCGGACTCCTCCATGACTTCGGAGTTCATTGCTTTGTCTTCGGCTAGTAAAGAGGCGGAGTGGTTAAAGAATCTCATGATTGAGATTCCTTTGTTGCCAAAACCAATATCGCCCATAGCAATACATTGTGATAACGATGCAGCTTTGGCAAGGGCATATAGTCAAGTTTATAACGGTAAGTCAAGGCACATTGGTGTGCGGCATTCCTATATTAAAGGATTTATCAAGGATAGTGTTATCACTGTTGACTATGTGCGGACTACGTATAATCTAGCGGATTATTTCACTAAGGCCTTGCCTATAGATATGGTGAAGAGGATGGCAATCGGTCTTGGATTGGAGCCCTTAGTTAATCACGAGTGAGGGAATCTTAACTTAACGCCCAATAAGACGTTGGGTCTTAAGTTCAATAAGATTAATTCCTTCATTTGATGATTGAAGAACATTTGTAAATATCCTCTTAGTGTTGTTCTTACATTGACTATAATGTTGCTAAGAGGTTGTATATCTTAATAGCTCTCTTGTTATGCCTTGTCATAGTGGCATGTTTACTTAAGAGATCTACCTATGTAAGTGTGAAGTTTAGCCGCTTCAAGTAGCTATAGGGGCATAGCTATGATACACTTATGATTGATACGGACACATGGCTTTAAGTGTCAAGTTTAATGAGTTCAAATAGTTAATCTTGTGTGTATAGTATCTTCAAGTTTCCACTATGTATTGAGATTGGTTCAATCGCTTGCGAAACCTTTCGGATACGGATTCTTGGAATGTATATTATACTAGGTGGAAGTTCAAGTCTTATTACACTTTCATTAATGCATGAGGTTGTTTGTTTTGATGATGTTTTTGTGCTTATTGTCTTTTAGAATACTCTAAATGGGGGAGGATTGTTGGATAATTTAGAGTATTTGGTTGATTAATCTTCATGTAACGTTAACTTGTATTACTTGGTTACGGTGTCGTGATCCAAGTTACGTTAGAATGCACTCTACTTGTTTACGGTATAATAGTAAACATATACGTGGTATTAAACGTGGATAACGAGCAAAGCAAACAAAGCCAAAGCAAAGGAGGTGCTGCTGCCCAGCAGCTCGCGACTCGCGAGCATGGTCGCGACCCGCGACGAGCAGCTCGCGACTCGCGACGCTCGTCGCGGCTCGCGACAGGCCACTGATCCTCCGTGCTTACTTTTGCGGCTTTGGCTTTTGGGCGGTTATTGTCCGTTTCCTTTGCTTTGACGTGCATAAATGTGGTGTTTTACCACAGATGAAGGCCTAAGAAATATATGATATTTATATATTCTCTCTCAAACAAGCACTCTCTAGTTTCTCTCTAAATTGTTCATCAAAGCAAAATCACAAACACGTTTGTACTCATTTGGTGATTCTCATACGAGCGTGATAATCACTGTCTATTCTTTGTATCTCGGAAGTGAATTCCGTGCAACCCGTGCTTTGTATAGGGTCGGAATATTGCTTTTGGGAAAGTGTTCCCATACACGCCTAGAAGATCGTTATTCGTTGTTGTTGTCAATTGTGTAATCATCTTTGTTTCCCGGTTTCTAGCACAAACACCAATTGCACTCATGACCTTGATGCTTGGATCACAAATTATCATTGTTTTTTACTTAAAATTATTTTGGGCTGATGAGGTCTGAGTGATGATATGAATCAGTCAAAAGAATAATATTTTCCTCAACTAGAAAAAATATTTTTGTCAAATTTGTGTGAACTTCCCAATTTATTTCCCACGTCCTTATAGGTATCTTGGCATACAAACATCTTTTTCAAAGAATAATCATTTCCCCCCCTTGATAGCGAATGCTTACACGCGATTTCTAAATCTGCCACATTTGTCTTGTGCAGGATTTGAAAAAGAAACCCAACTATCTTGTGACTTTCACAGTTGGTTTAGATTTGAAGGAAAATATTAATGCAGCAGTTAAAAAGGTTTCTTTCTAGTACTCCGGCATCCCATTTGGTAGGTGGTAGTAAATGGGGATAATGGCAATGAAATCATATGTAAGTTGTATGGAAAATCTTTCTACATAACATGGTAATGGCTTCTCATCAATAAATATGTGATTTTCTTCAAAAAGAAAATATTCATTCCCACTCAATACCTTATCTAAAGTGGTAATGAATAATTATGAAGGAAAATATAGGCATGTGAATTGATTCATTACCATTGGTATTGATATGATTTTTTCTTACAAAATTACATTACAATCTAAAACCATTACAACCATTAATCACCTATTTCCAAACGGGCTGTGAAATATCTATCTACAAGTAACCCTTATTAGAATTTTTCATATTAGTAATCGCATGTTCTTTTACCGCTGCACAGTTCTCAGATAACTTTACTATCCTTCTCTTCCATTATGATGGGAAGACGAGTGAGTGGGATCAATTTGAGTGGTCAAAGCGAGCTATCCATGTTAGTGCTCGAAAGCAGACGAAATGGTTAGTAGTCAATACCCTTTATCTTTCTATGCAGTTGGTTCAATTATGTATTTATGTATCATACTCATAACTCATCCATTCATCGTACCGCAAAGGTGGTATGCAAAACGGTTTTTGCATCCTGACATTGTAGCACCATATGATTACATCTTTATCTGGGATGAAGACTTGGGAGTGGAACATTTTGACGCTGAAAAGTAAGCGCTCTTTCTATACCAAATATATAAATATACATATATAAAGTTATTTAATGCAGAAGTTCCATTGTTCTTACTTATTTTGATTTCCAGATACATTGATCTAGTAAAGAAACATAGTTTGGAGATTTCGCAGCCTGGTATTGATCCTAAAAGTTATTTCACATGGCAAATGACTAGGAAGCGAGATAATTGTGAAGTTCACAAGTAATGATAGTGAAATACAATGTCCACTTATCTTCTTTGGCAACAAAAGTAGGTCTTACTAATCATTTTGAAAATTGACATCCAATTCTCTTTGCTTTCCCTTTTTTCTTGGGGGCACTCTTAACAGAGAAACAGAAGAGTATCCAGGCTTGTGCAGCGACTCACATTTACCTCCATGTGCCGCGTATGTAGATTCATCATTATTGTTTAGGAGTAAATTATATGAGTTCCAAACCCTACTTGTTTTCGAAAATTCTCATGAGACTAGGAGTAATTTATTCTAATATTTAAACAGATTCATAGAGATTATGGCTCCCGTATTCTCTCGAGACGCATGGCGTTGTGTGTGGCATATGCTTCAGGTATACACAATACTTTTTATAACTGTGGATGCCAAGGCAACTAGCTTAGCCAGTAGTCTTCTTTTTTCTTATTCTTTTCTCTAACGGGGAGGGGGGAAACGAAGAACTAAGATCAAATCTAATTTGCATTACCATCCCCTGTAAATTGTTGTGAGTCACAAAATCGAAAGGAACTTTATAATAGGACATTTTGGCTTGTTAAGTCCATTGTAATAATTTTTCGAACTCATTTCCGAAAAATTTAATCTTTCTAACTCTTTTTGTTATTACTTTAATCATGCTTGGTGATTGACATTGCAGAATGACTTGGTTCATGGATGGGGGATCGACTTCAACCTACGAAGATGCGTAGAGGTTTGTAGCTGAAGCTTTAACAAATCCTTCTGCATTATCTTCAGACCATAATTGGTAGTTGTATTATGGTGTATTAGTTGATTTTTTTGACACTCATAAACAGAATGCACATGAGAAAATAGGAGTTATAGATGCTCAGTGGATTTATCATAAACGAGTTCCTTCACTTGGTAATCAGGTAACCATTAGCATAACCATCTTTATACTCTTCTTTTTTCTTTCTACCATTTCTCCATAAAATAAAATGTCAATTGTGCTTTTATGTTAGGGTGAAGCATCAGAAGGGATTTCACCTAAGCATGCGGTAAGTGAACTCTTTCTGAACCCAATATCACCATTTAAACTGTGTTTTGTTGGAAGGTTAATCCTTTCCATGAAAACTACTTTTTACATTTACCCTGTTTGGTTTGTGAGGGGGTAAAATACTTGAGTTCAAAACATATTTCAAAAGAGGGGATAAAGATTTCTGTTAATTAGGCAATGCACCGTCGGGCCTAAATCCTTTTTCAACAAAGATTATTTTTGCCCTTATTCTTTGTTTGGTTTTCTAAAGGTTCAATATAATTAGAAGATTAAAATACTTTTACCAAGGTGGAAATATTTTCCTTCCGTAAAAAGTGAATAACATACTTTCCCATGTCTCACACCCTCCTCTTTTCATCCCTTCTCCTGTGTATACCGTATCCTTTTTCTCGCTAATTTTTTTTATAAAGGAACAAAGAAGTGTGAAATGATGTTTGCGACTTGATTTTCTTTAAAGATCAAACATAGATCAAAATGTTTTTCGTTGAACCAAACACCGCGTAAAGGTAGGAGATCTCATATTTTTCTCCTAATTCCTTACCTCTCTCCTCCTCTCCTCCCTTCTACCCCCTCCCTTCCATACATCTCCCTTCTTACAAGGTTCCAGAGAAAGATCGATGATGTTTGAAAATTTATGACTTCTATTAAAAGATACGTTTTTTGGAAATTAAAACTCAGTTCAAAATATTAGGTTCCAGATCAAAAACATCCTAAAACTGGAATTTTCATGCTGGTCATTTATGGCTATGGTAACTCTTTTAGGTGCGGAAAAGATGTGACAATGAGTGGAAGATGTTTGAGAGTCGACTAAAGAATGCTGAGATGGCACAACAGAAGAAAATGGGAAGATCATAAGTTAGACTGCTAAACTGCAATTTATTGTGCAACAGTTACTAAGTTATGAAAAGGTGTAGGCCAAATAAGTAGAACACAAGTCATACTAACTTGTAGAGGTATTTGGCTATAGTAGGCAACATTTGTTGCTTTGTCCTTGGAGAATTTTTGTTGAGGGTTTAATTTGATGATGTTTTCCACAGATGTATATAAATAATACTTCATCAACAATTTTCTTTTAAGGGAGATGTAACGTAACTTATAGAGTTATACTTGCACAATTACAAACAAACGTGACACATTATTGGCATTGTTCAAAAGTTTTGTGAACCCATAGCGGGTCTGTGTCTGAAACAATTATTTGGATGCAATAATGCTTATGTGTTATATCCCAACTTTTGATGGACTATCGGCTGTGTAAATTATAATGCTAAAAGAAAGAAAAATCTCATTCTAGCAGTGATGCTTAAATTATTACATGAACTACAAAACTAATTACATGAATAATGTGTACAGTCATAAATTAAGTACGTATTTTTCCGGTTCATCTTTGTATTGCTACCTATAAAAACCAAAGAAAATCGCTACTTAATTGTTTGGACAAAAAACTCGTCAACAAGCCACTTATACCCTATCGAAAGATGGTCTAATATACAGGGAAGGTGATTAGCTCCTAAAGGTCACCGGTCATTAGAAATAAGGGATCCTAACTAAAGCAAGGACAATTATAAATGTTAGTATAGTGTGCAAAAATATTATATAATTAAATAAATATATGTAACATTGAAGACATACAACAATCTTTAGCATACTGACTATATTATTGATTTTCAGTATTACACTGAATTTTGTGAAAGTAAAAGTAACA
Organism: Patellifolia procumbens; assembly: GCA_947645195.1. Taxonomy (NCBI): domain Eukaryota; kingdom Viridiplantae; phylum Streptophyta; class Magnoliopsida; order Caryophyllales; family Amaranthaceae; genus Patellifolia; species Patellifolia procumbens. Next base: position 2,766,757 of record CANSGD010001541.1, read on the forward strand.
TAACAATTGAGGAAGTAGGAGAGGAGTTGTGCCCAATGAAAAGAAAAATTGAGATTCTAGAACATGAGATGCTTAGCTATTCTTATTCTAACTAGGCTATGCTAAGACTAAGATACGACATTCTGAATATAATGTTGTTAGATGTTGTTGTGTGTCGTATTTTTGATGAAGTCCTCCTCTTATAGATGATTTTGACAGGAGTTATTTGCATGGTCAGCCTCCACGTTCTTCAATCTTCACATCATAAGCAGGCCCGGCCCTTAGGCGGGGCAGGCGGGGCGCCCGCCCAGAGCCCAAGCGAGCAAGAAGTTTAGGTTAAAATACCGTTAACCACGTTTGCTTGCATTTTGTTAACCAAAGTTGTGTTGGAGCCCAGTGGTGGAGATGGGCGTGCAACATCTTTGTAAACCCCTGAAGTACAATGTTCGATTTCCACTATTCTCCTATCTCCTTCCATCTCTTAGTTTTTATTTTTTCTTTATTCTATTTTCTTTTTTTTTTTTAATTCAATAAATAATCATTTTCTTACATCATCATTTCAACGCTCCTTCATCTTTTATTTTGCCTTTCTTTCCCCATACTTTCTTAATTCAACAAAAAATTCTTGTCCAATATCTTTTTTTACTTCTTTCAAAATTAAATCATGTTTACAAGAATTGTGAGAGAAATATATGTTAGCTCATTATAATTAATTAATTCAAGTAATATTAATTTATGTTAGTATCATTTCATATATAAATGATATATTAGTATCATTGAAGAACCTTTTACATTAGAATAATTATCACCATATACCATTTTTTCTTATTTCGAACACTAAAATTTATTCATATAGTTACTAATAATTGTTTTTCTTTCCTACATCATCATTATTGTTTTAATTTTCTAAAATTTTGAAGAAATCTAACACGGCGTAGCTGATTTTTTTTAAAATATATATATTGTTCACTTTACAAAGGCTCTTATTGGTTATTTCACCTATAGACCTTCGAAACAACATAAATGACCCTTATAAAAGTGACCATATAAGCATATACCCTATATATAATGAGTGAGGGGCCCAAATTTTTAGCTTCGCCCCGGGCCCTATAAAGGTCAGGAACGGCCCTGATCATAAGCCTACCCCAAGCTTGTAAGCTAAGACCTCATGAGTTCAATTTTATACCGAGACAACCATTACCGTCTTGTCTTATTTGTGATCTTTCTCCTAGTCCAGGGAGATACTAAGTTGCACCAGCTGAGCAAGGTTTTCTCCCACGTACTCTTGATAATGACATCATTTCCTAGTTCATGGGTGAACAATTTTACTGCCCCATACGTTTTACCCCACGTTCAATGAAACTTATGTGTTCCAAATTCTGTCTTTTATTGTTAGGATTTCTTAAGATTTGATATAGTCAACTTTGTTAAGATGTTAGATTTAGAATATTATTGTTATACTCTAGGATATTATCTAATTAGTAAGTTTATGTTATGGCAATTGCTTTTATATATCAACGACAGTAATGAGAATCAGGGGCAGACTTAGGCGAGTCCAGATCATCTAGCCCACATAGTGTCCCATTTGGTGTCCCATTTTCCATTATTTCGTTGGCGCATCAGCAAAGGTAGTTAGGTTCGCCCGATTGGGCCGGGCCAAGCCCGCCCGACCGGGTACGAAACCCTACCTCCTGATCATAATATTCTTCGCCCGATTCGAACACGAGACAACTCCAATAGCTTGTTTCTTTAGCGTTTTGGCACTCAATCTTCAAGTTTAGAGGTCTCGGGACCTCTATATTCATCTGTAATGCTCGTGATGACTTCTACGTGCCTCATAACAACTCGTAAAGTCGTGGTTGATTCCAAAAAGCTCGGAAATAAGGAGAAAACTCCCTAAAACCTGCAATTCAACACTAAAACACAAAACCACGACTATATACAATAATTAGTATAAAATAGCTCCGAAGAGCTCCATTGACGCACGATTTAGCTCATAAATAAGGGGAAAAACTCTATATAAATATATGATATCATTACTTCAACTAAGCTGCATCGGTACAACATGCTCCTGGGAATGATGCGACTTCTACATTGGAATCATGGGACAAACGCATGGGGAATCCTTCTGAAAAAGGTGTTGAAGTTACTTCCTCTTGTTCGTACTTTTAGGGGTAGTTTGAATAATAAAAGTTTAAAGTTTTCGCACTAAGCATCCTAATATCCTTTTAAGTGATTATAAAGCAAACAGGATTTTTGAGAAATTACATTGTGACTTGTGGGGTCCTTATAAGCATCCTTCCTCATGTGGTGGTTATTATTTTCTGACTCTAGTGGATGATTTTACCCGCGCTGTGTGGTATATTTAATGGCTGATATAACATAAGTCTTTCGCATGTTTATGTCCTTTGTTGCAATGATTGATCGTCAATTTTTCAAACGATTAAGATTATTGCAAGTGACAATGATGTTGAATTCAATTGTTTACTTGATTTAATGCACACAAGAAATTTTCTTTACTCTTCTTGTGTTGACACTCCTCAACAAATCAAGAGAGTTGAAGGGAGATATAAACATATTTTAAATCGAACAATCAAAAGAAATGTTCTTCTTGTGGGCAGATCGAGCATTACATTTCCAGGACAATTTACCTATTAATTTGGGGAGAGGGTATCCTTATGGCCGCCTACTTAATAGATCAAACACCTTCTCCTTTATAGGGCACAAAACCCCTTTTGAAGTGCTCTTTCAAACTCCTCTCTCTTTTGATGTCATTCATATTTTTGGTTGTCTCTTCTTTGGAGGAATGCCTAATTAATATCGGATATATGCATATATCTGTCGGCTCACTTTTTTGGCAGTACATTCCATGAAAATTGTTGTACATTCCATGGAAATGGCAGTACATTTATTGAGAAACGTAGTATATAAAAATCGATATTTTCACAGCTATATAACTATATAGTTTGTATTTCGCATATAATCTTTCATTAAAAAATGTACTACCATATATATTAGAATATACTACCATACATAAGAAATGTACTGTCATTTTCATGGAATGTACTGCCAAAAAAGTGAGGCAATGAATATATGCATATATCTGATATTGATTAGGCAACCCTCATCTTCTTTGCTCACAATCAAAAGTGTATGGGTGGTAATTTTACTAGAAGGAGTCATAAGTGTATTTTTATTGGCTATTCTAATGGAAAAAATGGTGGGAAATTGTTTGATCTTGACTCTAATCAATTCGTTGTTTCCCGTGAACCAAAATTATTTCCCGAAGCCACAAATACCATCCCTAAAATATTGTACCCCTAACTGATTATTTAAACACTTGATTTGCTGGATTTGATGATCATAAATACTACCTTACCTAATCTTCCTGACCCAACTCATCAACATTGGCCACACATTCCAATATCACCCATCCCACCTCATCTCCCTAAGCCCATCCAATACCACCAACACACTCACAAAATAACCCCCTAATATCCCCTCCCGTGATCATTCACAAATAGCCCCAACATCATCTTCCTCTCCTTAGGCTCAACCAACACCACCAGCCCACTCCCAAACCAACCAAACAGACTCTCCTCAACATCCTAAGCCACTGTTAGCAGTACATTGCCAAAGCAACACCCACTGCCAGCCAACCTAATCCAAGTGATTCTTCATCGGTCTAATGTAAGCAGCACTCACAAACTTGGGCATGTTGAGCTTGGGCATGGTCAAAGAACTAAGTGCCCCATGTCTTGCTTCGAGATTTTGTTACCAACACGGTTGTCGGTCCTAGTCTGTATCCTAACAACTTATCATCTTCCATGCTTTCTGCAAGTACTCCTTATCCTATGGCACACTATATAAATCGTGATACTATTTCTATGAGATATCGAAATTCTATTGCAGCTATTTGTATAAGTAAGGAACCTGGCTCATTTAAAGAGTCCATGTTGTGATGTGAACCCGAACCTTTAAGTTCATGTTATGTTGTGAACCCGAACAAGGTTGTGTTGTAGCTTGCACCCAAGCTATAGTTTGTGTTGTTCGCCCAATTTTGCCTTATTATTATTAATTTATGATTATTAATATTATTTATTTATAATATTCATATTATTTTTATTTAAATATTATTTATCTATTTATTAAATTAAATTCAATTCAATCCAGTTCTGTTCAGTTCAGTTCAGCTCCAATCAGTTCAGGTTGTTTTCTATAAATCTAAACAAGTAAACAGGCCCTAAATCATGCAGACAGAATTCTACAAAACAAGATCCTTATGTCTAATATGACCTCTATTTTAGAGTTCCAAAGAAATCATTAAGTATTGGTATGTTTTACTGGCTTATGCTGGTAAAGATAGGTTGTCCGCAGAGGATAGAGAAGGGAGCAAAATAAGACAATTCTCACAAGATGTGAGTTCAAACAGGTTTAATTTCCAAATTTGCCATCATCAAAAACTAGCAATCAGATATCGATTATATAGAATGAAATAGTTATTACTCAAGCTCATAAGACAGAGCTTCAAGAATCAAGACATAGAAATTCCACTTTTCTCTCTCGTTCCACGTTGCTAAACTTCAAGTTGTTCTTCCCATTTTTCTCTCTCCTTGCCACATCCAACACGAAGAGATAGTAAATTTTCTCTTTTATTGCTTTCACTCTCCTTAAAAAAACGTGACTTTCACACGCTAAAGGGAAAATATAATGGGTGAGTCAATGCCGGAAAGTTCGCAAATTCCATTATACACACGCCACCACCATGCGCATGGTGCGCTCAACGTAATGAAACTTTAGTTCATTCGCAATGAACATCACAGAACTGGATTTTTTTTTCCTTTGTAATCCTCATCAATGAACAATATTTATATACAATGAACATCGACAAATGGCCCCAAATTTTTTTCTCTCTCCTCAATATTTTGAATTCTTTTGCCCAAAATTTTCCCGCTTCTTTTCTCAACCATCTATTTTCTCCTTAAATAATTGTTCATTTTAAATGTCCAAGATGCTCATTTATTCATATCAAATGTTCATTGTAAAATCAAATAAAATTTCAATTACAAGTTACTAACAAGCTACAATTAAAGTACGTTCATTTTGCTTATGGTAGATGTTTATTTAGTGATGATATAGAATGTTCATTATAAAATCAAATTATTTTCGAATAAGTGTTAATTTCAATTTGTTTCAACAATTTTTTTTTACATAATCATAATGTTCATTTATTTGAACAAGATGTTCATTTGTTGATAACCAATGTTCATTGTAATGAACTTTAAAAAAAAGTATTAGTTTCATTTCAATGGAACATGTCTTTTTTAACATACTCCCCATATTTATTATGTGTATTGAAGATGTTCATTTTAACCACAACCAATGTTCATTGTAAAATCAACGTTAATAAAAAATGGTTCCCAATCAACATAGACATATTTTTTAACATAATACTAATGTTTTTAAGTTGTTCCTTTATTTACATCAAATATTCATTGTACAATATAATAAACAAGGGAAATGAGTTAACTTTGAATGAACACCTGGTTGGCCAAAAATAAACGGTGCTATGGCAATAAATGAACATATGGTTAATTACATTTTGAAATCATTATCCAAAAATATTCTCTCTGTTTAATTAGGCAAAGCTAATGAACATCTTGTTTTAGGCAAATGAACAAACTAGGATATATAATGAACATATGGTAATAGAACAATAAACAATAGTTCAATGATCATATATGATTTTAAAATAAACATAAAAAATTAATGAAAAAACAAGAATTACATAAAAATTACATAAAAAATAATGAAAAAATTAATAAATAACCATAAATTAATGAATTACATTAAAACACTTAGTTTCCTTTTTTTCAAGAATGACGCTTCTTCTTCATCACTTTGATTCTCTTCGACTTTTTCATCATCACCAATGGCGCTTCTTCTTCAGCATTTTGTTTCCTATTTTTCAAGAAAATAAACATAAATTAATGAATTACATAAAAACACATAGTTTAACATAAAAAAATTGTTAAAAATAAATAAATAAAATGATAGAGGTTCATTAAAAACAAACCAATTATAAGGTTTATCGGAAAAAAACTGTCATAGGTTCATCCTAAAAAAATTAATGAATTACCAATAACCTAATTAGGTTCATTCTAGAACTAAAATAGGTTTATCCTAAAACAGATACAGGTTCATCCAAAACTCAACAATGAACAATGGACCAAAAATTAACATAATGAACCAAAAATTAACATAAAATGAATAATGAACAATATATACAAAAGCAATGAATAATATATACAAAATTACCTAAAAAATGAAATTTTATTTTCAAAAAACTGATATAGGTTCATCCTAAAACTGACATAGTTTATCGTAAAACAATGATAGCTTCATCGTAAAAAGTAAAAGGTTCATTCAACATAAAATTTAGAAGGTTCATTGATTATTTTTTAAAAAATACCAATAAATTCACTAAAAAAATTATCAATAATTACGAAAAAACACCAAAAAGTTCACAAAAAAAAATACCAACAAAAAAAACCAAAAATTAACAATATATACGAATTACCTAAAAAAAAGTTTATTTCCAAAAAACTGACATAGGTTCATCCTAAAAAACTACAAGGTTCATCCAAAATAAAATTTAGAAGGTTTATCCTAAAACTGACATAGGTTCATTAATTTTTACAAAAAAAAAACCAAAAAAGTTTACCAATAATTACGAAAAAATTACCAAAAATTACCAAAAAACAGATTACAAAAAAAGCCAAAAATTACCACAACAAACATTACCCAAAAAAAATTACCAAAAAAACAAAAGTTTAATCTTCAAAAATTTTAGGGTTCATCGATTTTAGTCTTGAAAAAACTGCTGTGATGACTAAGGTTCATAAAAAAAACTAGAAGGTTCATTTTTAGTTTTTGAAAATTAGAATGTTCATTTTAGTTTTTGAAAAAAATTATCAAAATGAAGAAGGTTCATCCAAAAAAATGTACTCGATTCATCCAAAAAAAACTTAGAGGTTCATCGTTTTTAATAATATTACCAAAATTACCAACAAAATTTACCAACAAACTTTCTTCATCCCTTTGTTTTCTATTTTGGAAGAAAATATACATAAATCAACACTTAGCTTACAAAATAAAACAAGGCTCATCCTAAAACATAAAGAGATTCGTCCCAAGAAATAAAAAGTTCATCCAAATTAGGGGGTTCACCAGTAGAGGTTCGTCTCCATACATTTAAAAGTTCATCCAATTTAAAAGAAGGTTCATCCTAAATATAAAAATTGGTCATTCGAATAAAAAGGTTCAACAACAGATATTCATTAGAATAATAGCTTGGTTCATCCTAACTACGAAGAAGGTTCACCGCTTTTTTTTTTACCAAAATAATTTTGGGTAATCTGTCAAAGGTTCATCCCAAAACATTACCAAAACAATTTTTGGTGAAACATTTTTTTCTCCCTAAAGGTTAGTCAATTTTTAAAAAAAATTACCAAAAAATAACAAACAAATTACCAAAAGAAATCTGACCAAATAAATTACCCAAAAATTGAAGAAGTTTACCCTAAAAAACTGACTTTTAATCTTCTAACAATAAAGTTTAGTATAACATAAACTTCGTTTGAAGGATATAGTAACAAATAAAATAGTTATTTTATGGTGAAAACTTACAATTTTGCTTGTGGATGAACAATATCAAGTGGGATTGCATTGGAAATTTCTTGTTCATCTGAATCCATTCGAGTTTAACTGCCGTTTGAAGGTTAATGCAACAAAAATGGTGATTTTGGAGGTGTGTCGAAAATGGTGAGGACAAACGAAGGAGAAAATGGTGTGGGATGAAGGTAATGAGTTTTTGGGAAGAGAGATTGGAATGAAGAGAGAGAAAGTGAAGTTTGAGTGTGGAAGAAATAAACTGACATATGAGGGGTTTTAGGAGAGAGGGAAGGTAAAAGGTTTTTTTTTAAAAAAAAACAAAGTTGATTCTCCGGGTTCATTACAAACAGTTGAAGGTTCATTTGAGCGCACGAAGAGCATGGTGCAAGCGTGTGCACCATATACTTATTGCGGAAAGTTAACTTGTTGGACGGATTTCGATATTATTGTGGCTATTTTAATAAAAACTGTTATATAAGGTGTTTTCTCACAAGAAAAATTATATAAGGTGTTTTCTTACAAAAAGTTAAACAAATAAAGTGTTTTCTCGTAAATTTTTCAGTATATTATGATATCTGTTATATTGTTTTTTTTCTTGCTTGCCAAATTGTGATTTTGAAAGAGTACAGTACCATATCTATTTTTCTAATATTAAGACGTGTGCTCAATTTGGCAATGACTAAATATTTTTTTTTGGTGTTTGCACCCGGTTCACCCTTCGGGCTACATCCGGATCGAGACCAAGTTCGGGGTGGTTAGGTTTCATTCCTCTCCCAAGGGTGTTGCGGAGATTCGAACACGGGTCCGTCCTACCAAAGCCAGTCCCCATCACAACTGGACCAACACTTACTTGGTGGCAATGACTAAATATGAATTATATATCTTTTTCACAATTTTTATATTTTTACTGACAGTGAAAGTACTATATATGGTAACTAGTGTCTAAACATTGACTTATTGGTCGAATTTTGACATTAAGATATCATATTTAAAACAAAAGATCATATTCACGATGTACCCTAAACTTTTAAAAATTGCACAAAGTACCCATTTGTTTTGAAAATGCACTGGGTACCCCTAATATTTTTAAATCCTCTGTATATTCTTAATGTAATAAACATCAAAAAAATGTTTTTTTATTAACCTCTAAATTAAAAATCTAACCAGAATACTGAAATTTGTTCAGATTGGTGGAAAGGCTGATGGAACAAAGACGGTGATGAATTTTGGCATTCCACCCGGATAATTTTTTTTTTGACGAGGAGAAAACCCGGAGGTTACTTGACCCTATTTTGACGTTTGTTAGCCATCAAGGGTAAACAAATAATTTGATTCATATCTTCGAAACATATGGTGCAGTTTCTAAATGGTAAAGTGTATTGTGCAATCCTTCTTATTTTGGCGTTCGTTAGTCATCAAGTGTAAACAAAGAATTTGGTACATATCTTAGAAGTGTATGGTGCATTTTCAAAAGGAAAGGTATATTGTGGTATCCTTAAAAACTTATGAATTCTTGACAAAAGAATCTCAAAACAAAAACTTTTATAACCTACACTTTAATGACAATAAAATTTTTGAAACCTAGAATCTGAAAGAGTTAGTTTTGTAACGTATACTTTGTAACAAAATTTCATATAAAATCAAAAAATTGTAAAGTGACCAAATATCTTGTAGCAAGCAAAAACAAAAGAAAATTGAACACATGTAAACACAAGTAGGGATGATGATCAGTCGGATTCGGATAGGGACCTCCGGGACCAAATAAGGACCCAGATCCTACCCGGATCCACAGGGTAATCAAAATGAGGACCCGAATTCAGATCTATATGTGTCCTATGGATTCGGGTCCCAAACGGGTACAAAATAGATTCTTGTCTATTTTCTTAAAATAACCCTAATTTTCACGATAATCAAAAATTTCCAACAACGAAAACAACGTCATTTCGTATCTCCATTTAACGTGCAAGCATTTAATTTTAATACAACAAACATCCAACCATAAATTCAAAGTTCGGTAGAATAAAGAGCAACAAAGTTTAACATCATTACAAAATTATTACAAACATAAAGTAATAACTATGCCAATGAAGAGTGAAAGACTAAAGAGCAACTTCGGTAGGTGAAGCGCATTGCTGGTGAAGTGAGTGAAGGGAAGATTGGTAGGAAACCGGCGAGTAAAGAGCAGCGTAAGGGACTTCGGGTTAAGCGTTTTAGACTTCATACTGAACTGAAGAGAGACAAGTGTTAAATTTGTTTATGTTAAAAATAAATATAAAAAACGGGTAAAGGAATATAGTAATACTTAAGGACCCTGTTCAAATCTGTTTTTAAAGTTAGGACCCGAATCCTACTCAAATTTAACGAATTTAAATTTTAAAGACCCAGATCCACTCAAACGAGTACGAGTCATCGGATCTAAGTTGATTTCATTACCTATTACCATCCCTCAAACACAAGCCTATTGAAAAAACCTAGCAAAACTGACAAGCTGATTTTAGGGTGGATTAAATACAAGCACCGACTTAACACTAAGCCCATCAAAAATATGATGCGATTGAAAAGAGTGCACGAACACCCCCACCCTCGACCAACTGAGAAAGGAAAAGGCAACTCAAAAGTCTATGAAAAGCTACTTCAATTTGCTACATTATCTTTTCAATAACCCCTTTTTTTTCCAAGAAAAAAAACTAATTTATAACTAACACCAATCTATGATTCCAACAATTTCATAACCACACAATGAAGATAAAACTTTTCAAATTTTTCCTAACAAAATATTAATTTTTCTGTAAAAATAAAATTTATGAAAAAGATCATTTTCTTAGCATTAATTCAATCTAAACACAAAGTAAACGGGCCCCTACAATGATAACTATATATGGGCCTTAGATACTATGGAAATTTCCTGGTTGTAAACTCTAACGGCCCACACGTAAGAATACGCGTAAACTTTGGGCTTTCCTATTTATCATCAAAAAAACAAACCCACATTTTCTTATTAACGCTTTCACTACAATCAAGAAAGTTCTCCTCTCTCTCTCTGTTGTGACTTGTGACAATAAAGGGCCCCACCTCCATCTACCTTGCCACATTACCTTCTCTTATTGGTTCTCCTTAAGTGAAGTGGACACGTGGCCAAGTATAACTTTCTCTTTTTATTCCTATTAAACCGCTAATAAAATTCCCAAACACGCCTTAGTTTATTTATAAGTATCCCTTTTTACATTAATCAAAAAAACATTTCAGTATAGTAGATGTTTATAAATTTTGGTGTATTTTAGAATTTTTTTTATTAATTTCAGTTTAAGCTTAGCTCTTTTTGTCAAATACTTCAGTTTAGTTTCTTTTACTTCATAAGTTAGATACAATTCAGTACACTCTAATAGTTTAGTTTAATTCAGTCGAATCCTGTTCAATTCAATCTTGTTTTTTCTTTACGTTTAACTTTTCTATAAACCTGTGCCAATCGTTATTTTGAAACAGAGACAATAGTAATATGATTAAACCTAAAGTATAATCACAATTTGATGATATAAACACCTTACACGTATCACCACGTGTCAGTAGCACCAACACCCCACCCCCAAAAATAAAACTAACCATGGTTAACTCATATCTAGTGTAGTTAAACCAACAAAAAACCCTTTTCCCATCTTTCCATCTTTCCATTATTTATTATTGACCATTGTTTCCTTGTCTACTCCTAGTAGTCTTTCTTAGCCCCTCCAAACACAACTCTCTCACAATTCCTCTCTCTAGAAAAAGAAAAACATATCTCTCTCTAAAAAAAAAAAGAAAAAAACTTTCTCTTTGAAAAATGGGGTTATCAAATTTTCCAAGTCCAGCAGAAGGAGTGTTACCAGTATTAGTCATGAACACAGTAATGTCAGTTGCAATATTGAAGAATTTATTAAGGTCAGTTCTTCAATTAATGGGTATTTCAATTGAAGAAAATCAAACAACAACAACAAATGTTGAATTAGTATGCCCACCACCACCACCACCACCAAACAGTACTTATAGAATAAGGAGGATGAAGGGTGTTTCAATAACACAGTTTAAGTACTTATGTGACAGTAACAGTAAAAACAAGAAGGAAAATTCCAAGATTACCCTTGAAGGAAGAAGAAAAGCAGTAAGTGTGGAGTGCTGTGTTTGTTTGTGTAAATTTGAAGATGAAGAAGAAGTGACACAATTGTCTTGTAAGCATTTCTTTCATAGGAATTGTTTGGAGAAATGGTTTGATAATCATCATACTACTTGTCCACTTTGCAGATCTATTCACTAAATCTTTTTTTTTTATTTGTTTTTTTGGAGATAATTTAGGTGATGGGGGGTTTGTTGGGCACACTTTTTTTTTCTCTTTTGGGAGACTTTTTTTGAGGAGCCTTTCTTTTTTTTTTTTTTTTTTGGAAGAGGTTCCTTTGATTTCTTGGAACCCTTTATTTTTAGTTTTTTAGTTTTTTAGTTTTTTTTCAGTAAAGTGTAATCTTTGCTGGTGTAGAAGTAGAACTGTAGTGTTGTGACTTGTGTGTTTGTTTAGAACACCAATAAAAGAAAAAATATATATATATGAATGAAGGGTTCAAGAAACTTTCAATGTTTTTATATTGATTTTCGTTTTCTTACAAATTATGCAATAGATTTACTTATTAGATTCATCAATTGGGTGCCGGTTGGGTGAGATCGAAATCCAATCGGGCAATCAAAAAATCAATGTTTGTTCAAGTTGATTCGATGGGTTATTCGGGTGCGTCATGAGTACGGTACATCGAAAATTAAACGTTTAGAAGAGTAATGAGGAAAAAAATTGTATTTGATATACATTACTGATTACACATAGTAAATTTTAAGGTCTATAATAGAAGTTGTAGTTAAAAGTGGTTTTGGAGATGCCGTTGTATTTTCATTTCTTTGCTTGTTTATTCCATATTTAGCAAAATCGGAAAAATCAATGGATTGTTTCTTGGAATAAGTTAGTAAAAAAGTTGATTGAGATGAGAGAAAGAAGCAAGGGACTTAAAAATAGATGAGAGAGGATAAGTAGTGTGTTTAAATTAATCAATTTAGTTAAATATAATGTGAGAAAATCTTTGTAAAATTGCCTAAAAAGTAAAATTGCCTAAAAAGGAAAGTAATTGGAAAAACCTCGATGTAATGGGGCTAGTATAACAAGATGTACAATTGTACACCATAATAAGCGTGATCATTCAAAAGAAAAGTAATGTCTCACACTAACAAAGAAAGTTGTTGAATCTTACCACGAACTAAAGGTTTTTTTTTCCATGTATTATGGCAGAAATGTTTTCATCTGTGCTGATCAAGTTATTGGTGTAAGTACAATTACTTTCAAGTCGATCAGGTAAAAAACGAGTCAAGTTAGTTTTGACGACTTGTTTTAAATTTCAAGTCAATATTCATATACAATTGAATTGAGTTGAGTTAGTATTTTTATACTAGAGTGTATGATAAAAGTTGTAATTAACATTTTATTCAAAATCTGCTTTTATGTATATTTTAGATCAAATAAATAATAAGTCTAATTGAGTTTTGATAAGTCTATGGAGTACGGGCTTATTCTCTTCAAATTATTTTCAGTTCAGTTTCAATCATTTTATTTCAGTTCTGTTTCGTTTTTGACAATGCTTTTACTTTTACATAGTACTATTCCTTTAAGTCAAGTTCAGCTCTGTTCCAATCAGTTGAGTTCAATTTAACTAAATTCAAACAAAGAGAAAGGGCCCAAATTTATAACATGCAAACTGCAAAGGAATGGTTGTAGGCTTATACTAGTTGTTGCTTGGTTTTTTTGGTTTGCAACAAATGATATCAGAAGCAACAGCAAGTCTTTTTCTCCTTTTCAATTTATTTAAACATAATAAATTATAAAAATAGGGAAAGAGAGGTACTGTGATAATGTAGAAGATGCAGTGGAGGGCAGTGATGTTACTAGAAATGGTCCATCAGAAAATATAAGCAGTTTTGTATTTTGGTAATTCAGCTTCTAGTAGAGGGAAGTACCCCATGTCCATGTGACACTTTTTATTGGCTAAGGACATGTGAAGCCCTTCCTATTCTTGGCAGCATCAATCATTGGTGGCATCTCTATTGTGTGGACCTCTTTTCATTTGTTATTTCTCTTATACTAAACTACTATTGACTCACTCCTTTTTTTTCTTTAATGTTTATATGAATATATCATCTTTTCTTTCTTTTATGCTGTGGTCCTCCCTCCTTACCCTCCTTGGTGTTTGTGTAATGTGTATCCATAATTCTTTTTTCTGGGGTCTTATAAAGTGTGCTAAAATGACATTTTTGTTGTGTTACATTCTGTAAATATGCTGCAACTGTATAATAAGTAACCCTGTTGGTGGCACCACCTAATTACAGGATTTGATTCACACCTACAGTTTTTATACCCGGACTTCTTCTCTATGTAGGGAAGGTGCTGGTATATTTACACTACGATTGCGCGAGTTAAGTTTTAACGAGGACTAAACTACTATGTGAAGCTTGCATTTATGAGTTTAAATTCAAACTCGTTTTAATTGTGATACACAAGTCATGGTTTCTATATTATTAAATTAAATTTTTAAAAGGAGTAAGGGATAGCTTGTTTGGTTAGAGTATCTATCTCGATTTCTCATCCTTCTCTATTGGTTTATATAGACCAACAAAGACAATTAAATGTTTTAGTAACCACCAATCAGACTACAAACTAATGTCATAGTCTAATACACATGATTTGGGATCCTTCGACCTCTTTTGGCCAGCGTGAGGCTATTTTTGAAGTATTATTTGATGGATGAGCTATGGTTTCATTCACTATTATAATCAGAACTTTGAGTATTTAAACAAGAAATTGGTTATTTTTGTCATTTTATATATTGAAAACATACTTAAGAAAATGGAGGACATTATATGATATCTATCAATGAGTAAATCACCCAATTGATACAGATGCTCTAGAAAAACGTTTTCAGTCGTTGAGTTTAAATCTATTAATACATTGATAGTTGGTATCATACCAACCGGTAGCTGTAGTCTTTTCTAAATTTAAATGTTTTAGGAAGGCCATAAGATTTTTAGCTCATACTATATCAACTTTGGAGTTTGGGCAATGCCAAACTTCTCACAAAACCATGCACTGATGCACGCTAGACTTCCAAGTCAATTAACACAATTTAAAATACATTGGTTGTCTCACTACCTCTCGTGATATCCAAGTAACTCTCCATACTAAATGTCATTACAAATTATATTACTTCCTCCGTTCCAATATAAGTGATATATTGTCACTTTAATGTATTTTGAGGTAAAAGATTCTAAGTATGTATTTGAGTTTTTTAATTGTGATGTTAGTATGTGTGGTCCTCACCCCCACTAGGGGTGTGCACAGGTCCAGAACCGGACTGGACCGGAACCGATTGGATCGGTGGACCGGAATTTCCGTTTTTGGTGGACCGGAGACCGGACCTGATTTTTCCGGTCCGGTCCGGTTTTGGACCGGAAAATTCAGGTCCGGTCCGATTTTAGACCTATTTGGACCTTTTTTTTTTTGGCAGAAATTTATTCTAAAAACGACTTTAAACCTGTTTGGAGCTATTTTCGGACCTGTTGGACATGGGGTCATATTGACCATAAAGTTCAATTATATGTCCTCAATACATAATTCGCTAAAAATGCATATCCAAACTCCAAAATAATTAGCTTAAAGTGCATATCCAAAATACATAATTATCTAAAAAATACATATCCAAAATACATATCCAAAATAGTTTTCAAATCTTCACCAAATGCAACTATATAAGCTTGATGACATTCTATATCAAGGTGTCCACATATACAACGTCTGCGATGTCATCTTGATGCTCACTTTGATAATCTGCGAAATAAAAACAAGAGAAGAAGATTAATAACATGATGATCCAATGCATTACAATTTACAATACTTACAAGTTACAACTATAAAAAGAATGAAATAAATCTAATAATCACCTTTCTCAACTTCCTCTAACTCCCGCACGTTTTCCTCCACATCAACACCCGATGTCACCCTTTTCCGAAACCAATCTTGAGTACAAATGAGAGCTTGCACCATCTTTTACAATTCAATATATAAAAGTTTAATTAGTGAATCAATTAGAAAGTGAAATGAAGGGAATGCATCTAACAGAAAGTACTCACAATATTTATATTGGGGATGTGTTTAATTTTGGGCCAGTCTTCCCCGCTGGATGTGAGGGAAGCAGCGCTGGATGCGACGAAGACACGAAGTAGGGGCTGCCGGCGAGTTGCAGCGCTGTTGAATGAAGCAGCGGCTGGATTGGACGAAGCAGCGGTTGGTTGCGACGAAGCCGCCGGCGAGTGGCAGCGCTGTTGAATGAAGCTGTCGGCGAAGGAAGGGGGACAAACGGCCTGTGGGCGGTAGAGTATGAGAGTATAGGGTTTGTGAAATTGTAACTGGTAAATTGCAATGAACTATGAGAGTAGGTTTTTTTAAAAAAAAACCGGGTTTCCGGTCCGGACCTGATTTTTCCGGGTTTTACCCGGACCGGACCGGAAACCCGGAATCAGTCATTTTCAAGGACCGAAGACCGGACCTGAATTATCGGACCGGTCCGGTCCGGTCCAAATTACGGTCCGGTCCGGTCTAAATTCAGGTCCAACCCTGACCTGTGCACACCCCTAACCCCCACTACCTTTAATGAAGTTAAAGTGTGGTTATAAATTTAAGTAGGCATATTTATGTCAATTTATAAGTAAAAGTTTACCATATATAGAAACTTTATAAGGTGTTTCACTTATTTGCAAACACCCAATTATAGAAACTATATCACTTATATTAAAATGAAGGAAGTATAAAGTAATTAGTATTTAAGCATATACGATTATTTAATAATATACTTCCATGTAATTGTAGATATATTTTAGTGCTAATCCTGTTCCTACTTCTTACCTTTATAATAACGATGATAAGAAGATTATGAATATAGATAGGGTGCGTTCTATGTTAATATTCCATATCATGATAATTTGTCTTTTCTATAATATAACTACTTCATGCCTTGGCCCTTGAGATGAGTACATTACATTAAACCTTTTTCAACGAATATATATTCTCTCCTTATATAATACTACCTCCGTTTCTTTTTATTTGCAACGTACTTCTTTTAAGGAAATGTCATATTAATTGGAACATAGCTTTATATGGAAAGTTTTTTTTCCATTTATTTACACATTTGCCCTTGGTATGAGTGTTTTTCCTTCATTAACAAGTGGTCCCCCTCTTTCTCTCTCTACATTCCTTGGTTTGTGTTTTTTCTCTATGTTCCAAATAAAAAGAAACGGAGGAAGTATTATCTTTAAACCTTTTCAACAAATGTATATTTTTTGCACTGTTTTTTATAAAAGAGTATTATTGCCATTCACAACAATAAAACTAAATAGTCAATATAAGCTTTTAAGGTATAATGCTAAATTTCATTGGACATGAAATTATTTTCAATATATAAACAAAGGTTCTACAAGTGAAATGAGAATTGTAAAATCAATCTTGCGTTGTTTAATTCCTGATGTGAAAAGAATGATGTTTTCATATCTCCATGATATTTCCCATATGAATGTCCTACATAGAAAGAAGAGAGGAGATTTGTTCACCTGATAAGGTTGGAAGTTACTCCACCCTATCACCAAATGGTTTTGGGTTGGAGCTTTCTTTGGCTTTGTAAATTGACTCTTTTTCCTCCTTATGTGGGTGCGGTCAAAATCTAGTCCTTTGTTAAAGGAATCTCACATGTGACACTTCCATAGCTCTATGATATTTCACATGTGAATGTCTCACGTATAAAGAAGAGAGGAGTTATGAAATTTAACGATTCCTTACTTCTTCTCTATTTCAGCCACTTAGGATAACTATTTTCTACTATTGAAAAACTATTTTTCACTTTTTACAAACGAAACGAAGAAAAGGAGCAAAATTAGTTTTTGTAAACGTATGTTTTGCGTTTGACCAAAAACTCTGTAAAAGTTCTACTTTAGACAACGGGTCAAAACGGCAGACTACATGCACCCAAGATAAATACATCGTTGATGTTGATCGACTTCTAAGGAGGAGGTTGGTTGGCTCTGTACAAATTCTTAGGTCAAATAACTTGATTTTATAATATTGGGATACATGATGGTGTATTCTCTTCACTTGCTAGAAAAATGTATTGTAACTAAGTTTAATAAATCCTAATAGGTTCCAATAGGAAAAAACTTGATTCATCCACTGGTAAACTACCCACCTCTAATAGAAAGTAGTGATAGTGGAATCCAACTCAATATATTTAATGATATTTTAATATTGTATTAGTGATAGGTAAACGACTAAACATAGATGTAGCCAAGTAGCAATGTCTGTTCTAATAATTTAAAATAGTTCGAATAAATGCCAACACCTGTAAAGTAAGTTTCAATAAATTTCTATAGAATCAAATAAATTTCATATAACTTTAAGAAAAGCAAGGATAAGAGAACACTGCAGCTGCACCAAAATATTATGAAAAATGCGTCAAGAAATTCTCTTTTGTAAGTAGGTGTTTATGTATGTAAGCAAATGTGTAACATTTTTGTATTCTGCTTTACTTTTCAACTAATAATACTTTGACCAAATACATACGTAAGACGATTACAAGAGATCAGAGCTACACTCAATCCTCATTTCCATCTCGTGAGGTTGATCCAGTTGGTAATCCGAGTGGAGACCATAAAAACGTAGTTCTATAAGGTGATTTTGTCAGGATATAATAAAGGTTGTTCTGACCTAGTCTAACTGAACAAGAGGTGACGGATCATTTGGGGGTGCGTACCGATCGAGTCTATTTCATATCTGCTTATTACGGGACAATTCAGATTCGGGTTCGAATTAGGGTCTCAAGTATGATAATTATAGTTTAGTAGAGTTTAGTACAATTTAGGTGTTTAACGTCGAAGAACACACGTCCAAAGCATTAGAAACAAAAAAAATCGGGAGCAATAAATTTTTTTACAGTAAAGAATCATTATTGACGGCATAATTCGAGTTGATTCCGGTCTCCCCGATACTAATGGGTGTGAATCAATTACCGCCACGTCTAAAATTAACTTTAACCATATCTCTATGCTATGTTAATGGATAGGTGAAAATATTTTTAATTAGTACCATGTTACATCTGGCCAATTTCATACTTTTAGAATATCTAATATTTTTCCCATTTCTAAATAGATGATACATTCACTTTTTTACTAATCAAACAAGTTTTGGTGTGTGATTTGACAATATTTTGTGGTGCTTCAAAATAGATGATACGCTTATACTGTGGTTAATAGTTTAATTATATGGCTTATTCACCACTTTCAATTAATCCCCTCAATTTAATTCGATTAAGCAAGTTTACAAAATTTTACCTCCAAATCTATTTTTTAAGTTTACTATTTTAAAACGGAGGAAATATCTATAATACTTACAACTTCTCCTTCTCTTTTTATTTACTAAGTTGGCCTGATTAATTTGTCACATTTCCTATTTAGACTTGCGCTACCATTTTCTTCTTAGTGAACAAGCAAAGAGGGGCAACTGGACAAGCATCTAAAAGATACAAAAAGAACAGAAAGAAAAAAAAAACAAAAATAAAAATAAAGCAAAGAAGCCAAATCACATCCCTTTTTTGTCAATCACCTATATTATTACTACCTATTTTTACTTTTTTTTGTCCATTATTTATAAGGCGGTTGTTCTTAACCCCCTATTCCCCACTACCGCCATTCACAAACACATGTTACACATCATAAAACTTTTTGTCATTTTACAATGGGTTAACAAATAAGAAAAGAGAGAGTGTAACACGAAATTAAATCGATTTGGTAATAAATAAAGGTCTAATATGACAGAGAATATGTAAAAATTGTGGATATAAGAGGAAGAGGAAAAAAACAAATAGACAAAGATGTAATTTGGGGCTGCATATAAGTGATAGAATATGTAAATATTCTAGGTTATCTTTTGTAATCTTTTTTAATCGTGTTATATTTTTAGGTAGTTAGTTTCCTAATCATTAGGAGTCTCGTAATGTTACATATAAACTCTATTGTTTAGTAATTATCTCAGGCAATCAATTAACCAATTCTATTATTGTAATTAGAGCTTAGGTTAATATATTTTTTCTTCTCTCCTCCTAGCCGCCGAACACTCACCTTTCCTGCACTTGTCCCCTGCTCGCCATTAATGGCTTAATATTACACCAAATCTTTCCACTCCGCTCTCTCTCTTGATATTACACAATATCTTCCTCTCACTCATGAACTTAATGTTCATTATTCTTCTTGGGCGGAGCTATTGAAATTACGACTCGCGCAAATCAAGTTCTCGATCACATTATTCCTCCGGATGACAAACCGAAAATAAAGGATGAAGAATTATGGGGACGGCTTGATGCCGTTGTTCTCCAATGGATCTATGGCACCATTACCGAGGACCTCATGCTCACAATCCTCAAACCCGGATCCACGACATAATAAGCATGGGAACGTCTTGTTTCGGGTACAAGAAATACAGTGATTTGTAATTCGAGGAAGTCCAATTTCCAGCAAGGGTAGTAACCAAATAAGTCCAAGGTCTTCGAATTCCGGGCACCTGCAAAACCAAGCACCGTGAACTACCCCGGGGATGTTCCCGGGATCGGCTCTCCGATGCTTAAGTCAGATCTGATCTCAGAAGTCAGAGAGAATAGTACAAGCAAATGCTCTGCAATCTGGAAAAACGTACCTGAATGATCAGATAAGAGTACTATTTATAAGTAGTGCTGAAGTGATGTCATCTGGTGAAGATGGTGACGTCATGAAAGCCTTTTTGTCAGTGGGCCTGACTGAAGGCCTGTACTTTCTGGCCTGAAGGATCCTTAGGGGTAAAATGGTAATTTTGCCCCCTAAGGGTACTTTAGTCGTTTCACCGGTTAGGTGGGCCATGACTGGAAGAGGCCCAAACATTAGCCCCACGCTCTATGTCGTAGTGTCAGATCATGATGAGACTGCGATGTGGGAGCGAAATCGTCTGCTTTGGTTGCTAAAAAACTCGACGTACCCCAAAGTGGGGTTACCTTTGTAAAATTCGAGCGTCCTCATCCAGATGGGTTGGGTGTGAATTCGAACGCCCTCCTTTGGAGGGGTTCAACATGAATTCGAACGCCCTCCATTAGAGGGGTTCAATGTGAATTCGAACGCCCTCCATTGGAGGTGTTCATTGTGAATTCGAACACAATCAATCACAGGGGTTCAAAGGGAATTCGAACGCCCTCCTATGAGAAATAACTCATGGAATTCGAGCACCCTCCTAGGAGAATAGCTTATGGAATTCGAACACCCTCAATACTGAGTTTCAAATGAGAATTCGAACGCCCTCCTAGGAGAATAGCTCATAGAATTCGAACATCCTCCCTACTGGGGTTCAATGAGAATTCGAACGCCCTCCTAGGAGAAATAGCTCATGGAATTCGAGCACCCTCCTAGGAGAAGTTCTAAAGACTTAGACACAACGCCCTCCTACTGAGAGGTTCACAAAATTCGAACGCCCTCAAGTAGAGAAGTTCGATGTAGAACTCGAGCGCCCTCTTCAGGGTGTTCGATATAAAATGAAGAACATTCACCATAGGGTGGTTTATAACAAAACTCGAACGCCCTCCTCGGAGGGTTTCTATGAAAGGCAAAATTCGAACGCCCTCAATAGAGAGGTTCAATACGAAACTCGAACGCCCTCTACGGGGTGTTCGACATAAACTTGTAAACACCAACCATTGAGTGGTTAATTTTCTTCGAGGTGCCTGGTAAGGGCTAATTGAGTCCAATACTTTTTGAGAATTCGACGTAGCCAGGTAAGGGCACTGGTCTGAAAATTCGAGGTGGCCTGGTAAGGGCTAATTGAGCTCAACACTCGTTTGCTTGAATGAGGGTGCCTTATGAAGGGCTTTGTATACTTGGAAAATTTTCTAAGTATGGATTCAAAGAACATCCTTGATTTTGCTCGAGGTAGCTCAGTCAAAGGGTTGTTCCTTTTGAAGAGTTCGAGGAAGCCCCGGTGAGGGAAGAACAAACCTCCTTCTACTCCTTGGCACGAACTCCCATGTTGGGTGACTGTTCATATTAGAGAGGTCACTGTTCATGGTAGGTGGGATATAAAGATTTCACTTCTTTCCTCATTTACTCACTTTGCAATTTCTCTCTCTACTTTCTCTCTCTAGTTTTCTCTCTTTTAAAGAAGCCCTTTGCTTCCTTTGTGTGCTGCTCAGAGTGCGTCAAGAGTGCGAGGAATCTCCTTCGTGTAATTCGACCAAGGTATGATTTCTCATTCTTGACTCTACTTCTTTCTTTTAATAAATTCGATAGGGGTCACTATATTATAAAATAAACCCTGTTTTCGAACTGAGCGCCTCATATTCCTTGCCCCTTCCTTATATGCCCTGGGTGGAAACATGGGTAGATGGGGCTCCTGTTGTATCAATAGCTTATTGGGCCCCGAACTCTGATTTTTTACTCGACGCCGTTCCCATTGAGGAAGAGGAGTGTGAGGAGAATTTCGAGGGACCTGAGGAGTTTTTAGATCACCCGAATAAAGTAACGGTAGCCTTCCCTCCTTCTAAGAGGAGTTACTTAGATTCTTTCCTTTCCCTTAGTGTAGTGCAAATAATGGAGGCGACGGATGAAGGGACTTCGACATCCGACCATATCGAGCCCTACCCTTCCCCCAACATGAGATTGAGAATAAGTGGCCACTGGTCAACGGGGAAGTGGCGAAAGGATCTTCAAGGCGGGTTGTCGTTCCTGTCAACCTTGTATCATATAAAATTTCCCTATGTCATGTATCCTCCCCAAGTCACTGACTTGGTGGTGTCACCACCCCCTAGGTGTATTGGTGTATATAAGTCGTATTTCGAGCTGGGTTTGCGTTTTCCCTTGCACCCACTCTTTAAGGAAATTTTAGAGGCGTATAACATAGCCTTATGTCAGCTTATGCCCAACTCTGTTGGGACAATTGTTGCCTTTTTATGTATTTGTCGCATGCTTGGAGTGCGACCGTCCTTGCGCCTTTGGCGCAACATGTTCAGAATAAACGAAGTGTCCGAGCTTCGCCATGGGCCTGGTTGGTACTCTTTTCAAGCCAGACACCTTATTATGATCAAGGATGGCTGAAGAGATGAGAAATCATATAAGGTTACAACAGAGATTCCAACCAACCATGCCCTTTTTCGAGGGGAGTTCCTCTTCATTTTCCGAGGGGATCAGCCGTGGGATGTACCTGTTACTTTGTCCGATAGCCCTCCTAACTTCGGCATGAATCTTAATGTGCCTGAAATGGACGCCAATGGGGCTATAGTGGCCATTCATTGCCAGGCCACGTCGTTCCACATTGACGGGAAGCCGAAATACAAAGCTGATCATTGGCTGCCCAATGACAAGGATCTGGCCAACGAGCACTTCATGTCGGCTTTCGGCGTGTCCCCGGCTTATGACCAATGTAGGGGTCTATCACTTATCTGTTTCTTTTGTTTGTAACATAAACTCGTTTCTCACTCATTTTCTACTTTTATAGTACTTGCTTACAACAATCTCGACGAGATGAAGAAGAATACTGCGAAGAGCGGCATGGCTGCCATGGCCAGGCTATCAATGCAAAAGGGGGAACTTAAAGTTCCCAAACCTCATGCTGTAAGTTCGAACACCCTATTTTGCTTGGCCTTAGTTTTCTCTGTTCCCTCTAACTTGTCTTTTTTCTTTGGCAGAATCCAAAACATAAACCAAGGGCAAAGTCGGCTACACCGAAGCCTTTGCCTGCCCTCCTGCTACTCCGCCCGACCCCCCTCTATCAGCGGTCGAGGTCCCTGAGAGTGCGGGATCTAAAAGGAAGGATCGCACCTCCCCTTCAATCGATCCGTTAATACCGGATCTTAGTTTCCATATAGGTGCAGGTTCCAGTCCTCTGGGCGAGGATGATGTCGAGGAGCCCCTGGTCAAGAAGACGTTCTTGGCTCGACGACGTCGACGATCAGTCCGGCGTCGTGAGCATCGAGAGTGTCAGCCGAAAGGCTCTTCGAGCTCGTTACCAACGAGTTCGATAGGCATTGTTGGTGCCTGGGGATAAAGAAGACATCTCTAAGCTCAGTGCGGCGGAGGAGATTGAGGCACTCTGGTTACAAGTGAGTCTTCGTTTTACTTTTTGTCCATATCCCACTTCTTTAACTTAACACTTATCTTATTGCTTGTTATCGCAGATGTCTATCCGAATGGCATGCCTTACTGAAAAGGAAGGTCGTGACTCGGGTAAGCTGGCTGAGGAGCTCGACAAGTGTAAACAGGAGCTACTGGAGGCTTCTCGAAAGGTCCGTTCTCTCGAGGCCGAGCTCGAGACGGCCAAGAGGTTGAATGCTGACAACCTCGAGGCTTTTAACAGCGAGAGGACGAGCCTAATAACTAACAAAGAGGAGCTATCCAACCAGCTTAAGGCAGCTGAAAAGAAGCTCGAGGCCTCGCGCAAAGAGGTTGCTAATCTCGAGGGCCAGCTGAGGCGCCAAAAGGAGATGCTCGATCGTGCCCAGGCTCAGCGGGATGAATTGCAAGAAAAATACGACAAGTCCGTCAAGGACTTGAAACAGAAGAGGAGCAAGTACATCCGTCGCTGGAAGCGATCACAGGAGGGCCGCAACTTCGCCGACCAAAAGATGGTCGAGGGTTTCCATTCTGCTTGAAAGCTAAGGGCCACAATTGGAAATTTCCCTTATAAATTTGCAATAGAGCATGTACTTCTCCAATTAATAGAATTGCCACATAGTATAATTCTGGCAAAAGCAGGTGAAATTAAAATTTAAAAGTATGTGCATTTATTTACCCAGCATCGAGGGACAACCTTCTGAGTTCCAACTTCTTTTGCTTGATGAATTCCTCAACCTTGCCATCTATATAAACATCATCTTCTTGATTTTGCTCTTGGCTCTGCTTTTGTTCAATAAATCCTTCAGTTTGAACAGTATCGTCGTCCTTGATACCAATGTGTTTCAGCTTTTGTTTAATAAAAACCTCAGCTTCAACGTCGATATCTTCTTCACATTTTCCAGGACAAGTATTTATCTTAACATAATCCCTCCCATTGTCGTTGCTCGAAGGTTCGACACCATTAAGCTTCCTGATGGGAGAAAACAAATGAGAGAAGTATATTTCATTCTCATTATAATCCAGTCATGTTTCATTAAATCATCTCATGAACGGACATTCACATATATGCATATTGCATACACACATTGATCGTGAAAAGAGACGTAATTTAACAGTTTAGTTAAGCTTCATATTGCATTAAGAATCATTAGGCAGAACCACCTACATGGAGAATTTATATTCTTTTTCTCCGATTCCGTTAGTCATATAGTATCAGGTTTATCACTAGATTTCCTTATATAGCCCTAAGAAACGGAAGAAGATAAAAATGATCAATTTTGTAAAATTACAGTATCGTATTTTTAGGTATGAGGGATTTGGACAATATGATAACTAGTTCGGGATAGAGAGCGTACATTATTTTGTAATGCGACCTAGGTTATGCTTTTCAAAAGGAATAAAACTTTGCTTTTCCTATATGATTCTCCATAGTATAATAGCAAGTTTAAGAGTTTCTTAACTTTATTATGACATAATAATTCTTTGCTTAGAAAAGGATGTTAGTAGAATTCTAGAAAAAGCACCTGCAACAAAGTTAGGCAATTCACTGATCAATACTATTAAATCATCATTATTGAGTTAGGCAATGACAAAATCATATTATCAAAGTCACTTTGTTGGTGAAATTCATCCAATACAAAATTGTTTAAAGATCATACTAGAAGCTGAGTTGTAAATAACTTGTGTTTATAATAGTTATTAAAAACACTTCTGTCACTTTCACTTACCTATAAAAGCATTTATATTTTTACTCCTACCAAAGCAATGTTTAGAGTTTGCTTTTAGTAGTTTTGTAGGTATGCAAAGACTTTTAGGTATGAAATGTTGTTGCAGAAACCAGGGAAACAGGAAGAATAACAAACAACTCTAATAAATTAACATTTCATCCAGATGGAATCAGTAGGGGGCCCAAACTTTTTTTAAAGGAAGAGACTTATCTACACTCTTGTTTCTTTTTCCGTAAAAAATATATAGGGGACCCAACTAGCTTGTATTTAAATACTGCAGATCTTACCTGGAACATTGTTGCAAATCATGGGGCAAGAGTTTTTTGTTGCCCTAGAAAATCATTTCATGTCTAACAGATTCAAATAAGTTCGCAAAACTATATATAAATTGATAAGTTCACATAATTATAGATAAATTGATAAGTTCGCATAACCATTCATAACTGATAAGTTTGCACAACCATTCATAAACTGATAAGTTTCAGTAAATTCAAACACCTTATAAGTTCTAAATTATAGAGTAAGAGTTTCATATGAAATGACTCAAGTCACAAGCTAGGAGTAGCAGCACTTGGAAGGTACACCAAAAAAAGATCATACAGTAAGATTTTTTTGTTAGCTTAAATGACAGCAATTGAAAAGCTAAGGCTACGCTAAAAAAAATTCAAAGAGAAAAAAAACTTTGAGATAATCTTTGTTGGTTTCCTTGCAAAACGAGCTAGAGGACAAAGGAGAAATGGATTGAAGTTGAACTAGTATTTAGGCCCCGACGATGTTCGAGATTTTTGTACATTGAATTTAATATTAGTTAAAAAATTTATCATTACGTAGTGTAAAAAATTATTTTAAAAACCATATAAAAAGTACAACTTCTTTGGCATTAGTTAACTCTTGGTTTCTATTGATACATTATTATTGATTTTGATAGAAGAAAAACTAATAACATGTTGGAGTAGTTGGTTGAAACTACTTGTTGCATACTCAAGGTCACGGGTTCGAGACTTCACGTTGACATTTTTTTATTATATGAGAATGAAGTGGACAAAGTTTCAAAGAGGGATGGTGACACGTGGTGGACTGCAGTTCTTGATTACGCTTTTTAATATATATATAAATAGGTTTCTGACATAGATGACAGGGAAGATAGAGCAACGTAAAGTATTAGACGCAAAATGTGTTGTATGCGACTTGCTATATGATTAACAAATCATGAGTGTCCACACAATAACTATTTTAGGGGGTTATTAACTATATTAAAGGGTCATTAAATTTTGAGGTTACTGACTGTTTAAAGGGTTACTAATTCTTTAAGAGTATTACAGACTGTTTTAGGAATTATTAAAAATACCAATTCTCTGGAGAGGGGTTATTGACTATTTTTAGATGGGAGTTACTACCTATGTTGGGAGGATGCTGACTATTAAGGGGATGTGTTACCGACAGATTAGATGGGTTTGAGGAATGAAAATACATGAGTCACTAAATAAACCTGACACAAAATTAGTTAATGGTGTGACCAGCTGTATATAAGAATTATCAAATTAAATTGTATTTCATTCTTAGAAAAACTATATTAACACTTGGGACAACTATTTTCCTAGCTCTTAAAACTTTGGGGTTGTTAAATTTGTCTCATCATACTTGTATTGGAGCTCGAATTCAATTGGATCTCGAGTTTTATAAAGCTCAACTTAGCTTCACAACTCAACTTGAGTTCGGGAATTGTAACCAATTATAAAGTCTCTCAATGTATTACATATGTGTAAGAGATTTTGCTTACAATCAAGATCGAAGTAGGTACTGTGCAAATTTTCATCATTAATATTAGTACACAATAAAATTGTTAAACCAAAGTAATGAAAAATTATTTTAAGGATGCCCAGCGATTTCTCAAAACCGACTTTTAGGGGCTCAGTTCCATAAAAATTCCAAGTCAAGTTTAAATAGTTTGCGAGCCAGATAGGTTCATTACCATCCATCCAGTCCACAGTCCACCCTTAAAATCCTGAAAAATCTTGGGTGAATCTAATCCACACTAAAATTAGTGTAGACCACCTAACTTTTAATTTCAAAATCTTAACTTTTGAAACAAACCTTAACTTTTCATTTACAACACGTAACTTTTGATTACAAAACTTTAACTTTTGATTGTTAAACCTTATCTTTTATTTACAAAATACTAACTTTTGGGCTTTGTATGGATCTACAATAAATTTAGTATAGAGCCGGTCTATTTTAGACTTGGCTTATAATCCTATCTTTACAATCCACCAAAAGAAAATGGGAATATCTAAGAGAGTAAGATTAGAAGATTAGCAATAATCTCACTACAGATGATAGATGCATCACAAATTCACAATTATTGGGTTTAGTATTGGGGGCTCTTTGGTCACTAGTAATTTTAAGGACATTTTGGGAACGCACTCGAAATATAGAGGAACATTTTTTAAATATTTGGGGATGTTATAACCTACAAGATTTAGACATTGTTCTTTTGACTAGCTTAACTGAAAAACATTTCAATTCAGTTCAATTAAACTCCATTAATTTTAGGTCAATTTTGTTCGGTTGAACTCCTTCCTTTTGTCTCAAAATTACAGTCCAGTCCAAGTCAATCTAGTTCAATTCAGTCCAAAAGAACAAAGTTTTTACTACATATTTACACTTTCTGGTACTCTCATAGTGGACTCGTAATGACTAAGGAATCATGACTAGTTCAACCTACTGTAGGAATTCATAGATGCGAATAGCGGAATTTCAGGAAACAATTTCCTAACATCTATAACAGAATCGCATGCATAACAATATATGAATCGATACATAGAGTAGAGAATACACAAACCTTTTATTCACGACTTGAACAGGTATGTAGGGTTTGAATACTACAAAGCATTATTGCAGATCTGGTTACTTTAGAGATAAAGAACTACAATTGCAATTCCTCTACTTAGTCCACGAACACCGATTAATACCCACGTCTGCTAGAACGGAAGAGTATGAACTATTCACTCTCTTACTTTTGATGAGATAGGCGCCTAGACTAAAGAGGGAGAAGGGTTTTTCTTTTTCTCTCTTTTGTGTCAAGTTACTGACTAACTGAATTGTTCCATCTCTCTTCTTATTATATCTATATATAATAAATAGAGATTAGGTTAAGAGGAAAGGAAAAACTAAAACCCTAATCACCTTTATAGTGGCCGGCCCTTATAAGCCTTTATGGGCTCATAATTTATTTATTAATCAGTGTTACTCTGTGTGACCTCATAGGATTAACTATCTTAGTTGTAGGCCCAAACCAATTTGTCTACAAACCGTAATTTATTCTCTAGCAAGCAAATACGGTTACTAAAATAATTAACTATATTATCTCCATAAATTCAATCCTATTTATATTTAGTAATTGCGAAAATTGTCTCAGGACATATTCCTTCAATCTCCCACTTGTCCGTAAGACAAGTACGCAATATTAAATTCCTTAAGTCTCTTAATGCCAAATTTGATAACACGATGTTATATACTTAAATATATTTCTTGATCACCGAGGTTGAATTGTTCAACTGAAGATCAACTCTTTAATCTCATTTTAGCATGGCCATGCGTTTTTACAATTCTCCCTCATCAAGTGGCCCAGACACCATTCCTATCAAATAGGAGGACTTATTCAATCTTGTATGACCATAACTCCCACTCAATTCTTAGCCAACCTGAGCACTGCCTTTATAACATCCTTTTACGGCACGGTGTTTAACAATGTCAAAGCTAAACTAATCATATCATGGTTATTAGGACATACTCATGTCCAAGGAATCTATTAAATATAGACATTCCGATTCTACTATTAGAATCTAATTAGGTCAAGTCTCAATGTATCAATCATACATCCATATTTGTTAATTTGACATCCCTATGTCTCTATAGCCCAAGGAACTGCGCTATCAATTAACATTATGCTAGTCTTTTAACAAGTCACTTATGTCCAATTCAGTGCCTTAGACTAGGGACATATTATAAACTGTGGTTTTTGTTCACTATATAGGGTTCCATTCATCACAACGTTTATGATGATCCTATTTCAAAACACAATTTATTTGGACATCTTATTTAATACTAAACAAATTAAATAAGAATGTAGATTTTTATTGATAAACAATTCCAAGCATAATCAATGTCTTTACAAATGCAAACATAAAGTAAGCATTATAAAGCCATTCTTTTATATGCTTAAGCCCATAGACCTAGTATGACCTTCATGCTTAGGTCGAGCAGCAGGTTTAGTCTGCGGATCTCCCACATTCTCATCAATATGAATCTTGCTTATTCAGTATAGAACTCTTACAGCTCATAACTTCTCCATTGGGACAAAGAATGAAACCAGATGGAGATCGGAAATCATCTTTGTCACTTTGGTAATTCGTATATGCCTATCATTAACAACAAACTCAATTTCTCCACCATATACCAATCAATGATCCTCAGTTCTTCGTAAGTACATAAGGATATTCTTTGCACTCATCTAGTGCGTGTAACTTGGATAAGACTGGTATATGTTGCATTTACTCGTAGTATAGGCAACATCTGGTTGAGTGCAAAGCATAGCATGCATACATAATGGAACCTAATGCAGAAGCATAGGGAACATTACTCAATCTCTTGACTTCATCAGGTGTCGAAGGACACGGAGTCTTGCCAAGTGATATGCCATGTTTCATGGGATTGAAATCTCTCTTAGAGTTTTTCAGCTTGAAGCTAGAAAGAACCTTATCTATATTAGTTCCTTGACTAAGTTCAATCAGCCTTTTTAGATCTATCTCTATATATCTTTATTCCCAAAATATACTCTGCCTCTCCTAAGTCATTCATAGATAAACGATTTTTAAGCCATCCTTTGACGGACTCAAGCACGACTTATCATTTCCTATGAGAAGTATGTCTTCCACATACAAGACTAAAATTGTTATATTACTCCCACTCAATTTCTTGTATACACAAGATTTCTCTTCATGTATGAGGAAAACAAACTTTTTGATTGCCTAATCAAATCTGAGGTTCTAACTCCTGTATGCTTGCTTCAATCCATAAATGGATTTCTTAAGCTTGCATACCTTCCCTGAATTTGTTGGATGTTCAAAGCCTTGAGGTCGTGTCATATACACATCCTCTTTCAAGAACCCGTTCAAGAAAGCGGTTTTTACATCCATTTGTCGTATTTCATATGAAATGCGGCAATTGCAAGGATTATCCTAATGGATGGCTACTAGGGAAAGGTTAAATTCATAGTTTATACTATGAATATGACGGAAACCTTTTGCCACTATCGTAGCTTTGAAAACACTAATGTTTCCGTCTTTGTCTGCTTTCAATTTGAAAATCCATTTGCATCCAATGGGTCTCACGCCATCAGGCAAATCAACCAAGTCCCATACTTGATTTTCAGACATAGATTCCATTTCGGATCTCATGGCTTCACGCCATTTCTAGGAGTCCTATCCCTCCAAAGCATCTTTGTAGCTGATAGGCTCACACTTACTAAAATCGTTATTTTAGAACTTTCCGTCGAAAGAAAATCAACATATTTTCTTGATGGAATGGTGATCCTATGAGATCTACGTAGGGGAACAACAGAAGAAGAATCTCGGTCGTTAGACTTAGAAGCTTCGCATGGATTCGATCCAAGTGGGACGGTAGGAGGTTCGTGGATAGGATTTACTACCCCCCAACATTTTCATGCTGGTCCGCCTCTAATGAGGTGTTAACCTCACCCATTTGTTGCTCATCTCGAATTTCTTCGAGATATATATACATTTCTCCCACTTGTCTTCTTTGGAAATAAACTTATTTTCAAGGAAGACACTATAGCGAGCAACAAACACTTTATTTTCGCTACGGTGGTAAAAATAATATCCCTAGGTCTCTTTGGGATATCCCACAAAGAAACACTTTTTAGATTTGGGTGCTAATTTATCAGATAGTAAACGTTTTACATAAACTTCACACCCTAAACCCTTAGAAAAGACATTTTAGGAACGGTTCGACCATATCTCATATGGAGTCTAATCTACTGCTTTGGATGGAGTCCTATTGAGTGTAAGCGCAATTGTATCAAGAGAAAATCCCAAAAGAAATATAGAGAGATCAGCAAAACTCATCATGGATCGTACCATATCTAATAGGGTGCGATTCCTTCTCTTGGAAACACCACTGAATTGTGGAATTTCCTGTTGAAGTTCATTGTGAAAATATTCCACAATCTTTCAAATGATCACCGAACTTTTGACTCAGATATCCCCTCCATGACCAGATCATAAAGATTTAATCTTCTTGCCAAGTCGATTTTGTACTTTATTTGGAATTCTTTGAATTTTTCAAAGGCCTCCAACTTATGCCGCGTGAGGTAAACATATCAATATGTGCTTACATCATCAGTAAAAGTAATTAAGTAACTTACCCTCCCCTAGCCAATGTATTCTTAGGTCCATACACATCCGTATGTATGAGGGCGAAGAGGTCATTGGCCCTTTCACTCGAACTAGTGAAAAAAGACTTTGTCATTTCTCCCATTAAGCAAAACTCACACATCAAATGATTCAAAATCAAATGATTTTGAGAACTCCATCTTTATGTAATTTCTCAATTCGTTTTGTACTTATGTAGTCTAATCGACAATGTCATAGGTGTATTGGGTTTAATTCATTTGACTTATGTTTCTCGCTATTTTTATAGATATGTGTTTGTGGAACATACAAACCATTTGATAACTTAGTAGAGATACAGAACATATCATTCAAATAAGAAGAAAACCAATTCTTCTTTATTGTGAATGAGAAAACTTCAGAATCCAAAACAGAAACTGAAATAGTGTTCAGCAATATTTTAAAACATAACAACAATTATTAAGTCTCAAAATAAATCCATAATGTAAAGATAGACTGAAAACTCCCACTGCCTAGGCGGCAACTCGAGCTCCATTGCCATTGCAATTCTACCTTTCCATTAAGCGTGTCTCCTACTTCTTTTTAGATCTTGCACATTACAGATAATGTGAGAACTACATCTAGTATCAAATACACATGATGCAAAAGTAGTTTAAGTTATCTCTATAACATAAATACCTGAAGAAGAAGCTCTAGTCTTCTTGTACTCCAGATACTTAGGGCAGTTCCTCTTCCTATGACCCACCTTGTGACAATAGTAGCACTCATGTATTGCTACTATGGCTTTAGGTGTTGCCTTTGGCTCCTCAGAAGTGTTGGGCTTAGCAACTTGTTTGCCTTTGCCCTTACCCTTCTTAGACGGAACTCCGTGCTTCTTGAGCCCCTTGCCCTTTTGCACCATCAAAACATCCTTATGCTCCTTTATGGGCTCAGTAGGCAAGCTCCTTTCAGCCTGAATCAGTATACCATGCAACTCTTGTATGGTCTTTTCCCCTCCTTGCATATAGAAGTTCAAACTAAAGTTCTTATATGCATCAGTGAGTGAATTGATGATCATATCAATTGCTATCTCTTGGGGATAGGAAAATCTCAACTTGGTCATATGCTCAAAATGACTAATCATTTTGAACACATGGGGACCAACTGATTTCCCTTTCTCCATTTTACACTCAAGAAGCTTGCGGTTCACTTTGAACCTCTCCAACCTAGGATGCTTTTGAAAAAAGGTTCGCAACTGTTGGATTATTGTATAGGCATCCATTCCTTCAAAACGTTTTTGAAAGTCAGGTTCCATACATGCAAGCATCAAACATGTGACAGGCACAGATTTGTTTATGAGTATTTGCCTAGCTATCCTATCAGCTTGGCGAGAATTCTCGGGAAGTTCAGGAATAGGAGTTTCAAGAACAGTTTCTCTCTGTTCATTTCTGAGAACTATTCTCAGATTTCTCTCCCAGTTTAGGAAGTTCTCTTGGTTGAGTTTTTCTTTTGCAAGAATAAAGCGCAAATTATAGCCAGAGTGGTTGTTGTTGTTGTTAGACATGACTACAAAAATTAGTAAACAAGCATTCAATCAAAAAGGTTTATCAATGATGGTTATTTAAACAAATTTAAACAACTATTAATACTTTATTCAAAATATAAAACCCCATATTGAATAAAGAAATAACCAAGATCCCCTCCCACTAAAATTAAACGGACTTTAGCCCTGCCTTTAAAGATAGTGATAGAGGTAAGTATACCACTTTACTAATTATAACAATTTATAATTCTTGGTAGATAGGTTAATAACTCTTTATAAACTCCTATCTCACTGCTTCAAAACCCAAAACTTTATCTTTTGATGATTTTGTTGAGTCAAACCAAACATTAACATGTAAGTTTCAAAAAAAAACTTACCCTACTATCCTCGGAATTATGAGCAACACCCTGCTTTGGCAGAACCTATTACTCATGATCTAAGGCTTTATAGGTGTTGTTTGGAAAAGGATTTAAACTCAATATCACCCTTGGGGACTCAAGTTTATTATGTTGGTTATATAAAAAGGTGAACACATTACATAAATAACCACACATAAACTTGAGCGGACATTTAAATGAAATTAAATGCATAAGCAATCAAAGATGAACTTAAAATGCGATCCTAGTATGGCCCCTAAATCTTGAAGATCTAATCTTCATGAATCCTCCCTTGGGACTTTCTTGGATCTCCATCCTTGATTCTCCATGGAACTTCAATCTTGATCTTCATTTAAATTATTCTAAGCAAAGAATTTAAATTACAAAAATACAAACGACACGCAGATCGTATTTTAATTACAAAAATACATAACGATGCACAGATCATATTTTCTATCCTAATTTGGGCCATACCAGTCACGATTGTGCAAATATAATATCAAACATATTATAATATACATCTAAGCAAAATTATAATATCAACATATTATAAAAGATATCGACGCAATATAATATCAGACATATTATATGCATTCATGAAAGAAATATAATATCATCATATTATAAATCATAACTTATTTACTCCATTAACGTTTAATGGGTAAATAACAAATATTTCCAAAAATATATAAAACATTCACGCATTTATTTAGAAAATAAAATGCAAGTAAAAATAACACAATTATATAAATACAAAATTTATTTACTCTATTAACGATTAATGAGCAAATAAAAATTTTCATTATAATTTTTAAAACTTAACAACTTTAAGTTAAAAAAAAAAAAATATTTAGGAAACATTAATCGAATTAATCATTTTCCTAAAATTAGCCATCTTAACAAATTTAAGAATATAACTAATAAGGAAACTTTCATTCTTTTAATTCAATTACACCTTTAACATGATATTAATCTCCATTAATATTAATTTGCATAATTGAAAATTTATAACTTTTGCCCAAAAAAAAATCAATAAATCAGAATTTAAATCACCATTAACCAAAAACAAAACAATAAAATAGATGGACTAAGCTAGGCCCGGCCGGAGGCCCGCAGCCCAGCCCAGCCCAGCTGCTGGCCCGCGAAAGCAACACAGGGGCTGCTTTCTTCCCGCAGCCTGCCTAGAAGCAACGCAGATGACGCAGCCAACCATGGCTACAGTCACGAGCGTGACTCGCCGGAGGTGGGTGGTGCTCGCCTGAAAACCGACGGTGAAGACGGTGCAACCAATTTGCGCCGCCACACTCGCCGGAAAATGCGAGTAGAAGCCCAGATTTTCGGAACAAGTTTCGAAAATTCTGGGTTGTTTTTAAACCAAGAAATTCGATTTTCGGCTCAAAACAACAAATTTTAATTTTGTTTTTGTAATTTAAACTTACAATAAGCATTATAACACTATTTTCTTGACAAATTACAACTCAATTGCAGAAATTTGACCCATAAAATGAATTTGGGGAAAAATTAGGGTTCTTGATATTTTCGAATCAAACTATTTTATTTCGAAACTAAAATCACGATTAAGAATATCAATTTGCAATTCAAATCAAAACAAAACAAAGCCCTAATTTAATTTCACAAAATAAACTCATTGAATTGTTGAATTTTGGAACCAAAATTTTCGCCCTCACCTTAGGTCGAAAACGAAAATCGAAATTTTCTTCTTTTTAAATATTTTCGATTTTATTTTCGTAAAACAAATCAAAACATTTAATATTTGGGCAATTATATTAACATAAAATTCATAATTTTATGCTTTTCAATTTATTAATATCAATATATTAATCTTGCAAATTAACACATATTAAAAATCTTCCCTGAATTGAATTAAAACTATGAACTTGATCATATAAAATTATACAAGAGGCTAAAACTGATACCACTGTAGGAATTCATAGATGCGAATAGCGGAATTTCAGGAAACAATTTCCTAACATCTATAACAGAATCGCATGCATAACAATATATGAATCGATACATAGAGTAGAGAATACACAAACCTTTTATTCACGACTTGAACAGGTATGTAGGGTTTGAA
Organism: Patellifolia procumbens; assembly: GCA_947645195.1. Taxonomy (NCBI): domain Eukaryota; kingdom Viridiplantae; phylum Streptophyta; class Magnoliopsida; order Caryophyllales; family Amaranthaceae; genus Patellifolia; species Patellifolia procumbens. The sequence goes on from CANSGD010001541.1 coordinate 2,802,783, forward strand.
TACTACAAAGTATTATTGCAGATCTGGTTACTTTAGAGATAAAGAACTACAATTGCAATTCCTCTACTTAGTCCACGAACACCGATTAATACCCACGTCTGCTAGAACGGAAGAGTATGAACTATTCACTCTCTTACTTTTGATGGGATAGGCGCCTAGACTAAAGAGGGAGAAGGGTTTTTCTTTTTCTCTCTTTTGTGTCAAGTTACTGACTAACTGAATTGTTTCATCTCTCTTCTTATTATATCTATATATAATAAATAGAGATTAGGTTAAGAGGAAAGGAAAAACTAAAACCCTAATCACCTTTATAGTGGCCGGCCCTTATAAGCCTTTATGGGCTCATAATTTATTTATTAATCAGTGTTACTCTGTGTGACCTCATAGGATTAACTATCTTAGTTGTAGGCCCAAACCAATTTGTCTACAAACCGTAATTTATTCTCTAGCAAGCAAATACGATTACTAAAATAATTAACTATATTATCTCCATAAATTCAATCCTATTTATATTTAATAATTGCGGAAATTGTCTAAGGACATATTCCTTCACCTACTCCTACGTTTAAGAAATACAAAAGTGAATACAAGATTATAACATAATATAAAATTAATTGAACTATTATAGCACAAGTGGGTTATCAAGAAAATAAGAATTAAGAACTGATGCAAGATACGTAATGTATTTTTTAAGTCGTTACAAGATCCTCGTATCTTTTTGTGACTAACATATTAAGAACAGCAGTAGGTGTCAGGTAATGGACTAATGGTGCATGAACCTAACATAATTAGAATAGCAAATTATTCAATCTGGCTAATGTAAACCCAATTATAGTGTTTTAAAACATGGAAAATAAAGGATAACTTGGACAGTTTTGAGAGCACCACAGTGGGCCAAAAACACGTCCTCCTTATACTCTCCTTAACACATTGTTTGGAAAGGAGAAAATGGAGGGAAAGGAAGAGAAGAGAAAGGGAGGGGGACAATTTCACTTGTTTGGATGAATGATTGGGGGAGGGAAGGGGAGGGAGAGGGAAGGGGAGGGAGAGGGAGGGATCCATTTCCCTCCTTCTTTAATAAACATAATCCCTCCAAGAATGGAAAGACTTGGAGGGAAAATGAACCAAACATTTCCCCTCCCTTTCTCTTCCCTCCCCTTCCCCCTCTCTCCCTCCCCTTCCTTTCTCTCCTTCTTTGCTATCCAAGCAAAAGTGTAAATGAGGTTTCCCTATGAGGGTCCCAATTAAGAAGGAGAGGAGAATGGCAAAAAAAAATTAGAGAGAAATGGTTGCGATGCGAGTTATGAGAAAGTAGGAGAATGAAGGTAAATGAGGAGATCCATGAGCAGAAGTATGTAAGTGTAAGTGTAAAGTGGAAAGAGTAGATAAAAGAGGTAGTGGAAAGTGATGGGAAGAAATAAGGAGAGGAGAGAGAAACTAAGGGGAGGTAGCTATGAAAAAAACATTCATTTAGTGATAAAGAATCCAAACCTTGGAATGACCAATATTCTAAATATTACTTGGACTTAGTACTCATGTCTGGTACGAGTATGGGTACGTGACCTAACTTCTAATTTAGTTTTATTATACTTCCTTCGTTTTGAATTAATTGTGACACTTTTGATTTCATGGTCCTAAGCAATTTTAGGAGAGGAAAGAGATAGAGAGAAGAAAAGAGGGGGACTCGTGTAATAGGAGATATAGCGAAAGATTCGCCCAAAATAAAGTGTCACAATTAATTAAAACTTCCTTATTTGGAGAGTGTCACAATTAAAAAAAAAAGAGAGGAAGTACTAGATGTCAAAGATTTTGGCCCAAAATAAAGTATTGAAGTCCCTTTACCTATGTTGTAATGTCGGGGATATGATTCATATGACACAGCCACAACAAGCGATTAAGTTAAGATGAAGATTTGGAGTAACAAAGCTAAAACAAACTCATAGTATGATATCGCCCAACATCCCCCCATGAAAGAGTCCCTAGCTTGAAAGCTCACCTTTTATTGAAAATTTAAATTTTTTTTAAAAAACTATCTATTAGAGAAACTTTTTTGTTAGAGAAGAATGAGGTTACACATCCGAAAACTATAGTTCACTATTGCTTTGTTCTTCTCAACTTGTCAAAGAAAGTTTCACCATAAATAATTTTAAGCACAAGTTAGGGAAAAATTACCAAGGGAGGAGAAAATTTGGAGTTAAGCACATAAAAGTTCAACAAGATACACATTCTCCTTTCCTACTCTCGCAAAAGTGTTTGATTGACACTTCTAGGAACAACCTCTCTATAAATTCACAAGGTTATAGTTAGGGTGCACACATGTTGATCTCCTCCAATGCGGCGGAACATTTTTTTTGGGAAGAAGAAGTGGCTCGGACCCCGCTCGGTTCCTAATGGGCCAGGCACTTGAGAGTATAGGGGGGAAGGGTAAGGGGAAATCCCTACCCTCAAAGTGTCCCTAGTGGGGATTGAATCCCCCAACCTTAAGGTTGGAAGGGTGTTCTCCTTTCCACTAACCAAGTACTACTTGGTTCAATGCGGCGGAACATGAGTTTGCCATTTTGTCATTATAACTGTTGGTCATCACAAGCATAATGTGGATGTCATATAGGTGTCTCGCCTGTCATCCTTGAGATTCTTCATTTTATCCGTAAAAGTTATTGAAATTGGCCAGGGTCATCCAGTGAGCCACCGAGCGTGTAAACCTATCAAACATGGATACCCGAGTGCAAAGAATGTAGCCTATGAGTCTCAAATTGGTAAGATTTTAGGACAGTGTTCTCACCATGTAGACAGCTTGCTAGTTGCTATGCCACATCAATTTGGAAGGAAAATCAAGGTGCCCGTAAGACTTTGGAATTTGAAGTCAATGGACCATTGTTCCAATCTAAAGATGTATGGGGGAAGTTTAGCCAGGCAGGTAATTAAACAATAAATAGTAGAAAGACTTAAATTGGTCAGGCATGGAGAGTCAAGGCAAGTAACATCTTTTGACAAATCAAAATGTCTTTCAGAAAATTCCACAAATATTGGGACTTAGGAGTCTGGATACTCGGTCAATTCTATGGAAAAAAAATACTACAAGAAACTGCACTTAATTGTGAAGATCAGTAAGACGAGGAAACACAGGCAGAGTATACTAAACGGAAACCATCATCATGCTCAGTCTACATAAACTCCAAGAGACTGCCAATTCATCAAAAAAAATTTTGAGCCAGACTACAGAACAGTTTATCAGTAATCCTTTGTTAAAATCTACTAAGTAATTATATTACTCACTAAAAGAGATCACAAAATTTACAATCAGAAAGTAATACTCCATGGTTAAAATCTACTTAGTAATTATATACTAGTTAGTCATCGCAACTTCTTTCTACTCTCTGGAAGAAAATGTTTATGCATCAATGAATGCAGGAGCACCTCTTGCTAGCTCCACGAGGTTCATTGCAAGGTTGATACATCGTAACTTCCTCAAACACCGCCGGCCAACAGGTTGTTGTCATTTCTAATACACTAGGGAACCTCGAACACATTGAGTACATCCTATACATGTATCTAAATGCGGCATTAGATCAATAATTTTTTACCTTCGTTATTTTTTTATCCAAAATAACAAGAATTTTGTCTCATAAATAATATTTTGCTATTGAACGTTCAGCTCATACAAAAAAATGTTGTGGTACTCGGATGCTCACATAACAAGGACCCAAATGTTTACTTGGTTCCAACTTTTCTTCTTCAGCTAGATTGTTTGCCTGGGTCATCCTGCCCTCATGTAACGCTACCAGACATGGCTATTTAATTCGAAATTGTGAAGCTATCATTTGCCAATGGTGTGACTGCGGTCTCACGTCATGAACAGCCTGCTTCATGTCACATTATGTACCCTTCCATAGCAGTTCAAAAAGAAAATCAGAGTGCCGTAAAACTTGGGAGTTGTATGAGTCAAAGGACCTGGAGAATCAACTCACCTAAGAAGGCATACTTTTCCACATTATATCTCAGTTATATACTTTTCTACATGACATCTCAGCCAGTCAATTTAAGAAGACACACAGAGCCATAAATTAAGATAGAGAGGAAAAACTCCTGCTCCAAAACAGCTAAACATATTGGTCCTTGTAAAACCTCCATTTCCTTTTTTTTAAATCTCCCACTTTTGGAAACCCAGACAGTATTATCCGTAATTAGTCTCCAAAACTCGATTGGGTCACCGAGGTTGCATGTGGTATCTTAAAACTTTGGGTATGGGTGCTCCATGTCTGTGGACATCCTTCCTCATATATTGTATTACCTGCCCATTGCTTGTCTACTTATCAATGCAAGCATCACTTCAGATAAGCGGGATTGAGACTGATCGGCTAGCCTTGCTTGATTTCAAGGAAAAATAACAGCTGACCCCTTTGCAGTGATGAGCTCATGGAATAATACAGTCCATTTTTGCAAGTGGTACGGCGTTACTTGTGGCCGTCGCCATCAAAGGGTTACCGAGTTGAACCTCAATTCCTTGCAATTGGCAGGATCCATATCACTACATATTGGAAATTTGAGCTTTATGAAAACACTTGACTTAAAAAACAATAGTTTCAGCCATCAAATCCCCCCAGAAATAAGCTACTTGAGAAGGCTGCAAATATTGTATCTGTACAATAATTCATTAAGCGGTGAAATTCCATCTAATCTATCCAGGTGCTCTGAGCTTACTGTGTTAAGCATAGTCAATAATAAGCTGGAAGGAAAGATCCCCAAGGAGTTAGGCTCCTTATCAAAGCTTACATTTCTGTCATTGAGCAAGAACTTTCTAACAGGAGAGATCCCTCCTTCTCTTGGAAATTTATCTTTGCTAAGCACCCTCTCGGCAGAAGTAAACAGTTTGATAGGTGATATCCCTAATTCTCTTGGCCAACTTAAACAACTTACTTTTTTGGGACTTGGTGTAAACCACTTATCTGGAACTGTTCCTTCCTCAATCTTCAATCTCTCCTCTATTACACTATTGGATATAGGGGATAATCAGCTTCAAGGACATCTTCCTACAGACTTATTTATCACTCTTCCAAACCTAAACGTCTTAGCTGCAGCCTTGAACCAATTTACAGGACAAATTCCTATCTCTCTCTCTAATGCTTCAAATCTGCAGTCTTTCCAAATACAGGCAAATAATTTGGTTGGGATAGTTCCCCCTCTCTGGAAGCATAATGGGCTTCAAGAATTCCTTATTAGTAGAAATTTCCTCGGGTCCAGGGGTGCTGGTGATTTGGACTTCCTCTGCTCATTGAGCAATGCCACCGAATTGCGTATCCTGAATATTGGCAACAACAATCTTGGAGGTGTTTTGCCTAATTGTGTTGGCAACTTGTCCACCAAACTCACAGAATTGTGGTTGGAAAATAATCAAATATCTGGTCAAATTCCAGCTGGTCTTCAGAATCTTGTGAGCTTGACAACTATCCAGGTATACAATAACACATTCTCTGGTTCGATACCAGAGACTTTAGGAAACCTGCAAAATCTTGTTGAGATTATTTTTGACCAAAACAAGTTTTCTGGGGTCATTCCAGAATCTCTTGGAAAATTGTCAAAGTTAAACAGACTTCATATGGCAGATAACAATCTGCAGGGTAGAATTCCTTCTAGTCTAGGAAATTGCGGCTATTTGCAGCTTTTGGATCTTTCCCGCAATAACCTAAGTGGTATCTTGCCCCCAGAAGTAATCGGCCTAACATCCTTGTCAATATATCTGGGTTTCTCCCAGAATCAACTAACCGGCCCCTCCCAATAGGAGTCGGTCAGTTGAAAGACTTAGGCATACTAGATGTCTCCGATAACAAGTTCTCAGGTGAAATACCGAGCAGTCTAGAAAGCTGTACAAGTCTAGAATACTTATACATGAAGGGAAACTTTTTCCAAGGGCCTATTCCTCCAACTCTGAGTTCATTAAGAGGTCTCCAGGTCCTAGATTTTTCCCACAACAAGTTATCTGGAAAAATCCCTGAATTTCTAAGTACCTTTGGGTCCTTGATCTACTTGGGCCTGTCTGACAATGACTTTGAAGGCAATGTGCCAACTGATGGAGTCTTTACCAATACAAGTGCAATTTCATTGACGGGAAACAGTAAACTCTGTGGAGGCATACCTGAGCTTCATCTTCCTCTATGTGACCTTAAGAGAAGCAAAAGATCGCCTAGCAAAGCAAAACTGGCTATTGCTATTGTATCCAGGGAAGAAAAAAGCGGCCGTTATGTAACGGAACGGCCGATTTGTAACGGGTTTGTGAGAGGCCGATCCGTTAAAACCCGTTCCGTAACGCCGATTTATAAATCACATCAAAATCGCCGTTATGGCCGTTACGTAACGGGTAACGGCCGATATTTCCCGTTACAAAACGTCAATCGGCCGATATTTTCAGACAAAGGCAGAGAAAGGTTGAAGAAATCAAAATCAAACCAAACACAAGCAAACAAAATCATATTTCTATGTAAACCCTAAATTTCCAACTCAAATTTTCCAGAATGACTTCGAAAATTCAAGGTAAATTTAATTTAAAATTTCATAAAAACATACCTATTATTTGCTTTCTCCATATATATGTGCTTGGATGCTTGATATTTTCTTGTATTGCCTTGATCTTGTTTTATTTGCTTGAGAATCGAGTTTTATAAATTAAAAACAATTTCTTTGAAACTGGTTCGTGACATGAAAGGAGGAGGATGAAGAAGAGTTGAAGAGGAGGAAGGAGAAATGAAGAATGCAGCAGAAGAAGGTTCGAGAAAATGAATGAGAATTTGAGTAAAAAAATTAACCATGTCACGTGGGTTTTGTATAGGGGGTTAGTGGGATATTGAAAAGATGACAAAAGCAATTGACTTACTGGTTAGTTGGTATATTTTGTTAGTGGTCAAATTATAACATGGGGTTAGTGGGTTATTGTTTAATATTCAGATTTTGATAAAAGGTTAATTGGTTTATTATTATACTTTTATTTGTATGTGTTAAATTAAGTCATAATTTTGTAGTTACTATTAGTTTGAACTAATTAAAATAAGATGTTTTATTTTATATGCAACTAATATACTTCGGAGCATTTAATAAATTTAATACTTGTTATGCTAATAATCATGCTTGTATTTATGATGTTCCAAACTTGTTCTAAGTTTTATTTTTAGTTCAATTAGATTTAATTAAATCAATTATCTCAATTTTTTAGACATCAAATATATCAAATACAATGTAATTATAATAGTTTTACCTTAATATGCTATAACTACACTCTCTAAACTCTTAAAATGCAAAAACAAACTTGAAATCTAGCTTATGTGAATTTTTCTAAAAAATTCACGCCGCGACAGCCGCGACCCGTTATTTTACACCCGTTACGACCCGTTCCCGCGACAACGCGACCGTTACCGCGAACGCGACCATTTCCGCGATTTTCTTCCCTGATTGTATCAGGTCTCCTTGGAGCAATTTCATTGGTGTGTCTTCTATATTTGCTAAGGTATAGAAAGAAGCGGCAAGCCACTACATCATCTACTACTGATACCATGAGTTTACTTTTGCATATATCCTACCAGGATCTCCACAGAGCCACAAATGGCTTCTCTTTGGAAAATCTGGTTGGTGTGGGTAGTTTTGCATCTGTGTACAAAGGAACACTTCATGAAGCATCTATTGCTGTCAAGGTGCTCAACCTCCAACAACATGGAGCCGCCAAGAGCTTCATGGTGGAGTGTGAAACTTTGAGAAATATTAGACACCGGAACCTTGTGAAGGTAATCACAGCATGCTCAAGCACTGACTATCAAGGTAATGATTTCAAGGCACTGGTCTATGAGTTCATGCCTAATGGTAGCTTAGAGGAGTGGTTACATGGAGATGAAGCTCAAGAGGTGTCAAAGAACTTGAATCTTCTACAGAGACTAAATATTGCACTTGATATAGCTTTTGCCATTGAATATCTCCACCACCAATGCGGAACTCCTATAATTCACTGTGACCTCAAGCCAAGCAACGTTCTTTTAGACAATGAACTGAGTGGTCATGTCGGTGATTTTGGGATTGCAAAATTCCTTATGGAAGACATTGAAGATAACGGTTCCAACAACCATAGCAGTACCACGGGACTACGAGGAACAATAGGTTATACAGCTCCAGGTATAAACATTACATTTGCTCTTCACATGTCCTTCAATAAAGCATAAAGTTCGCTCTCAAAAATAATTATAAAAAAAAAAAGTTCACGGCCAATTATCTTTCTCAAATATCAAGTGTAAGATACTAAAGTTGTTCAACATGAATCGTTCCAAAATATATTCATTCAACTAGTAATGTTTTGACTGCAGAATATGGAGTAGCAAGCGAGGTGTCCATACAAGGAGATATCTATAGCTATGGCATCCTGTTGCTAGAAATGTTCACCGGGACGAGGCCAACTGATGGCATGTTTAAAGATGGTTGGAGCCTACATCAATATGTTACACGGGCTTTACCGGATAGGGTGGCAGAGATAATAGACCCAGCTCTTAAAGCTGAGATAAGAACAAGCAAGAAAGACCAAATCATGGAAACCCTTATCTCTATAGTCAGAGTTGGACTGGCTTGTTCAGTTGAATCGCCAGGAGAAAGGATGAACATCAGTGATGTCATTCAGAAGTTCACTTTGCTGAAGGAGAAGCTTCTCGGAGACCGAGATGCAACAAGGAGGAATAGGAAAGATGAGTTCACAGGTAAATATCTTTTGAATTCAAACTCTGACTAATATGTAGATGTCTTAATGACTTCTATGTTTATTTGGCAATAGGTGGATGACTTCAATGAGGAAAATCTAAATGCCAGCAGCCCTTGATACCGCATTCCTTCCTGCAACTGAGGCTCGAAGCTAAGCTGGTGATTTACTACATATAAATCACATGATAATAACTTTGTATACATGGTGTATTTCACATCAATAATCAAGCCAGTATATTCGTTTCTTCCACCTAAGCCTTATTACCCTACCAATTAAAGTAAATCAGTACGCTATGGTTTGTACTTTGTAGCTAATAAAATTCATCATCTATTACCAAGGTAAGATTAATAGTCTTCCCATTTTTAACGATACACAACAACAACCACGAAAAACCCGTGTGAGGAGGTCTGCATGTATTGTCCTCCATCTTATCTCTAAACACACCTGAGTCACCTCACCTAACCAATCTATATGACTATGTGTGCTAGTTATGAAAAATAAATGTTATCATCCAAGCTACATTGTGAGGGTGCCTGGAAAGAACTATCACATCTATTGAAATACCAAAATTAAAATGAATGACATGGAGAATATGAGCAAGAAAACAATTATAAAGAAAGGTGTTTCAAATAGGATCATCTCATAACCTCAATTATGAGGCCTTCACATAATGTGACATTAGTTTCGAGACGGGGAGAGTATAACCCATAAAGAATTAAACTCCGGATCCCACTCTCTAATCCACCAAAATCCCATTTCCACACATCAAACGCCCTGTTACAATCAGCTAATAATAACGAAAAGAATCCCATGATTCCCCCCCCCCTTGTATGTCATGCTTCTTTCTGTGGCATGTGTTACAATTCAGCCACTTGATATGTATTTCGTTAACCTCTGATACAAACTAAATGAATTAGAAGAACAATCTAGTCGAGGGTTAAACACATAAATTGGAACTGAGTTAAGGAACTGGTTAATTAAATAATAAATGGAAATATACATAATTAAAAAAGGAATAAACAAGTTAATAGAGCAGCAAGGCAACGAGAGAGTAAAATGGGAAATAGCGTTAATAAAGGATAGTAGGCACTTACCATGGAAATTATGGGAATCTCCTGTCCTGCATCCACTGCTGTGGTGAGAGACGCCGACGGTTAAACGGCAGGTTTGTCATCGCTTGAAAATGAAATTGGGGAAGCTACATAACATTAACATAGTAGGAAAACATGTCCATTTACTGAGCATCTTTTTTGTATTGAAAAGCTTCCCTTCACGGACTAAAACATATTGCTTTGTTTTTTTAAAGGAAAAAATTGTCAAAAACCATTTACATTCTAATAAATATTTTATTTTTAAAAACCACCTAATAAATAATTTATATATATATTAAAAAGCGTAGGCACAGGTTGCAATCTGCCAAGTGTCACTCTCCCTTATTTTCAAGTATATTCTCATAAAAAAGTGCAAATTGTCCATGAGCTTCGAACGGATGTTTTTATGGTTGTTTTCTTGAAAAAAGGCTACCATAAGGAATTAAAAACAGCCATGAATTTGTCCATGTCAACATATGATATTAATGGCTAATTATTAAGATATACTTAAATACGCAACAACAAATCACTATATAGTATAATATAATTTATAATATACGAAAATTATGCTTTGAATTGCACTAGTCGTCGTCATTTTTTTGGACAATATCATAACATGTTTTGGTCATAGCCATAATTTGGACATGTACAGTGAAATTGGTATTGGCTATGATCATAGCTTGATTTGGATGTCGCACAATTTCACTATCCAAATTATGGCTATGACTAAAACATGTCATGGTGCTGTCCAAAACTAAAAAATGACGATAACTAATTTTTATATGGAGGTTTAGCAAATTAAAAAAAGAAACTTAAGTAAATGCCAAAATAATCATTGCTGACGTGGCCAAACGTGTGGTTCACATTAATCAACTACCGTGACCTTTTTTAAAGAAGTCTATAATAAAATTTTCAGCTTCGAACCCATGACCTCGAGTATGAAAGATAAATGCTCTATCCATTGTACCACTACATTATTGTTGCTTCTTTTATCAATACTTATAATGATATCAAATGTTTTAAATGAAAAACAATAAGTTACAATATTCTAATTGCTTCTATAAATAAAACTACTAAGTTATAATTTCTTACTAGCATCCTTCTACACCAAATTTTAGTTGTCAATTACTAAAGTATAATTCATATAAACCCCAAAGCATCGCCTGGGCATAAATACTAGTTCTTTTCTTTCAAAACACCACCATTTGAGAACAAATAAGTAACTCATTAAACCTTGTAATTAGTTCCCTCCATTTGCATGCAACCCAAGTGACTCTTCTGGAGTTACTAATCTATCGATAATTGGTTACGGGGCTAACAGAGTTATTATTTTGGTCTCATGTGGTGGTGTTTTTTTAAAAAAAGTGTATTAATAGGTGGTTTTTTGAATTAAATGTTTATTAGTTTGTTTTCTCAAAACAAAGTGTCTTTATTAGGTGGTTTCTGACAATTTTTCCTTTTTCTAATGAAGTTTTAAAGGAAACTATTTTTCAATGACCAAAGTCTTACGATATCTACAATAAATTTTCAATAACGTAAGCAAATCTAACCGTCACAAAATTATGATTCGTTGTCTCAATGCAACTTTTATGAGTAGATTCATAGCTCCATCATAAGTTTGATATGACTATTCTTGTATTGACTTATCGAACTATAGACGAATGATCGATAACCATTGATGATTAACTTCTAATGATGTGCACCAATGATACCCACCCTCTGAAAAATCAAAGAACTTAAAGCTCCTACAAGATAAGAGAAAATTGACCGATGGATGGAACAAAAAACTCTCATAAAGAGAAAGAAGCATATGTAATTTATTGGAAACTTAGAAATAAACAAGAAACAAGTCTTTGACCGTGCTAATGCACACGGTATCTAGATTCTAGAATATTGAAAAACTATAAAATTAAATTTTTTGACCTCGTCGATGCCCCGCTAATAATGAAAAAGTACTAAGTCTTAGATGTAAATTTATTTTATATAGTCTGAGATGAAATTTATTTTTTGTGTACTTAGGAGTACAACTTTTATAAAATGTACCCACAGAATTTATTATTTAAGTAAAATATTTCGCATAAAAAATGGCAATACTAGCAACTACATAAATTTAATTTTATAGTAATTTAATTCGTAAGTTCTAAATTTTATTGTTCAATTTAAGAAATTATTTAGTTTATAAATTATGCATGAAATTAGAAGTTGATATTTTTGTTGATTAAATTTTGTATAACTTTTTTTGCTAACTATAAATATAATATGATATTTTTATTTGTAATATTTTGTTCTTTCTTATAAAAAAATTTGTATATTAGAATGAAAAAAATAACACATACTAAATGAAATACTACCTCTGTTTTTCTTAATATGCGTATTTTCTTTTGGGCGCAGACCAAGGAAAAAGTGCAAAAGTAAGTGAGAAGGTTAGTAAAAGTAAGAAAAAAGTGAAAAAGGCAGAGAGAAGGAAAGAAAAAGTAGGAGATTGTAATAATTAGGTGGGTCAACCTTCCATTTATGGGAAAAGGTAGAAAGGTACATATTAAAAAAATTCCAAAATAGTAAGACATATTTATTAAAAAAACGGAAGGAGTAGTATATAGTACTAATATGGCTAGAACAAATATCATACATATTTTAAAAGGAGAAGGAAAAGCAAAGGAACAATTTATTGAAAGAGAAAGTCAAATCGATATATTATTGACCAAGAGAGGGAGATAAGGAAGATATGAGGAAGATGGGAAGTTATTAGGAAGTTGTTGGTGGAATTTAATGAGAACAAAGCAAAAGGTGAATGTAGAAATTGTAGGCCCCAAGTACTTTGCTTTGATTTAATAACACAAACTATCCAGGAAGGCTGCTTAAATTTGAGATTAAAATTAGGCAACACAGGCCCAAATAAGATAACAAGGCCCAATGCCTTCTTAACCCAGCCACTGCTATCCCCCTTCCACGCTACCTTCTCCTTCCACACTGCTATCTCCTGCCACGTCAGCCTCTCAAAATCTTCCTATTGTTGTTGTCGTCGTTCATTGCCGGAAAAGCTTCATCGTCGCCTAATACTACCATCTTCACCTTCGTGAACCTCTGCTCTAATAGAGATACCTTTGAATTGGAATTGAATCCGTTGGAGAATAGATGGAGATGAGTACCGAATTCTAGGTTTTTAGCATCGGGATTGGTTGATGTAAGGACTGTTTGTGAGGAAACCACATAGCTTGTGATCGGGAAATGGGGAAGTCTCTTCATCCATTGCAAGAAAATTGAATTGTTAAATAAAAAATTTAAAGGGTTAGGGAGAAAATAAAGGGGAGGATGTACGCGATTGAAGGAATAGAAAGATAGCTCCTGCTACAATACATAGCTCTGTAATTTAAATAACCACGAATGGAACAATTGAAAATGTAATTGAAATTCAGAGTCTGAGAGTTTGAGAATATCGCCGGGAAATTCGCCGAAGAAGTTATCATTATAAGTTTTATCTTTTAATTAGTTAAATAGTCACTAATCAGATTAAAGTAGGCACCAAATGGATTAAATAGTCACTTATTGAAATATATTATATTTAGTAAGCTTTGCCATTTTCCATTATTATTTTGGAATGTTCTTTGTAACATTAATTTGGTGTGTAATTTAAAGTACTTACATAATAGATTAAAATATTTCCTCAAATGTGTTAAAGTAGTCACTAATTCAATATATTGGTTGTTCAAGCTATTATGTTTACTATAGTGTTAATTTGTTCTATATAATTTTGAATTTGTTATTAAGTTAAAGTACTCAAAAAAATTGATTTTAGTGGTACTGAAATGGATTATATTAGGAACTACTTGCAATTTATTAGTTGTTCAGCAATATATTTTTACTATTAAGTTGAATTTTATCTGATGTGAATTTAAATTAGACTCTAAACGGATTAACTTAGTGACTTAATATATCAAATTGGCCCCTTATTGACGTATGTATGTTATTTTAGTCTCTTATGTTTCAATTGGAAAGAAAGTTAAAGTACTAAATAGGTAGAATTATGCACAAAATAGATTAAACTAGTATCTAAGTGAAAAAAAATAGTAATTTACTAACATAGTAGACAAACTTATGCTTTAATAGTCACTTATTGACATTTGACATATAATGGTCACTAATTGGCATATAATAGTTACTTATCAGCAACAAAGTCACTACTTTTTATTGTCTTTTGTTTTAACTAAGAAGGAGAGTGGGTGGGATGTTGTAATATTTATTGGGCCTGAGTTTGGTCTGCCTAATTCTAATACTATAATTAATCGGTCTTTTGCAAGACAAGCTAATTATGTTTTTGACTTAATCTTGTATTATATTGGATCAAATGAGACCCACCACAAAAATATTGTTGAGAAATAAATGGCAAACAATAACTTGGGAAACAATAAGAGGTATAATTGTGATCTTCAATCTATTATATATTAAAAAGTGTAGGTTAGAATTGCAATGTGAAGATTTAAACGCGCAACCTCAAATATGAAATAAAGAATATCAATCGTCCCTCGACCATACTAGTGTTTCTTCTTTCATCAAAATTATAGTCATATATGAATGGAATTCAATAGTTAAATTGTAAATTTGAAATCCATATTAAAGACATTTGTTACCCCTAAATGATATTAGTTATTTTTAACTACTACTAAATTATAGCGTAAAAAATCTCAGGGCATCTTTCGGTCTTAATTTCCGTAATATGATTAATAATTATTGAACTAGATTCCTTTATAAACATTAATAATATGATTTTGCTAGTTTTGATGTATCATCTTAAGAACATCATAATTTAAAGTACTCCCATAATAGATTAAAATGTTCTATTCAATGGATTAAAGTAGTCACTTAATATTCAATATATTGGTTGTTCAAGCTATTATATTTACTATAGTTTTAATTTGTTATTAAGTTGAAGTACTCCGAAAATTGATTAAAGTGGTGCTGAAATAAATTAAATTAAGAACTACTTACAATTTAATAGTTGTTCAACAATAGAATTTTACTATTAAGTTGAATTTTTTCGAATATTAATTTAAATTAGGCTCTAAACGGATTAACTTAGAGACTTAATGGATTAAAGTTTCCCTTTATTGACGTATGCTAATTTAGTCTATTATACTTCAAAGCTAAAGTACTAAATGGGTAGAATTACACCAAATAGATTAGACTAGTGTCTAAATAAAAAATGATAGAAATTTACTAACATAATAGACAAACTTATACTTTAATAGTCACTTATTGACATTTGACATATAATGGTCACTAATTGGCAAATAACGATCACTAATTGACATTTAATAATTACTTATTAACAACAAAGTTACTATTCAACTTCACTTCAAAATAAAACCTAAAGTTGAGTACTAATTACATCAACACTGTTTTGCAAAATAACAAAATAGTGGAAATTGTTTTGCAAAGTTGAGTCATGTGGGTGATCCATCTTGTATACTTTAATAGTTCTTCATCCCCAAATGGTTGTAAAGATGGTTGAAGAGGTCTTTGAGGAGATTCTTGTGGAGTTTCTTGTGAAGATGTCTGTGCAGTTTGCTGTCGAGTTCATTTTAGAATTGGTGCAGTACTTTTTTTTCCTTTGTTGAGGTGGTTGCTCCCTATGTGCCTTTGGTTTGCTAATTCTGCAGCTCTTCTTTCCATCGTATAGCTTTTTTTTGCATTTCAATGGTTTTTTGCGCAATGCTTTTGTACGTTCCAGGTCTTGATACCTGTTGGGATTCTTCTCCTATCACAGATGGGGAGGTTAGTTAGAATAAAGACAATAAAAAAATAGAGTATGCAGCAAAAATACAATATGAACTGTTATAAATTATAATTGGCTTGTACTAGAATCTATTTGAATTATAATGGTTACAAAATGAGAAAATAGGTCACTAGTACCAGTAAAGATATGTATTTAAGTGGCTATTAGTGGCTATTTTTGCTACTTTTAAAAAATGGCTTATATTGGTAATCGGATTGTATTATAGTGTTTACAAAATGAGAAAAACTGATCTCTAGTAGAGGTAAAAATATGTATTTAAGTGGCTATTATTGACTAGTTTTGTTACTATTAAATATTGGTTTATACTAGTATCTATTTGAATTATACTGGTTAGAAATGAGACAAACATGTCACTAATTGAGAATTATGGCTCATGAGTTACACAAGAAACTATGGGTGGCTAGCAAATTAGTGCTATGTACATGTATCTTCTTGTTCAGAAACATTCTTCTTTTGAACTAACATCTTTGTTCTTGCCATTGACAATCTGGACTATAACTTGCAAATTAACCTATACATTCACATTAAACATCATATCAACACTAATCTTCTTGATTATTAACCAATCTAAAACTTATAAGTGCAACCAATCCAAAGCTTATATGTGCAAATTAACCTATAAATTCACATTAAACATCACATTTACAGGATACTTATCTCATATTTGCTGAAACAACAAAACTGACAAACTAACTAATCTTCTTGATTAGCAACCAATCCAAAGCTTATATATTTGCAAGCAATTCATATCAACAATATCAATTTCAACTGATTAACAACTAATCTTCTTCACAAAGCATATTCGAAACCTAAATCTATAATTATTGTAGGCTAAAATACTAATTATATGTTATTTCAACTGATTAGTTGTTTAAATGTGTAGCCACAACTATTTATAAGCAATGTTAACTAAAAATTGGACGTTTGAACTCAATTTAGCTACGAATTTTACTTTTTGAAGTGATTTTCCCCAAATAAAACCCTAAGTTCGTCATATTTAACACATGCATTGAACTTTATGAAGAATCTAAGCTACAAAACGAATTCAGATTAAAAAGCATCTCGAAAATGGATTAGTGGGAGTTGTTTACTAACCTTATCTCTCTGAATTAACAAACTGAGAAGTGAAATGTGTGAATTTTTGGACAAAGAAAATGACAATGTAAGTTTCTCTAAAAGTTGATGATGATTTTGAGCGATTTTCAATCTGGAATAAAGATAGAGTAGAGAAAAACGAGGGAAAGAGTGTGTTATTGGTTTGATTTTGAAATTCAGTAATGAAGAGAGAGAAACTTCAAGCTTTTTATGTGGGCTATTTGTAGTGGCCTGGCTGTTTTTGTTGTTGTGGGTAGCTGGTAGTGTGTATTAGGCGGATCGTGGGCCTGCCTAATTTTATTGTTTAAATTAGGAGGTCTCCTACAAGACGAACTGATTTAATAATAGGAAAAATTATTTTAAATAAGATAACTTATAGTCCATCTTCCCAAAATAAGTTAACATTTAGATAATTCCAGTTTGTATTGATTTTTCCTATTATTTAGGTCAAAAAACCTACAACTTATACAATAAGTCCTTTTTAATTTTCCTTTTATTTTCTCTTTATTCTCCCAACCTCCTCTATCTCTCTACTCTGGCTCACACAACTCTCCCTCATCCTCCAACAAGATTTTTAGCACTTACAGCTTCAGATTGAGAAGCCTTAATCTCAGTTGCTTCAGATTCAAACGAAGAAGGGTGAAAATACTTGTGTAGCTTCGATTGGGGATTGTAGCTGTGGATCCCCCACATGATGTACCCTATTCACAATTAAGGTAATTTGAACAAGAGTATTCACATTTAGGAAGAGATTTAGAGGAAGAAACTGAAAAACCCTAATTTGCTCTTAAAAAATTCAATGTCAATGAAATATTTAGGAGATCCAGAAAAATTAAATGAGTTGATTTAAGAAAGATGAGTAAAGGTTTCGTAAACAAAATCTGATCAAAAACCCACAAATTTCAAGCACCAAACAAAAAACTAGGGTTTTACCAAGAATGCTTTTACAAGGTTGGAAGGGAAATTTGTTTCAAAATCAAAAGAAACTTGTTGTTTTTAAATCATTTGAGCATATTTGAAGATTTGCAAGGTTGGTAATAAAAAATCAAAGGTGAGTTTTAAGGAGAATGAAGGTCTTTTTGAAGGATAGAGGAGAGAAAATAAGAGAAAAGAGATGAAAACGACAATAATTGGAGTATTTAGGTTTGATATATCTTTAATAGGGAAGTTTACTTCCAACCCTAATAACAACTGGCATCCAAATTGAAGGACAAGGTTGGTATTTTATTTGATTAATAAGGATAAAATGAGAGGAAAGTTTGGGGGGAGGGGGGTACACAACATAAATGAAAAGTATAGAAATGAGAATAACAAATTGGGACACCCAAAAAGGAATATGGAAAAAAGATTGTGGGACGGAAGGAATACTAATTGGCAGGGATTATGCCCATAAAGTGTTGTTGCCGTTTTTTACTTAACTATCATTATTTTCTGATTTATTTTTATTCATTATGTACTTTCCTACTTTATTAGATTTCCAATCATTAGTCATAAAACTATTCCAAACCTTAATTTTAGTGATAAATGAGAAATGGGAAAAAGATTGTGGGACGTAAGGAGTAGTTGTTTTGCTCCTTTTTATTTGCAACAACCTTTTGAAGTAATAGTAAAAACAAACTAAAGGCCTGTTCTCTTCCTCTAATTCTAGCTGAACTGAACTAAACCGAACTTATTAGAGCTGAACTGAACTGAACTAAATTGAATTGAGTTGTAATAAAAATACAAATAATAAGTAAATAATAATTATTATGAATATTAAATAATAAGTAATTACTATAATTCTATGTAATAATAATTAATAATAAATAATTTAGAATAATACTAAATGAATAATGATAGTTATAAAAAATAGTAATAATGATAATAATAATTACTAATAATAATAATATGAGTAATTAATAATGAATAATTACTATTATTAGTATTAATATATTAATACTTGATGATGATGTTATAATAACAATAATGTCTAAGAAGTAAATTAATATTATCATTATGATAATAACTAGTAATTATAGTAATAATTAGCTTCCAACAAGGGTTGATGTGTGATTCTACCCAAACAACGATTTGTGATGGGTTGGTATATAATATTTATAAACCAAACTTCACCACAAATCGCCAAAATATCTTTAATATTCAATGTAACAACAATGTTATACATTAAATAGTACTCCAATATTATTAACAACTTTGTAATTTTTTAATATCTTGTAGCTTTTTGTAGCTTATTTTATGATGTAATAGTGAATATCTATTCGGTAAAATAAAACAACAATTACTAATTAGAATACTCTTATGAACATGAAATTTGTTTAAACCGCGTACCAATGCAAACCATGCATAACCATAATAATAATAGTAATAATAGTGAGTAAATATATGATAATTAAAAATATATAAAAAAATAAATAATAATAATAATAATAACAACAACAATTATGAGTAAAATAAATTAGACCAATAATAATAATGCTCTTTTCGTCCTATATTAGTTGCAACACTTTCTATATATGGTTGTCCCATATTAGTTGCAACTTTTCTATTTAGGCATGGACCCACCAATATTTTATCATATATCATCCAACTAATATACTCCACTCATTCATTGATTTATGTGAAAAACATTAAAATGCTACTCCCCTACTCTATCAACTTCTTACAAGTACCACATCACTTTTAATCACATCAACTTTTACAATAAATTAATATAACCTACACCCTACTCTATTAACTTCCTAAAACTATATGCACAAGCTATTGTTGCAACTAATATGGGACTGAGGTAGTAATAAACAAAATGGTCAAATAATGAATGGAGCTGAACTCAACTGAACTAAACTTATTAGAGCTGAATTGAACTGAACTTATTAGAACTGAACTGAACTGAACTTATTAGAACTGAACTGAACTAAACTGAACTTGTTAGAGCTGAACTGAAGTGAACTGACCTTATTAGAGCTGAACTGAACTGAACTGAACTGAAAATAAGTTGAACAGAACAGGCTCATAGTAGACAAACTTATGCTTTAGTCGTCACTTATTGACATTTGGGATATAATGGTCACTAATTGGCATACTTCCTCCGTTTTATTTAAATGTGACACTTTTGGATTCATGGACTACTAGGCAATTTTTCAGAAGGAAAGAGATAGAGAGAAAAAATGGGGACCAATGTGAGAGGAGAGAGATAGATAGAGTTTGTTGGCCCCAAAAGAAAGTGTAGTATCTAATTTGAAACTTACTAAAATAGAAAGTGTCACATTTAAAAAAAAAAGAAGGAAGTATAATAGTCAGTAATTGACATTTATTAGTTACTTATCAATACAACAAAGTTACTACTATTTTATTGTCTTTTGTTTGAACTAGGAAGGAGAGTAGGTGGGCTGTTGTAATTATTGGGCTTAGGTTTAGGCCTGCCTAATTTTAATATTATAATTAGGCGGTCTCTTTCAAGACAAACTCTTATGGGCATTTGGATTGACCTGTAGTAGTTTTAATCGAAATTGTAAGGTTTCTAACTTGAAAGTTCAAGGCTTTAAGATTTCAAAACTTCACTATCTTAATGTTAAAACCTACTATACGATTAAATCTTAATGTTTTAAATTAAAATATTTTGGTCTTACAATGATTTATCAATAAGCGCATGGATAACCGTATACAAAACATACTCTTTTGGTATGATACTGAAAGAGACAACCTCTACTCAGGGGGCTCTTTAGCAAATATTATTAGAATTAGATCTAGATTTAGCATAGAATTAGACCAATCCAAGCCAATTCTAATAGCAACCCAATTTTCTTTGACATATTACTATCCTTAAATATTTTGCACCAACCTAATTTTCTTACATCTTCTCGTCTCTTTAGTTATGTTTGAATCTCGGACTACGACAAACAATTTTTTAGAAATAACTTCGTATACTTACCAAATGGATTATACTCGTTGCTATAAAAACCTAGTCATTAACTGATTAATATATGTGATTAATGAATATATTAAATTGATCGCTCAATGCATTAGACTAATTACTAAATAAATTAAATTATTCACTATATTCAGAAAAGTGGGTCATTTTCTTACGCAAATTATAACATACACCTTGGTGTACCTTGCGGTAGGTACATCCAGGTACTAGGTATATACATTTCGCATGCCAAAGTATCACCAAAACACATTTGCTTCAGTGGTTACATTGCCGCGTTGTGCGTGCTTTCCAAAAATATGGAAAGGGGGATCCTTTTTTTCATTTATACGAAAAAAATTCTAATAAAATTTTTTGATAATTAAAAAAAGAATTTAATGGGACCTCCCCCTTCTTTGTTTGTCTAATTCGAGGGGGAAGGAAGGTCCCGTTGAGTTCTTATACTTTCATATCTATACCTCGATTCATCCAATTACTACAGCGATGAGCCTAATCCAGAATATGAACCATAAAAGAAAATACCTATTAAACCGATCACAAGAATGCCAGCTACAGTACCTATTATCCAAAGAGGAATCCTTCCAGTAGTATCGGCCATTTACCCCGCTTCCCTCCACATTTCTTTCGCCAGGTTTCATTCGATTTGTTGTGGATTGGATGATGGAAAAACCAGCAAGCTACGGCTGAAAAGCTTAGTTTCAAGCCACTTACGCGGGGAAGCAAAAACGAGCAGTTTACGCTTTAGTAGCTACCGTTTTACTGGCTCTCCGAAAAGACCTGTTCTCTTATCGCTTTGAACATTCTCCAGGGCTCCTAGCCCAAAGAGAAAGACAAGGCTGAGTTGCCCCTTCTACCATCTGAGGTGGAATACGGATCCTTCTTTGCTGAGTTTGTTCTATGTTTGCATGGAGGTCGAGGGTTCGAATCTTCACACTAACCAAAATGGTCTCTTTTTAATTTAATTTTCATTTTATTTTTTTCATATAATTAATACTAATTTGTACATTTCATACTTATTTGAACAACATTCATACTCATTTGGACATTGTCATATTTTTTTTATAAGCATTAGAGTATGCTTAATCAATGAACACATAAAACTCAAATGAGTATGCTTATTTTATAAATCAAGAAATATCATAATAAAAAATCAAATAAAATCCTAACCCAGCTCATACTTATTTGAAAAACTCATTTGACTTTATACTCATTTAGGTAACACATACTCATTTGGAAAACTTATACTTATTTGAGAAACTCATACTCATTTGAAATATTCATACTCATTTGGATTCGTACTCATTGAGACTATTCATACTCATTTTGAATATTCATACTCATTTTCCTTCGTACTCATTTTGACCAACTCATACTTATTTTGTTTCGTACTAATTTTGACCAACTTATACTTATTTAGTGTACGTAGAGGTACGTACACTAAGGTGTACCTTTTACCTTCTCATTTTCTTAAAAATTGAACTTACGTCATTTTCTATTTTTTAAAAAAGTAGGCAAACTCTTATAAAATCAACAACCTCTTTAGAGCGAGAAATTTCAAATTGTGTGTTAATTGGGCTCAAAGTGTTAAATGTTAATGCATACCTAGAGCATATGATATAAATTATATATGCAAATGCTAAAATAGGGGGAAAAATTAAGTTACATAAGTCTAGTTGTAATAAGTCAATGAAATGTTAATATCACTCTGATGATGATACATATGGATTTAGAACAAGGAGAGCATTAGACTAATAAAGAACAAATCGAAAACTTGATAACAATCCGTGTTCGAATGAATGAACTACCACCACTTGCCACTAACCAAAGAACCACCAATCTAAGGTATTATTAATGCAATTAGAAATTAATAATCAACCTACTTAATCCCTAACACTCAATTGGAATTGACATGCAAAGAGAATTAAGATTTTAGGAAAATAACTTATCTTCACTCACTAAGTCACCAAGAAAATGTTACGGTTTTCTCTTAAGAGTTTCACACTCTAACTTTCATTCATTTCATTGCATCAATCTTTTTTTACAAGCTAAGATAATACTTCTTATATAGTACAATAAAGGGTAGCTTTACCTTAAAAAATAAAATAATAAAAATACAAAACAAAGCTTAAAATATTCCAACTATGCTGCTGCCAAATTTCAGTCAGCACATCTTCCACCAATTTTGCCTTTTCTCCCTACTGGTTAATCTTTTGGCTACGAAACCAACTGGAGGGTCTTCTACACTTCAGTAGATTTCCAACCATAGGTCACACGCCCCATTTGGATAAGAAATGGCTGCTACCCAAAGTAGAAAGAAAAGAAGGCTGCTGAATCATGTTGAACTGCGTGTAACACCATGGTCCAATGAGAGGCTTTCCTACCTAAGTAAACTTGCTTATTATTGGACCAAATTAAGAAGGCACCTCAAGAAGCTCAATAATGAATCTTGGAGTTTAGTTTTGCTTTCTTATCAAGTCCAAAGCCTTCTCATTCAAGGTTCCTTAAAACCGGACAATTTGGAAACCAAAACTCCACATCTGACATTTGTTGCTGCTACGGCATCATTTCTCAATGGAATACCACCAAATTTTTTAGGATAAATCTTCAAGATGTTAGTGAACCAATGCAATTGGAATCACTCAAAAACTCCAAGTAGCTTGCTCGAAATCATCAAAAAGATTTTGCCGCGCCATAGAGAAAACGTACAAAACAGTTTCTACTTAAAACAACTAAATAGACTATGTTACTAATCTAGTATAAACAAAATTTTTAGGATGATTAATGTTAATCAAGCCCCTTGTTATCTTCTTTAATATCAAAACTAACCATAACCAATAATTAAATAGACTTATTAAGAACTTTAGATTGATTAGGTTAGAGTAGCTAGATGCGTATGCATCATACTCCCCTTCTTTGAAAAAGATTCGTCCTCGAATCTTGTTTTTGAATTTGGAATTTAGGATGAAGAAGATTTGAGAACAAGTCTCCCCTTCTTTAGATACATCTTCAAATTCAAGCTCTTCCTTTTTATCTCCATGGCTCAAAACTGATATAGCATCTTCATTTAAGTTGCCTTCAGTAGCAACTTCACTATCTTCTTTTCCAAGTACTTCTTCTGCTATTTGCTTGATCTCTTTTTCTTCTTTTTCCACTTCAGTTTCGATCACCTTGGTTGTTTCGTCCTTTGACATGGTACCTTTGACATCTTCAACCTCTTTATTAGATAGCCGTAGTTGATGAAGATCTTCCTTTACTTGATGGAAACCTTCAACTATAGTATGAAGTTGTTGACTAAAAGTTCAAGCTTCTCCTTTACACATGAATTGCATAAGCAACCCCTTTGATAAGAACTTGAGAAAAACTCCTTCTTGAGTTCACTTCTCAACTTACTCCAAGTGCTAATCTTTTGTTTTCCATCTTTTCTCCTCTGGGCCTTCAACTCTTCCCACCATCCTAAAGCATGTTTTCTAAAAGAGTACTTGATTAGTCTAAACAAATCATATTCGAAAAGATCATACCTTTCATAGACTGTATCAATTTTGTGAAGCCATCTTTTAAATTTGAATGGACAAAGTGAACCATCAAATTTAGGAATTTGAAAGCTTTCATGGATATCATATATAGAACCCATTGCTTAAGAATAGGAACAACTCATAAAAAACTCCTTGTTGGCTTAAAAGATTTCGTCAGTTTTGCACCTCTTACAAAAAACCAACCCAGATTAATATTAAATGAACTCCGACTAATCTCAAATTTTACCACTAGAAATATCACATCTTGAAACCCAAAAAGGACTTATTAAACACCTAAAAACTCAAAGAAACAAAGGAGATATGGGCAAAACTTTTGAGTAAAATTCTGACTGTTTTTGCGGTTTTGTGTTTAAGTGTTTAAGGCTTAAAACTCTCCCTCCCAAGTTGTGTGAGTGATAAGAATTCTCACAATCCCTTTAGTTCTGATACCAAATGATACATATTAATTTAGAACTAGGAGAGCATTAGACTAATAAAGAACAAATCGAAAACTTGATAACAATCCGTGTTCGAATGAACGAACTACCACCACTTGCCACTAACAAAGAACCACCAATCTAAGGTATTATTAATGCAATTAGCAATTAATAATCAACCGACTTAATCCCTAACACTCAATTGGAATTGACATGCAAAGAGAACTAAGATTTTAGGACAATAACTTAGCTTCACTCACTAAGTCACCAAGAAAACGTTACGGTTTTCTCTTAAGAGTTTCACACTCTAACTTTCATTCATTTCATCGCATCAATCTTTTTTTACAAGCTAATCTAATACTTCTTATATAGTACAATAAAGGGTATCTTTACCTTACAAAATAAAATTATAAAAATACAAAACAAAGCTTAAAATATTTCAACTATGCTGCTACCAAATTTCAGTCAGCATACCTTCCACCAATTTTGCCTTTTCTCGCTACTGGTTAATCTTTTGGCTACGAAACCAGCTGGAGGGTCTTCTACACTTTAGTAGATTTCCAACCATAGGTCACATGCCCCATTTGGATAAGAAATGGATGCTGCCCAAAGCAGAAAGAAAAGAAGGCTGCTGAATCATGTTGAACTGCGTGTAACACCATGGTCCAATGAGAGGCTTTCCTACCTAAGTAAACTTGCTTATTATTGGACCAAATTAATCAGGCACATCAAGAAGCTCAATAATGAATCTTGGAGATTAGTTTTGCTTGCTTATCACGTCCAAAGCCTTCTCATTCAAGGTTCCTTAAAACCGGACAATTTGAAAACCAAAACTCCACATCTGACATTTGTTGCTGCTACGGCTTCATTTCTCAATGGAATACACCAAATTTTGTAGGATGAATCTTCAATATGTTAGTGAACCAATGCAATTGGAATCACTCAAAAAATCCAATTATCTTGCTCGAAATCATTAGAAAGATTTTTCCGCGCCATAGAGAAAACGTACAAAACAGTTTCTACTTAAAACAACTAAATAGACTATGTTACTAATCTAGTATAAACAACATTTTTAGGATTATTAATGTTAATCAAGCTCCTTGTTATCTTCTTAAATCTCAAAACTAACCATAACCAATAATTAAATAGACTTATTAAGAACTTTAGATTGATTAGGTTAGAGTAGCTAGATGCGTATGCATCAGATGATATGTTGCTATAATTCTAATGAAATACTGCACTTGTCACGTTTTACAAATACCTATTATTGGGTTTGTAAGCCCAACAAATCCAACACGGTAAATAGGGCTCGAAAACGCGTTGCGGGTCTCGTGCAAGTAAATGAACATGGAGTAAAGATCGAAGAAAAAGAAAAGAGGAGACGGGCAGACCCAGAGGTCGCGGGTCGCGATATAGGTTATACCTCTTGTAGGCAGCTTGTCATTTGTTTCCGTTTTTGCTTATTCTTAGATCTTGTTTCCTTAATTCTAGTTAGAATAGGATAAATATATTATTTGAACCTAAGTATAAGATAATATTGTTTTCTAAAATAAGATAATATTTGTTTCCTAATTATTATCTTACAATATTAGTTTTTCTTTTTCTATTAGGAATAGTTTTTTTTTTCCTAATCTCTATATAAAGAGGGGTAGGATGCCAATTTCAATGAAGAGTTGTCTCAGTTGATAAGAGAGAAAAATAGTCTTAGTTGAGAAATAAGTCCAGTTAGGAATTGCTAAGAGTAGTTGCTCATAGATTTAGCATAATTGTATAGAGAGGTTTTTGCCCTACTCATATAGGTAGTTGCTCATAGATTTAGCATAATTGTTGAAGCAGCCAAACCCCTAGCTCATATAGGTAAATCTTTTCGCACATGCTCCTGCAATTGAGCACTTTATCAAAGATTTATTAAGAATTTTAATTCAACCTCCTTTTCATTGCAGTAACAAGCACTATCCTCAATGAATTTGAGACCTAACGTTGTATTAGACATCAAATTGAGCTTTCCTTAGTTAAAGGTTGATCAATAGGCTTAAGACCCATCCCTATGTTCATTTTGTTCACTAGTTCCCTTGACAACGGTTTTGTAAACGTATCTGCCAAGTTCACATTAGATTGAACAAAATCAATGGTTATACAACCATTCCTTATCATCTCGTGTACATAGCTATGTGTAACCCCAACGTGCCTTGACTTGCCATTGTAGACTTCACTATACGCTTTGGCTATTGTGGATGCACTATCACAATGGATAGCTAGAGGAGACATTGATTTGACCCAAAAGTCAACCTCACTCAACACATTCCTTAGCCATTCCGCTTCTTGACAACAAGAAGCTAATGCGATGAATTCCGATGTCATAGTTGAATCGGTAATACATGTTTGCTTCTTAGATGCCCATGAGACGGCATCTCCTCCAAGAAGAAACACCGATCCACTTGTAGAAGAATAATCTTCCTTATTGGATATCCAACTAGCATCCGAGTACCCTTCTATTATTAAAGGTTCTCCCGTATAAGTTAAACCATAATCTTTGGTTTTGTTGAAATACCTTAGTACTCTTCTCAAAGCTTGCCAATGCAACATACTAGGTTTACTAGTATACCGGCTAAGCTTGCCAATAGCAAATGCTATATCCGGCCGAGTGCTAGTCATAGCATACATCAAGCTTCTAACCAAGCTTGCATACTACAATTGAGCAATAGGAGTACCACTACTCGGAACCAAGTGAATACTAGGATCCATCGGAGTAGCAAAATGAGACGAGTTTGACTCATTATACCTCTTTACCACTTTCTCATTGTAATGAGCTTGTGATAAAGAAATAGTCCCTTTACCTCTCTTATTCTAATACCAAGAATAACATCCGCTTGACCCAAATCTTTCATTGAGAATCTATTTGAGAGAAAAGCTTTAGTATTTTTCACTTGTTCCAAATCATTCCCAAAGATGAGCATATCATCAACATATAGGCAAATTATAACTCCTTTACCGTTATTATCAAATTTGCTATATACACATTTATCGGACTGATTTATTTTAAACCCATTAGCCAAAATTACATCATCAAATTTTTGATGCCTTTGCTTTGGTGATTGCTTAAGTCCATACAAAGATCTAACTAACTTGCAAACCTTAGACTCTTGACCTTTGACCACAAATCCTTCAGGTTGATTCATGTATACTTCTTCCTCCAATTCACCATTAAGGAATGCCGTTTTAACATCCATTTGGTGAATTACAAGACCATGAATCGCCGATAAAGCTATCAATAGTCTAATGGTAGCAATTCTAGCTACCGGAGCATAAGTGCCAAAGTAATCGATACCATATTTTTGCCTAAAACCTTGGACCACTAACCGAGCCTTGTGTTTTAATATGGTTCTATCGATTTTTCGTTTTTTTACGAAAATCCATTTACAACCTAAGAGTTTGCAACCGGGAGGTAAACTAGCTAAAACCCATGTATTATTTCCCATTATTGAATCCATTTCATCATTCACAGCCTCTTTCCAAAAGGCGGAATCATGAGACTTCATAGCCTCATCAAAGGTCTTAGGATCCTCCTCCATATTGTAACAATATGAAAATTGAGTCACAGTTGACTCCCTTGACCCTTCAACTAAATAAAGTTGAAAATCCGGTCCAAAAGATTTCTCTTTTCTAATTCTTTTACTTTTCCTAATTTTCGGTGTTGTGGTTTCATGATCATCATTGACGTCACCCACAACCTTGGAACTAGTACTAGGTATCATGTCCTTTGGTTTAGGAATCAAAGAGAAACGAGTCTCATCAAATATTTCATCCCTTGACTCTATCACGGTGTGAATAGAGACAAAATCATTATGTTCAATAACATAAAACCTATAGGCTTTGATATTTTCCGCATAGCCTATAAAAATGCAATCAATTCCTCTTTCACCTAAAGTTTTATGTTTAGGTTCCGTCAATTTGCCAATAGCCCTACATCCCCATACCTTAAGGTAGTTTAGATTAGGCTTTTACTTTGACCAAAGTTCATATGGGGTAGTCTTGTTCCTTTTATTAGGAACCCTATTTAAAATATAGCATGCCATTAAAATAGCATCACCCCAAAAACCGTCACTTAGACCCGAACCCGAAAGCATGGTATCAACCATTTCTTTTGAAGTCCTATTTTTCCTTTCCGCCACACCATTACTTTGAGGTGAATATAGTACGGTAGTTTCATGGATTATTCCAGTGGAATTAAAATAACTAGGATTATAGTATTCACCACCCCTATCCGTCCGAAGTCTTTTAACTTTTTCATTAAGTTGAAGTTCCACTTCGGTCTTATAGATCTTAAACTTTTCAAGTGCTTCATCTTTTGAGAATAAATAAATGTAGCAAAACCTTGAAAAATCATCAATAAAAGTTGCAACCTATTTTTAAAGATGGTGAACTATGAAAGTCACACAAGTCACTATGCACCAATTCTAGCAATACCGATTGTCTTGCCACACTAGGAAAAGGATTCTGTGTAATTTTGTTTAACATACATGTCTTGGACTTCTAAATTCAAATCAAAGGAAGGTATTAAACCTAACTTAGACATGTCATATATTCTAGAGTATTTTGTCAGAAACAACCTTCTATAGTCACAGTTTTGCGAAAAAAAACCTTTTAAATATTTTTTTGCAACTTACAACCTTGAACCACAATATTTTAGCGAAATAACACCTTTTCTGGATTTCCTTCATTGACTGTTAACTCTAGTCCATTGACTGTTAACTTGTATTTTTTTCTTCAACATTTTCGTTCTCTCCTCTTTCCCTCTTGTTTCCCCTCTCAATTATCATAGAAAGCATGGTACCTCCCTAAAATCATTTATTCTCACTAAAAGCTTTCACCATTGTGTCCAAGAACCCTAAGTTTGGTATCTAAGAAGTCTAATGTGAGATTTCACCATAGTGTCCAAGAACCCGGATTATCTTGTGTCTAAGAATTCCTTGTAGCCTCCGCAAACCCGCACTCACATTTCACCATTGTTGAAGGGAAAGAGAATTTTCAAATTTTGGTGAGCAAGAACCCTTATTCTAGGGTGGGGAAAAAAGCTTTTAGTTTTTGGTGAGAATGAATTATTTAAGGGTCGTTGCTCACTTTCTCCCCGAATTATCATGTTTCCAAGAAGTCCTTGTAGCCACCACAAACCCGCACTCACATTTCACCATTGTTGAAGGTAGAGAGAAATTTCAGATTTTGGTGAGCAAGAACACTAATTTCGATTTTGGGCAAGAAATTTTTTAGTTTTGGTGAGAATAAATGATTTTGGAGAGACAATAGGTTTTATAAGATAAATAAGAGGGAAACAAGTAAAAAAAGGAGGGAACAAAATTATCAACCAAAAAAACAACCAACTAACAGTTAATGGACAACAATTAACGGTCAATGACGAAAATTCACAAAAGGTGTTATTTCACAAAAATATTTTGGTTTAAGGTTGTGAGTTGCAAAAAAAAAATTAAAAGGTTGTTTTTCGCAAAACTGTGACTATAAAAGGTTGTTCCTGACAAAAAAACTCTATAATCTATGAAAGTTCACATGACATAACCGATTGTGCCATAGAGAAGAAACATAAAGCACGTAAATAGAACTAGCAATTTTATTATCAATGCTAAACTTAAACATTCCATTACAAAAGTAACCTTGACCAACATAAATACCACTCTTAGACACTACAAATTTATAGGATTCAAAAACAATCTTAAAACCAAACTTATTCAAAAGACCTCCCGACACAAGGTTTTTCCTAACTTTCGGAACATAAACAACATCCCGGAGAGTTAGAGTCTTTCCCGAGGTTAACAACAATTCTACTTGGCCAATTCCCTTAGCCTTTACCGTAGAATCATTCCCCATATACAAAATTGGACCATCATACAATTCCTTCAAAGACTTGAAATGGTGCCTATTACTGCACACATGTCGAGAAGCTCCCGAATCAATCCACCAAGAATCATCAACCTGCACAACATTAATTTCAGAAATCATAGCAACAAAATTCATTTCTTCAATTATGTTTTCATGTGCAACCATACCTTGGTTTTGACCAACACTAGGTTGATCTTTATTTGTCGTCTTCTTTTTCTTCCAAGACGGACAATCCTTCTTCAAATGAGGACCATTGCACACCCAATAAGTGAGAGTTTTCCTCTTCTTGTTTGCAACATTGGTTTTTGATTGGGCATTGGATTTCTTGGTCCCATTAGACCCACCAACCTCTACCATATTAACAATATACTTAGGAGCACTAGAAATAGTGTCCTTAACCCTATGTTGAGCCCGGATCCCTCTTCAATACGAAGATGAGTTCCTGATTGCTCCATGGTAAGATCCTCCTTCTTATGTTTCAAAGTATGTATAGTGTCTTTCCAAGAAGTTGGTAATTTATCAATAATAGAAGCAACGACAATTGCTTCATCCATTACCATACCATGTGACCTTATTTGATTTAAAATGTGATGAACTTCGTGAAATTGCTCCATTATAGGCCTTTCATTAGTCATTTTAAACATATTAAAATTACTAACAAGAAACTTCTTACTTGAAGCATCTTCCGAGATGTACTTGGCCTCTAGAGGATCCAAAAGCTCCTATGCACTCTACACATTTTGGTAAAGATCAAACAAGGCATCCCAAAGTGCATTGAGATATGACCATGACAAATGTAGTCATCATTCTCCCACTTTGTTCGCGTCCTCGTAGTCTCCAAGGGTTCCTCAACCCCTTCTTCCGGATAAGCCGGAATTGGTGTTGTAAGCACATACACAACATTCAGAGTTATTAAGAAGAAATGAATCTTCTTCTGCCAACGACGAAAACCCACCCCTTCAAACTTATCCAACTTTTAGAAGTTCAAAGTTAGGTCCTTGAGTGATAAAGCCATATCCGTAAGGAAAGTAAACTAATACTCCCTCCGTCCCCCAAAGGATTTCCCATTTCATTTGGGCACAAAGTTTAAGGAGTGATGTTGATGTGGGCCTAGTTTTCATTTTAAAATGGAAAAGTAAGATAGTTGGTATTTTTTAGAATTGTCTATTAAGAGAGAGTGTGTGGGGTCAAATACTTTTTGTAAGGAAAATAATATTATAGTAGGTGGGCCATATCCAAATAAGGAAATGGTAAATGTAATTGGGACAAACATAAATGGAAAAATGGGAAATCCTTTGGGGGACGGAGGGAGTAGATTGTTAGAAGATGAACAATGTAACAAGAGGGAACCGGAAAATACACAACACCAAAGCACGGAAACTACGCTTTCCTATTAGTTTTATTTCGCCCCTCTAGGATCACCGAGTTACACGAAATTACTAATGAGATACAATGGAGTAAACAATTCACTTCTTTGATCTTAGAAGTGAATCCTTAAGAACTTGTGTTTGATGTGTTTATGAAAAACACTTAAGAAAGTTAATCAGAAATTTTTAAGAAAGTTAATCAGAAATTCTTAAGCAAGCAATACTTCAAGTTGTTTTTAAGGATGGAGTGAGCCTCCTCCTTTTATAGTAACACATGCAAGGGACCTCATTAAGGACCTTTAATAGGCTCCTTAATAGGGCCCTTAAATCAGAGAATAAAGGCCAGCAATAACCTTGCAAAATCGCTCATAAACGAGCAAAAAAGCTTCAACGGATATAAACAGGCATATCACAAAACTGAAGCGTCAAAGGCAGTGCCCCGTCGCGACTCGCGACCACGGGTCGCCGCCCGCGAGCTGGCCTGCTCCCCTTTTCTCTTATTTTCCGGAATTAAAACCTTCACCTCTATTTGATTCCCCCATATGTGAACTAACTAAACCCATTACCCTTAAAAATGTTCCAACAAATACAACGTGTTAGCTACACAGCCATAATATCATTGTTTGATCTGATTTTTCATTTCATAATTGTTGTAAGTATAGGTACACCATTAAATTTGAGCACGGATTTCTTTGAACGTGGTTCTTGATCGCAACAACTATTTCTTGATCTTGGCCGTTTCTTGCACACGTCTGTGTTCTTTTGATGATCGTCAATTTTGGCTGCTGATAAAAGGTTTTTAGTGTGTCGTTAAGGCACTAAGAATCACTTAGCAAACAAAACTTATAAACCTAACGAGCAACTACTATGAACAGAGTAATTGCAAGTCAAGGGTCGAACCACAAGGAAAATGGGATTGACTAAGGTCTACTAAGTCCAAAACTACCCAAGTGAAGGGTTTTTGGGGTGTAAGATTGAATTAGCTACCAACTAAAAACTAGCTGTCGAATACCAACTAATAATCAAATAAGAGAATTAATATAATAAGGAAAACACTAGAGTTCGGGCTACTCGTATGAACTTGGGCTAGACAACGATAATCAACACTAAAGCGATTCACAACGATGACAATACAAGGTTAAGTTTCCGTCTAATTTACTTGAGTCCTCTCTCGAATGGTCCTCAAGAGTAATCGATTAATCAATCAACCAAATCCTCTTTCGAATGGTCTTTGGTCATTTGATTAATAGATTCAATGAGATCGAAAAACCGCCAATTAAAGGATCCCCTTAATTCCTACCCAATCCTTTGGTCTAGAAATCAAGTCGAAACATGGGAATGACAAAAGGGATTAAAGTTCGATTAAGAACAATAGAAACCCTAAGTGCCCTAACATAAATGTGATCAAGATCTATCCTAGGGTGTCAAAACACCACATTCAATGCATAAAGATCCAATTGAATCATAAAAAGCATTAACAATCTACATTAAGCCCTTAATTCATACTTTCGCCCAAGATAATGAAGTACTCACTAATCATGGATTCTAAGCAAGAGATATTAATGAAATTAAAGATGACTAACAAAGCAATTAAAGTAAAGAGAAGAGGGATTGAAAGAAAATTACTTGAATTGAATTAATGATTCGATCATCAAAGTTGGAACAATGAGAAAACAAAGAGTTTGAGAGAGTTTTCAGAAGTTAACTAAGTAATTAGAGTCTAAAGTATGAGATAATAAGTCGACAAAAACGCTAAACTATTTATAATGTTCATTAAACTAAGACGGAAAAACGGGGTCAAAACCCGAAATCAGGTCGCCACGGTCGTGGCACCTTAAAATTGTCGAGGCAGAAGGTAATCTCAAACGAAACTGCTTCCATGCAAGTCAGGTGCCACGGTCGTGGCAAAATCACCACGGTCATGGTGATCTGACTTCGTCGAGTCAGTCCCAAATCTTCAACAATTTGTCTTGCCTGCTACAGGTCCCCACGACCGTGGTGAATGTGCCACGGCCGTGGTGGCCTGATGGTCAGCAGACAACTCAACTTCAAACGATCATATTTCTCTCGTCTCTTTTAGGAATTGGGCTTATGACCAGTCGTTGGAAAGCTATCGAAACGAGCTAACCTCTCACTGGAATCACCTTAATTAAATTTATAGATCAAAAGTTATGTCTATTTGAAATTCAACAGTCCACAACTAGTCTTCCAATGATCATATGACTTCAAAAACCTGCTAGTTAGCCTGGAAATCATCCAAAAACAACTAAACAGATAACGAAGCGACAATATAACTCAAAGGTGACAAAAACCATACAATGCTAGGCTTAAATGCTCTAAACTACATGCAAGGACACTAAAATGACCAACAATTAAGCACAATAAAGTGCTTATCAAACTCTCCCAAGCTAGTCCAACTGCTTGTCCTCAAGCAATGCAAATCAAATTCATGGGTAAGAGTTCAATGACTCCTCACAATAATACGCATGCCAAGATAGAGAATAAAGACCTTTCAAACCTTTTCATCAATAAATGCAAAACACTATCAAGTCTCAAAGTTTATAGCACAAGGAAAAGCAACCAATCTTACCACAAGTTCTCCCCCAAGCTTGGCTCAGTTATATGGACGGTAGCTCTCACTTTAGTCGTGCTCAAAGTTTCTCGTGTGTTTATATGGTTACAATGATCTCTCAAGGCTCAATTCCGTTGACTATATCCTACCATAGGCTTGCATATCTTCTCACTCTTCATCGCGTGAGACATAAGTTCTTTTCAAGAATCATGAGGACTTTATCGAGGTTGTAATGAAGGCTAAAGGTAAGGGTGTGGATACATTTGGGAATTTGGTGCTAAATAGGGGAAAGTGAAGCTTTCTAAATCAACACCAACTAGACAAACGATAACCCAAAATCATAAAACTTCGCAACAACCACTCAACCAACCAATAATAGCTCCTCCAATAGCATCCTCTAATCTCACTTTATTAAGCCTAAGAACAAAACCACAATTTTTTTTTTGTTGGGATGTTTGATGTTCTCATTTTTTTCTTTTTTTTTCTTTTACTAATAAGGGAGAGAGATAGGAGATCAATAAGAAGTACGGAGGAGGTGAACTCAACACAGAACGTGAATTCAACCAAAGCACACATCATACAACCAACTCAAATCACTATCAGAGCACTGAATCACAAGATATACCACTCACCAATCTAGCTTCACAATCCCCTAAGTTAGAAAATCGGTAGTAGGCTAAAAATACGGTTAAACAAGAAAACAGGCTTAGGTTCACGAGGGTGACAAAGGAGATAAGATAATGTGGGTGGCATTTGGCAATGTAGTTCATATACATAATGAACGCCTCAATCATATTCAAGAAACCAGTCAATGCAATTTGAAGGAGAATCAATGCAAGTTCTAGAGAACATTCGTCAAGGAAGAGCATCACACAACAAGCTGATAAGACTGAAAAGATGCCAGTCTATAAGGCTATGAAAACATGCTCTCACAAAGGGTATAGCTACCAACATCGGTCGAGCTGTACAAGAGGGAGACCAATCGTACCACAACCCAACAATTCCTTGGCCTACTAGAGACTATCAAAGCATTCCTTTTTCAGTTTTTTTTAGTTTTCAGGTCATCAAGAAAAGACACATGCGTACCAAGGGCGGAGTTTAGACCTAAATGCAATCTATATGCACAAGCAAGGCTAAAGGAATCTACATGCACCCTAAACATGATACTAAATGCTAAAATTCAACCTAAACATGACACTAATATGCAACTAATGCAAACTATATGCAACTAATATACACATCTTCCCCCAAGCTAAACCACACAGTGTCCTCACTGTGAAAAGTCTAATGATAACAAAAGCAAGGGGGGAAAGATTCACTGGTCGGGAGGGGGGTCGGGAACCACGTGAGTCGAGCTTATCCCCTTAAGGTCAGCAATCGAGTTCCCAATGACATCTTTATATTTTTGCAATATCTTAATAAATTTTGGCATAGAGATGTCATCAAGAGCCGAGTTAACAATAATAGGATAAGTACATGCATCATCAAGGAAAACACACTTAAGAGAGGAGGGAAGGGGTTTTAACTCCACCTTAGGAGGAGGCTTAGAAATCTCCTCTTTATCAATGGAAGCGGCAAGGACCTTCAACTCCGCCTCATGTGTCTCCTCGGCGATAGTTTTATCAACACGCATAGATATTTTCTTCACCTCATCAATGTTCAAACTTGGTGCTTTAGTGATAGAAGTATAGGGCTCATCATCAGTGTGAGCTTCTCTCTCAAAACCTTCCATTTCACTCTCCACATGACCAACCCGACAAACTCTCTCAATCATGGGTCTCTTCAATGTTTTGGAGAACTCAAACACAACCTTCTCATTGGCTACCTCAAATGTGATTGTATCATTTCTGCAATTTATAGCGACGCCCAATGTTTAAAGAGCCTCTCTTCCAAGAATGAGAGGAGTCTCCGGATCTTCCTCCATATCCATCACCACAAAATCACACGGCACCAAGACATGCCCAACTTGTATCGGAACATCCTCCAACTCACCATGCGACGTTCTCAAAGATTGATCCGCCAATTGAATAGTCTTCCTTGTAGGAAGAAGAGGTAAATTTAGGCGCTTAGCTATGGATAGAGGCATCAAACTCACACTCGCACCCAAATCGGCCAATGCATCTAAGGCTCGAGGTCACCTATCTTCACTGGCAAAGTGAAGCTTCCGGGGTCTCTTTGCTTCTTAGGCATATCTCGTTGCACTAGAGCACTTACTTGGTATGGCAATTTGATAACCTCATCTTCAACCTTTCGTTTGTTGGAGAGGATCTCCTTCATGAACTTGGCATAGGCTGGCATTTGAGACATGGTTTCAAGGAATGGAATGTGTATTTAAAGGCCTTTAATAACTTGGAGGAAATTAATGAATTTGTCGCTCAACTTCCTCTCCATCAACTTTTGAGCATATGGGACCGGTGACACATAGGTCTTAGGTGGAGGAGGTGTTGCCAATAGAGGTTTGTCACCAACTTGCTCATTGATATGGGGAAAATTAGGTCGTTACTAATAACCCTAAAAACAAACTAATACCTAACTAGACCACTAAACTAAGTAAAGTGGTAAGTAAGGGTCATTCTTCCACAAGGACTAAGGAACATTGATATGTGTTAATTTAACGATAAGCTAGGCCGAAAAGGAATCGAAAGGTGTCAACTACCAATTAAAATCTATTAAACTAAAACTAAGTACCAAAGATCAAATAGGATTAGGGAAAGAGATCCAACACCAACTAATCATGATTTAGGGAATTTGATGGGTGAAACATGGAGGAAAGGAAACCAAACAACTAATTGAGGTTATTGACTCTTAACTAGCTCTAAGCCCTCTCTCAAGGGTGCATAAAACTACCTAGATCACATAATTAAGCCACTCTCATGGTCTCAAACATGCAATCAAGGGATAATCACAATGTTAATCCACAAAACCCTCACTAAAATCTCACTCTCATGAGTAATTAAGAAAGATAATAGCATAAATGTCAACCTTAATCTCCTCTCTCGATTTGATTAAGGCATCAATAAAACAAGCATCCAAGTGGCCAACTAGAATGCAATCAAATAGTAATCATGCCATTAATCAATTAATAAGCCTAATCAAACTCCTAATTTCATATTCAAACACCCAAAATCAACCATAGTTGGATTTTCACCCAAACCCTACCCAACAAACTACTCCATAAACACAAAAATGAGAGCTTTAGTGAAATTAACAACTAATATCATGATACTACATTAATCTAACATTAAACTAAACAAAATAGACCATAAATAACTAAACTAAGCATGAATAATTAATCTAATAAAAACAATTTAGATAAAGCAATAAAAGAAGATAGATAGAGTAAGAAATGCTCATTGATAGATTGTTGAATCTTTGAATACAAGTTGTCACGCTTGAATATCCCATCTTCAATCTCTCTTTGAGTTTTCTCACTTTTCTCTCTAAACTAAGCTATGGAGGCTAACCCTCCCTAAAACTAGGGTCTTCAAGGTTCCAAGTTTGAAAATCAGAATTTTTCTTTTTTAAGTTTAGGTAAAAAGAGTATTTATACAACCCCCAACTACGGGCAAAAAGGGAAAAAGAAAATAAAATAGACGCTTTCCGTAACCCCGAAGTGATCGGGAGATCCATAATGGTGATCGCCCGATCACCATGAGGCAGAAAAAGTCACAGCTGTGATCGGGCGATCCTCGGATGGATCGGGCGATCACACTATCCGTCAGCACAGGACAGTTGAACTTGTAAAGGTAATAACTCCTTCGTTTCTTGTCGGAATCAAGCGTGTGAACTCTTGTTGGAAAGCTATTGAGATGAACTTCCATCTCCAACTTGAATCACTACCAAATGATGTTTAGTTTGTGAGATATGATCTTTTGAAGTCAACCGTTGTGCAAAACATGAAGGAAACTTGGTAGATTTTGCTTCCTTAACCTCCTTTTGCCTTTCTTTCTTCATTACTCCTGCTCTAAACCTTGTATATGCATTATTAGGCTTTTTTAGGTAAATTAAATGGTTACTTTGATAGTACCTACATACAACACGAATGAAATGGCATAAAAAGGTCATAGAAAATGAGCGAAAAGACTAAAAATCTACAAAAGAGCTACAATCACTAACAAAACGTGAATTGAGCAAAATGAAACTATAATTTGCAAGATAATGAAGAAAAATGATTCAAATCAAAGGAAAATAAGAGGTTTAGAGTGATATAAATATCAATCATCAAACTCCCCCAAACTTGATTCTTTGCTTGTCCTCAAAACAATCAACATGCATAACAAGGGGGATGCAAAAGGTGACTCAACAAAACTAAACAAAAATGAGATCACCAAATAGTGAAAGAAAAAAGGAAAAAGAAAAACTAACTCACTTTCGTAGGAATCACGGTTGCATTTA
This sequence comes from Patellifolia procumbens, assembly GCA_947645195.1. NCBI lineage: Eukaryota > Viridiplantae > Streptophyta > Magnoliopsida > Caryophyllales > Amaranthaceae > Patellifolia > Patellifolia procumbens. The sequence continues at coordinate 2,841,588 of CANSGD010001541.1, forward strand.
GCTTATGCAACAAGCCCTTTAAACCCCTAGGATGACCCTAGTGGACGAGGATGGTCTCGTGAGGGTTTTCAGAAGGCATACCCACAAAGCCAACACACCAACTCAAACAAGCAACAACCCAAGAATGGCAACATCACCAAGGTGTGAGAGATAGAGTCAAGAGTGGACCACAAGCAAGCATATATGAGAATGTTTTCTTTCAATTCCAACACAACACATGAGTAGAGAAGGAGGTTATGAGATGATCTAAACTAAGGTATAAATTCAACAAATCCTGTAACTCTTCCACTACCTCCAACTCTATTGCTCCAAGGGTCACTTAGTTCACAAACTCATGTAGAGGATGAGAAAACCGGCTCAAGTAACTCTAGTCCTCAATGTGCGGAAGATTTTCCCCCAAACTTAGCATTTTCATTATTATGGAGATGAAGATATGGAAAAAGTGATGCAACTACCAAGGAGTGCGGGGCTTAGTCTTCGCTCTCTTTGTGCGGTCCGTCCACTCACGAGGCAGACATGTTTCTCATGCACGGTACCAAGTACTCGGTCGGAGACGCACTAGGAGGAAAAGCATTCATACTCAAGTCGCAACGATCCCGTCGCCACTAGGGAGTTATACTTCACTTTTTCGAACCCCCACTTGAGCATTGGAATGCGCTAGTACCTTGGTTACTAACCACCCTTTCGCAACTTTTATTGAAAACATGCAATTTTTTTTTCTTTTTCATTTTTTTGAGGCTACTAGCCTTTTCATGAAACCAATTTTTTCTCTTTTTTATAGGGTGGTGAAAATGCCAAACTATTTGGGGGTAGATCATCAAATGCACTAGGGGACCCAAGTTATGAGAACCAAGTAAGGACTTTCTATATCATGAAGGATAGAACTAAGCGACTTATTTAAGGAGAATTTTGTTGTTTTTGTTTTATGAGCTATTTGACTTGATGACAAAGCAACAAAGTTTAAGTCATCTCAAAGCTCCCTAATCTACACATGTTCCAATTTTATTAGGTCACATAATTCCATTCTCATTCCCGCTTGCTTGGGTCATCATAAACTCTTTTAAATAGAAATGACCTTGGGTTTTATTAATTCCATTTTTTTCTAAAAAAAAGTTTTCTTGACAGGAAAAAACGGAAACAAAAGAAAAGAAAGAAAAATGAGAAGAGAAAAAAAAAGAAAATATTTTTAGATGTTGAAATTTATTGAAAATGTAAAAAAAAAATACAGGAAAAAAAAATTTATATACACCTCCCATTTCCCCTAAGCCATCGAATAGCTATCCCCCCAAACTTGAATAAAGCATTGTCCTCAATGCTTAAAATATGGAATCAAGGGAGGGAGAGGGGAGGGGAGAAAGAAACATTCAACCAATTTGCATATGCTTCACAAATCATAAAGTATTGAACAAAGAGAAAATGAAGGGTACTACCGAATAGTAGGTGAGTGAAAACACTCGCAAATGAGCCGATTTCTCCCATTCTAATCAACTTTCTTCAAACCATGATTTGCTTCCCACGTGCTATTGAGAATGGGTGCTATTCCAATTATATACCTAAACCAAAATCAAGGATAGAAAAGAAATTTGAGTAGTACTAAAAGAAATAAAATGAAAGCAATAAATCACAGGTTACTTCCCGAGAAAGGCTTATTTAAGGTCCTAAGCATGACCTTTTTAGTAAATATCCCGACAAAGATCGCAAGAGTTTGTCATATACACATTTCAATTATTATTAAGTATGCAATGACAAAATGAAAAGTGAGCACGAAGTGTAATACAACTTCATGCCAATGAGGAGAAGAATGCCGAAAAGAAGAAGGGTCAAAAGGGAAGATAAGAAAATAAGAAGGGGAATCAAAATAAGAAGACAAGGAAGAATAAAGTGGCAAACTCTCCTCAAGAAACTCTTTTTGCTTGGCAATCTCACTCTTTTCCTCAAAATTAACCCATTTGGTCATTCGGAATTCAAATGCGACAAGAGACTCATCTAGTGGAGGCATTTTAAGAATATAAGGCAATGAGATTGGAAGGGAAGGAAGTAAATCGAGCTTTTGTGAAAATGGGATATAGGGTGAAGGAATAGAAACTAAGGTTTCACAAATGACTTCTCCTATATCACAAGTCTTCGAATCACACACTTTTTCAACCAATGACTCCCTACAAACATTCTTCCCATCGTCTAAGACCTTAAAAACATCATTAACCACAAAATGAGGTATCTCACTCTCAAATTGACCAAGGTCTTCACTCGACAAAGAAGGGATATGATAACATGAGTTTCCAAGATTAGATACATCCTCCTCCTCAACTTTATCTTCACTCTCAACAAAACCCACAACATCATCATTTTAAGCAAACCCCCATAAATCAATAGCGCCCTTAACAATGTTAAGTCAATTTTAACTTGCCGCGAAGGGTCATCGATAGATTGAAGGTCGGATTTAGGAAAGGGCTCTAAATTGACATTTTCATTCACATTCCTCTCATCTAGTTTTGCTTCTTCATTCATGTGGGAAAGAACAAAGGTAGAATGAGGGTTTAGGATGGGGATAGAGGGGGTGAGGTCAAGGCTTTTTGAAAGAGGGTTCTCGTTAGCTCCATTCGTTTTAACCTCTTCAAATTCGTCATCATCATAAATAAAACCTTAAGAAACCTTAAACTCATGCAACAATGATGATAATTTAGCCTCTATATCACACTTTTTCCTCAACTCTTCCTTAATAGCCTCATGCAACATCCTTTTTATTTCCATTTGGCTCTTCATAAATTCTAAAATTTGTGCCTCAAATGGATTCAAATTAGAACTTATCTCACAAGCCATTTCTCCATTAACAAGTTGATCAAAAAGAAGCTCAAATCTAGATTTTGATGGTTCAGATTGCAAAGAAAATTGAAAACCAATTTGAGGAGAAGGATCACAATCAAGCACATGAGGATTAATCATAGGGTCATGAGGCGCATCATTGAAATTCATACCAAAATTTGAAGAATATTGAGAAGTAGCATGAATATCATTCACGTTAGAGTGTACCTCGTTACAATGAGCATATAAAAGAGGTGGACTAGAAGCATGCATATTAGGCTCGCTAGGGAGAATATTAGACACATCAAGGGACCTCATGCAAGAATTGGTAGAATCATGACAATTTACATAAGCTTCCCAATCATAGGTATCCCTAGCAAACCACGTATAGAAATTCCAAGCTTCATCCAAAGATGTAGTTCGAAATTCACCATTAAACATATTCTCAATCACTTCTCTAGTATACTCATTTAACCCCCAATAAGTTATCTCACAAGCCTCCCAAAGATTATACCCATGGTAATTGAGAAAGTCATCAAGTCTATTGAAGAACTTCCAAAAGGGTTCATTTTCAAATTGAGATAAAGAAGTGCTTGCCATTTTCCTTGTTTTTTTTATATAAAAAAGGAAAAAACTATGCACAATGACCTAGACTCATCTAATCAATACAAGTCAGTGAAAGACGAAGTCCCCGGCAACGGCGCCATTTTGATAAAGGGAAAATTAGGTCGTTACTAATACCCCTAAAATCAAACTAATACCTAACTAGACCACTAAACTAAGTAAAGTGGTAAGTAAGGGTCATTCTTCCACAAGGACTAAGGAACATTGATATGTGTTAATTTAACGATAAGCTAGGCCGAAAAGGAATCGAAAGGTGTCAACTATCAACTAAAATCTATTAAACTAAAACTAAGTACCAAAGATCAAATAGGATTAGGGAAAGAGATCCAACACCAACCAATCATGATTTAGGGAATTTGATGGATGAAACATGGAGGAAAGAAAACCAAGCAACTAATTGAGGTTATTGACTCTTAACTAGCTCTAAGCCCTCTCTCAAGGTTGCATAAAACTACCTAGATCACATAATTAAGCCACTCTCATGGTCTCAAACATGCAACCAAGGGATAATCACAATGTCAATCCATAAAACCCTCACTCAAATCTCACTCTCATGAGTAATTAAGAAAGATAATAGCATAAATGTCAACCTTAATCTCCTCTCTCGATTTGATTAAGGCATCAATAAAACAAACATCCAAGTGGCCAACTAGAATGCAATCAAATAGTAATCATGCTATTAATCAATTAATAAGCCTAATCAAACTCCTAATTTCATATTCAAACACCCAAAATCAACCATAGTTGGGTTTTCACCCAAACCCTACCCAACAAACTACTCCATAAACACAAAAATGAGAGCTTTAGTAAAATTAACAACTAATATCATGATACTAAACATTAATCTAACATAAAACTAAACAAAATAGACCATAAATAACTAAACTAAGCATGAATAATTAATCTAAGAAAAACAATTTAGATAAAGCAATAAAAGAAGATAGATAGAGTAAGAAATGCTCATTGATAGATTGTTGAATCTTTGAATACAAGTAGTCACCCTTGAATCTCCCATCTTCAATCTCTCTTTGAGTTTTTTCACTTTTCTCTCTAAATTAAGCTATGGAGGCTAACCCTCCCTAAAACTAGGGTCTTCAAGGTTCCAAGTTTGAAAATCAGAATTTTTCTTTTTTAAGTTTAGGTAAAAAGAGTATTTATACAACCCCCCACTACGGGCAAAAAGGGAAAAAGAAAATAAAATAGACGCTTTCCGCAACCCCGCAGTGATCGGGCGATCCATAATGGTGATCACCCGATCACCATGAGGCAGAAAAAGTCACAGCCGTGATCGGGCGATCCTCGGATGGATCGGGCGATCACACTATCCGTCAGCACAGGACAGTTGAACTTGTAAAGGTAATAACTCCTTCGTTTCTTGTCGGAATCAAGCGTGTGAACTCTTGTTGGAAAGCTATTGAGATGAACTTCAATCTCCAACTTGAATCACTACCAAATGATGTTTAGTTTGTGAGATATGATCTTTTTAATTCAACCATTGTGCAAAACATGAAGGAAACTTGGTAGATTTTGCTTCCTTAACCTCCTTTTGCCTTTCTTTCTTCATTACTCCTGCTCTAAACCTTATATATGCATTATTGGGCTTTTGTAGGTAAATTAAATGGTTACTTTGATAGTACCTACATACAACACGAATGAAATGGCATAAAAAGGTCATAGAAAATGAGCGAAAAGACTAAAAATCTACAAAAGAGCTACAATCACTAACAAAACGTGAATTGAGCAAAATGAAACTATAAATTGCAAGATAATGAAGAAAAATGATTCAAATCAAAGTAAAATAAGAGGTTTAGAGTGATATAAATATCACTCATCACTCATGAGTCTCCCCCGTCTCCTTGTCCTCTCCTTTTCTTTCAACATCAACCTCTCTCTCAATTTCTTCCCCTTGAGCATCATTCTCAACCTCCTCAACTTCACTTTCCTCACACTCATTGGGCATCTTGGGGCCCTCATAGTTCGTTCCCGACCTCAAATGGATGGCTTTGGCTTGATGAAGGTTAGGGTTGAGAATAGGTTGGCTTGAAAGTTGATTTGTGAGGTTAGAAGGGTTCTTCTCGGCCACTTGAGCTAATTGGGTTTCAAGCATTTTTGTGAGCTTGTAAATCTTGAAACCTTTGTTCATGGCTTTGAAGAGCTTGGCTTTGTAGAGCAAGGCTTTGGGTGATGGTTTGGAGTTGTTGGTGAATTTGGGAGGTAGGATCGGAGAATGGAGTAGGTTCGGGATTTGGCTTAGGAAATGGTGGGTTTAGAGGGGCTTTTTGGAAGTTGGATCTTTGAGGTGGGGCTTGGTAAGTATTAGAGCTTTCAGAGAAGGATCCACCTTGATTGTAGCTTTGCGTAAACCCTTGTTGAGGTTGATTAAAGCCTTGTTGAGGTGGATTCCAACCTTGTTGAGGTTGGTTGTAGCCTTGGTTATAGCCTTGTTGAAGTTGTCTCCACCCTCCTTGTTGATTGCTCCTATAACCTTGGTTACCTTGAAAACCCTCTTCTCTACTATTCATCGCCGCCACATGCTCTGACTGAGATCCTCCACAATAAGAGGTATCATGGTTTGTACCACCACATATGTCACAAGAGAAAGCATTCACTTGTGAGGGACTAGATGCAAGGTTGATCTTTGAGAGCTTCTTGTCAAGTTGATCCATCTTCGCTTGAATTTGATCCATTGGGTCCAACTCAAACTTTCCACCCTTCTTAGGTTGAGCACCTCTCCTTCTTCCACCCCATGAGTAGTTCTCGATCACTTCTTCTATGGTGGACTCTAATTGGTCTTACGGGATCTTAGAAAGTTGACCTCCCGCTCCAGCATCAAGGTTAGCACCATGAGTAGATTTTGATTGAACTCATGGTGACTGAGGGCACGAACGAATCAATTCCCTAAACCGTTCTCAAGCCTCCGCAAGTGTCTCATCACATTCTTGCTCAAAAGAGGAGATCTGCCTCCTAATATCTGCGGTTTTCCACTCTGGGAAATACTTCTTCAGAAAAGCCAATGTAACTTGCTCTCATGTAGTGAGGGAGTTAGCAGGCAAGCTCTTGAGCCAAGACTTTGCCTTTCCGGAAAGAGAAGACTGGAAGAGATGCATCTTGATGTAGTCTGGAGCGACATCATTCGTTGTTATCATAGCACAAATCTCCAGAAATCGATCAAGATGATCAAGTGGATCCTCATCCGACCCTCCCTAAAATTGCTCCACTTTCACCATCCGTGTGAACTGAGGGTGAATGTTGAAATTTGTAGTGGTTGTGGGGAGTCGAATTCCACCCTGTAAAACATAGGACCCCGGATTTCCGAAATCCCTAAAAAGCTGTGCATTTTCCTCACCCATGTCTAATTCACTTTCACTTGTCGAACTTGAGATTGGTGAAGCTGGTGCAGAACCCAAGGTCAACAGTTCCAAACCTCCGCGAATCTTTCGCAAGGTGCGATTGATTTCCGGATCTAAAGGTAAGATGGGTGAACCGTGAGCTCTCCTTCTCATGTAACACAACAAAGCTAAGCAGAAGGTTAGAAAATAACAACACAGTAAAAAACAAAAGAAAAATCACTTAAGCAATACTAAACTCAATTAAACTTCAATCAATAGCACAATTTCCCCGACAATGACGCCATTTTGATAGGAGGTTTTTAGTGTGTCGTTAAGACACTAAGAACCACTTAGCAAACAAAACTTATAAACCTAACGAGAAACTACTATGAAAGTAGTAATGACAAGTCAAGGGTCAACCACAAGGAAAATGGGATTGACTAAGGTCTACTAAGTCCAAAAATACCCAAGTGAAGGGTTTTTGGGGTGTAAGATTGAATTAGCTACCAACTAACAACTAGCTATCGAATACCAACTAATAATCAAATAAGAGAATTAATATAATAAGAAAAACACTACAGTTTGGGCTACTCGTATGAACTTGGGCTAGACAACGATAATCAACACTAAAGCGATTCACAACGATGACAATACAAGGTTAAGTTTCCCTCTAATTTACTTGAGTCCTCTCTCGAATGGTCCTCAAGAGTAATCGATTAATCAACCAACCAAATCCTATTTCGAATGGCCTTTGGTCAATTGATTAATAGATTAAATGAGATTGGAAAACCGCTAATTAAAGGATCCCCTTAACTCCTACCCAATCCCTTGGTCTAGAAATCAAGTCGAAACATGGGAATGACAAAAGGGATTAAAGTTCGATTAAGAACAATAGAAACCCTAAGTGCCCTAGCATAAATGTGATCAAGATCTATCCTAGGGTGTCAAAACACCACATTCAATGAATAAACATCCAATTGAATTATAAAAAGCTTAACAATCTACATTAAGCCCTTAATTCATACTTTCGCCCAAACCCTAGATAATGAAGTACTAACTAATCATGGATTCTAAGCAAAATAGATTAATGAAATTAAACATGACTCACAAAGCAATTAAAGTAAAGAGAAGAGAGATTGAAAGAAAATTACTTGAATTGAATTAATGATTCGATCTTCAAAGTTGGAACAATGAGAAAACTAACAGTTTGAAAGATTTTAGAGAAGTTAATTAAGTAATTAGAGTCTAAAGTATGAGATAATAAGTCGACAAAAACGCTAAACTATTTATAATATTCATTAAACTAAGACGGAAAAACAGGGTCAAAACCCGAAATCAGGTCGCCACGGTCGTGGCGCCTTAAAATTGTCGAGGCAAAAGGTAATCTCAAATGAAACTGCTTCTATGCAAGTCAGGTGCCACGGTCGTGGAAAAATCACCACGGTCGTGGCCAAATCACCACGGTCGTGGTGACTTGAGTTCGTCGAGTCAATCCCAAATCTTCAACAGTCTGTCTTGCCTGCTACAGGTCCCCACGACCGTGGTGAATGTGCCACGGCCGTGGTGGCCTGATGGTCAGCGGACAGCTCAACTTCAAACGATCATATCTCTCTCGTCTCTTTTTGGAATTATGCTTATGACTAGTCGTTGGAAAGCTATCGAAACGAGCTAACACCTCCCGCTAGAATCACCTCAATCCGATTTATAGATCAAACGTTATGTCTATTTGAAGTTCAACAGTCCACAACTAGTCTTCCAATGATCATATGACTTCAAAAACCTGCTAGTTAGCCTGGAAATCATCCAAAAATAACTTAACAGATAACAAAGCGACAATATAACTCAAAGGTGACAAAAGCCATGCAATGCTAGGCTTAAATTCTCTAAACTAGCTGACCAACAATTAAGCACAATAAAGTGCTTATCAGCTGCTTCACCCAAACATCCTACTTCTCGGCTGCTTCCTCTGAATACGGACTTTGGCAAAATCAAGTTAAGCACTTGCCTCACATCTCTTGTACCATTGTTAAACTCGAAACTAGTGCCGTAATATAAGCCATGAACCTCCTTTAAAATTTTAAGAACCCTACTAAGGTCGTCATCCTCATTTGTTGTGGTTGCTTTCTTCCTTGTGCAGAAGTCGTAATAATCAATACTTATCAAATATTCCTGCAAGATTCCTCCCAAACGTGTTCAATATCATCCACTATGAAAAAACTCGTTTATCTACTAAGGCCACATCTAAATTCCATTGCATCTCCTTCACATAATCTTCTCTCGTGATCACCCAAGAAAACTCAGGCCTTGGTTCCTTCTCTGAATCGATGAGCTTCTTAAGAACTCGACTTTCATAGTTTTCGGGTACCCATTGTGTATATTGACAAATCAAACATGGAACTAACTTCTTCTATATGAAATCATTATATCAAATTCCCCCAAGCTAAACCTTTGCTTGTCCTCAAGCAAACAGAACATGAACATGGAATAGATTGCCTCACCCCATAGATAAAAATCAATCAAAGCTCAAAATATTTTCAAGACTAGGAATCGTTCAAGCAGGTAAAATTCAAGTTCGCCTATTCAAATCCATCCAACTACCAATCATCCAAGCAAACCATCAAATTCAAGCATCCACAAGGCATACAAATCCTGAAAAGGCTCTCATAAAGGTGTCACTCCTCAATTTTATGGCAGGCAAAGTATATGCCTGAACACTCATCAACTCGACCATAATTGCCCTTCCCACTCACACTCTCATGTGTTTAAGAAGGTTAAATGACGATCATCCTAGCCAAGGTGACTCAATTAGTAGACATACTCTTTAACTTTGACAAACTAACTCGAAATTAATCCAATAAACAATGTAGACACGAGCTCAAGAGGACTTTATAGGGTTGTAATAGGGCTTAGGCAAGACGTAGGGGATAAATTTAGGAATTGTAGTGGAAAAACCGAGAAAGGGGGAGCGTAAATCACTTTAAAAAAGGCCAGTGATGGCCGAAATAACTCCCAACAACACCGTATAATCACAAAATACATCTCAACTCTTATGAATCAATGAAAACTCACAACAAACCCTAATTTCAAGCAACGTACCATATTTTTTTCTATATAAACATACGTGAATGAAGGAACTTTGAATTCTTTTGAACTTTAAATTATTTTTCTTTCATTTTTCGAACCAAGCATTCACGCAACTCAAACTTTGCTTTTTATTTTCTTTTTCTCACACTTAAACCACATAAATACACTTTTAATTCCTCAAAATCGGAACCAAACCATGAAACCAATCTCAAACTCAACCCATACAAAAGCTCCCCCAAGCTAGGCTTGGAAATAGTACCGAAATAAAGGCCATGGGCTCATAATAAGGGTCTTAGTAACACGAAACAGGTCAGTAGGCTCAGTGGGCTAAGAAGGATATAAGTATATCAAAAATTCACTCTGAGGCTCAAGAATCAGACAAAAGAACGCCTCTATCACAACAAATGCTACTAGTCATCGAAAATCAGACAAGTACGAAGTCAAAGTCAAGACCAATCCATTATAGAGGAACTAGCACATAAAAACAGACTAGATAATGATATGAATCCAATAGGCTACAAAGAGACCTCACAGTCTAGCCAATTCAGGCATGCAGCACAATGTAGTGTAATATAATCAAAATTCGCTCGAAATCATAGCAATCAAACATCAATCCATAGCCTCAAGATCACAAATGCCCAGCTATCAAGAAAATAGAGTTAAATCATTTCAATTAGAGCACAACAAGGGGCACAGGGAGGCAACTAAACCACTCATGGGAACCATATTTTTTTGATTTTTTTAGTATTTTTCGAAAGCAGTAAATCTATCCTAGAAAGCAGTAAAAGAGATAGAGAATACAAACAGAAATCCTCCCCCAAGCTGAACTTAGCAATGTCCTCAATGCCAAAAGGTAACAAAGGACGATGCTAAGAGGAAAAACAACGTTAGTACCCTCACTCTCGCTCACTAAAAAAACAAAAAAATATAGGAAAATTAAAAAGAAAAGGACAAAGGGGAAAAATACGAGTTTCCACTCGCACAGCACTGGTTTATAAAGGTCCAGCACGACCATAATACCTCCATCTCTCAAATAGGAGGGGCTAAGCAGTGAGTGCCACCCTCATCAAACATATTCCTTCTCCAAATGTTCTTGATGATACCTACAGACTGTGAGGCAACCTTAGGTGGAATTTGAACCTTCTCTACACATATCTCATCCAAAACCTCAGCCCTGCAACAAGATTGTTCAAGCATAGGTGCCTTAACAGCATTGGTTAGTTTAAAAATCACTTTATCATCACCGACACTCAGAGTTAAAGACATAGACTTAACATCAATGACAGCACCAATAGTACACAAAAACGGTCTACCCAGAATAATGGGAATCTAGGCATCCTCATCCATATCTAGCACCACAAAATCAACAGCAATGTAGAATTTCACAACCCTAATAGGAACGTCTGCTAAAATACCTAGGGGGTATTTTATAGAATGATCTGCCATCTGTAAAGTGATTTGTGTGCATTTAAGTGCTCCCATGTTCAGTTTCTTATAAACAAATAATGGCATAACACAAACAGAAGCACCTAAATTACAAAAAGCTTTATCAATAAAAATAGGTCAAAGATGGCAGGGAATAGAAAAACTACCAGGATCTTTTAACTTAGATGGGGTTTTATTCTGAATAAAAGCACTGCACTCTTCAGTTTGAGCGACACGCTCTACCCCACCAAAGTCTCTTTTCTTGGTGATCATGTCTTTCAGAAATTTGGCATACACAGGGACTTGGGTAATTAAATCTGTGAATGGAATCGTTACCCCAAGGTTCTTGACCATGGCCAAGAACTTACCAAACTGCTGATCGACCTTTGATTGCTGCATCCTGTGAGGAAAAGGTAGCCTTTGTGTGAAAGGCGCTTCGGAAACCTTCTCATTTTTCTTCCCTATCTGTTCAGCTTCCTCAGATAAGTCGACTTCAGACGTTGAACTCTTCCCTTTTTCTTCCTCTACCACTTTCTTTTTTACTTGTAGTTGATATCACGTATTTATATAGAGTTTTCTCCCTTATTTACAAGCTAATTTGTGCGTCATTGGAGCTCTTGGGAGCTATTTTGTGCTAACTATCGTATATAGTTGTGGTTTCGTGTTTCAGTATTGAATTGCAGGTTTTAGGGAGTTTTCTCCCTATTCCCGAGCCAATTGGAAGCAACCACGGCTTCACGAGATGTTACGGGGCACGTAGGAAGGCTCACGAGTTTTATGGGTAGTTTAGGAGGTCCCAAGACCCCTAAACGTGAAGGGTAGAGAGCCAAAGAGTCAAAAAGGAGGTTTCCGTACACTGATCAGGCAGAAATGGCCCGATCGGGCAGAAATGGCCCGATCGGGCGAAGTATTTATGATCGGGTATGAAAGTCACGGACCCGATCGGGCAAGGCGTGCCCGATAAGATCGGGCGAACATCAATGCACCAGACCCGATCGGGCGTAGTGTGCCCGACCCGATCGGGCTGGGGGCTGCTACGTCTCATCATGATGCTGCGGATTAGGGGAGCGTGCTGGCACATTTCATCGCTTGGCCCGATCGGGTGGCTGCCCAAGGCCCGATCGGGTGGGCCGCATTTTCACCCTCAGCTTGCTAGGCTGCTGCGTGGACCACGAGAAGCAAAAGGGGAGCTTTTGGTATTTGACCCGATCGGGTGGGTGCCTCGGGCCCGATCGGGTCTGGCGCACCTATTCGCGGATTTTGGCTTTTTGTTTCCATTTTTAGTTAACTTGAGGGGTATTATAAATACCTTTTCCTCATTATTTTAGAGACATCTTTTATTCATCTTTTTACTGCTCTAGACTCTAGTTTATTTCTCATTGTTCTTAGTCTAGAAAACACTTTAGATTAATTTAGAGGTGATAAAACCTATTTCGATTTCAATAAAAGTTCCTGATTTCCGTCAATTGGTACTCTTTCCTACCCTAATCTCTTTTGTTATTCTTGATTGCTTAATTTATTTATTTAATCGTTCATGATGCAATTGTTACGGTTTCATATTAGTTTTGTCGTTGTTAATTCGATCATGTCTGAGTAGTCTCTTTCTAGGGTGTTAGATAGGAAAGCCATGTTTATACCATGATTGTGATTTAGATTTCTATCATTTCTAGGGCTTGATTAGGGTGATTGTGATGTGGTTTGTTCTTTATTGAGTAATTAATGTTATTGCGCAATTTCATTGGTTGCTTGTGGTTAATAGTTGTTTGCACAGGTCCGTCTTACGACTAGAGGCCTAGGACACATCAGTAGTTCTGATTACGTTAGTGACCATGCGGCGTATGTTGAACTATGAGCGTTGATCTTAACCATAGCTCAACATAGGCTCTAATCCCTAGACTCTTGACTTAGGTTTTGGTAGTAGTTGACCCTATTTGATTGGTATAAGCATGGTGAACCGACCTAATACCCTAGGTTTTAGTCCATAGTCAATTCCTCGATTTATCCCGTCTTCTGTAGTTTATTTATTAGTTTAATTAATTCTTCCCTGATTTCATCTAGAGTAGCTGAATTGGTTGAATATTGATTTAGAAACTCTGTCTCCCTGTGCATTCGACCCTGCTTCCACTGACTACCTAGTTAGAGGTCTGTAGGTTTATTTTTGATTAGGTGATACAACTTTAACCCATCAGTAGTCGGGGCACCCTCATCAATAGGAAATGGAGGAGCATCATAAGCAGCACCACTACGAAGAGTAATGGCATTAACGTGCTCCCTCTGAATGGGTTGCCCTGGCAATTCCCCTTGCCGCCTCTGAGCACTATTGCTTGCCAATTGTGCAATTTGAGTCTCAAGAAGTTTGATATGCTTCTCTTGAGCTCTTTGTGCCTCCCCTTGAGCCTGTATATTCTTTTGTATTTCTTTATTGGTCTTTTGCATAGCCAACATCAACTTCATCAATTCAGACATGGAGGGCTCTTGTGGGTTTATGTTTTGTGGAGGTGGGGTTTGAAAATTTGGTGGGGCTTGGAAGTTATTAGGGTGATGGAAGTTTTGTGGTGGGGGTCTCTATAAACCACGGGGAGTTTGGTAGTATGATGGTTTAGAATGAGTTTGTGGAGGTGGAGGTTGGTAGTTTTGCTGATTTTGGTAGGCATGTGGAGGGGGAAAGTTTTGTGGTCTTTGTTGAAAGGCGTTTGTCTGCTCCATCTGATGTTGACTGAACTGACAGTCATGTCCAAAATGACCTTGCACACCACATACCTCGCATTAAGATGAGGTAATGGGTGCCATGGCAGACATAGCATTAATACTCAAGGGAGGTGCTGTCGAGGAAGAGGATTTCAAGGTATCAATCTGCTGGCTCAGCTTCGCCATCTGCGAAGTCAGCAATGCTAGGGCGTCTACCTCCAATACCTTCCTTGTGAGTCTTCAGGAAGTGGAATGATCATTGGCTGTAAGGTTTGAAAGAAAATCATTGCCTACATCCACTTCCTTATCCAGAAAAACTCCTCCCGCAGACGAGACAACAATACTCTTCGTCTGAGGCTGCAGACCATTGTAGAATTTCTGCGACAAGAACCATTTGTCCATGGTGTGATGTGGACACTCTCTCTGCAAATCTCTAAACCTATCCCACGCTTCCTGAAGTGTTTCATCTGCCTCTTGGGAAAACGTTGCTAGTTTATTTCTGATTTCTGTTGTCTTTGTGGGTGGATAGTACTCTCTCAGGAATGCAGCAGAAATCTTCGACCATTCAGACACTTTGATGTCGTTGAACAACTTCTGAGCTCTGTTTCGGAGTGAAAACTTGAATAACATGACCTTCAATTGCTCAGGCGTGACTCCTTGGTGCTTTACAGTTCGGCAGAGTTGTTGAAATCTCTGCAAATGATTGGCCGGATCTTCAGTAGGATGCCCACCAAACTGATTTTGCTGAACTATGCTGATGAGTCCAGGCTTAATTTCGAATTTCGCTGCGGAGATGGTGGGCATAGTAGGTCCAGTGGAGAGACCATCTGGGTTGGGCACCCCATATGACTTTAGTGATTTAGACATAACTGAACTCGAGGTGTCTGATCCAGAGGTGTTTAGTTGAACAGACTGCTTTCTCTCTGAATTTTCTTTCGAAGTTGCCTGAGTGTCTTTGTCAAATCGGGATCCTCATGAATGAGGGTACCTCTTCTTCGAGACCTGGGCATACAAAAGAAACAAAAAGAAGCAGTAAAACGTACCTCAATTGGAACAATGAACTTCCAATGAGGCACAGAGAAGTAGACCAAATAACCAAACAAAAACTTAGAAAATTAGCCGTCTCCCCGGCAACGGCGCCACAATTTTACAGGCTAAAGTCATATCACCTAATCAAACATAAATCCTAAGTCCTCTAACAATGGTAGTCAAGGGAAGTAGGTTCGAATCCAAAGAGAGATGAAGTTTCTAAGTTAATATCTAGCTAAACAGCTACTTCAGACAAGATCGGGTAAGCATCAACTGAACTACTAATTAAACACTAGAAAGCAATGTAAAGATGGGGATTAAACTATGAATTAAAGGTGTAGGGAATTAGTTCGGTCCACCACGCTTATACCAATCAAGGGATCAAACAACTATTATAACCTAGGTCAAGAATCGATAGATTAGAGCACGTGTCAAGCTATGGTTAAGTCTGAACGCCCATAATTCAACATATGCAGCATGTTCACAAACATAATCAGAATTACTGATGGGTATTAGGCCTCTAAAAGTAGGACGGGTCTGTGCAAACAATTATTAACCTCAAGCAATCAATGGAACTGCGCAATAACATTAATTACTCAATAAGAACAAATCACACCATAATCTATCTAATCAAACCCTAAAAACTAATAGCAATTCAAATAATCAAGGTATAAACATGGCTTTCCTCACCAAATCCCTAGAAATTAGACTACTCAGACATGATTGAATGAACAATAATAAAATAGAAATAAAATCCTAATCCTAACATCATGAATCAAAATAGTAATTAAACTAAGCAATAAAAAGTAATTAGAGAGATTAAAAGTAGAGAAGAATACCAATTGACGGAAAGCAATAACTTTAATTGAAATCAAATCCGAGATTCAATCACCCCTTAAACTAATCTAAGTGTTTAATCTAATAAAACTCTCAAAAACTAAACTAAGAGCAATAGAAATAAGCTAGAATAAAAAGCTGTCTCTAAAATAATGTTGGAAAGCTATTTATAATAGCCCCAAAAATCTAATTCAAAACGACAAATAAAGATAGAATTTCGCGGAATCGACTGCGGGACCCGATCGGGCCCACACAAAACAATGCCCAACACTTTTATTCCTTCCCACACAAAACAAGCAGCAACAAATATGGGAGAACTGGGCCGCCCGATCTGGATCGGGCCATTAGTGCCCGATCGGGTCCTCAATACGCAAGCCCAGCTTCTTGAATCTCGTACGCAAATCAGTGGAGGAGGAAAATTGGGCCTGCCCGATCGAGTCCATGATCGGGTGACGCACAAAAGCCCAGCAGGCTTCCCTGGCTTATGCAACGCAGCAGCAGCAATCATGGTTAGAAAATTGGGCCCGCCCGATCGGGTGGCCATGTTGCCCGGCCGGGTGCTGTCCGCCCGATCGGTGCAAAACTTTACCACCCGATCAATAAATCTTAGCTCGATCGGGCCATTTTTTGCCCCATCAAATTATGGGAAGCTCCTTTTGACTTTTTGACTCTGAATTCTTCACGTTTAGAGGTCTGGGGTCCTCCTAAACTATCCATAAAGCTCATAATAATTCCTACATACCTCGTAACATCTCGTAACGCCGTGGTTGCTTCCAAATAGCTCGGAAATAAGGAGAAAACTCCCTAAAACCTGCAATTCAACATTAAACCACGACTATATACGATAGTTAGTAAAAAATAGCTCCGAAGAGCTCAAATGATACACGAATTAGCTCATAAGTAGGGGGGAAAACTCTATATAAATACGTGATATCATGCCTTAACTATATCAAATAAATTCAATTATAGACATATTTTGGGTTATTTTGTTTACATGAAGTTTTAATAATTGAAAAAACTCCCTAATAACTTTTTGAAATGAAACTATATAAACTAGATTGAATTGATTTGAACGAACCGACGACCAAGGTTAATGGAAAATGTTAGTTTTTTTTGTTTGTTTTGAATGCCAAAAAAAATCTGAATATTCATATGAAGGAATGCTGGCTTTTGTAGTAGATTCTATTTGTTCTTCGCCGCTTTGGGATGATCCAAATAC
The DNA here is from genome assembly GCA_947645195.1 of Patellifolia procumbens. Classification (NCBI taxonomy): domain Eukaryota; kingdom Viridiplantae; phylum Streptophyta; class Magnoliopsida; order Caryophyllales; family Amaranthaceae; genus Patellifolia; species Patellifolia procumbens. Next base: position 2,858,625 of record CANSGD010001541.1, read on the forward strand.
AAAGACAAAAGTTAGAATAAAAAGAGATAGTCTAATTTAACTTATGACTGGACCAATCAAAACCCACATTTTACTAATGAGCCTATTCCATTTTACTCTAACCCCAAACCCTACACATCTTAATCCAACCAAGTCACCTTTTTTCTTCTCCTTTCTCTATTTCCCTGTTAACCTCGAACTACAATCGACTTTTTAAAAAATCAAAGCACTCTCCGTAATTACACTTACCGAATGGATAAACTAGACACTAAATGGATTAAACTAGTCACTAAATGAATTAAATTTGTAATTGCTGAAAAAGATGGTCACATCATAGATTATATTGGTCACAAAATCAATTGAACTAGTCACTATTTGTAAAAGATTCTTAATATTGGGCTTGGCCATTACCTAATTTTAATTTAACATTAGGCGGTTTCTTACGAGACCAACTCATATGAATATACGACTAAGAGAAAAGATTAAAAAACATAAAAGAATAAACTATAAGAAAAAGGGTAGAGTTATTATATAAAAAATTACTAAATAAAAAAACAAGTCTCAATTTAATCTTTCAAAAAAAAATAGTTTTAACGATATTTTTTTAATCATATTTTTATGCATTTTGAATACTTGAAATGTGTCTGATTCTAGTATGTCTTAAATAGCTTCGTTCTTGGACTTTTCCTTATAAATTTAGGTTCAAGATTGCTCGAAAAAATAGAACGCCGAAATATGCTAATTACGCTAAGTGCAAGAGCATACTAGAACTAGTTCTGGAATCATCTATTGAGTAAACGTAGGTTCCCCTATCTTATCTGATTTACATTGGGGTTTCTGGAAAAACCACCTTGAGAAATAAGATACATAGGTGATTTATCATTAAAGTATTTTATTTGGTGTATAACAGTGGAGCGAGGGAGGATAATCGATCACAAGACTATATATTATTGACCATAGGCCAATGTTATTAGGATCGGGATTCTACTTTGAATCGGAAGGGGTTCTTGGAATCGAATCGTAAGATTAGATCATAGAATCGTACGATTCTACAAACACGTATAGTCAAGATATTATAGTCAACTTCCATTAGAATATGCTCATATTACAAGTTTAAAAAGACAATAATTAAAGAAAATAGATGTTTACACTATAAATAGGCAATAAATGACTTTACATATTGATTAACACCTTTGTTTCCATGATTTACTTTGATATTTTAAAGTCCTTGTTAGTTATAAGTAATTACTAGAACCGTATAGAATATAGAATCGGATGACTGTAGTTGAATCGTAGAATTACGATTCTACGATTTGAATCGGGATTATTCTAATTCTAATTGAGCTTAACTGAACTGAACTGAACTGATTGGAGCTGAACTGAACTGAACTAAACTTATTGGAGCTGAACTGAACTGATTGGAGCTAAACTGAATTGAACTTATTGGAGGTGATCTGAACTAAACTGAACTTATTGGAGCTGAACTGAACTGATTGGAGCTGAACTGAACTGATTAGAGCTGAACTGAACTGAACTTATTGGAGCTGAACTGAACTGATTGGAGCTGAACTGAACCGAACTGATTGAAGCTTAACTAAACCGAAGTGAACTGAACTTATTGGAGCTGAATAAATATATAAATAATAAGTAAATAATAATAATAATTATGAATATTATATAATAAGTTATTACTACCTCCGTCCCATATTAGTTGCAACAATAGCTTGTGCACATAGTTTTAGAAAGTTAATAGAGTAGTGTGTAGGTTATATTATTTTATTGTTAAAGTTGATGTGATAGAAAGTGATGTGGTACTTTTAGGAAGTTAATAGAGTAGTGAATAATATTTTAATATTTTTCACATAAATCAATGAATGAGTAGGGTATATTAGTTGGGTGATATATAATTAAATATTGGTGGATTCATGCCTAAAATAGAAGTGTTGCAACTAATATGGGACAACCATATATGGAAAGTGTTGCAACTAATATGGGACGGAAGGAGTATAATTCTAAGTAATAATAAATAATTTAGAATAATATTAAATGAATAATGATAATATTATTTTTGATATTATTAAATGATAGTTATAAATAATAGTAATAATGATAAATTAATTTAGAAATAATAATTACAGATAAGAATGATAATCATTAATAATGAGTAATTACTATTATTAGTATTAATATATTAATACTTGATGATGATGGTATGATGACGATAATGTCTAAGAAGTAAATTAATATTACCATTATAATAATAATTAGTAATAATAATAATAAGTAGTTTAAAACCCCACCACAAACAACGAAAGTATCTTTAATATTCACCGTAACGACGATTTTGTACCTTAAAAAATACCCCCAGTATTATTAGAAAATTTGTAATTTTTTAATATCTTGTAACTTTTATAACTTATTTGTATGATATAATAATGAATATCTAGTAGGTAAAATCAAACAACAATTGCAAATTAGAATACTAGTATTGACATGAAATTTGGTTAAACCGCTCACCAATCCAAACCATGCTCAACCATAATAATAATAGTAATAATAATGAGTAAAGATATGATAACAAAAAATATATAAATAATAATAATAATTAACAATTATTAATAATAATTATAACAATAATAAAGAAAATTTATTTTAAATAAGTTAACCTTTGCTCTATCTTCCGATATTAAGTTAACTTTTTCATAATCCTATAATAAGTAAACTTTGTATGCGAATTGATTTTAAACAAGTCAATTTTTTTTTAACCGGCAACAACAGGTAGTAGCCGGTTATTCTTGTAACCTTCGTTCTCCTCATCTCCTTTCTCCATCACTCTCCTCTCCTATGGATAACTCCAACCTCAAATCAACCATGAAAACCTCACCTCATTTCCTCTTCTTACTAAAATCAAACGTTCTCCCCTTTCAAACCAAGCATTGTCGTCATCGTCGGCGTTCTAACCGGAATCCGTTTCGTATCCCTCACTTTCCGTTGATTTTTTTTCGCTGAATGCTTCACTCAATTATCTCGAATTTTTCACTGAATGTCCGCCGCAATATAACTTGGATCAATTTGGTGAGAATTCGTCACTGAATGTCTCATATTCTACTCTAAATTTCTGGATCTTGTCGCCGAAGCTTTCACCCATATTTTTCGCTGAAGCTTTTACATCAATTTATGAGTAAAGAAGTTCCCTATAGGCTTATAGTGGGTTTGAGCAGCCTGGTTCATCATGATTAGACCATCGTGATTGCAATTTCGTCAATGGCTTTATTGATGGACCTATTGTGCTTTATAGTGGGTTTTGTCTGGTTCATCACGATTGATGAAATCAGCCTATTGTGCTTCAACTATTGTACTTTATTGATGAAATCAGCCTATTGTGCTTCAAATCTATTATGCTTTATTGATAAACCTATTGTGCTTTGGGAGTGAACTTGATGAACCAGGTTTGATTTCATCATGATTAACCAGGCCAAGTACATTCAACCTATTGTGCTTTATTGACGAACCACTCAACTTGATGGATTCAACCTATTGTGCTTTATGATGCCTATTATTATTTGAATCGTTCGTAGGTACCCAAGAATAGAGGATTCCGTACGGAAGACTAGGAGCTTAACTTGTAGCAAAGCCACTATACGATGCATTGCTGCTTTCGATTTCCAAATCGTTTCCAGAAACCTAACAAGGAGAAAGAATGAAATTTTTTCTGGGTATTGACGTGAAAATAAAAAGGAAGAAAAGGGGACTTGTGTTTACTAAAAACTGCAAATTATTAGTCTCTTTTTTGCTCTTGAGCTGCGAAGGGTAGATCCTACACTCGAGAGTATGATGCGCATGGTACTCTCGAATGTATATTAGGAGCATTTAAATGTACATCAGTTCAAATTCAAAAAATAACTGCCCCCAACAATATTTAAGATGTTTATTTATTTCATGTTATTGTTTATTCACAAACTTAATATGTTCATTTACGGATATCAAATGTACATCACAAAACTAACTTAATTTTTCCCAAAAATCACTTATACTCACCATTTACATTCAAAATTTTGCTAAAAAGGTGGGAATGTACATCAAAAGCATTTAAATGTACATTAGTTCAAATACTGATGTACATTTAAATGCTTTGGATATACATTCCCGCCTTTTTGGCAACAATTTGAATTTTGAATGTACATGGTGATTGTAAGTGATTTTTGAGTGGGAATGAACTGATGTACATTTAAATGCTTCCAATGTACATTTCCGCCTTTTGTCAAAAATTTGAATTTGAAAAATTTTCAATGAAAATGGTGAGTACAAGTGATTTTTGAGCGGGAATGTACATTGGAAGCATTTAAATGTACATCAGTTCAAATCAAAAATCATTCAAATTCAAAAATTGGTTTTTGAACTGATGTACATTTAAATGCTTCTAATGTACATTCCCGCCTTTTGTCAAAATTTTGAATTTGAAATTTTTTGAATGAAAATGATGAGTACAAGTGATTTTTGAAAAAAATTAAGTTGGTTTTGTAATGTACATTTGATATCCGTAAATGAATATATGAAGTATGTGAATGAACAATAACATCAAATAAATGAACATCTTAAATACTGGGGACAGTTGTTTTTTGAATTTGAACTGATGTACATTTATATGCACCTAATGTACATCGAGAGTACCATGCGCATCGTACTCTCGAGTGTAGGATCTAATTTGCGCTTGAGCTGAGTTTTCTCTCTCCTGTTTTTTTTTATTTTCTTTATTCTTTTTTCTGGGTAGCAGTGTGTTAAAGAGCAGGTAAGTGGTTTTGTGGTGATTTTTTTGGGTTGTAAGCTTGTAGTGTGTTGAAACATCAAGTCAGTGTTTTTGTGATGGTGGTCAAAGGAGAAGAGGGTGGTCAATTTTTTTAATTTACCGGTCAAACAGGTGATTGGTAATTTAACTTGTTTAAAATCAATTGGCATATAAGGTTTACTTATTCTAGGATTATGCATAGGTTGACTTAATATTAGAAGACAAGGTAAAGGTTGGCTTATTTAAAACAATTTTTCCCAATAATAATGAATAAATCAAAATAAACCAGTAATAATAATAATAATAATAATAGTAATAATAATAATAATAATAATAATAATAATATCTTCTCTCTAATTAGGGTGATTAGGGTTGGGGGCTTGGGTCGGGGTTTTCCGGCATTTCTACGTCAGTTTTCACGGCAGTCGTGGCTTTGTCCGGCGGCAGTGAGTTTGTTCGGCAGCGGTTCAGCAGTGGGTTTGGACTTTTGTGGGTTTGTTCGCGTTCAGCAGTGCGTTTTGGGTGTTAGTGCAGCGGTTCAGCAGTGGTTTCGGCAGTGCGTTCAACAGCGGTGTTAGTGCTGTGGTGGCAGTGTAGTGACAGTGATAGTGCAGCGGTGTTAGTGCAGCGGTGTTAGTGCAGCGGAGTTAGTGCAGCGGTGGTAGTGCAGTGGCGGCGTTTGATCTGGGGTTGTGACTTGGGTTGATCAAGGAGTGATTTGGGTTGATCAAGGATTGTGATTTGGGTTGATCTAGGAGTGTTTTGGGTTGATCAAGGATTGTGATTTGGGTTGATCAAGGTGTGATTTGGGTTGATCAAGGGCTGTTTTGGTGTGGCGTGATCAATATCAATATGGATTACTTGTCATTGACATCATCATGACCTAATTGTGTGACATCATCGTGTGGTTTGGTGGCGTCTGATTTGGTGGTCGTATTTGTTTTGGGTTATTTGCATAGTGGTTTGGTGGTCGTATTTGGACTGTTGGTTGCAAAGCGGTTGCCTTCTTGTGATGGCCGCCATTGTACGGTTTCATTGTCCTTTTGTCGGTCTTAGTGGGTGTCAAGATGGTGGTGGGAATAGACTCACTAAGACTTCGTTGATCACACACCTTCGTGATCGTCATTGTTGTTCTGGTGCTCGTGATACTACACGACATGCTCTTTCTACTATTTTGTCTGTTTTCACAGCGGCAGAGGTTACTTTTGCTCGTATGGGGATTTGGTTATGTGGGGTTTGTTTCAAAACCCACACTCATCGTACTAGGTGTCGTCATGGCCGAGGTGCAGATTTTGTGTCACCTCCCGATGAGGGTGATGGTATTGTTAGATTTCTACTTTATGACATCCCCAAACCACAACTTCCTTCTTCACCGGTGCAACTTGGACATGATGATGGCTCGTTGCAGGATCATTCTTGTGGGTTCGATGTGGCTCACTTGGATCGTTTGTTCTCCAAGGGGTTTCGCACTGTGAAGTCTATCCCTCCCAAGTGTCGTTTGGGGTTCGCTCGAGTTCTGAAAGGTGCTCTTGACAAGGTTATTTCTAAACCTGATGACATTTCCTTTTGGGTCTCTTTATTGGTGTTACCTCTTTGCACTCTTAAAACTTTTCGCCCGCGGAGTAATCTTGAATGTAAGTCTGCTATTAAGCGTCAGCGTCAGGAAGAGAGTATTTCCCGTGCTATTTGCTCTTGGGGTACGCAGGGTGGTAGCTTGCACCTCTTCAGAGAAATTTTGGCGGAGGATCCTCCTACTTTCTCAGACGCTGATGAGGAGGACCTTGATTTGGATGAGCGCAATATCAAGTAGTGTAAGAGGAAGATTTGTGATGGTCATTATACAGCTGCGGTCCGTGTTCTTTCTTCATCCGGCATTGCTCCATATTCTGCTGCCACTCTTGCGGATTTACAGTCCAAACACCCTTCTTCGCCGGCTCCTTCCTTGCCGGATATACCTATTGACCACCATCATCTCATTGCTTCTTCTGCTGTTGTTTTGGATCGGATTTCGAGTTTTCCTCGTGGTACATCTTGTGGTAGGGACGGTTTTCGAGCTCAACACCTTATGGATTGTTTGAGTGGAGCAGCGGTGGCTATTTCGGATGAGTTAGTTGACTCTATCTCGCAGGTGGTTAATCTCTTACTAGCTGGGAAATGTCCTGCGATTTTGGGTGAGTACATTGCTAGTGCTCCTCTAACTCCTCTTGTCAAGCCCGGTGGGGGTATTCGTCCGATAGCCGTTGGTACTATTTGGCGGCGTTTGGTTTCGAAGGTCGGAGCTGTTTTGGTGGGGCCTTCTTTGAGAGGTTACTTTGATGGTCTTCAGTTTGGTGTTGGGGTTCCTTCGGGTGGTGAGGCAGTACTTCATGCTGTTAACAGGTTGATTGAGGATCGTGGAAATGATGTCGGTCTTTCTATGTTGTTGGTGGATTTTCAAAATGCTTTCAACTTAGTCGATCGTGAGATCATGTTACGTGAAGTTCGTCTTCGGTGTCCGGGCATTTCACGTTGGGTTGAATTCTGCTACTCTCATCCTGCCAGATTGTATTATGGAGAGCACACCTTATGGTCATCTCAGGGAGTGCAACAGGGTGACCCCCTTGGTCCTTTGCTTTTTGCTTTGGTTTTACATCCCTTGGTGTGTAAAATCAGAGACTCTTTTGATGTCAATCTTCAGGCGTGGTATTTGGATGATGGCACCATTATTGGTGATACCTTGGTCGTAGGGAAGGTTTTGGAGTTGATTATGGAGGATGGGCCTAGTTTCGGTCTACATTTGAATGTAGGGAAGACTGAGGTTTTTTGGCCTGTCGAAGACCCTCGTAGTAGGCTTGTTGGTGTCCTTCCCCCTGATATTGCACGGCCTTTGAGTGGTGTAAAGTTGCTTGGTGGTCCTGCTAGTTCCGACTCTATTTTCAGTGCGGAGCTTGTGATGCAGCGAGTGTCCAAGACAATTACGCTTATGGATAAGGTTGCTAAGATTGATGATCCCCAGTGTGAGTTGCTACTTCTTAGGGCGTGTACAGGCATTTCTAAACTCTATTTTGCCCTGCGTACTTGTCCTCCTTGTGTCTTTGATGAGGCTTATCGTTCCTTTGATGGAGCCCTTCGTTCTTCTTTGGAGCGTATTGTTACTGCTTCGGGGCCTGGTTTTGGCGATTGGCAGTGGCGTCTTGCTACCTTACCTTTTGCCTTTGGAGGACTTGGTGTTTATTGCGCGAGTGATGTTCGGCATTATGCTTATCTCGCGTCTCGTTTGCAGTCTGCTGGTTTACAGGATAAGCTTTTACGTACTGCAGGTATTGTTGGTTGTGGACGTGCCTTTGAGGATGCGTTGAGTCTTTTTAATAGAACTGTGGAGTCTGACATTTTGCGTGATCCTAGTGTAGTCGCTGCCCCTAAACTTATGAAGAAATTGGCAGATATATACTTCACAAAGGTTACTGAATTGGCAGAATCCACCTTTTCTTTATCTCCTCGACGGTTAGCTTTGTGGCAGTCACAGCAGGGGGATCACACCTCAGACTGGCTTCGGGCAGTTCCTATTTCAGGGTTGGGTCAGACGATGAACCCTAAGACTTATCGTAGTGTGTTGTGTTACCGGTTGGGTGTTCCTTTGTTCTCTACTTTGATGCCGTGCTCTGCTTGCTCCAGGGTTTTTGCTGGGGATGTTTTTGGTGATCATGCGGTGTCTTGTGCTGGTATTGTGGGCATTAAACATCGGCATAATGTCGTTCGAGATACTCTTGTTGATATCTGCTTTCATTCTGGGATTTCGGCAAGAAAGGAGGTTGACATTGGATTGTCTAGGGGGAACGACGGGGCCCTCAGGCCGGCCGATGTGCTTCTTTATTCTTGGGATGGTGGTCGTGATGTGTGTATCGACTTGACAGGGTCTTCTCCCTTGACCCACTCTGGGTTGTCTGACTTTGTTCCTGGACGTGTTGTTGCTGATGCGGCTCATCGGAAGCGGGTCAAGTATGAAGCTCGTTGTCGAGCTATTGGGTATGGCTTCCTTCCCTTTTCCTTTTCTTCTCTTGGGGAATTGGATAAGGTGGCTATTGCGTTGCTGAAGCGGATGCAGACTTTCTCGAAGACACAGGATATAGGGGCACGTGCTGCTGCCCATATTTTCACTAGGATAGGGTTTGCTATAGCTAGAGGAGTGGGTGCCCAGACTGTATCTCGGTTGCCCACTAATTTCTTGTAGGTTGTATGATATTTGTTTATAATAATAATAATAATAATAATAAAATGGTTAAATAATGAATAGAGCTGGACTGAACTGAACTGAACTTATTGGAGCTTAACCGAACCGAACTTCTTAGAGCTGAATTGAACTGAACTTATTAGAGTTTAACTGAATTAAATTGCATTGAACTGAACTTATTAGAGTCGAACTGAACTGAACTTATTAGAGCTGAACTGAAATGAACTTATTGGAGCTGAACTGCATGAAAATCATCTGAAGATTGATGGGTTTTAAATGTAATACCGCAAATGCTGTCAGTTGTTAGTAGAGCCTTAAAAGTACGGGTCGAATCCACAGGGAGACAGACTTTCAGAGTTAATATTCAACTATACAACTACTACAAACAAAATCAGGGAGAAAACAGCTGAACTATTAATTAAACTAATGAAAGCATGATTAAAATGAGAATTTATTTATGAAATAAAAGTCTAGGGAAATAGTTCGGTCCACCATTCTTATACCATTCAAGGGGTTCAAATAAACTAGCAATACCTAGGTCTAGAGTCGAACGATCAGAGCAAGCTAATCCTATGGTTAGGTCTCAATGCCCATAATTCAACATACGCCATATGATCTCAAACATTAGAATTACTAATTTGTTCTAGGCCTCTAAAAGTAAGACTGATCTGTATGAACAATTATTAGCCAGACGTAATTCATGAAATTAACCACTAACATAAATCATGGATTCAAGAACAAATCACACTATAATCGCTGTAATCACAGCCTAGAAACTAATAGCAATTGAAATAACAATCATAACATAAACATGACTTTCCTCCCTAAAACCCTAGAAAGACGAATACTCACTCATGATCGAAGGAATAACAGTGAATCTAATATAAAAGTCAACACTTTGCATCATGAACAATTAAATAAATAAACTAAACAATCAAAGATTAAAGAAGAGAATAAGAATAAAGACAATACCAATTGACGGAAATTAAAGAACTACACTGAAGCAAATCCAAGTTTTAATTGTCTTTGGAAGTAAAACTAAAGTCTCTCTCTCAAAAAGCGTTTAATCTAAGCTATTGAGTGCAGGAAAACAAAGCGTCTGACAAATTAAACCTCAAGCTTATTTGTACTAAACTCTAAGAAAGCGATTTAAAAATTGTAACATCCCGTCCTTTAACAGTAAATAAAATAAAGATAAACTAAAATAAAATGAAATAAACTAATAAATAAAGAGTCAGTGGCAGCGGAAATACCACTCGGACGGAAATGTTATTCTAAAACAACGAAATAGAATAATAATCCCAAGTCAAAATATAATCCTCAAATAAATAAGGAAATGAGGTCCCATACCCTCATTCCACAAAACATACTAAAATCCCAAAATAACGCATCAATCCATAAATCCAAACTAGAACATAATCCAAAAGATAAGAACATCCATGACAAAACTACTTGAGACCCACTAGAAAGGTGGTCTTAATCTTCCTATCATAGTGCTCATCTACAACTACTAGGACCATGTCCTTCCTCACAGAACCATGTCTCACAGCCCCAGTCCAGACAGTAACGATCCTAAAGTTCCACATCTGCAAAGATATACAACAAAAATCCACAATCAGTGGGGAGTAACTAGCAGCTCTCCCAGTCCAATCAGGATTCAATTAACAATTTAAAGGTTTGAAGAATAAAGTCAGGCATTCACAATAATCATACAAAGCATAAAGAAAACATGCAATATGCGAAGTAGAAGACAATAAGACAAGAGCAACATTAATAATCATCAAAGAAAGGTAAGCATAAATGTTTCCATAAATAGATCGTCAAAGGAAAGAGACTTCAAAATAGTAAGTAAAATAAATAAATAAATCGTCAAATAATATAATATGAGTGAGATGAACGCTAGTGACCCGCAGCCCATTTCCTAAGAGTATGTCAGATCGCAACCTCCAGAACGGCCTATGGGTTACGTTCCCTACCGTCTGTGTCTAAGAATGGCCAAACTCCCGATGCAGGATAATACGCGTAGTACCTCCTGACCTCTCGGACGACAACATATCCTAAGTTTCTCCAATGTAGGGTAGCACCCTACTCAGTGCCCCCTCACCTCTCGGAGTGCCTGTTCAGTATCCTTGGGATAAAATGATCCATTAGACTATTCAGCTCAAGGTAAAACAATTAAACCAAATAAATTCTTCAAAATTTAAATATTCAACGAATATCAAACATTCTTCAAATATCCTTCAAACCATCAATTACTTCAAATATACTTCAAATACTTCAAATAGAAATAATAACATAATTCTTGAAATAAATACTTCAAATAGAAATAAAATCATAATTCTTCAAATAAATACTTCAAAATCAGTTCTTCAAAATAAATGGAGTAGTTAAATCAAATGCTCTTCAAACACGAGATTTAGAAATATGTATTAAAACTCCTTCAAATCACAATTTAATTATATAAATCCATCAAAGTCGTTATCTGAGTTTGGGTACGAGGTTGATTATAAATTTAATTATAAATCTTCTCCGTACATAACTCTTGGCGAAATAATGCTAAGGACAGTATTATTCTCCCCCGAGCATTACGACGTCGATAACTCAAATTTATAAAATTACTAAAGACGGTAACACAAAAACATGCTCTCAAAATTCATGGAAGAATTATATATAACTTTAATAACATCAAATTAGGCATGCTTGAAATTAATACTCCAAAGAATTAAAGAACAACAATAATCACAAGTCATTTAAATCAGGTAACTCCACTTATGAACATGCTAAAAACATAAATAACAAATCCATTTAACTCAAATAAAATTCCAGCAATTTAATACTCAAGATAAACCATTTTAAAACATCAAAGAACAATCCCAAAAGCATATACATCATACTATAAGAATTAGGGTATGTTTAGGAGTTAAAAACTACTCAAATAAATTCATTTGCTCTATAAAAATAAATTCCAGCAATACAATACCCAAATAAATCGTGTAAAAACATTTAGGAACAACCCCAAAAGTATATACATCATGCTATAAAAATTAGGGCATACTTAGAAGTCAAAAACCATCCAAATAAATTCATTCACTTCATGAAAATAAATTCCAGCAATATTAAAAATAATAAAAAGGCCAAAAGAACATCTAAAAACATGCTAAATCATATTCCAAGTTAATATAACAATTCTATCATCAATTATACTTCAACTAAAATATCAAAATCAATAATTTCATAATTTAAAATAATTACAGCATTAATAAAAATAATAAAAACATGAAATAAGCATACTAATTAATGAAATAAATAAAGAGTAACAACCCTAACATGATACTACTCAATACTAACCATTCTAACATCATAAACAACAATTTTAAGTACTCTAATCATGAAATAAAACAATAAACAAACCTAACATGAATTCTAATAAAATAATAATACTAACGTCGTAGATCTAACATTTAAAACGCATCCTAACATGATTCTAATAAAATAATAATACTAACATCGTAGATCTAACATTTAAAACACATCCTAACATGATTCTAACATACTTAAACAATTAATTAAATACTAACGTACTAGAAGGGATGTTAGTTACCTCGATCTACCCGAAGATTAAAAAAAACCGAAAAATAAGAGTAAAGAAATAGACTAGAAAATCGCCACTTGAGAGAAATACCAAGAGAAAATAAAACCCGAACTTGATTCTTGAATTAATGCTTGAATAAGAATTTTTAGGTCACTAGGAAGTAGGAAATTGTGAAGAACAAGTGGGAAAACCTTTTCCCTTTTTTTTTCTTGTAATAGGCGTGTGATAGGGGGATTAGGAGGGGTGTTTAATTGCTGTAATTTAAGTGTTAGGACAGCAAAATAAGGGAATAGGAGTAAGAATAAATAGTGACCAAAATAAGGAGGAAGAATAAGGGAAAAAGGGTTCTCATTGGTGGAAGAGATTCTACCCAAAAATTAAATATGCAACCTATAAAATTCAAACAAAATCCCCCCCTCCAAGACTCCCTTGGCCGGCCACCCTAACCCACACAACCATGTGGGTCGGCCCACTTAAGCGGTAATTGGAACCTTCAATTAGTTTAGCCCAATCAATAAAATAACAAGGCTCAACTAAAAATAAATACTAAGTACCAACACTACTAAAATATAAATAATAATACTACCTCTATAAAAATATAAGAATTCAAATAATCACAACACATTAATCATAAACATTTAATCACAACAAAATAAATATAAACATTCAATACTTAAGAAAATTTATAATAAGTTATATATATATATATTTAGAAATCAAATATAAACATATATAATTATACACAACAACACTCAAAATAATTATATATATAAATAAAGAATATAATAAATAAGGATATACATAAATATAACGTAATAAATAAATAATTAACGCGCGAAATTTCTAGTGAAATTACGGGGTGTTACAAAAATATTTCAGAGAAACGAAATCATCTCCTCCGTGTCGCCTGCGCGATCAGGTCAGGCCAAGCCAAAAATCAACTCTTCTCCAATTCTCGCAAAACAGCCAGCAAACACAAATTTGGCCCTGGCCGATCAGATCGGGCAGGTAAATTGCAATTTTCTGTCAACTTGCAAAGGCCGTCTCTGTGAAACCAGAAGTCTGTTTAGGGTTGTGACCTATAGTTGAAAAGATCTTGAAGTCTAGATTCCAACCCAACTGGAATATCTTGATTATCAATTTTCTATCACAAGTTATGACCAAAATAGTGAGCTTGTGTCAGTTTTGGCACTTTTTTCTTTCATTAAAACTTTTTGCTTCATTCTAACTCAAAATTATCTCAAACAGATGCATTGTGATCCTTGTGCAAGCTACCTTCATCCTCAATAATTATTAGGCTAGATATTTGATAATCATGATCAATGTGTGTCAAAATAACTTGAAAATCACCAAAACACGCAAACGAGGAGTAGTAGAGCACAACTTACGTAATTTATGTCATCATGCACCTAAATGCATTAAAAGGAGTTTCAGATGCAGTCTAAATGCATCTAAAAACTATTTATAAATGTGACACATCATCTCCCAAACTTATTTTCAGTTCAGTTCAAATCTGGACAATACTTTTACTTTCACATATCATTATTTATTTCAGTTCAATTCAGTTCAACTATTTTATACCCAAGAGAACAAACCCTCACTTTGCTTTCTATCACTACGACGCCAAATTCACGAACTTACAACACTGCATTAACAGCACTTTTTTAAAAGTGCTGTAAATTCTAACGATTGACAGCGCTTCTTGGATAAGCGCTGTTGAAATAAGAGCATTAAAGTAATTGCACGGTGAAATCAACCAAAAAGACGGCGTTTTGGTTGGCGCGCTGTTATATTAGGCAAAAAAGACAGCGTATTTAGAAAACGCTTTCGTTAAAGTGCTGTCATTAGCGAAATTAAAAAAACAAACAATTTCGATTACTCTGTATCCCTTTTCCTTCCTCACGCTGCTCTACATTTAAGAGTTCACCCTAAGAATTCAGAAACCCAACCAATTTCACTTGATTTTGCTTTTGTAGTTTGAGTTCAATGGAGATGGTGGAAGATAGAATCCAACGATTCAACCAACTTCGAGCCCTAAAAAGGTCGAAGAAGGACGAAGCTGTCGCTTCTAAAGTCGCTGCTCAGCCCCTCCCTTGCTCAATCCTGAGGTTTGGGATGTCCTCACTGCTATTTCTAGAAATTCTTAACCTTTTGCAGGTATCTGTTTTCTTAATTCTAAATGTTGTTCTTTTATTTTGTTTTTGCGGAATGCTAGGGTTTGTTGTTATGTTTTTTTTTTATTTCTATAAATGCAATGTATTCGAATGGAAAATTTGTTTATATGTTATCTTTGATTCTTTTCGAACATTGCATCATGCATAAGATCCACTACTATTCTTCATACCAAACTGGACAAAATCAGAAATTCTTAGTCTTGGATTGTGTAATTTGAGTGTTTAGAGTTGGAAATTAATCAACTACCTTAGATTTGAGAGCACCAATCCCATTGGTTATGTGATTGGCACCAATGGCATCTATGTTCATCTGCTTCATGTCAACCAAATGTTAAAATTTCTCATTACTTTGTGGTCAATGTGCAGCCTCTATATGGATCACCAGCCAACTTTCAAGCTCTTCTGAAACCTCATGAGAGAATCATGGCACTTGATCAACCTCATAGATAGTATGCATTTTTCACACGGTTATCAGGTGCTTCAACTTTACTTGTTGAAGCTTTTATTTTGTTTTAATTTACCTAGTTTGGCCAGCTAAATTTTTGCATTAATGTTTTGTATATGTTGGGCCTTTGGGCGTGTGCTTAGTTTGATCCAAACTAAAATGTATACTTAATGTGTGCTCAATATTTGTCGGGGTTTTGAGTGATATAGGAAAATAGTTGTTTAATTAAGAACTCTTATCTTTTATTTTTGGTTGTTTCAGTCTCTGCTGCTTCTTTCTTGCAAACTTAAGGTTTGGTGTTCTCTTCTAATTCAATTATATTTGTGAAAGTTATGTTTTGAGTCTGAATTTATGGAATTGGATAGTGTTTAATCTTTGTGGTCCAGTGATTGAGCTACCTTCAGTTCCATTGTCATGGAATGGGCGACTATGAGTCTTTAATGTCAACCTCAGATGCTCTGCACTTCAATAAACGAAAGCGAATGAGATTTTGTGGTCTTCTAACCTCTATCTTCTTCATCGTCGTTTAATTTGATTTTTTAATTTTTCTATTTTGGTGGTTCTGTTGCAAAATCTCTGGTTGATTTCAGCGAATTGTTGTGTTTTTCTTTGCGTCATTTCAGCAAAATCAAAGGCATAGTCTCAGTGGTGCATCAAATTAGAGAAAAAGCTGAACAAGACGGCTTGAAGAAGTAGGAAGAGGCAATTTCCATGGCTGTTTTTATTCTTCAATCGTTTAGTTTCTGAAGGTAAATTATGGTTCCGAGTTGCGAAAATTGTTGCTTTAATTTCAGTTTTATTGCAATCTTATATGTTAAATTTTCGAATAAGTATGAATTAGAGCTTCTACTGTTCCTACAATTCTGCAGATCTAGGCCTCTTTGGTTCAGAGAGACCTAAACAAATCCAACTCATGGTGAACATCTCTTCCCCTATTAAAATGCCAGTAGAAACTTTTATTAAATTCTTTTTTTGATGCTTTCATGAGACTTATTGCCTTCATTATTAAGAATTCCAGCTGACCTTCTTACTTCCACTATAATTTCCGTCTTTGATATCTTGTGATGGACATCTTTACTATGTCTATTGATTACTAGATAATACTAGCGTATGTTCTTCTTTGCTAGAGTATTGTTATCTTTGTGTATAATTGGCCTAAGGGGCCTTATTTCTGTTTGTTGCATACATTTGATTTCAGTGGTTTTAGAAATCAAGCAAATTACATTAAAAGTTAAAACTAGGTTAATTAGACATAAAAATATGGATTGTTAATAGTTGTCATAATTAAAGGTGGATAATTACATTGGCATATATATATACTTGATGATCATGAGAATGAATGAAAATTAAGGAGATTTCAGTGGTTATTATCGCAGTAGTTCATGCTATTTTTCAAAGATTTTCTCCATCTGCTGATGCTTACCTTCACTATCCATTCAAGAAGTCATGTTCTTGCTGTTCTTTAATCTCATCAAGAAGTGTTTTTGTCGTTCACCTTCGCCATGCGACATCTTTGATTTTAGATCGTTTAACAATTAATGTATCTTGTTTATATTCTTGTAGTTGTTTGATAGATTGAAATGTTTCTCACTTTATACTTTTATTTTTTTTAAAGATCAATTCTCTCATTTCAAAGTGAAAAAGAAA
Organism: Patellifolia procumbens; assembly: GCA_947645195.1. Taxonomy (NCBI): domain Eukaryota; kingdom Viridiplantae; phylum Streptophyta; class Magnoliopsida; order Caryophyllales; family Amaranthaceae; genus Patellifolia; species Patellifolia procumbens. Next base: position 2,875,458 of record CANSGD010001541.1, read on the forward strand.
TGTAAAAGAAGATTAAGATGACTACTAAGTGGTTGCAAATACAGGTAAAAATTTTCCTTTTCTTTATGGGTTTTACTGTTTAAGAGAATTGCAAAAACAATTAATTTAATAGATTGTTATATAGTGCCCTCGTCAATAGATTCTCGAGCACAAACAAACTCAAAATCCAACGTATGTGGTATATTTTTGTTTTAATTATTACTCTATTAGCTTTATTATCCCCCATTATCTTACGTTTGTCGCTAAGTTTTTTTTTGTTGTTAAATATGCAGTTATTTTTTTATTGCAATGTTTCAAGCTATGATCAAGGACAGATTGATGAAGGAAGGGTGAATCAGCGCACCTAAATTTCTACTCAGCTGATTGCCATGAATTTTTAGTTTTAGAGCCTAAACTTTTAAATGAAATTTTTGAAGATGTATATGGTTGATAATTGTTTTAGTTGAACATTGTTCATCATTATTAATTTGTATGAACTTCAAGTTATTATAAATGAAATGGCCTTTTTTTAAATCATTGGTGCAACATAAATTATTATAGAAATGTAATTATTCGTATGAAAGCAGCTTTTTATATGCATTAAATTTTTTAGAATTTAATTACCACGCTTTATTGAAATGTTGTAGAAAAAACCAAAAATACCCGCCAAATAGGAGTAATATTACGCGTTTCATTTAACAATTTTACAGCGCTTTTAATTGAGCGGTATAGAAAAAAGTGTCAAACTATAGCGCTTTTAAAAGCGCTGTAGATGTTTTTATAGTGCCACTATTCTACAGCGCTTGAAAAACGCTGTAATATATGGCAAAAAAACGTTGTAGTTATGCAATTATGGCGTATCAATTGGACACATCTAAACAACCATGTTTGAACTTGTGAGACTTTCACTATCAATACTTGAATCTTGCTCAGGAAAATCTTCTTCAAAGGAATAAAAAATTGTAGCATTATTTGAACGGATAAGAGCTCTTTTTTGGAAATAGCTTCTTTAATACTCCATCTGTCCCTTATTAATCGAAACAACAGCTATGCACATAGTTTTAGGAAGTTATTACTTCCCCCATTTCTAAATAAGTGACACATTTGTATAATGGGCCTGTTCTGTTCAGCTTATTTTCAGTTCAGTTCAGTTCAGTTCTGCTCTAATAAGTTCAGTTCAGTTCAGCTCTAATAAGTTCATTTCAGTTCAGTTCAGTTCAGTTCAGCTCCAATAAGTTCAGTTCAGTTCAGCTCTAATAAGTTCAGTTCAGTTCAGTTCAGCTCCAATAAGTTCAGCTCAGTTCAACTCCAATAAATTCAGTTCAGTTCAGTTCAGTTCAGTTCATTATTTAACCAATTTGTTTAATATTATTATTGTTGTTCTAATTTATTTTACTTATTATTATTGTTATTATATAATAATAATTATTAGTATTATTTATATATATTATTTTTTTATTATATATTTACTCATTATTATTACTATTATTATTCTTATGGCTCAGCAAAGTTTGGGTTGATGCACGGTTTAACCAAATTTTATGTCAATACGAGTATTCTAATTTGCAATTGTTGCTTTATTTTACTGAATAAAATTCACTAGTACATCATACAAATAAGCTACAAAAATCTAGAAGATATGAAAAAATTACAAAGTTGCTAATAATACTGCAGTACTATTTAAAATACAACATTGTCGTTACGTTGTATATTAAATATACTTTGGCGGTTTGGTATATTTCTATCATAGACCAACCCACCACAAATCGTGGTTTGGTTAGAAGCACACATCAACCCATGTTTTAAGCTAATTATTATTATAATGGTAATACTTTAATTTACTTCTTAGGCATTATATTATATCATCATTATCAAGTATTAATATATTAATACTAATAATTGTAATTACTCATTATTATTATTATCAGTAATTATTATTTTTTAAATTAATTTATTATTATTATTTTTTTATTTATAACTATCATAATAACATCAAAATAATATTGTCATTATTCATTTGATATTATTCTAAATTATTAATTTAATTATTATTACTGATTATTTAATATTCATAATAATTATTATTACTTAGAATTATTATTACTGATTATTTAATATTCATAATAATTATTATTTACTTATTATTCATATACTTATTATAATTTAATTCAATTCAATTCAGTTCAGTTCAGCTCCAATAAGTTCAGTTCAGTTCAGTTCCAATAAGTTCAGTTCAGTTCAGTTCAGCTCCAATAAGTTCAGTTCAGTTCAGTTCAGCTCCAATAAGTTCAGTTCAGTTCAGTTCAGTTCAGTTCAGCTCCAATAAGTTCAGTTCAGTTCAGTTCAGCTCCAATAAGTTCAGTTCAGTTCAGTTCAGCTCCAATAAGTTCAGTTCAGCTCCAATAAGTTCAGTTCAGCTAGAATTAGCCGAAGAGAACAGGCCCAATGTTTTCTATTCACAATTTAGATTTTGATTATCTTTGGTGATTTATATTTTAGAAAAAACATAGTCATGTGAGATCTTATTAGATTCGTCTCAACATAAATTTTTTTAATATCAGTTTTTATAGTTTTTACTTATTGATAATTGTAGATAGTAATATTATTCAACTTTTTAAAAAAAAAAATCACTTGATTTGAATTCCATGAAGGTGATAGGACCTATGTGAAAAATATTGCTGGTCTGGTTACCAAATCCTTACTTTCGAACAATTTCGAATAGTTGGTGCATATAATTGGAAATTTGGGATGTGCCACCTTCATGATGCCCCTTAAACTAAGGGGGAGTATTATATGAGTAGCATTATTTTCCCTTCGATCAAGTTTTTATCCCACTAAGTACTTTCTAACAAGGTTTTAAAGAGGTAGTAAATAAATGTGTATTACAACAAAGTTGTACTCTTTTCCTAGCTAAGTTTTTCCCACTGATTTCCTAACAAGGTTTTAATAAGACAACCGATAAGTTAACAATGGCATCAAGGGGAGTTGTGAGTTAAGCAAATACTCACTCCGTTTGTTTTTAATTGTTACAGTTTACCTTTTTACGCTTGCCAATGCAAATATTTAAACGTTAATATCTCCAGTTGTGCATTTGTAATAATTATAAAAAGTATATATTCCGAAAATGCATATCGAGACGAATCAAACAAGATCCCACATGAATCTATTTTTCCTTACTCATACATCACAAATGATAGTCAAAGTGACATTAATGAATAGTGTAAAATGTCAAACTGTAACAATTAAAAACAAACTGAGGTAGTACATCAAATGAACGCCCAATGCATAATTGGGAATAGCATTTTCAAATAGTCTACCACAATAACTTGTCGTACACAATGCAAAATAGCTTGCTTTGCAACATATTATAAATTATATGATGAATAACATTTAATTGTAGCATAAAAATATATTTCCATTTTTATAAAGATATATGGTCTGTTCTCATCAGTTTATTTTCAGTTTAGTTCTGTTCTACTACATTTATTATTTTAATATTTTTATTAATATTAATGTTTTTATAGTTAATCTAATTTATTTTGCTTAGTATAATATTATTTAAAAATTAATTTTTAAATATATATTTAATCATTATTGTTTTAAGTAAACTTCTGAAAGTAACGGTATTAGTCCTGATGGTGGACAGGTGTAGGGTTGATAGTATTGGGAGGCTTGTGCAGAAATGTCGCTTCGTTCCCGAACCTGCAAAAGGGGAAAACCAAACCGGAGGTTTGGGTTTGATTCCCTCTCTGATGCTTAAGTCAGTATTCAATAGATAAAATCTGGATATGAATTTTGACAGAGTAAGTTTAAGAGAGAGTGGTTGTTTTTTTTTACCTGATTATGAGGAACTATTTATAGTATCTATGTATAGAAAAGAGCACCCTAGAATGAAGGGATGTGATTGGTTAGGCAATGGGAGAGCGACACTTGTCATGGTCTGATTGTCCTAAGCCTTTTATCCAATCACATCCTTCCTCTTTAGGGAACTTGGGCTGATTATTCCTTCCTTTAGGGAATATTTGGGCCTCTTGTTTGCAGCCTTGGTGACATCATTAGCTCCCCTCTAACATGCTGCCAAGTGTCATTGAGGGGGTGAGCCACGTGTCACCAATCCATTGGGCCACGTAGCAATCCTTGACTGGGCCACGTGTCTTCTTTAAATAGGTTACAACAATTATTATTATTATTATTATTATTATTAATAATAATAACTCTTAAATAATAATAATAATAATATCATTATTCTTATTAAATTTTAATGTTATTATAATAAATGTTATTAAGTTTTAATATGTTATTAATAATAATAGTTATTAATAATAATTACTCTTATTATTATTACTATCATTAATTATTAATTATTTTTTATAATGTTATAATGCCTATGTTTATTTAATTGTTATACTTCACTTTGAGGGATAACAAAGGAATCTTGTGAAAAATATGATGTGATAGTTTAGGGAATAGAGAAGTATGAAAGAAAAAGTTACAAAAGCAAAAAAGTGAAAAATCTATTGGGTGGTTGAGTGAATAGATGTGTAGTTGGGTAATTAAATGGGAAAGAAAAATGACAAGTGGGCCCCAAATAAGTGAAAAAAAGGAATAAAAAGATGTGATTTTTTTTCCAAAAACAGAAAGGTAATAATGTAACTCTAAAAAAGAAATAGACTAAAAAGGAAAGCATAACAATTAAAAAGAATTGGAAAGAGTACTAATTATAAGAATTTTGACTTTTGACACTATTTATAAATTTCAATTTGACTATCAATTCTGATTTATGGGCAAGGGAAAATATATTCATGTGTGATTTTGTTGGATTCGTCTCGATATGTTCTTTTAGAAGATCAAAATTTTATAATTTTGACAAATACAAAAAAATATATATTATATTCAAACATATGCATTGTAGCGTGAAAATGTACAATGTAACCATTAAAAAAGAAATAGAAGGAGTAATAAGTAAATTGTTACTGCTATTAAATATTTATTTTTATTTAAAATATCTCTATTATAAGTGAAGAGGAGGGGGACACCAAAAATCAACATTTTTTAAATTCCTAATTAAATGGAACAACTCTCTCCATAACTAACTATTTTCACATTTTTAAATTTTGAATAAAGAAATACCAAACACCCTAAATAAACTTATGTTATATTTTTATGAAAAATTTGACATCATTTCTCACGCAACGTGTGCATATAACTCTAGTATTATTATAAATTAACTTATATGCAATCTCTCTTTTCCCTTTTAATTGTTACACTCCTGGGGATAAGCAAGGAAGTTGTATAAAAATATGGTGTGAATGTTTAGGAATAAAGAAAGTATGAGATAGAAAGTTAAATAGGGTGGTTGGGTGAGTAAATGATGTAAATGAGTAATCAAATGAGAATATAAAGTGAGCCCAAAGATGCAGGAAAAGAGGAAGAAAATGTATGACATATGGCCATGTTTGACAAATAGACTTTAGTGTTTAACGATAAAGTTTAGAGTTTAGAGTTAGAGTTTAGAGTTTTACCTTTTTGTTCAGTAGATTTGACTGCAGATTTGATTAAGTTTTTATAAAAATATGTTTGGTAAAGTTTAGCTGATTGCCCTTTGTTTGTGTACAATGACATTTATGGATATATTAATTAATATATTAGTATTATAGTTATGGATAAAAAAATAATTTACACACTCTCTTACATAATCCTTTAAAGAAAAAACTCCAAATAGAAGTTTTTTTATTTTGAGAGTTTTCACTCCAAAACTCTCTCTTGAAACTCTATTTACCAAAAACCCTTATCAGAGTTTTGACTAGTAAAAATCTAAAGTGGTCCAAAACTCTCTTTTTCACCCAAAACTGTAATTGTCAAACACCCTAATGTAAAAAGTACAACGGGGTAACAATTAAAAAGAGAAACATAACCAAAAATAATAAAATATTATTAATTACAATTCAATTCGACTCAATTCCTACCAATAAGATATCCGACAATGAGTTTGCAAATTGCAACGACATAAACACCAAACGTTTTTGGCTCCTTTTCAGTAACAGTTATATTAACAGTAACTGGGCAATTGCTGGGGGTTCTCACTCCTCAGTTCAACCTTTTCTAGTTCTACCAAGTAACTCAGCCTAATCGCAAGCTATTCTTTGCGAAATTGGCACAATAGCCCCCCTAATTACAGGGACACACAAATGGCTGCAACTCATTTTCTTCATAGTTCAATTCTCTACAACTCCTTCAATTCAACCAAAAGAACTGACTTTTCTGCATTTAGAGTAAATGGGTCTTCTTTTAACCAAAAAATTAATCTTCGAAAGCACCCATCTCTTAAAGCTATGTCTTCTCTTGACCCACAATCTGTGGATAGAAGACAAATTGAGGTAATATAATCCTTTCATTCTTTATAAAATGCATTATTTGATTTATATTTATCATTTCTCAATTCTTTAAGTTATTTTTGTTTGGTGGGGTTGTTGTTAGATAGTATATAACCCAGAGGACAGACTCAACAAATTAGCAGATGAAGTTGATAAACAAGCTGGTCTTTCTAGGCTCACTCTTTTCTCACCTTGTAAGGTATCAACCTTCTCTTTCTTATTCTTATGCCTCAACTTGTAATTTTATTTTGATTGTGTTACTTTATTATTTTTACGACGATTCATGTTAGTCGACCCCAACTCAATCCAGGAGGGCTTTTTTTGTTGTTTTGCTTTTTTGTTGTTGTTTAATTGCAAATGTTTATGTGTTTTGGTACTCTATGAATCACAGGTGAATTTGTTTTTGAGAATAACTGGAAAGAGAGAGGACGGGTATCATGATTTGGCTTCTCTATTTCATGTAAGTTTAATTAAATATGGCATTTTCTACTAGGGATATCTTTTGCATTTCTGCTCATCAATGACAAAATTTGCTAGTTGGGTCATTGTCTAAAAGAATAATATATTGTTTATTCTTGATTTTTCTAGGTAATAAGTTTGGGGGATAAGATTAAATTCTCTTTGTCACCTTCAAAGACCAAGGATAGTCTATCAACAAATGTGCCTGGAGTCCCCCTTGATGATAGAAATTTGGTAATTGCTGCAGAATATACTTTGTACTAATATTATATGAATTGTTCTACAAGTAATGGAGTTTAAACTTTGATCTTCAGATAATTAAAGCCCTGAAGTTGTATCGGCAGAAGACGGGCAGTGACAAGTATTTTTGGGTATGCTTGTTGGTTTCGTTCAGTAGGGAATTCAGACTTTTGCTTCGATAAGCTATCAATGTTTATCAAATTGAATGCCTATGAGCAGATTCATCTGGATAAGAAGGTTCCTACTGGCGCCGGGCTTGGAGGAGGAAGTAGCAATGCAGCTACTGCACTTTGGGCTGCTAATCAATTTAGTGGGGGCATTGCGTCGGAGAAAGAACTTCAAGAATGGTCAAGTGAGATAGGTTCTGATATTCCTTTCTTCTTCTCTCATGGAGTAGCATATTGTACTAGCAGGGGCGAGGTATGTTATTAGAAGGAAGAAATGAACAGATTTCATGCACTTTGAGTTTTAGTTCTACTTACCAATAATGTTGTCTTAATTTCGTCTATAAAATGCCCTCATTGGAACAGTCACTACCTATGTTACTCAGACTCAGCTACAATTGTCCATTCAGATTCGTGCCGGGTGTTGCATGTTTCGTTAAACTTGCATGTTTTAGAGTATTGAATTTGTTCCATGACTTTCTGTTGCTAAGTTTATTTCTATTATCTAGGCAGTAAAAAATATTCCAACCCCCATACCTTTGGAAACTCCAATGGTCCTAATAAAGCCACCAGAAGCATGCTCTACTGCCCAAGTATACAAGGTATGCAGTATTGGAATAACTCTTGCAGAGTACTGTATGTTGTGATAAGATCCTTGGCTTCTGAATTATTTGTATTTGTATCTGTAAGAATATTTCCTTTTTTGTGCAGCACCTTCGTTTGGATCAAACTAGCAAGGTCGATCCGTTGTCTTTGCTGGAGAAAATCTCCAGAGAAGGGATCTCTCAAGATGTCTGTATCAATGATTTGGGTAGGTCTTGTGTTCAGTAAACTGTCTACCAGTGTCTAAGATACTGATATTTTGTCTCTCTGCAACGTCAGACATCTCTAATGAGGAAGTGAACACATAGTTGAGAAAGAACCATTAATATTTTACTAGTCCTAACCTTTGTAATAATTACTACCTCCGTTCTTTCATACTTGCATCATTGGGAGCGTTTACGCTTTCCAATGCACATTTTGAACGCTAAATATCTTATGTTACACACAAGTAAAAATTATACAAAAGAGAAATAAATAATCTACACACCGAGGCGAAAAACAAGATCCCACATGACTATAGTTTTCCGCACATATAAGTAAAATTAGATTATAAGGCATTTGTGTGAATAATGCTATACTAAAAAATGATGTGAGTATTAAAAAGTGTAGGAAGTATTTATTAATAAGAATGTCTCCTAGATATAAATAAAACAGATTAGGATTTACATGGGGCTGGTGTTATACATCTAACAGAGTGGAGTCGGACAAGATTTAAAATAATATTTTTTCTGTGTAATCATCCTGTTTGTGAGTGCACGTATGATGATTATATTTATATTATATGCAATGCTTGTGGTGATCATTGATCGTTCATATTCTGATTTTGCATTGAATCAATGGTAGGATGTTACAACGTTATTGTTACAAGTTACTTTAATAAATCTCTTGGATGACTTTGAAGTTCATATTCTAAGTAACATATTCTAAGTAACATATTTCAGAGTCTCCTGCCTTTGAAGTTCTTCCAAGTCTGCGAAGATTGAAACAACGTATAACTGCTGCCAGTCGGGGGCAATATCATGCTGTTTTTATGTCTGGAAGGTGAGATTCCAAATTTCCCAGGTTCAATTTGTGCAACCATGAGATTCTTCTTTCTTTTACTTGCTTGAAAATGCAAATCGGTTGAGGATTTTACTGTTATGGAATATTGAATTTGAAGGAAACCGGTTCATTAATGTTATAGAGTATCTAAATGTGGATTGTGCTGTGTCATTACTCTCAAAACCCCTGTCTTAGCCGTAGATTATGAAAATCTATAATGCATCTGCATTCATACTTTTAATATGGTGTAGCCCATAATTTTACTTTTGCATTATGTCCAATGCAGTGGAAGCACTATTGTCGGGATTGGTTCTCCAGATCCTCCACAATTTATCTATGACGACGAAGCATATAAGGATGTCTTCTTATCTGGTATGGTTTATGCCTATAATAATAACCCACCCCCCCCCTCCCCTGAGAACGAGAATACACTCTCCATGGGTTTTTGGTGTCTGGCCGCACTTCCTTTTTTAGAATTATTCATTTTTTCTGCAACTGTCATAGAGAAACGTTTACGCAGAGGCTACCTTCATCACGCGAGAAGAGAACCAATGGTATGCAGAGCCAACTTCAGGTAGTGCTACTGGCTCAGTTGCTGAATTTTCACGGCCACTGAGTGACGGACTCACACAGTGAACATGAAGGTAATTTCTGAATGATTCCCTTTGCAGTCTATTTTCCTGTCAATGCTTTGTTATCGTCTTACATATAAAGGAATTAGGCAAGTTTATTACTTTAAGTTGGTCGTCATATATGTTCTTGTTATGTTTAAATTTGTTTTTGTGTTATTTAGGTACTGAAGAAATTCTGAGACATGCCTTCTTCTATCTGTCTTTTGCTGCTTTAGTGTAGGAAGTAGTTATTACTGCAAACTTCCAGAAAGTAGTTCTCATTATATAGAGAAAATTTACTCCACAACTGTTGAATCAAGGTTAGTATACATATATTATCTTCAAAACATTGATAGTCAAATGTTTTGATGAAAAGCTTCATCACTCGGCAACTTTTTTCCTTCTAGGTCACCCATCAAATTATCAGTTATTCATATTATGCCCTGAACCCTTGGAACGCAGAGAAATATATATATTTATCTGTCTGACTTTGGAATTTGATAACTTTACCCAAGCAGAGAGTATATACATAGTATGTGAAATATTGCAAGACCATATGTTATGAGCTTTAGAAACTATTATGAACAAACATGAGAAGCAAACAACTCAAAATGATTACAAATGCCCAAAGCTAAACCGATAAGTGTGCTAAGCTGGCAGAAGACACTCTTACACAGAAGCTAAAAAAAAGAGAGAAGAGAAGAACAAGAGAGATGAGATATGACAGCCAAAAAAATAGGCTTTATTATCTAGATGTAGTGCATAATTTTCGTACCACTGTTTGCTGTAACATGTTGGCATCATCCAATATTCATGGACATCCATTTGTTAAATTCAAATTTTAGATGCTCATGTTCAATGAAATCTTCAGCTTCAGCATCGACATCTCCTTCTTGGTTGTTCTCAGCACCAATCTTATGTTTTCCATGTATAAACTTTTCAGCATCAGCATTGATACCGTCTCCATATGTGTTGTACCCACTTCTCTCTTGACTGTGATCATTAGGATGGTTCTTTTGCTTCTTCGGCATTGAGAATATGTGAGCGAAATACAAATCATTTTCATTCACAATACTCATTTTGATAAACTGATTAAGACAAGTATAGATGAAAAATTGTATTCTCTATGGGACTATGTCAATGCTCTGATTGTGGATAATATTTGTGAGCCACAAAGTTTTAGTTATATAGAAGAATAATTTGGTAAGCAATTGGGCCAGCCGTAATTTGCTGTATGCTTCTTTTGAGCTTAATAAGCTTATAATAAGAGTGAATGTTATTCTTGTCTGTCCTTTTTTTGATGTAAGCTGAGTTTGAATGTTTAAAGCATTTGTAATACAGGTGTTACCTAGGAAGTTGAAAGGATTGATTGTTATGAGGAATCTTTATGCAAACCTTTTGATTAATATTTTACTTGTAAATGAGAAAAGTGAAGAATATGTTCCTTTTGCCTTGTTGATAAACTTGATGAATGCTTTTATACGAATTTGGTGTATGCGAACTAGAGGTGATTTCGGGAGAGACTGTGCCCCATTGTGAATAAAATGAAATATATATAGATTTCATGAGTATTTTGTATTTAGAAAGGGAAAAGTGAGAGTAAACTCACTCAATTCTTATTACTTCCTCCGTTTCAAAAAAATAGCTATGCTTCTTTTTTTGCGGACTCCTAGGCACTCTTTGTTTGTGTGAGAGATTGTGGGGTAAGATATGTGATAGAAGAGAGATAGAGAGAAAAAGTTACCAATAAAAGAAAAAAGGAGAAGTGTAGTCATTAATTTGAAACTTCTTTAAATGGAAAGTGTAGGTATTTTTTTGAAATGGAGGAAGTATTACAAATGGAATGAGGAATACAACAAACTAACTAAATACTTTAACAGAATACAAGAAGCGTATTTAGAAGTATTTAGTATGTATATACGTATTATTATACGCATATACATACTCACATCCCCCTCAAGCTGGACATGGAAGAAGTCCAAGCTTGGAACAAAGATGAGAATGAGCAAAAACAGGAAGAGCTTTTGTTAATAAATCTGATAGTTGATCCTTGCTCGAAACATGAGTAGTATCTAAGAAGCCAGAAGAAATATGTTCTCTGATGAAGTGACAGTCCCTCCTGATATGCTTTGTCCTTTCATGGAAGGATGGATTATGAGCAATAGATTCAGCAGCAGTGTTGTCACAATACATCTTGATAGGGTGAGAAGCTGGAACTTGCAAATCTTCAAGAAGGCCTAGAACCCATATTAACTCACTAGCAGTGCTAGACATGCTCCTATATTGAGCTTTAGCCGAAGATTTACTAATTGTTCTTTGCTTCTTTGTCTTCCAAAAGATAAGATGATCACCAAGAAAAACACAATATGCACTAAGAGATCTGCTAGTGAATTAACAGGAACCGAAGTCAGTATCACTGTAGGCATGAATATCAATTGCATTTTGAGCTTTGTAAAATAAACCAAGATTGACAGCCCCTTTGAAGTATCTAACAACATGTAGAGCTGCTATAAGATGAGGGGTTGTCTGGGATTGCTAAGAAATTGACTTAGATGCTGCACACAATATGAAAGATTAGGTCTAGTGATCCCTAAATAGAGAAGTTTCCCAACCAATCTTCTGTATTGTTTAGGATTTGAATCTGGATCACCTTGATCAATTGAGAGCTTCAAACAAGAAGGAAGAGGAGTAGAAGCAATCTTGCAAACAGTCATTCCTAAGGACTCAATAATATCTTTGATGTATTTCTTCTGAGACAATATAGTTAGGAGATATGAGAACCTCTATGCCAAGAAAATACTTGAAAGATCCTAAATCTTTAATAGTGAAAGCATTATGTAACTGTTGTTTGACTTTATCAATCTGGAACTGAGATTCTGAGAATGACCAGTCAACAAAATATCTTCTACATAGATGAGTATAATGCACAAGTGTCCTTCAAGAGTTCTTGTGAATAAAGAATGATCTTGAGGAGATTGAGCAAAACCAAGAGTGACAAGAAATTTGCATAATTCCTTATTCCACTGCCTTGATGCTTGCTTAAGGCCATAAATGATCTCTTAAGCTTACACACTTGATCAGGAAGAACCTTGGCGTAACCAGTAGGAGGAATCATATAGAAATCTTTTTCAATATACCCATGTAAAAAGGCATTATTTATGTCAAGTTGATAAATAGACCAATTATAAGAAGTGGCTATGGAGATAACAATCCTTACTTGGCAAGCTTAGCAACAGGGGAGAAAGTAACCTTAAAATCTTGACCAGGAACTTATTGATAGCCAATAGCAACCAATCTAGCTTTGAGCCTTTCAAGAATTCCATCTGGATTGTATTTGGTTTTAAAAACCCATTTGGAACCTATAGCTTTCTTGCCTTTAGGAAGATAAGCTAGATCCCATGTTCGAGAGCAGCTATCTTATTGTTCACAGCTGTAACCCAAGCTTGATCAGAAGCAGCTTGTTTGTATGTGGTAGGTTCAGGAATACTCATGACATTAGCAAACAAATGAGAAGCTACAAGAAAAGAAGCTAAAAGTGATGAATCAAAATTGGCTGGTTTAGGTTTAAGGTGAATAATATAATCTTTGTATTTTATAGGTGGTTGAGAAATTCTGTTGGAAACTCTGATTGTAGGTGAAGAAGCAGTAGCTAGGTTTATAGGTGGTAAAGAAGAAGTAGGAATAATATGACTTGAATTTGTATGAGATGAAACAGATAAATCAGTATCAGAATTTGGTTGATTGACAGAAAAGAAGAGTGTGAGTCTGAATCAGAAACAACAGAAGGAATAGGGGTTGAAATAGGATTATTGAAGGAATTTTGAGGGGTTGGAGGAGTTTGAGAAGAAGGTAGAGTTTCAATACCAAAGTTAACATGAGAAGTAGGTGAAGAAGTATGAGTATGGAAAGATGAAATATGTTGTTTAAAAGGAAAGATATGTTCTTGAAACTTAATGTTTCTAGTATCAAACATTCTTTGAGTTTGTAAATCAAGAACTTTATATCCCTTTTGAGCATAAGGGTAGCCAAGAAATAAACACCTAACAACTCTAGGTGACAACTTGTCTTTTCTTCTATTTGGGTTTAAAACATAACACTGACACCCAAACACTCTTAAATGATCATGATCAGGGGGCTTATTAAGTAAATTTTCAGTGGGAGCCTTCCAATACAAAAGAGGAGTTGGGAGGAGATTTATGAGGTATGTAGCAGTCAACAAACACTCACTCCAGTATTTGCTAGGAATATTAGCTTGAAATTTTAAGGCTCTGGCAACTTCAAATAGCTGTCTGTGTTTCCTCTCAACTCTGCCATTCTGTTGAGGAACACCAGCTACATTTCTCTGATGTACAATACCGTTATCTCCAAACAAGCTTGTACATTGAGATTATAAAATCTCCGTGCCATTATCAGATCTTACACACTTGATCTTAGTTTTAAATTGTGTGGCTACATAGGAAATGAAATCAGATATGGTTTATGAACCTGCATATTATTATGGAGCATAAAAACCCAAGTTGTCCTAATGTGATCATCCAAAACAGTAAGAAAATAAGAGGCACCATTCATAGTTTTCAATTTGTAGGGACCCCAAAGATCAATATGAACTAGTTCAAAAATAGCAGTAGCTCTAGATGTACTTATTTTGAAAGGTAACCTGTGAAACTTACTCACGGAGAGAAAGCTATGTTTAAACTCTTTAATGAGCATCACATCTTGCAAAATCAAACCATTGTGTAGTTTAATATTGCCTACTTCGGCAACAATTTTGTAAGTACCATCTGGTAAACAAACAAGATAGATTTATTCAGCCTTTTTTTAAAATAAAACAAAGAATCATCATAAGTCATGAGATCTGTAGCACCAGAGTCAACTATCCAATGAAAGGTTGAAAGATCTTTTTAGAAATACCTGAGCAATTGAAAGCAGAAGAGGTATCACCAAGTATCGGTTTTCCGTTCATGAACTTCATTACTTCAAGGCAAATGTATTAAATGTTGAAGAATCCAATCCATTTCCAATAGGACCACCTAAAGGATCTTCATCACAACTACCAGTTTCATCAACAACAGCATTAGCAGCCAGTTTTGCAGTCTTGTTTCCATTTCTAGACCCTTTATACCAATCTGGAAAACCAATTATCTTAAAACACTGATCCATAAAATGACCTATGTTCTTGCAAAAGTCACATACCCTCTCTGTCTTCTCAGCTTTCTCCTTTCTCCAATCTTTCTTCATATGTGTGTCATATGAGTTTTGTTGAAACTTGGTACCAGTGTTTCTATTGACAACTAAAGCACTGGACTCTCCATTTAAATCAGCTTGCCCACTCACTTCTTTTTGCTTTTCAACTTGTTGAAGCAAATAAAATGCTCTATTCATACTTGGAAGAGGATCCATTCCAAGTATATTGGAGATTGTTGTATCAAACCACTAATAACTCCCAACAAAAATTGTATAACCTTTTCTTGAGATTCAAATTCATCTAATCTCTTCAAGAAATTACAAGCGCAAGAAGACAATACTCCACAAGTGCACATAGGTAAGCTATGTAAGCTTTTCAATTCATCCCACATATTTTTCATCTTATTATAATACATCAAAATTGATAGATTTTGTTGTCTCAGATTATCAAGATTCTTTTTCAATTGATAAATCTGAGGTCCATTTGTTTGTCCAAATCTTTCAGCTAAATCAGACCATACATGTGTAGCAGATTCAACACAAGTAAAGATCTCTGACATTTCAGCAGTCATAGAAGATAAAATCCATCCTATCACCATTTAATCATATCTAATTCATTGTGCATATTTTGCATCAGAAATTGAAGGTTTAATAGCAAATCCATCAACAAAACCTAGTTTATTCTTTGCTCCTAAAGCTCTTTTCACATTTCTAAACCAACTACAATAGTTATTGCCATTAAAGAGCACATACACCACCGATTGATTAGGATTATCTAAGGGAGCTAAGAAAAGAGGATCACTGAAACTTACATTCGAATTTGGAGTCGAGTTTGATTGTTCAGTTGCTATCGTTTCCGCCATTGTTGATTTATAGCTTCAAATTCATCTCCAATTCAAGAAAAGCAGAATTTCGATTTTAAAGAGACAAACAATCAATCAGATCGTAAGTTTGCTCTGATACCATGTGAATAAAATGAAATCCATATAGATTTCATATGAGTATTTTGTATTTAGAGAGGGAAAAGTGAGAGTTAACTCACTAAATTCTTATTATGACAAATGAAATGAGAAAGATATATATATATATAGTCGGATTCTGCTAAAAACCTATACTTTGCTGAAAACTGAAAACTAACAGTCCCAATTGAAAAAGGGGGTACATATAAGATTTAGAATGGTACATATTACGATTAGAGGGTACACGTGCCTCTAACATCAAAGTTGTACTGCTCACATCAAAGTTGTTAGTATTTACAAAAATGACATTAATGAATGCATGCGGTGAAAACAGTTTTCACTGGATCCTCTTCCTATCTATATATATATAGTAGGAGGCTAACAAACTAAGCAAAAACTCTAACAGAATACAAGAAGCGTATTTAGAAGTGTTTTATATGTATATACGTCTCATTATACGCATATACACATACTCACACTCATAAAATGATAAAATCTACTTAAGGGATCTGGCCAACTTTCACTTCAACTTTCACTTAAGGCTCCGCTTATTTTAATATAAAACAAATTTTATGGTACTTTTAAAGAAAAATAATTATCGATGGAAAATATTAGCTGTGTTTAATTTGAGGAAAACCTAGGGAGAGAAGGTAAACGAAGTAAAAGAAAAGGAAAGATGGGAGGAGAGATAAAGAGAAGTAAGGAGTAAAAAGGAAAATGTGACATAGATTCATTATATAATGAAGTTGGTTTTCTTCTTCTAAGAACATTTTTCACCTTTAAGAAAATTATTTTCTATCCTTTTCAAAACAAACAAAGGAAAATGGAAAGAGGCAGGAAAACCTTTTTCCAAGAAAATACTTTTCCACGAAAACAAACGGAACCTAAATCGTATTTTATGAATTCAAAATTCCGTACAACGGTTCCCTAAATGATTATTCTTTTCAAACTTCTTTTGAAGTTTTTTTCTTTTCTATTTGTTCACTAAATTCTTTTCAATATAATGGATAATATTTTAATCTCTCATAACCAAAATTGGTGGTTCTTGACATGACATAGTTCCTATAATGATAGATTGACCATTTGGATGGAGTCTATTTTTTTAACCCCGGTTGAGCTCTAAGTTGGATTTACTAATTATTTTGTATTTTAAAATATGAATTTATTTATGGATGTGATGTTATACGACATTTACAATAAAAGTTAAAACTAGTAAATATATATCAAATTGAAGTAAATAAAATTCTAATATAGCGAAACCACGATCGTTGAGGGGATCTACTACCTCTGAAAACCCTTGTTTATCATATCAATGTCTGTTGCAGCCTTCTACATGGGGGCCTATCGATCTGTTGTGGTTCTGAAGTAGAACCGAATTCAAATCAACTGATTGTAAATGAAATATTGGTGTCTGTTAGAACTCTGCTCAATGTCCGACCAACAAAGAAACCTTTGGAATCACACAAATAATAGAAAATAGTCCCCAAACTCTCACATGAAGAGAGATAAGACTCAATACATGGGTAGGTGTAACACAATATATGGTTTGGAAAACTTTATTAGCAACAATAACATTGAAATAATTTGACAAAAGAAAAAGGGGCTTATCACTTTCCAAAAAGTGGTGGTAGCCCCTAATTCGAAACTAGGCTTTTGTGGGAGAGAAGAGGGGGGAAGAGAGAAAGAATTTAGGAGGCGGCTAAGTGTGTTCACTCAATTGTTTATCATTGTGCTAATGATAGATTTTGCTAGAGGATCAATTTTCATTTTACTTCCTATGTTTATATGCCCTTTTCATTTCACATTAGTCAAATACTTATCTTGACACATAACTTAAGAAAATATGTTGTAGAGTGATTATTAATTATTGTACTATTAATTTTTTTTGACGTATCAGATACGCGATGGTGCATCTTTTTATTGAAAGATAGAGAACACGGGACACTATTTTATTAAAAGAGAGAGTATACGATGATGGGGAAAAGGATTGCGGGAGAGAAATCAGTCTATATATGACACTAAGGGCTTGTTTCCTTCGTCTAATTCTAAATGAACTGAACTGAACTTAACTTAACTTAACTTAACTTAACTTATTGAAGTTTAACTGAACTGAACTGAACTTAACTTGTGGGAGCTGAACTGAAATGAACTGATTGGAACTGAACTGAACTAAATTTATTAGAGAATTGAATTCAACTTATTGGAACTGAACTGAACTGAATTGAATTGCAATAAATATTTACATAATAAGTAAATAATAATTATTATGAACATTAAATAATAAGTAATTATAATTCTAAGTAATAATAATTAAATTAAGGAAATTTCCTAAGGTGCCCCGGTGGTTAGGGCTAATTCCTCAGGTACCCTCAGGGTATTTGAGTTAACTCAAATACTACCAGAGTCATTACTTGCTTAAATGCCCGTATTACTAATGCCGTTAACTTTTCTGTTAACTTTCTCAATTTTATTTCAGTTTTCATTTAAAAAAAAGAAAAATAAAAAAAATCATATAGAAAATAAAATAAAAAAAAATTTAAACCTCCACCTCCTTCTGGCCACCCTTCCCTGAAACCCCACCCCACCCTGCCACTCTCTCTCCTCCCCCCCCCACAGATCGAGCCACCCCCGCTGCCACACACCGCCGCCAACAAGAGAACGACAAGCACCAGATAGAACCACCCCCTCCGCCAACAATAGAACGACAAAAAATTAACAAATATAAATTCGATGACATTTGAACTGACGAAGTTTGGGAATAACGACGAATTTACAAGTGAAGCAACTTGAAACGGCGTTGCCGCCGACATTTGAACTGCCGACAAACTGAGAGTGGTTGCGACCACTAGCGATTGTGGGGAAGCTAAGGCGCAGTGAAGTGAGAGTGGGTGCGAAGGTTGAAGGTGTGAAGGTGAGGGGTTGGCGCACAGTGAAGCAAGGAGGGCGGTGTTGTCAAGGTCTTCGGCGCAGATGAGGGGTTGGACGTCGTTTCAGGTTGGGTGGATGGGGTGGCTGAGCTGGGTTGTGGCTACGTAGTGGGAGGGGAGGGGGGAGGAGAGAGAGTGGCAGGGGTGGGAGTTTTTAGTTTTTGTTATTTTTTCTATTTTTTTGTTGTTTTAAATTAAAATTAAAGCAAAATAAGAAAAAGATAACTGAAAAGTTAACGACGTTACTAATAAGGGCATTTAAGCCACATATAGTTAGTCTGGTGGAATTTGAGTTAGCTCAAATACCCTAAGGGTACCCGATGAATTAGCCCTAACCCCGGGGACACCTCAGGAAATTTCCCTTAAATTAATAATTTAGATTAATATCAAATGAATAATGATAATTCTTTGATGTTATTAAATGATATATTAACAAATAAATAATAATAATGATAAATTGATTTTAAAAATAATTATTACTGATAATAATTATTATTAATGAGTAATTAGTATTAATACTTAATGATGATGATATAATAACAATAATGTCTAAGAAATAAATTAATATTACCATTATAATAATAATTAGCAATTATAATACTTCTTAACTTAAAACATGAGTTGATGTGTGTTTCTAACCAACCACAATTTGTGGTGGGTTAGTCTATAATATTTATAAACCAAACCCCTCCAAGCTCAAAGTATCTTTAATATGCAACATAACGACAACGTTGTACCTAAATGGTACTCCAATATTATTATCAACTTTGTAATTTTTAAATATCTTCTAACCTTTTGTAGCTTATTTGTATGATGTAATAGTGAACATCTAGTCAGTAAAATGAAAAAACAATTGCAAATTAGAGTACTCGTATTGACATTAAATTTGGTTAAACTACGCACCATCCTTGACCCAGTCTGGTTGTCTAACTTTGTTCTTGGACGTGTTGTTGCTGATGCAGCTCATCGGAAGCGGGTCAAGTATGAAGCTCGTTGTCGAGCATTTGGGTATGGCTTCCTTCCCTTTTCCTTTTCTTCTCTTGGGGAATTGGATAAGGTGGTTTGCTGAAGCGGGTTCAGAAACCGAGGGGCACCCACTCCGCTAGCTATAACAAACCCTATCCTAGTGAAAACAACCGAGGTATGGCTTCCTTCCCTTTTCCTTTTCTTCTCTTGGGGAATTGGATAAGACACTGGATATAGGGGCACGTGCTGCTGCCCATATTTTCACTAGGATAGGGTTTGCTATAGCTAGCGGAGTGGGTGCCAAGATTGTACCTCGGTTGCTGACTAATTTCTTGTAGGTTGTATGTTGTTTTCGGTGATCATGCGGTGTCGTGTGCTGGTATTGTAGGTATTAAACATCGGCATAATGTCGTTTGGGATACTCTTGTTGATATTCGCTATCGATCTGGGATTTCGGCAAGAAAGGAGGTCGACATTGGATTGTCTGGGAGAAATGACGGGGCCCTCAGGCCTGCAGATGTGCTTCTTTATTCTTGGGACCGTGGTCGTGATGTGTGTGTCGACTTGACAGGGTCTTCTCCCTTGACCCAGTATGGGTTGTCTGACTTTGTTCCTGGACGTGTTATTGCTGATGCGGCTAAACGGAAGCGGGTCAAGTATGAAGCTCGTTGTCGAGCAATTGAGTATGACTTCCTTCCCTTTGCATTTTCTTTTCTTGGGGAATTGGATAAGGTGACTGTTGTGTTGCTGAAGCGGGTTCAGAACTTCTCGAAGACACAGGACATAGGGGCACGTGCTGCTGCCCATATTTTCGCTAGGATAGGGTTTGCTATACCTAGAGGAGTGGGTGCCCAGATTGTATCTCGGTTGCCCACTAATTTCTTGTAGGCTGTATGATTTTTTTGTAGGTTGTATGATATTAATAATAATAATAATAGCAATAATAATGAATAATAATAACAAAATTTTTATATAAAAATCAAAAAATTATAGAATAATAATAACAATAATAATAAGTAAAATATATTAGTCCAATAATAATAATAATATTAAACAAAATGGTTAAATAACGATAACGACTGAATCTAAACTGAACTGAAAACTAAACTTATTGGTGTTGAACTAAACTGAACTGAACTTATTGGAGCTGAACTGAACTGAACTAAACTTATTAGAGCTGAACTAAACTTAGCTGGAAATATGATGAAGAGAACAGACCCTAAAAAGATCCAAAAAGTGTCCTAAAATAGCCTATCTTTTCCCTAAATTCCCTTAACAATTGTACTAATTTTTATTTATTATTTACTAAACTATCTAATTTAGTTGGTTATGGAACTTTGAAAAAGGAAATATGATAATTGAGGTAATTTATTTTGATTCTCAAAGATCCGAACACCTTAGAGTTAGAGTATTAATTAATATATATTTATGATTGAGATTATTAAAATCATATACTAATTTTTTTCTTCTTATTCTCAGAAATAATTAGACGTTACACCAATTTTGGTACCTATAATTTCCAGCATGTATTGTTCATTGGACTACGTATATAAATTTATCTCGTAAATATCAAAGTGAGTATAAATATACATGGTCGATTAATTTAATAAAAAAAATATGTATACTATATATATTAAATCACATTTACAAAATTATTCATGGAAAATAAATAATAATATTTGACAAACATCTTAAATAACCATGCAAGACACAAGGTTAAAACTAGTATTAATATATTAGTGGACTATTTTCAAAATAGATGATTGAAACTATAATGGGATAAATGAAAAAGGTAAGCGTCCAAATTAATGTAGGACAAAGGAAATATCATTAAAAATTATAATAGTTTCTTTCGTGAGAAAGCACCTCTATGATGACACATTTTATCGTAATATCTATCGCATCGGATTTTCTCTCAAAAAGTCAAACTTCAGGTTATTGAAACCTTTCTTTTTTTCCTCCTTTTCCATGCATACACATTATTAGATTTTTTTCAGACGGAATTTTACTCATAAAGAAGAAGGGATATCTGAGATAGGATGAGCTCCAATAAACAACACACCCACATACACAAATAAATCATGGTAGTATTGAACGGACTACGTAACATTGTCATGTCACAATATTTATTTAATGCTTCCTCCGTTTTTTATTAGTTGTGACATTTTGGTTTTCACGGACTCGTAGAAAATTTTAGAGAGGAAAGAGATAGAGAGAAAGAATGAAGGAGATCCATGTGATATAGACAGATAAATAGAAAGTTTTGCCCAAAAAGAAAAGTGTCACAATTAATTCCAAATTTTCTCTTTTGGAAAGTGTCACAATTAAAAAAAAACGGAGGAAGTAGCATATTTCTAAAATAAAAAAGTAGATAATCAAAGATTTGGATAAATGATATTTTTCAGGAGTATTAGAACACCACATAAGATTGTCATGTCATAAAATTCATTCAATAATATATATTTGAAATCAAAAAAAATAAAACATTAGAATGTCAAATGACTCAGAATCAGAGTTTTTTCTGAATAAAGTATAAGGGATAAGTATAACCATAATTTTAATTATGCAACTTCATAGATCATGATTTTTACACCATCACACCCTCTTTGGTGGACATTTGGAAAGGCCATGACCTAACCAAAAAAATTATTGACAGGCTAAAATCGTATCGCCTAGTCAAAGATAAATCCTAAGTCCTCTAACAATAATAGTCAAGGGAAGTAGGGTCGAATCCACAGAGAGACGGAGTTCTAAGTTAATATTTAGTTAAAAGCTACTTCAGACAAAATCAGATAGGAATAAGCTGAACTATTAATTAGACGAAAGAAAACAATATAAAGAGGGATTTTAATATATGAAATAAAGGTCTAGGGTATTAGTTCGGTCCACTATGCATATACCAATCAAGGGATCAAACAACTATCAGAACCTAGGTCAAGAATCGATAGATTAGAGCAGTGTCAAGCTATGGCTAAGTCTCAACGCCCATAATTCAACATATGTAGCATGTTCACAAACATAATCAAAATTACTAATGTGTACTAGGCTATAAAAGTAAGACGGGTCTGTGCAAACAATTATTGACCTCAAGTAATCAATGAAACTGCACAATAATATTAATTACACAATAAGAACAAATCACACCATAATGAATCTCATGAAACCCTAGAAACTAATAGCAATTCAAATAATCAAGGTATAAACATGGCTTCCCTCACCAAATCCCTAGAAATTAGACTACTCAGACATAATTAAAATAAACCATAATAAAATTAATATGAAACCCTAATTCTAACATCATGAATCAAAATAATAATTGAACTAAGCAATCGAAAATAGTTAAAGAGATTAAGAGTAGAGAAGAATACCAATTGACGGAAAACAATAACTTTTATTGAAATCAAATCCGAGGTTCAATCACCTTTGAAGCTAATCTAAAGTATGTAATCTAATAAAACTCTCTAAAACTAAGCTAAGAACTATGGAAATAAAAACACAATAAAAATGTGTCTCTAAATTATGAAGTTAAGCTATTTATAATAGCCCAAAAATCTAATTAAAAACGGAAATAAAAAATAGATTTTCCGCGGAATCGAGTGCGGGACCCGATCGAGCAATGGGCCACCCGATCGGGCCCACACAAAAATCACCCAACAGGTTTTCTTGTCTCAACGTAAAACAAAAGCTTCTATTTGAGAATTGGGCCACCACCCGATGGGCTGCCCGATCGGGTGCACCATCATATCCATGGTGATCTTGGCCCAACCTTTATCTTCTTGTTTCACGCAGCTTGCAGCACAACAGATTTGGGGGGCTGGGCCTCCCACCCGATCGGGCCTGGGTAATGAGCCCAGTTGCTCTTTGCTCTTGTACGCAGCACGCAAAGCAACCTTTGATCAAGATGTGGGCCTGCCCGATCGGGCCAAATGCCACCCGATCGGGTTGGTGCTTAATATTCTCTACATGTTTTCTTTGTTTCTCCACCCGCCCGATCAATAAATCATCGCCCGATCGGGCCATTTTCTGCCCGATCAGTGTACGGGAAGCTCCTTTTGACTCTTTGACTCTCAATTCTTCACGTTTAGAGGTCTTGGGACCTCCTAAACTATTTATAAAGCTCGTGAGCCATCCTACGTGCCTCATAACATCTCGTAAAGCCGTGGTTGCTTCCAAATAGCTCGGAATTAAGGAGAAAACTCCATAAAACCTGCAATTCAACTCTGAAACACAAAACCACTATATACGATAGTTAGCATAAAATAGCTCCGAAGAGCTCCAATAACGCACAATTTAGCTTGTAAATAAGGAAAAAAACTCTATATAAATACGTGATATCAATTATGTACATAACAACAAGCCTCATTCTAGCAAGCAATTGACCTAGGTTATTTTTCAGTTATTTTCGAACTAAATTCGAATAGTTTTTGGGTGAATTGATGCCTAAAAAGCTATTCCTTATGTTGTAATTTCATGAATTTAAATTTTTTTTCACAATTTGGAATGTTAAATCACCATTAACCATTCAAACAAAACAATTTAGGGGAAAAACTTAGGTTTTATAATAAAACTTGAAGTTTAAAGCTAAATCAACAATGAATACATAAAAGTGCAATTTGGGCTAAATGAATCCAAAGTTTCTAATCAATTTCGAAATTTATGAAATTTTTTCTTGGAATTTCGGATCAAAGTTTCCCTGAAGTATCTTATACTTCAAAAACATAATATGTGTATAATACACATATTAATATATAATTCAATCAAATTAAAACATAATGTTTGTTACGCAAGTTAACCCATATTCATATCCACCCCTAAATGAATAGAATTATAAATTTAGCATCATAAACATGAATACATTAACATATGCATTAAGCTAAACTGATACCATCGTTAGAAACTCATAGATGCATATTGTGATCCCCCATAACTCTTAATTCTCCCTTTGCTCTCCCCTCTCTTCCTTCCCTCGTTTTGCGTGCGCCGGCCACCACCACCTCACCTCTCCGTTTGTTTTTCCGGCGAGCTTCACCACACCACTCGCCCCCTCTATCGCGTGCAGCCGCAGCAACAGCCACACATCACTCCCCTCGCCTTCCTTCGTCCACGTACAACAACAACAGTCACACAACGCGCGTGACTGCTATGCGCCGCCCACTGCCACCACACGCGCCACCCGCATGTTTCTCTTTCTTCGTGTTTTCTGATTTTCGTGTTTTCCTTTCGGTTATTTATTATTCCTTATCCTCTATTTTATGCTTAATTATAGCTTTAATATTAAATTTCTGATTTTTATGAATTTTAATATGTTTTATAAATGAAGTTGGAAACTTTATTGTTTAAATAATTAAAATCAGATTTTTATTAATTATGAATTTAGTTATAATTTAAGATTTATTATTTTATATTTAAAGTGGGTTTTAAGTATAAAAGTGATGGTTTTTAAGGTTTTTAAAGCCTAGACTTATAATATTATATTACAGGTTGCTAAAGGTTGGAACTTTAATATTTTTAAAGTATTTTAAAACGAGTTTTGAAGCGTTTTAAAATAAATTATATCACTGTTAATTGATTAGGATATTAATTCATTTTTGTGCTATTATCTTGGTAGGCAGAAAATTTACTTTAGGCGACTTCTAGTGTTTTAAAGTGCCATCTCGTTCCGTCTACACAAGGTAGGTACATGTCCTTATGTATTAGACTAGTATCATGTCCTAATGATAGGATTATTTATAGTGTCATGTATAGGGAACCCTTTTATGGTTCATACATGGTTTTGATATTGAAATTACGTGTTGTTGAGCTTGCTAATTGCCTATGATTTTTATTACTTGATTGAACGAATGTTTGATTCAAGCATGTTTGGGAAGGGATGTTTGTTTATTAATTCACATGAGGGATTAATTACATTTATTATTGGATTATATATTCTTGGTATTGTTTCCCTCTATGGATATTTTATTACTTCTCAAAGGCCGAGGACTTTGTGGGTAAGTTGGACTATTATTTTATTATAATTTTACTACTTTGCAAGGACAGAGGATTTTGTAAGGTATGTATATTTATTGTCTTTTGGACATTCGCTTGTTGATTTAAGTCAACAAATAAATTGAGGATTAATTCTTAGTCAATTAGAATTGTTTGATCAAATTATTTAATCCCGAGATAAAAGTGGAATATTTGTTGTATCAATGTTATGTGTTGGTTGTCTTGAGTCTAACATTGAAAAACATATTAACACTTAAAGTGGAAAGAGAATAGCAATAGCTTTAGACTTGTTCACGACTGAAGTTTTGGACTAGTATGAGTTGGAGTACATGGTGGCCCATGGCTTTTCTGGGGGCTGGATTGATCACCGTGCCCTATTTTATTTTAAAAGGTTCCTCGATATTGTTGGTCAAGGGATTATGGAGTCGCACCCGTAATTCGTCTTCTGTATTGAAGACTAGGTTTGGTTGGACAACTCGATCCATTAATTATTCAATTTATTAAATGAGTAATCATATTGAATGTTTTGTGAAGTCGAGTTGTATCTTATGAGTTAAAGTTGTAGAGTATTATTATTGATCATGTTTTATCGCTTAGTAGTATTATGTTAGTTTTTGTGTTTTGTATTATTATGTATGTACTCAGCTTTGCTGATTACGTGCTTTTTAGTGTGTCGATCATGTCCGTGCCTATTGATCCTGTGATGACCTTCTATTGGCGAGCAATCTTCAATTGAGTATTTGCCTACAAGTTTGAAGATGATGCATCATTCATACTCATTTGGGAATTGGGAGATGTTGATGAGAGATCGTTTTCTCACTTACGTCGCTTCCTATATTTATGTTACTTTCATTAAGTTACTTTATGGATTATTTATTTTAAGTTCTTTCATTTGGTTTTAAATTACTTTTAAGATTTGGATAATGTTTTGACAATTATTATTATGGTTTAAGTAATTATTAAGTTTTATTTAATATTTTCCGCTGCAAAATCCTGAGTAAGCCGATAAGTTATCACACGGGTGATAATGTTTTGATAATTCTCTATTTTAGTTGGGAAAATATATGTTTTATAAAGAGAGAATTGTCGGGGTGTTACACATATAGCGAAATATTAGGAAACTATTTTCGTAACATCTATATCAAGATTGCATGCATAGTTTAACATGTATTAATAACAAGATTTGGATGCGAACCTTTGATCCGCGACTTTGACATGTAAGCGGAAATGAATACTCCAAAGTACTATCAATGATCCATACACCTTTACACATCCATTACTTAATTCTAGTCCATTTTTTTGGTCCACGAACACTGATCAAAACTTCCACATCTGCTAGAATAGAAGAGGATGAACAAATTTCACTCTTTTTCGTTTAATGGAAGTGGCGAATAACCCTAGTAAACACTAGGATTTCTTTTCTCTCCATTTGTATAGTAAAAGTTACTTTTAACTTTTTTTTGTGTTTTTTTTCCTTCACCCTTATATCCATTAGCCTAGTAAATGCATACGATGCGTGTGAAAACATCATAAGTTGATTATGGAAAAGAGAAAAGGAAATATCGATGGTTTATTTGATGTGCTTTTTTTCATCATTAAAAAAGAGCTAGTTATGGAGAGAGTTGTTCCATTTAATTAAGATTTGAAAAAGTTTAATGTTGATTTTGAGCCCCCTCATCTCTTTCATTATAGAATAGAGAAATGTAAAGGAAAAAAAGCCACTAATCCATTCGAAGTCCAAATCCCTAATTCTCCTTAGGTTAGGTTAAACTTGAGGAAGCCTTAATCCTACTAGTTGGCCTTTGGGCTTTCAATTCTCTTTTATCAGTGTTACAAAGTGATCACATAGGATTAATTATGCCAATTATATGCCCAATCATATTAGCCTACTAATCAATATTAATTTTCTAGCAAGTAAATACGGTTACTAAAATAATTAACTTATAAGCTCTATAATTATATTCCTAATTATATTTAGTAATTACAGAAATTGTTAAGGACATATTCATTGACTATTCATTCACTATAACTCCATAGACTAAGAAAAATAGAAAAAATAGGCCACCCATGTGTCTGTTATTTACTTTTGAAGTTTTTTTTTTTTTAAAAAAGATATGGTTCCCATATTATGGGATATTGGAGGATAAATGAAGAAAAAGTTTTATAAATAAAGAATAAAGTAAAAATAAGTATACTTAGATTACGGATATAAAGACCATTAGAACTTAAAAAGACGGATGGAGTATTATGAAAAAAAGAAACAGTAATAAAAAGGGTTTCTTAGCGGTTCTTACAAAAATTCCAAAGTTGAAGTATCTTCAAAAGAGAGTCTTGCTGCCCAAATAGAATGGACTTCCCGAAGGTGGTCTTGGTATGTGATGCACTGAATGCCATAATGGCCTGTTCGGGATAGAATTGCATTTCTCCATTTGACCCAAATTAGATGTGGAGAAGAATTAGGATAAATATGGGCCAATTCCAGGTACAGGATAGAGGGCCCAGACAACCATTTGAAAATCCACTCTAAAACCCGTCATTTCCAGTTTCTTGAACTCTACAACATGAAATGTCTAGGATTTTATTAGTGTCAATTATAGATTTCGAAATTGGCAAGTTGTAGTTGCAAAATCGAAAATTAAGTCAATACAATAAATATTTTTTAGTCTAATAAATAAAAATAGTAATTATAAATTGGGATGTCGATCACAATCACTTTCCTCCATGTAGATCATCAACCACTAATAAGACCAGAATAGTAGAATTCATTCTGTCATAAATAAGAGCTCTACAAAATACAATCAAATTCTGTAATTTAGGTTGATTTTTTTTGCTCCTCAAATGAATTATTATATGCATCATTACCATCCGATCCCCTTCATCTTCAAGGTCCAAAGAAGTAGAGAACATTTTCCAACACTACAATGACGAGGACAAAGGTAAAATGAAGAAAAGTTTTATCCAAAAACGTGTTTATTTCTAAACAACTAATTATCTAATTAGTAACTTAATTATCTATCCACGCAATGTTGTTTCTTTTGGTATATAGAGAGCTACAAAGAGGTGAAAATTGATGTTAAAATATAGATAAAAAGAGAATTTTAACGTTAAAAGAATTTTAAATTTTTTTTATATAAAAAAAAAAATTTTTTTAGAAAATCTAAATTTTCTTTTAGAAATATAGATTTTCGAAAATCTATTTTTGATAAAAGAATTTTGAAATTAAAGTCAGTTTTATAATAGAAAGTGGTTTTAGAAAATCAATCTTTTATGTAAAAATGTGATTTGTTTATCTTTGTAAAAGATTATATTTGCAAAGAGATAAGATTTCAAAAGATATTATCCTAGAAGTTTTTCGAAAGCTTTTCTTATTAAAACATATAATCAATTTTTAAGATAGGATCACATCTTTTAACAAGATGAGTCATCCTCTAAAATCAGTCTTTAAAGAATCAAGATGATATTTACAAAATTCGTTTTTTCCAAGACTCAAAAGAAACTTTTAATGAAAAAAGGACTTCCCAATAACACATAGAATAGCACAGTATTCTAATATTGATGAATTGATATACTTAGGAATTTATCGATCCTGGCCTCTATTTGCTTATTTGAGAAGCACTTGTTGAGGGCAAATCTTTATGTGATTTCTTTATTATAGAGAGTGTTGAGTTGGGTTCGTGAGTGTATCCAATTCAATTGACAATACTTAGAGTTAAGTGTTGGGGAGCACTAATAGGGTTAGTAGTGGGGGAATTGAACTATATCAAAGAGTGATATTATGAGATTCATATAAAAAAGGAAAAATTGTTTTTAATAAGTCAACCTTAATGTCATATTCTAAAATTAAGTTTACCTTTGGATTATTCTGGAATAAGTTAAGCTTGTATATGTATTAACTTTCAATGAGTTAAATGAGGTGTTGGGGTGGTGTTTGGGATCGAGGGTGGTGTTGATTATGATTATAGGCGTAGAAAGTTGGTAAAGGGAAAGAAAAGAGGGAAAAATTATTACCTGCTGTTAAAGTAACTGATCACTTTAACTCATTAAAAGTTAATACATCTACAAGCTTAGCTTATTCCAGAATAATCCAAAAGTGAACTTAATGTTAGAAGATGGTAGAAAGGTTGACTTATTAAAAACAATTTTTCCTATAAAAAAAGGATAGTTAGGATGGACAGTGATATCAGTGTTGAGATTGAACCACGGTAAATTCTTGTGTTTGGTTCTTTTATTTTCGCTGTTATATTGTTTTATATAAGTCTATTTGAGCAAAAACTAAAAACAAGTCTACCCAATATCAATTAACATATAGTATAAGGCACAGTGCCATAAGTTTTTTTCCTTTTTTTTTTGCGAAAAATCGCATAAATTTAGCCAGTCAATTTAACTCCGCCTTCTTCAGTACTGTCACCTTGTGTTCCAACATTATCTTAGTAAAAAATTTGTTTCATTTAGATTTCTTTCATTATAGGGTAATATTTTCGGATTTGAATGTGTAAGATTTTGAGAATTTCCTCATTTATCTTTATCTATCGAAATAAAAAGAGTATATATATATGACTGTAAGTTTTGCTAGTGTCTTTTATGGTTTAAATGAGAAGGGAACACATGTCAAATAGCCCAAAGTCCTATGAAATTGTTAAGTAAAATACCACATGCGATCCCATATCGGTAAAGGGGAGGGAGAATGACACACATATAAGTCTAGTTGGCTACTCCACCTATCATATTAACAATTGGTTTTAGAATTGAACCCAATTGTACTTACATATCTAGCCGAAACCTAAGTTGTGAATTCATATTATAAGTGAAGCACTAGACGTCTTTTCACGTGTTCATCTGAAGTAGATTCAAGTGTTCCATACACATTGTACGAAATGCTAATTACAAACATTACTATTTTCTTCCAGCTACATATCTACAATATTGCATGAAACAGTGATAAGTGCTCCATTCTATTTGCAGAAGACAAAAAATAATAGTCGTCTCATCAAATTACACAAATAACATTTCTGTGGGGTCTGCTTAGCAGACCACCATATTCTGCCAAATTATGTCAGAGCACCCAGAGTAGAGCAGACTTTACCAGGCAGACCTCTCTGGATCAGAGCTCTAGACAGTAAATCAACAAAGGCCTTATTACTTTTGCTCACTTCCAAATGAAGCTCATTTACCTTGCTAGGTCAGTCATGAGCCCATGTCTCTTATAAATACCCATGCCCATGCATGGGTAGGGTACGTCCTATCATAAACACTCATAAAATACTTGCACTTGGTACTCATTTTCTCTCAACTAGAGACCTTGTGTTCATCTTTGGCTGGCTTAGCCATCGGAGGGGCGTTCCTCGGAAACAACCCACGAGGTCCACATTGTTTTGCAGGTAATCCCACCACGAAGGAAGCTTGGAGGCCACGTTTTCCACCGAGTACCCACCACCACACAGAGTAGCTGTCATAGACATAAACAATTTGGCGCTAGAAGGAGGAAAAGAGTAGAAAAGTCCAATCTACAAATTCGCAATGGTTGTTCCTTACCAAAACTCACCCGATTCCAATAATCCTGAAGATGCAAGCTACTCTCCATCGAGAGAAACGACCACCAGGTCAACAAGAAGGGGTAGCAATGCTACCCACACTCTTAAAATAGGGCAACCAAGTAGCTCCTTAGTCTTGCCCACCCTGAAGTACTCCAAGCAGCAATCACTGTGCTGCAATCTACCCAGCAGTATATGGAGAACATTGGAGGCCAACCACCTAAAAGAAGGAAAAGGTTAAGAACTAATAATTCAGTGGGAAGACACTTATAACTATCATCTAAGAGGAGACAGTTGTAAGGGACCCCATATGTGGGTACAATAAAAGAGTCCACATCCTAGTTCCCATGTCTGAATATGGTGTATCCAGTCGCTCTAGGCTGGGCTACATCCAAAGAGGATGGCTAGAAGATGAATAAGACACTTAAATCATGCAAGAGGAGAATCCCAGCTTTTTCAGCAATGCCATACATGCTGAATATCTGGCAGACTCCAGTCTGAGGTCTGCTAGCAGAAGAGTGCAAGAAGCTGCAACACAGTAACGTCCACGGATAAGGCCTAGACACAATGAAGAGGCTGAAGAAGCCCTGTCAAAGCATAGAGGAAACCCTCACAGGAGGCCTGTAAGGTACAAGTTAGGACGAAACCTGGAAGAAGGATCTGGTGAAAATGGAACCACTTCAGACCTAAGAAGGATCATAGCAAACGGGAGTAGATCCCAAAGACCACCTGTAGCTTCGCCTATAGATGAGGTTAGGTCTCCCTCCAAGTCTCCCTTCACACCCGATATCATCGCAGCAAGGGTGTCAAAGGCGAAACTCCCTTCGACTCTCAAGTTCGAAGGAGAGGGAGATCCACAGGAACATGTAGCAGCTTTTGAAACCCACATGGAGCTGGAAATTTACAACGAAGCTATGTGGTGTAGACACTTCCCAGCCACTCTGACAAGGATAGCTCAGATGTGGTTGGGAACCATTCCACAGGGCACTATAGCTAACTTTGATGAACTGAAGAAGAGATTCAAAGAGCATTTTGTCCATGGGAGCAGAAGAAGCAAATCCACCTATGAGCTGCTGCTGCCGAAGCAGAACTTTAATGAGAGTCTACGAGATTTTATCGGAAGATTCAACAAAGAACTTGTACACATCCCAGAACTGGAACAGAAGCTAGCTCTGCATGCTCTGAGAATTGCTCTGCCACACACTAGCAAATTCAGGGATGACTTAGAATGGGTTAGAATGGGTCACCATGAAAGAGCTAAGCGAAGCCCTGGCTCTAGCAGATTAATACATTGCGATCGAGGACTTTGATAAAGCCTCAACATCAGAAGCAGCCAAGCCAGCCATGCCAGAGACCAAGCAGAATGATCAGTTCATCCAGGGAAGCAGACCCAACTTCAGAGGTGGCAGACGCCATCAGAGTAGAGGCAGGGAGAGGCAAAAGTAAGCAGAAAGAGAGGTGGACCGGCTGAGGTCCCAGGAGAAGTATAACATCTACAACAATCTCAGGCTACCTAGAGCGGAGATCTTCCTGACTAACAGAGATGACAACAAGTGGAAAAGACCACCCCCCTACAATGAAGAGGAGCCTTGGACCAAACATGACACAATTCTGCGCATTCCATGAGACCCCAAGCCACAGCACCGAGATCTATATCAGTCTGAAGAATGACCTTGAAAGCCTGATCAGGAGAGGATACTTTAAAGAGTACCTCGTCTGGAATCAGGGAATCAAGGAGAGAGAGCTGCAGAACAAAGGAAAAAAGAAAAAGGATAAGCAAGCTGAGATCAGAGAGGGGAAGAAGAAAACAATCTATGTCACATTCGGCAGCTCAAATTCAATGGGAAGGGAGAGAGTTCCTCTGAAATAGCTCACTTACCCCAACCTCTATTCCATTGACCAAGCAGAGCAGAGTCCAGACCCACCGAACACGACATTCACGACAGAGGACTGCAAAGGCATCAGTTTCCCTCACTCTGACCCATTAGTAGTGACTCTGAAAATCTGCAACACAAACGTTCGAAGGATATTACTGGATGGCGGAAGCGCCGTAAACATTCTGTACAAAAAAACCTTCGAGAAGATGGAACTGGACAAATCATTGCTGAAAAGAGGGGGAACCCCAATTGTCGTGTTCATCGAAAACTCTATCATCCCCGAAGGGAAGGTACATGTGGCTGTGACTGCAGAGGACCAGAGTGGAATCAGAAGAACGGTGATGCATGAATTCTTGGAGTAGACCTTCCCTCACCATACAATGCTCTGATGGGAAGAAAATTCATTGAAGCGATATAAGGCATCCCCTCCACCCATTACCAGACCATGCTTTTCCTCTGCAAGTCTGGTGAGGTGGGTAGGCTGAGAGGAGACCAGAAGGCAGCCCGATCTAACTTGACTGCCTTGAAAAAAGACAAAAGACCTCCTCCCCCTGATAACTCTGGGTTCAGGAGGAAGAGGAGGAAAGAAAATAAAAAAGATAAGAAATTCCAGGCTAAAGAAGCCGAAAAGAACAGAAAGGCTGAAGAAGCCGAAAAGAAAGAGAAAACAAAAGAGACATTGGTTGTCAATGAGGCCGATGCTCGGCCAGAAACTGGCCACGAAAACAGAAAACCCAAGCCCCGGGAAGAAACTGAAGAGGTCCTTCTAGGGCAGGAAGAGGGTAGAGCTATAAAGATAGGCATGAATCTGGTCCCATAGACCAAAGTAAACCTGATCAGTCTGCTGAAGGAGAATGCAGATGTGTTTACCTTCTCAGCAGCTGAGATGCTAGGGGTGGATCCAGCCACCATCAGCCATAAACTTAACACTTCCGAAGGTCACAGACTTGTGAAGCAGAAAAGGAGGAATTAGTCAGTAGAGAAAAACAAGGCCATCGAAGAAGAAGTACAGAAGCTGATAGAAGCAGGCTTCATTGAGCCCTGCAAATACCCAGAGTGGCTGGCCAACGTAGTCATGGTGAAAAACGCAAATGGAAGCTGGAGGATGTGTGTGGATTTTACAGACCTCAACGAGGCCTGTCCAAAATACTGTTATCCATTGTTAAGGATCGACCATCTAGTAGACTCCACCAGTGGCCACACTATTCTCAGCTTCATAGACGCTTTCAGCGGATACAATTAGATATTCATGGACCCTAACGACCAAGAGGAAACAACATTCATCACTCCAATTGGAGTATTCTGCTATATCATGATGCCGTTTGGGTTGAAGAACGCAGGGGCCCCTTACCAGAGGATGACAGACCAGTTCTTTGCCGGGCAGAGGGGAAGAAACCTAGAGGTGTACATTGGTGACGTCATCACCAAGAGCAAAATAGAGGCAGATCACATTGCACACCTTAAGGAAACCTTTTCCAACCTCCGAAAGCACAATATGAAACTTAATGCAAAGAAACGTGTGTTCGGAGTACGGTCAGGAAAATTTTTGGGCTATTTGGTCAGCGAAAGAGGGATCGATGCGAATCCTGATAAAGTGAAGGCAATTATGGACCTGCTAGAGCCAAAAAACATCAGAGATATACAGAGGCTGACAGGCAGAATGACAGTCCAGATTCATAGCACAATCAGTAGAGAAATCCCTCCTATTCTTCAAGATTATTAAAGGAAACAAGGAGTTCAAGTGGGGGGAAAAACATAAGGAAGGATTTGAGAAACTGAAGACACACATGTCCTGTCTGGAAGCTCTGGCCAGACCAAGGACATGAGAGACACTCTACTTATATGTTGTAGTCACAACCTCAACTGTGAGTGCAGTGTTGTTGAAAGAGGAGAATAAGAAACAACAACCGATATACTTTATGAGCCACACGCTCACGAGCGTAGAGACACAATACTCACTGATCGAAAAGGCAGCGTACGCTGTAGTGATGGCCACCAGAAAACTATGACCATATTTCGATGCACATCCTGTCACAGTGCTGACAAATATGCCCTTAGAAAAGGCAATGGAAAAAGTAGACAAGTCGGGGAGGATCATGAACTGGGGGCTGAAATTGACAGGCTTCGTGATCAAGTTCGCCCCCCGCACCGCCATCAAAGCACAGACTCTGACATATTTCGTTGCAGAGTGCTCGTACTAGGAAACTGCTGCATAACCCAAAACATGGGAAGTCTTCACAGATGGGTCTGCAACCATCAATGGATCAGGGGCAGGGGTGGTCATCAGAACCCCAGAAAGGAAAATCATTGAATATGCTCTAAAGTTCATGTTCTCTACAACCAACAATGAGGCTGAATATGAAGCCGCCATTGTCGGATTACAGTTCTGCCAGACCTTAGAAGCCAAACACGTCCACTTGAAGATTGACTCTCAAGTATATGGCCAGAATGAGGGCCTTAAATGAAAACTTCAAAATCTTTAAGATAGAGCATGTTCTAAGAGCGTAGAATGCCCAAGCAGATGCACTATCAAAGCTAAGAAGCAACAGTCTACATAAGTTAAACAAATCCGTTCTGGGGGAGGTCAAACCCACTAGCGCAATATGCGAGGATACAGAACATGTTCTTGAAGTGACAGAAATGCCATAAAAATAATCGAGTATAAGCAGACTTGAGCATTATCAGAGGGCAAGATGAAAGCTAGGAAGCTGAGGCTGACAGCCTGCCGATGCTGTCTGTTTGGGAGGAGCTCTATAGGAAATCTTTCTCTTTGCCCTTACTCAAATGCGTAGGCCAAAGAGACGTAGACTACATACTGAGAGAAATCCAAGAAGGAATTTACGGACATCACATCAGACCCAATGCTCTAGCCCATAAGGCCATCAGAGCAGGATACTACTGGCCTACAATGAAGCTACCCGCCAATGATCTCATGCATATCTATAATCCCGTCCTTTTGTCTCAATTGGGATTGGATATCTTGGGACCCTTCACAACGGCAAAGTACTAGAAGAGGTGGCTCATCGTAGGAGTGAATAATTTCACTAAGTGGATAGAAGCAGAAGCCCTGTCCACCATCACAGAGACGGTAGTCTGAAGGTTCCTTTAGTAGAGCATCATCATGAGGTAAGGGATCCCAAAGACTTTTGTGTTTGATCACAGACGTCATTTCGACAACATGCCACTCTTAGAGTGGCTGAGACAGTTTGGGATCAAGTACGCATTATCCTCAGTGCAATGGCCAGGCTGAAGTGGCCAACAAGCAGATACTGATAGGGCTACAGAAATAGCTGTAAGAACAGAAGAGAAAATGGTTGGAAGAGCTACCCAACACTATATGGTCATTCAGAACCATTGTTAAAGAGTCAACTAGGCAGACTCCTTTTCACCTTGTGTATGGATCAGAGGCTGTTATGCCAGTTGAGATTGCGGTTGAGAGTCTGAGGATCAGTATATTTGAGGCAGACATGAATGATAAGGCTCTTAAGACCAACCTAGGTCTCCTGGATGAAATAAGAAACGAAGCCAGGTTCATAATGGAAGCCGACAAGGTCAGAATCAGCAGATACTACAACCGCAGAGTGAGGGCCAGACCTCTGGTAGTGGGGGATCTAGTACTCAGAATTGCAGCAGCTGTACAGAAGGATAAAATCCATGGGAAGTTGTCTGCTAAGTGGCAAAGGCCCTACCAGGTCAGTGAAGAGCTGCACCCCGGGACATACAAGCTGAAGAGCATAGATGGGTGCGAACTGAAAAGCAATTGGAATGCACGAATATTGTACAAGTACTTTGTGTAAATCCAATTGTACCAAATGATTTCATGAATGAAAGGCCTTTGAGCGACTCTTTTGAGCTACACACTTCTTACATTGCACGAACCCCCATCCCCCCTTCAAACTAAACACAACACCAGAAATGATAACTGCTGACAAACTAGGAAGGGGAAAACCCCCCAGTCTGGCAGAGAGGAACAGGGTCTGAGTCAGAACAGAGGCTGAAGAGGCCAACTAAGCGCAAAAGCTATTTGCAGTAAAAGGGAACCGACCGTAAAATAAAACACTCACCAGAGTCCCAGGGCCAGCGGAGTGAATCGATTGTCGACTCGACTTAGCGATGTCATAGACCTCAATCCCCAAGTTCTGCAGGGCCAAAGGTCCAAAGAGCATCGAGGATAAGTGATATCACATATTTATATAGAGTTTTCTCCCTTATTTACAAGCTAATTTGTGCGTCATTGGAGCTTTTCGGAGCTATTTTGTGCTAACTATCGTATATAGTTGTGGTTTTGTGCTAACTATCGTATTTTGTGTTTTAGATGTTACGAGGTACGGTTGGGTCATTTAGAGTATGTTTGCTCGTTTTAGGAGACTCCCGAGACTTTAGACTTGTCGATCGAGTTCAAACCGCAAACAAATGTTCAAAAAATAAGCTAGCGATATTGATTCGTACAAGGAACGGGCGAATATGGCCCGATCGGGCGCTATATTATGCATCGGGTATGAAAGTCGCGGATCCGATCGGGCAATCCATGCCCGATCCAATCGGGGGAGAGTATTTCATTAGCGTGCTATGTATTGAAGCCCCAGACCCGATCGGGCGGGTTCTGCCCGATCCAATCGCGTGAGATGCTCCTACATCCTAATCTGCTGCTGCGTACATGGGAAGCAAGGCTGGGCCATGTTGTGTGAGCCCGATCAGCTGCTCGATCGGGTCAGCGATCGGGTGGGTCCCAGTTTCTCATTTTCTTGCTGCTGCTGCCACAGGAAACGAGGAAACAAAGTTTGGAAAAGTTCACTACGGGCCCGATCGGGTCCCGTTCCCGCAAACGCGTTTTTCGTCATTTTGATTCCGTTTTTAGTTAGACTCTGAGGGGGATTATAAATACCTTTTCCTCATTATTTTAGAGACATCTTTTTACATATTTTTACATCTTTACTCTAGTTTATTTCTCATAGTTCTTAGCTTAGTTTAAACACTTTAGATTAGATTAAAGGTGATCGAACCTATTCGATCTCAAAAAAAGTTCCTGCTTTCTGTCAATTGGTATTCTTCTCTACCCTAATCTCTTTTATTATTCTTAATTGCTTAGATTAAGTATTTAATTATTCATGATGCAATTATTAGGGTTTCAAATTAGGTTTGTTATTGTCAATTCAATTATGAGTGAGTAATTCTCTTTCTAGGGTGTTAGATAGGGAAGCCATGTTTATACAATGATTGTTATTTAGATTTCTATCAATTTCTAGGGCTTGATTAGGGTGATTGTGATGTGGTTTGTTCTTAATTAGCGATTAATGTTAGTGTACAATTTCATTGATTGCTTGTGGTTAATAGTTGTTTGCACAGATCCGTCTTACGACTAGAGGCCTAGACACATCAATAGTTCTGATTACGTTAGTGAACATGCGGCGTATGTTGAACTATGAGCGTTGATTCTTAACCATAGCGCAACACGTGCTCTAATCACTTGACTCATGACTTAGGTTTTGATAGTAGTTGACCTTATTTGATTGGTATAAGCATGGTGGACCGACCTAATACCCTAGGTTTTTAGTCCATAGTTAAATCGTCGGTTTATTTCGTCTTCTTTAGTTTAATCATTAGTTCAGTTAATTCTTCTATGATTTCATCTGAAGTAGCTAATTAATTGAATACTAATTTAGAAACTCTGTCTCCCTGTGGATTCGACCCTGCTTCCATTGACTACCTTAGTTAGAGGACTGTAGGTTTATCTTTGAATAGGTGATACGACTAAATCCTATCAATAAGTCATAGAGACCTGATGTATCACTGTTATATATAGTTTTTAGATGCATTTAGATTGCATTTAGAACTCTATTTAGAGCATTTAGGTGCATAATAACATGAATTACATAAGTTGCGCTCTACTATTCCCTATTTGTGTGTTTCGATGATTTTCAGGTTATTTTGATACAAATTGATCATGCTTATCAAGGATCTAGCCTATTAATCCTTGAAGATGAAGTTAGCTTGCACAAGGATCACAATGCATCCGTTAGGGACAATTTTGAGTTGGAATGAAGCAAAAAGTTAGTGAAAGAAGTGCCAAAACTGACACATGTTCACTATTTTGATCATAACTATTGATAGAAAATTGATAATCAAGAAATTCAAATTGGGGTGAAATCTAGACTTCAAGAGCTTTCCAACAACGGGGTGAACAAGCGGCATATGTTGAATTATGAGCGTTAAGACTTAACCATAGCTTAACACTGATAGGTTTTAGTCGTGTCACCTAATCAAAAATAAACCTACGGACCTCTAACTAGGTAGTCAGTGGAAGCAGGGTCGAATCCACAGGGAGACAGAGTTTCTAAATCAATATTCAACCAATTCAGCTACTCCAGATGAAATCAGGAAGGAATTAATTAAACTAAAGAATAGACTACGGAAGACTGAATAAATCGAGGATTAAACTATGGAATAAAAGTCTAGGGTATTAGGTCGGTCCACCATGCTTATACCAATCAAATAGGGTCAACTACTATTAAAACCTAAGTCAAGAGTCGGGGGATTAGAGCCTATGTTGAGCTATGGTTAAGACTCAACGCTCATAGTTCAACATACGCCGCATGTTCACTAACGTAATCAGAACTACTGATGTGTCCTAGGCCTCTAGTCGTAAGACGGATCTGTGCAAACAACTATTAACCACAAGCAATCAATGAAATTGTACACTGACATTAATTACTCAATAAGAACAAACCACATCACAATCACCCTAATCAAGCCCTAGAAATTGATAGAAATCTAAATCACAATCATGGTATAAACATGGCTTTCCTATCTAACACCCTAGAAAGAGAACTACTCACTCATAATCGAATCGGCAACAACAAAACTAATATGAAACCCTAAGAATTGCATCATGAACAATTAAATAATTAAACTAAGCAATCAAAGTAATTACAGAGATAAAGAGTAGAGAAGAGTACCAATTGACGGAAAGCAGGAACTTTTATTGAAACCGAAATAGGTTTGATCACCTCTAAATTAATCTAAAGTGTTTGAATTAAACTAAAAGCAATGAAGAATAAAACTAGTCTAAAACCTAATGAAAGATGAATAAAAGATAGAACAGGAAAAAGGTATTTATAATACCCCTCAAGTCTAATTAGAAATCGGAAACAAAACTCGAAATCCGCGTCATTAAGCGCCAGACCCGATCGGGCCCGAGCACAGTACCCGATCGGGTCAAATACAACTTCGCATTTTCTCGTCTTCGGCTGTGATGTAGCAGCAGCGCAGCAGCATTAGATGGACTTGACGCCCACCCGATCGGGCCTTGGTCAGCCACCCGATCGGGCCAGGCAACAAAATGGCCTAGTGAAAGCGTCTCTTCAGCAGCTCTCTAACAAGACCTACGAGCAGCCCACCCGATCGGGTCGGGCGATGAACACCCGATCGGCTCTGGGTACATGATGTTCGCCCGATCACTTCGGGCAATGCTTGCCCGATCGGGTCCGCAACTTTCATACCCGATCATAAATATTTCGCCCGATAGGGCCATTTCTGCCCGATCAGTGCACGGAAACCTCCTTTGACTCCTTGGCTCTCTAATCTTCAGGTTTAGGGGTCTTGGGACCTCCTAAACTATCCATAAAGCTCGCGAGCCATCCTACGTGCCTTGTAACATCTCGTAAAGCCGTGGTTGCTTCCAAATGATTCGGGAATAGGGAGAAAACTCCCTAAAACCTGCAATTCAACACTAAAACACAAAACCACAACTATATACGATAGTTAGCATAAAATAGCTCCCAAGAGCTCCAATGACGCACAAATTAGCTTGTAAATAAGGGAGAAAAGACTATATAAATACGTGATATCAAACTCCCCCAAGCTAAACCTTTGCTTGTCCTCAAGCAAACAGAACATGAACATGGAATAGATTGCCTCACCCCATAGATAAAAAGCAATTCAAAGCTCAAAACATTTTCAAGACTAAGAATCGTTCAAGCAGGCATAATTCAAGTTTGGCTAATCAAATCCATCCAACCACCAATCATTCAAGCAATTTATCAAATTCAAGCATCCACAAAGCATACAAGTCCTGAAAAGGCATTCACAAGGGTGTCACTCCTCTCAATTTTGTGGCAGGCAAAGAATGTGCCCGAACACTCACCAACCCGACCATAAGTACCCTTCCCACTCACACTCTCATGTGTTTAAGAAGGTTCAATGACGCTCATCCTAGTCAAGTCGACTCAATTAGCAGAAATACTCTTTAACTTTGACAAACTAACTCGAAATCAATCAAATGAACAATGCAGACATAAGCTCAAGAGGACTTTATAGGGTTGTAATGGGGCTTAGGCGAGAGGTAGGGGATACTTTTGGGTAATGTGGTGGAAAAACCAAGAAAGGGGGAGCATAAATCATTCAAACAAGGCCTAAGATGGCCTTCACAACTCCCAACAATCACCATAAAACCATGTAAAATACCCCAACTCTCATAAATCAATGAAAAGCGCATAACAAACCCAATTTTCTAGCAATGGAGCGAATATTCTTTTATGAACGTACGTGAATGAAAGAACTAGAATTCTTTTGAATTTTCATTTCATTTTTCTTTCATTTTTCTGAACTTCATTCACGCAACTCTAAACTTGCTTTCTTTCTTTTCTCTTTCTCACTCTCAAACCACAGCAAATACACTTTTAAACTCCTCAAAAACCAAACTAAACCAACAAACCAATCTCAAACTCAACCCATACAAAAGCTCCCCCAAGCTAGGCTTGGAATAATATCAAGTGAAGGCTTTTGGCTCGTAATAGGGGTTTAAGTAAAACGAAACAAGTCA
Organism: Patellifolia procumbens; assembly: GCA_947645195.1. NCBI lineage: Eukaryota > Viridiplantae > Streptophyta > Magnoliopsida > Caryophyllales > Amaranthaceae > Patellifolia > Patellifolia procumbens. The sequence continues at coordinate 2,917,179 of CANSGD010001541.1, forward strand.
TTAGGCTCAGCGGGGCTAAGGAGGATAAAAGTATATCAAAAATTCACTCTGAAGCTCAAGAATAAGACAAAAGAACGCCTCTATCACAGCACATGCTACAAGTCATCTAAAATCAGACAAGTACGAAGTCAAAGTCAAGATCAATCCACTAAAGAGGAACTAACACACAAGAATAGACTGGATAATAAAATGAATCCAATAGGCTACAAAGAGGCCTCACAGTCTAACCAATTCAGGTATGCAGCATAAAGTGGTCTAATATAATCCAAAAATGCTCGAAATCATAGCAATCAAACATCAAATCATAGCCTCAAGATCATAAATGCCCAGCTATCCAGAAAACAGAGTCAAATCAATTTCAAATAGAGCACAACAGGGGGCACAGGGAGGCAACTAAACCAGTCATGGGAACCATATTTTTTTGATTTTTTTTCAGTATTTTTGAAAGCAGTAAAGCAGTAAATCTATCCTAGAAAGCAGTAAAAGAGATAGGGAATACAAACAGAACTCCTCCCCTAAGCTGAACTTGGCAGTGTCCTCAATGCCAAAAGGTGATAAGGACTATGCTAAGAGGAAAAACAATGTTAGTACCCTCACTCTCGCTCACAAAAGGAAGAAAAATAAAAAGAAAAGGAAAAGGGAAAGAAAAGAAAATACGAGTTGCCTCTCGCACAGCGCTGGTTTATAAAGGTCCCGCACGACCATAATCCTCCCTCTCTCAAATAGGAGGGGCTTGGCAATGAGTGCCACCCTCATCAAACATCTTTCTCCTCCAAATGTTCTTGACAATGCCTCCAGACGGTGAGGCAACCTTAGGTGGAATTGGAACCTTCTCCACCCCTACTTCATCTAAAACCTTATCCCTGCAAAAAGATTGTTCAAGCATAGGAGCCTTAACATCATTGGTTAGTTTAAAAAACACTTTATCATCACCAACACTCAGAGTTAAAGACCCAGACTTGACATCAATGACAGCACCAGCAGTACACAAAAACGGCCTACCCAAGATAATAGGGATCTGGGCATCCTCATCCATATCTAATACCACAAAATCAACAGGGATATAGAATTTCCCAACCCTAACAGGAACATCCTCTAAAACACCTAGAGGGTATTTTATAGAACGATCCGCCATCTGTAAAGTGATTTGTGTGCATTTAAGGGCTCCCATGTTCAGTTTCTTATAAACAGACAATGGCATAACAGAAACAGAAGCACCTAAATCACACAAAGCCTTATCAATAAAAATAGGTCCAAGATGGCAGGGTATAGAAAAACTACCAGGATCTTTTAACTTTGGTGGGGTTTTATTTTGAATAAAAGCACAACACTCTTCAGTAAGAGCGACACGTTCTACCCCACCAAAGTCTCTTTTCTTAGTAATCATGTCTTTCAGAAATTTGGCATAAACAGACACTTGGGTAATTAAGTATGTGAATGGAATCGTTACCTCAAGGTTCTTGACCATAGACAAGAACTTAACAAACTGCTGATCGACCTTAGACTGTTGCATCCTGTGAGGAAAAGGTAGCCTTGGTGTAAAAGGCGTTTCAGAAACCTTCTCCTTTTTATTCCCTGTCTGTTCAGCTTCTGCAGACAAATCGACTTCAGACGTCGAATTCTTTCTTTTTCCTTCCTCTACCACCCTCTTCTTCCCTGCAGTCGGGGTAACCTCATCAATGGGCACTGGAGGGGCATCATATGCAATGCCACTATGAAGAGTGATGGCATTCACATGTTCTCTCTGAACTGGTTGCCCTGGCAATTGTCCCTGCTGCCTCTGTGCATTAGATTCTGCCAACTGAGCAACTTGAGCCTCGAGAAGTTGGATGTGCTTCTCTTGGGCCCTCCTTGCTTCCTCCTGGGCCCTCCGTGTTTCCTCATTTGCCTTTTGCATAGACAATATCAGTTTCATCAGTTCAGAATTGCTAGGCTCTTGTGGGTTGTTGTTTTGTGGGGGTGGGGTGTGGAAATTTTGGGGAGTTTGGAAGTTATTGGGATGATGGAAGTTTTGTGGTGGTGGTCTTTGGAAATGTTGTGGGGTTTGATGGTATGAGGGTTTAGAATAGTTTTGTGGAGGTGGAGGTTGATGGTTTTGTGGGTTTTGGTAGTTATGTGAAGGGGGGAAGGTTTGTGGCTTTTGTTGAAAGGGGTTTGCCTGCTCCATCTGAAATTGACTGAACTGACAGTCATGCCCAAAGTGACCCTGAACACCACATACCTCGCAGTAAGATGAGGTAATGGGTGCTACTGCAGACATAGCATTGATACTCATGGGTGGAGGTGTCGGACTAGAAGACTTCATTAGCTGCTGAGTTAGTTGCGCCATCTGAGATGTAAGCAATGAAATTGCGTCAACTTCAAGTACCTTCTTAGTCAAACTCCTTGATGATGAATGGTCATTGGCTGCAAGATTTGATAAGAATTCATAACCCTCATCAACTGCCTTGTCTAAAAACACTCCTCCTGCAGACGAATCAACAATACACTTCGTCTGAGGCTGCAGACCATTGTAGAATGTCTGCGTCAAGAACCATTTGTCCATATTATGGTGTGGACACTCTCTCTGTAAATCTCTAAACCTAGCCCACGCTTCCCTTAATGTTTCATCAGGCTCTTGGGAAAACGTGGCTAGTTTATTTCTGATTTCTGCTGTTTTAGTAGGTGGGTAATACTCTCTCAGAAACGCAGCAGAAATCTCACTCCATTCAGTTTCCTGCACATCGTTCAACCACTTCTGGGCTCTATCTCTCAAAGAAAATTCGAACAACATGACCTTTAACTGATCTGGAGCGACGCCGGCATGTTTAACGGTTCGACAAAGTTGTTGAAACCGTTGCAGATGATTTGCCGGATCTTCAGTAGGATGCCCACCAAACTGATTTTGCTGGACCATGCTGATGAGTCCAGGCTTAATCTCAAAGTTGTTAGCGGCGATGGTGGGCATTGGTGGTCCAGTAGAAAGACCATCCGGGTTAGGCACCCCATATGACTTCAGTGATTTTGACATAACTGAATTCAAGGTGTCTGTTCCAGAGGTGTTCAGCTGAACAGACTGCTTTTCTTTCTGCTTTATCTTTCGGATCCGCCTGATTGTCCTAGTAAGATCGGGGTCCGAAGGAATTGGGGAACCGTTTCTTTGGGACCTGGGCATACAAAAGAAACAAAAAGCAGCAGTAAAACGTACCTCAATTGGAACAATGAAGTTCCAACGAGGTACAGAGAAGTAGACCAAATAATCAAATAAAAACTTAGATAACTAGCCGTCTCCCCGGCAACGGCGCCAAAATTTGATAGATTTTAGTCGTGTCACCTAATCAAAAATAAACCTACGGACCTCTAACTAGGTAGTCAGTGGAAGCAGGGTCGAATCCACAGGGAGACAGAGTTTCTAAATCAATATTCAACCAATTCAGCTACTCCAGATGAAATCAGGAAGAAATTAATTAAACTAAAGAATAGACTACGGAAGACTGAATAAATCGAGGATTAAACTATGGAATAAAAGTCTAGGGTATTAGGTCGGTCCACCATGCTTATACCAATCAAATAGGGTCAACTACTATTAAAACCTAAGTCAAGAGTCGGGGGATTAGAGCCTATGTTGAGCTATGGTTAAGACTCAACGCTCATAGTTCAACATACGCCGCATGTTCACTAACGTAATCAGAACTACTGATGTGTCCTAGGCCTCTAGTCGTAAGACGGATCTGTGCAAACAACTATTAACCACAAGCAATCAATGAAATTGTACACTGACATTAATTACTCAATAAGAACAAACCACATCACAATCACCCTAATCAAGCCCTAGAAATTGATAGAAATCTAAATCACAATCATGGTATAAACATGGCTTTCTTATCTAACACCCTAGAAAGAGAACTACTCACTCATAATCGAATCGGCAACAACAAAACTAATATGAAACCCTAAGAATTGCATCATGAACAATTAAATAATTAAACTAAGCAATCAAAGTAATTACAGAGATAAAGAGTAGAGAAGAGTACCAATTGACGGAAAGCAGGAACTTTTATTGAAACCGAAATAGGTTTGATCACCTCTAAATTAATCTAAAGTGTTTGAATTAAACTAAAAGCAATGAAGAATAAAACTAGTCTAAAACCTAATGAAAGATGAATAAAAGATAGAAGAGGAAAAAGGTATTTATAATACCCCTCAAGTCTAATTAGAAATCGGAAACAAAACTCGAAATCCGCGTCATTAAGCGCCAGACCCGATCGGGCCCGAGCACAGTACCCGATCGGGTCAAATACAACTTCGCATTTTCTCGTCTTCGGCTGTGATGTAGCAGCAGCGCAGCAGCATTAGATGGACTTGACGCCCACCCGATCGGGCCTTGGTCAGCCACCCGATCGGGCCAGGCAACAAAATGGCCTAGTGAAAGCGTCTCTTCAGCAGCTCTCTAACAAGACCTACGAGCAGCCCACCCGATCGGGTCGGGCGATGAACACCCGATCGGCTCTGGGTACATGATGTTCGCCCGATCACTTCGGGCAATGCTTGCCCGATCGGGTCCGCAACTTTCATACCCGATCATAAATATTTCGCCCGATAGGGCCATTTCTGCCCGATCAGTGCACGGAAACCTCCTTTGACTCCTTGGCTCTCTAATCTTCATGTTTAGGGGTCTTGGGACCTCCTAAACTATCCATAAAGCTCGCGAGCCATCCTACGTGCCTTGTAACATCTCGTAAAGCCGTGGTTGCTTCCAAATGATTCGGGAATAGGGAGAAAACTCCCTAAAACCTGCAATTCAACACTAAAACACAAAACCACAACTATATACGATAGTTAGCATGAAATAGCTCCCAAGAGCTCCAATGACGCACAAATTATCTTGTAAATAAGGGAGAAAAGACTATATAAATACGTGATATCAAACTCCCCCAAGCTAAACCTTTGCTTGTCCTCAAGCAAACAGAACATGAACATGGAATAGATTGCCTCACCCCATAGATAAAAAGCAATTCAAAGCTCAAAACATTTTCAAGACTAAGAATCGTTCAAGCAGGCATAATTCAAGTTTGGCTAATCAAATCCATCCAACCACCAATCATTCAAGCAATTTATCAAATTCAAGCATCCACAAAGCATACAAGTCCTGAAAAGGCATTCAGAAGGGTGTCACTCCTCTCAATTTTGTGGCAGGCAAAGAATGTGCCCGAACACTCACCAACCCGACCATAAGTACCCTTCCCACTCACACTCTCATGTGTTTAAGAAGGTTCAATGACGCTCATCCTAGTCAAGTCGACTCAATTAGCAGAAATACTCTTTAACTTTGACAAACTAACTCGAAATCAATCAAATGAACAATGCAGACATAAGCTCAAGAGGACTTTATAGGGTTGTAATGGGGCTTAGGCGAGAGGTAGGGGATACTTTTGGGTAATGTGGTGGAAAAACCAAGAAAGGGGGAGCATAAATCATTCAAACAAGGCCTAAGATGGCCTTCACAACTCCCAACAATCACCATAAAACCATGTAAAATACCCCAACTCTCATAAATCAATGAAAAGCGCATAACAAACCCAATTTTCTAGCAATGGAGCGAATATTCTTTTATGAACGTACGTGAATGAAAGAACTAGAATTCTTTTGAATTTTCATTTCATTTTTCTTTCATTTTTCTGAACTTCATTCACGCAACTCTAAACTTGCTTTCTTTCTTTTCTCTTTCTCACTCTCAAACCACAGCAAATACACTTTTAAACTCCTCAAAAACCAAACTAAACCAACAAACCAATCTCAAACTCAACCCATACAAAAGCTCCCCCAAGCTAGGCTTGGAATAATATCAAGTGAAGGCTTTTGGCTCGTAATAGGGGTTTAAGTAAAACGAAACAAGTCATTAGGCTCAGCGGGGCTAAGGAGGATAAAAGTATATCAAAAATTCACTCTGAAGCTCAAGAATAAGACAAAAGAACGCCTCTATCACAGCACATGATACAAGTCATCTAAAATCAGACAAGTACGAAGTCAAAGTCAAGATCAATCCACTAAAGAGGAACTAACACACAAGAATAGACTGGATAATAAAATGAATCCAATAGGCTACAAAGAGGCCTCACAGTCTAACCAATTCAGGTATGCAGCATAAAGTGGTCTAATATAATCCAAAAATGCTCGAAATCATAGCAATCAAACATCAAATCATAGCCTCAAGATCACAAATGCCCAGCTATCCAGAAAACAGAGTCAAATCAATTTCAAATAGAGCACAACAGGGGGCACAGGGAGGCAACTAAACCAGTCATGGGAACCATATTTTTTGATTTTTTTTCAGTATTTTTTAAAGCAGTAAAGCAGTAAATCTATCCTAGAAAGCAGTAAAAGAGATAGGGAATACAAACAGAACTCCTCCCCTAAGCTGAACTTGGCAGTGTCCTCAATGCCAAAAGGTGATAAGGACTATGCTAAGAGGAAAAACAATGTTAGTACCCTCACTCTCGCTCACAAAAGGAAGAAAAATAAAAAGAAAAGGAAAAGGGAAAGAAAAGAAAATACGAGTTGCCTCTCGCACAGCGCTGGTTTATAAAGGTCCCGCACGACCATAATCCTCCCTCTCTCAAATAGGAGGGGCTTGGCAATGAGTGCCACCCTCATCAAACATCTTTCTCCTCCAAATGTTCTTGACAATGCCTCCAGACGGTGAGGCAACCTTAGGTGGAATTGGAACCTTCTCCACCCCTACTTCATCTAAAACCTTATCCCTGCAAAAAGATTGTTCAAGCATAGGAGCCTTAACATCATTGGTTAGTTTAAAAAACACTTTATCATCACCAACACTCAGAGTTAAAGACCCAGACTTGACATCAATGACAGCACCAGCAGTACACAAAAACGGCCTACCCAAGATAATAGGGATCTGGGCATCCTCATCCATATCTAATACCACAAAATCAACAGGGATATAGAATTTCCCAACCCTAACAGGAACATCCTCTAAAACACCTAGAGGGTATTTTATAGAACGATCCGCCATCTGTAAAGTGATTTGTGTGCATTTAAGGGCTCCCATGTTCAGTTTCTTATAAACAGACAATGGCATAACAGAAACAGAAGCACCTAAATCACACAAAGCCTTATCAATAAAAATAGGTCCAAGATGGCAGGGTATAGAAAAACTACCAGGATCTTTTAACTTTGGTGGGGTTTTATTTTGAATAAAAGCACAACACTCTTCAGTAAGAGCGACACGTTCTACCCCACCAAAGTCTCTTTTCTTAGTAATCATGTCTTTCAGAAATTTGGCATAAACAGGCACTTGGGTAATTAAGTATGTGAATGGAATCGTTACCTCAAGGTTCTTGACCATAGACAAGAACTTACCAAACTGCTGATCGACCTTAGACTGTTGCATCCTGTGAGGAAAAGGTAGCCTTGGTGTAAAAGGCGTTTCAGAAACCTTCTCCTTTTTATTCCCTGTCTGTTCAGCTTCTGCAGACAAATCGACTTCAGACGTCGAATTCTTTCTTTATCCTTCCTCTACCACCCTCTTCTTCCCTGCAGTCGGGGTAACCTCATCAATGGGCACTGGAGGGGCATCATATGCAATGCCACTACGAAGAGTGATGGCATTCACATGTTCTCTCTGAACTGGTTGCCCTGGCAATTGTCCCTGCTGCCTCTGTGCATTAGATTCTGCCAACTGAGCAACTTGAGCCTCGAGAAGTTGGATGTGCTTCTCTTGGGCCCTCCTTGCTTCCTCCTGGGCCCTCCGTGTTTCCTCATTTGCCTTTTGCATAGACAATATCAGTTTCATCAGTTCAGAATTGCTAGGCTCTTGTGGGTTGTTGTTTTGTGGGGGTGGGGTGTGGAAATTTTGGGGAGTTTGGAAGTTATTGGGATGATGGAAGTTTTGTGGTGGTGGTCTTTGGAAATGTTGTGGGGTTTGATGGTATGAGGGTTTAGAATAGTTTTGTGGAGGTGGAGGTTGATGGTTTTGTGGGTTTTGGTAGTTATGTGAAGGGGGGAAGGTTTGTGGCTTTTGTTGAAAGGCGTTTGCCTGCTCCATCTGAAATTGACTGAACTGACAGTCATGCCCAAAGTGACCCTGAACACCACATACCTCGCAGTAAGATGAGGTAATGGGTGCTACTGCAGACATAGCATTGATACTCATGGGTGGAGGTGTCGGACTAGAAGACTTCATTAGCTGCTGAGTTAGTTGCGCCATCTGAGATGTAAGCAATGAAATTGCGTCAACTTCAAGTACCTTCTTAGTCAAACTCCTAGATGATGAATGGTCATTGGCTGCAAGATTTGATAAGAATTCATAACCCTCATCAACTGCCTTGTCTAAAAACACTCCTCCTGCAGACGAATCAACAATACACTTCGTCTGAGGCTGCAGACCATTGTAGAATGTCTGCGTCAAGAACCATTTGTCCATATTATGGTGTGGACACTCTCTCTGTAAATCTCTAAACCTAGCCCACGCTTCCCTTAATGTTTCATCAGGCTCTTGGGAAAACGTGGCTAGTTTATTTCTGATTTCTGCTGTTTTAGTAGGTGGGTAATACTCTCTCAGAAACGCAGCAGAAATCTCACTCCATTCAGTTTCCTGCACATCGTTCAACCACTTCTGGGCTCTATCTCTCAAAGAAAATTCGAACAACATGACCTTTAACTGATCTGGAGTGACGCCGGCATGTTTAACGGTTCGACAAAGTTGTTGAAACCGTTGCAGATGATTTGCCGGATCTTCAGTAGGATGCCCACCAAACTGATTTTGCTGGACCATGCTGATGAGTCCAGGCTTAATCTCAAAGTTGTTAGCGGCGATGGTGGGCATTGGTGGTCCAGTAGAAAGACCATCCGGGTTAGGCACCCCATATGACTTCAGTGATTTTGACATAACTGAATTCAAGGTGTCTGTTCCAGAGGTGTTCAGCTGAACAGACTGCTTTTCTTTCTGCTTTATCTTTCGGATCCGCCTGATTGTCCTAGTAAGATCGGGGTCCGAAGGAATTGGGGAACCGTTTCTTTGGGACCTGGGCATACAAAAGAAACAAAAAGCAGCAGTAAAACGTACCTCAATTGGAACAATGAAGTTCCAACGAGGTACAGAGAAGTAGACCAAATAATCAAATAAAAACTTAGATAACTAGCCGTCTCCCCGGCAACGGCGCCAAAATTTGATAGGTTTTAGTCGTGTCACCTAATCAAAAATAAACCTACGGACCTCTAACTAGGTAGTCAGTGGAAGCAGGGTCGAATCCACAGGGAGACAGAGTTTCTAAATCAATATTCAACCAATTCAGCTACTCCAGATGAAATCAGGAAGGAATTAATTAAACTAAAGAATAGACTACGGAAGACTGAATAAATCGAGGATTAAACTATGGAATAAAAGTCTAGGGTATTAGGTCGGTCCACCATGCTTATACCAATCAAATAGGGTCAACTACTATTAAAACCTAAGTCAAGAGTCGGGGGATTAGAGCCTATGTTGAGCTATGGTTAAGACTCAACGCTCATAGTTCAACATACGCCGCATGTTCACTAACGTAATCAGAACTACTGATGTGTCCTAGGCCTCTAGTCGTAAGACGGATCTGTGCAAACAACTATTAACCACAAGCAATCAATGAAATTGTACACTGACATTAATTACTCAATAAGAACAAACCACATCACAATCACCCTAATCAAGCCCTAGAAATTGATAGAAATCTAAATCACAATCATGGTATAAACATGGCTTTCCTATCTAACACCCTAGAAAGAGAACTACTCACTCATAATCGAATCGGCAACAACAAAACTAATATGAAACCCTAAGAATTGCATCATGAACAATTAAATAATTAAACTAAGCAATCAAAGTAATTACAGAGATAAAGAGTAGAGAAGAGTACCAATTGACGGAAAGCAGGAACTTTTATTGAAACCGAAATAGGTTTGATCACCTCTAAATTAATCTAAAGTGTTTGAATTAAACTAAAAGCAATGAAGAATAAAACTAGTCTAAAACCTAATGAAAGATGAATAAAAGATAGAAGAGGAAAAAGGTATTTATAATACCCCTCAAGTCTAATTAGAAATCGGAAACAAAACTCGAAATCCGCGTCATTAAGCGCCAGACCCGATCGGGCCCGAGCACAGTACCCGATCGGGTCAAATACAACTTCGCATTTTCTCGTCTTCGGCTGTGATGTAGCAGCAGCGCAGCAGCATTAGATGGACTTGACGCCCACCCGATCGGGCCTTGGTCAGCCACCCGATCGGGCCAGGCAACAAAATGGCCTAGTGAAAGCGTCTCTTCAGCAGCTCTCTAACAAGACCTACGAGCAGCCCACCCGATCGGGTCGGGCGATGAACACCCGATCGGCTCTGGGTACATGATGTTCGCCCGATCACTTCGGGCAATGCTTGCCCGATCGGGTCCGCAACTTTCATACCCGATCATAAATATTTCGCCCGATAGGGCCATTTCTGCCCGATCAGTGCACGGAAACCTCCTTTGACTCCTTGGCTCTCTAATCTTCATGTTTAGGGGTCTTGGGACCTCCTAAACTATCCATAAAGCTCGCGAGCCATCCTACGTGCCTTGTAACATCTCGTAAAGCCGTGGTTGCTTCCAAATGATTCGGGAATAGGGGAGAAAACTCCCTAAAACCTGCAATTCAACACTAAAACACAAAACCACAACTATATACGATAGTTAGCATGAAATAGCTCCCAAGAGCTCCAATGACGCACAAATTATCTTGTAAATAAGGGAGAAAAGACTATATAAATACGTGATATCAAACTCCCCCAAGCTAAACCTTTGCTTGTCCTCAAGCAAACAGAACATGAACATGGAATAGATTGCCTCACCCCATAGATAAAAAGCAATTCAAAGCTCAAAACATTTTCAAGACTAAGAATCGTTCAAGCAGGCATAATTCAAGTTTGGCTAATCAAATCCATCCAACCACCAATCATTCAAGCAATTTATCAAATTCAAGCATCCACAAAGCATACAAGTCCTGAAAAGGCATTCAGAAGGGTGTCACTCCTCTCAATTTTGTGGCAGGCAAAGAATGTGCCCGAACACTCACCAACCCGACCATAAGTACCCTTCCCACTCACACTCTCATGTGTTTAAGAAGGTTCAATGACGCTCATCCTAGTCAAGTCGACTCAATTAGCAGAAATACTCTTTAACTTTGACAAACTAACTCGAAATCAATCAAATGAACAATGCAGACATAAGCTCAAGAGGACTTTATAGGGTTGTAATGGGGCTTAGGCGAGAGGTAGGGGATACTTTTGGGTAATGTGGTGGAAAAACCAAGAAAGGGGGAGCATAAATCATTCAAACAAGGCCTAAGATGGCCTTCACAACTCCCAACAATCACCATAAAACCATGTAAAATACCCCAACTCTCATAAATCAATGAAAAGCGCATAACAAACCCAATTTTCTAGCAATGGAGCGAATATTCTTTTATGAACGTACGTGAATGAAAGAACTAGAATTCTTTTGAATTTTCATTTCATTTTTCTTTCATTTTTCTGAACTTCATTCATGCAACTCTAAACTTGCTTTCTTTCTTTTCTCTTTCTCACTCTCAAACCACAGCAAATACACTTTTAAACTCCTCAAAAACCAAACTAAACCAACAAACCAATCTCAAACTCAACCCATACAAAAGCTCCCCCAAGCTAGGCTTGGAATAATATCAAGTGAAGGCTTTTGGCTCGTAATAGGGGTTTAAGTAAAACGAAACAAGTCATTAGGCTCAGCGGGGCTAAGGAGGATAAAAGTATATCAAAAATTCACTCTGAAGCTCAAGAATAAGACAAAAGAACGCCTCTATCACAGCACATGCTACAAGTCATCTAAAATCAGACAAGTACGAAGTCAAAGTCAAGATCAATCCACTAAAGAGGAACTAACACACAAGAATAGACTGGATAATAAAATGAATCCAATAGGCTACAAAGAGGCCTCACAGTCTAACCAATTCAGGTATGCAGCATAAAGTGGTCTAATATAATCCAAAAATGCTCGAAATCATAGCAATCAAACATCAAATCATAGCCTCAAGATCACAAATGCCCAGCTATCCAGAAAACAGAGTCAAATCAATTTCAAATAGAGCACAACAGGGGGCACAGGGAGGCAACTAAACCAGTCATGGGAACCATATTTTTTTGATTTTTTTTCAGTATTTTTGAAAGCAGTAAAGCAGTAAATCTATCCTAGAAAGCAGTAAAAGAGATAGGGAATACAAACAGAACTCCTCCCCTAAGCTGAACTTGGCAGTGTCCTCAATGCCAAAAGGTGATAAGGACTATGCTAAGAGGAAAAACAATGTTAGTACCCTCACTCTCGCTCACAAAAGGAAGAAAAATAAAAAGAAAAGGAAAAGGGAAAGAAAAGAAAATACGAGTTGCCTCTCGCACAGCGCTGGTTTATAAAGGTCCCGCACGACCATAATCCTCCCTCTCTCAAATAGGAGGGGCTTGGCAATGAGTGCCACCCTCATCAAACATCTTTCTCCTCCAAATGTTCTTGACAATGCCTCCAGACGGTGAGGCAACCTTAGGTGGAATTGGAACCTTCTCCACCCCTACTTCATCTAAAACCTTATCCCTGCAAAAAGATTGTTCAAGCATAGGAGCCTTAACATCATTGGTTAGTTTAAAAAACACTTTATCATCACCAACACTCAGAGTTAAAGACCCAGACTTGACATCAATGACAGCACCAGCAGTACACAAAAACGGCCTACCCAAGATAATAGGGATCTGGGCATCCTCATCCATATCTAATACCACAAAATCAACAGGGATATAGAATTTCCCAACCCTAACAGGAACATCCTCTAAAACACCTAGAGGGTATTTTATAGAACGATCCGCCATCTGTAAAGTGATTTGTGTGCATTTAAGGGCTCCCATGTTCAGTTTCTTATAAACAGACAATGGCATAACAGAAACAGAAGCACCTAAATCACACAAAGCCTTATCAATAAAAATAGGTCCAAGATGGCAGGGTATAGAAAAACTACCAGGATCTTTTAACTTTGGTGGGGTTTTATTTTGAATAAAAGCACAACACTCTTCAGTAAGAGCGACACGTTCTACCCCACCAAAGTCTCTTTTCTTAGTAATCATGTCTTTCAGAAATTTGGCATAAACAGGCACTTGGGTAATTAAGTATGTGAATGGAATCGTTACCTCAAGGTTCTTGACCATAGACAAGAACTTACCAAACTGCTGATCGACCTTAGACTGTTGCATCCTGTGAGGAAAAGGTAGCCTTGGTGTAAAAGGCGTTTCAGAAACCTTCTCCTTTTTATTCCCTGTCTGTTCAGCTTCTGCAGACAAATCGACTTCAGACGTCGAATTCTTTCTTTTTCCTTCCTCTACCACCCTCTTCTTCCCTGCAGTCGGGGTAACCTCATCAATGGGCACTGGAGGGGCATCATATGCAATGCCACTACGAAGAGTGATGGCATTCACATGTTCTCTCTGAACTGGTTGCCCTGGCAATTGTCCCTGCTGCCTCTGTGCATTAGATTCTGCCAACTGAGCAACTTGAGCCTCGAGAAGTTGGATGTGCTTCTCTTGGGCCCTCCTTGCTTCCTCCTGGGCCCTCCGTGTTTCCTCATTTGCCTTTTGCATAGACAATATCAGTTTCATCAGTTCAGAATTGCTAGGCTCTTGTGGGTTGTTGTTTTGTGGGGGTGGGGTGTGGAAATTTTGGGGAGTTTGGAAGTTATTGGGATGATGGAAGTTTTGTGGTGGTGGTCTTTGGAAATGTTGTGGGGTTTGATGGTATGAGGGTTTAGAATAGTTTTGTGGAGGTGGAGGTTGATGGTTTTGTGGGTTTTGGTAGTTATGTGAAGGGGGGAAGGTTTGTGGCTTTTGTTGAAAGGCGTTTGCCTGCTCCATCTGAAATTGACTGAACTGACAGTCATGCCTAAAGTGACCCTGAACACCACAAACCTCGCAGTAAGATGAGGTAATGGGTGCTACTGCAGACATAGCATTGATACTCATGGGTGGAGGTGTCGGACTAGAAGACTTCATTAGCTGCTGAGTTAGTTGCGCCATCTGAGATGTAAGCAATGAAATTGCGTCAACTTCAAGTACCTTCTTAGTCAAACTCCTAGATGATGAATGGTCATTGGCTGCAAGATTTGATAAGAATTCATAACCCTCATCAACTGCCTTGTCTAAAAACACTCCTCCTGCAGACGAATCAACAATACACTTCGTCTGAGGCTGCAGACCATTGTAGAATGTCTGCGTCAAGAACCATTTGTCCATATTATGCTGTGGACACTCTCTCTGTAAATCTCTAAACCTAGCCCACGCTTCCCTTAATGTTTCATCAGGCTCTTGGGAAAACGTGGCTAGTTTATTTCTGATTTCTGCTGTTTTAGTAGGTGGGTAATACTCTCTCAGAAACGCAGCAGAAATCTCACTCCATTCAGTTTCCTGCACATCGTTCAACCACTTCTGGGCTCTATCTCTCAAAGAAAATTCGAACAACATGACCTTTAACTGATCTGGAGCGACGCCGGCATGTTTAACGGTTCGACAAAGTTGTTGAAACCGTTGCAGATGATTTGCCGGATCTTCAGTAGGATGCCCACCAAACTGATTTTGCTGGACCATGCTGATGAGTCCAGGCTTAATCTCAAAGTTGTTAGCGGCGATGGTGGGCATTGGTGGTCCAGTAGAAAGACCATCCGGGTTAGGCACCCCATATGACTTCAGTGATTTTGACATAACTGAATTCAAGGTGTCTGTTCCAGAGGTGTTCAGCTGAACAGACTGCTTTTCTTTCTGCTTTATCTTTCGGATCCGCCTGATTGTCCTAGTAAGATCGGGGTCCGAAGGAATTGGGGAACCGTTTCTTTGGGACCTGGGCATACAAAAGAAACAAAAAGCAGCAGTAAAACGTACCTCAATTGGAACAATGAAGTTCCAACGAGGTACAGAGAAGTAGACCAAATAATCAAATAAAAACTTAGATAACTAGCCGTCTCCCCGGCAACGGCGCCAAAATTTGATAGGTTTTAGTCGTGTCACCTAATCAAAAATAAACCTACGGACCTCTAACTAGGTAGTCAGTGGAAGCAGGGTCGAATCCACAGGGAGACAGAGTTTCTAAATCAATATTCAACCAATTCAGCTACTCCAGATGAAATCAGGAAGGAATTAATTAAACTAAAGAATAGACTACGGAAGACTGAATAAATCGAGGATTAAACTATGGAATAAAAGTCTAGGGTATTAGGTCGGTCCACCATGCTTATACCAATCAAATAGGGTCAACTACTATTAAAACCTAAGTCAAGAGTCGGGGGATTAGAGCCTATGTTGAGCTATGGTTAAGACTCAACGCTCATAGTTCAACATACGCCGCATGTTCACTAACGTAATCAGAACTACTGATGTGTCCTAGGCCTCTAGTCGTAAGACGGATCTGTGCAAACAACTATTAACCACAAGCAATCAATGAAATTGTACACTGACATTAATTACTCAATAAGAACAAACCACATCACAATCACCCTAATCAAGCCCTAGAAATTGATAGAAATCTAAATCACAATCATGGTATAAACATGGCTTTCCTATCTAACACCCTAGAAAGAGAACTACTCACTCATAATCGAATCGGCAACAACAAAACTAATATGAAACCCTAAGAATTGCATCATGAACAATTAAATAATTAAACTAAGCAATCAAAGTAATTACAGAGATAAAGAGTAGAGAAGAGTACCAATTGACGGAAAGCAGGAACTTTTATTGAAACCGAAATAGGTTTGATCACCTCTAAATTAATCTAAAGTGTTTGAATTAAACTAAAAGCAATGAAGAATAAAACTAGTCTAAAACCTAATGAAAGATGAATAAAAGATAGAAGAGGAAAAAGGTATTTATAATACCCCTCAAGTCTAATTAGAAATCGGAAACAAAACTCGAAATCCGCGTCATTAAGCGCCAGACCCGATCGGGCCCGAGCACAGTACCCGATCGGGTCAAATACAACTTCGCATTTTCTCGTCTTCGGCTGTGATGTAGCAGCAGCGCAGCAGCATTAGATGGACTTGACGCCCACCCGATCGGGCCTTGGTCAGCCACCCGATCGGGCCAGGCAACAAAATGGCCTAGTGAAAGCGTCTCTTCAGCAGCTCTCTAACAAGACCTACGAGCAGCCCACCCGATCAGGTCGGGCGATGAACACCCGATCGGCTCTGGGTACATGATGTTCGCCCGATCACTTCGGGCAATGCTTGCCCGATCGGGTCCGCAACTTTCATACCCGATCATAAATATTTCGCCCGATAGGGCCATTTCTGCCCGATCAGTGCACGGAAACCTCCTTTGACTCCTTGGCTCTCTAATCTTCATGTTTAGGGGTCTTGGGACCTCCTAAACTATCCATAAAGCTCGCGAGCCATCCTACGTGCCTTGTAACATCTCGTAAAGCCGTGGTTGCTTCCAAATGATTCGGGAATAGGGGAGAAAACTCCCTAAAACCTGCAATTCAACACTAAAACACAAAACCACAACTATATACGATAGTTAGCATGAAATAGCTCCCAAGAGCTCCAATGACGCACAAATTATCTTGTAAATAAGGGAGAAAAGACTATATAAATACGTGATATCAAACTCCCCCAAGCTAAACCTTTGCTTGTCCTCAAGCAAACAGAACATGAACATGGAATAGATTGCCTCACCCCATAGATAAAAAGCAATTCAAAGCTCAAAACATTTTCAAGACTAAGAATCGTTCAAGCAGGCATAATTCAAGTTTGGCTAATCAAATCCATCCAACCACCAATCATTCAAGCAATTTATCAAATTCAAGCATCCACAAAGCATACAAGTCCTGAAAAGGCATTCACAAGGGTGTCACTCCTCTCAATTTTGTGGCAGGCAAAGAATGTGCCCGAACACTCACCAACCCGACCATAAGTACCCTTCCCACTCACACTCTCATGTGTTTAAGAAGGTTCAATGACGCTCATCCTAGTCAAGTCGACTCAATTAGCAGAAATACTCTTTAACTTTGACAAACTAACTCGAAATCAATCAAATGAACAATGCAGACATAAGCTCAAGAGGACTTTATAGGGTTGTAATGGGGCTTAGGCGAGAGGTAGGGGATACTTTTGGGTAATGTGGTGGAAAAACCAAGAAAGGGGGAGCATAAATCATTCAAACAAGGCCTAAGATGGCCTTCACAACTCCCAACAATCACCATAAAACCATGTAAAATACCCCAACTCTCATAAATCAATGAAAAGCGCATAACAAACCCAATTTTCTAGCAATGGAGCGAATATTCTTTTATGAACGTACGTGAATGAAAGAACTAGAATTCTTTTGAATTTTCATTTCATTTTTCTTTCATTTTTCTGAACTTCATTCATGCAACTCTAAACTTGCTTTCTTTCTTTTCTCTTTCTCACTCTCAAACCACAGCAAATACACTTTTAAACTCCTCAAAAACCAAACTAAACCAACAAACCAATCTCAAACTCAACCCATACAAAAGCTCCCCCAAGCTAGGCTTGGAATAATATCAAGTGAAGGCTTTTGGCTCGTAATAGGGGTTTAAGTAAAACGAAACAAGTCATTAGGCTCAGCGGGGCTAAGGAGGATAAAAGTATATCAAAAATTCACTCTGAAGCTCAAGAATAAGACAAAAGAACGCCTCTATCACAGCACATGCTACAAGTCATCTAAAATCAGACAAGTACGAAGTCAAAGTCAAGATCAATCCACTAAAGAGGAACTAACACACAAGAATAGACTGGATAATAAAATGAATCCAATAGGGTACAAAGAGGCCTCACAGTCTAACCAATTCAGGTATGCAGCATAAAGTGGTCTAATATAATCCAAAAATGCTCGAAATCATAGCAATCAAACATCAAATCATAGCCTCAAGATCACAAATGCCCAGCTATCCAGAAAACAGAGTCAAATCAATTTCAAATAGAGCACAACAGGGGGCACAGGGAGGCAACTAAACCAGTCATGGGAACCATATTTTTTTGATTTTTTTTCAGTATTTTTGAAAGCAGTAAAGCAGTAAATCTATCCTAGAAAGCAGTAAAAGAGATAGGGAATACAAACAGAACTCCTCCCCTAAGCTGAACTTGGCAGTGTCCTCAATGCCAAAAGGTGATAAGGACTATGCTAAGAGGAAAAACAATGTTAGTACCCTCACTCTCGCTCACAAAAGGAAGAAAAATAAAAAGAAAAGGAAAAGGGAAAGAAAAGAAAATACGAGTTGCCTCTCGCACAGCGCTGGTTTATAAAGGTCCCGCACGACCATAATCCTCCCTCTCTCAAATAGGAGGGGCTTGGCAATGAGTGCCACCCTCATCAAACATCTTTCTCCTCCAAATGTTCTTGACAATGCCTCCAGACGGTGAGGCAACCTTAGGTGGAATTGGAACCTTCTCCACCCCTACTTCATCTAAAACCTTATCCCTGCAAAAAGATTGTTCAAGCATAGGAGCCTTAACATCATTGGTTAGTTTAAAAAACACTTTATCATCACCAACACTCAGAGTTAAAGACCCAGACTTGACATCAATGACAGCACCAGCAGTACACAAAAACGGCCTACCCAAGATAATAGGGATCTGGGCATCCTCATCCATATCTAATACCACAAAATCAACAGGGATATAGAATTTCCCAACCCTAACAGGAACATCCTCTAAAACACCTAGAGGGTATTTTATAGAACGATCCGCCATCTGTAAAGTGATTTGTGTGCATTTAAGGGCTCCCATGTTCAGTTTCTTATAAACAGACAATGGCATAACAGAAACAGAAGCACCTAAATCACACAAAGCCTTATCAATAAAAATAGGTCCAAGATGGCAGGGTATAGAAAAACTACCAGGATCTTTTAACTTTGGTGGGGTTTTATTTTGAATAAAAGCACAACACTCTTCAGTAAGAGCGACACGTTCTACCCCACCAAAGTCTCTTTTCTTAGTAATCATGTCTTTCAGAAATTTGGCATAAACAGGCACTTGGGTAATTAAGTATGTGAATGGAATCGTTACCTCAAGGTTCTTGACCATAGACAAGAACTTACCAAACTGCTGATCGACCTTAGACTGTTGCATCCTGTGAGGAAAAGGTAGCCTTGGTGTAAAAGGCGTTTCAGAAACCTTCTCCTTTTTATTCCCTGTCTGTTCAGCTTCTGCAGACAAATCGACTTCAGACGTCGAATTCTTTCTTTTTCCTTCCTCTACCACCCTCTTCTTCCCTGCAGTCGGGGTAACCTCATCAATGGGCACTGGAGGGGCATCATATGCAATGCCACTACGAAGAGTGATGGCATTCACATGTTCTCTCTGAACTGGTTGCCCTGGCAATTGTCCCTGCTGCCTCTGTGCATTAGATTCTGCCAACTGAGCAACTTGAGCCTCGAGAAGTTGGATGTGCTTCTCTTGGGCCCTCCTTGCTTCCTCCTGGGCCCTCCGTGTTTCCTCATTTGCCTTTTGCATAGACAATATCAGTTTCATCAGTTCAGAATTGCTAGGCTCTTGTGGGTTGTTGTTTTGTGGGGGTGGGGTGTGGAAATTTTGGGGAGTTTGGAAGTTATTGGGATGATGGAAGTTTTGTGGTGGTGGTCTTTGGAAATGTTGTGGGGTTTGATGGTATGAGGGTTTAGAATAGTTTTGTGGAGGTGGAGGTTGATGGTTTTGTGGGTTTTGGTAGTTATGTGAAGGGGGGAAGGTTTGTGGCTTTTGTTGAAAGGCGTTTGCCTGCTCCATCTGAAATTGACTGAACTGACAGTCATGCCCAAAGTGACCCTGAACACCACAAACCTCGCAGTAAGATGAGGTAATGGGTGCTACTGCAGACATAGCATTGATACTCATGGGTGGAGGTGTCGGACTAGAAGACTTCATTAGCTGCTGAGTTAGTTGCGCCATCTGAGATGTAAGCAATGAAATTGCGTCAACTTCAAGTACCTTCTTAGTCAAACTCCTAGATGATGAATGGTCATTGGCTGCAAGATTTGATAAGAATTCATAACCCTCATCAACTGCCTTGTCTAAAAACACTCCTCCTGCAGACGAATCAACAATACACTTCGTCTGAGGCTGCAGACCATTGTAGAATGTCTGCGTCAAGAACCATTTGTCCATATTATGCTGTGGACACTCTCTCTGTAAATCTCTAAACCTAGCCCACGCTTCCCTTAATGTTTCATCAGGCTCTTGGGAAAACGTGGCTAGTTTATTTCTGATTTCTGCTGTTTTAGTAGGTGGGTAATACTCTCTCAGAAACGCAGCAGAAATCTCACTCCATTCAGTTTCCTGCACATCGTTCAACCACTTCTGGGCTCTATCTCTCAAAGAAAATTCGAACAACATGACCTTTAACTGATCTGGAGCGACGCCGGCATGTTTAACGGTTCGACAAAGTTGTTGAAACCGTTGCAGATGATTTGCCGGATCTTCAGTAGGATGCCCACCAAACTGATTTTGCTGGACCATGCTGATGAGTCCAGGCTTAATCTCAAAGTTGTTAGCGGCGATGGTGGGCATTGGTGGTCCAGTAGAAAGACCATCCGGGTTAGGCACCCCATATGACTTCAGTGATTTTGACATAACTGAATTCAAGGTGTCTGTTCCAGAGGTGTTCAGCTGAACAGACTGCTTTTCTTTCTGCTTTATCTTTCGGATCCGCCTGATTGTCCTAGTAAGATCGGGGTCCGAAGGAATTGGGGAACCGTTTCTTTGGGACCTGGGCATACAAAAGAAACAAAAAGCAGCAGTAAAACGTACCTCAATTGGAACAATGAAGTTCCAACGAGGTACAGAGAAGTAGACCAAATAATCAAATAAAAACTTAGATAACTAGCCGTCTCCCCGGCAACGGCGCCAAAATTTGATAGGTTTTAGTCGTGTCACCTAATCAAAAATAAACCTACGGACCTCTAACTAGGTAGTCAGTGGAAGCAGGGTCGAATCCACAGGGAGACAGAGTTTCTAAATCAATATTCAACCAATTCAGCTACTCCAGATGAAATCAGGAAGGAATTAATTAAACTAAAGAATAGACTACGGAAGACTGAATAAATCGAGGATTAAACTATGGAATAAAAGTCTAGGGTATTAGGTCGGTCCACCATGCTTATACCAATCAAATAGGGTCAACTACTATTAAAACCTAAGTCAAGAGTCGGGGGATTAGAGCCTATGTTGAGCTATGGTTAAGACTCAACGCTCATAGTTCAACATACGCCGCATGTTCACTAACGTAATCAGAACTACTGATGTGTCCTAGGCCTCTAGTCGTAAGACGGATCTGTGCAAACAACTATTAACCACAAGCAATCAATGAAATTGTACACTGACATTAATTACTCAATAAGAACAAACCACATCACAATCACCCTAATCAAGCCCTAGAAATTGATAGAAATCTAAATCACAATCATGGTATAAACATGGCTTTCCTATCTAACACCCTAGAAAGAGAACTACTCACTCATAATCGAATCGGCAACAACAAAACTAATATGAAACCCTAAGAATTGCATCATGAACAATTAAATAATTAAACTAAGCAATCAAAGTAATTACAGAGATAAAGAGTAGAGAAGAGTACCAATTGACGGAAAGCAGGAACTTTTATTGAAACCGAAATAGGTTTGATCACCTCTAAATTAATCTAAAGTGTTTGAATTAAACTAAAAGCAATGAAGAATAAAACTAGTCTAAAACCTAATGAAAGATGAATAAAAGATAGAAGAGGAAAAAGGTATTTATAATACCCCTCAAGTCTAATTAGAAATCGGAAACAAAACTCGAAATCCGCGTCATTAAGCGCCAGACCCGATCGGGCCCGAGCACAGTACCCGATCGGGTCAAATACAACTTCGCATTTTCTCGTCTTCGGCTGTGATGTAGCAGCAGCGCAGCAGCATTAGATGGACTTGACGCCCACCCGATCGGGCCTTGGTCAGCCACCCGATCGGGCCAGGCAACAAAATGGCCTAGTGAAAGCGTCTCTTCAGCAGCTCTCTAACAAGACCTACGAGCAGCCCACCCGATCGGGTCGGGCGATGAACACCCGATCGGCTCTGGGTACATGATGTTCGCCCGATCACTTCGGGCAATGCTTGCCCGATCGGGTCCGCAACTTTCATACCCGATCATAAATATTTCGCCCGATAGGGCCATTTCTACCCGATCAGTGCACGGAAACCTCCTTTGACTCCTTGGCTCTCTAATCTTCATGTTTAGGGGTCTTGGGACCTCCTAAACTATCCATAAAGCTCGCGAGCCATCCTACGTGCCTTGTAACATCTCGTAAAGCCGTGGTTGCTTCCAAATGATTCGGGAATAGGGAGAAAACTCCCTAAAACCTGCAATTCAACACTAAAACACAAAACCACAACTATATACGATAGTTAGCATGAAATAGCTCCCAAGAGCTCCAATGACGCACAAATTATCTTGTAAATAAGGGAGAAAAGACTATATAAATACGTGATATCAAACACGTGCTCTAATCTATTGATTCTTGACCTAGGTTCTAATAGTTTTTTGACCCTTTGATTGGTATAAGCATAGTGGACCGAACTAATTCCTTAGACCTTTAATTCATAGTTTAATTCTCATCTTTAGATTGCTTTCTTTTGTCTAAATAGTAGTTCAACTGATTCTTCCCTGATCTTGTCTGAAGTAGCTGTTTAGCTGAATATTAACTTAGAAACTCTGTCTCTCTGTGGATTCGACCCTACTTCCCTTGACTATCGTTGTTAGAGGACCTAGGATTATCTTTGATTAGGTGATACGACTTTAGCCTGTCAAATTTTGGCGCCGTTGCCGGGGAGACGGCTAGTTTTCTAAGTTTTTGTTTGGTTATTTGGTCTACTTCTCTGTGCCTTATTGGAACTTCATTGTTCCAATTGAGGTACGTTTTACTGCTTCTTTTTGTTTCTTTTGTATGCCCAGGTCTCAAAAAAACAGTTCCCCCATCCCAGTGGATCCCGATCTTACTAGGACAATCAGGCAGATTCGAAAGAAATTTCAGAGAGAAAAGCAACCTGTTTAGCTGAACACCTCTGGATCAGACACCTCGAGTTCACTTATGTCTAAATCACTGAAGTCATATGGGGTGCCCAACCCAGATGGTCTCTCCACTGGACCTACGATGCCCACCATCGCCACTAACAATTTCTAGATTAAGCTTGGACTCATCAGCATGGTTCATCAAAATCAGTTTGGTGGGCATCGTACTGAAGATCCGGCCAACCATTTTAAGAGATTTCAACAACTCTGCCGAGATGTAAAGCGTCAAGGAGTCACACCTGAGCAATTGAAGGTCATGTTATTCGAGTTTTCACTCTGAGACAGAGCTCAGAAGTGGTTAAACGACATCAAAGTGTCTGAATGGTCGAAGATTTCTGCTGCGTTCCTGAGAGAGTACTATCCACCCACAAAGATAGCAGAAATCAGAAATAAACTAGCCACATTTTCCCAAGAGCCTAATGAAACACTTCGGGAAGCGTGGGCTAGGTTCAGAGATTTGCAGAGAGAGTTTCCACATCACAACATGGACAAATGGTTCTTGATGCAGACATTCTACAATGGTCTGCATCCTCAGACGAAGAGTATTGTTGACTCGTCTGCGGGAGGAGTTTTTCTGGATAAGGAGGTGGATGTAGGCTATGATTTTCTTTCAAACCTTGCTTCCAATGATCATTCCACTTTCCGAAGCCTCATAAGGAAGGTATTGGAGGTATACGCCCTAGCATTGCTGACTTCGCAGATGGCGAAGCTGAGCCAGCAGATTTACACCTTGAAATGCTCTTCGTCAACAACACCTCCCTTGAGTATTAATACTATGTCTGCCGTAGCACCCATTACCTCATATTACTGCGAGGTATGTGGTGTACAAGGTCGCTTTGGGCATGACTGTCAGTTCAGTCAACATCAGATGGAGCAGGAAAACGCCTTTCAACAAAGCCCACAAACCTTTCCCCCTCCACATGTCTACCAAAATCAGCAAAATTATCATCCTCCACCTCCACAAAATCATCCTAAACCCTCATACTACCAAACCCCCTGGTTTTCAGAGACCCCCACCACAAAACTTCCATCACCACAATAATTTCCAAGCCCCACAAAATTTTCAAACCCCACCTCCACAAAACATAAACCCACAAGAGCCCTCCATGTCTGAATTGCCGAAGATGGTGTTGAGCATGCAAAAGACTAATAAGGAGGCGCAAAGAGCTCAAGAGATGCATTTTCTAGCTATGTAAAGAGCTAATGAGGAAGTGTAAAGAGCCCAATAGAAGCACATTAAACTTCTCGAAACTCTGATTTCCCAATTGGCAGAAAACAATGCTCAGAGACAGCAGGGACAATTGCCTAGGCAGCCCATTCAGAGTGAGCACGTGAATGCCATCACTCTTCGTAGTAGCGCCGCTTAAGATGCTCCTCCATTTCCCATTGATGAGGTTACCCCAACTACAGGGAAGAAGAAGGTGGTAGAGGAAGGAAAAGGGAAGAGTTCGACGTCTAAAGTCGACTAATCTGAGGAAGCTGAACAGACAGAGAAGAAAATGGAGAAGGTTTCTAAAACGCCTTTTACACCAAGGCTACCTTTTCCTCACAGGATGCGACAATCAAAGGTCGATCAGTAGTTTGGTATGTTCTTGGCTATGGTCAAGAACCTTGAGGTAATGATTCCCTTCACAGATTTAATTACCCAAGTCCCTGTTTATGCCAAATTTCTGAAAGACATGATAACCAAGAAAAGAGACTTTGGTGGGGTAGAACGTGTCGCACTTACAGAAGAGTGCAGTGCCTTTATTCAGAATAAAACCCCACCTAAGTTAAAAGATCCTGGTATTTTTTCTATTCCTGCCATCTTGGACCTATTTTTATTGATAAAGCTTTGTGTGATTTAGGTGCTTCTATTTCTACTATGCCATTAACTGTTTATAAGAAACTGAATATAGAAGCACTTATATGCACACAAATCACTTTGTAGATGGCTGATCGTTCTATACAATACCCTTAGGTGTTTTAGTGGACGTTCCTCTTAGGGTCGAGAAGTTCTACATTCCTGTTGATTTTGTGGTGCTAGATATGGATGAGGATGCCCAAATTCCCATTGTTCTGGGTAGACCGTTTTTGTGTACTGCTGAAGCTGTCATTGATGTTAAGTCTGAGTCTTTAACTCTGAGTGTTGGTGATGATAAAGTGATTTTTAAACTAACCAATGCTGTTAAGGCACCTATGCTTGAACAATCTTGTTGCAGGGCTGAGGTTTTAGATGAGGCAGGTGTAGAGAAGGTTCGAATTCCACCTAAGGTTGCCTCACAGTCTGGAGGTATTATCAAGACATTTGGAGAAGGAAGATGTTTGATGAGGGTGGCACTCACTGCCTAGCCCCTCCGATTTGAGAGATGGAGGTATTATGGTCGTGCGGGACCTCTATAAACCAGTGCTGTGCGAGAGGCAACTCGTATTTTCCCCCCTTTTCCTTTTCTTTTATTTTTCTTAATTTTTTAGTAAGCGAGAGTGAGGGTACTAACGTTGTTTTTTCTCTTAGTATCTTCCTTTGTTACCTTTTGGCATTAAGGACACTGAAAAATTCAGCTTGGGGGAGGATTTCTATTTGTATTCTCTATCTCTTTTACTGCAATCAAGGATAAATTTATTGCTTTCGAAAAATACTGAAAAAAATAAAAAATATGGTTTCCATAACTGGTTTAGTTGCCTCCCTGTGCCCCTTGTTGTGCTCTAATTACAAATGATTTGACTCTGTTTTCTGGATAGCTGGGCATTTGTGATCTTGAGGTTATGATTTGATGTTTGATTGTTATGATTTCGAGCGAGTTTTGATTATATTACACTACATAGTGTTGCATGCCTGAATTGGTTAGACTGTGAGGTTTCTTTGTAGCCTATTGGATTCTTATGATTATCCAGTCTGTTTTTGTGTGTTAATTCCTCTTTAGTGGATTGATCTTGACTCTGACTTCGTACTTGTCTGATATTCGATGACTTGTAGCGTTTGCTGTGATAGAGGCGTTCTTTTGTCTGATTCTTGAGCCTCAGAGTGAATTTTTGATATACTTTTATCCTCCTTAGCCCCGCTGAGCCTAATGACCTGTTTCGTGTTACTAAACCCTTATTATGAGCCCATGGCCTTTATTTCGATTCTATTTCCAAGCCTAGTTTGGGGGAGCTTTTGTATGGGTTGAGTTTGAGATTGGTTTTATGGTTGAGTTTGGTTTTTGGAGAATTAAAGTGTATTTGTTGTTGTTTGATTCTGAGAAAAAGAAAAGAAAAGCAAAGTTAGAGTTGCGTGAATGATTGGTTCGTAAAATGAAAGAAAAAGCAATAAAAGTTCAAAAGAATTCAAAGTTCCTTCATTCACGTATGTTTATAAAGAAAAATATGCTACTTTGCTTGAAATTTGGGTTTGTTGTGAGTTTTAATTGATTCATAAGAGTTATGATGTATTTTGTGGTTTTATGGTGTTGTTGGGAGTTGTTTCGGCCATCTCTGGCCTTGTTTCCAGTGTTTTATGCTCCCCCATTTTCGGTTTTTCCACCACATTTTCTAAAAATAGCCCCTACCTCTTGCCTAAGCCCCATTACAACCCTATAAAGTCCTCTTGAGCTTGTGTTTACATTGTTTATTGGATTGGTTTTGAGTCAGTTTGTCAAAGTTAAAGAGTATGTCTGCTAATTGAGTCGACTTGATTAGGATGAGCGACATTTAAACTTATTAAACACATGAGAGTGTGAGTTGGAAGGGACATTATGGTCGGCTTGGTGAGTATTCAGGCATATTCTTTGCCTGCCACAAAAATGAAAGGAGTGACACCTTGGTGAGCTCCTTTTCAGGATATGTATGCCATGTAGAGAGTTGCATTTGATTATTTGCTTGGATGATTGGGAGTTGGATGGATTTTCATAGTTTAATTTCAATTTTGTCTGCTTGAGCGATTCTTAGTCTTGAAAATGTTTCGAGCTTTGAATGTTTAATCTTTGGGGGAGGCATTTTATACCATGTTCATGTATTATTTGCTTGAGGACAAGCAAAGGTTTAGCTTGGGATAGTTTCATGTATCACATTTATATGTGGTTTTTAGATGCATTTAGATTGCATTTTGAACTCTTTTTAGAGCATTTAGGTGCATAATGACATGAATTACATAAGTTGCGTTCTACTATTCCCTGTTTGTGTGTTTCGATGATTTTCAGGTTATTTTCATACAAATTGATCATGCTTATCAAGGATCTAGCCTATTAATCATTGAAGATGAAGGTAGCTTGCACAAGGATCACAACGTATCCGTTTGGGACAATTTTGAGTTGGAATGAAGCAAAGAGTTAGTGAAAGAAGTGCCAAAACTGACACATGTTCACTATTTTGATCATAACTATTGATAGAAAATTGATAATCAATAAATTCCAATTGGTTGGAATCTAGACTTCAAGCACTTTCCAACAACGGGTCATACGCCCCAATCAGACTTATGGTTTGAGAGATACGACATTCGCAAGTTGATGCAGAATTGCAGTTTACCCACCCGATCGGGCGGGATTCGACCCGATCGGGCCTGAAGCACGGACAGCCCCTTTTCCGAATCATTTTAGCTTTAGGAGGTTAATAAAAATAGTTTAACTTCATTATTTGTTAGACATCTTTTTATTCATATTTTTTTCAGCATTAGTTAATATTAGTTTAGAGAGTTTTTCTTAGATTAAACATTTTAGATTAGTTCAAGAGGTGATTGAACCTCGTATTTATTTCAATAAAGGTTATTGCTTTCCGTCATTGGTACTATTCTTCACTCTTAATTCCTTTCTTTAATTCTTAATTGCTTAGTTTATTATTTAATTCATTCATGATGCAAAGTTTAGGTTTTTATATTAGGTTTATTATTGTTGATTCAATCATGTCTGAGTAGTCTTATTTCTAGGGTTTTAGGGAGGAAAAGCATGTTTATACCATGATTCATATTTGATTAGATTGATTATGGTGTGATTTGTTCTTGATGAGTGATTGATATTATTGCACAGTTTCATTGATTGCTTGTGGTTAATAATTGTTTGCACAGATCCGTCTTACTTTTAGAGGCCCTAGTACACATCAATAATTCTTATTATGTTAGTGAACAAGCGGCATATGTTGAATTATGGACGTTAAGACTTAACCATTGCTTAACACATGCTCTAATCTATTGATTCTTGACCTCGGTTCTGATAGTTATTTGACCCTTTTGATTGGTATAAGCATGGTGGACTGAACTAATTCCCTGGACCTTTAATTCATAGTTTAATTCCCATCTTTATATTGCTTTCTTTAGTCTAAATAGTAGTTCAGCTGATTCTTTCCTGATCTTGTCTGAAGTAGCTGTTTAGCTGAATATTAACTTAGAAACTCTGTCTCTCTATGGATTCGACCCTACTTCCCTTGACTATCATTTTTAGAGGACTTAGGATTATCTTTGACTAGGTGATACGACTTTAGCCTATCAACACCTAAGGCTATGGGGATAGCGGAGTTAAAAAAAGAACCAAGTGCACCCCAAAAGAAGGACGCTGGCACAAGGCATAAATGGGCAAAACCCCTAGACGTCTCAAGGCCACCGCAACTTAGAGCGTCAAAATACCTTTGGATTGCTCCTCTCACTAATGCCCATAACGGTAGGGGATGTAAAGCAAACATATAAAGGGCCCCTAAGGTCAGAATCTATATCTCAGAGCACGCATAGAACGTGATGGACCTTGTACCCCACCTGACCCCGTCTTCCTGATCATGTGAAAGCAGAACAAACAGAGCGTGAAGGGAGGGAGTGTGCATGGCAAGAAGTAGAAAGTATGTCTTGCCTGAGCAGAAGACATAGTACTTTGTATGGTGCGAACTACGTACTTTGTGTGGTGCTCTACTAGCTCGAGATAAAGCAGAGAGGTGAACCTTAAGCTCACCCTTAGCCTCAGTCTTTTGTGACTCTTACCTGAGTTGCTGAGGTGGATGAGCTGGGAGCCTGTGCTGAACTGTCTGCAGTCCCCCGTTTTTGCCCTCCAATGACTTCCCCATTTGACTTCTTGTAATATTTGTAATTAAATAGTCAAACACTAGTTTCTTGTCTATATTTGCTCCATCTTTTGTTTAGGTAGCCGCCTTTCATTGTAATAGATTTGTAACTTCGAACCTCTCTGTAAAACTTCTTGTGGATCAGAAATGCAATGTGTTTCTTATCATAGCTTGTGTGCTTTAAATCTGTTTGTCTTGGTTTGTATGTTTCCCAACTTGTACCTCGCTAAGCATTTTTCGTTCTGACCTTATAAGGCAGTGCCTAATATCAATTGACATATAAGCTAAGTATCATCACTATGACTTATGTGTGGAAAAACTCATCTCCATTAATATTTTCTTCTTGCTTCCGATAGCTCATGTTTTATTAAGTGTTTCTATTCTGCAAAGCACGTCATAGTCAGCCTGCAAAGCAGAGAGGTGAACCTTAAGCTGCCCCAACTCCTTCATCATGCTCTACAGCTTAGCCTCGGCAATGGAGGACCGGACGGAAACCTCCTTGAGTTCAGAGGAGAGCCTCGCGTTGTCCACCGCAACGACCTCTGATTCCTTCAACATCCCCTACAAATGGGAGTTGGAGGTCTTCAAAGTGTCACGCTAAACACTCAGGTGATCCCTCTGCTCTATGGCTTCATCCAGCAGCTGCTGGGTCAGATAACTATCAGCCTTGATAATCGCAGCCCGCTGCTTTGCCGACTCCAGCTGAATCTTTAGTTGCCTGGCCAAACCAAGGGCATGGCAGAACTCCCAGTGAAGGCCTCGGCCCGTGCAGCCTGCATAAGAAAAATATGGTCAGATGAGGAACAATATAAGTGAAAAGGAGACTCACTCAGATAGAATCAGAAGGAGGGCACATATAGCAATCAAAAATATTTTGCGAAACGCAAATAACTTATAAAGGGTACATCCTGAACATTGTAGTTAGGCGAGAATCGGCTGACCAGCCGCTTCAGCCACTCGTTGGGATTAGAAAAGGGTACTGGCAATTTTTCTGGACCCTCAGCGTCGCGCCGTGCACCCGTTGATCCCCCCTACAGAGAACCTGAACCAAGGGAAAGGTCAGTGATGTCCACAAAAGGGGAAAGACCAGAGCTAAGACTAGATAGTGGAAAAAGGTTGGAAAGTGCACCTTTAGTCCTTTGCTCTACCTCGACGTCAATTACCATGTTAGGGTTGTTGGGCGGGTGAGCCTTATTCAGCGGGGGCTCCTCCTCGCGGCTTTGCCCCTCTGCAGGCCTATTATGTGAATGAGAAGAGGATAGAGGAGTAGGCAATGATTCTTAAACCGGCTACCGCACCACTTCTGCAGAGGTTTTCGACCGGTCTGCAGTCTTGGGGGGAGTTAGAGAAGCCTCGGTGGCCTCAGCCTGCTTAAGTCTGATTTTGCGCTGAAAAAGCAAAGACGGCAGAAAAATACGTGATAGTGGAAATCAAAATATTAGAAAATGACAGAAATAAAAAGTAAGAGTAAAGAGAAAGAAAAGAATACTCACAAGAAGAGCTATCTGCTCAGGGCTCATAACAACAGCCTGGTCCTTAAACCCCCTGGGGTGAGGAGCAGACCTCCTAACAAGAGGAGTAGACCTCCGGAGAGGAGGAGGAACCGAAGTCTGCACAGCCTGAGACGAGATAGGAACCGATTGCTCTGTCTTGTCGTGTGGTAGAGGTTCCAGCACCTCCTCCTTCTGAGTTGCCAAGGAGACAGGCACTTCCTGCTCTGCGGGATCTGACACGGAGAAATCAGAAGAGAAGTCAGCTACAATACAATCAAGAAGAAATAAGGAACCGAAGTCTCCATGGGTTGATAGTCCCCAGTTTGACCATCAGAAGGGGATATCCGAGTCTCCTCAAACGGAGTCTCCTCAGGCACGTGCAAATCTGAAACAAAGCAAACCAAAACAGAAGTCGGAAAGCTAGAAAAGTTTATAAGCCTCTAAAAGGCAACCCTCAATCATACAATGGCTAAGTAAATATCACATGTCTGCATAGCCTCCCTCTCTGGAGATGATGGAAGGATCTGCTGAAGAGGCTGAACAGCCAAAGGGAACCGACTCCTTATCAGCATCCCCTTCATCATCGCCATAGGACCCGTAGACGGCCAACGACGATGAGTCATCAAAGGCACATCCTCCTCCTCATCCTCCTCGCCATCATCATCAGAGACGTTATTCTCTGTGATGGTAACCGACGGGCCTCCCAACCGCCCGGACAGTCCCACTGTACTTGTCCATCAACTCCGAGCGGGGAGTCCGGAGGCAAGTGTGGTTCCTAGGAGTGTTGGAAATCTCCCTGATAAAATCGGGAACCACATATGACCCGAGACTCAGAACCGGGCGAAACTTGCGGCAGCCAGGAGACTCAATTAGACCCAGCTCGTGAGGGACAGAGAACCCAGAGTCTCTGCAAGATGAAACGAAAGAAGGTCAAAATTAGAAAAGAAACCTACAAAGTAGACCAACAGAAAGAACAAGGGTCAGAGCAGGATATGAAGCTCAGAACCCACCCATTATAAGACGACGGACTGTCCTTCTGCACGGAGCTGTAGAGATCAGGAAGGATGAGTGCCAAAGGGCATAGCAGAATGGAAAAAAGAAAACAAAAACGAAAACGAAGAAGAGAGAAAAGCTTACCTGTCGTGTAGTCTGGGGACAACTTGCCTATCCTCAGAAAGGAGTTCTGGCACATGACATAGTTATGAGCCAATGTTTGGGAAGTGAAGCCTTCCCATTAGCAGGATTCTTCCCATCCGCGGCCCGGGAGTAATAGTAGGCCACACGTTTATCTATGTTTAAAGTGTCGGGGTGCTTCTGCTTCAAGAAGTTTGGCTTCACAGGCCGTAGAGGGGCCTTAAACTGATACGGATGCCCTGCCTGCGTCGGTACCCGCACGAAGAGAAAACTGTCTCTCCAGTCCTTCAAAGTGATGTCAATTGGGTAAACAGTTAAGAAGCTGGCGTGGAATGACCCCGAAAAATAACGATACGATCCGCCTTGCCTATTGAAATAAAAATAAGCATCGAAAGAGCTTCATGTTCAGAGGGAATTCCATGGCCTCCCAGACCCAGATAAATCCCATAACCTTCTCTAGAGACTAGGGTTTTACCTGGCCGAGCGCCATTCTATACTCACAGAGCACCCTCTCCAGAAACCAGTGAATTGGGAAACTCAGCCTGAATTCCAAGTGCTTAAGATGTACGGTAGTATACACTGAAGGAGCATCTGCCAAGTTGTGAGAGGCCGTCGGAGTTACCACCCAGTAGCCGCGGTATGGCTTGATCTCAGCGGCGAGCTCGATGTAGTAGCCAGCCTGACTCTTAGACAGAGCAGCTGCCGCTTTGTTTCTAAGGTAGGGTTTGCTCTTGTTATCATACAGAGCAGTGAGTTGCAACTCTCCCTCGTCATACTCCCACTTGATATCACGGTTGGGAGTCTTGAACACGTGATCAGGGGGGAATATGTTGGTGTCAAGACCCAGCTCCTCTCCCTGAAACCCCACCCAATGGTTGGAAACCTCCCATTCCTCTCGGGCACCTCATCCTTACAGCGAGGAAGGTCCAACTTCAAAAACGGAGACTGAGTGTCATCCAGATAAACATCGTCTGTGTCAGACTCAGAAGGCGCCCTCAAAGAGGAAGGCATAAATTTTGCCTTTAAAGGCCCGACTTTAGAAGAAGACATTCTGCAGTTAAGAAACAAGAAGGGAAAATACATCCAGCAAGATAATTAAATACAAAACATTCTACCTCTAACTTGCAGACAGAGCTACCAGGATGGGGGGCAAAGGCTGAGCACAACATAAGGGCAGAGTAGAGGTCGGCCGAAGAGGCAGAGTAGAGCCAAGCCTAGAGGAGCAAAACAAAAACGAAGCACACCAACATGCAAAAAAAACTTGATAAATGCTGGGATAACACCAAAACAGTACCAACAAAATTAACAATGAAGGAGAGCAAACCCTAATATCTGGGGCATAACAAAAGAAATCGCATATGAAGAAGGAAAAAGAGAAAGTCCGTCCATAACAATGATAACATGCCAAACCATCAAGGAAAACGAGAATAAAGGAAATAAATGTGACTTCTTGCACTAAAATACCTGTTCGTAGATGGAAATAACTAGAAGGCGAAGAGTCAAGTACTGAAAAACGAGAGGAGAAGCGCAGCAACTTCAAAGGCCAAGACAGAAATAAGAAAATCTTGCGGAAACTTGTGAAAATCGCACGAAAAATCGCTAGAGCAAAGGCGAATTAGCGAGGAGAAGCAAGCAATAAGGAATTCGAAGAGAATGAGAATGGAAAAAGTTTGAGAAATGATGAAATTTGCCTATATACTTCGTGAGCCACACGCTCACCGGCGTAGAGACACGATACCCACTGATCGAAAAGGCAGCATTCGCTTTAGTGCTGGCCATCAGAAAATTAAGACCATATTTCGATGCACATCTTGTCACAGTGCTGACAAATATGCCCTTAGAAAAGGCAATGGAAAAAGTAGACAAGTCGGGGAGGATCATGAACTGGGGGCTGAAATTGACAGGCTTCGGGATCAAGTTCGCCCCCCGCACCGCCATCAAAGCACATGCTCTAACAGATTTCATTGCAGAGTGCTCATACTAGGACACTGCTGCAGAACCCAAAACATGGGAAGTCTTCATAGATGGATCTGCAACCATCAATGGATCAAGGGCAGGGGTGGTCATCAAAACCCCAGAATGGAAAATCATTGAATATGCTCTGAAGATCATGTTCTTTACAACCAACAGTGAGTCTGAGTATGAAGCTTCCATTGTTGGATTACAACTCTTCCAGACCTTAGAAGCCAAACACGTCCACTTGAAGATTGACTCTCAATTGGTAACCAATCAAGCTAAGGGGGAGTACGAGGCTAAGGAACCCTCCATGCAGAATTATATGCCCAGAATGAGGGCCTTAATTGCAAACTTCGAAAGCTTTAAGATAGAGCAAGTTCCAAGAGCGTAGAACGCCCAAGCAGATGCACTTCCAAAGCTAGGAAGCAGCAGTCTACAGGAGTTAAACAAATCCGTTCTGGTGGAGGTCAAACCCACTAACGCAATATGCGAGGATGCAGAACATGTTCTTGAAGTGGAGACATGCTAGAAGGGATCACAGAAATAATCGAGTATAAGTTGACTGGAGCATTACCATAGGGCAAGATGAAAGCTAGGAAGCTGAAACTGACAGCCTGCCGATACTGTCTGTTTGGGGAGGAGCTCTACAGTAAATCTTTCTATTTGCCCCTACTCAAATGCGTAGGCCAAAGAGACATAGACTACATATTGAGAAAAATTCACAAAGGACTCTTCGGACATCACATCGGACCCAAGGCTCTGGCTCATAACGCCCTCAGAGCAGGATACTAATGGCCTACAATGAAAGCAGATTCAGAGGCTGTGGTGAAAAATGTGATAGCTGTCAGAGATTCGCCCCTAACATCAAGCTACCCGCCAATGATCTCGTGCCTATCTACAACCCCATCCCTTTGGTTCAATGGGAATTAGATATCTTGTGACCCTTTACAAAGACACAGTACCAGAAGAGGCGGCTCATCGTAGGGGTGAATAATTTCACTAAGTGGATAGAAGCAGAAGCCCTGCCCACCATCACAGAGACGGCAGTCAGAAGGTTCCTCTGGCAGAGCATCATCACGAGGTACGGGATCCCAAAGGCTTTTGTGTTTGATCACGAACGACAGTTCGACAACATGCCACTCTTAGAGTGAATGGGACAGTTTGGGATCAATACGCATTATCCTTAGTGCAATGGCCAGGCTGAAGCGGCCACCAAGCCGATACTGATAGGGCTGCAGAAAAAGTTGTAAGAACAGAAGAGCAAATGGTTGGAAGAGCTACCCAAAACTATATCGTCAATCAGAACCATTATTAAAGAGTCAACTGGGCAGACTCCTTTTCACCTTGTGTATGGATCAGAGGCTGTTATACTAGTTGAGATTGGGTTTGAGAGTCTGAGGATCAGTCTATTTAAGAAAGACATGAATGACGAGGCTCTCAAGACGAACCTAGGTCTGCTGGATGAAATAAGAAATGAAGCCAGGTTCAGAATGGAGGCCGACAAGGCCATAATCAGCAGATACTACAACCGCAGAGTCAGGGCCGACCTCTGGAAGTGGGAGATCTAGTACTCAGAAATGCAGCAGGAGTACAAAAGGATAAAATCCATGGAAAGCTATCTGCCAAGTGGGAAGGGCCCTACCAGGTCAGTGAAGAGTTGAAAATCGCAAGAAAAATCGCTAGAGAAAAGGCGAATTCTCGAAGAGAAGCAAGAGAAGCAAGCAATAAGGAATTCGAAGAGAATGAGAATGGAAAGAGTGTGAGAAATGATGAAATTCGCCTATAAATAGGCTAGCTACATTCTATCAAGTAATTGCTCATCCTTACACTACTTGGAAACTCCAAAAGACAAATTAATTCAATCACAATTAATGACCCTTGCTCAACACACCACCGAAATGGGCGGGAAACTGAATTCCCCTGAAAGGAAGGTGAAGAAACAGTAGAAGGAATAATCTACACATCTGTGAAGAGCAGAGTGCCAGAAAAGAAAAGTCAAACCCAATGTATTGCTATTACCAAACACTGGGTCTGGGGGGAAAATTGTATGGGGTCTGCTTAGAAAACCACCATATTCTGCCAGATTACGCCAGAGCACCTAGAGCAGAGCAGACCTCATCAGGCAGACCTCTCTGGATCAGAGCTCTAGACGGTAAATCAACAAAGACCTTATTACTTTGGCTCACTTCCAAATGAAGCCCATTTACCTTGCTAGGTCATTCATGAGCCTATGTCTCTTATAAATACCCATGCGTATCATAAACAATGACAAAATATTTGCATTTGGTACTCATTTTCTCTCAACTAGAGACCTTGTATTCATCTTTGGCTGACTTAGGCATCGGAGGGGCGTTCCTCGAAAACAACCATCGAGGTCCACCTCGTGTTGCAGGTAATCACCACCACGAAGGAAGGTTGGAGGCCACGTTTTCGACCAAGTACCCACCACCACACATAATAGTTAACCTAGACAGAAACAACATTAGATTTTTTTCACTCTCTAATAATAGTTGTTATATTGTGATAGTCTTAGAGCTATCTCATTATATTAAAGGCATCATTGCATCAATATACATACAAGGTAGTCATCGCAATTAATACTTTGTAATCTGATCTAATGATCACATTCAATTTAATGTAATAAAACTGTAGGAGGCATTCTTATTTACAAATAGTAAGTGTGCATTCATATGTAAGACAATAATAGGATTATTTCATCCCTAGGTGTCTTTGCTTGAGGTAGGCTTCCAAGCGCTCAGCTCAAACTTCTGACGCTTCTTCTTTATAAATTTCTCGGCTTCAGCATCAATATCTGCATACTCTCTCTCAGCGACTTTCCTGCTCCCCTTTTATTCTTGCTGTTGTCGTTTCGCGGCGCTCTTACATTGAGCAGTCTCCTTCTTTGTCTTCTTCAATGGCGATAACACATGAGAGAAATAGATTTTATATTCATCTAATAAACTCTCTGTGCGTACAACCTTGCTCCGTTTTGCAGATGACATACTGAGTTAGTTACAGTTACTCAATCTTATTGTAGGTTTTCTGATGGATGAGAACAAGCGATTCATAAGGCATATATATATATATATATATATATATATATAAGTGCTTTTTTTGGATCATATTATTTTGGGAAATTCCAAATGGTACCCTTGAAGAATTGGAAATTCTATTTGGTACCCAAAAATAAGTTTGTTCCAAATGGTACCACTAAACTTTTGAATAACTCTAAACCGTGACATTCCGTTAACTTTTCCGTTAAAAAGTTGCCTAACCTTGTTCTAAGCCTAATCTAACCTTAAATAAACCTTAATTTAACCACTAAACCTTAATTAAAATACCCAAAAAAATCAAAAACTACCCAAAAAAAACACCCACAAAAAACACAAAAAATACAAAAAAAATTTTAAAAAAATCTGGAATGGTTGGGGGAGGGCAGCTGGGCGGTTTGAGGGGTGGGGGCCGGCGGCTGTGGCGGGGGTGGTTTGGGTGGGTCGGATTGGGGTGGAGGTTGCCTGGGTTTGGTCGAATTGGGGTGGGAGGGCGTTGTTGGAGGGGGTCCGACGGGGGTGGGGTATGCGGGGTGGGGGAATTCGTTGGTGGGAGGGTTCGGGGGTGGGGGAATTCGGGGGTGGGGTGGGTGGTGGGGTGGGGGGGCGACGGGAGTGGGGGAACTCGTGGGTGGGGGGGGCGGTTTCGGGGGTGGGTGGGGTCGGGGAAGGGGGTTTCCGAGGTAGGTGGGTCGGGTGTGGGTAGGGGTTGTTGGGGGGGTGGTTTGGGTAGCTGGGGGGCTGGGCTGGTTATTTTTAAAAAAAAAATTTTGTATTTTTTTGGTATTTTTGGGTATTTTGATAATTAATCATAATTAGCAAACTAATTATATAATTAACAGCAAATTATTTAATAATGAAGGTTAAGAAACTTTGTTAACGGAAAAGTTAACGGAATGTCATGGTTTATACTTATACAAAAGTTTAGTGGTATCGTTTGGAACAAACTTATTTTTTGGGTACCAAATGGAATTTCCAATTCATCAAGGGTACCATTTGGAATTTTCCTATTATTTTTACTCAGTTTTAGTTGAACACGTTTTCATATTCTAGATAATCCCTTCCCCTTTGACGTCTATATTTTAGATCAGCATGACCAAATGTTCACGCTAGTATAATTAAGAATCTACAAAAGCATATGCACTATTATTTTTATTTTTTTTTGAAAGGATATGCACTATTACTTACTTTCTCTTGCAAACTAGCAACACCATGGAGACTAGCCACGAAATATTCTAGAAAACGAAAAGCGAGGACCGTTTTCTCTGAATTCTCCATGTAACATCCCGTCTTTTACCAACTATACTTTAACTTAAATGAATGAACTAAAAGATAAAATCAGTGGTAGCGGAAATACCACCGAGACAGAAATGTCACTCTAGGGTAAAATTAAACTATATTAATAAACAACAATTTCATAAGGTAATCAAAACCTAGAAATGTACAGTAGGATGAGGTCCCATACCCTCATCTCCATCGTCTCAAGAATTAACGAGTTCCAAACTCGAAATCCATAATAAAACCATTATCCAAAATAACCTTATTAAACATAGAAAGATAACTAAACTATTGTTTAAGACCCATAAGACCAGAGGTCCTAATGTCTAACTCATAATGCTCGTCCACTATGACAAGCACTACACTAAAGCTCACAAGGCCGGATCGGACAACCCCAGTCCAAACGGTAAGTACTCTAAACTCCAACGTCTGCAAAATATTCAAAAAATATCCACAATCAGTGGGGAGTAACTAACAGCTCTCACAGCACAATATAGGATTCAAAAAGTAATCCTAAGTACAGTTACAATAAACATTACGCTAATAACTACATAAAAACCAAATAACAGTAAGGACAATAACAGAGACTACTGGCAACATGATTCAAAATTTAAATAATTCAAGTAACGGCATAATAACTCAAGAAAACAGGCATAAACCAGAAAACATAATAATAAAACTGATATTAATAAACTAACAGAAGTAATATCAAATTAACAGAATAATAAAACTTCGAGTAGTTACAACATCAAATTAATAACGAGAGAGCGAACGCTAGTGACCCGCAGCCCACTTCCTCAGGAAAAGTCAGATCGAATCTCCAGAACGGCTTATGGGTTACGTTCCCTACCGTCTGTGTCTAAGAATGGCCAAACTCCCGATGCGGGACAATAGACGTAGTACTTCCCGACCTCTCGGACGACAACAAGTCCTAGGTATCTCCAATGCAGGGTAACACCCAACGTGATGTCCCCTAACCTCTCAGAGTGCGTGTTCGTTACCTTTGGGACACCGTCCCTTAGGCTACTCAACTCAATTTAAAACCAAACATCAAAAGTACTAAAACAATACATTATTCTTCAAATAAACAAAGGTGTTATCTGAGTTTGGGTACGAAGTTAATTATGACAAGTCACAATACCCTACGTACATAACTCTTGGAGAAGTAATGCTTAGGACATTATTATCCTCCCCCGAGCATTACGACGTCGACAACTCAATATAAATAATAATCCGACATCATAATACCAATGGCGTATAATCATGGAAAAATAGCTCGATGAATACCAAAATTGATTCTAACTTCGTAACCACTTAAACATATCATAAACCCACACAAATCATCCTAAAACAAAGGAATTAAATCATGACATGATAATACGCTCATTAAGCTATAGAAATGCGCACAATAAGCTAAATTTCAAGTTGCAAAACATGCATATTTGAGGAGATAAAACATGGCAGCCCCTTACACTTCCAGCATGACATACTTCAACAAAACCTCTTAAAAGCCACTCAAAACACATAATTATGCTTAGCCCATTGCCATACATACTCTTAAGACATAACAGGACACAATAGGCACAAGTTTTAACACAAAAACAATCTAAACAAACCCTTAAACTAGCCTTAATCATACGCCTAAACAAAACTGGGCAGCAGCATATACCTTAATTTAAACTCTCAAAAACCAACTCCAAAACACATAATCCTTCTTAACCAATTAACATACAACCTTTTAAGACATATAGGGACATGTTAGGCACAAGTTTAGACAAAAATATTAAGCAATCCATCCCCTAAAACTACCCAAAACACACACTTAGTAATAACCTGGCAGCAGCAACTTATTCTCATCTTAGCCATAAAAGTCCAATCCAACTTGCTAAAAAAACATGAAACAAAGCTTAGGGGTTGTCCTAACATGATACTAAATTATACTCCCTCCGTCCCATAATTATCTTCCCATTTCATTATTTTATACCTCACATATATTCAAGAAGTGGGAAGATAATTGTGGGACGGAGGGAGTACTAAGCAAGAAAAACAATTA
The DNA here is from genome assembly GCA_947645195.1 of Patellifolia procumbens. Classification (NCBI taxonomy): domain Eukaryota; kingdom Viridiplantae; phylum Streptophyta; class Magnoliopsida; order Caryophyllales; family Amaranthaceae; genus Patellifolia; species Patellifolia procumbens. The sequence continues at coordinate 2,957,257 of CANSGD010001541.1, forward strand.
AAACCTAAGCCAAACAGGGTTGGAATTCTTCAAAAACGTGGCTGTCATTACACCAGTCCTTATTGCATTATACTTGCTAGAAAACTCAATAAATTATGCTAAAACATCAAGGAAATCATGGACTTAAAACCTAATAAACCTTAGAGTGTAACCAATGGATGATCCCATATATGGGATCATCAATTATATTATGATTTTCTCACACTTCCACCTCACTCATGATCCATTATTAATAATCTTATTATTTTTTTACCCCAATGGATGATCTACTTTGTTGGATCTTTACATTGTTTATCAATTTCATCTCCTTCAATGTCAGCCGTTGGATGAACATGCATCTACACCCTTTTCCCTTTCTTGGCAGCAGTGGGACCCACATAAATCAGTCTTCCTCTCTTATTTTGACATGTGGCCTACCCACTCCTCTCATGTCCGCTAAAAACCAAAGCAATTTGGTTCTTCATGAAGGATGATCTATTAATTTCTCTCACCATTTTTTTTCTCTCTCTTAATTTTATAATATTATCTCTCTCCTCTCTCTTCCCAAAGACCAATGGTGGATCAACCATTGGCTTCACTCTTAGTTCAATACTCAACATGATTAGGCTTAAGAAAACAGAAAACATGCTCCAACATCAGACCAAACTCGTTAGGTAAGAAAACAGCAACAACATGATGCGAAAACTGATCAAAATACATCAACGAAACATCAATAACAATTATGCACAATAGTTTAGGCATGAAATACATTTAATATAAGACATAAGAACCTGAATTAAAAACCCTAAACCAACCCCTAAAAGCCACAAAATTCAGGCTGTACACAGCAGCAAAAATATCCCAAACACCCCTGACACGGAATTAGAGCGGTGCATTAAAATACGGTACAAATCCTAAACATGATTCTACCTTGTAATATCTAAACTAACAGTATCAAGACTACGATTTTCATCCTAAAAAGCTAAGCGAACCGTTAGTTACCTCGGCCAACTCGAGAAGTGCAGAAACTAACACAATACCGACACAACCTTCATGACTCGACTGACCAAAACGGGAACTGAAGCAACGTTGTTTACTTTCTTCAAAAAATAATTACACCACGAGCAAGATCCTTCCGAGTAGATGAATTTGGACTACTCACACGCCAAATTCCAATAAGAAATGAAGGAGATATAAGGCAAACAAGATGGGTGTGTGAAAATGGACGAAAATGGTGAATGAAGAGAAAGAGGCGTGTGAACAAAGTGTAGAAGGTGAGCAGAATTTCTGATTACTGTTGATAGCATTTTGAGGGCTCAAAAGGCTGAATTAAGAGGAGTGCATTAAGGGCCATTAAGGGTGCATTAAGGGGTGAATTGATGTGGTGATTAAGTGGGGGTAAAAATGACGTTACAAGCATACAATGGCTAGCCATCATTCCTTCACCTTCTCCTAAGATCATCAGTTCTTCGAAACCAAAGTTAATAAGGTTTGAGTAATATTCGCGCACTAAACGGTCCGTATAACAACTTATTGCTTAAAAATAAAATTGTATGCTATCCAAACTTATAAAATAAATATACTATTAACATTGTAAAATAATTACGCACATCATAATCATATACATTTTGTAATTTAAGCACGTGTACATATCACATTATACACCTAGACATTTCCTAGTACACATACATCTATTAATATAATCAAATATAATTTTTATCTACGAAAATGTATATAGATATATAAATAACAACGTACACGATATAAAATAAATGCCTGAAGTTTCTAGTGAAATTACGGGGTGTTACAATCATTCCCCTTAAAAGAGTTTCGTCCTCGAAACTTAAAAATAAATGGAAGATTAAAAGAAAATACTCTTGATAAAGAATAATAAGAAAAACTTAAATCAAAAGATTTTTTAGCTAATTAAGTAAATAACTCTGCGAGATAACCTTTGATAACTTAATAAGTATACATTTTATTTTTGGAAGATAAAAGAACTATGCAGTAAAGTAGCATAATATCAACGACATTTATAAAATACGAAAGAAACGAAGAAGAAGTTTGCAAAATATCATAGGTAAAAATAATAATTGTACAACAACTATAAATAATTTTACGAATGAAATAGAAATACATTAATGATAGATTAATCCGATAATCCATCATAAATAATTTTAGAAAGGGGAAAATGGAGAAACCAACATTCGATGTTCGACAACCAAATCAATTCAAATAGAGATAACCACACAGGCATATGCTCCATTTAAAGGGATAAGAATACTTTAGTGAGAAGTAGTTGACGGCTTTATAAAAATATCACTTACGAACTCAACCATCAATATATGATATAAGAGCGTCCTCCTAAACATATATGCCATGTAAAGTTTACATGAGAAATAGATATCTGTAAAGTAAATTTCACGACAAAGCGCTATTAGTAAATAAATGCGTTAAAACAATCAATTATAAACAATTATAATTTTTTTTCTAGTCGACACAAATGTTCATGGAATCACCCATTACAACCTAGTATCAACTAAAACAATAATTGAAACCAACCTTATTTTATCAATATTAAAGTTTAACAGAAATCACCCGGTATAAACTTAATATCAACTCAAAAAGAAAATTAAAGCAAAATAGGAAAACAAAAATGTGTCAACTTATCAAATTGACATATAGGTCAAAGAAATCACCCATTATGACTTAATATCAACTTAAACAAGTTTTAGATCTCGACTAATCACAATTTGCTTTTCAAAGAGTATAATAACATATTAAAATAGCAATACTTGAATTTCAAAAATATAACTCAATTTAAGTATGATATTTATTAAGATCAAAGGTCTAAAATATAATTTGGAATATGAACTCAAGTTCGAAAGGTTTGTAAATGACAAAAACAGATAAGAAATACTCACATAAAACCAACACTTAACCGAAAGAAACAGACGCTATATATCATCTCACATAACGGCAATGCACACATGAGTATATTCAAATAAAATAAAAGTTTGTTTTTAAATTATAAAACATGAAACAAGTTAATAGCGTAATATGACCTAGAACTAGAGGCTCTAAATCACATCGCTTTCGCTGCGTACTCTGATAAACTTCGTGTATGAATCCCTGCAAATAAGATTAATAAACTTGGTAGACGAGCTTCCACCAATAATACATGTATCTACACATATAATATATGCTCCCTAAGCATGAGAGCACACCATATAATCATTCTCATGGCTTTCTTCCTACCCAAGTAACTCTCACTAAGTATTTAACTAGAAACCTAAGACACTAGTAATCCTAGTTACAAGACTTACACATTTCTCGTGAAATATGTAGCAACTCAATGAGAGTTTTTGGAACGTTTGACTCTGATACCAACTGTAACATCCCGTCTTTTACCAACTATACTTTAACTTAAATAAATGAACTAAAAGATAAAATCAGTGGTAGCGGAAATACCACCGAGACGGAAATGTCACTCTAGGGTAAAATTAAACGATATTAATAAACAACAATTTCATAAGGTAATCAAAACCTAGAAATGTACAGTAGGATGAGGTCCTATACCCTCATCTCCATCGTCTCAAGAATTAACGAGTTCCAAACTCGAAATCCATAATAAAACCATTATCCAAAATAACCTTATTAAACATAGAAAGATAAGTAAACTATTGTTTAAGACCCATAAGACCAGAGGTCAAAATGTCTAACTCATAATGCTCGTCCACTATGACAAGCACTACACTGAAGCTCACAAGGCCGGATCGCACAACCCCAGTCCAAACGGTAAGTACTCTAAACTCCAACGTCTGCAAAATATTCAACAAATATCCACAATCAGTGGGGAGTAACTAACAGCTCTCCCAACACAATATAGGATTCAAAAAGTAATCTTAAGTACAGTTACAATAAACATTACGCTAATAACTACATAAAAACCAAATAACAATAAGGACAATAACAGAGCAAAACACTACTGGCAACATGATTCAAAATTTAAATAATTCAAGTAACGGCATAATAACTCAAGAAAACAGACATAAACCAGAAAACAAAATAATAAAACTGATATTAATAAACTAACAGAAGTAATATCAAATTAACAGAATCATAAAACTTCGAGTAGTTACAACATCAAATTAATAACGATAGAGCGAACGCTAGTGACCCGCAGCCCACTTCCTCAGGAAAAGTCAGATCGAATCTCCAGAACGGCCTATGGGTTACGTTCCCTACCGTCTGTGTCTAAGAATGGCCAAACTCCCGATGCGGGACAATAGACGTAGTACTTCCCGACCTCTCGGACGACAACAAGTCCTAGGTATCTCCAATGCAGGGTAACACCCAACATGATGTCCCCTAACCTGTCAGAGTGCGTGTTCGTTACCTTTGGGACACCGTCTCTTAGGCTACTCAACTCAATTTAAAACCAAACATCAAAAGAACTAAAACAGTACATTATTCTTCAAATAAACAAAGGCGTTATCTGAGATTGGGTAAGAAGTTAATTATGACAAGTCACACTACCCTACGTACATAACTCTTGGCGAAGTAATGCTTAGGACAGTATTATCCTCCCCCGAGCATTACGACGTCGACAACTCAATATAAATAATAATCCGACATCATAATACCAATGGCGTATAATCATGGAAAAATAGCTCGATGAATACCAAAATTGATTCTAACTTCGTAACCACTTAAACATATCATAAACCCACACAAAGCATCCTAAAACAAAGGAATTAAATCATGACATGATAATACGCTCATTAAGCTATAGAAATGCGCACAATAAGCTAAATTTCAAGTTGCAAAACATGCATATTTGAGGAGATAAAACATGGCAGCCCCTTACACTTCCAGCATGACATACTTCAACAAAACCTATTAAAAGCCACTCAAAACACATAAATATGCTTAGCCCATTGCCATACATACTCTTAAGACATAATAGGACACATTAGGCACAAGTTTTAACACAAAAAAATCTAAACAAACCCTTAAACTAGCCTAAATCATACGCCTAAAACAAAACTGAGCAGCAGCATATACCTTAATTTAAACTCTCAACAACCAACTCCAAAACACATAATCCTTCTTATCCATTAACATACAACCTTCTAAGACATATAAGGACATGTTAGGCACAAGTTTAGACAAAAATATTAAGCAATCCATCCCCTAAAACTACCCAAAACACACGCTTAGTAATAACCTGGCAGCAGCAACGTATTCTCATCTTAGCCATAAAAATCCAATCCAACTTGCTAAAAAAACATGAAACAAAGCTTGGGGGTTGTCCTAACATGATACTAAATTATACTAAGCAAGAAAAACAATTAAAACCTAAGCCAAACAGGGTTGGAATTCTTCAAAAACGTGGCTGTCATTACAGCAGTCCTTATTGCATTATACTAGCTAGAAACTCAATAAATTATGCTAAAACATCAAGGAAATCATGGACTTAAAACCTAATAAACCTTAGTTCAATACTCAACATGATTTGGGTTAAGAATACAGAAAACATGCTCCAACATCAGACCAAACTCGTTAGCTAAGAAAACAGCAACAACATGATGCGAAAACTGATCAAAATACATCAACGAAACATCAATAACAATTATACACAATAGTTTAGGCATGAAATACCTTTAATATAAGACATAAGAACCTGAATTAAAAACCCTAAACCAGCCCCTAAAAGCCACGAAATTCAGGCAGTACACAGCAGCAAAAATATCCCTAACACCCCTGACACGGAATTAGAACGGGGCATTAAAATACGGTACAAATCCTAAACATGATTCTACCTTGTAATATCTAAACTAACAGTATCAAGACTATGATTTTCATCCTAAAAAGCTAAGCGAACCGTTAGTTACCTCGGCCAACTCGAGAAGTGCAGAAACTAACACAATACCGACACAACCTTCATGACTCGTCTGACCAAAACAGGAACTGCAGAAATGTTGTTTACTTTCTTCAAAAACTAATTACACCACGAGCAAGATCCTTCCGAGTAGATGAATTTTGACTACTCACACGCCAAATTCCGATAAGAAATGAAGGAGATATAAGGCAAACAAGATGGGTGTGTGAAAATGGACGAAAATGGTGAATGAAGAGAAAGAGGCGTGTGAACAAAGTGTAGAAGGTGAGCAGAATTTATGGTTACTCTTGATAGCATTTTGAGGGCTCAAAAGGCTGAATTAAGAGGAGTGAATTAAGGGCCATTAAGGGTGCATTAAGGGGTGAATTGATGAGGTGATTAAGTGGGGGTAAAAATGACGTTACAAGCATACAATGGCTAGCCATCATTCCTTCACCTTCTCCTAAGATTATCAGTTCTTCGGAACCAAAGTTAATAAGGTTTGAGTAACATTCGCGCACTAAACGTTCCGTATAACAACTTATTGCTTAAAAATAAAATTGTATGCTATCCAAACTTATAAAATAAATATACTATTAACATTGTAAAATAATTACGCACATCATAATCATATACATTTTGTAATTTAAGCACGTGTACATATCACATTATACACCTAGACATTTCCTAGTACACATACATCTATTAATATAATCAAATATAATTTTTATCTACGAAAATATATATAGATATATAAATAACAACGTAGACGATAGAAAATAAATGCCCGAAGTTTCTAGTGAAATTACGGGGTTTTACACTCCATGGACAAATTGCTTACTTTTTATGACGTTATGGCTGCGCCTACTAGCAGTTCTACTTTGTTGCCATTTGCTTTCTGGATAATCGTTAGCTTCTAGCTAGCTAAACCGTGTAACCTTAATGCAATTATTGGTATCTTGATAAAATTGACCTTTTTTGCGTGTTAATGGTAAACAATAAGAAACTTAGGGTCTATTCTGTTCAGCTTATTTTCAATTCAGTTCAGTTCATTTCAGCTTTAATAAGTTCAGTTTCGTTCAGCTTTCATAAGTCCAGTTCAGTTTAGCTCTAATAAGTTCAGTTCAACTCTAATAAGTTCAATTCTGTTCAGTTCAGCTCAGCTCCAAAATTTCAATTCAGTTCACTTCAGCTTCATTCATTATTTAACCATTTTATTTATTATAATAATAATAATTATTATTATTATTAGTGATCTAAATTATTTTACTCATTATTATTATTGTTATTATTATTATTATTATTATCTTACGAATTTTATATATTTTTTGTTATGACATCTGTACTCATTATTATTACTCCCTCCGTCCCATAAAGTTTTATGTACTTGATCGTGCACACATTTTTAGATAATAAGTTGTTGTTTGATTATCAATTGTATGTTAATAAAAAGGTAGATGTGATAAGAATTTGTGGGATATTATTTTATTGAAAAATTTGTCAAGAATAAGTCAACCTTTGCGTTGACTGCTTTTAACAAGTCAACCTTCGTTTATTCCAGTAGCAAGTAAACCTTGTACATAATTCGCTTTTAACAAGTCAAAACCGGCTATCACCTCTTGTTAAGCTTTTTAACAGGTTAAAGACACATGTGTCACTCTTTTATTCGACATTATAAAATTTTGAAATTATATTATTTTTAAAAAACAAAAATTTTTAATACACTCCTTCCTCCCCCATCCCACGCACGACTTCAGGTAATAAACCCCATGCCCTGCACCACCCCCTCCTCCCCTGATTCCCCTCCCCACTCTGTATCTCTTTCTCTCTCACCATTCACCCTAATCGACTGCCACCCTTTACTTTTGAATTGGTGGTTGATTATCTTGGAAAAAAGCGAGGAGGTAGGAGAAGAATCAGTAGCTTGGCTGCCGATGCCCGCCGCAAAAAGATCAATGATCACCTCTTCTCTGGTGGTTCATGGGCTTCCACCGTGCCAGGGCCAATAACATTACTATATGCCACATAGACCCCATCCTTTTCTTCGTGATTCTTCGGAAAAAAAACTCAGTTTCCTGTTAAACCCAATAAACTTGTTTTCTGGCAATGGTGTTGTAAACGTAGAAGGCAGGGGAATTTTGCGTCGTTTTCTCGAAGATTTTCAGAATTACGTGACTAATTTAAGTTCAACAAATTGAATTCTATTACTATATTAGTAAACCTAAATTGAATTGGGGTATTTTTTTTCTTAAATTGAATTGGGATTATTTTTTTTTTAGATGAAGTTGCTAAATTACTGGATTTGATTGATAATTCGCCCAAATTGATTATGCCCAATGATGCTCTGCTAATCTTATCTGCACTTTGATCGCTACTACTGGAATTTTTGTGGTTCCTGAATTTTAGTAATTAGTTGCTTTTGACTTTTCTATATATAATCCTTTTGTTTTGTTTTCGATGCTTGGCAAGTTGAATGAAAGTGTTGCTTTGTGTTTGTCTTCCTCTCTAAAGCATTACCTTATCTTGCTTAGCTAAGTATTTTGTTTTGTTGTTGTTGAACTCCGCCTCTCTTCCTTGGCAGAGATTGAAGCTACTCCACCAACTGCTAAATCTAGAGAAGGAGACAAAATCAATGAAGAGGTATTTTTGGTTTTGTTTAGGGTGAAGTTGCAGAGAGAATGGCATATTCTGGTGATGTGGTTGTAGTGACAATGACAAGGAAAGAGGAGGAGAGAGAAAAAGAAGGAGAATGGTGGTGGTAGACTGGTGGACGTGGTGGTTATGAAGGGGAAGGAGGAGGAGAGAGAAAAAGAGAATAAAGGAGAGAAGAGAAGAGAAGAGAGAGATATGGCTGGATCATAAATTTTTTTTTATAAATTGAACCAATTAAAATAAGACACGTGAGCAAGTGACCTACACTAACAAGTAACCTGTGAAAAAACTTGTTAAAAGCGAATCATGTACAAGATTTACTTGCTACTGGAGTAAACGAAGGTTGACTTGTTAAAAGCGGTCAACGCAAAGGTTGACGTATTCTTGACAAATTTTCCTATTTTATTTGGATAAGAGAGAGTAGTGAGTGATGATTGAAAAGTTAAAAACATAAATTAGTAGTGGGTCATGTCCAAAAATAGAAGTGTATAGAGCTTTTTGGGACGGAAGAAAAAGAAAAGTGTATGAAGTTTTCTGGGAAGGAAGGAGTACTACTATTATTATACGTGAGCATGATTTGAAATGGTGCGTGGTATAAAAAAATTTCATGTGACTACGAGCATTCTGATTTGCAATTGTTATTTTATTTTACCGACTAGATATTCACTATTACATCATACAAATACGCTACAAGATATTAAAAAATTACAAAGTTGCTAATAATAGTGCAGTTTTATTTAAGATACAACATCGTTATTACGTTGAATGTTAAAGATACTTTGGTGATTTGTGGTGGGGTTTGGTTTATAAATATTATAGACCAACCTACAAAAAATTATGATTTGTTTATGTTTTAAGCTGATTATTATTATAATGGTAATATTAATTTACTTTATAGACATTATTGCTATTATACCATCATCATCAAATATTAATATATTAATACTAATAATAGTAATTACTCATTATTATTATCAGTAATTATTATTTTTAAAATTAATTTATCATTATTACAACTTCCTCCAATTTTTTTAGCTTCAACAATGGGAATTTCTGTGAGAGGTAAAAAATTCAATTGTTGCAATTAAAAAAAATGGAGAAAGTATTATTTATGACTATCATTTAATAATATCAAAAATAATATTATCATTATTCATTCAATATTATTCTACATATTAATTTATTATTATTATTAATTAGAATTATATTTACTTATTATTTAATATTCATAACAATTATTATTTACTTATAATTTATATATTTATGACAATTCAGTTCAGTTCAGTTCAGCTCTAATAAGTTCACTTTAATTTAATTCAGCTAGAATTAGACAAAGAGAACAGACCCTTAGACAAAAAAGGGGGCAATAATTGAAACAAGGAGAAAAAATGCAAGATAAATTTACCAAAGTTTACAAAAGTTTAGAGCTACGTCCTCCTAGCATGGCCTCTTTTTAGTGTTTCAGAGGCCCAGGGTAAACTAATAATTACAGGCCTGTGCTAATATGAGTTTTAAAGATTGCTTGTGTGCACTTTTTTATGCTAAAAAACGAAATTCTACGAGAAATACAAATATCCAATTTTATATACTTTTGTTTTTTTAGATGCAAAAATTTTCACTTTTCCACTATTCACACTAATTACTTTGACTAAGATTTGTCATTTGAACATAATAAAAAACATAGTAAATTGGGATCTTGTAAGATTTGTCTCGTCGCATACTTTCATAATATGTAATTTTTATAACTTTTACTTATATGTAACTATAGGTTATATTTGTTCAAAGTAATGCCACGATGCGCATAAAAGTGAAATCGTTGCATCTAAAAAAACGAAGGAAGTAAAAATAAAATTAGAGTAATAGGAGTTAGTGTAATTTTTTTTGTACAATGTATATAATACATACAATTATCTCCTCAATTGTAACTTTAAGTATTTCACCCATTAAGTTATTATTCTAATATCATGATTAATGCTCTTTATATAATTGAAGTAATATCTTGATTCTTAATCATTTTTTCACTAATTTTCGTTTCTTGGATAAAATCAAATTTGACTAGCAAAGCAAACTTATAGAGTCAGCATGTGCTAAAATCCTATACTTTGATGAAAACTGAAAACTAACAGTCCTGATTGGAAAAAGGGGTAACTATAAGATTTTTAAGGGTACATATTACGATTTGAGGGTACGCGTGCTTCTAACATCAAAGTTGTGCTGCTAATATCCAAGTTATCCATATTTACAAAATGCCATTAATGAATACACGCGTACCCTTAAATCGTACGATGTGCGGCTAATATCAAATCGTACGTTGTGCTACTAATATGTACCTTTCTAAATCTTATATGTACCCCCTTTAGTTTTTAGTTTTGAACAAAGTTTAGGTTTTAAACAGAATCCTACTCTCTCTTTTTCTCTCTTTCTCTCTCTCTCTCTCTCTCTCTATATATATATATATAGTATAGAATTAGGATCAAATAAAAAGATTCTTAAATGAGAAGGCTGAGAAGGATTTTTGGTGCATATTTTTTGAAATAAATGAGCAAATTTTTAATCTAAATGTGCAACTTTATTATCATGTGCATTTTTTTTGAACTGAATGTGCATTTGATGTTTCTAAATTATAAACTTATGGCTCAAAAAGTGAAATATGCATATTCAGTTCAAAAACTATGCACATCAACTTCAAAAAATATGCATATCGATCCTTCTCACCATTCTCATTTTAAGATCATTCTCATCGGATTCCACCTCTCTCTCTCTCTCTCGCTCTCTATATATATACTTCCTCCGTCCCACAAAGCTTTATACACTTGATCAGACACGTAGTTTTAGTTGATAAGTTATTATTTGGTTATCAATTGTATTTTATTAAAACGTAGATGTGATAGGAGTTAGTAGGAATTAGATAAACTGCTTGACCAAGAAGAGGAATTTTGTAGAGCTAGAGCTAGAGAGATGTGGTTGACCTCAGGAGATAGAAATACAGCTTACTTCCATAACTCTGTCATTAGGAGAAGGAGGAGAAATAGAATCACTACCCTTAAAAATGAGGTGGGGAGGGAATTCAAAACCAACAGGGAGATTAAGAATCACATATGGTCCTTCTATTCTGACCTTTTCTCTATTGAGAAAACTAGTGTGACAAGAACCCCCAAGACCTATGGCACCACCAACTTGGCCTACACCCCTTCCATGAGAGAGGTTACGAATGCTATCTTTAGCTCTAGTCCCTGGAAGGCACATGGGAAAGATGGTTTCCATAATTTTTTCTTTCAAAAGCATTGGCATGAGGTGAAGCATGATCTCTTTCAATTCATGTTCAATGTGTTCCAATCAAAAAAATTAGACACCACCCTGAATGAAGCAGTGATCACATTAATACCCAAAGTGGAACACCCAGAAACAGTGAAGCAATTCAGACCCTTCAGCCTTTGGCCAACCATCTTCAAATTTGTCACTAAAATCCTACTCAAGAGACTGAGACCTCTCCTTAGGAGCCTAATCTCCCCAAACTAAAACAGCTTCCTGCCTAATAGAGGCACAAACATCAACTACATTGTTGCTTTAGAAGCCCTACATTCCATGAGAGGGAAGAAGGGGAAAAAGGGATTTCTTGCCATCAACATAGATCTAGAGACGGCCTATGATAGGTTAGAATGCGATTTTATCTTAGACTGCCTGGTAAGCCATAACCTAGACCAAGATACCTGCCAGCTCATCATGGCTTGTATCTCTTCTACCTCCTTCACTATTGATGTTAATGGTGAAAGATCTCAGAAAGTACTACCCTCTAGAGGCATTAGACAAGGAGACCCTCTATCACCCTACATCTTTATCCTTTGTATGGTACATCTCTCAAATCTAATTCACAGTGCTTGTGAGGAAGGAGCTTGGACCCCCTTAAGCTTTGTCACAACCAAATTCCCTCTCTCACACCTTCTGTTTGCTGATGACCTTATCCTATTTGGAGAGGCTAACATCCAAACTGTTAATAGTATCCTATCAACCCTAGCACACTTTACAGATATCTCAGGCCAAAAAGTAAACCATAACAAGAGCAAATGCTATTTCTCTAGGAACACCTCTGCTACACTGATCCAAACACTCTCTACTATGTTGAACATGAAAGCCAGTCAGGACCTTAGAGATTATCTTGGCTGTCCCCTAACTGATAGGAGGCCTACCCACAACCAGTTACAATACCTAGTTAATAGGATGAAGGACAAACTGGCCACTTGGAAAACCAAATTCTTGAACAAAGCAGGGAGGTCTACACTCATTAATGCTACCATGAATTCAATGGCCTTATACCCCATGAACTGTTTGGCCTTACCTAAGAGATGCCTAGATCAGTTAGACAAGACTATGAGAGATTTCTTTTGGGGAACCACCCAAGATAGGAGGAAACTGCACTTAGTAGGCTGGGGTAAATTATGTGCCCCAAAAGAACAAGGAGGAACGGGGTGTAGATCTTACCACATTCTGAATAACATTTCATTAACTAAGCTTTGATGGAAAATACACTCCAACAACAACCTAGCAGCTAGCATACTCAATGCCAAATACTCAAATAGAAACACATGGCCTCACCCCCTTTAGGAAGGGATCCCACATATGGCAGAACATTGGGAAAGGTTGGGAAAATTTTACTAGGTCTGCTGTGTGGGTGATTGGGGATGGGAAGCACATTTCCTTCTGGTTTGACATTTGGACTAGGAAAGGAAGCTTGAGAAACCTCATTAGTGGACCCCTAACCATGAGGGAACTAGACCTTAAAGTCTCTAACTGTCTTGTGGAAGGAAAGTGGGACCTCACCCAACTCTCCTCTGCCCTACCCCGTGACATCTTAACTTTCATTTTCTCTCTGTGTTTTTCTTATGCCGAGCTTTGGCCAAACTTTTTCTACCAAAACACACCTTCAACCTCCTTGATCACCAAACTAACCATCACTACCAACAGTTGGGAGAAACTTTGGGAAATCCCTTGGCCACCTAAGGTTAAGTTATTTATTTGGTCTATGTTATGGGGATGCACTACCTGTGAAACACAGACTCCAAAGAAAAGGCATCCAAATCAACCCAAACTACCCTTTATGCCCAAACACACTAGAGACATGGGATCATGTTTTGAGAGTTTGTCCCATAGCCCAGGAAATCTGGCAATGCTCCACATACCTACCCCAAAACTTCAATACAGGGGATAATGAAATGTGGCTACTGAATAACCTGTTCAATAAAGAAACCTTCGACCAAAACCCATGGGACATACAATTTGGGATCAGCTGCTGGGAAATATGGAAGAAGAGAAATGCTTGGGTGTTTGAACAAAATAATAAAAAAGCTCATCAAGTACACCACCAAATTACACAACTAATCATAGATACCGTAAGGCACATCAGGGAGACCAAGAGAGGGGAAGAGCCCAATGACACCATTGAAATCCAGCCAACCCATTGCATGGTTAAGGTAGATGCATCCTTCTGTCCAAAGACACTACAAGTAGGGTTGGGAGGGATCTTTAAGAATGGAACAAACACATAAACAAAAGCTTTCTTCAGGAAAGCAAAGGCCACTGACGCTACTATTGCTGAGTTTATGGCCATACTCCAGGCACTTGATTGGATAGAATAACAACAACTCTTTAATGTCCACCTTTTTCCAGACTCCAAAATTGCAGTGGAGCACATTACACACCCACCCATGATTAAAGATTGGTATTCTAATTTGGCTGTGTTATGCAGGGACCATCCAGGGAGGAGTAGAGTGCGGGAGCTTGCTAAGGTTGGGAGGAAGTACCTTCGGGATGCGGATTGCTTGGCATGATGGACAAGAGAACAGAATTTTGTGCACCATAAATACTTAACTGTTTTCTCTTCACCTTTTGTAAACAATGCTTGTAAGGTTAACCGGATTATGCTATTGGATATTATCAATAGGGCTCAGGGAGCCATGAATAATAGTTGTAATAGTTTATCGTAGCTTTAATATATGTTCCTCTCAACCAAAAAAAAAGTAGGGTATTATATTATTTGGATGTGAGAGAGTAGTAGTTGATGGTTGAAAAGTCAAAAGAATAAAGTAGTAGTGGGCCATGTCCGAAAATAGAAGTGTATAGTGTTTTCTGGACAGATGAAAAAGAAAAGTGTATAGAGTTTTCTGGGGACAGAGGGAGTATATTTATATATGTATAACATGCAATCCTTTAGATCATACAGGAAGAGGAAATGGGTGTTCTACAAGAATCAACCATCTATCTTCCAAGGTCGGATATTGTTTTTCCCTTTAGGAGGAAATTTTGAAATATGAATTGAAACAGTTGTAACATAGTGAAACAAAAGGAAAAAAAATAAATAAAGAGTTATCATCGTGAATAAGTAGGAAAAATATCATTTGAAGGAAAAGGGAATTCAAAAAAAAATTAAAATAAATGGGAATAAAAAAGAGTGAAATAAAATCAAACAAGTATAAGTGGGAAAATATAAAGATTAAATAAGGAAAAAAAGGAAGAAAATTATCGTTTACAAAACATATAAACTCAGAAGAGAAACAAATAAAAAGGCATATTATAAGAAAAATATTCTTAGTCGATGCACACAATTTCAAAGCATTATAGCAAGCTAATTATACTCCCTTCGTAGCGCATAATGTCAATAATTTATTTTGCACGTATTTTAAGAAAATAATTCAAAGGTCTAGGCGAACAAATTAATCAAATTAATATTAAGATTAGTAACCTATAATCCCATTCTTTCTTGTATTAAGATTATTTTGATTAATCTATTCGTTTATACCTCTAAATCGCTTCCTTAAAACGCCTGCAAAATAAATTTTTGCAATTAACACATTACGGAGGTCGTATAACTCAATACTTACGAAATATTCCTTTAGTCGCAAATTAATGGATACAACTATATAAAAGGAAATAATCTATACATCAATGATGCACACGACATTATACCATCAGAGTATTCATTATAGGTTTAGTTGGTGATTTGTAGTTCCAAACCGATAAAGTAATGTACTCCCTCCGTTTCTTTTTATTTGTCCTACTTTCAGTTTTCATACGTTTCTTTTTGTTTGTCCTACTTAGCATCTTTCTAATTTTGGCAATAAATTTTTCCCATTTTACCCTTACTTATCTACTATTAGGTCCCACTTCAATTTCATTAAACTACGCTAAACACCTTCAATTACCTCTCCTAATTATCCACCTCTACACTTATTCTCTATCCTTCCCATTCTACTGATCTTCTTCCCTCCTCCCCCACCTCTATACTTTCTCTTTTATCCCACCACTTCCATTATTTCCGGCCATCCATCTCTTTCATCTCTTACACCTCTCTATCCTAAACTTAATCAAAACCACCCCGTAATTGCAACCAAAGAGATGCAACACTCACGAGTCCGGCCACCATTCTCTTCCTCCCTCCTCCGGCGAAAATCTGGGATGGATCAATGGCAACACTAGTCACGAGACTCACGACCAAACTCACGAAAAATGACTTCCAATTGTTAGAGATTTTGTGCCTTAAAATCTGGGATGAACTACTTTACGGCGAAATTACCTTAAGGTCGTAGAATTTGGCTGGAGGGTTTCCAGATCTAGAACCTAAATGGTCAAATTTGATCATTTTAAGGTAGAGTCTACATTTTCTTTTCTCTTTTTGGGTCCACTTTTGTTGGGTAAATGGTTGTAGTGGTTTGAATCTAGTAAAATAATGGCGAAATTACATTTTCTGGGTAAATTTTCGGCAAGATCTAGTTGGAATCTGTACTAATTTCCGGCAAGATTACATTTTTTTCTTCTCTTTTTGGGTAAATTTTGACTTGTTTATAAGAGCTTTTTGGTTTGGTGCGACTTTGGTGTGGATGTTTGTGGATTTTGATTTTGTTAGCGGAGGTGTTGTTGTAGAGTGGGTTGTGATGGAGGTGATGGTTGTGTTGTGGTGGTGATGGTGGGTTGTGATGGAGGTGGCGGTGATGATTGTGGTGGTGATGGTGGGTTGTGATGGAGGTGGCGGTGGTGATTGTGGTGGTGCTGGTGGGCGGTGATGTCAGTGGCGGTGATGTCAGTGGTGGTTAGGGTTAGTGGAGAGGAATAGTCAGTGGTGATTAGCTGTATTGGTTGTAGATTAATTCACTTAACAATCATTCTAAACCATGCTTATTTGCTAAAGGGCCCACATGATATCATGCTTACATCAGCAATATTGGTATTGGAGCGAAACGGAGGGAGTAACATTTACAATTTTAGTACTATAATAGATGAAAAAACTAAACAACAATCCCCTATTCCTATTACAAAATTTTACTACACAACTTCGTCATCCTTTTCAACATTTTCTACTAAGTATTTGCAAACCTTGAAAATTAATTAAATGACCTAAAATATATCAAAAGGGAAATTCACAGTTTCTATCTGATAGATATGATGTTCATGAAACAATATATCTATAGGATAGAAATATACTACCCCTACGTAACATAATAGTTGCAACAATTTCCTAAAATAGGTATAACATATTACGTGCAACAATTTTTCATTTTTCTTATTATGTTAAATTTTATCACATGAATGATGATGTGTTTTTTGGTCCCCACCCACTTTTGTACTCTTTTTTTGTTGTTTTCTTTCTTTCCCTCATTTTCTCTCTTTAACCCATGTGATTTCACTCTCTTACTTTTATTAATCAACCTCCCTTATCCATACTTAACAAATTCTACCTAGAAATTCCCCCTAGTTCAATTGTTGCAACTATTATGTTACGGAGGGAGTACTGTTTTTTATTAAGTTTTACTAAATTCATAAATATACGACTTTATTCATAAAATGTTCTACCTTAAACTTTACATAGAAATACTATCTTATTTATTATATATACAAACTTAATCTATAAGTATAACACTTTTCTATAATTCAAAATATGTGGCCACCTTACGAAAGTGGAGTTTACCAGTTTACCCTACGTTAGATTAACTGTTCTATCTATCGGATAGAAATTGGGTATAGCTCTATATCAAAGCAACTCGTACAATGGCACGAGCTTTAAATATATTAAAAAAAATAAAAAATTAAAAAAAAGGTAGAGGGCAGCTAGTCATGCACAGGCTACTCAAGAATTGATCTTGATTTATTAGAGCATCCTTAATGTTCATCTCAAAAAATGTCATTCTAATTGGGATTTTTTTGAGCATAAAAATATGTCTTAATAGTGAAATGCAATGATCTCAAGTGTTGACAATTTTGGGTAATTCTCGCTGAATCGAGAATTGATTGAGAAATGCTCAATCACTTGACGTGGCAACGTCAGTATAAAAACACTTTTTATTGTTCCTCATCGCAATGAGACGTACGACAAAGAGCAAGTGAGTGAAAGCTGCGTTTAATCAACAAAAAAAGGAAACTGCCCCTGCAGTTCTGAGGCACGTTATGCCAGGTGGCACGTTTCAATTGGACTAAAAAATCTCTATTATTGGTTGGGTTAAAATTTTGCACAGCCAATATCTTGAAAAATGAAAAAATAAACAAAAAAATACCAAAATTTATATATTTTCATCTTCCATCTATATACACCAATTTTTCTATATTTTGACCAACTTAATTATTTAATATATAGTGTAATATTAAGATTGAGGAAAGAAAGAGAAAATGTGATGAAGAGAATTGATAATTTTCAAAAGATTGTTGTTAAGAAGTGAAAAAAATCTCAATTAGGAAATCTCAATTGAGTGATGTGGATGCGAGAGAAATAAAGGAAGTGTTTGGCAAACGGTTTTTGGGTGTTTTTATTGACTTTTGGATTTTGTTTCTGGTCAAACAGTCACAAAAATTGTTTGGTAAATGGCTTTTACAGTGGCTGAAAAGTCGGATTTACAGCCTAAAGTCAGAAGTTGCTTCTACCAGTTTTTTGGCTGCCTTTTGGCTTTTGCTTCCACTTTATACTAAACAGCCAGCAATAACAACCACTTTTATTTAACATTTTTTTTAACAGTCAATAATTATATAGCCAATAATCATACAACCGGTAAAAAAGGTTTTAAAAACTGTTGGTCAAACGAGGCACCATATAAAGCCATCAGCCACCAGCCAATTACCAAACACCTCAAAAAAGAGAAGATTGAGATTTTGCTTTTGCTCAGCATTAATGATGCTCTTAAGATCATCTCAAACTCCTAAATTTAGGCCACCTAAAAAATCGGTCAAATTCTATCACATGTAAGAAAAGGTTTTTAAATTAGCTAGAAGTAGTTTGCAGCCATACGGATGGGATATCCTCCAGCTCGTAACCCATAGAAAATTCAAACAAGGAATAAAGCTACTTTGACTTTTAATCTATTCCTTGAAACAAAGCTAGTTAGTATTAGTTTATCAATGCACACGTAAAAAGCAAAGGCATCAGATTCCTCCATAATAACAGACAGACATATACAATATAAATAGCCCTTCATTTCGTTTGTAATAATGTCACAAAAACTTCAGCGATTTTAAAGCAAGGAAAATCAATCACGCAAATACATTATTGATTGATTGAGTGAGAACGAGCTAAAATGACGCAGCCAAATTCAAGCTTCAACACCAACAATAACATTCAAAGCCTAGATGAGCGTGAGAGTTACTTTGCTTACATATTATCGCCTTACAAAAACCACCACCAACAAAACAAACCTCGTGGCCGATTAGATAGCCATAAAGTGGAGAACGGTATGAAGTATGGTGATTATAAGAAATGCGAAGGGGATATCAACTGCGAGGCCGAGGTTTTTATTCGAAAGAAGCACATGAAGCTCGAATTTAGCAATACGATGTCGTCCTTGGTTATTGAATAGCAGGATTATGGAGTTTCAATGATGTTAGGCATAGGATATGCTGTGTTTTAAGTATAGATGTTATATGTATAGTGTATATGAGTATATCATATCAAGGTGTCTTGTGCACTTGTATTGCTAGACATATTGAAGTTTATTTGATTAGATTCTCATACTACTAGTAAGAGTTATGAAATAATGCATATATTAAGCCAAAGATGAGTAAAAACGTTAAGAAAAGTGCGCGCGTCCTATTGTTTCCTTTTAGCTTTCTTAATACATAACTTATTGATTCTGAACAAATGAACTGAATTTGATGGATGTGCAACATAAAGTGTTTTCATTAACAATTTAACACAATGTGCAACATGAAGGCTCTAAGAACAAAGAATAATTCTACATTGATCTGAAGAGAGAATGTGAGAGTTGTTAGAACTCGTAATCGGGAAACAAAATGAACACAATGAAAAACAACAACGAACAAACGATCCTCTAGGCGTGTTTGGGAACACTTTCCCAAAAGCGATATTCCGACCCTATATGAAGCACGGGTTGCACAAAATTCACCTCCGAGATACAAAGAAGAACAACAAGAGTCACGCTCGTATGAATCTTGTCAAATGAGAACAAGTATTGTGTGATTTTGTGTTTGATGAACAATTAACCAAAGAGAGAATGCTTTAAGTGCTTTGGAGAGAATACAAATGAACTTCTTACCTTTCATATGTGGTAATGCCCACATATATGAACGTCAAACAAAGGAAAAACGGACAATAACCGCTCAAAACGCAAAACCGCAAAACATGAGCGTCAACAGGCAGGAGATTGTCGCGACCGGGCTGCGACCCACCCCTGCAAAGCTTCCTTTGTCTTCGTTTGATTGTCTAGCCAATCCAACTTCGATGCATACGAAGTTTCACTTGTTTACTAAACCATAAACAAGTAACGTGCACTCTTAACTTAACTTAAGCAACAACACCATAACCAAATAACTTAAGTCAAACGTTACATGAAATCATCCTACCAAATACTCTAAATATTCGACAATCCTCCCCCATTTAGAGTATTCTAAAAGAAACTAAGCACAAAACATCATAAAAACAAACAACCTCATGCATCAATGAAAGTATGACTTGAACTTCCACCTAGTATAATATACATCCCAAGTATCCGTATCTGAAAGGTATCGCAAGCGATTGAACCAATCTCAATACATAGTGGAAAGCTTGTAGATACTATACACACAAGATCAACTACTTGAACTCATTAAACTTGACACTTAAAGCCATGTGTCCGTATCATTCATAAGTGTATCATAGCTATGCCCCTATAGCTACTTGAAGCGGCTAAACTTCACACTTACATAGGTAGAACTCTTAAATAAACATGCCACTATGACAAGGCATAACAAGAGAACTATTAAGATTTACAACCTCTTATCAACATCATAGTCAAAATAAGAACAATACTCGAGGATACTTACAAATGTTCTTCAATCATCAAATGAAGGAATTGATCTTATTGAACTTAAGACCCAACGTCTTATTGGGCGTTAAGTTAAGATTCCCTCACTCGTGATTAACTAAGGGCTCCAATCCAAGACCGATTGCCATCCTCTTCACCATATCTCTAGGCAAGGCCTTAGTGAAATAATCCGCTAGATTATACGTAGTCCGCACATAGTCAACAGTGATAACACTATCCTTGATAAATCCTTGAATATAGGAATGCCGCACACCAATGTGCCTTGACTTATCGTTATAAACTTGACTATATGCCCTTGCCAAAGCTGCATCGTTATCACAATGTATTGCTATGGGCGATATTGGTTTTGGCAACAAAGGAATCTCAATAATGAGATTCTTTAACCACTCCGCCTCTTTACTAGCCGAAGACAAAGCAATGAACTCCGAAGTCATGGAGGAGTCCGCAATGCAAGTTTGCTTCTAAGAAGCCCAAGAGATAGCACCTCCCCCAAGTAGGAAAACGAATCCACTTGTGGAAGAGTGATCCTCTCTCTTAGAGATCCAACTTGCATCCGAATAACCTTCTAGAACTGAAGGATATCCACTGTAGGATAAACCATAATCTTTGGTTTTCCCCAAATACCTTAAGACACGACGAATAGCATGCCAATGCTTCATACTAGGGTTACTTTTATACCTACTAAGCTTGCCTACCGCGAATGCGATATCCGGCCTATTACTCGTCATAGCATACATCAAACATCCTATGACCCGTGCATACTCAAGTTGAGATACCGTACTACCATCATTTGGCATTAAGTTCTCACTTGGATCCATAGGAGTTTATATAAAAGAGCAATCACTAACATTGAACTTTTTAAGTACTTTTCAATGTAGTGTGTTTGAGATAAACTCAATTTTCCATTGCTTCTTTTAATTCTTATGCCTAGAATGACATCCGCTTCTCCTAAATCTTTCATGGAGAACATTGATGATAGGAAAGCCTTTGCCCACTCAACTTGTGACAAATCAGTCACAAAAATCAACATGTCATCTACATATAGACAAATCATAACACCATGACCTAAGTCATCAAATTTGCTATATACGCACTTATCCGAATTATTCAACTTAAATCCGTTAGACAACACAACCTCCTCAGATTTTTGATGCCATTGCTTGGGTGCTTGTTTTAGCCCATACAAAGATCTAACGAGTTTGCAAACTTTACCTTCTTGACCTTTTACAACAAACCCTTCGGGTTGTTTCATATAAACCTCCTCATCTAGCTCTCCATTTAAGAACACTGTCTTAACATCCATTTGATGGATCATAAGGTTGTGTATAGCCGCAAGAGCAATCAACAACCTTATAGTAGAGATTCTAGCAACAGGTGCATATGTATCGTAATACTCGATACCTGGCTTTTGGGAAAAGCCTTGAGCCACTAACCGGGCTTTGAACTTCTCAATAGTTCCATCGATTTTCATTTTCTTCTTGAAAATCCATTTACACCCAATAGGTTTACACTTGGGAGGCAAATCCGCCAAAACCCATATGTTATTTCCCATGAAGGGATCCATCTCATCATCAATAGCTTCCTTCCAAAAAGGAGCATCTTGAGATCTCATGGCCTCATCATAAGTCAAAGGATCACCTTCCACATTAAACACATATAGAAATTTAGTCAATATAGAACTTCTAGATCCTTCAACTAAATATACATGAAAATCCGGGCCAAAGGATTTCTCCTTTCTTGCCCTTTTACTTCTCCTAGGTTGTGATGAAGTCGATGCTACATTTTCTTCTAGAGTTTGTTCATCTAATTCTTGATCATTTAAAGACCGATCAACTTCTTAAATAGTGGTACTTGGAGTTACATCCTTTGGTCTAGGAATTGATGAATATCGATTTTCATCAAAGATTGCATCTCTTGACTCCACAATACTATGAATTGACCAAACGTCATTTTGTTCTATAACATAGAACCTATAGGCCTTGCTATGAATAGCATACCCTATAAAGATGCATTCAACTCCCCTTTCACCTAACTTTTTACGTTTAGGTTCCGGCACTTTTACAATTGCCCTACAACCCCAAACTCTAAGATAACTTAAGATTTGGTTTTCTTTTGTACCATAATTCATAGGGTGTAACTTTGTTCTTTTTCATAGGAACGCGGTTTAGAATATAACAAGCCGTTAAAACCGCTTCACCCCAAAATCCATTACTCAAACCCGAATAGGATAACATAGAATTTATCATTTCTTGTAAAGTTCTATTCTTTCTTTCCGCTATACCATTTTGTTGTGGTGTATAACCCGCGGTTCTTTCATGTATGATTCCTAATGATTGGAAATAACTAGGATCATGGTATTCACCACCCCTATCGGTTCTAAACCGTTGTATTTTGTCATTTAGTTGCAATTCAACCTCTTTTTTATAGATCTTAAACTTATCTAGAGCTTCATCTTTAGTGAATAGAAGATAAACATAATAATACCTAGAATAATCATCTATAAATGTTATGATATACTTCTTATTACCTAAAGAAGGAGTGCTATGGAGATCACATAGATCACTATGCACCAAATCAAGCAAATTAGTATCTCTTTCCACATTATTTTGGAAAGAATTTCTGGTTATCTTTGTAAGCATGCATGTTCTACACTTCTCTATACTCGGATCAAAACTAGGAATCAAATCATCCTTTGACATAGAATATAACTTTCTATAATTAACATGACTAAGCCGATAATGCCAAAGAGAAGAACTATCATTAACAACGTAAACATTATTTAACAAAGTATTCGAAATACTTAATTTGAACATACCATTACATAAATAACCCAAACCAACAAAAGACCCTCCTTTAGATAAAATATACTTGTCCGACTCAAATACCATTTTAAAACCTATTCGATTCAAGATAGCTCCCGAGACTAGATTCTTTCTAAGGTCCGGAGCAAATACAACATCTCTTAAAACAAGAGACTTTCCGGAATTAAAAACTAGCTCAACTTGTCCTACTCCTAAGACTTTAGCAGTAGAATTGTTTCCCATGTAAAGAACTTCTCCTTCATCCGCCTCCTTTAAGGTCTTGAAGAGAGATCGTTCCTTGCATACATGTCTTGAAGCTCCCGAATCGATGTACCATGAACAATCATCCTGTACACAAAAGATTTCAGAAATCGTACACACATAATTCAAAACCGAATTAAGTGAAACTTGTGAACATGTACATTGCTTGGGTTGGGTATGGCTTGACTCGCCTTTCCCACCACCATGCCCATTCTTGTTCATCTTTTTCTTCCAAATGGTGCAATTTCTTGAAGTGACCGGGCTTTCCACATTCCCAACAAGCTCGTTGTTGTCCTCCTCCCCCAAACTTTGGTTTCTTACCATAGTTTCCTTCGGTGAAGTTATGTGCCCTGTTCTTAGGATTAGCGTCTTGAAACTTTCCATCCTCCACCATGTTAATAGTGGAAGAACTAGGATTTACCTCCTTTTGACCATCTTGAACCCGAATGCCCTCTTCAATCCGAAGGTGAGCACCCAATTGTTCAATAGTCATTTCATCCTTCCTATGTTTCAAGCTATTTCTAACATCTTTCCATGAGGAGGGTAATTTGTCGATTATTGAAGAAACGACAAATGTTTCATCCATACTAATATCATGTTGTTTAAAGCTTCCTAAAATTCTTTGGACTTCATGGAATTGTTCCATAATTGGCCTAGACTCAACCATTTTAAAGTTATTGAAATTGCTAACTAGAAATGTCTTACTAGAAGCATCTTCGGCCATGTATTTAGACTCTAAGTCATCCCAAAGAACTTTAGCGGATTCATCGTATTGATAAACATCAAATAAATCATCGGACATACCATTGAGAATGTGACCACGGCATATGTAGTCGTCGTTCTCCCACTTCTTCCTCTTCCTCGTAGCCTCAATCGTCTCATCATCCACTTCAATAGGCTTCGGGGATATAAGAACGTACACCACCGCCAAAGAGGTAAGAAGAAAGTGCATCTTCTTTTGCCATCTACGGAAACCCACGCCTTCAAACTTGTCAAGTTGGTGGAAATTCGTTGTCATCTCACGAAGAGTAGCCATCTTATGAATATATCGCTTTTGGAAGGTTAGAACTCGTAATCGGGAAACAAAGATGAACACAATGAAAAACAACAACGAACAAACGATCCTCTAGGCGTGTTTGGGAACACTTTCCCAAAAGCGATATTCCGACCCTATACGAAGCACGGGTTGCACGGAATTCACCTCCGAGATACAAAGAAGAACAACAAGAGTCACGCTCGTATAAATTTTGTCAAATGAGAACAAGTATTGTGTGATTTTGTGTTTGATGAACAATTAACCAAAGAGAGAATTCTTTGAGTGCTTTAGACAGAATACAAATGAACTTCTTACCTTTCATCTGTTGGTAATGCCCACATATATGCACGTCAAACAAAGGAAAATGGACAATAACCGCTCAAAACGCAAAACCGCAAAACATGAGCGTCAACAGGCAGGAGTTCGTCGCGAGTCACGAAGCCGGTCACGGGGGGCGACCTGGGTCGCGGGCCGCTACCCACCCCTGCAAAGCTTCGTTTGTCTTCGTTTGATTGTCTAGCCAATCCAACTTCGATGCATACGAAGTTTCACTTGTTTACTAAACCATAAACAAGTAACGTGCACTCTTAACGTAACTTAAGCAACAACACCATAACCAAATAACTTAAGTTAAACGTTACATGAAATCATCCTACCAAATACTCTAAATATTCAACAAGAGTTACAACTCTAAGAAAGTGTTTTGATATTTTTGGTTAAATAGAGAAAAGGAGGCTGTTATAAGATATTGTATTGATCTAGTACGAGCTAATCAGTAAGGATGATCTCATTTATTAAGCCTCAAACTTAATGACGATTGGTTGAGATGAGGTGTAATGTCCATGTATCTATAATAATCTTATAAATTTTAACGTTGCTGGCAAGCCAATTGAAAGTTTGGTGCAAGTGCAAGGCAACAACTTTGTTCTTTGTCTGCAGACTTAATGTGTGAACTAGGTATTAGAGAATATGTCAATATTCCCTTAAGTATATTTTGTAGATATTATTGTTATCTTTTATTGTTACATATATATCTTGTGTATAGATTTAATTGATTAGGTTGTATTTCCTATATATATTCAATTAATGAAATCACTCCAATTAAGGAGATTATCATTAACATACATGGTATCAGATTTCTCCTAATCTTCTCTTTCTCTCTCTTTCCCGGCGCCTTGGGTTTCGTTTTGCCCTCTAGGGTTCCGCCACACTTCTGTCTTCTCTTCCACCATGACTCACGCCAACAAGGAGCCACCGACTCCTTCCCCATCATTGCAGCCTACCTTCCACGTCAACAACATTAGGAATTTTATTCCCATCATTCTTGATCAAGAGTCCGCACAATATGCCGCGTAGGTTGAATTCTTTCACATTCATGCTTGTGCGTACAATGTTCTTGACCATGTTGACTCCACGGTTTCTCGTCCTACGGACGTTGATGACGCTACATGGAAGCGCCTCGATGCCTCGGGCAAACAATGGATATACGGGACTATCCATGAAGACCTCATATACACCATCATGAAGCCCGGCGCCACCGCTCTCGAATTATGGAAACGGTTAGAAGATATTTTTCATGACAACAAACATACTCGTGTCGTTTACTTGGAAGAACAATTTTCTAATCTCCGACTCGAAAATTTTGCGAATATGTCCGACTATTGTAAACAACTAAAAGTTGTTGCCGACCAACTCTCTAACGTTGGTAGTCCGGTTTCCGAGCAAAAGATAGTGCTTCAACTTGTTTCGGGTCTAACAAAAGGTGAATATGATACTCTTGCTACAATGATTCAACAATCGGAACCGCTTCCTACCTTTCATAAGGCCCGCTCACAACTAATCTTGGAAGAAACTCGACGTTCTCGCCAAGACGACCATTCTCAACAACTCCTCACTAGCTTCGTTTCCACTTTCCACTACTCACTCTAACACCTCGAACACCTCCTCGCCGGACTCCGGTCAGCGGGGTGGTGGGCGTGGTGGTGGTGGAAAAGGAAAAGGCAAGGGAGGGTGAAAAGGTAACAAGGGGCCTGGTAAAGGAAAAGGCTCCAATAATGAATCTGTTGGGCAAAATTCTTCAAACAACAATGTTGGGCCGGCCTAACAGCAGCAGCATCCATTTTCTTATTACCCATCTGAGCACTCCACACCCCATCTTCAGTGGAGTGGCCCACATATGGGTTGGGCTGCACCAGCATGTCCGTACCCCACAATGCCCGCCTACCGTGGGCAGCCAGGCGTTCTGGGCTCTGGGCCTCGCACCAATATACCACCTCAGGCCTACTTTCATCAGATGGCAGCCACTCAGCAACACACGTCCCCAGCCCATGGTCCATACAGACCTCTCATGACTCCAACAGACTTGGGCCAGGCTTATAGCTCGATGTCGTTGCAACCACAGGATGACGCATGGTACATGGACACTGGCGCAACATCTCACCTTTCCCGTAACTCTGGTAATATCCCTAAACTGTTTAATTTGAGTAATCCTCAATAAATTTTAGTTGGTAATGGCAATGGCTTTCCTATTCACGGTTTTGGACATACTAAAACCCCTCATCCCTACCCTCCTTTTAACCTAAAACACGTCCTCTATCCTCCTGACATTATTAAAAACTTGATATCTGTTAGGAAATTTACTAATGACAATTCTGTGTCTGTTGAGTATGACCCATTTGGTTTCTCTGTGAAGGACCTTCGTTCGGGGACAACTCTCTCGAGATGCAATCGTGTGGGGGACGTCTACCCTTTCTCTTCCAACTCCACCGCTTCCGCTACACACCAATCATTTACCGCCATCTCCCAGTCCACGTGGCACCGTCGACTTGGACATCCCAGCCCTCATGTGTTGAATCATCTTCCCACTAAAAATTTTATTTCATGTAATAAGGAGTTTGATACTCAACTTTGTTATTCTTGTCCACTAGGCAAACATGTGAAACTTCCTTTCCATCCTTCTTTGAGTATTACTTATTCCCCATTTGATATTATTCATGCTGATTTATGGACATCTCCTATTACTAGTAAATTGGGTCACAAATATTACCTTGTGCTTTTAGATGATTTTTCGCATTTTGTATGAGTCTATCCTCTCAAATATAAATCTCAATTCTTCTCTACCTTCCTTCAATTCCGTACTTACATTCTCACTCAATTTGAAAAAAATGTGAAAGCCTTTTAATGTGATAATGACCTTTTCGAATATTTTGTGACAATCATGGCATGGCTTTCCGTTTATCTTGCCCCTACACATCCTCCCAAAATGGAAAGGCCGAAAGAATGATTCGCACCATTAATAATGTAGTACGTACTCTCCTTCTTCAAGCCTCTCTTCCTCCTTCTTTTTGGGTTTACGCACTAGCCACTGTGGCCTCTCTTCTTAATGTTTTGCCCACCAAAACTCTTGCCAATAAAACCCCCACCGATATCCTCTATCGTCGTTCTCGCTCCTATGAACATCTTCGGACTTTTGGGTGTCTTTGCTTTCCTAATGTTACCTCCACCACTCCTCACAAATTGGCCCTCGTTTCCACTCCTTGCGTGTTCTTAGGATTTCTTACCAACCATAGAGGGTATCTTTGCTATGACTTAGCCACCAATCGGACCATCATATCCCGTCATGTCACGTTCCATGAGTCGAAATTTCCATTTGCAAATCTTGCTAAGTTCAAAACGTAAGACTATGCTTTCCTTGACAATGACCCAATCCTCCCTTCTCTTCCTTTGATTCCCTCTCAGCCCACTCCACATCCTGACCTTCCCATTGAGGACCATGGGCCTGGCCCAACCTTATTGGGTCCCTCTCCCCCCTCTTCGCCAGTTGTGGACACACCAGTCCACCACGCTCCTGCACTTTGGTTGGCATTGATTGTGATAAGACTTTTAGTCCTGTGGTCAAACCGGCCACCATTTGGACGATTTTATTGCTATGGGTAAGAATTGTCCTATTCATCAATTGGATGTCAAAAATGCTTTCCTACATGGATCTCTTAAGGAAACAATGTATATGCATCAGCCTCTGAGTTTTGTGAATCCTAATGTACCATCCTATGTCTGTCGCTTGCGCAAGTCTTTATATGGTCTGAAACAAGCCCCTAGGGCTTGGTACCAGCGCTTTGCTCAGTATCTTGCATATTGGGTTCATCTGCAGCACCAGTGACACTTCATTATTTATTTATCATTTTGGTGCTCACACTGCTTACTTGTTATTATATGGAGATGACATTGTTTCGACAGCCTCGTCTGATGGTCTGCGTGATCGCATCATTTCGCTGCTCAAAGCGGAATTTTCCATGACTGATCTTGGCAAACTGAGCTACTTCCTTGGAATATCTGTGCAGCGTACCCCATCTAGTATGTTTCTATGTTAACGGAAGTATGCTGAGGAGATTATACAGCGGGCTAGTATGGACAGTTGCAAAGCCGTAGCTATTCATGTGGATACTAACTCTAAGCTTAGTGCCTCTGATGGATCACCTATGTCTGACCCCACTCTCTCCAGAAGCCTTACTGGGGCTCTCCAGTATCTCACTTTCACTCGCCCGGACATTGCATATGCTGTCCAACAGGTGTGTCTATTTATGCATGCCCCTCGGGAACCTCACTTTAAAGCTCTTAAGTGTATCATGAGGTACATCAAAGGCACACTAGACCTTGTTCTTCACTTATATCAGTCTTCTCCGTCTCGTCTGGTTACCTACACCGATGCGGATTGGGGTGGTTGTCCTGACACCCGACGTTCCACTTCAGGGTATTGTGTATTATTGGGTGACAACCTTATCTCATGGTTTGCGAAACGACAGGCCACATTGTCCCGCTCGAGTGCCGAAGCAGAGTATCGTGGCGTCGCTAACATTGTTGCCGAAGCATGTTGGCTACGCAACCTCCTTCTTGAGCTTCAGTGCCCTATACGACGCGCCACTCTTGTGTATTGTGATAACATATCGGCCCTTTACCTCTCACATAATCCACCACATCATCATCATACAAAACACATTGAGATGGATATTCACTTTGTTCGTGAGAAGGTTGCCATGGGCCATGTTCGTGTACTCCATGTTCCCTCAGCGTACCAGTATGCAGACATCTTCACTAAAGGCCTCCCTCGCCAGCTGTTTCTTGACTTCAGATCTAGTCTCAGCGTTCGACCTCCTCCCGCTCCGACTAAGGGGGTGTATTAGAGAATATGTCAATATTCCCTTAAGTATATCTTGTAGATATTATTGTTATCTTTTATTGTTACATAAATATCTTGAGTATAGATTTAATTGATTAGGTTGTATTTCCTATATATATTCAATTAATGAAATCACTCCAATTAAGGAGATTATCATTAGCTTACACTAGGAACAATAGAGGGGATAATCTTATCATCCCAACGCAAACTAAGTGTTAGAACCCAACATGTCTTTACGTGTATTTGTCTTACTTTATGCCGTCTAGTCTTTTCTTTGTGCTTTACTTCTTTTCCATCGGCTTTAGCTTTCATTATTGAGAAACTATAAATCTATTGTTCACTGGAAATTTGTATTATCTCACACTTAAGCCTTTTTTATGGGGGTCAAAGTGAAAGAATGAAACTTGAGACCTCCTACCAGCCTTTGCTTGCATTATAATATCGCGTTGCACTTCTTGGCCAACTTATAACTTGTGCTGCTGCCCATTTTAAAGCGCTCACCCACACTCAATACCCCAAATATATGTATCAATTGTTCTGTGTACCTTTGATGACTAAAATATGGTCAATTAACCGCATGATATAATGCCAAAATCAAATTTTAGCGTAAAAGTAACACTTTTATGCGTTAATAAAAAAACATTTGTATACGTTATTTAGTTATTGATATACGAAAGATTTGATGAAAATCTTAAGAGTACGCGATCATAAATTTTTCAAGAATAAGGAACACGTGATGCATTGTTTTAAAGTATAGGGATAACTAATAGAGAGAAACCCTACGTGGAAAGAAGTTGAAGGCTGCTACTTATGGAAGAACTAGTCAAAATCTCCTACCACGAGACAAGAAGTTTTAAAATTTAGATAGTAACAACGTAACATGGAAAGGTTCAACTTACGAAAAAAGCTCATGGGGCCTGAGATATACTTTTATAAAAGAAGAGATTCATTCAGTTAGCTTGCTTAGGTTGATAATCCAACTACGTTTTCCATGGCCTACTTTCGGCGTAAAGTATAAACATATCAACGCAGACCTAAAAAGCCAAAGAGCATCAGATTCTCGTCTATAATTCATCCAATCCCTGCAGAATCACAGACAGACAGCGTTACTCCATAGATATATGTAGACCTTCATATTACTTCTTATAAATGTGACAAAAACTTGAGCGATTTAAACACAAGTGAAAAGAGAAAACAAAGATATTATTGATCAAGCGAAAATGACGCAGCCAATGTCAAACTTCGACAACAATAATGTTCAAAGCCTAGATGAACGCGAGAATTACTTCTCTTACATATTATCGCCCTTCCAAAATCACAACCACAAAAACAAAACAATGAAAGGACTAGATAGCCGCAAAGTGGAGAGTGCAATGAAGCATGGTGATTATAAGAAATGCGAAGGGGACATCAACTGTGAGGCCGAGGTTTATATTAGAAAGAAGCACAAGAAGCTTGAGCTAAGCAAGACGATAATTACTGAATAATAGTATTATCTAGTTTCAGTGATGCACATGGATTTATATGATGTGCGGTATTACGAATATATGATGTGCCTAATGTTTTTATGGCTATATGATAAAGAACCTAATTTGGTAATGTTTTTATGCTACCCTAGTAAGTGCATTACATTGGATCATGCTTTAAATGTAGTCAAATAATGGTTATAAAAACAATTATAATTGTGGCTAGTAATACGATAGTGATTTATTTAGTTTATAAATAAAATGTGTTTATTAGTTTATAGTTAATGAGTATATTGTGTGGATCGTGATCTCCACTACTTAGTTGCATGCCTAACTTTTAGCTTAATTACTTTTTATTGTAAGCCTATAAATGACGCTTATTATATTGAGATTAAATTCAGCAAGTTTAAGTAGAAAACTTTGCCATTTTTATTTATTCTCCTATCACATCCAACAACTAACTATCATGATATCAACAACATCAAATTAGATCTTTTAAAAAAGGAAAGAGAGTAGGACGTAAGCCATTGAAAGTCATGTTCTGTTTTATGAGTGAAAACATGAAGGGAAAACCACCATGGCAACAATGGTTGGTAAAAATGTGATGATTATGCATAGGGGTGTAAACGAGCTGAGCCGATAGCAAGCTTGACCAAGCTCAAATCGGCTCATTGACAAATTGATCGAGCTCGAGCTCAGATCGAAGCTCGACGAGCTGGCTAAGTTGGGGATCAAGCTCAGCTAAGTTGCAATACTTGGGACACGAGCTCGACTCGGGTTTGAATAGTGAATTTTTGGCAGCTACTAGTTAATTATCTTGCAAACAAAAGAAAGATACAATAGTTCAACTACAACTAAATTCCTTTCACATTTGACAACCGAGAATTTTAAGAAAACAAACACTTAATAGTTAATACCATCAACTAGTTAAAGTTCAAAATTTAGGAATAATATTTTTTAAAAAAGAGCAGAGCTAAGCCGAGCTTAAGCCTAGCTAGGCTCGAGCTTGGGCTAAGATTTTTGGAATGCTGCCCGGGCTCAAAATTGACCAATATCTAGTTGAGTTTTGACCGAGTCGGTCTTGAGAGATCTATGAGCTGGCTCAGCTCAATTACACCCCTAATTATGCATCATGGTGAAGAGAAATGTTTTAAAAGGTCGTGCCAAGAGTTGTGCTCCGAAATATGTGGCGTCGTTGGTGATCTTGTGCATCAATATATTGTAATTTTGAAAAAGTTGGTTTAACATAACGCAAAGTGGAATGTTACATGTGACTCCTAAAACATTTGCAGCAAGGGGTATGTTGGATCATGCTCCAAAAGCAATCAAATAGTTTTCCTAAGAATTATGATTAAAGATTTATAGGCCAATAATAAGTTAGTGGTTTATTTATTTTACAAGCAAATTGTGTTTATTACTTTGTAGTTATGTATTATATGGTGTGAGTTATGCTCTCCACTAATTACTTGTGATATATAACTTTTAGGTTAGTTACTTTTTATTGTGAGTCTATAAAGGTCTCTTATTCTATTCACTTTAGTTGAGGTACTATTCTTTTCAACTTATTTTTGCTTATATGATCTTATATGATTTATTCAACCTTATTAGACCTTATTGAGCCTTATTAAATGAAACCTTATTAAATCTTATTAATGAAAATAAGTTGAAAAGAACTAACCCTGAACATAATTAATGCAAAAATTCTCCATGCATCTCCTATAATCTCATCTCCCCTTCGAAACTATCACATCAATGGACTATCTTTTGCATGTAATTTGTAAATCAACAAAAAAAAGGATTTAAGCAACCGTTATCTTTAAGACCTGAGTAAAAGTAATTTGTCCAACCCTTATTATATTATTTCATCGTGCTACTTTCAAACATAAGGGTCATTCGACAGAGATGATTGAAATGGAATGAAATGGAAATTGTTAAGCAATATAAAAATTGACCGGAAAAATTCCACCTTTGGCCGGTCTTCTATTGCTGGTACCACCTTCAATTAATCCAGGTATAATCCGACCTTTGACCCTCATATTCTCTTATTAGCACAGGTTAACGGCAACCTGTTTGACCATACTAAATTATCGTTGACTTAAAAAAAAACTTAAAAGAAAGAAACCCCCCATCTAACCCCCACCCCTCCCCTCCCCTCCCCTCCCCACCCCACCCCTCGAAAAGTTCTAGCACATTTTCCTTCGATTCTGAAGCTAATTTCTCCACCTACAATGACGGCTACCATCTCCACCTCTTTCCAACGGCTATTTATCAGCTTGTATGTTCCTTTCTTTGTTCTTCTACATTCTTCCGTTCCATTTCCTGATTTTCGAGGCGCTTTTTCTTTTGCCTTAGGTGTTTAGAGTATTGAATCATAGTTCAACTTAATTATTCTGTTGCTAAGTGTTGATTCTTAAATATGATTGATGTACTTTATTGATCAAAATCCTGCTACCATGTATTTCTTATTGTCTCCAGTTGCTGCATACTTGCATTTATATCTCTACAGAGGAGGTTTGCTAATTATTACTTAAGCTCATTCTGTGTTGCATTTCTAAGTTTGTCGATTGAATTGAGAACCTAAATAAAAATCATTCATTTTATTCCCAACGGTATTCAGCTCATTAAGTAACACCCATATGAAAATTCATCTATAAGAGCATAACCATTTGAATATCTAGGGAAATTTCAATTAATTGAGCAATACCAGTTGAAAACTCATGAATGGTGGATTAATTAAGCAAAAAGATTACACATTTGAAGACAAACTTTTTACTTACGCTAGAATTGGGTTGTCGAGTCTTCGTTATATCAATATCAGCAGGAAGCTTATCCTTCTCAACATTGACAGTGGAAGACGTTGAGGAAGAAGATGCTGAAAGATGGGTGGGAGTTTGAGAAAATGTGTGTTGAAGAACAGAGAATTGGCAGTAATAATGGGGAAAGGGGGAGGGGAGGGGTCGGGGTTGGCAGTGGGTTTTTGTTTTTCTTTTTAAGTTTTTTTAATAAATGTAATTTAAAACTTTAATTAAAAATTTAAGTTTAAAATATATTTAATTAGCTATTAATCACGTAATTAGGAAGATTACCCATGATTGTAAGTCACCAACAAGTAGGGGCAGATCCAGGGGGGTACATTGGGGTACAGGCGTACCCCGATTCCAAAAAATGAAAAACAAGCAAAAAACGGAATGTCCAACCCATATTATATGTATATATAGCTTTTTTTAAGGTGAATATGGGTCAAAAAGACCTTAAAAACCCATCTTTTGAAGCAAAACAAACCTGAACCAATAAGAACTTGCACGTTCTCTCTCTTTCAGTTTCACGCCACTCACCTCAAAGGCTCAGACCTCACCTCACCTCTCTCTTTCAAATATATAATTGGTTAATGGTTATATAATTGTAGGATTGGAAGATGAAAAAGAAAAATTTGGAGTTCTTTTCGAAGGGAGGTGGAGGGAAGTCACAAAAATCCTCTATGTCATGCATCTTCTCCATCTTTAAGAGACATTTTCTTGCAAGTTAGTGATTATGATGTAATGAGTCATTTTCAAAATATGAAAACTCGTAGGATATAATTGTAAATTTTACTTGAGATGATGTAATTGTAATGACACTCTTTTGAACTATTTGCATTTTAAACCCTTAATTTTATATTTACATCGGGTTTTGCAATATTTAACCGTTTATTTAAAAAAATTACCGGATGGTTAATTTATTTTATAACCGTACCCCACCTTCAGAATCCTGGATCCGCCACTGCCAACAGGTAGGTGACGGACCAATATGAGCAGATGGGTTCAAAGGTCGGATTATAGTTAGATTAATTGAAGGTGGTACTAGTGTTGGAAGACCGACGAAAGGTGGAAATTTTCCTGTCAATTTTTGGTAAGTGCTATTATTATCACTTGTTTGGTACATGTATCACAACGAATTGTCTTAGGATTCACCTAGCTTTGTTTTCTTGTTGTTTAATTTACTACTATCAAGGAATCAATCACACCTTCATAATTAGTCGCTAGCATAAAAAAATAATCAATGCATACAATTAGTTGATAAAAATATTTAATTTGTTCTCGATTTTGGATATCACTTAGAGAAAAATTTAAACGAGGGAAAAAACAAAAAGAAAATTTAAAGAAAAAAAAAATTAAAGGTACGTGAATGAATAAGAAATGATGACAAAAGGATTATTAAGTCGGTTAACAAAATTGGGCCCCGGCGGGCTGAGCAGAAGCCCGATCAGGCGGATAGTGGATGGCTTGGGGGGCCAAGTGTTCAGCTGTTTGTAGGAACTTGTTCATTGTTCAGCCTGGGCACACTTATCGTCGAATATGTAGTTTTATCTTTGCCTTCTTGTTTTGATATTATTTCCTTATTTTTAGCTAAAGTAAAATTATGATCAAAGATAATATTACTAATTAATATCTTATTAGAATTAGAATTCCACTAGAAATAGGATTTTTCATAACCTATACTATTATATTCACTATTTTAATGATGACAAATAATATTTTTAGACTTTACAATAAAATGTATAGAAATCGTTTTTATATGTTATGAGTTTAATTAAAAATTAGTTTAAGTTTCACTTGTGGAGAAATGGTTTAGAGTTTAACCTATTCAAGTTATTTAAATGAATTATTGTATGCACACAAATATATATGTTATTATTTGCTTTGAATTAACCTAATAACATGGAATATTATTTGAAATAAAAATTCCATGATATTAGATGGAGTATTTTTTGATGTGTTTATATGTAGATTTGAACGAGTCAAATCTAGTGTAACAAACAATATGTCCATGCACTTGAGGAAGAAAACTGTCCAGCCAGGCTGTTCCTGGAATCTAGGAAGTCAGTTCCTATAATCCAGGAAGTTAGTTGATTGACTAGTAAGTCAGTTCCTATAATATAGGAAGTGCAGCAACCAACTATGTCCACTACCAACAACATGCTACAATTGTGGAGGAAGTGCTAACTGAATGTGTAACAACTTAACAACAACATGCTGATTATAAGGAGCGTGTAACAACCAAGGGTTACTCAGCAACAAGCTAATTATGTTAGCAGTTCCTGGTTTCTAGGAATACCAGAAATTGACTGGTCAGTGGGTTCTTGGAATCTAGGAGGTCTCACTAACCACCAAGTATTCAGCAATCAACAAGCTAACTACATGTTGATCTAGTGAAGATTGTGGATGACTAAGTCGTGGACTTAGTAGGAGATATTCATGGGCATAACGGCTACAAAAGGGGGTAGATTATAGCCTACATTCATGCACCCCATGACTACCTTGAAGAGCAGGAATAGGAGGTTGTTTAAGCTTTTATATATAGCACAAGAAAACCAGAATGAAGACTACGACTTTCCAGATTTGCAAGATCAAATATTTAGAAAGTTTTCATTCTATTTACTCCTCTTCATAGCAAATATATTGTATTCGTTTTTGAGTGTTGGGGTGAAAGAAATTTAAGAGAGAAACTTGTTTAATCAAGAGAGAAAGAGAAAGAGAAAGAGAAGACTTCGAGTGAAGTTAAGTGAGAAGACTTCGAGTGAAGTCGAGTGAGAACGTCACGCGTTCAAGGGAAACAAGATTACTGGGAACAGGGTCAAGTTCCTAGAGGAACAGAGAGGGCAAGGTTTCTTCCTAGAGAAGTTTGGAAAAATACCTTGTTAAAAGTAACTCTCTGTGTTCCTACTCTTTTTAGCTTATTCTCTTTTGTTTATTTAAGAGTTTTTATATTCCGCAAAAAGTGACTAAAATCCCCACAACTATAATTCACCCCTATTCCTGTTGATCTACTGTTCATACTAGACTAACAATTAGTATCAGAGCTTGTTCCTCCAAAATCAGCTAATATTGAGGAGACAATTCCTGGCAGATATGAATACTATGGGAGCAAAGCTAGACGAAGGTTACTCAACCTATCGTCCACCTATGTTCAATGGCAAGCACTATCCATACTGGAAGAATCGAATGGAGATCTTTATATATGCTGAAAACTACCAAGTATGGGGAGTATTGAACTAGGTGACTTTGAAGTAACAGAGAAAAACGAAAAGGGGGAAGTGGTTCCAGAATCACTCGAAGATTATGATAAAGTTGATTTTGTCAACACGGAGATAAACAACATGGCCAAGAGAATTCGTCACTGTGGTCTTAGTCCTCATGAACATAATAGAGGCATGGGATGTAAGACTGCCAAGAAAATGTGGGAACTTCTCCAAGTGACTCATGAAGGAACATGCGAAGTCAAGAGATCTATGATTGACATGCTCATGCATCAATATGAATTGTTCCATATGAAACCTATGGAGTCTATTCATGATATGCTCACAAGGTTCTCAAACATTATAAATGAACTTAACTCCCTAGGCAAGTCCATCACTCTAGAGGAACATGTACGAAAAGTTCTAAGGAGTCTTCCACAAGATGACAAATGGATGGCCAAGGTGACAGATTTACAGGAAACCAAGGGTTTCACAACGTTTAATATTGAACAAATTGCTGGATCCTTGATGACTCATGAGATGCACCTAGGAACTCATGATGCTGATCCTAGCAGGCATAAAGATCTAGCTCTCAAGTCAGAGGAACAAGCAGATTCAGAAACTGACGATGAAGAAGCAACTATGATCATGAAAAGATTCACAAAGTTCTTTAACAAGAATTACAAGGCAAAGAATGCAAGGAAATCAACAAAGATGAACTGTCACAAATGTGGAAGTCAGGACCATTTCATAAAATAATGTCCACTATGAGAGAATGGAAAGGGAAAATACAAGGAGAATGGCAAGGAACAACAAAAGTCTTTCTCAGAGACTAATATGAGAAGGGCCATGATAGAAGCATGGGGGGAATCTGAATCAGACGAGGAGCAGGATCAACCTGATGAGGTAGCTGCACATCTCTGTCTTATGACTAAGATCGATGAACAAGAGGAACCATCTAACCATAAGGTATGTTTGAATTCTACTGAAAAGGAACTAATATAACTTAGTAAGAGTAAACTTCTTAAATTATTAATTGTGACATTAGATGATTATCAAGAAGTTTGCTTAAAAATGATCAAGTAGAACATGCTTTGAATGTCACTACAGAACACACTACTTGGTCTAGAGACTTGAAGTCCAATAATGAGAATTTGTTTTGAGCTTTTTAATAGGAATATAATTATTCAAGAAACTTTCGAAAGTGTGAAAAATGATGTTTTTATCTTGAATATAGAAATGGCAGAATTGAAGCTCTTTATACCTGAAGGAAAAGTCCCTTCTACTAGTACCAGAATAAATTTTGAAAAATTCAAACTCTATTATGAGATTGATTTAAAAGAAAATGAGGTGCTGAAGAAGAAACTCGGATCCTCCAGGAACTGGAACAGACTTCTAGATGTAATTAGCTGGATTGATAAATTTTAAAATAAAGGAAAGGAAGGTCTTGGTTTCAATCATAAAAAAGAGGAATAAAAAGAAAAAAATATATTAATTTGCTAAACAACAAAGTTTGTTCCTTTTATGGGACAACTGGTCATCTAGTGACTGATTGTTCCTCCAAGAAGGAACAAGTTGATAAAAATTCTGATTGCGTCAAATAGTTCTGGAAAATTACAACTAATTCATGTCCTACAAAGGAACCCAGGTCAGACTGGGTTCCTACCACTAACTAGTTGTAGTGGATACACACTACAGTGAGGGGGAACAACCTCTTATAATCCCTCGTAATTTTATGAATTTTATAAATATATTTAAAGTATGTTTATAATTTTTTTATATTTATTTCGAATAACTATTTAAGTGTTGACTATTTTTGAAATTCAAATGATTGTTTAAACGTTTTAAACAAATCATTAATATTTATTGGATTGGATTTTAAGTATTGAATATTTTATTAAATGTTTTGGGTTGTGTTTAAAATGGTTTTTATTATTGGGTTGAGGCGCCCAAAGCTTCTTTAATTAGTGTTGGATGATAAACCCAAAGCCCAAACATAGGCTTAACCTAATTGCCATAGGTTTTAGCCAAACCTATAAATACCCTCCCATACCCCAAGTTGGCACACTTTTATTTTCTCTCTTTTTCTCTCCTCAAAACCGGCGCCCACTCCCTCTCCTTCTTCCCTCGTTTTGCCTGCCATCGGCCATCCACCACCACCTCACCTCCGTTGGTTTTCTGGCAACCCACGCCACCACACTCGCCCCCTTTCATGTGCAACCGCGACAGCATCCACACACACCCCTCACTCTCCCCTCTCTTCGTCCGGCAGCAGCAGCACCTACAGCATTCGCGCGTGGCCTGCACGCGCTGCCAGCCGCTACACGTGCAACACCTGCCATGCGTTTTTCCTCCTTTATTCTTCCGGTTATTGTACTTTATTTTGGTTATTTGTTAACCTTTATCCTCCATTTAATGTCTAACTAAAGTTTTAATATTAAAGTTGTGATTTTTTTGAGTTTTAATATGTTTTTATAAATAAAGTTGTTAACTTTATTGTTTGAAGTAATTAAAAATCTGATTTTTATTTATTATGAATATATATTATAATTTCAGATTTGTTATTTATTATTTAAAGTGAGTTTCAAGTATGAAAGTAATGGTTTTTGAGGTTTTTAAAGTCTAGACTTATAGTATTATATTAAAGGTTGTTAAAGGTTGAAACTCTAACGTTCTGAAAGTATTTTAAAGCGAGTTTTGAAGCGTTTTGAAATAATTTATATTACTGTGAATTAATAGGATATTAAATCATTATTATATTATTGTTTTGGTAGGCGGATAATTTACTTTAGGCGACATCTAGAGTTTTAAAGTGGCATCTCACTTTGTCTACACAAGGTACGTACATGTCCTTATGTATTAGACTAGTATCATGTCCTAAGGATTAGGATTATTTATAGTATCATGTATAGAGAACCCTTTTATGGTTCATACGTGGCTATTGAATTGAAATTACGTGTTGTTGAGCATGTTGATTGCCTAAATGTTTTATTACATGATTGAATGGATGTTTGGTTCAAGCATGTTGTTTCTGAGTATTTATATTTTGATCCCTCGTGTGATGTGGATTAATAATATTTTATTATTGGATTATGGAGTTTGGTATTGTTTCCCTTAATGGATATTTTTTACTTCTCAAAGGCTAAGGACTTTGTGAGTAGGTTGGATTATTATTGTTTATTATTATCTTATTACTTCTCAAAGGCCTAGCACTTTGTGAGTAAGTTGGATTATTATTGGCTATGGTTATTTTACTAGTTTGCAAAGACCGAGGCCTTTGTAGGGTATGTATATTTATTGTCATTGGACATTCGATTGTTGATTTAAGTCAACAAATATATTGGAAGATTAATTATTGATCAATTGGAAAGGTTTGATCACTTATTTAATCCTAATATAAAAGAGGAATATTTGTTGTATTCATGTTATGTGTTGGTTGTCTGTTTAGAGTCCAACATCGAATAACATATTAATACTTAAAGTGGAAGTGAATAGCAATAGCTTTAGATTTGTGCACGTCTGATGTTCTGGACTAGTGTGAGTTGGAGTACATGGTGGTTGCCCATGGCTTTTCTTGGGGTCGGATTGATCACCGAACCCTATTTTATTTTTACAGGTTCACTGATATCGTTGGTCAAGGGATTATGGAGTCGCGCCCTTAATTCGCCTTCTATTTTGAAGGTTGGTTTTGGTTGGACAACTCGATCCATTGTCTATTCAATTTACTGAATAATTATCATGTTGTATGTCTTGTGGAGTCAAGTCTTATTTTACGAGTTGAAGGCTTGAGGTATCTTTATTGATCATGTTTGGTTGTTCAATAGTATCATGTTAGGTTTCGTGTTTTATTTATGTATGTACTCAGCTTTGCTGATTACGTGGTTTTCTGTGTGTCGACCATGACTGTGCCTATTGATCCTCTGATGACCCTTTATTGGTAAGCAGTTTTCGGTTGAGTATTTGCCTACAGGTTTGAAGCTATGATGCATCATCAATATTACTCATTTGGGATTTGGGAAGCATTGATGAGAGCTCGCTTTCTTAATTTTGTTGCTTCTTGCATTTACGTTGTTTTTATTAAGTTATTTTATGGATTATTTATTTTGAATGTTTTAAGTTGGTTTTGAATTATCTTTCGAGGTTTGGATAATGATTTGACAATTATTATGGTTTAAGTAATTAATAAAATTTTATTTAATGTTTTTCCGCTGCAAAACTCTGAGTAAGACGATACATTTTCACACGGGCGATAATGTCTTGATAATTCTCTATTTTAGTTAGGAAAATATATGTTTTATAAAGAGAATTGCCGGGGTGTTACAATGTGGTATCTTGGAGCTTAGGGTTTTATCAGCCTTTTATGCCAAAAGTATTTTTTTAGGCGTCTAGCTATTTTCAAGGTTATTTTATGAATAAGCTCCTACTAATTAATTTCTTAAATTTATTTTGAAGAATTCGACGTTGGTTTTTGAAAAAGGTCCGTATCTTATTTTGATGGGGATTTTATTTTCGAAAATTATTTTAATTAGAAATTTTTATTTTCGGATTTTGTTTTCGATTTTACTTGATCATTCAATTTTATTTCTAATTCTTTTTTTCGGCTTTCTTTAAAATTTCCGAAAAATTTAATTAATTATTTCCTTTTATTTTTGGAAATTGGTCCGGAAAATTTAATTAATTATTTCCTTTTATTTGATTTGTCCAAAATTTTTTATTTATTTATTGCTATTATTGAGCATTTTCGAATTTTTTTTTTTTTTTTTTTTGGCAAGTAAAGAATATTATAACAAAGGGGACTTAAAAATCCCACCAACATACAAACCTGCTAAAGAGACCCACACCTTCTAGGAAGGGTTTGGCCTCATAGCAAGCTAGACTACTGAATCAACAATGACCTCATACTAGGATCACGTCTAGCAGCTATCTTAAAGAGTACTTCACTATACAATTGGCCTACAATTTTTGAAGAAGTCTTAAAGATTTTTCTATTCCTACACAACCAAGCACAATACACTGCCTCCACAAATGCAACAACATACAACCTAGATAGAGTAGACTTTCTCTTGCTCATAGTAACATCAATCTGCAGCTCAGCAGCAAAAGGAAGAACAGCTCTGCAAACCCCCAGCTTCCTCAACACCTGCAACCATAACTCAGAAGAAAAGGAACACTCAAAGAAGAGATGCCCATGAGACTCATTACTACTGTTGTAGAGAACACCCACGGGATCACAAGAGACATTCCAATAAATCAACCTATCTGTAGTAGCCAGCCTACCATAAATAGCTAGCCAAGCAACAAAAATGCTTCTAGGAGAGGCCATACTGTTGCATACAAGTTTCCTCCAAGGGACCTTCTCATGTTCATTTAGCAATAGCTTGTACATTTTACTAATGCAAAAGCCCTTACTATTAACCAAGTTGCTCCAACCTCCCAAACTCTGCACCAGCTCTCTAGATTGAAGAATCTTCTTGAAGTTCCAAGAGCTAGTAATAGGGATGAGCATGGTATCAAGACAACCTCTTATAACATAATAACTATCAACCCATCTCACCCATAATTTGTCT
The DNA here is from genome assembly GCA_947645195.1 of Patellifolia procumbens. NCBI lineage: Eukaryota > Viridiplantae > Streptophyta > Magnoliopsida > Caryophyllales > Amaranthaceae > Patellifolia > Patellifolia procumbens. Next base: position 3,000,367 of record CANSGD010001541.1, read on the forward strand.
TATTGTAGGAGAGAGCCCACAAAAGCTTAGTTATAGTAGCTTTATTCCAAACACAACTATCCCTAAGATTCAGTCCACCAGCAGATTTAGGAAGACACAAAGTATCCCAAGCAACTGGAGCTTTAGAAGACTTCTGAGCAGAACACGTCCATAAGAATGTTCTGCAGCAAGAGTTAATCTCTTTCAAGAGCTTCTTTGGTAATATGAAAATCTGACACCAAAAAGATAGCATACTGGCAAGAACAGATTTCACAAGCTGCAACCTTCCAGCATAACTGAGGAACTTTTAATTCTAAGATTTCCCCTTAGCTAGCATATGCTCAATGAGAGGCTTGCATTGATTATAATTGAGTTTTTTTTTTTTTTGTAGAAAGAGGAAACCCAAGGTATCTAAATGGCAAAGAACCTTGAGGGACACTAATAACGTCACTCAACCTAACTTTATCCTCAGGGCTAATACCTCCAAAATAGATATACTTTTTTCAACATTAGCCTCCAAACCTGAAGCTTTAGAGAATTTCTCAAAAGCTTGAAAACACAACTTAATAGAAGGCTCTCTAGTGAACATAAGTAGCTCATCATCAAACATAAGATGTGTTATTCCAACTCTTTTGCATTTTGAATGGAAATGAAACTGAGAACTGGAAGACATTGCTTTCATACATCTAGTCAAATACTCCATACCAATAGCAAACAAGAAAGGGGAAATAGGATCACCTTGTATTAGACCTTTCTTAGCTTTAAAGGGAGAACAAGGCTTACCATTTATGAGAATGGAATAAGAGACAGTAGTAATACAGGCCATAATCCAACAAATAAATTTACTAGGAAAACCAAGCTCAACTAGCATCATATGGAGAAAAGGCCATTCAATGGAATCATAAGTTTTCTTAAGGTCCACTTTAATCACACACCTAGGAGAAATGTGAGATCTAGTGTACCCTTCAATAAGATTAGTAGATAAGAAAATATTGTCTGCTATGTGTCTCCCTTTGATAAACCCTGTTTGAAACTCACTCACTACCTCAGCAACACATTTTTGAAGCTTATTAGTAAGGATTTTCCCTATGATCTTATAGAGCAAGTTACAGCAAGCAATAGGCCTAAAATGAGCTGCTTTAGAGGGATTAGAAAGCTTAGGGACAAGAGCGATAAAGATGATATTTACCTGATATGGAATATCACCAGTATCAAAAAAGTGAAGAATAGCATCACAGACATCTCCTTTTATAATAGTCAATGCTTTTTTGAAGAATACATCATTACAGCCATCCACCCCTGGAGCTTTAGAGTCATCAATAGAGAACAAAGCAGCTTGATTTCATCAATTGTAACAGAAGCAGTAAGAGCAGCACATGAGCTAAGAGACACTTTAGCACCACCCCTGACAATATCAGTCTCAATTGCAGGCAAAGAAAAGAGCAGCAGTACCCAAGAGCTATGTAAAAATTCAAGATGGTTTCTTGAATCTTATCGTGATGATTAATGGTTTCATTTTGATCATCCAACAGCATGGAGATTCTATCTTTACTCCTTCTCTATTTCATAGCAGAAAAGAAGAATTTAGAACTCGAATCCCCTAACTTCAACCATTGGATCCTAGGTTTCTACTTAAGAGCTTTTTCCTCAACTGCTAGCCACTTCTTCAAATCCATAATGGCCTCAGCTTCCTTAAGATGAAGAATAGGAGAGCTAGGAGCAACTTGTAAATCAGATTGGATGCCTTGTAACTCATGTCTAGCAGCTTCTATTCTATCAATAACACATGCAAACTCTTTAGAGTGAAGAGCTTTTAGAAGTTGTACGATTTTTAATCTTAAACTAGATTTGCTGAAGTAGCTTGCCCTTACTACCTCCCTTCCAGTGCTCTTGCACAATTTTCAAGAAGTCAACATGATCAGCTAGATGATTGAAAAACTTAAAAGGTCTCTCACCTCTAATATCTTCTGACACACATTCTACAATAAGAGGGGTGTGATCAGAGATAGAGTTATTACAATAACACACCTCAATGTGCCCATGCTGCAGCATCCATATATCATTTCTCAAGCATCTGTCAATTCTACTAGCCACCCTATGCTCACCTAATCCTTTATTAGACCAAGGGTAGAAATGGCCGGAGCTTTTAATCTCAGTTAAATGAAAATTAGTAATGAAAGCATCAAAATCTTCTGTTTCTTAAGTAGTAATAGGAGCACCATTGATTCTATCATTAACTAACAAAACAACATTAAAATCTCCCATTATTAGCCAAGGAGAGTGAATAAAGGCTGCCAAACTACTCAACTCATTCCAGAAAGTTTTCCTGTCACCAACTGTATGAAGTCCATAAAAACAAGTAATGAGAGAAAAAAGAGCACCCTGGTGAAACACCTCAAGATGAATAAGTTGCTTTGATTTACTAATCACTCTAATATCCATAGAGAGAGGCTGCCACCCTAACCAAATTTTGCCTCTATTTGAGAAATCATAGTTACAATCCCAATTCCAGCAAGAGCCAAATTTCTTCATAATTTTAGCAGTATTATGCTTCATAACTCTAGTTTCTAGAAGTGCAACTAGGTTAATATGTTGCTTCCTCAGAAAAGATCTAACCTCAATGATTTTCACAGGGTCATTGATCCCCCTGATGTTCTAAGAGCAGAACATAATCATGTGAGGTATATATCAGCTCCCTCACCAGTCACCTCATCATCCTCTTCACAAGTGGGAGAAAGCAAACAATAAGTGTTCTGCATTGGAGTTGGGCACATTAGAGCTTTCCCCTTATCTCTTGTCCTCTTAGTAACAATTTTCCATTTTACAGCCTAAGAAGAGTTTGCTTTACATGTTTCCGCAGTAGGAGTAAACAATTGTTGATTAGGTTTCTCTACAACAGAAAGTGTTCAGCTGAATAGCACCAAACTGAAGAGCAGCACCTCCTGAGTTCAGAGTTTCAGGAGCTAAACTGGAGCAGGAGGCTCAGGGTAACTTTCTTCACCCATTATTGAGTAGGCTTTTTAGCTTTAACCTGAGTCTTATCACAGTTATTTCCTACTAAATTGCATTTCTCACAATAGATAGGCCTCCAATCATACAACACTCTTTGTTGAAATACAACACCATAGGGATCCTCAATAATCACATGCTCAATGAGAGGCTGAGTAACATCAACTTCTACTAAAATTCTGGCAAAAGAAACCCTAAGTTAGTGTGTAGTACATTCATCAGCATATAATGGACTGCCAATCATACTTCCAATTCTACTCAGTGCCTGTTCACCCCAACAATTCAAAGGGATGTTAGGAAGTTTAACCCAAAGAGGAATTACTTTCAGAACCTCCTCATGAAAATTAAACTGTGGAGACCAAGTCGTAACAATAATAGGCTTACCATTGAGAAGATGAGGACCAACGATTAATATCTCATTGAAATTGAGCAACAAAATATCCCTCATTATGAGAAAACAATTTTGGCGCAGAGTCATTATTCCATTCAGTCGAAATAAATCATCTAAGAGCAGCTAAAGTGGGATTGAATCCAACGACATACAAAATAATGGCATTTTCCCACTTCTTAGTTAATGGTTCAATCTCATATTACTTAAGTTTAGCTACTGATTTACCTAGATGATCAATACGAGTAACAAAATGAAGGGGCTGGCCTTTACGAGCTAGTTTAGCATTATCAAACAAATTATTCCATCTCAGATTATCAGAGACTTCCTCAAGATTCAATCTCCTAGAAGAAGAAGAAGGATGAGACTACCAACCTTCTCCATTGACACCGTTCCATTGGATTGTACCCTGGTAGCCTCCTTTTATTCCGATCGAGAGTTACCATTCTTCTGAGCAATACTCCCTGAACCTTCTCCACCGTTTCCTTGAGCTTGAGACCTCTTCTTTCTAGGCGCACGATAACAGGGTCACATTATCGTACACTTAAATCGCCATGGTTAGTTTAGGATGGGCATATAGGATAGAAATATCATACGTCTGCACTTAATTGTCGTGTTAAGTTTATTTCCTATCTACTAATCTGTTCAGCTGCTTTGTGTCTACGAGTATGTTAAGTTAGTTCAGTATTGTTAGTCTGTTCAGCTATTCTAGCCTGTTCAACTGTTTTTGTCTGTTCAGCTACTTTTAGTCTATTTAGCTCTTGTTAGTCTACACAAATGTTCAGTCATTTTTGTCTGAATTTTTGGATGTGTATGATTGTATGGAGTTTTGAATCATGTTTATGTGTTGAGTACATGTTTCTTATATGGTTGGTTATTGATTTATTTATTTTGTGGTTATTTATTTATTGTTGGGAATGTACGCTAAGAGTGAACGTTTGTCATTTGTAGATGTCTTACTCAACAGTAGATGGATTTAGGCATGAATGATAGTGAAGCCGACCAAGTGGGAAGTTATTACAATCTTATCCTACTTAGTGATGACGAGTCCGACACTGAGTTTGTGCTTGAGAGCCATACTAGTTTAGATGTTGGATTACGCCGTATCTTGAGAGTAGGCACTGAGAGTGATGATAACATGTTACGAGAATTCGGCAGAGCTAGAGGTCAAACTTGTAAGAATATTTATGTTGCTTTTATGGCCGGCTTATTTGATGATGTCACATAGTGAAGATGAGATTGAAGACTTTGATGAACCTTCACCTAAACGAATTCAGAGGATGACTAGAGCTGAAGAGCCAAATTTTAAATGTGCTATTGAGGATATGGATGACTTTGAAGACGAAATATTCACTCCGGAGAAGTACAAGGAAAATATGGATAGGAATCATGATGTTAGTCCTTGAGGTTTATTTCGATGTCATTTTCTCTATTTACTTTAGCATTTCTTTTGAATAAGGTAGCTAAGCTACACTAGTTATTTATTTTGGTACTTTTTCATTTAAGGAATTAGATAGTGAATTCTTATTATCAATTGAGGTTTTATTATCATTATTTTGGGAGAAATAAAATATTATTTTGGTAATATGAGTTGAGCAATATTTCTTTAGTACGCTAATGGGAATTATTATACTGTATTTCTCATGGTTGGTTATTTAATCCTTGCATGATTGCCAATCGTGAATGATTGTGGAAGTAGTGGTGAATTGTTTGAGCTTGGACGTGTTCCGAATCAATTGTTTGTGCTTGGACGTATTCTAAATAAATTATTTGTGCTTGGACTTGTTTCAAATAAATTGTCTGTACTTTAGATTTATTCCAAGTAAAACTCCGATGAACATATTTTCTTTAGACGATCTTCTATGATCAATCTTTCTTTTCAATGCCTTCGTAGAATGGCAATTAGTTATGAATTGTGACTAGGGATGGCAGTGGATCTTGGACCCGCTCCAGATCCGCAGACCCAGATCCGTTTATAAGGATCTGGATCCTTGAATTTCAGAGCCCTCGGATCCGGATCCTCTTCCACAAATACGAATCCAGATCTGGATCTCATGGTGAGGACTCGAATCAGACCCGTAGATCCGTTTCTTTTTTTCCTTTGACTTTTTAAAAAAAGTTCAAAAAAACAATTGTCTCAGACAATTAAGTGTATGCCGCCTAAAGCTCAAAGCCTCACAGTCTCAAACTCTAATATTATTGCCGCTGAACGTCACTCCCTCACCCAAGTCACCCTCTCCCAGTTTCTCTTCTCTTTTCATCTGCTCAACGACTGCTGCCGGAGCCGCACTACTGTAGAGACGGACTGTTGTCATAGCTGCGCTGCTGCCGGGGCCGGGACGAACTGCGCTCTCCCTTCCTTTTTGTCTTCTCTTCACAGTTTTCAGGTTATTTCATCTTGATAATAGCTTCATCTGTCTAGTTTATAATTAGTTTTATAATTTTTTTCCCTTCAATTTCTTTTTCTATTTGTTTCAACCATTATTTAATGTATGTTGCTGAATATACTTTATAATTGTCTGAGACATGAATCAAAGCATGATTCACATAGTTATTGTTCATATCTCATTAGATTTGAAGTAGTGTTAGAAAATTAGATTTGAGATGGGAGCTACTAAAATGTATAATGGTGATTGTTCATATTTCATTAATTCTAAAAGAGAAATGAAATGGATAATAAAAGAGATTAAAAAAGCAAGAAAAAGATGAAAGAAAGTGAACCAGTAGGTAGAAGATTGGTAAATCTATTACATAATGACAGTTATTATGATGCAAGTAATGTTCAAGCAGATGCAGTTAATGTTTTGCTAGAGTATTCCTTTAGGCTTTGATGCATAAAAGGCGTAAAAAAGGCAAAGTCAGTTTTGCTACTCTGCTACCTCGAACTCTTTACCACATAATCACTATAAAAACAAAACATAATGGTAGCCTAAGTCAATTCATAGCTTGAATATCCTCATAAATTAGTATTAATAGTATGTAGTAGTTTTTTGATATATTTGTGTGAACTATTTTTTCTGTTACTTGTAGGAAATGGAAGGAGAACAATCAAATGTTAATGCAAATACGGTAAAAGATAGTCATGTAGCATCTGCTTCTTCACGGCCTACTCGTCCTCCAAAATTAAGTGAGGCCAATATCTTAGAAGAAGTGGATTCCGAATGCTTTGTTGAACTTGAAGATGATGACCATACCACTCATACTTCTAATAAGGGAAAAAGCCCAATTGAGCTGAGTAGTTGTAAACATGGTAGAAAATTCACTTCCGAGGCTTGGGAGTATTTCGAGAGGATTCTTGTTAAGGGTGTCCTAAAGGCAACGTGCAAATATTGTCCCTCCATTCTCTCTTATAATGGGAATAATGGAACTTCACATCTTCTTAAACATGCAAAAAAGGTGTGTCCGGGAAAGCATTTGAGACTTGGGGTTGGTCAACAAAAATTGAAGGTGAAAACCAAAGCTGATGGAACTACAACCTTGGAACTTAAGGAGAAGGAAAATAATGTAAAATTTGATCAAGAGAATTCAAGTAAGGAATTGGTTAGTATGGTGGTGATACATGAATATCCTTTATCTATTGTGGACCACATCGGGTTTAGGAGATTTGTAAAGAGTCTCAATTCTTCTTTCAAGATGATATCGAGAAACACTTTGAGGATTGACATAATGAAAATGTATAATGAAGATAGGAGTTCCCTTAAGGCCTTGTTAGCACATAATGATTGTAGAATTGCAATAACTACCGATATGTGGACTGCATCGAATAAAAAAAAGGCTACATCGTCGTGACTTTGCACTTCATTTATCAACAATGGGCTCTTCGCAATCGAACTTTAAGGTGATGAGCTTATTATTTATATTATGTAGAATTCCTCTACTTTAATAAATGCTTTTGTTTTTAATTTTCTATTTGCTAGTAACATGTATATTTTATTTATTTGCTAGTAACATGTATATTTGTTTATTAGGTTTTGTTTTGTGTTATGTCCACATACAAAAGGAGTTCTTGCAAAGATTTTGATGGATTGTTTGTCTCAATATTCATTGGAAAAGAAAATTTCATCGGTGGTAGTTGATAATTGTAGTACTAATGATGCAATGATGAGTATTGTGTTAGAGAATTTGGAAAGTATTTTTTGGTGTTAGGTGGAGATTTTTTGCATTTGAGGTGTAGTGCTCATATTTTAAACTTGATTGTCAAAGATGGTTTGCAAGTGATTGATCCCGCTATTGAAAAAGTTCGAGATTGCATTGTATTTTGGATGTCTACACCTAAAAGAATTGAGAAATTTGAGGAAGCATGTCGTCTTTTGAATGTGTCTAAACCTAAAAGGGTTGTTCTTGATTGCAAAACTAGGTGGAATTCTACTTACTTGATGCTTCAAACGCTTTGCCTTTCAAAGATGTTTTTACTAAGTTGAAACGTTTGAATAAGAGGATCAAGTTTGTTATTCCTAGTGAAAGTGATTGAATGTTGGCCGGTCTTATTTGTGAGAAGTTGGAAATTTTCTACAAGGCTACTAAGGTTTATTCGGGTAGAAATCATCCTACTTCTAATTTGTTCTTTCGAAAAGTGTGTGAGATCAAACTTGCTTTGAGGCTTGGGTGCAAAGTGATGTTGACACTATTAAAATGATGGCTAAGAATATAATTGAGAAATTTGACAAGTATTGGAACCATATTAATGGAATTTTGACCATTGCTACCATCTTGGATCCGAGAAATAAAATGGATTGTGTGGAGTATTATTTTAGGAGATTGTATCAAGATAGTGCCGAATTTGAGTTGGCCAATGTGAGAAGGAATCTTGATAACCTTGTTGTTGATTATCAAAGGAAAAATGAATGTAGCAAAGGGCAAGAAACATTATAAAAAGGTGTTGGAAAACGAGGGAGTGTTGAGATTTGTGATGATGATGGAGAGGATGAGTATGCTCAAGCTAAGAGAACAAAAACAAGAAAGGTTAATGTAAGAGGTGAGGTGGAGCATTATTTGGAGGATGACCCCATTGCCGAAAATGACAACTTTGACATTCTTAGTTGGTGGAAAAGGGATCAAATGCATCCAACTTTGCAAAAACATTGCCAAGGACATTCTTGCTATTCCCTTTTCTTCGGTGGCTTCGGAAAGTGCTTTTAGTATGCGTGGTAGAGTGGTTAGTTCTCACCGTTCTAGGCTTCACTCTCAAACCGTGGAGGCATTGCTGTGTTTGCAAAATTGGATGGTTGATGACGTTAAAGGTATAACTACTTATCTAGTTATTATTTCACTTGTTTTTTTATTCTCATATGTTAAATTTTAATATTTTTTTTTAAAACTAAGATTCTATGGAAGGCACTCATGCTTGTTCTACCGTTACCGAAGATTCCGAAGAAGATGGAGATGTAGTTGACCTCATTGATATGGTAAATGGTATAATTATATTTTCTTACTTTATTAACATAAGTGTATATATTTATATACTTTTACTAACTTTCTTTCCATTTTCTTATTAGGATGTTGATGATGTTGAAACTGCTAGTGATGTGGACGATTATCCTTAAAGTGTTGAAGGCTTTGGACAAGAATATTGAATATTTTGCTTGTGGAAACTAAAACTATTACTTACATTTAATATGATGTAATGATTAGTTAATTTATATTAGTTTGAAATCGTGTTATTAGTTTTGAATTTGGTGATGTTGAACTATGTTTTTATGCATTGAGAATTTGAGATGTTGGCAGGTACTCAAAAGTTGAATGTTTTTAAATGTAGGAATGATGCCATGTCGATAGTTCGGCAAATATGTATCTAATATTAATGTCTTCGTGCTTTTGATAGTTTTATTTAACAATAAAAGAGAATAAAAAAAAAAGAAACAAGAACTCGACCCAGATCCGTAGAACCGCAGATCTCATGGATCTGGATCTGGTTCTTGTTTATTTAGATCCGTTGGATCCGGTCCAGATCTGGGTCCAACACTTGGGTAATGAATCTGGATCTGGTATTACCAAGATCCGCTCCAGATCCGGCCCATTGCCATCCCTAATCGTGACCTGAAATGGGACGCATGTGTTTTTCATAGGTTACGCAGTAGAATGGCCAACAACGATATTGCCCTAGCTTCTGCCATTCGTCTTTTGGCAGAGAGATTGACTCAAGAGAGAACAGAACGTCCTGACACTACAAGTGAGATGTTTGAGAAGCTGGCTAAAGATAAGCCGCCTTATTTTAAGGGACAGACTGACCCTACTTTTTTAGAGAGTTGGATTAGAGAATTCGATAAGATCTTTGGAGCCGTTAATTGCCCTGCGACAATGAAGGTAGATTAGGCCGTGATGTATCGAAAAGATGAGGTTGATTATTGGTGGAAGGAAAACGGGACTAGGATTAGTGCCGAAGTCGATTTCAATTGGGATTCCTTTACCACTTCTCTTAGAGGAAAATTTTACCCTGCTTCATGAGGAAACAAAAGGGTCAAAAGTTCATTAACCTTAGAATGGAGAGTATGTCTATTTCTGAGTACTACAACAAGTTTATAGCTTTGTTTAGATTTGCACCTGAGGTAATTAACACTGAGGAGTTGAAGGCTCAGAGATTTGGGCAAGGTTTGACTAAGGAAATTCAATTGGGGTTAGGAGGTGAAACCTTTACATACCTAAATATTGTGTATGGGCGAGCTGCTTATATTTATGGACTGTAGACTAGGCGTGATAAGAAGAATATTGCCCTAGGAGATAACAGAGATGATGATTTATGAATTGTGGTAAGTGTTCCTTAGTATTTGGGAAGTAGGATAGTTTTTCTTCCTATTAAAAGTCTAAAGCCAATCCATTCCTAGTGATTCTTGTGGACTGGCTAAGTTCTTATAAAGCCAAGATAGATTGTGAAGCTCAGAAGGTAGTTTTGAAAAGTCCTTTGGGGAAAGTCGATTTCGTACCGACATTTTGGGAAACCTAAGAGTTTTCGGATCATTTCTGCTGTGCAAGCTGAGAAATTGATAAGGAAAGGTTGTGAGTTGTTCTTGTGTAGTGTGCGAGATGTAAGCAAGGAAGATGAGTCGATAATTGAGAATGTACCTATCATGAATCAGTTCTTAAATGTGTTTCCAAGTGAGATTTTTGAAATGCCGCCTAAGAGAGGCGTTGAGTTTAGCATAGACTTAGTTCCTGATACAACACCTATTTCGAAAGCACCTTACAGGATGGCACCTCCTGAGATGAGTGAGTTGAAGACGCAATTGCAAGAATTGTTGGAGAAAGGTTACATTAGATCTAGTGCATCACCTTGAGGAGCACCAATTTTATTTGTGAAAAAGAAGGATGGTAGTATGAGGTTGTGTATTGATTATCGTGAGTTGAACAATGTGACTATTAAGAACAAGCATCCTTCGCCTTGGATAAATGATCTTTTCAATCATTTGAATGGAGCTAGTATTTTCTCGAAGATTGATTTGCGTTCAGGGCGTCATCAACTGAAGGTAGCCGATAAGGATATACCTAAGACTACTTTTAGGACGAGATATGGTCATTCTGAGTTTACAGTGATGCCATTTGGGTTGACCAATTGCACCTGCAATATTTATGGACTTGATGAATAGGATTTTCCATGAGTTCTTAGAAACGTTTGTCGTAGAATTCAATGACGATATTTTAATCTACTCAAAGAATGAAGAAGAGAATGATGAGCATTTGAGGATGGTTTTGGAGACGCTTAGGAGAAATCAATTGTTTACCAAGTTCTCTAAGTGTGAGTTCCGTTTGATGGAAGTAGCATTTTTGGGTCATTATGTATCTAAGGAAGGAGTTTTTGTGGATCATGCCAAGATACAATCCGTTAATGAGTGGCCTAAACCGAAAAATGTGTCTGACATAAGAAGTTTTCTGGGATTAACTGGTTATAGGTTTTTGAAAGATTTCTCGAGGATACCGAGACCTATGACTACTTTGATGAAGAAGCAGTGGAAGTTTGATGGAATGAGAAGTGTGAGGAAGCCTTTCAGATTTTGAAGGACCGTTTAACCTCTGCACCTGTTTTGACTCTGCCCGATTGGAATGATGGATTCGAGATATATAGTGATGCTTCAATGAACGGTTTGGGATGTGTGTTACAGCAAAATGGGAAGGTGATTGCGTATGCATAGCTTCAGTTGAAGTCGTATGATTCTAATTACCCTACCCATGACTTAGAGTTAGGTGCTATTGTGTTTGCACTGAAGATTTAGAGACATTTTCTCTATGGAGCGACTGTGAATATATTCACCGACCATAAGAGTTTGAAGTATATTTTCACTCTCAATATGAGACAAAAGAAGATTGTTAGAGTTAATCAAGGATTATGACTTGGATATCCAGTATAAATGAAGGGAAGGCATGGGGCAGTGAGATGAGAGAGAGGGGGAGGAATGGCAGCCGTCGGGGATAACACCGTCGAAGCCACCGGAGGAACCAGCACTTCAGCAGGGCAGTTATCACCCTTCCTACAAAACCATCCTTGTCAACCACAACACCAACACTACTAGCACCATACAAGCTCTCCCACACCCGCAACCACAACCACAACCACAACTGGCTACAACCCCACAACCCAACCTACTGAACTCTGCACCCCCAAACTTCAACCCCAACTCTGAAATTTTCATACCTATTCCATCCGATATTGCGCTTGAACTGACAGCGGAGTGGGAAAACTCAATCATCTTCAAGGTTGTGGGAAAGTCCTTCTCAGCCGACTTCATCCTACGTAGGATCAGGAAACTTTTGAATTTAAACTCTAATATCCCCATCCTTACCCTGGGAAGAGGCTTCTTCATCATCAAGAGCCAGACAGCTGATCTAAAAGGAAAAATTCTACAAAAGGGACCATGGTTCATCAATGGCTACATCATTTCAACCTTCCCCTGGACTCCGGGTTTCGAAACCTCTCAAGCCACGATAACGGTAGCACCAATATGGGTAACGATTACAGAATTACTTATCGAACTTCACAACAGAGGAATCATCACATCGGTGGCTAACTCCTTAGGCCAACTTATTGGATTCGGAAGGAGGAGCTTCGAAAGTCTTAACAAACCTCCATCTCCTTCCATATCATGCGCACCCTGGCCAAACCCCTCAAAAGCACGATACGGTTCGGAGAGTGTAAACAGAGCTTAATGTGGCACGACATCCCAGACTTTTGCAATCTCTGTTGTTGCATTGGCCACAATAATGCTAAGTGTCGTTTAAGGAACAAGGAAGAGGAAAAGGAAACTAAACAGGATGGAAACACCAATCTACAGAAACAGTCATCGAGACCAGCCAATCTGCAAGAATGGCATGAAGTCAAGGTAAAGAAACACAGTTACAGAGAGAAGTTAGACCTAATTCCACAAAGGTTAACTACAACAGCTTAATAGCTTCAATGTGCTTAGCGAGTCAGATGATGCGCCCACGTCGGAGAGCCAGAACGAAACAAGCACCACCCCACACGTCGCAAAAAAGCAAAAACTAGTTTGGAGGGAAAAATTCTCAAAAAACAAAGTCGGAAATTCAAATTCCCTAGTGCTACCACGTGAGTTGGCATGTGCAGCTCCAGCGTGTAATGTAATAGCCATTAACAATCTACTGAGTCCAATGGGGAAGAGACACATGGATGATCTTATCCAAATCTCTCTCAGAAACGAAACTTACCCCTTCGCCCCTCAGTTTTCTAACCAAACCCTAATTCTCTTAGATTTCTCCGCCCCACTCTCTACCAAGCACACTCTCCCTTCTTCTTTCTATTACAACCAACTCACCCTCAACAACCTCCATACCCAAATCAACTTCAATGGATCCGGAGCAACAACAATTTCTCCAAGCTTTCTTCCAAACCCGCGAACCGGCTTTTCAACAACCATACCAAATTCCGTCTATCTCACCACCAACAGATGTCATCAAAACAAAATGCGAAAACACACCAAAATATCTCTCCTTCTCGGAAAAGCCGATTATCACCCAATCGGAAATCAACCCCAATAATTGTCGTTTTCTGATTCGAGCCCCAAACAACTGGATCGTTGTGCAACCACATTTGATGAGGAAATTCATAGACAACTATCGTAGATCTGCAAGGATTATGTCCAGTGGTAGCCAACATAATGAGGGATTGGTTTACAGCACAACCGATGGAAACTATGGAGATAATCAGGGAGGACTGCTTATTCTTGGTGGATCCGGCGCCGATCTTGCCTCTATTGAGAACAGACTATTTTTTAACCTCAGGATTGAGCATCTTCATGGACAGTCACACAAACGCAGTATTCCTGGGGCACAGGAACATGAAATTTCACTCACTAGCAGTCTTCCTAAACTCGATAAAATAACCATTAGACAGATCAGAAAACTCGGCAGAAGAAGTGGAAAGGAGCCCTTGGGAACTCTCGGCAACAGAGTTCGAACTGCAACCTCTACAGGAGGGAGAAACCTTCATCTTTGTGATAGGGAAAGTGATGAAGAGGAGAGGAGAACAGAACAGGGGAGGATCATTCCAACCAAGAGAGGAATTACCTGCTCATATGTCTATCTTAGCATGGAATACAAGGGGCATCTCTAGGCCTAGCTTCAAAAACAACTTCTTGCATCTTGTTCAGGAACACAACCCAGACATTGTGTTCCTCTGTGAAATCTGCACCTCCATCAAAATGCCTTGCGAATCATAGAATCTCTTCCCTTTGATGATCACTGCCTGGCTCAACCAAGAGGTTTCTCGGGAGGCTTCCTCGTCCTGTGGAATTCATCTAGAGTGGACTTTACCACTGTGGGGAATGACATCCACATGATCCATGGTGTTGACTAGGTACGTGCTACTAATTCGACCTTATTTCTTTCTTGCATCTATGCTAGCACCGTTTTTGAAAGTAGACTAGAAAGCTTGGATAACCTAAGATCGATTGCTAGTAAGTTGAATCTTCTATGGTTAGCAGTAGGAGATTTCAATTAAATGACTTGCCACTCTGAAAAATTTGTGGGGAAACCGCTCAAAAACAAACAAATGCAAGCATTTAGAGACTCTCTGAATGAATGTGGACTATCAGACTTGGGTTTCACTGGGATAAAATTCACTTGGACTAATAAACAAAAGAAGAAACCACTGATGGAACGTCTAGATAGGGCAGGGTCCAACTCTGAGTTGATTTCTCTCTTCCCTGATTTAGTAGTGCACTCCTTAACTAGAGCTAGCTCTGGCCACAGCCCTCCATTGATGAATCTCCAAAGTCAAATACAAAAAAGTAAACAAATGAAATTCTTCGAACTTGAACCTCTTTGGTACCTTGATCCAAACTTCATTAACCTAATCACTATCTTTTGGAACTCCACAAATGGTATTCTAATAGACAAACTGAAACTCCTAGATAATCACACTCAACCTTGCGCAGCTGATAGGTTTGGAAACATCTTTAAGAGCAAAAGGGAATTGTGGCTAACCTCAGGTGATAGAAATACAACCTATTTCCACAACTCTGTCATTAGGAGAAGAAGGAGGAATAAGATCACTAGTCTTAAAAATGAGGTGGGGAGGGAGTTCAAAACCAACAAAGAGATTAAGGAACATATCTGATCCTTCTACTCTGACCATTTCTCTACTGAGAAATCTAGTGTTCTTAGAACCTCTAGGATCTATGGTAATATCAATTTGGCTTACATCCCCTGCCCGAGAGAGATTAGGAATGCTGTGTTCAGCTCTAGTCCCTTGAAAGCACCTGGGAAAGATGGGTTTCACAATTTCTTTTCCCAAAAACATTGGCATGATGTTAAGCATGATCTTTTCCAATTCTTCTATAATGTGTTTCAATCCAAAAACTTAGATACCGCCTTGAATGAAGCAATTGTCACACTCTTACCCAAGGTGGAACTGTAATATCCGAGAAAAATTAAACGTTCTTAATTAAGCAAAACTCGTAATTAATTAAAATTTTCTTTAATAATATATATACGTTTATATATAATGCGACTTATTTAATTTATTAACGTTAAATAAACTTAAGTTATTAAAATCAATTTCATAATTGCTAAAATAATGGTTTAATATAAAGTTATTAATCTTAAAGTTATAAGTAAAAAGGTTTATAAAATTTATAAGTAGAAAGGTAGTACTAACAAAATAATGAAAAAGGAAAAGAAAATCCCACTTGCAAATATTGACTCCCCAACCTTGACTTCCCCTTCTCCTTCTCCTTGAAGCTATGGAGGAAATCTGAATTTTGTTTGCTCCCCAAGCAATGGTGTTCTAGACTCTTCTCTAGTGTATATAAATTGCCATACTTCCACCTCAAACACCTCACTTGAACCCCCATATTTCCCTCCTTAACTCACTCACTCTCCTTTCTTTTTCCCCTGTTTCTTTCCCCCTCCCCTGCTTCTGTTTGTTGGTGGCTGCGCCACCTCGCCTCGCCGGAGGTCAGAAAGACGACGCCGGAGGACAACCCAAACGCCTCCACACGCCACCACAGACCACCGCGCACACCTTCTCCCGCTGCACTCACTCCCCCTCGCTTGTCTGCTCGCTGATGCTCGCTGCTGTTGCCGGACACGCCACCCCGACGCCTCCGCCTGCCACCACGCCTTCCCCTGAATATCGCCGTCCAGAAAGGGCCACCGGAGCTCTGCTCCTTCTCCCCCCGTTGTCTGTCTTCCCTGTTCAATTGAACAGAGGTAAGAAGCTGCTTGTTAGTTTACTTAGTTTTATCTCTTTAATTACTTTAAAGATATTAATACCATAAATACTAAATTATTAGTCCTAGTTAATAATTAGCCTAAATCCGACTTATAGTTAAGTAAAAATCACTTTGTTTAATTTATGTTTATATGTACTAAATTAGAAACTTTAATTAAACTAGCTAAACTTTATGAACAAATTATCTTAGTTTGTTTACATTAAGTTATTTTTTATTTTAGACCCTTTATTAGTTAAATACCTTATGTTAATTAGTCTAAATATGTTTTTAGCTTAACTAAAGCTACTTTAACTTATGTCTATATATATGTATGCTAGATAGTAAACTTTAATCAAAATTAGCTAAACCTTATGGATTAATTATCTTAGTTGTTTATTTTAAATTAATTAGTTTATTTTAAATCCATTATTAATTACATATACTATATTAGTATTGGACTTAAATTTGATTTTTAATTTAAGTATAACTACTTTGTTAAAATTATGTATATATGTACTATATTATTATTAACCTTAGTTAATCTAGCTAAAGTTAATGGATTAATTATTGGAAATTGTTCGTTATTCTCTTAAAACAATTATTTAGTTTTGGTTATAATATTAAGTTAAAGTTTTTCAATAATAGTTATTTAAAAAGTTTTAAATCAAAAGAAGCATATATGTATATTTATATAGTTTATGCCTTCAAGTCATTAAACATGAATTCTATATGAATTATAAAGTAGTAATGGTTTACTTAAATATAGCTTACTTATGCCGTATTTATAACCAAGTTATAAATCCCCTAAATCCTACTTTATAATATTAAGTTATAAACGTGTAACTATTATGTTACTATTTATTAAACGAGCCTTAATATAAAACCTCTTTGGAACTTAATAAGTTTAAATAAAGTATATAGTTAAAAGGATTCACATGAAGGAAATGGTTCGTAAAACTTAGAATAAAATATTAACGATTACTTATTAATTCATGAATAGATTAGAAAGGAAAAGGATACTACAAGCCTCCCCCGGCTAACAAGGTTTACTAAGCAGGACTTGAGGTAACGTCTACTGCTAACACCCACGATCCCTTTTCCAACTATGTTTTATGGTAATGTTTTGTTTTTAATGATGTTATTTATGGATTGCGGGATATAAAATGTTATTATGCAAACGATATTATAAATGCTTTCTGTAAATGGTTTAATGAAATATGATTATAATAAGATATGAAACATGATAAAGAAAAGTGAAAGATGGTTCTTGGCAGTATTCTCTTATGTTGGTCGTGCACGTTCCATTATGGCGGCTCTGTCACCTTCTGTTGGGGGATAATAATCTGTGACATCCGTATTATGTTATAATATATATGCCACCTTTTGTTGGGGGAAAATAATCTCCTGTGGCACGCCACCTATGTGGAGGACTTCTGTTCTCTGTGGCCTATGTTATGTTATACTTGCCAAGTTACCAAAATGAATGATATATGTGTTATGATCCTGATAAGGAAGATGATGCCATATTCTATATCTCAATGATTTCAACTGTAATGTTATATGTTTTCCAATGAATTTACGATATTTCATATCCCTCTGTTTGCAAATAAAATGAATTGAAATGAATTTACGATGTTAGGGTAGTATGTTACTGAGCCTCGGCTCATGACGTTTTGTTTTTATGTTTTAGGTACTATTGAAAGTATTGCAAGACACATGGAAAGAGTTTCTGATTGAGATCGATCATGATGATTATGTAAATAAGTTAGTTAGTGACTGGTTCGAGAAGTAGGCGTTATGTTATGTTTTAGTGAGATGTTGAGATGGTTAATGGTAAGGTAAATTAATCTATTAAGGGAATGTAGTTATTGAGTTGTATTTTTAAGAGAATTTTATTGTGGGCCCATAACCCACAAGGTTGAGGATGTTTCCGCTGCTATTTATGAATAAAGTATGATTATTGATGTTGTAATTATGGTTGATAGAAGTTAGTAACAGACCCCTAAGTTCGGGGTGTTACAGGAACACCCTGAAATAGTGAAGTAATTTAGACCTATCAGCCTTTGCCCAACCATCTTCAAATTTGTCACCAAGGTCATAGTCAAGAGATTAAGACCTATCCTTAGGAATCTGATCTCCCCAAACCAGAGCAGTTTCCTCCCTAATAGAGGCACATACATCAATTATATTGTTGCCTCAGAAGCACTACATCACATGAAAGGAAAGAAGGGGAAAAGAGGATACCTTGCCATTAAAATAGATCTAGAGAAGGCCTATGATAGACTAGAATGCGATTTTATCTTAGACTGTCTTATGAGCCATAACTTAGATCAGGATACCTGTCAACTCATCATGGCCTGCATCTCCTTGCCTCTTTCACAATCAATATCAATGGGGAAATACCTGAGAAGGTTTTACCTTCTAGAGGCATTAACAAGGAGACCCTCTGTCACCCTACGTTTTCATCCTATGTATCGAGCACTTGTCCAACCTAATTCATAGTGCTTGTGAAGAAGGATCTTGGACCCCCTTTACCTTTGAAAGAACCAAAGTTTCACTCTCACACCTTTTGTTTGTTGATGATCTGATCTTGTTTGGAGAAGCTAATACTCAAGCTGTCAGTAGCATTTTGGCAACCCTTGCACATTTTAAGGACATCTCAGGCCATGCAGTGAACCATAGCAAAAGCAAGTGCTATTTCTCCGGGGATACAACTCCCTCACAAATTCAAAATCTATCTACTATGTTGAATATGAAAGCCGGTCATGACCTAGGAGACTACCTTGGATATCCCCTAACTGATAAGATGCCTACCTACAATCATCTAGAATACCTCGTTAATACGATGAAGGACATACTAGCCACTTGGAAAACTAAGTTCCTGAACAAAGCAGGTAGATCAACCCTCATCAATGCCACTATGAATTTTATGGCCATGTACCCCATGAATTGTTTGGCCCTACCTAAAAGATACCTGAATGAGCTAGACAAGACCATGAGAGATTTCTTTTGAGGTACCACTGAGGATAAGAGGAAATTAAATTTGGTAGGCTCGGGAAAAATCTTTGCTCCAAAGGAATAAGGAGGAAACTGGTTGTAGATCTTACCATATTCTTAAATGAGATTTCATTAACAAAAGCTTTGTTGGAAGGCCCATTCTAACAACAATATAGCAGCTAGTCTACTCAGAGCCAAATACTCTAATAGCAGAAATGGCCTCACCCCTTTAGGAAGGTATCTCATATCTGGCAGAACATTGGGAAAGGTTGGGACAACTTCACTAAGTCTGTTGTTTCGGTAATTGGGAATGGGAATCATATATCTTTTTGGTTTAATAACTGGACTAGGAAAGGAAGCCTGAGAACCCTCATTAATGGACCCCTAACCATAAGATATCTTGAACTTAAAGTCTCTAGTTGTCTTGTTGAAGGGAGGTGGGATTTCAACCAACTCTCCTTTGTTCCGCCTCCTGACATTGTGACCTTCATTCTCTATGTTTCTTCCTACCTCTGGTAATGATGAGCTAGCCTGTTCCCTTGCCCATGGGAGATACTTTAATAGCAAGACAGCCTATGCTGAGCTTTGGCCAAAACTCTTCAACAACAAATTTCACCATCAACCTCTCTAATTACCAATTTAGCCATTAACACCAATAGTTGGGAGAAACTATGGGCAACCCTTTGGCCACCTAAGGTTAATTTTTTTATTTCGTTAATACTCTGGAATGCACTTCCTGTGGAACTTACACTCCAAAGATGAGGAATTCAGGTCAATCCAAATTGCCCCTTTTGTCCAAACACACCTGAAACATGAGACCATGTTCTGAGAGACTACCCCCTAGCTCAGGAGATCTAGCACTGCTCTACACACTTACCACAACATTTTATAACATGGGGCAATGATATGTGGCTGATTAACAATCTGTTCAGTAAGGAAGAAATCAACCAAAATCCCTGGGGTGTACAATTTGGGATCAGCTTTTGGGAAATCTGGAAAAAAAACAGGAATTCTTGGGTGTTTGAACAAAAAAACAAGAGAGCACAACAGGTACAGAGTCAAATTACACAGTCAACCACAGACACAATCAAGTCCACTAGGTAGATCAATAGAGGGGGGAGTCGACTGAAATCCTAGAAATGCACCCTAACCACTGCATGGTCAAAGTGGATGCCTCATTATGCCCTAAGACACTACAAACAGGATTAGGGGGGATCTTTAGAAATGGCAATAACAGGGAGACAAAAGGCTTTTTCAAGAAAGACCAAAGCACCTGATGCTACTACTGCTGATTCATGGCCATCCTACAAGCACTAGGTTAACGTTCATCTATTTTATGACTCTAAGATTGCAGTGGAATATATCATACATCCACCATTGATTAAAGACTGGTATTGCAACTTAGCTAATATATGCAGGGACCATCCATGAAGGAGTAGAGTGTAGGATCTTGCAAAGGTTGGAAGGAAGTGCCTACAAGATGCAGATTTCTTAGCTAGATGGATAAGAGAGAAAAATTTTGTTCGTATACATTATCCAAATGTGTTCTCTTGACCATTTGTAACCAATGATTGTAAGATTAATCATACTCTACTTTTGGATATTATCAGTAGGGCTCAAGGAGCCAATCAGAATTCTTTGAGTAGCAGTATAAACAATAGTTGTAATAACTTATTGTAGTTTTTAATATATTGCTCCTTCCAACCCAAAAAAAGGGAAGGAGAATGTAGCTGCTGATGCCTTGAGTAAGAAGACGAGCCATATCGTGAATGCGTTGGTAGTTTCCGAAGAATTGTATCGAGATAAGCAAACGCCTTGAGATTATGAATCGTGGAGAGGTAGAAGCAAGATTGAGTGCTTTGTCGTTAGGATCATCGATTTTCGATGAGATCTTGGAGAGTGAAGTTGGAGATGAACATCTTAACAAGATTAAAGAAAAGATGAAGCAAGGAAAAGAAGTTGATTTTAAGATCCATAAGGATGGAAGTCTGAGATTCAAAGGAAGGTGGTGTATACCAGAAAAGTGTGAAGAGCTTAAGAGGAAGCTTATGGAGGAAGGTCACAATACTCCGTATAGTGGTGATAAGTTGTATAAGGACCTTAAGGAGATTTTTTGGTGGACGAATATGAAGCGAGAAGTCGCTGAGTTTGTGTCAAAGTGTTTGACTTGCCATAGAGGGAAGATAGATCACAAGAGACCTATGGGAAAGGTATAATCATTAGAAGTCCCTGGAAGGAAATGGGATTCGATTTATATGGATTTTGTGACAACATTGCCGAAAACTAAGACTGACAATGATACTATTTGGGTGATCTCGATTGACTAAAACTGTCGTATTTATTTCAATCTAAGAGAAATGAAAGAAGAAGCAACTTGCAAAGACTTATATTAAGCACGTCGTGAGACTGCATGGTGTGCTAAAAGATATTATTTCAGATCGTGATTCAAGATTTTTCTCGAAGTTTGGGCTGAAAGTTCAGCAGAATCTTGGAGCTACGTTGAAGATGAGTACTGCTTTTCACCTTGCGACAGATGGTTTGACTGAGAGGACCAATCAGACTATGAAGCAAATGTTGAAAGCATGTGCAATTGGTTTTTGAGGAAGTTGGGAAGACCAATTAGATTTGATTGAGTTTTCATACAACAATAGTTACCATGTGAGCATAAAAATGGCTCCCTTTGAAGCTTTGTATGGACGGAAGTGTAGAAGTCCTATTTGTTGGAATGACTTTAGTGAGAATATAGTCCTAGGGACTGAATTCATTGAGGAGACCGTTAAGAATGTGAAGTTGATTCAAGATAGAATCCAAGCTGCCCAAGATAGGCAAAAAGTTACGCTGATTTGAAAAGGCGTGAAGATGAGTTTGCCGTTGGCGATAATGTGTTTTTGAATATCTCACCGACAAAAGGTATTAAGAGACTTGGTAAGAAAGGCAAGTTGAGTGCCAAATACGTTGGTCCGCATTAGATTTTGCAACGAGTTGGTAAAGTAGCCTACAAGTTGGCTTTGTTGATGGAATTCGAGACGATGCATGATGTGTTTCATATCTCACAGCTTAAGAGGTATATTCCTGATGAGAATCATGTTCTAGAACCAGAAAGAGTTCATATTGATAGTAGCCTGATACGCTAAAGTAGTATCACCTATTCAAAGAAAATTCCTACAGTCCTCAACTATGGTAGTCAATGGAAGCAGGGTCGAATCCACAGGGAGACAGAGTTTCTATATTAATATTCAACCAACTAACTACTTCAGATGAAATCAGAGAAGATTAACTGAACTAATAATTAAACTAAGGAAGACAAGTATTAAACTGAGGATTTAACTATGGAATAAAAGCCTGGGGTATTAGGTCGGTCCACCATGCTTATACCAATCAAATAGGGTCGACTACTATCAAAACTTAAGTCAAGAGTCGAGGGATTAGAGCATGTGCTGAGCTATGGTTAAGTCTCAACGCTCGTAGTTCAACATACGCCGTATGTTCACTAACGTAATCAGAACTACTGATGTGTCCTAAGCCTCTAATCGTAAGATGGATCTGTGCAGACAACTATTAACCACAAGTAATCAATGAAATTAGCCACTAACATTAATCACTAATGAAGAACAAACCACACCACAATCACTCTAATCAAGCCCTAGAAATCAATAGGAATCTAAACAACAATCATGGTATAAACATGGCTTCCCTATCTAACACCCTAGAAAGAGAACTACTCAGACATGATCGCATTGATAATAACAAAGCTAATTGGAAACCCTAATAATTGCATCATGAACTAATTGAATAATCAACAATTAAACTAGAGCAATTAAGAAATAGTAACAAAGCAATAAGAAAGAAGATTACCAATTTGACAGAAAGCAGTAACTTTAATTGAATTGAATCCAGGTTCTATCGCCTCTACAATGGAAACTAACTTTAAGAGCTCTCCAATTGTTCAAGATAATGAAAGATACATGTAAAAATAACCTAAAAGGTATTTATAGTCTTCTAAGAAAGCAAAAAGATAGAATGGAAAAGACGCAAAATCGCGTCCTCCGTGTCTTCCACCCGATCGGGCCTGGGAACAATCTTTCAGTAGCAGAAAATAGTGTGCGCCCGATGGGATCGGGCGATGAGCACCCGATCGGGGCCGCAACACCAGCACCCGATCGGGCAAGTATGCCCGATGACATCGGGCGAAGCTCCTTCTTCATCATCTTCAAAATTAGCCAAACAGTCTAAGTATCAGTCCACCCGATGGGATCGGGCAACGCTGCCCGATCGGGCGGAGAATCTGAACTTTTGGGCATAGAAGATCATACCCGTTCGGGCGGTGTGTTGCCCGACCCGATCGGGCAGAGCCTTACTCTGGCTAGCTCTTTACTTGGCTTCAGACGCCAAGTATCATCAAAAATCCTTCTTCAAGGAGGGGCTTGAATGCAACCTCGAGACCGCCTACATTCCTCATAACCTTCAGCTATATTGTGGTGATCAAAACGCCAAGTAAATAGGGAGTTTTTCCCGAAAACCTGCAAAACGATATGAAACAAACAAACCATAATTATATCAAAATGGTTAGCATAAATAGCTCCTAAGAGCGTCAATACCACACAATTTAGCTTGTAAAGGGAGGGAAAAACTCTAGAAATCAATATATCAAATTCCCCCAAGCTAAACCTTTGCTCGTCCTCAAGCAAATAGAACATGATCATGGAATAGATTGCCTCACCCCATAGATAAAACAATCCAAGCTCAAAAACATTTTCAAGACGAAGAACCGTTCAAGCACGCATAATTCAAGTTCGGCTAATCAAATTCATCCAACCACCAATCATCCAAGCAATTCATCAAATTCATGCGGCTACGTGGCATACAAATCTTGAAAAGGTGCTCCCAATAGGTATCACTCCTCTCAATTTTGTGGCAGGCAAAGAATGTGCCCGAACACTCACCAACCCGACCATAAATGCCCTTCCCACTCACACTCTCATGTGTTTAAGAGGGTAGAACGACGCTCATCCTAGTCAAGTCGACTCAATTGGCAAACATACTCTTCAATTTTGACAAACTGACTTAAAAATCAATCCAATTAACAATGTAAACACAAGCTCAACAGGACTTTGTAGGGTTGTAATGGTTCTTAGGTAAGAGGTAGGGGTTAAATTTAGGAAATGTGGTGGAAAAACCAAGGATGGGGGAGCAAAGATTTCTTCAAACAAGGCCTAAGAGGCCCAAACGACTCCCAATAACACCATATATCCACAAGACAACTCCCAACTCATATGAATCAATGTAAGCTCACAACATACCCAACTTTCAAGCAATATAGCACAAGTATTTTTTTTCTTTGCAAACATACGTGAATGAAGGACTTTGAATTCTTTTGTACTTATTTTTTTCTTTTTCTTTCATTTTTTTCGAACCAAGCATTCACGCAACTCTAACTTTGCTTTTCCTTTTCTTATTGTCATACTCAAACCTCATCAAAAACACTTATAATTCCCCAAGACCAAACCAAACCATGAAATCAATTTCAAACTCAACCCAACAAATGCTCCCCCAAGCTAAGCTTGGGAATAGTATCGAAATATAAAGGCCATGGGCTTATAATGAGGGTTTAGTAACACAAAACAGATTATTAGGCTCAGCGGGGCTAAGGGGTTAAAAGTATATCAGAAAATGCACTATGAGGCTCAAGAATTAGACAAAAGAACGCCTCTATCATAGCAAATGCTACAAGTCATCGAATATCAAATATGTACGAAGTCAAAATCAAGATCAATTCACCAAAGAGGAACTAACACACAGAAATAGACTGGATAATGAAATGAATCCAATAGGCTTACAAAGAGTCCTCACAATCTAACTAATTCAGGCATGCAGCAAAAAGTAGTATGATATAATCAGAAATTGCTCGAAATCAAAGTAGTCAAACATCAAATCAAAGCCTCAAAATCACAAATGCCCAGCTATCCAGAAAACAAAGTCAAATCATTTTCAATAAAAGCACAACGAGGGGCACAGGGAGGCAATCAAACCAGTCATGATCAATCATATATTTTTTTTTCAATTTTTCAATTTTTTTCCAAAGCTGTAAACTATCCTATCAAAGCTTTAAAACTATACTAGAAAGCAGTAAAACTACACTAGAAAGCAGTAAAGAGAGTATCTACAGTGGGAGATTCTCCCCCAAGCTGAACGATGCAATGTCCTCATTGCAACGAGGGAGAGGAGAGAACAAAGGCATCAGCCTCCCATATCATCATCAGTGGGGGCACCAAAGAAGCCACCACCAGACATATCACCTCCATCCGGGTAACCACCACCAGTAGGATCAGCTGAAAAACCACCCATACCTCTAACAAAGCCACTAGCACCTGTATCAAAATCGCCACCTAGACCACTAGCCCCTAGACCAAAGTCTCCAAGGGAGACGGACTGTCGTGCAGGTTCTCCTCCTCATCCTCTGCCATGTCATCAGTCATACCGGCAGGCTGGCCATAACTCGGGTTCCAATTGTACCACGAGGGGTGTTATCAACTGCTCAACAATGCCACGCCTGCAATAGTCATCGTACAGAGGATAGAGGGCGAAGTGCTGATCCTCGGCCAAGGTATCTACTCGTCTCCCCATATGATCAAAATGGGTGTAGAGTTCGTCAATGCGAGTACCATATCCCGCTAGGGTGGCAGTATTTTCGTTGACCATCTCTTCCATCCGTCCCATTCCCGCTTCCATTCGACCTAGAGTCGACATCATGCCTGTAAAGTCAAAAGTGTGCGGGGGATGGGGAGGATGGGGAGGAGCAGAAGTCAAAGATCGGCGTATGACGCCTATGGTATGAACGGCGATGGGGCTTGGGGTCAGGGACAATGAGGTCAACTCCCTCTATAGGGAGTAGGTAGCTCTCCTGACGAGGCCGCAAGCGGGCTCTAGGGTCGGGCAAGGTGATGGACTTTTTGGATTTAATCTTCCACTGAAATCTCTGGTCATGTAGGCGGTGGAGGACCTTGAGGGTGTCAAGGTAGGTAAGGTCTATGAGGGTAGGGCCTGAGACAGGGGTACGCTGGGTTTCATCAAAACCGGCAATTAGCCGGGCAAACAAAGTAACCAACCCCCCGTTTACTAGCCGCCTAAGGGTCCAAGTACCGTCATCCCGAAGTCTCGGGAGCGAGTTCCAGATACGCTCGAACTGGATAGCTACGTGGTGGGCTAAATTATATTGAAATGATTCTCTATAGCCCTTGGCGACGTCGCTAAATTATATTGAAATGATTCTCTATAACCCCCGCAAATTCCCGAAGGGTGAGTGAATGTTCTTGGTTCAATAGACGGTAATGGACATGGGTAACTGGCCCGGCCGTAGGCTTAGTAAGACCAAAACTACTGAAAAATTCATAGACCAATGGAGCATAAGTATTAACATGCACATTATACAAGGATTCCATACCCACAATTTTCATGAAATCTTTAAAATCTTCAGTCAAACCCATTTTAGCTAAAAGTTCGACATCTAAAAAATGAGTAGGGAGTACCTCACGTTTTTTGAAGCGTAGAAACTTCTCTCGGTGTTGATCATCCCGGAAAATGATTTCCGGATATTGTGGATCTCTTGGGACTTGTGGTGGTAGTGGTGGTGGTGGAGGAGTAGCTTCCCTCCTAGATCTCGAGCCTTCGCCTCGAATTAATCGCCTAAACTTGCTTGCCATTGACGATTATTGACCTTTGAACCCTTTGCTAACACAAAAATGGAGTTTGGTTGAGTGGTGAAGGGAAAAGAGAACGGTAGGATGATTTTTGTGAGTGGTAAATGGGAAAATAGAGGATGAAAGGAGAAAAGAAGGAGGTTTTATGGAGTTTTGAAGGAAAAAGAGGGAGATTGAAGGAGAAAGGTGGAGATTTAATCAAGGTTTAGGGTTTGAGAGGTTGATTGGGGAGGTTGAAGATGAGTAGAGAGAGTGAGATGAGAGAAAGAGGTAAGGAATATGTGGTAGAAAAGAAGTGAAGGCCGAAAATTATTCGGTATTTCTGGTCGCAGGCCCGATCAGGTACTCTTTGCCCGATCCGATCGGGCGGAGCATATTTTGTACCTGTGCAGTTTTGTTCACCACCCGATCGGGCAAGCCATCAGGCAACGTATTTATGATCGGGTGCCAGGGTTTCGCACCCGATCGGGCAATGGTTGCCCGATGCCATCGGGTGGAGCACCTTTTTGTCGTCTGAATTCTGACCATCACCCGATCGAGCAAGCCATCGGGCATCTGAATTTCCATCGGGTGCCAAGGTCTCGCACCCGATCGGGCACACCTTGCCCGATGCCATCGGGTTGCCTTCTTTTCTGCTACTTCAACTTTATTGTGACCACCCGATCGGGTGGTGTTCACCCGACGCCATCGGGCGAGCTCCTGTTCAGTAAGTAGCTCACCTTTTTGCTAAGTTGGGGCGATAATGGCCAAATATCTGCTCAAATAGCACGTCTGCACATCAAAACTCATAATCTAGGAGCTCATTAGTACCCTCACGCTCTCTCACATGCTACAAACTACGAAACAAAGAAAAAGAAAAACTAACTAAGGGATACGGGTTGCCTCCCGCAAAGCGCTGGTTTATGAAGGTCCCGCACGACCATATTACCTATCTAATCAGATGAATCAAGTGGGGAGGGATCGAAGCGAATCTCCTCCACACAACCAACAAAAGCACCCTCATGGTACAGCTTCAGACGTTGTCCATTTGCCTTAAACTTCTCTCCTTTTTGGTTGACAACCTCGATGACACCATGTGCCTTCACTTATGTCACCTCGAATGGTCTAGAACATCGAGATTTGAGCTTTCCAGGAAACAATCTCAACCTGGAATTGAACAATAAGACCTTGTCGCCAACCTTGAACTCTCTTTTACCTATCATTTTATCATGCAACTTCTTCATTTGCTCTTTGTAGAGCTTGTGATTCTCATAAGCATCCAAACGGAGCTCATCCAACTCATTGAGTTGAAGAAGTCGTGCTTCACCTGCAGCTGTCAAATCAAGGTTAATCTCTTTGACCGCCCACGCAGAAAGATACTTCATTTCCACTGGTAAATGGCAAGCTTTGCCATAAACCAGTCGATAAGGTGTGGTACCCAAAGGAGTCTTAAGAGCAGTGCGGAGCGCCCAAAGAGTATCATCAAGTTTCAAGGACCAATCTTTTCTAGCTTTAGTGACAAGTTTCTCAAGAATCTTCTTAATCTGCCTATTAGACACTTCTACTTGACCACTAGTCTGGGGGAGGTAGGCTAGACCGACCTTGTGGGTGACTCCATGTTTTTTCAATAGGGCCTTGAAGGTGCTCTTATGAAAGTGAGAACCTCCATCACTAATTACAACACAAGGGACACCAAAACGGGGAAAGATTATTTTCTTAAACATCTTCATCACAACCTTAGAATCATTGGTTGGTGATGCTGTAACTTCTACCCATTTGGTCACATAGTCGACAGCCACTAAAATATACCTATTCCCACAATAGATAGGAAAAGGTCCCATAAAATCAATCCCCCACACATCAAAAGGTTCGACCTCTAGAATCCCACTCTGTGGTATCTGTTGCCTTTTTGAAATATTACCCGTCCTTTGGCAAGCATCACAAGACAAACATAAGGCACGGGCATCTTTGAAAATAGAAGGCCAATATAAACCACTATGTAAAACTCAGAAACCAGTCGCTTGGGAACCTAGATGGCCACTAGAGGGCATACTATGACAATGTAGCAAAACACCTTCCATGTCCTGGTTAGGAATGCAACGACGGAACATTTCGTCGGAGCATTTCCTATATAGGAAAGGATCCTCCCAAAAATACATTCTAGCCTCATGATAACACTTTTTTCGTTGCTGATATGTAAGATTGGGAGGATGGAAACCGCTAACACAATAGTTTGCAAAATCAGCATACCAAGGAGATTTAGACGACACAGAAAACAAATGATCATCAGGAAAAGAGTAATCTATAGGAGGGTTAGAAGGTGATCCAAACCTCAACCTAGAAAGGTGGTCAGCGACCACATTCTCAGCACCCTTCTTATCCTTTATTTCCAAGTCGAACTCTTGTAGCAAAAGAATCCATTTGATGATTCGAGGTTTGCCTCCTTCTTGGCCATCAAGTACTTCAAAGCCGCATGGTCAGTATGTACTGTAACTTTCGAACCTATCAAATAAGTTCGAAATTTGTCCAAGGCATAGACTATGGCTAGCAACTCCTTCTTTGTCGTAGCATATAACCTGGGCTGGATCCAAGGTTTTGCTGGCATAGTGAATAACATGGAGTAATTTATCCTTCCTCTGACCAAGTACTGCCCCTATCGCATAGTCACTAGCATCGCACATGATCTCGAAAGGGAGATTCCAATCTGAGGGTTGGATAAAAGGGGCAGTGATCAATGATGTCTTTATCCTATCAAAAGACTGCATATAATCATTAGTAAAATCAAACGTGGCACCTTTTAGCAACAATTGAGTAAGGGGTTTCGCAATTTTTGAAAAATCTTTGATAAACCTGCGATAGAACCCCGCGTGACCAAGGAAACTCATCACTCATTTCACATTCATTGGAGGGGGAAGTTTCTCGATCACCTCAATCTTTGCTCTATCCACTTGGATTCCACGCTCATAAATCAAGTGACCTAAAACGACACCTTCATTCACCATGAAGTGACACTTTTCCCAATTAAGCACTAGGTTTGCCTCAACACATCTTTTAAGCACTTTTGATAAATTATGCAGGAAAACATCAAAATCAGAACCATAAACACTGAAATCATCCATAAACACTTCCATGATATTTTCGATAAAGCCAGAGAATATGGCCGTCATGCAGCATTGGAAAGTAGCGGGAGCGTTACATAATCCAAATGGCATCCTACGATATGTGAAGGTGCCATAAGGACATGTAAACGTAGTCTTTTCCTGATCATCTCGATGGATGGGGATTTGGAAAAAACCAGAATATCCATCCAGATAACAAAAATAGCTATGTTTGGCTAGCCTTTCCAACATCTGATCAATAAAGGGGAGGGGGAAGTGGTCTTTAAGAGTGGCATTGTTAAGTCTAAGATAAACAATGCACATACGCCAGCCTGTGACAGTCCTGGTAGGAATTAAATCACCTTTTCATTTTCAACAACAGTGGTCCCCCCTTCTTGGGAACCACTTGCACAGGACTGACCCACTTCGAATCAGAAATTGGATAAATGATCCCTGCATCGAACAGTTTCATAATTTATTTTTTCACCAGCTCTTGCATATTAGGATTCAAACGTCTCTGAGGTTGAATGCAAGGGCGGTGATCCTCCTCCAGATTAATACGATGCATACAAAAAACAGGACTAATGCCCTTCAAATCATCAATACTATACCCAATAGCCTTCTTGTGCATGCGAAGCACGGTAAGCAAACTTTTCAATTGGCTATCTGTGAGTTTGTACTGACAATCACAGGACATTCTTCCTTATCACCTAAAAATGCATACTTCAAATGAGAGGGTATTAGTTTGAGTTCCACCTTACTTACCCGAGGAGTAGAACTAGAGCATACACTTTCAAGTACCACAGTTTCCTGATCCTTCAGCTCCATGGCCCTCTAAATCAGCAAAACAGGCATCGACATCAGTATCGACGCCTAATGAATCACTATCATTCAATGCTACCTCCAATGGGTCAGTATCACGTATCTGCTGAAATGCAGACATCACAACTTTGTCTACCACATCAATCCTGCAACAAGACTCTTCAATCATAGGAGACTTCATAGCATTGGTTAGTTTAAAAGTTACAATATCATCACCAACACTTAAAGTCAAAGACCCTGACTTGACATCAATAACAGCACCTGCAGTGTAAAAAAATGGTCTGCCCAATATAATAGGAATTTGGGCATCCTCTTCCATATCCAACACAACAAAATCCACAGGAATGTAAAACTTTCCCACCCTAACAGGGACGTCTTCTAAAACACCTAGAGGGTATCTTATAGAACGGTCAGCCATCTGCAAAGTAATTTGAGTGCACTTAAGTGCCCCCCATATTCAGTTTAGTACAGACAGACAATGGCATGACAAACACGGATGCACCTAAATCACATAAAGCTTTATCAATAAATAGTGCACCTACATGACATGGGATGGCAAAGCTACCAGGATCTTTCAATTTAGGTGGAGATTTATTTTGCAAAACGGCACTACACTCTTCAGTGAGTGCGACTCTATTTACCCAACCAAAATCTCTATTTTTTGTGATCATCTCCTTCAAAAACTTAGCATAAACAGGCACTTGAGAAATAAGTTCTGTGAAAGGAACCGTTACCTCAAAGTTCATGACCATAGCCAAGAACGTACCAAGTTGTTGATCCACCTTGGACTTTTGCGTTCGATGAGGAAAAGGCAACCTTGGTGTCAAAGGTGTATCGGAAACCTTCTCCTTCTTCTTTTCTGCCTGTTCAGCTGTCTTAGATAGTTCGACATTAGACGTCGAATTCTTCTCCAAATCCTTCTCTACTACCTCCTTCTCCTTGCTAGGGGCAGTATCATCATCAACAGCCATAGGAGGAGCAGCATAAGCAGTGCGACTACGAAGAGTAACGGCGTTTGTTTGCTTCCTCTATAATGCTTGCCCTGGCAAGTGTCCCTGCTGCCTCTGAGCATTATTCTCTACCAATTGAGCAATCTGAGTCTCGAGAACTTTTATGTGCTTCTCTTGGGCTTTGTGTGCATCCTCATTGGCTTTCCGCATAGCCAACAAATGTTTCTCTTGAGCTTTCTGTGCCTCCTCATTTGTCTTTTGCATAGACAATACTAGTTTCATCAGTTCAGATGTGCTAGGTTCTTGTGAGGTTGTGTGGTGCTAGCTGGAAATTCTGATGGGCAGGTCTTTGGAAACCAGGGGGATTGTGAGAATTCCCTTGATTTTGTTAGTAGTTGGGTTTTGGGTGATTTTGTGAGTGTTGATAGGAATTTTGTGGTTGTTAGTATGAATTTTGTGGCTGTGGGTTCTGAACGTTGTTGCTTCTATAGGAGAGTAGTGGATTGTCTTTCCAACCAGGATTGAATGTGTTGGAGTAGGGGTTATTTGGCTGTCTTTGCTGAAAAGCATTCGCCTGCTCCATCTGATTCTGATCGAACTGACAATTATGGCCAAAGTGACCCTGAACCACACACCTCGCAGTAAGATGAGGTGATGGGTGCAACTGCCGACATAGCATTGATGCTCATAGGCGAAGGTGTCGAACTAGAAGACTTCATTGTTTGTAACTGCTGAGTCAACTGAGCCATATGAGAAGTAAGCAATGAAATAGCATCAACTTCAAGTACCTTCTTAGTAAGACTCCTATATGATGAATGGTCATTTAGAGCGAGATTTGCTAGGAAGTCATAACCCTCATCAACTACCTTGTCTAGAAAGACTCCTCCTGCAGACGAATCAACAGTACTCTTCGTATGGGTTTGTAGACCATTGTAAAAAGTCTGCGTCAAAAACCACTTGCCCGTATTATGATATGGACATTCCCTCTGTAAGTCTCTGAATCTATTCTATGTTTCCCTCAATGTCTCATCTGGTTCTTGGGAAAACGTGGCCAACTTGTTTCTAATTTCTGCTGTTTTTGTGGGAGGGTAGTATTCGTGAAGAAACGCAGCAGAAATCGTCGACCATTCTGTCTCAGTGATGTTGCTGAACCATCTCTGAGCTTTGTCTCTGAGTGAAAACTCAAATAACATGACTTTCACCTGCTCAGGAGTGACACCTTGATGTTTAACAATTCTGTAGAGTTGTTGGAACCTCTGTAGATGGTTGGTCTGATCTTTAGAAGGATGCCCACCAAACTGATTCTGCTGCACCATATTAATTAGTGCAGGCTTGATCTCAAAGTTGTTTGCAGCAATAGTGGGCATCTGTGGGCATGTGGGTATGCCTTCAGGATTAGGCACCCAATAAGATTTCAGCGAATTCGCCATTGGTAATGTAGAAATCTCTGAATCAGGTTTCTCTTGATCAAATTCTGCTCTAAGATCCCGAAGTATTGCTTCCGTATCGGGATCTCCAGGAATTATATGAGTTTTCTTTTGATACCTGGACATAAAAGTGAAACAACAAGATAATAGTGAGAACGGCCTCAATTGGAACGGGAGGTTCCAATGAGGAAAAAATAAGTAGGCTAATTAATCGAATAAAAACTAGAAAACTAGCCGTGTCCCCGCAACGGAACCAAAATTTGTAGGCTAAAGTCGTATAACCTATTCAAAGATAATTCCTACAGTCCTCTAACTATGGTAGTCAATGGAAGCAGGGTCGAATCCACAGGGAGACAGAGTTTCTATATTAATATTCAACCAACTAACTACTTCAGATGAAACCAGAGAAGATTTACTGAACTAATAATTAAACTAAGGAAGACAAGAATTAAACTGAGGATTTAACTATGGAATAAAAGCCTAGGGTATTAGGTCGGTCGACCATGCTTATACCAATCAAATAGGGTCAACTACTATCAAAACCTAAGTCAAGAGTCGAGGGATTAGAGCATGTGCTGAGCTATGGTTAAGTCTCAACGCTCATAGTTCAATATACGTCGCATGTTCACTAACGTAATCAGAACTACTGATGTGTCCTAGGCCTCTAATCGTAAGACGGATCTGTGCAGATAACTATTTACCACAAGTAATCAATGAAATTGGCCACTAACATTAATCACTAATCAAGAACAAACCACACCACAAGCCCTAGAAATCAATATGAATCTAAACAACAATCATGGTATAAACATGACTTCCCTATCTAACACCCTAAAAAGAGAACTACTCAGACATGATCGAATTGATACTAACAAAGCTAATTGGAAACCCTAATAATTGCATCATGAACTAATTGAATAATCAACAATTAAATTAGAGCAATTAAGAAATAGTAACAAAGCAATAAGAAATAAGATTACCAATTTGACAGAAAGCAGTAACTTTAATTGAATTGAATCCAGGTTTTATCGCCTCTACAATGGAAACTATTGAAAACTAACTTTAAGAGCTCTCTAATTGTTCAAGATAATGAAAGATACATGTAAAAAGATAGAATGGAAAAGACGCAAAATCGCGTCCTCCGTGTCTTCCACCCGATCGGGCATAGGGCCGCCCTATAATATCCGAGAAAATTCAACGTTCTTAATTAAGCAAAGCTCGTAATTAATTAAAATTTTCTTTATTTATGTAGTTATATGTTTATATATACTGCGATTTATTAAATTTATTAACGGTAATTAAACTTAAAATTATTATTATTTTCATGATTCTTAAACTAATTTCTAAATATAAATTTATTAATGTTAAAGTTAAAAGTAGGAAGGTTTATAAATTAATATTTATTTTTTAATAGAATAATAGTACTAACATATTAGGGAAATAGGAAAGAAAAACCCATTTAGCAAATGTTCGCTTCCTAACTTGGACTTTCCCCCACCTCCTTTGAAGCCATGGAGTTTCTCCACTTCATTAAGCAAACCTTTCCCCAAGCAAACCCTTCTCCAAGCAAAAATGGAGTTCTAGACTCTTCTCTAATGGCTATAAATTGCCATGTTTACACCCAAATATCACATTTCAAACTCCACTTGTTTTCCCTCTTCTCCCCATTACTCCTCCCCTCTATTCCTCTGTTCTCTTTCCCCCTCCCTGCTCTGTTTTCTACTTTGGCTGCAGCCAACACGCAGCCACCGCCGGAGCCAACTAACGCCGCCAGACACCGCCGGCCATCCACCACAGCCGCCACGAACCACCGCAGCAGCTCCTACCTCCCTCTCGCTGCTCCCTTTTCTTCTCCCATGCTGCTTGCTGCTGCCGCCAGCGCAGCCACTGGAGCACCATCGTTAGTTGCCGCGTCCCGCCGTCGCCATCTGCTGCTTTACCTCGCCGGAGCTGCCCCCTCCTCTGCTTCCCTCTTCGCTGCTCTGTTGAGCAGAGGTAACTCTTGTTACCTTATTCCTAATTTGTACTAACCTTATTTATTTTAAGTTAATTTATTAGTTAAATACTTTATAGGAATAATTGCTTTTAATAATCCTACCTTTTGGCTTTTTTAATAAATAATCCAACCTTTTGATTATTCCCTAATAATCCAACCTTTATACCTCAATTTCCTGGAGTAGACCAAAACCAGAATTAACCTATTTAACCGGTTACCTATGCCACCTGTCACGTTTTGATTGACTCTCTAAACCATATTAAAACGAGGCACGCAAAACGAGGCACTTTGAGCCATTTTTTGGCGTTTTCAACATCAGATTCGATCCTAAAAGGGCTAAGTTGACCACGAAAACCTATCCGGTGACATATTTTTTACATGGCACGCAAACCAAGGAGCAGGAAGCAAGCAAAACGAGTCTCTTCGAGCCGTTTTTTGGCGTTTTCAAAAACAGATTCATACATTACGGGGTTAAGTTGACCCCGAAAACCTATCCTTAGACATATTTTTTACACGGCATACAAACCGAGGAGCCGGAAGGACGCAAAACCAGGCACTTTGAGCTGTTTTTTGGCGTTTTCGACATCAGATTCGATCCTTAAAGGGTTAAGTTGACCCCGAACACCTATCTGGAGACATACTTTTTACACGACACATAAACCGAGGAGTAGGACGGACGCAAAACCAGGCACTTCGAGCCGTTTTTTGGCGTTTCCGACATCAGATTTGATCTTTAAGGATTAAGTTGACCCTCAAAACCTATCCGGAGACATATTTTACACGGTACGCAAACCGAGGCACAAGATGCACGCAAATCAATGCGTAGGAAGCACGCAAAATGACGCAATTCGAGCCGTGGTGGCTGGGGGATTATTACGAGAGAATGGGCCGAAAGTGGGATTATTAAAAGCAATTATTCCAAAAAAAAATTACCACTTCAACAAGTTACAGGTCACCTTGGTTTAGTGTAGGAAATTGATGTATAAAGGTTGGATTATTAGGGAATAATCAAAAGGTTGGATTATTTATTAAAAATGGCCAAAAGGTAGGATTATTAAAAACAATTATTCCTACTTTATATTAAAATTAATTAATAATTAGCCTAAATCTGAATTTTAGTTAAGTAAAATTAATTTGTTTAATTTATGTTTATATATACAAAATTATGGACTTTAATTAAACTAGCTGATCTTTATGAACAAATTATCTTAGTTTGTTTACATTAACTTATTTTATTTTATATCCATTACTAGTTAAATATCTAATGTTAATGAGTCTAAATCTAAATTTAGCTACTTTAACTTATATTTATATATATTTATGCTAGATAATAAATTTAATCAAAGTTAGCTAAATCTTATGGATTAATTATCTTAGTTTGTCTATTTTAAATTAATTAGTTTATGTTAAATCCATTATTAATTAGATACTCTATATTAGTATTAAACTTAAATCTGATTTTTACTATAAGTAAAGCTATTTTTTTAAAATTATGTCTATTTATACTATATTATAAACCTATATTAATATAGCTAAATTGAATGGATTAATCGCTTAATTTTGTTAGTTATTATAATAATTACTTAGCTTTGGTTATAAATATTAACTCAAAGTTTTTCCAATGATAGTTATTTACTTTAAAGTTTAGTTAATAAAACCAAGTTATGTAAATTATTCACTATTTTTCATGTAATAAGTTATGTTCATATAATTACTTTAGTTTAATAATAAAAGCTTATTTTGAATGTTATGGGTAGTTTTCATATTGGACTATTAATTAAGGAATCACTTTAATATTACTAATAATGTTCGCTATGTATTTTCAAGCTTAATAGAAAGAACTTATTATTATAATGTTGAAATATTTTTTATGAATTTGTATTTACAATCTATTTATGGCTTGCTAAATACTATTTATTAAAATATATGAATTCCTTTATATTGTTTAAGTAATAAAATAAATGAATACTATTTTAGTTTATTATTAGCTGAATAATAATTCTAGTGTTTAAAGAGTTATAATTAAATAAACATATACTTATATTTTATATTTTTTATGCTTTCAAGTCGTTAAACATGAATTTTATACGAGTTATAAAGTAGTAATAATTTACTTTAATAAAACTTACTTATAACGTTTTTACCTTTTAGTATTAAAAAGGATTTTGTTAGCTAAGTTATGGAGCCCATAAATCTTAGCTTATAATATAAGTCATTGATATCACGTATTTATATAGAGTTTTCTCCCTTATTTACAAGCTAATTTGTGCGTCATTGGAGCTCTTGGGAGCTATTTTGTGCGAACTATCGTATATAGTTGTGGTTTCGTGTTTTAGTGTTGAATTGCAGGTTTTAGGGAGTTTTCTCCTTATTCCCGAGCCATTTGGAAGCAACCACGACTTTACGAGATGTTACGAGGCACGTAGGATGGCTCACGAGCTTTATGGGTAGTTTAGGAGGTCCCAAGACCTCTAAACGTGAAGATTAGGAAGCCAAGAATTCAAAGGAGGTTTCCGTGCACTGATCGGGCAGAAATGGCCCGATCGGGCGAAGTATTTATGATCGGGTATGAAAGTTGCGGACCCGATCGGGCAAGGCTTGCCCGATCAGATCGGGCGAGCAACATGCACCAGACCCGATCGGGCGTAATGCACCCGACCCAATCGGGTCAAAGGCTGCTAGGTCTCGTTGTGAAGCTGCGGATGAGGCGAGCTGCTGGGCGCGTTTTGTCACCTGGCCCGATCGAGTGGCTGCCCACGGCCCGATCGGGTGGGTCGTTAAAATCAGTTTAATGCTACGCTGCTGCTACGCAAAGGCCCAGAAGACAAAGCGCTGAGTTTGGTGTTTGACCCGATCGGGTACTGTGCTCGGGCCCGATCGGGTCTGGCGCTAAATGACACGGATTTCGAGTTTTGCTTCCTATTTATAATTAGACTTGAGGGGTATTATAAATACCGTTTTCCTCATTATTTAGAGACATCTTTTATTCATCTTTCATTAGCTTTAGACTAGTTTTATTCTTCATTGTTCTTAGTTCAATTCAAACACTTTAGATTAATTTAGAGGTGATCAAACCTATTTCGATTTCAATAAAGTTCCTGCTTTTCGTCAGTTGGTATTCTTCTCTACTCTTTATCTCTTTAATTACTTTGATTGCTTAGTTTATTTATTTAATCGTTCATGATGCAATTGTTAGGGTTTCATATTAGTTTTGTCATTGTTAATTCGATCATGTCTGAGTAGTCTCTTTCTAGGGTGTTAGATAGGAAAGCAATGTTTATACCATGATTGTGATTTAGACTCTTATTGATTTCTAGGGCTTGATTAGGGTGATTGTGATGTGGTTTGTTCTTTATTGAGTAACTAACGTTATTGCGTAGTTTCGTTTGTTGCTTGTGGTTAATAGTTGTTTGCACAGATCCGTCTTACGACTAGAGGCCTAGGACACGTCAGTAGTTCTGATTACGTTAGTGAACATGCGGCGTATGTTGAACTATGAGCGTTGAGTCTTAACCATAGCTCAACATAGGCTCTAATCCCCGACTCTTGACCTAGGTTTTGATAGTAGTTGACCCTATTTGATTGGTATAAGCATGGTGGACCGACCTAATACCCTATACTTTTAATCCATAGTTTAATCCTCGATTTATTCCGTCTTCGGTAGTCTATTCTTTAGTTTAATTAATTCCTTCCTGATTTCATCTGGAGTAGCTGAATTGGTTGAATATTGATTTAGAAACTCTGTCTCCCTGTGGATTTGACCCTGCTTCCACTGACTACCTAGTTAGAGGTCCGTAGGTTTATTTTTGATTAGGCGATACGACTAAAACCTATCAAATTTTGGCGCCGTTGCCGGGGAGACGGCTAGTTCTCTAAGTTTTTATTTAATTATTTGGTCTACTTCTCTGTACCTCATTGGAACTTCATTGTTTCAATCGAGGTACGTTTTACTGCTGCTTTTTATTTCTTTTGTATGCCCAGGACCCAAAGAAACGGTTCCCCAATTCCAGCGGACCCCGATCTTACTAGGACAATCAGGCGGATCCGAAAGATAAAGCAGAAAGAAAAGCAGTCTGTTCTGCTGAACACCTCTGGAACAGACACCCTGAGTTCAGTCATGTCAAAGTCACTGAAATCATATGGGGTGCCCAACCCAGATGGTCTCTCCACTGGACCTACTATGCCCACCATTTTCGCGGCAAATTTTGAGATTAAGCCTGGACTCATCAGCATGGTCCAGCAAAATCAGTTTGGTGGGCATCCTACTGAAGATCCACCAAATCATCTGCAACGGTTTCAACAACTATGTCGAACCGTTAAACATGCCGGCGTCACTCCAGATCAGTTAAAAGTCATATTGTTCGAGTTTTCTTTGAGAGATAGAGCCCAGAAGTGGTTGAACGATGTGCAGGAAACTGAATGGAGTGAGATTTCTGCTGCAATTCTGAGAGAGTATTACCCACCTACTAAAACAGCAGAAATAAGAAATAAACTAGCCACGTTTTCCCAAGAGCCTGATGAAACATTGAGGGAAGCGTGGGCTAGGTTTAGAGATCTACAGAGAGAGTGTCCACACCACAATATGGACAAATGGTTCTTGACGCAGACATTCTACAATGGTCTGCAGCCTCAGACGAAGTGTATTGTTGATTCGTCTGCAGGAGGAGTGTTTTTAGACAAGGCAGTTGATGAGGGTTATGAATTCATATCAAATCTTACAGCCAATGACCATTCATCATCTAGGAGTTTGACTAAGAAGGTACTTGAAGTTGACGCTATTTCATTGCTTACATCTCAGATGGCGCAACTGACTCAGCAACTAATGAAGTCTTCTAGTTCGACACCTCCGCCTATGAGCATCAATGCTATGTCTGCCGTAGCACCCATCACCTCATCTTACTGCGAGGTATGTGGTGTACAGGGTCACTTTGGGCATGACTGTCAGTTCAGTCAATTTCAGATGGAGCAGGCAAACGCCTTTCAACAAAGGCCGCAAACCTTCCCCCCTCCACATAACTACCAAAATCCACAAAACTATCAACCTCCACCTCCACAAAACTATCCTAAACCCCCATACCATCAAGCCCCACAAAACTTTCAAAGACCCTCTTCACAAAACTTCCACAACCACAATAATTTCCAAACCCCACAAAATTTTCCCACCCCACCTCCACAAAACAACAACCCACAAGAGCCTAGCAATTCTGAACTGATGAAACTGATATTGTCTATGCAAAAGGCACATGAGGAAGCACGGAGGAACCAAGAGAAGCATATCAAACTTCTCGAGGCTCAAGTTGCCCAGTTGGCAAAAACTAATGCACAGAGGCAGCAGGGACAATTGCCAGGGCAACCAGTTCAGAGAGAACATGTGAATGCCATTACTCTTCGTAGTGGCATTGCACATGATGCCCCTCCAGTGCCCATTGATGAGGTTACCCCGACTGCAGGGAAGAAGAGGGTGGTAGAGGCAGGAAAAAGAAAGAATTCGACGTCTGAAGTCGATTTGTCTGCAGAAGCTGAACAGACAGGGAAGAAAAAGGAGAAGGTTTCTGAAATGCCTTTTACACCAAAGCTACCTTTTCCTCACAGGATGCAACAGTCCAAGGTCGATCAGCAGTTTGGTAAGTTCTTGTCTATGGTCAAGAACCTTGAGGTAACGATTCCATTCATAGACTTAATTACCCAAGTGCTTGTTTATGCCAAATTTCTGAAAGACATGATTACTAAGAAAAGAGACTTTGGTGGGGTAGAACGTGTCGCTCTTA
Source organism: Patellifolia procumbens (assembly GCA_947645195.1). Classification (NCBI taxonomy): domain Eukaryota; kingdom Viridiplantae; phylum Streptophyta; class Magnoliopsida; order Caryophyllales; family Amaranthaceae; genus Patellifolia; species Patellifolia procumbens. Next base: position 3,041,133 of record CANSGD010001541.1, read on the forward strand.
CTGAAGAGTGTAGTGCTTTAATTCAAAATAAAACCCCACCAAAGTTAAAGATCATGGTAGTTTTTCTATACCCTGCCATCTTAGATCTATTTTTATTGATAAGGCTTTGTGTGATTTAGGTGCTTCTGTTTCTGTTATGCCATTGTCTGTTTATAAGAAACTGAACATGGGAGCCCTTAAATGCACACAAATCACTTTACAGATGGAGGATCGTTCTATAAAATACCCTCTAGGTGTTTTAGAGGACGTTCCTGTTAGGGTAGGGAAATTCTATATTCCTGTTGATTTTGTGGTGTTAGATATGGATGAGGATGCCCAGATTCCTATTATCTTGGGTAGGCCGTTTTTGTGTACTGCTGGTGCTGTTATTGATGTCAAGTCTGGGTCTTTAACTCTGAGTGTTGGTGATGATAAAGTGATTTTTAAACTAACCAATGCTGTTAAGGCACCTATGCTTGAACAATCTTGCTGCAGGGATGAGGTTCTGGATGAAGTAGGTGTGGAGAAGGTTCCAATTCCACCTAAGATTGTCTCACCGTCTGGAGGCATTGTCAAGAACATTTGGAGGAGAAAGATGTTTGATGAGGGTGGCACTCATTGCCAATACCCTCCTATTTGAGAGAGGGAGGATTATGGTCGTGCGGGACCTTTATAAACCAGCGCTGTGCGAGAGGCAACTCGTATTTTTCATTCCCTTTTTCTTTTCTTTTTATTTTCCTTCTTTTTGTGAGCGAGAGTGAGGGTACTAACAATGTTTTTCCTCTTAGCATAGTCCTTATCACCTTTTGGCATTGAGGACACTGTCAAGTTCAGCTTGGGGGATGAGTTCTGTTTGTATTTCCTATCTCTTTTACTGCTTTCTAGGATAGATTTACTGCTTTCAAAAATACTGAAAAAATCAAAAAAAATATGGTTCCCATGAATGGTTTAGTTGTCTCCCTGTGCCCCTTGCTGTGCTCTATTTGAAAATGATTTGACTTTGTTTTCTGGATAGCTGGGCATTTGTGATCTTGAGGCTATGATTTGATGTTTGATTGCTATGATTTCGAGCATTTCTGGATTATATTAGACTACTTTGTGCTGCATACCTGAATTGGTTAGACTGTGAGGCCTCTTTGTAGCCTATTGGATTCATATTATTATCCAGTCTATTCTTGTGTGTTAGTTCCTCTTTAGTGGATTGATCTTGACTTTGACTTCGTACTTGTCTGATTTTAGATGACTTGTAGCATGTGTTGTGATAGAGGCGTTCTTTTGTCTTATTCTTGAGCTTCAGAGTGAGTTTTTGATATACTTTTATCCTCCTTAGCCCCGCTGAGCCTAATGACTTGTTTCGTGTTACTTAAACCCCTATTATGAGCCAAAAGCCTTCACTTGATATTATTCCAAGCCTAGCTTGGGGGAGCTTTTGTATGGGTTGAGTTTGAGATTGGTTTGTTGGTTTAGTTTGGTTTTTGAGGAATTTAAAAGTGTATTTGCTGTGGTTTGAGAGTGAGAAAGAGAAAAGAAAAAGCAAGTTTAGAGTTGCGTGAATGAAGTTCAGAAAAATGAAAGAAAAATGAAATGAAAATTCAAAAGAATTCTAGTTCTTTCATTCACGTACGTTCATAAAGGAATATTCGTTCCATTGCTAGAAAATTGGGTTTGTTATGAGCTTTTCATTGATTTATGAGAGTTGGGTTACTTTACATGGCTTTATGGTGATTGTTGGGAGTTGTGTAGGCCATCTTAGGCCTTGTTTGAATGATTTATGCTCCCCCTTTCTTGGTTTTTCCACCACATTATCCAAAAGTATCCCCTACCTTTCGCCTAAGCCCCATTACAACCCTATAAGGTCCTCTTGAGCTTATGTCTGCATTGTTCATTTGATTGATTTCGAGTCAGTTTGTCAAAGCTAGGGAGTATTTCTGCTAATTGAGTCGACTTGACTAGGTTGAGCGTCATTGAACCTTCTTAAACACATGAGAGTGTGAGTGGGAAGGGTGCTTATGGTCGGGTTGGTGAGTGTTCGGGCATATTCTTTGCCTGCCACAAAATAGAGAGGAGTGACACCCTTGTGAGAGCCTTTTCAGGATTTGTATGCCTCGTGGATGCTTGAGTTTGATATATTGCTTGAATGATTGGTGGTTGGATGGATTTGATTAGCCAAACTTGAATTATGCCTGCTTGAACGATTCTTAGTCTTGAAAATGTTTTGAGCTTTGATTTGTTTTTATCTATGGGGTGAGGCAATCTATTCCATGTTCATGTGTTGTTTGCTTGAGGACAAGCAAAAGTTTAGCTTGAGGGAGTTTCATATCACGTATTTATATAGAGTTTTCTCCCTTATTTACAAGCTAATTTGTGCGTCATTGGAGCTCTTGGGAGCTATTTTGTGCTAACTATCGTATATAGTTGTGGTTTCGTGTTTTAGTGTTGAATTGCAGGTTTTAGGGAGTTTTCTCCTTATTCCCGAGCCATTTGGAAGCAACCACGACTTTACGAAATGTTACGAGGCACGTAGGATGGCTCACGAGCTTTATGGGTAGTTTAGGAGGTCCCCAAGACCCCTAAACGTGAAGATTAGGAAGCCAAGGAGTCAAAGGAGGTTTCCGTGCACTGATCGGGCAGAAATGACCCGATCGGGCGAAGTATTTATGATCGGGTATGAAAGTTGCGGACCCGATCGGGTAAGGCTTGCCCGATCAGATCGGGCGAGCAACATGCACCAGACCCGATCGGGCGTAATGCACCCGACCCAATCGGGTCAAAGGCTGCTAGGTCTCGTTGTGAAGCTGCGGATGAGGCGAGCTGCTGGGCGCGTTTGTCGCCTGGCCCGATCGGGTGGCTGCCCACGGCCCGATCGGGTGGGTCGTTAAAATCAGTTTAATGCTACGCTGCTGCTACGCAAAGGCCCGATCGGGTGGGTCGTTAAAATCAGGGTGATTGTGATGTGGTTTGTTCTTTATTGAGTAACTAACATTATTGCGCAGTTTCGTTTGTTGCTTGTGGTTAATAGTTGTTTGCACAGATCCGTCTTACGACTAGAGGCCTAGGACACGTCAGTAGTTCTGATTACGTTAGTGAACATGCGGCGTATGTTGAACTATGAGCGTTGAGTCTTAACCATAGCTCAACATAGGCTCTAATCCCCGACTCTTGACCTAGGTTTTGATAGTAGTTGACCCTATTTGATTGGTATAAGCATGGTGGACCGACCTAATACCCTAGACTTTTATTCCATAGTTTAATCCTCGATTTATTCCGTCTTCGGTAGTCTATTCTTTAGTTTAATTAATTCCTTCCTAATTTCAGCTGGAGTAGCTGAATTGGTTGAATATTGATTTAGAAACTTTGTCTCCCTGTGGATTCGACCCTGCTTCCACTGACTACCTAGTTAGAGGTCCGCAGGTTTATTTTTGATTAGGCGATACGACTAAAACCTATCAGTTATAAAATGAGTATCTATTAAATTATTAATTATTAAAAATGAGCCTTAATAACACCTCTTTGGAACTTAGTAAGTCTAACTAAAATATATATTTAAAAGGATTCACATGAAGGAAATGGTTCGTAGAACTTAGAATATATAAATGGTATGAAATAGAAATATGTATAAGACCTACTAAGAATTACTAAAGTTATTTATATTAATACGTTATGGGGATAATATTAATTTAAGGATAATGTTATGTGACTAAACCAACGAAAGCCAAGTACTTAGTTAGTCGATTAGCTACTAATAAAATAATACGCTCCTTAGATAAAACGTCCCCCGGAGCTCTCGAAAAATGATTCACGAAGGTCTAAAGGTCATCGTACTGCGGATCGAGGTAACGTCTACTGCTAACACCCGCGATCCCCTTCCAACTATGTTTTATGATAATGTTTTGTTTTAATGATGTTATTTATGGATTGCGGGATATGAAATGTTATTATGAAAATGATGTTATAAATGCTTTATGTAAAGGTTTGATGAAATATGACTATAATATGATATGAAACATGATAAAGAAAAGTGAAAGATGGTTCTTCGCAGCATTCTCTTATGTTGGTCGTGCACGTTCCATTATGGCGGCTCTGTCACCTATGTCGGGGGATAATAATCTCCCGTGACATCCGTGTTATGTTATTATGCCACCTATGTTGGGAGATAATAATCTGCCGTGGCACGCCACCTATGTTGGAGGACTTCTGTTCTTCGTGTCCAATGTTATGTTATACTTGCCAAGTTATCAAAATGAATGATATATGTTTATAATTCTGATAAGGAAGATGATGCCATATGCTATATCTCAATGATTTCAACTGTAATGTTATATATTTTCCAATGAATTTGCGATATTTCTCTTCCCTCTGTTTGCAAATAAAATGAATTGAAATGAATTTACGATGTTACGGTAGTATGTTACTGAGCCTCGGCTCATGACGTTTTGTTTTTATGTTTTAGGTACTATTGAAAGTATCGCAGGACACATGGAAAGAGTTTCTTATTGGGATCGATCATGATGATTATGTAAATAAGTTACTTAGTGATTGGTCCGAGAAGTAGGCGTTTTGTTATGTTTTAGGGGCGATGTTGAGATGGTTAATGGTAAGGTAAATTTATCTATTAAGGGAATGTAGTTATTGAGTTGTATTTTAAAGAGACTTTTATTGTGGGCCCATAACCCACAAGATTGAGGATGTTTCCACTGCTATTTATGAATAAAGTGTGATTACTGATGCTCTAATTATGGTTATTTAAGGTTAGTAACGGACCCCTAATTTCGGGGCGTTACAGAGTGGTATCAGAGCCAAAACCTAGCCGGAAGTGCAAGTCTTAGACTATGCACCGCCTAGGTGTGATCCATTTGGGACATTAGATGATTAAGTATTTTAAGGAAATTATAATGATTTACCGAAGCCAAAACCCAGCTGGAACTCTGGAAGTGCTTTTAGGACCTTGCACTGCCTGAGTGTGATCCGATTGGGAAGAGTGATGCCTAGAACTTTGAGGATGAATTAATTGCTATTTGGGTTATTAGGATTGAGATGTGAGAATTCTAATAATGATTGAGGTGAATGAAATTATGATTAAAGAGGTATTAGTGAATTGTGAATGTAAAGGAGACATGGAAGAGTAAAAGAAATTTGAATGGTTGTGTTTAATGGAAAACAAGGCAATAGATGGATTATCGAGTTGGATCTTAGGAGCTAAGGTGTAGAAGCGTCAAGTAATGGAAAATGGGTCGAGGATTTTATGGATATTTGGACGCCGTTCACAATTTGAGAATAAATGTTTTGGATTAGCTAATAAACTTTATGTTAATGGTTTAAAAAGGGCAAAGGTTAAGAATTGTATTAGTTTTATATGGAGATTGATCGAGATTGAAAATAAGGATTTCTAAGAGCAACGTGAGAACTTTAAGTATTAGAGACTGAGTATGACAAAGATGCTTTGGGATACTCAAAATCAATCATTTATACGTTTGTTAGGTTAATTGGTGAAGTCTTAATGCAATGATCAAATGATAATTTGGGTTTTGAGTATATACTTAATAAATAGTTGAGAAATTGTGAAGGATATCATGGTACTTCAGTTATGAGGATCGAGTACAATAATTTCGAGGAAAATGATTATGATAAATTGTGAAAGTATAAAGTTATGGGTGAATTACAACTTTGAGATTTAAGTTATGGAATATAAGGGAGTTGAATAATAAATTCCATACAGTATGATAATTGGGAACAAACGATTTTGGGCTAACAACATAAGTCTTTTGGGATCCCGAGTAAATCTTTTTGAAATATAGATGACCTATGGAATATTGATGGGTTTTCGAATTAATTGAAACAAGGAGATAAAGCATACTTTTTATTTTCATTTTGAAGTTAGAAGTTAAATTGATAATGATTTTATCATGCGTGGTTTCTTACTTACTTCTATCTTGTAAAGCGTGATGATTTTGTTGGAAACTAAGATGATCGTTAATGAGTCAATGTCAAAATATGAAACGGCAATGCGTATGAAGTTATGCGATGATGATACCTTGATATAATTAGAGTAGTAATGTATGGATTGACATCTGGAAATTGTTTGGGAAGATAAATATGCCTACAATGGTAAGTCTCAATGCCCTCGCGATGGCTAAGGATTTTGAAAGAACAGTTATGACCTATGTACCTTAACTCTATAAGCTAGTTCTTTACACGAGTTGCCTTGTTCTGTTCAAACATGTGTAGAGTGAGAGTAATAACAATACAATAAGATATTTTAGAAGGGATTTATTGAGTATGTAGAATCGAGTAAGATTGTCAAACCGATGATTGGGAAACAAGTGGGAGACCCGAGTTTTTATAGACCCTTGCATTATGAAAGCCGAAAGACATCGAGGTTATTTAGTAGAACTTGAGAACTATCGAGTATGATGGCTTGAGTACGATCACTAGGGTTAGAAGAATCTTGAGAACCTATGTACCAAGTTTCGAGGACGAAACTTTTTCTAAGGGGGTGAGGATGTAATATCCGAGAAAATTCAACGTTCTTAATTAAGCAAAACTCGTAATAATTAAAATTTTCTTTATTTATGTAGATATATGTTTATATATAATGCGATTTATAAAATTTATTAACGTTAATTAAACTTAAATTTATTATTATATTCATAATTCTTAAACTAATTTCTAAATATAAATTTATTAATGTTAAAGTTAAAAGTAGGAAGGTTTATAAATTACTATTTATTTTTTAATAGAATAATAGTACTAACAAATTAGGAAAATAGGAAAGAAAAACCCATTTAGCAAATGTTCACTTCCTAACTTTGACTTTCCCCCACCTCCTTTGAAGCCATGGAGTTTCTCCACTTTATTAAGCAAACCTTTTCCCAAGCAAACCCTTCTCCAAGAAAAAATGGAGTTCTAGACTCTTCTCTAATGGCTATAAATTGCCATGTTTACGCCCAAACATCACATTTCAAACTCCACTTGTTTTCCCTCTTCTCCCCATTACTCCTCCCCTCTATTCCTCTGTTCTCTTTCCCCCTCCCTGCTCTGTTTTCTACTTTGGCTGCAGCTAACACGCAGCCACCGCCGGAGCCAACTAACGCAGCCAGACATCGCCGGCAATCCATCACAGCCGCCACGAACCACCGCAGCAGCTCCTCCCTCCCTCTCGCTCCTCTATTTTCTTCTCCCATGCTGCTCGTCGCTGCTGCTTGCTGATGCCGCCAGCGCAGCCGCCGGAGCACCACCTTCAGTTGCCGCGTCCTGCCGTCGCCATCTGCTGCTTTACCTCGCCGGAGCTGCCCCCTCCTCTGCTTCCCTCTTCGCTGCTCTGTTGAGCAGAGGTAACTCTTGTTACCTTATTCCTAATTTGTACTAACCTTATTTATTTGAAGTTAATTTATTGGTAGAATACTTTATATTAATCTTAATTAATAATTAGCCTAAATCTGAATTTTAGTTAAGTAAAATTACTTTGTTTAATTTATGTTTATATATACAAAATTATGGACTTTAATTAAACTAGCTGAACTTTATGAACAAATTATCTTAGTTTGTTTACATTAACTTATTTTATTTTAAATCCATTACTAGTTAAATATCATATATTAATTTGTCTAAATCTAAATTTAGCTACTTTAATTTATATTTATATAGATATATGCTAGATAATAAAATTTAATCAAAGTTAGCTAAATCTTATGGATTAATTATATTAGTTTGTCTATTTTAAATTAATTGTTTATTTTAAATACATTATTAGTTAGATACTCTATATTAGTATTAAACTTAAATCTGATTTTTATTTTAAGTAAAGCTATTTTTTTTAAATTATGTCTATATATACTATATTATAAACCTAAATTAATATAGCTAAATTGAATGGATTAATCGCTTAATTTTGTTAGTTATTATAATAATTACTTAGCTTTGGTTATCAATATTAACTCAAAGTTTTTCCAATGATAGTTATATACTTTAAAGTTTATTTAATAAAACCAAGTTATGTAAATTATTCACTGTTTTTCATGTAATAAGTTACGTTCATATAATTACTGTAGTTTAATGATAAAAACTTATTGTGAATGTTATGGGTAGTTTTCATATTGGACTATTAATTAAGGAATCACTTTAATATTACTAATAATATTCGCTATGTATATTCAAGCTTAATTCAAAGAACATATTATTATAATGTTGAAATATTTTTTATGAATTTGTATTTACAAACTATTTATGGCTTGCTAAATACTATTTATTAAAATATACGAATTCCTTTATATTGTTTAAGTAATAAAATAAATAAATAATATTTTAGTTTATTTATTAGCTTAATAATAATTCTATTATAAAGATTTATAATTAAAACAAACATATATTTATATTTTATATATTTTATGCTTTCAAGTCATTAAACATGAATTTTATACGAGTTAATTATTTACTCAAATAAAACTTACTTATAACGTTTTTACCTTTTAGTATTAAAAAGGATTTTGTTAGTTAAGTTATAAAGCCCATAAATCTTAGCTTATAATATAAGTTATAAAATGAGTATCTATTAAATTACTAATTATTAAAAATGAGCCTTATAAAACCTCTTTGGAACTTAGTAAATTTAAATAAAATATATATTTAAAAGGATTCACATGAAGGAAATAGTTCGTAGAACTTAGAATATATAAATGGTATGAAATAGAAATATGTATAAGACCTACTAAGAATTCCTAAAGTTATTTATGTTAATAAGTTATGGGGATAATATTAATTTGAGGATAATGTTATGTAACTAAGCCAACGAAAGCCAAGTACTTAGTTAGTCGATTAGCTACTAATAAAATAATACGCTCCTTAGATAGAACGTCCCCCGGAGCTCTCGAAAAACGATTCACGAAGGTCTAATGGTTATCGTACTGCGGATCGAGGTAACGTCTACTGCTAACACCCGCGATCCCCTTCCAACTATGTGTTATGATAATGTTTTGTTTTAATGATGTTATTTATGGATTGCGGGATATGAAATGTTATTAGGCAAATGATGTTATAAATGCTTTCTATAAATGGTTTGATGAAATATGACTATAATAAGATATGAAACATGATAAAGAAAAGTGAAAGATGGTTCTTGGCAGTATTCTCTTATGTTGGTCGTGCACGTTCCATTATGGCGGCTCTGTCACCTATGTCGGGGGATAATAATCTCCCGTGACATCCGTGTTATGTTATTATACCACCTATATTGGGAGATGATAATCTCTCGTGGCGCGCCACCTATGTTGGAGGACTTCTGTTCTCCGTGGCCTATGTTATGTTATACTTGCTAAGTTACCAAAATGAATGATATATGTTTATAATTCTGATAAGGAAGATGATGACATATGCTATATCTCAATGATTTCAACTGTAATGTTATATGTTTTCCAATGAATTTGCGATATTTCTCTTCCCTCTGTTTGCAAATAAAATAAATTGAAATGAATTTATGATGTTAGGGTAGTATGTTAATGAGCCTCGCCTCATGACGTTTTGTTTTTATGTTTTAGGTACTATTAAAAGTATTGCAAGACACATGGAAAGAGTTTCTGATTGAGATCGATCATGATGATTATGTAAATAAGTTACTTAGTGATGGTCCGAGAAGTAGGCGTTTTGTTATGTTTTAGGGGAGATGTTGAGATGGTTAATGGTAAGGTAAATTTATCTATTAAGGGAATGTAGTTATTGAGTTGTATTTTAAAGAGACATTTATTGTGGGCCCATAACCCAAAAGATTTAGGATGTTTCCGCTGCTATTTATGAATAATTGTGATTACTGATGCTCTAATTATGGTTGATCAAGATTAGTAACGGACCCCCAATTTCGGGGGTTCCACGCCCGATCGGGCCTGGGAACAATCTTTCAACAGCAGAAAATAGTGTGCGCCCGATGGGATCGGGCGATGAGCACCCGATCGGGGCCGCAACACCAGCACCCGATCGGGAAAGTCTGCCCAATGACATCGTGCGAAGCTCCTTCTTCAGCATCTTCATAATCAGCAAAAAAGTCTAAGTATCAGTCAACCCGATGGGATCGGGCAACGCCGCCAGATCGGGCAGAGAATGTGAACTTTTGGGCATAGAAGATCGTACCCGATCGGGCAGTGGTTGCCCGACCCGATCGGGCAGAGCCTTACTCTGGCTAGCTCTTTACTTGGCTTCAGACGCCAAGTATCATCAAAAATCCTTTTTCAAGGGGGGGTCGAATGCAACCTCGAGACCGCCTACATGCCTCATAACCTTCCGCAATAGTGTGGTGATCAAAACGCCAAGTAAATAGGGAGTTTTTCCCTAAAACCTGCAAAACTATATGAAACAGACAAACCACAACTATATCGAAATAGTTAGCATAAATAGCTCCTAAGAGCGTCAATACCGTACAATTTAGCTTATAAAGGGAGGGAAAAACTCTATAAGAAATCAATATATCATAGCCTCACGTATGAGGAAAGACCTATGAAGATTTTGGACAAGAAGGTGCATAGTACACACAATAGGGATGTGAGTATCGTGAAAGTACTTTGGTCTAACCATGAGTCCGAGGAGGCAACATGGGAAGCCAAGGATGATATGAGAAAGAAGTATCATGACTTGTTTGTCGAGGTGAGTTACGAGGGCGTAACTCATTTTCTTTAAGAGGGGTAGAATGCGGTATAATTTCGCTCTTTTTGCCTATTTTATGGTATTTTTATGCATTTTTATGTTTAGTTTGGCGATTTGCACATGTTGGTGCAAAATAACGTGTCCATGAGTGACAGAATTAAGTTTGAGTTGGTAAACTGTGCACATGGGTGACACGAGTATTTCTGAGTTTTTCGATTTGAAAAGTTTAAGCACAGAATTTTTCCAAACGATTTAGTTTTTCGGTCTCGAAACTTCTTTTAAGAGGGGTAGATTGTAATCCCCCGTAATTCTATCAATTTTATAAATATATTTAAAGTATATTTATAATTATTTTTATATTTATATCATTAAATTATTTAAGTGTTGACTATTTTTGAAAGTCTTCTGATTGTTTAAATGTTTTAAATAATCATTAATATTTATTGGGTTGAATTTTGAGTATTGAAATATTTTATTAAATGTTTTGGGTTGTGTTTAAAATTGTTTTTATTATTGGGTTGAGGAGTCCAAAGCTTTTTAATTAGCGTTTGATGATCAACCCAAAGCTCAAACCTGATAAGTACTTTATTGTGCTTATCCATGCTGCATTTTTAGTGTCGATTCATATAGATTTAGAGCATTTTAGTCTTGCATTGCATGGTTTTGATTACTTTGAGCTATATGGTTGTCTCACTACTCGTTTAGTTGTTTTGGATGATTTTCACACTAACTAACAGGTATTTGGAGCACTTCGGGTATTTAGAGACCCTTGGACGGAGGCTAGAGCTTGGAAGGACTTGAAGCAGCTCTACACGGTCGTGTGGAATTGGCCACGACCGTGTAGCCTTTTACTTATGGGATCAGTTTGCAACTGGCTAGCAAGGAAAATGGGACGTCAGGTCTACACGGTCGTGTGGAATTGGCCACGACCGTGTAGCCTTTTACTTATGGGGTCAGTTTGCAACTGACTAGCAAGGAAGATGGGACGTCAGGTCTACACGGTCGTGTCACTATGGACACGACCGTGTAGTATTTTATCCACTGAATCAGTAGTTGTGAAGGAACGCTGAGAAACTCTTGTAACAGGTCTACACGGTCGTGTCGTTTTGACACGACCGTGTGGACCTGCTTTCGGGCTTTGACCAGTTTTGTCCGTCAAACTTTAATGATGCTTTTTAATTAGTTTTCTTAGCTTAGACTCGTCATTACCTATTACTCTATTTTTCTAATTACTCTCTCTTAGCCCTAAACTCTCTCTAAACACTAGTGAACTCAATTGTATCATATTTGAAGATCGAATTCGTTAATCAATTCAAGTAATTTTTCTTCAATCTCTTTCCTTTAATTTTATTGCTTTGTTTATGATGTTTAATTTATTTAATCTTAATTGCTTAGAATCCATGGTCAGTGAGTAGTTCCTAATCTAGGGTTTGGATGAAAGCATGAATTAGGGGCTTAATGTAGATGTTCTTGTAATTGCTTTGTTCATGTCTAATATGCATTGTTCTTGGTGTTTTGACACCTTAGGTTAGACCTTGATCAAGTTTATGCTAGGGCTTTGATTTCAATTATTCTTAATTGATTGTTGTTGTCTAGTCATTCCCATGAATCAACTTAATTTCTAGACCAAGAGATTGGGTAGAAATTAAGAGGATCCTATTTAGGGGTTTTCCAATCAAATTGAATCCATTAATCAATTGGCTAAAGACCATTCGAGAGGGGATTTAGTCGATTGATTAATTGGTTACCCTTAAGGACCATTCAAGAGAGGACTCAAGGACTTTAGAGGGAAACTTAACCTTGCGTGTCTAGCCCGAGTTTATGCGAGTAACCCAAGCTCTAGTGTTTTCTCTATCATATTAATTATCCTATTTAATTCTTAGTCGGTATTCATTAGCTAGTTAATTAGTCGGTGACTTACTCAATCTTAAACCCCCCAAAAACCCTTCACTTAGGTAGTTTTAGACTTAGTGGACTATAGTCAATCCCGATTTCCTTGTGGTTCGACCCTTGACTTGCCGTTACTACGTACTTAGTAGTCGCTCGTTAGGTTTATAAATTGTGTTTGCTAAGCGGTTCTTAGTGCCTTAGCAACATACTAAAAACCTCTTATCAAAATGGCGCCGTTGCCGGGGAAATTGTGCTATTGATTGAAGTTTACTTGAGTTTAGTATTGCTTGAGTGATTTTTTCTTTTGTTTTAGACTGTGTTGTTATTTGCTAACCCTCTGCTTAGCTTTGTTGTGTTACATGAGAAGGAGAGCTCACGGTTCACCCATCGTACCTTTAGATCCGGAAATCTATCGCACCTTGCGAAAGCTTCGGGGAGGTTTGGAACGGTTGACTTTGAGTTCTGCGCCAGCTTCACCAATCTCAAGTTCTACAAGTGAAAGTGAATCAGACATGGGTGAGGAAAATGCACAGCTTTTCAGGGATTTCGGAAATCCGGGGTCCTACGTTTTACAGGGTGGAATTCGACTCCCCACAACCACTTCAAATTTTAGCATTCACCCTCAGTTTACACGGATGGTGAAAGCAGAGCAATTTTGTGGAGGGTCGGATTCGGATCCACTTGATCATCTTGATCGATTTCTGGAGATTTGTGCTATGATAACAACAAATGATGTCTCTCCAGACTACATCAAGATGCATCTCTTCTGGTCTTCTCTTTCCGGAAAGGCAAAGTCTTGGCCCAAGAGTTTGCCTGCTAACTCCCTCACTACATGGGAGCAGGTTACATTGGCTTTTCTAAAGAAGTATTTCCCAGAGTCAAAGACCACAGATATTAGGAGGCAAATCTCCTCTTTCTAGCAAGATTGTGATGAGACACTTGCGGAGGCTTGGGAAAGGTTTAGGGAATTGATTCGTCCGTGCCCTCACCATGAGTCTAATCAAAATCTACTGATGAGGTTCTTCTATGATGGTCTTGATCCTATGTCACGTGCCAATCTTGATGCTGGAGCGGGAGGTCAACTTTTAAGATCCCGCAAGGCCAATTAGAGGCCACCATAGAAGAAGTGATCAAGAATTACTCATGGGGTGGAAGAAGGAGAGGTGCTCAACCTAAGAAGGGTGGAAAGTTTGAGTTGGACCCAATGAAACAAATTCAAGCGAAGATGGATCAACTTGACAAGAAGCTCTCGAAGATCACCCTTAGATCATCTAGTCCCTCACAAGTGAATGCTTTCTCTTGTGACATTTTTGGTGGTACAAACCACGATACCTCTTATTGTGGAGGATCTCAGTCAGAGCATGTGGCGACAATGAATAGTAGAGGAGAGGGGTATCAAGGTAACCAAGGTTATAGGAGCAATCAACAAGGAGGGTGGAGACAACCTCAACAAAGTTACAACCAAGGCTACAACCAACCTCAATTAGGGTGGAATCCACCTCAACAAGGGTTTACTCAAAGCTACAATCAAGGTGGATCCTCCTCTCAAAACTCTAACACTTACCAAGCCCCTCATCAAAGATCCAACTTTCAAAAGGCCCCTCAAAACCCACCATTTCCTAAGCCAAATCCCGAACCTACTACATCCTCCGACCCTACCTCCCTAATTCTCCAACAACTCCAAACCATCACCCAAACCTTTCAAAGCCATGACCAAAGGTTTCAAGAGTTACAAGCTCACAACAAAATGCTTAAAACCCAATTAGCTCAAGTGGCCGAGAAGAACCCTTCTAACCCCACAAATCAACTTCCAAACCAATCCATTCCCAACCCTAACCTTCACCAAGCCAAAGCCATCCATTTGAGGTCGGGAACGAATTATGAGGGCCCCAAGATGCCCAATGAGTGTGAGGGAAGTGAAGTTGAGGAGGGTGAGAATGATGCTCAAGGGGATGAAATTGAGAGAGAAGTTGATGTTGCAAGAAGAGAAGAGGACAAGGATACGGAGGAAACTCATGAGCAAGATGTTGACGAAGCTCTATTAGCAACACCTCCTCCACCTAAGACCCATGTGCCACCGGTCCCATATCCTCAAAGGTTGGTGGAGAGGAAGTTGAGCGACAAGTTGACTAAGTTCCTCAACGTCATGAAGAGCCTTCAAATCAACATCCCATTTCTTGAGGCCATGTCTCAAATGCCGGCCTATGCAAAGTTCTTGAAAGAGATCCTCTCCAAAAAGCGGAAGCTAGAAGATGAGCTCATTACATTGCCATACCAAATGAGTGCTCTTGTGCAACGTGCTATGCCCAAGAAGCAAAGAGATCCGGGAAGTTTACATTGCCCGTGAAGATAGGGGACTTTGAGCCTAAGGGTGCGTTGGCCGATTTGGGGGCAAGTGTGAGTTTGATGCCTCTCTCCATAGCCAAGCACCTTCATTTTCCTTTTCTTCCTTCGAGGAAGACGATCCAATTGGCGGACCGAACTGTTAGGGTCCCGCATGGGGAGTTGGAAGATGTTCCGATCCAAGTTGGGCATGTGTTTGTGCCTTGTGATTTTGTGGTCATGGACATGTAGGAAGATCCCGAAACTACTCTCATTCTTAGAAGGGAGGCTCTTAAGATATTGGGCGCCGTGATAAATTGTAGAAATGACACCATCACTGTTGAGGTCGCCAATGAAAAGGTTGTCTTTGAGTTCTCCAAGACATTGAGGAAGCCTATGATTGAGAGGGTTTGCCGAGTTAGTCATGTGGAGTGTGAGATGGAGGGATTTGAGAGGGAACTACACACTGAGGATGAGCTCTATGCATCTATCACTGAGGAGCCGAGCTTAGATATGGAAGAGGTGAACGAGTTCTCTATGCTTCTCGATGGTGCTACCGTTGAGGAAACGCTTGGATCGGGATTTGAGGTCCTAGCCACTTCCGTTGCTAAGGAGGAGAGTATGAAGCCTCCTCCCAAGGTAGAGTTCAAACCCCTTCCCCCCTCCCTTAAATATGTTTTCCTTGATGATGAATGTGCTTATCCCGTTATTGTCAATTCGGCTCTTGATGACATCTCCGTATCCAGTTGATTGAGATATTGAGAAAATATATTGTGTACTCGATTGAAGACCTTAAGGGGATAAGTCCTTCTCTTGCTATGCATCGTATCCATCTCACCGATAGTAATGCCTCCTCTATTGAGCCTCAAAGAAGACTTAATCCCAACCTCAAAGAGGTGGTGAAAAAGGAGATTATGAAATTGCGTGACGCGGGAATCATCTATGCTATTTCCGATAGCAAATGGGTGAGCCCGATTCACGTGGTTCCTAAGAAAGGAGGCATGACTATTGTCGATAGTGAGAAAGGGGAAACTATTTCTACTAGAACTGTTACTGGGTGGAGAGTTTGTATTGATTACAGAAAATTGAATAAGTCCACCCGAAAAGATCATTTCCCCCTCCCTTTTATTGACCAAATGTTGGAAAGGCTTTCCCTTTATTCACACTTTTGTTGTCTTGATGGTTATTCCGGATTCTTTCAAATTCCGATTCATCCGGATGACCAAGATAAAACCACCTTTACTTGTCCATATGGGACATTCGCTTATCGAAAGATGGCTTTCGGTTTGTGTAATGCCCCATCTACTTTTCAAAGGTGTATGACGCGATCTTTTCTGACATGTTGGAGGACTCTATTGAGGTTTTCATGGATGACTTTAGTGTGTGTGGTTCCTCTTTGACACATGTCTTCCTAATCTTGAACTTGTGTTGAAAAGGTGTCAAGAGACGAACCTAGTATTGAATTGGGAAAAGTGTCATTTCATGGTTGAAGAAGGTATTGTGCTTGGTCATAAAGTGTCTAGTAAGGGCATTGAGGTAGATCCGGCAAAGGTTTCGGTAATAGAGAAACTCCCCCCACCAAATTCGGTGACGGGAGTTCGTGCTTTCCTTGGACATGCGGGTTTTTACCGGCGTTTCATCAAGGATTTTTCTAAAATTGCCAATCTATTGACCAATCTACTTCAAAAGGAAGTTGAATTTAGATTTGATGAGTCTTGCATGGAGGCTTTTCAAACTTTAAAAGAGCCCTTACTTCTGCTCCTATTGTGCGAGCTCCTAATTGGAGCTTGCCTTTTGAACTAATGTGTGATGCTAGTGACTTTGCAGTGGGAGTTGTACTTGGGCAACGACAGGAAGGAAAGCTCCATGTGATAGCCTATGCAAGTAGGACTTTGGATGACGCACAACGGAACTATGCCACTACGGAAAAGGAGATGTTGGCCGTGGTGTTTGCATTTGATAAGTTTCGTTCGTACTTGAGTTGCAATAAGGGTATTGTCTACACGGACCATTCTGCGGTCCGATACTTGATGAGCAAAAAGGATGCAAAGCCAAGGCTCATTAGGTGGGTCCTACTTCTTCAGGAATTTGATTTTGAGATGAAGGAGAAGAAGGGGACGGAACATTTGGTTGCTGACCATCTCTCTCGCCTCTCCCTTGATGAGAGAGATGTTGATCTAAAGGATGCCCCCATCAATGATAATTTGAAGGAAGAACACCTCTTTTCTATCATAAATAATGAGGTCCCATGGTTCGCGGATTTTGCGAACTACTTGGCTTGTGGGATTGAACCTCATGGTCTTACTTCTCAGCAAAGGAAGAGGTTCTTCAAGGAGGTACGTAGTTGTTTTTCAAGGTTCGGGGGCACCATAATGAAAATGGATGAAAATCATCTTGGGGTTCCCATAGTGATATGATGTGGCCACACAAGTTTTCGGGAGCATCGGAATACGTTTGAGGATGCCGGAAGGCTAACACTCTTTATGTTCTATAATGTTCCTGCCACCAATTACTATTCCTACGCTATCCAATACATGTTTTGTATTGTTTATATTTTAAGTATATACTTCCTCCGTTATCTTTTAGTCGCATCCAACCTAAGATGCACAATATTTAAGGAGAGGAAAGAGATAGAGAGAAAGAAAAAAATGGGACCCACATGTAGGAGAGAGGTAAAGAGAATATATTGGGATTAAAATATAAAGGATGCAAGTAATTTGATATTTCCAACAAAGGAAAAGGATGCAGGTAAAAGAGAACGGAGGAAGTATTTGTATAAATTATAAGGATTAAATATTAGTAAGCTACTCATTAATACTTGTACAAATCTAACAATATCTGATCACATCACTATATTTATTCTTATACATTAATAGTTATTTACAAAATTTTCTTTACTTGTGAATAATTGAAAAAAATAGAAGAAACACATTATGGAACGAAGGGAGTACTCCATTTACGCTCAATTTAAAAGTCATTGTTTTTCAAGGTTCCAAATACAACTCCAGAATGAAAATGTATATAATCTGACCACGCAAGTTTTCAGGAGAATCAGAGTACGTTTGAGGGTGCTTGAAGGCTAAAACTCCGTTACGACCCATTTCAAAGGCTATAAGTCACTATTTTTCGAGGTTCCAGGACTTTAAAATGAAAATGGTCGAAAATTATCTCAGAGGTTCCCTTGGTGATATAAAGCGTCTACACAAGTTTTCGTGAGCATCAAAATACACTTGAGGGTAGGTGTCGAAAGGCTAAAACTCAAATTCGGCTTATTTCAAAGGTTATAACTTATAGTAGTTGTTTTTTGATATTTTAGGACTCCAGAATGGAAATGGTCGAACATCATTTCGGGGGTTCCATTATAGATAAAATGCGGCCAATTAACTTTTCTGGGACATCGGTGTACGTTTGAGGGTGACAGGAAGCTAATTCTCTTTTCCTGCCCAATTCAAAGGCTATAATTCACTATTTTTCAAGGTTCTAGAACTTCGGAATGAAAATGGACGAAAATCATCCCACGGGTTCTTTTACTAATATTATGCGGTCACGCAACTGGTTTTCGGGTGTTGAGAATCCATAATAAAAATAGCCGAAAATCATCTTAAAGGTTCCTTTAGTAATATAATGTGACCATGCAAGTTTTCAAGAGCATCGGAGTACGTTTGAGGATGTCGAAAAGCTAATACTCCGTTTATGCCCAATTGGAAGGCTATAGTTTACTTTTTTTCGAGTTTCCAATTAAAGTGGACGAAAATCATCCCAGAGTTTCCCTTAGTGATATTATGCGATTGAAAAAGTTTTCGGGAGCATCAAAGTACGGTTGAGAGTGCCAGAAGGCAAAACTCAATTTCGATTAATTTCAAAGGTTCCAAGATTCTAAGACTCCATGATGAAAATTGTCGAAAATCATCCTAGAAGTTCCCTTAGTGATATAATGTGGCCACATAAGTTTTTGAGAGCATCAAAGAACATTTGAGAATGCCGAAAGGCTAACACATTGTTTAAGCCCAATTCAAAGCTATAATTCACTATTTTTCGAGGTTCCAAGATTCTAAAAGGAAAATGGCAAAAAATCACACCAATGGTTCCATTAGCGATATAAATGCCGCAACATAAGTTTTCGAGAGAATTAGAGTATGTTTGAGGGTGCCTGAACACTAAAACTTCATTTCGACCCATTTCAAAGGTCACAAGTCACTATTTTTTAGGTTTCAAGACTTCAGAATGAAAATGGCTGAAAATGACCCCGGAATTTTTCGAGAGTTATCAGGGGCATTAGAGTGCGTTTGAGGGTGTCAAAAGGCTAACATTTTGTTTATGTCTAATTCAAAGGGACTATAATTCATTGTTTTTCAAAGTTCCAGGAGTAAGGACTCCGAAATAAAGATGATCGAAAATCGTCTGAGGGTTCCTTTAGTGATATAGGCTCCGTTTGGTAGAGCGTAAAACATTTTTCTTGAAAAGTGTTTTCCTCCCTTTTTCAACTTTACATTGTTTGGTAAATAAAGGGGTATAAAACCATTTTCCATGGGATTAAAATTTCCCTTACAATGATGGAAAACCATTTTCCTTCTAAAATGAAAGGAAAACTATTTTCCTTCTTTACTCTCACTACCTCTTTGAATCATCTTTGTTTCCCTATTTTCTATCACTTTTTTTACATGCAACCAAACAATGGAAAATTATTTTCATGAAAAGTGTTTTCCATTGTAAATTGTTTGCCATGAATATTATTTCACCTTAAAAATGTTTTACATCCTACCAAACGGAACCATAATGCAGCCACGTAAGTTTCAAGACCATAACTTAACACTCAAACACTTACTTTTGCAATATGATCCTACCAAGTTACGATAGCGTCAAGAAATAAGTGTAATTGTATCATACAACCGAGAACTCGACTACGGTATACATCCTCAACATCTTTGGTACACTACAGTACTCGTCAAACTCGTACGTGGTAAACCTTATCTTTGGCACCAGTTCTAGAAGAAGCATGAATCATTGGCATAGAAAGACAAAGCAGCTGTTGTGCGGAAGCGTGGGCGTAAGGTTTCCCACAGGATCGTTGCAGACAAAAGAATAAGACTCTCTCTCACTTAATAGAATTGTAATGCAAAGTATGACAAGAATTAAAGGGAATATGAACAAGTGTTTAATGAGGAAATTTAAATTTCCTGCCCTCTAATAATATTATATTATTGTATTCAACCTCACAACAATATTACAATCCCTCAATGTATGTGTGTGTCTCACCTCTCTTAATGTTTAGCATAAAAGACTCCCCTATTTATAGCTAAACATAAACCCTAAACCTATTAGGAAAAGTACTTGCTCTCCAAGTCCAAATCCCAAAAGGATTGCCTACCAAAATCTATCTTATTTCCTAATTACATCAACCTTTAGTAAATAGGAAAAAGATAGAAATAGGAAACAAAAAAGATAACAAATAAAATAACCAATAAATAAAGAAAAAAAGATGAAAACGAACACAGCAGCAGATAGACCGCGACCAGTGGTGAGGGCCGCGACCAGTGGTGAGGGCCGCGACCAGTGGTTGGTGGACCGCGACCCGCGGTGAAAACCGCGACCAATGGCAGGCTCTCGGCAAATTCAGCGAGTCGTGCTCCATCTTCACGGGGCTTTCTTCTTCTTCCTTGTTTGCTTCCACTTGCTACGTGTTGACACATTGTGATTGTCTCCCGAAAAATCTCCCCTCAAGCTCAATGTGTTACACGTCTCCCCTTGAGCCAAAATCCCTCCATGCTCCATCACAAAGAGATTTTTCTCGTTCCTCTTTCCATGCATGATTACCACCTCCTCATTGGTAACCATTAGAAGTCCATTGCGCATATGAACCTCATAACCCAATTTATCCAATCTACCTAAAGAAATTAGATTCCTTCGTAGCCTTGGGACATGTCTAACCTCGGCTAAAGTTGCAACATTGCCGTTTTGGAGCTTGACCTCCACAACACCGACCCCCTCAATCTTCACCTCCTCTCCACTAGGCAAAGAAACATGTAATCCTTCAACATGCTCATAAGAACTAAACCACTCTTTCTTAGAGCACATGTGTTGGGAACATCCCGAATCTAAGATCCATTCCTCCTCATGACCTTTTGATTCTTCCACCATAAGACACATATCATCTTCAATAACAGCAATAGAAGCAACACCACCCCTCACATTTTTCAATGCTCTCAAGTCCTCTTTGTACTTTGAACACTTCGTTTGAATGTGTCCATCCTCCTCACAGTACCAACACTTGATGTTGGTGTTGTTTGCCTTCTTCTTGCCTTTCCTCTTGCCTCCTACGGCTACTAATCCCGCTCCTTCATAGCTTGACGATGCTCCTTGCCTGATGAACCTCTCCGCCTCTATTAGGGCCACCACAGTGTCGTCCAAAGAAATAGTAGTCTTCCCAACAAGCAAACTTGTAATAACAGGGTTATACTTCTTGGGAAGAGACGCCAACAAAAGTATTGCTTTGTCCTCCTCCTCAATTTTCACATCCAAACTCGCCAATTGGGTGATCAAGCCATTGAACTTATTTAGATGATCTTGTAGCGATGTCCCATCCTCCATCTCGAGAGCGTAAAGATCTTTCTTCAAGAGTAGCTTGTTGGCCAAAGACTTTGACGCATACATCTTTGTCAATTTACTAATTAAATCCTTTGGATTTGTTTCATCCAACACGTTGTACTTGATTTCCGGCGCAAGAGATAATCGAATCGTGCTAGTAGCTCGAAGTTGCATATCCTCCCACTTGTTTTTATCCACCTCGTCCGGCTTCTTGTCCAACAAGGTTTTATGAAGACCTTGATGAATAAGAACATCCTTGATCGTACTTTGCCACAAGGAATAATTAGTTTTTCCATCAAACAAATCTATTTTGTATTTAGTCATTAAATCTTCCATTGCACGAAACTAACCTAAAGCTCTTGATGCCACTTGCTACGTGTTGACACATTGTGATTGTCTCCCGACAGCAGCATTTGCTGATTAAAATAGTAAATCTCACAACAGTAATGAAATGAAAGTCTTCAATCTTCATAATCCAAAACCATTAAAAAGATTTTTGTCATAATCACTGCTCAGTATAACAAATTTCAAGCAACACCAAATAAGAAACACGGAAACAATGTTTGAACTAGTCCAACCCCTCTGATTTTACCAAATTACCCTTTGATAATTATGTCATCAAAATTCACTGATAAAAACATTATAATCCATTCCATTATCATAACTGACCAATCACAGCAAAGTTTGAATTAGTCAGCACTTATTAACCCCACTTCTTTTCATTTCTTCTTTTATACTCTCAAATATATTGACCAAAGACTAGTCTTTCTTCTACTAAAAATTAATTTTATAAGCAAAGCTTTGTCAATAACTCGCTTTCCAGTCAAATTCTGACTCTTTTTCTCTCTCCTACCACTATATAATCCTTCCTTTAAAACCAAGATCATCACACTTCATTTGAAGCATTAAACTTTG
This sequence comes from Patellifolia procumbens, assembly GCA_947645195.1. NCBI lineage: Eukaryota > Viridiplantae > Streptophyta > Magnoliopsida > Caryophyllales > Amaranthaceae > Patellifolia > Patellifolia procumbens. The sequence continues at coordinate 3,063,450 of CANSGD010001541.1, forward strand.
AATTCTGTTTTCTTTCTCCTACTTTACACATTCTTAACTGTTAACGATCTTAACAGTTAGCTTCCACATAGGTTTCAGCAGCTGCTTTAGCAAAAAAGAAGAAGAATAACCAGAAAATACCAGAATCCCTGATTTCGTTACATCATTCTTCTTCTTGCAAGTGTATGTACGTAACAGTACTGTAACACCCTGTAACACAACAAAAGACATGCAACTTACATCAAGAGAGACACAAAAGAGTGGTTTTACATGCATTGAGTAGTTCAGATAACAACAGATTAGCAATTTGCATTGCTTATATCTGCTAAACTACGAAGCGAAGGGAAATAGAAAGAAAAAGGGGATGAAGATGGAGCTCAAAGGCTGTGGCAACTACGAGGAACATACGTTGATCAGCGAGATATCCCAGGGGTTTGAGGTAGCTAAGCAACTGAAAGCTCAAATGATTTTTGAAGCACAGGCAGGTGAAACAAAAGGAATGTTGGCAGAAAGAATATAATTCTTGCTTACATAAGGCTCTTACGATTCTGAACTGGGGTGGGTCTATGGAGCAGTCTCATCAGCATGTAGTACCATCGACTACAATGCCCGGTTCACCAATTTCGGTCATTGGAAGTCCAAAGAGTGAAGAATTCAACCCTGGGTTTCATGTTCAACAAGAAGGCAAGGATGTTTCATAACCTCTGCCCTCAAGATTGAAATCTGCATCCAGATTAGAAATAAGTTTCTCTAATATTTTCGGGATATTTAATTTGTTGCAGAAAGATGATGCCCACTTCACTTGGACAGACCAAGTAAAAGTAAAAGTAAGCGCTGAGAATGCTGAAGGAGCACCTGAGGACGGCTATAGTTGGAGGAAATATGGTCAGAAGGATATACTGGGAGCCAAACATCCTAGGTAACTTTCTCATATTAAATGTTAAGACTCGTGTGCTAAAAAAAGTCTATCATAATAAATCATGCATGTTTCTCATCAAAAAAGTTTTCCACAGTTTAAACCTAGAGGTCTTCTAAGGAAGATTCATGCAGACCCTGTTGGGACAAACGAGTTGTCGAGTGGTATTTTCCTTGCATGACCATTTTTAATAAAGAGTTTGATGAGTTTTTCTTAGTATGCAAAGTTTACTCTTTTTCGAGCGCTTTTTTCGTTCATCAAGCTTTCTTCTACATTTTTTTAGTATTATCCAGTGTGTTGGGTGATTGAATGTTGGGAGTTTTGGGTGTTCGGTGATGGTATTTTGATGATTGAAGGTTGGGTGTTTTGGATGGTTGGTAGTGGTGGCGTTTGGGTGATTGAAGGTTGGATGTTTTAGTTATTGGTGGTGATGAGAATGGGTGATGGGAGATCGAAGGCTGGGTATTATAGTTGTTGGTGGCGGTGTTTTGGGTGATTGAATGTTGGGTGTATTGGGTTGGTGGTGGTGTTTTGGGTGTGTGAATATTATTAACTATATGTTCCCCCTTCATCCTTGGTTTTTGGTGGTGGTTGTGGTGTTTTGGGTGTTGATGAGCGTTGAATCGTATCTGTTTCATCTTAATTAGTGATTAGAAGATTTTATGAGCCTTTTTTATTATTATTAATTAATGAATGATTTTGTTCTATTTTGTATTAACCGAAAGGTCTTATTTAAAGTATTTTAATTTGATAGAAGGTTAGTGCAGGTGGAGGGCTTGCTGGAATCATTAGAGGTCGTTGGCTGCTGTGTTTTTGTGGTGATCACAAGGCGGAGTTGGAATCTTCGTTAACAATTAGATCGATCTTGGATTCCTTGCTGCTCTACCTCTTGATACCTGGCCAGAGGTTTTGTTTGGAATTTGTGGTAGAAATCGTCCGGAGAGATGGCGGGCGCATGGAAAGGGGTCTATTTCGTTATTATGTCACTGCCTGCGAATCCAAGGTCTCATTTAGCTTTATGTGCTTTATTTCTACATCTTGTATTGTTGTTTAGATTTGGATTATTTTGTGAATTTTGTGGCTTGCATATTGATGCATCTTCTTGGATTATCTAATAGGATTAGATGCATGGTGCAGGATACATCACTACAAGTCTATGACTGAATTAGAGTGTCCTAACAATTTGTTTTCGTAAGCCGTTTATTTGGTTTTAGGGGAGAGTTAATGACTGACTGGGGCTTAGCTATCTGTTAATGGTCATTTTTATTTTTATTCTGTTTTTCTGGTTTTATCAACTTCATGGAAGGACATCGTCTTCCATTGTAGCAGAATTTTATAGCTTTCAACATTCCTTAAATCTATGACTCAAAATTCCCTCCATGGGTCTGCGCTCTAATTCTTGCCTTCTTTGAGCTTCACTTTATGGCTTTCTGGTGTGAATTTTGTTACTCGGATTATTTAATGTAACTCCGTGTAATAATTCACGATAATTAATATTGTGAGGTGCCCCTGCTTGCTGTTAGATCTTGACTTAAAGCTCTGGACTTATTCTACTCTTATGTCACACAATTATTTTTTGGATGTTCTGTGGTCAGCGATGATATGCAGAGGAAAAATGCAGGAGCTGTTACATTTAGTAGTCCTCTTTGCTCGCTATTTTGAAGCTGGTTTAGTTAGACCTTAGCTTTGAACTTGCTCTCAGGCTATCTCTGATCTGGTTGGAATCTAGGTAGAGTTTGATATGAGGTATTATTAATTCGCTGCTAGATTGATTTGGAAGCTGCTTATGATCAAGATTTTGATCCATTCTGCAGTCTTGTGTCCTGGCTGCCTTCGTTCTCCACTTCATATCTAGGTGAACAATGCAAAGACAAAAGGTATAAAGTTAATGCGTGAAAGATTACTGGAATATTTTGGGGATTTATTAAGGTATTGATGCTTGGATTTGTATGAAAGGATCAAAGTTGGTATAGTTCATCGAGTGTGACTTGGAAGTTTTAACTTTAAGTTCTTTATTTTGAGCTGGACTTGTCCTAGTGAGCTAAAGAGCGAGAATGATAGGAAATTCCATCTGATGCTTTTCTAATCGATATCTTCGTTTTCTCAGGCCTATATTAAGTTCCTGCATGGTTTTAGAAGGAACTCTGGATTGCGTTGCTGTACTAGCCTTCATTCTTTATCGTTTCAGTGTATACTTGTCTTAGTGTATATGGTAATTGTGAGAGCCTATCTGAGCTAATAATGGTTGCATTTCTAGGTGAACAGTGCAAAAAGGTATGAAGTTAATGCGTGAAAGGTTATTAGAATTACTAGGATATTTTGGGAATTTATTCAGTTACTGATGCTTGGATTTGCATGAAAGGATCAAAGTTGGCATAGGTCACCGAGTGTGACGTGGAAGTTTTAACTTAAATGCGATGCATTGATGGCCTCTCTAAGAACTTGCAAAACCTACAAGGTCATACTTTCTCCGTCCTCTTAGTTGCAAAACCAAAAACTTTAGCTCTGTTGCTAGAATCTACATAAGAGGAAAAACATAGAAATGAGCAGTAATACCTTCTGCTAATGCGGAGTAATGCCTTGAATATTAGCAGCCCTGAAAGGATCTTGGGGAATCACATAACCAGTATCCCAGGCCTCCATCCTCTGGGGATGACTCCCAAAGAGAAGTACTCTCTTCAAGTATTGCATTTCACCATCACTCAACTTCAAAATCCTGATCTGCTTTTTTTTTTATTACCAAATAGAGTTTTAAAAAACCGGTCTATTAATCTATCGTGGGATCTATTTTCATGGTTGATGATTATATTATAAAGCAGCAGTATATACCAATGTGCCAGCTTGGATCTCACTCAATCAATCAATCAGAGCTTTATTCCCATAAGTGGGGTCGGCTAACATGAACCAAAAAAGATTATTCCGGGCAGTCATCCACATAAATTTTCCTCCTCCACTCCCTACGATCGAGAGCCTCATCCGCTTGTAAATCCATCTGTTTCAGATCCCTTTTAACTCCTTCCCACCAAGTCATTCTCGGTCTCCCTCTACCTCGTTTAAAATCACTCTGATCCCAGTTTTCCACTCTTCGCACCGGTGCCTCTTGAGGTCTCCGTCTTACATGTCCAAACCAACGCAAACGGTTTTCCCTCATCTTGCTGGCAATATCTGCAACACCAACTTTCCCACGGACAACTTCATTTCTGATTCTATCCCTCAGAGCCAGCTTGGATCTCACTATAGTATGTAAATCTAAATAACTAGGAAGGTGTCATAAACTCATAACGGGTACTTCTTGGCTACTTTTCTGCCTTCCACCATTCATAGAGGTCAGCTTGAGCCAAAACTTAACATCCAGAAGTTCTTTACCTCTTATTTCACATGTACGCATCATGTTTGATTGTTTCTCCACACCTGTACCACATACTTCGACTTGAAAACTGAAATTCAAGGTATATGGTCGTAAAAATGGTTTATGTAGGAGGAAATTATGGCTGAACATTTGAGCAGCAGATGATTATAATGTCTTGAATCAGAATGGTACATAGTAGGCTAATAGCTTTAAAGCTTGAGTTTGTAAGATACAGGCTGCTTCAAGAAAAAGGCCTTTTGCAGCTTGTAAGATCGTGTGACAATAGCTGCAATCTCTTAAATATCATTAATGGTTTCTTTATTGTGATGATCACAGTAAAAGACGGAACATCAAATATTAGGCATATTAATCCAATAACAATAATGATTGCTGGAACATGAATAAATCTGCATGAAGACTAATCTGTATTAGAATCTTGTTTTTAAATTCTCTGTATGATATTGGTAGCTCGAAGGGCTGATGCCGCAAGCCTTATCTTTGGAATAATAGATTTTTGATATTTTACTGTGTGAGTGGCATTCAAGAGACTTTTAAGGTACCACACTGTGAAGTGGATAAAGATGTCGTAAAGGATAGGTCATTTGGTGGTTGCTTCAGTGTCTTTTGTGTATAATCGTTTATAGTCCAACCACCACATGATCTGTAATTTCCTTGTTCTCTTTGAAACATATTCGAGTAGGAAATTACAGCTGTTACATTTAGTAGTCGTTTATAGTCCTCGCTATAGCATCCTATGTATAATTGTAACAAGGAAATCCTATGCATTTTAATCTAGAGATGCTATGCAGAGTAGTGGACAAAATACGTAACAGCTAGAGATGTTATAGTGCAAAAGATTTGATGGCACTATTTATTTTTTATTTTGACATGTCAGTGTCTACAATGCTCCTTGTCAGGGCTCGATGTATAGGCGTATAGTACTATAGCAGGTTAGTCATAGCTTACAATTTTGCATTTCTTAGTGGTGTATTGGTGGTGGTGGTAGTGATTTGTGGTTGTCGTGGTGATTTATGGTGGTGGTGGTGATTTTTTGTGGTGGTGGTGGTGATTTGTGATGGTGGTAGAGTAGTATTTATTTCATTACCGAGCTTTGTTATGGATGAAATATTATCTACTGTTTTTGGTTGTGAAATCTTTGATCTGATCTACCTTGTTAACAATTTAGCTATTATGAGCTTGTTTTTTTGGTGTTTTGAGGTTGCACTCGATCTTGTACTTGTACATGATTACCTGTTTAGTTTCTCATCTTGTAGTAAGTCTGTAACACTCCAAAAATTGGTATAAATCCTTTCAAAATCGGACAAGTATGCATTTGCCTTGCAATTGATGTGTGCACTATGCGTCGAATTTCAGTCTCTGATACTCAATCTGTATGTTTCTTTCCTTAAAACAAATTACTAATTCACAAGTTCTAATTGCATAAATTGTACGAAGAGAACTTGCTTGGGAAGGAGTAATGAATTGTATCTGATTGGGGAGAAGAAGAAGCGAATTACAACGACAGCAACATGGAGGAGGAAGAGAGCGAGCACTAGCAGTAACTACTAGTATGATGGGTTGTCAAAGAGAGAGGAAGAGCAAAGGTTAAAGATTTAGCATGACAAAGAATTTAATTTTTCCCCTATTCCAGCTAAACCACTCGTATAAGACTTCAATTAAAAGGCAGTTATATGTAGCTTACAATTATAGCACTTAATAAAAAACGTTACCGTCTAACTATAGCGCTTATAAGATAGCGCTTTATACACGCGCTGTCTTATTAATATTATTTATAGCGCTTTACTTAAAAGTGCTGTCATATTGATATTATTTATAGCGCTTTAAAACAAAACGCTATAAATTAATACATTTTACAGCAATTTTGTAAAAGCGCTATAGATTAGGCGCTGTAAATAAATAAATTTGGCATAGTGATACAAATGTTCATGTAACACCCCAATAATTTCATTCCTTTTTGAAATAATAAAAACCAACAAAACATGAGGAAATTATTAAAGTGCTACCGCCACGTGTGAAAACGTATTCGGCTAAACAGAGTACGGAACGAACTAAGAACTGTCTTAACAACTTGGAACCACATAGGGCCCTAAACCAACGGAACTAAATTGTTCCCTTATTCAAAACCAAAGTAAATAAAATCCAAAGTTTCAAATCAAGAAAACCTCCGAGTTTCAAAACTACTAAAAACATTCAAAGAGTTATGAAAATTATTTCGCTCAGACCACTCAGAACCCAAGCTACTCCCGCAACCTGCATTATTACCTTAAGCCTGAAAGTCTGCTCGCCATGAAAATGGGTCATCACAAGGTAAAGGTAACAAACCAAAACCAACTAATCAGCAAAGCTGAGTACGAACAGATTATAAGAACTAAATAAAATCAAGATCACATGAAATATGAGGATTACGAGTAAATAAACATTTGAAGTCAATAGAATATATTATTCCTCTTTTAATACGTGTAAGTAAGCACCGAACGGGTTGTCTACTTGGTGTCCAACTTTGGTGGACGTGTCAAGGGCACGACTCCTCGACACAATAAATAAAGGAAGAGATCTCAACCTGCTAGAGGAACGCGGGGATCCAACGGTTCCTGGTAAGGTCGTGGCCGAACCATGCCCCCAACCCTTGCTAATGTCAATACTCTAGACGTGCACTCATCTAGAGTTTTAATGCTTACTAGTCTTTCACTTTAAGTGCTTAGTAATTTAGTATTGTCGAAGATTACACACATCAAAGCAACAACACATATAATCTCAATTTAATCTTTACTTGTTTGGTGACCAATCAAAGTCATATTTTAAATTGTTGCTACTAATAACTCCTTCCTTGCTTGGTGATCATGACTTAATTCATGTCACTTACCTTGGGGTTACCATGTGACTCTCCCGTCAATGATGGCACCATAATATACAGTGTTTGCTTAGAGGCATGATTCAATAGATTAATCATGCAATAAAGAATAAAGAGCTTTAAGCTTCAATTAAATGCTTCTTAACATGCTTGAACTTATCTATGTAATTCTCATCACTTAAGAAAATAATCACCATGCATAGGTGCTTAAAGCTTAACATGCTACTAATGAAATTTCCTTTAATCTTAGCATGATACTACGTATAGGTCTTATAACCCGTACGTACCTTGTATAAACTCCACGCGTCTCGTGTATAGTTCTTTGAAGTCTTCAAGGGACTATTCTTCCCCTACAATTAATAATAAAGAATAGTATAAATAACCATTCTAACTCAAGCAGCTTCTAGGACCCTTATAAAATATTTACAAGAGATGAAAATACTTGAAAACGATCTCTAAAATTTTTATTGCATACGGAGTATCTAATAATATTTACATACAATTTTGATGACTTAAAACCTTCTTAGCATGCCTTACTATTATTATATGTCCCTTAATAAAATCTGGAAATTTATTTCCAACATACAAAATATTGTATGGCTTAAATCCATGTTCCAACACAACATACAAAAATGAACAAAATTGAAACCAACTTGCTTTGGTTCCAATTTTATTCAACACCACAACAATAATAAAATATGCAATTCAACAACAAAAAATATAAACAAGGTAAATGTGTTATCACCAGTTTATTCATTTGTTGGTAAATCAAAATTACAATAAACAATAAATATGATACAACTAAAATCTGATACAACTAAAAGTAATAAATTAAAAGCAAGAAATCAAAATAAAAAAAATGTTAAAGTTTTACAACTTCAAACTTCAATCTTCAATCACTCCAATCTTCAACTCCAATAATCAACTTCCATGAACCAAAATCTGCAAAAAAAAAAAATTAATAAATGGAAAATTCGAAAAAGAAAAAGAAAAAATAGGATACCAACATAATCCGAGACATGAACATTAGATTTAAAGTTAAAATAGAATACCAACATACCTTGGTCCAAGTTTAAAAAAAGAAAAAAAAAAACCATTTTTCAAGAAAAATGGAAAACGAAGAATGGAAAAAAAAAAAAAAAATTAAATCAGATCTAAAAAACGAAAAACATAAACGACAAAACGAAAATCAGGAAAAAAAATTAATCCAAAAAACGAAAAAACATAAACCAAAACCCCAAGTTTTAGATCTGAAAATTTTGAGATAAAAGTAGTTCATAGATCTGGAAAATATGAGACAAAACAAACAAACAAAAATATCAGAAATTAAATAGAAAAAATTAGTTAGTAAATTCGAAAAAATATCAAAAAAAACAGAAAACAGAAAATTAAAACGAAGTTTTTATTTAAAATAAACGAAAATAAGAAAAAAAAAACAAAAAACCAGGGAAAAAACTTGAACGAAAATCAGAAAATCAATTTCAGAAAGAAAATAGCGGAAAATCGAAAAAAACACAGAAATTTTTGACTTTAAACAAACAAAAAGTGAAATTAACGAAAAAAATGAAGGGAAAAACTAGAACAGAAAAACTAAAGAAAGAGATAAACTTAGATCTTAAAATTGGAGAAAAGAAAAATTCGAAAAAAAAGGAAAAATAAAAAAGAGATAAAGAAAACTGTTGCGCTGTCGCTGACGACGGGATTCGCCGGTGGTCGAGGCGCCCTCGGTCGGTCGCTGGTGGTCGAGGCGCCCTCAGTGGGTCGCGCGGTGGTTAGGACCCTCGTAGTGAATCAGAGGATGAGGATAAGAGAGAGAGAGTGTGAATAAGAGGATGAGGATAAGAGAGTGAATAAGAGGATCTGAAAAAAGAGGGGATAGAATGAAGAGAGAGAGTGAGTGCGGGGGTGAGAGGATGAGGGGGAAGAGAGAGTGTGAGGATGAGGGGGAAAAAAAGAGAGGATAGAATGAAGAGAGAGAGGCAATGAGGGAGTACGGGAGTTATTTTAGAGAGAGGCAATGAGGGAGTGGCCCACAAGATTTCTGCTCGTCATATAAAAAAAAATTAACATTACCGACTGTGTGTACGGTCGGTGACGGTCGATAAATACCGACCGTCTGTAATTCGGTCGGTATTTTTCAACCGTTACCGACTGTAAGGCAGTCGGTAATTCCGGTGCCGACCGTCACCGACCGACCATGAGGTCGGTAATGGCTTGGTCGTTCGGTGTCGGTCGGTGTCAGTCGGTAATTACCGATTGCATTTATGGCGGTCGGAAATTGCGGTCGGTCGGGAGTTGTTTTCTTGTATGTCTGAAAATACTTGTAAAACGTGGAAATGAAGATTTTTTTATATTTATGATACGAAGTAAATAGATAAGAGATATGAAGGAGTTATGTTAAAGAAATTAATTAAATTATATTTAGCAACTAATTGAATAATACAAAAAAAATGATGTAATTTATGACTTGTTATGTTAATATTTTATACACAATGTTACAAAATAATTTTATTTTATAAATATCTTTTGTTTATCACATAAAAAATGATGGGGTAATATATACACAATAGTTGATGATAAATAAATGTATAAAGACCTATTTTCAATGCAATTTGGGAGAAAAATTATAAGCTAATTAAGGGTTTTGTTTTAAGAGTAGTAATTGGAGAAGTGGTACACTTACACTTAGTGTAAGTGGACCCTACTTACACAAATGATTTTAACCATCAAAATCTAGCTGAAAATTTATTTTGGGAGGTAATAGAATTGTGTTTTGGAGGGAAAACATTAGTATTTTGGGGGGAAATTTTCCTCCATTTTGCATCAATTACTCTTCCCTCCTATTGTAATGGTGTTTTGGGTTAAATTATATTAGTTTAATAAAATTGCAAAGTTTACTATTTTTTGTTTTAACATAAACTGATTTTCCGGCGACCTTTTTCCGGTGAACGTTTTTCCGGCGAACCTTTTCCGGCGTTTTTCAGGCGACTCTCCTCCGGCGAGCTTTTTCAGTGACCTTATTCTGGCAGCTCTCCTCCGACAACGTTAGAGTGACGACCACTTCGGTAAGTAATTGTATGAAGATGTTTTTTAAAAAAATTAATAGCAATCTCATTTTGTCTTTTATGTTTGTATGAATTATTTCAATAAATTAAACTCTTGATGATTATGTAACCAATATTTTATATTAATTTTAAGAAATAATTTGGGGGTTCTTTTGTATGTTGATAAATTTTAGTAGAAATCAATGGTACGGTTTTGCTATACAAAAATTAGTAGCATAGAAATTCAGTTTCTATCATTTAGTTTTTGACTTTGTTGATAATCTTTGGTATGTTATGTAGTGTTGTTGTTATTTTCTGGGTTTGAATCATATTGATGGTGTGGTATTAACGGAGCTTGTGGTGGCGACATTGACACCATAGGTCGTCTTTGACAATAGATTGAGGTATATACGTTGTAGAAGATGAAAAGTGTATGAAAATATTTTGACTTAAAAGATCATATTTTTATTGAAAGGAACAAATTGTATTTATGAGTACTTTTGGTCTTCTAAAGTTTTGTAAAAACTTAATTTACTGGTTTAATTTTTAGAATCATTTATCTAACTTAGAGGATTAGTGTTCACTACAATTGATGAAAGTCGTTATATGTTTGTAGCTTATATGGAAGAAAGTGACAGAATAGATTTGAACGAGATTCCACTATTATTTGCTGATGATGAAACATATGAGGACGTGGTACATGAGAATGTAGGAGACGTAGGTGTCGGATAAGAAACACCCTCGGTTCAATAAAAATTTAGTTATGGAGAAGAGGGCGAAGAGGAAGCAACGGTGGATGAATTTCCATTTGACTTAAATCTTTGATAGGCATTTTTAGTTTATTTCCTAATTTGACAATTTAGCCAAGTGGTGTTACACTTTAGTTTGATTTTGGAGTTTATTGTTATTGTTAGACAAAGACAATCTCAATTTATGACTTCAGTCCATTACAATTTTATTTTGTCTATGGCTTTGAATTATTGATTTGATCCTCATAAAACTTGTTTTATACTTATCTATTTATTGATGGCTAAACTTTTTTAGTACGGAGTAGTGTTACAAATAAATTATATTTTGGAGCTTATGTTTATTGTCCACTTCTACTTTAGGCCCTATTCTCGTCAACTGGTTTTTGCTAAACTGAACTTATTTCTACTGAACTGAACTTATTTTTACTGAACTGAACTTATTAGTACTGGACTGAACTTATTTTTACTGAACTGAACTTAATTTAATTGAAACCTTAACAAATTTATTAAGGATTGAGCTTATTTTTACTGAACTGAAATTATTTTTACTGAACTGAAATTATTTTTACTGAACTGAACTTATTACTACTGAACTGAACTTATTTTTACTGAACTGAATTTATTTTTACTGAAACTTATCTAAATAAGTTGACGAGAACATGGCCTTATTTTGTATATGGCTTCAAGTAACTGATATGATCCTCATAAAACTTGTTTTGTACATTTTCATTTATTGATGGCAAAACTCAATTAATACTTCTTATTACTTACCTTAAAATATAAAAAAAGTTTGATATCCACAAAATACTCAAGCTTTCATACTAAGATTTTATGTTAAACAATAAAATTTTGATCCTCATATATTGAACACCATATTTCATTAAATTCTGATCCACGCGTATTGAACACAATCCTCATGAAATATTATTAACTAATTAGTATAGAGTTTTTCATTTGTTTCATATTTAAAATAATATTGAGGGTACTATATTAGAAGATAAATATAACTTATATATAGTACCCTAGGTCACAATAATGGCGGGAACCATTTTGCACTTTTCCCTCCAAAAATAACAAACACAAAACCTAAATTTTTAATGTATTCTCTCATTTCAAGGCAGCCTTAACCATTATTAATGGAGTAGTTGGTGGTTAATTAGTGTGTTTATTCAATAACTATGAATGGCTTAGCTGCATATATTCAAAATTATTATTTACATCCTAAAATCGGCATTTTGATCCTCAAATAAAAGAAATTGTCCTTTTTTTCATTTCCTCTAAAATTTGGGCCACGTACTTGTCTTTTCAACTTCCATGTGGAATAGACAAGTGAAAAAATGATCGATCTTTCCATATAAGAAATAAGAAATACTGTAAGAAATAAGAAATATTTGTACAAAAACTTCTTCTATATTATAATCAAATTTTATAACTAGATTTTTTTGGCGTAATGTTAATACTAATTGTAGACACCCTAATGTGTCTCCCCAAAATGAGCAGTCAGTGATGAAAAGTACACACGTCGCGATTGGTCCAATTCCGAAAGCTTGTAATTAGAAAACATAAATCGAACTCTTCGGTAAAACGAACGTGAAATTATACACTCAAGGTGCCATTGTAGATGGAAGAACATTTTTTCTCAAAAAACTTTTTCTATTTTTAAAAAATCTTTTTCAATTTATTTTGATATTTTATAAAAATCATTTTCATTTTTCATTGCGTTCTCATGGTTTTTCTGAGTCCGCCGATATTTTTAAATTATTTTTCTGATTTTTCTAGGATTTTCTATGATTTTTACAAGCTTTTAAAATAATTTTTGAAAATAAAAATTAGCTGAAAATTGAAATAACAACCCGGATTGTTCTAGAATAATCTAGAGGACTCTGGAAAACGTTGTCTCCTTTTCCGCTAAATCTTTTGAAAATATTTTTCTGCAAGACTTTAACAAAACCGCCGGTTCTAGGGATTCCGGAGCAAGAAAGCAATATTTTGAAGATTCCTAGAAATATTTGGCGAAACTAGGAAATCAAAGAAGCTTATACACGCTGGACTAAAGCGTATACACGCTGTCAATGAAGCATACACACGCTGCACAGGTGGCGTATATACGCCATGTCATGCCAACGTGTACACGCCAGCATGGACAACGTATACACGCTTGTCACCGGCGTATATACGCCCATTTTACCCTAATTCTACGCCTATAAATAGGACCTTTGGGGTACGAGTAAAAAAAGAAGGTGGAGACGACCACATACTGCCGAGCTTACAAAAATTCTTTCTCCTCTACATACTTCTAAACACATAAATTAATTTCAAAAACATTCAAAAGACGTTCTAGCCTTCAAGTTCGTGCTAATTCTAAACTCTCCTTCAGAATTGTTTCTTGACCGTGCGGGTTAAGGTACGTATTTCTGAGACTACTCTACTTAGATCACCTTCTTTTTATTATTCAATCTTGACTAAAAAATATTTCAAGTCTTGATTAAATTGTTAAAAAATGTAGAAACTCACGTAGTTATAGTTTTTCATGTAAATATGTAGGAAAATAATTCACTTTCACTAATTTAAATTAATAATAATTTTATTCTTTTATTTGTTTTCATTATTCTTATTTATCATCATGTTTTTTATTATTTTTGAATGATAATGTATTAGTTTGTATGCACCTTATTATTGTTTAAACAAGACCGGAAATTTTGTTTGTATCACATTAAAGTAAGATAAATATGGACGACCGGTTTAGGTGCCTTTTAATTTGATTAATCTCGAAGTGGTCACAATTTTTAGGATATATAGGTAGTAATTGCTTGTATTAATAGACCCACTTTGTAAATAATTTTAATTCTTAGAGGTATTTTTAAGGGCAAATAATATTGTTTGTATCCAATGAATGTGATTGAATGGAATTACAATGAGACCGAGTAGAGGCCGCTACATGCGGGCAGATTTGGGTAAAAGATTCAATCTGTACCATGTCCCAGAACCCACGAACTGGTTATTGTACCTAACTGTGGGGCCATTGTTTTGGCACCAACGTTTCGGGCGTCCATGAGAAACCTGTATAGGCACGGTGGCGATCCCCTCTCTCGATAACACTCCCCCAAAGCACTCACGTGCGGTTTCTATGGCTCAAATCCATAAACATCGATGTAGGCCAAGCCCCTAAAGGCCCACGCCTACACTAATATAGAACACTATTATAAAGTTCATTGTAAACTGATGGTTTTTAACATTTACAAAGTAGATAACTACATAATGTCACAACTTCTTTTAATTAAGATAAATGAAAATCTGTAAAAATCATACTTCATTATAGTTGAATAAACATCAATATAAACTTCATAAATCTTAATCATAATACTTCAAAATTCTTAACATATGTAAAACATTACATTATGATATTAGCCAATATATAGACATTGCAATGTTGCGCTCATAATAAAAAAAACCTTGTAGTTGATCAACTTGCAACCATTAAGAAAACATAAACTCGCTTTTTCTAAGCCTACCACTCTTCCTCATGTAGAATTCTAGCCTCAATGAATTTCTCCATTGCCAATCAATATCTTCATGGACCACTTGACCGCCATAACTATCAATGAAATACTGAACGCCTACAATGAATACCGATCGACGATAACCAAATCTCCACCCACAATTACGACACTCTCCAAATTCACTGATATTGTTATGCACAACATCACAAAAATCAGAAACAGGCCTTAAACAAACCTTTGGAAGTGCAATCTTGTCAATATCGATGTTCTTGTTTATCCTCTCAACAATCACAACAGCACACTCTTTACTTAAAGTTTGGAATTTCAGTAAGTCGAAGATTCCATTAACCTTTGGAAGTATCTCACCTATGAAAATGTCCTCCCACGGGCCTGGAGATGCACTTTCTCGTGCTTCAAGTGGATCAAACTGTAAACTTAATTGTTTTTTCTTCAATGGAGACTAAAACTTGTTTGTTTTTCCCTCCATTATTGTATCTTTCTCCTTCCCTCTCTCTTTTTTTTCTATTGTGATCAATATATTCTTATTAAGTCCAATAATGCAACGAAAGTGTGTATTTATAGGTAACGATATATTAGCATCATCTATGGTGGAGAATATCAACCAACACCCAACTTTCCCCCCACTTTCACATGAAGTAGGAGGGAAAAAATATACACATTTTCAACAATCTGTAAAAAGAATCAAAATAAAATTATGGAAATTTTGCAAGAACAAACCTTTTATAACCAAATTTTTGAGAGAACGCACCTTTTAAAACGTTTATTGCAAAATGAAACCCAAAACGAAAAACTGTTTGCAAAGTAAAACCCGATGATGTCATAGAGTGTTTGACTCCCACTAATTGCTTTTTACATACTACTTGACACACCATGGGTACTATTTGCACCCCACCTTACAACTTCCCCCCTTTTATTTCCCATTAACAAAGAATATAGCTTAGCCATTGAATCATCACCCACCATCACCACCGAACATCCTCCCATCACCACCATATTTTTCTCTCTCCTCACCACCGCCACTTTCTCTCTCCTCCCTAAGTTGTTTTCTCTTTCCCCACCACCACATCTTCTCTCTTCCCCACAACCACATCTTCTTTCTCCTCCAAATGTCATTCTCTCTCCTCACCACCACCACCACCATCTTTTTTCTCCTCTCAACTGCCATCTCTTCTCTTTTCACCGCCGCGAAAACAACCATATCTGGTTGGTTGGTGTGTGTACGGGCGTCGGGGCGTCACTGGGCCGGACTGTGTCCGGTCCGGGTCCGGTCCCTCTGCCCCGGGGGGTACGACTCTCGGTGATGACTTTGGTTTTGCTAGAATTGAATTCGTGCTTTTTCGTAGTGTGAGTATGCTTGGAGATTGTGTGAATTATACTCGAAAACGAGTAGAGGAAGTCGCCACCGCACTCTTTTGGGGAGCTGCGGAACCCGTTTTAAGTCTTGCCTATAATTGCATAAAGCAAGGCGAAGGACTCCATAGTCTGGTCGTGCACCAAAGGTCATGGATTAGGGGACAAGGGTAAGGGCGAAGTAGTGCACAACGCCCCCCCGCATCTAGCGGCCTCTACTCGGTCGTTGCGAGTCCATTGTCAAAAAGACAACAACAAAGATATTTCCGTTTTAACCCTAAGCATGCAAGATTACTAGGCGGGTTGATTAACAGAAATAGACGCATGTATGGACTAATTTGTTGTTGCAACATGTGTTGTTTAGATCCATATTCAAGGTGCATAAAAGACAATTTGTCCATGAATTAGTCTTATTAGGCGTGAGAACATGTAAATTGACGGTCTTTGTTTAAGACATAATAGTTGTGTGATTGCAAGCATGCAAGCATTCGACAAGAATTAAAGGTTGTGCCTAATGTTGATTTTAATTCATGTCGAGTAGTTGTTAATCAATATTACATGATAATTTGCATAGAAAGCCAAATTCCTAACAAGTATGCAAAAGGCTGTTAAGAAATTGAGACATTGGCCTCAAACTAACCTTTTAAACAAGACGCTTTCGACCGAGAACGATGCTTCGGACCCTTAAGAACCTTGTAGCCTTTGAAGAACCCTTAAGAACCTTTAAAGAACCCTTAAAAGAGACTTTGAAATTGCAAAAAAATTTGTGCGGATTTGAATGTGAGAGAGAGAGTATTTGAGAGTGTTTTTTAGAGAGAGAGAGAATGGGAATTCGGGCAGAGAGTGAGTGTATGAAGTGTGGATGTGAAATGTGAAGCCGTGGCTTGGTATTTATAGGCCAAAGTCACGTCAGTGGCAAAGGACTAGGGCGTTCTTACGCCCAGTTCTGCTTGCCTTATTTTGCGTGATTTTCTTGCCTAATTTAGCTGATGCGTATAATGTAAAATTAAAATAAAATTATTTTAATTTTATATGATTCCGATATTATAAAAAAAATCTCTGAGTTGTTTGGGGAGATATTCATGTGGGCCCCACGCTCGGGAGCGGTCCCCAAGCTCCCGAAATGAGCCATTTCGCTCGGGTGCGCGTTTTTGCTTAGGAAATTCATAACTATTTTTCCACAAGTCGAAAATTTACGAAAAAATATGAAAAATATTCCTAGTAAAATATTATGCATTGTGTAAAAATTTCATGAATTTTGGAATTGCTTTCATAATTTAATTAATTATCGCAAAATTAATTAAATTGCTGAAAATTCCAAAAAAATTGCAAAAAACGCTTAGAAAAATTCCGAAAAATTCTAGAAAAATGTCTATAAATAATTTAAAATTTTTTGGAAATTAAAACTCATTTTTAAAGGTGCTTATTGTAGGAAAATGTGCTCAATGTAGTGAAAACTTGCCTTTTTAGGGTTTGTCAGGGCTCTATCTCTCTCAATTCAGCTTGTGACCGTCCACGTCGTTTGCAAAACGCTTCATGAAGCTTCCGTAGTAATTTCCTTGTTTTATGCAAATATTTTGTATTTTATTTTTCACCGAGTCATTAATTACTAGCCATAAGATGATGGGACATTTCTTGGTGGCGAAATGTTTTTAATTTCCATCTAAATGAGTTCTTAATAACATCATGAAATACATTTTGAGATTGTATTACTTGATATTATATTTCGCAGAACTTTAGATTACATATAACATTTTCATACACTAAGTAACGATGTTGATCATCGGTTTTTGAACTTAGGCATTATATATCATTACTACTTATGAAGCGCTACCTAAACAAAATGTTACTTGTAGCTTCATAAGCCTTCACTTTAACAAAAAAGGGGAACACATAAAGGAAATTTTCTTTCACCCCTAGTCATCCCTTGACAACATGTAGTTATCAGAGTCAGCATCATCAGAGAAATCACCTTCTAGTGCACACATCTCCCTAGCGATCTGCTTTGCACATTTCCCTTTCCTGGCTGGCTTCTTAGATGACCTCTTAGATGGACGCTGCTGGCGACGTCGCTTCTTTCCCTTAACCTCCTTGTCTGAATCTTCTTCGGGATCACCTCAATCACTGTCCGATCCTCTCATTACCTTAGTTTCTTGCTCCTTCTCCTCCTGGAATTGCGCCTCGTCTGCACGGTGTTCCTCATCGGTGTATGGATGACCAATCTCTTTACGCCACATGAGGAATCACTGGAATTCTCGATCTTTGAGCACCTTTCTTCGCTCTTCTCTTTGTTCAAAGGGAAAAGGGGAGAGAACTTGCTCAACCCTTGACCACATTAGACCTTTGAAACCCTGAGACTTAGCTCTACTAATTACTCCAGACAAAAAATCCATCGTCGGCTTAGAGGTTAATTCAACAAGATTTAAGAAAGAAAGAACCTTTAAGGAGAGATTGTCAATACAAAGACCAACGTGGCCCTAAAGCAATTCTTTCAAGCAAGTAAAAGTGAAGTCTTTCAACTACCTTTGGCGTCTTTTATAGGAGTTCAATCATCATTTATTATGCCTCACCAACCTTCTGCCGTTATTTACCCCTTGTAATTTGGTTGATTTATAAACGGCAAACATGTCTTTTCCTAGATTCACTTTTTCGTTAGTAAAACGCCTCGATCCAAGTGACACGTATAAGGCTATAAAACGTCACCATTATCTTCTTCCCTTCATTCCTTTCTACAACAAAACAATATTTCTTCAACATTCCCATTCTCTCGAACCTCTCCTTTTAACCGCCAAATTCATTCCGGCAAAAACCCTTTTCAATTACACCATGGAACTTTCTCGCGAAGCTCTTAATCAATGCATGACATCTTCCCTTCTAATTGACCAAGCCCTATTGTCTCAATTCATCGAGAAACACCAGGACTCGTTTTGCCCAGATTTACTCTGGCAAATCACTAATCAGGGGAAGAAGGGCATGGCTTCCATTGGCCCTGCATTTTCATTTTGTCTTGAAAATGAGGAAGACAAGGAGAAATTTAAAAAGGAGATTGGCCCAAAACTTACTAAGTGCATTTTGGGCAAGGAAGGCCTCAGAGCGGCCGCATATACGGATCTACCGTATGTTCAGAAAGGAAAAGGCACCCACCCCCTTCAATGGATTCTGAGTCAAAGCCCAATTAAAGGTTGGGTACAAGATATGAACGCTGGTGACTGGTTCAGGCGTCTTAAGAACTTTCATCAATCATGACAAGTCAAACGAATATTGAGTTTCCTCAAACTCGCGACTTTCAGCAAAATCCCTTTTAATGGGTCGCTAACATGCGCCTTAATGTCACTGTGGGACCCTGTTCTAAATTGTTTCATTCTTCGTCAGGGGCTTATGACAGTCACCTTAGCGAATGTTGCCTTTCTTACCGGGCTGTCCCCGTACAGTGACAAGGATCAAGAATTAAAAGTTTTCTCTGTCGTGCCAGGTGCAGAGGATTTGTACACCAAGAGCCACAAACTTCTGAGGAAATAATGGGGGATAAAAGCAAAATTGGTTTCAATGCACTCATCACGCACTTCACCAAGTCATCCAAAAAAGCAACCCCGGAGGAGGAGGTACTTTTTATTCTCTTTGCTCTTACCCGTTTTATGATGTGCAAGTCTGGCAGTATATCTGCCTTATTTCTACCCTTGGCTGTGAATATTTCTTTCAACCAATCATTTCTAGCGCTATGATCCATTATGTTAGGACAATTGTATCGCTGCCTATTTAGGTGTAGGCGAGCCATTCTAGATGGGGATGATCTCAACTGTATAGGAGATCCCCTTTGGTTATTGACATGTTGGGGAAGCCTGTATACTGATCTTGGTTTCGAGTTAACCCAATATGAGATCATCGACAAACTTCAACAAACAAGTAAAACCAAAGAGTCAGGCCAAGCTCATGTCGCTACTTGCCACTCTCTTGCTGAAATGTATTTTATTTGCTATGACCATCAAAAAGTAGTAGACCCTTCCTTGACTATGAAGTGTCTCATGCAATTGGATCCACTGCCTGGTGACTGGTATCCTTTGGGTGTTAAGGATAGGACCAGTCAATATGGCTTGGGAGTTTTCGACGTCACCCCAGATTGGCTACAAAAGGTGGGCATGACGCGCTCCTTCCCCCAGGATTCACAATTCTGGTGCTCCGTTTTGACTGCCAGAGACATGCCTGTCGCTGAACCAGAACACTTTGGTTTTGAGGTATATAATCCTCAGCTTGTGGCTAGACAGTTCGGGCTATGCGAATCTCTTGCCATCCCAATTCTGACCATTGGGAACCATAGTTGGGAGGTCAGATACACCTTTTCTGAAGAAGATGTGTGGCAAAGTCCAGCCGTCCAGTTTAAATCAGATTCTATACCCTCTTTCAGCGCTTGTGAAGTGGTCACTGAAAGTTACCTCTCATGGTGGTATGATGAGGAATTCCTGAATAGTTCAGCCAACATGATCGTCAATAACTTTACCAGCAGCATGACGCAATTTGATGGTAAGGTTTCTTTAGCCGACTTACTACTCTCATTCCTCCACTAAATGTTTGTTTCTCATCCTTGTTCTATTTTTGATTACACAGAAGCCAAGAGGGAAAGAAGAAAGCCATTCCTTCTTTCAAGATAAGTACTGGTGACTTTGCTGAGATTGTACTGCACGATGGCGAGCTTAGGGCTGCGCAATTTAATGCAAGGCCAATCTTTGTTGAGGATAGACATTGCCATCACCGCGTTCCTCACCTGCCAATTGTCAGCCTGTGGGAGCCATTTGAGCGTCCTCAAAGTGCTAAAGAAACAAAACGAGGCAACAGACATAGGAAAATCATCAGTCCTACCCCTCCAGCTCGAACTCGGTCTGCATTAAAGCCAAGCGAACCAGACTCTGATGAAGATGACCGCCAAACCATCTCAGGTAAAACATTACCAAGCCTTTCCCTTGACCAAGCTTCCTTTGTTACAAAACTGACTGCCTTATCTGTTTGTTCAGCATTCTTTTCCAAGAAAAGAAAGGAACCAAACTCATCCCCGTCGTCTGACCCCACATCAATTGGCAATGATGAAGAAGAAGCGATAGTGTCCATTTCAACAGGCAAAGTTTCAAACAGCACTCCTGGAACCCAGAAAATGGATAAAGATAGCCAAGCTTCCGCCAGCCCTCCAAATAAGAAACAGAAATCCCTTTCCATCATACTTCTCGATACTACCCCTCATTCTCCTGAAACAGCATCGATCACTCCAATACTCCCTTCTTCAGACATCACTCCTTCCGAAGCTTTACAGGCTAACCCTGCTGCCCCCAACTCTGGCTGTGTAGATCCTTCCGCTGCTGTTAATCCCACACCTTTTGAAGAAGTACTCCAGGCGCCAGAAACCCTTCCACAAGAATTCACCAAGGAGCCTGAGCCTGAACAAACTATCATTCAAACTTTCTCCATTGAAGTGGAGTCAAGTCCCTCTTCAAGTCAGCGTGTAGATATATCTCCAGAATCCTCTGCTGAAGATGAGGCTATAAAAGCCCTCAATCTCATAGGGGAAGCTAATCAGGCTTTACCCCAACAGGGGGAATATCAGCTGGTTGTAGGCAACCCAGGTAATCTTTTATGTCTTTATATATGTGAAGTGATTTCGATTTCAAACCTCATATTTCTCACTTGCTTAAGCTTGCCTATGCCAGATCCTTCCAAGGTAGTAACTTTGGAAGTCATCAAGGAAATTCTTGATAACTTCCACAAAGCAAAGAACGATCCAAGTCTAAAGGCTCGTGCTCACGCAATGCTTTCTCTTGGGAGTTTGGTGGAGGTTTTTGCCTCTGTTGACTTTACCTCCTGGGGCAATTTCCTTGGACCTTATCGAGAGTGCATCAACACCATCCTCTCTCAAAAGGAGCTCTTTCAGACAGGGTTTGCTTCTTCCCCTAGAGCAATCCTATCCACTTTTGGTCATAGGTCACAAGTGTGTGTAACTTTTAAATAGTGTGCAAAGGAGCTGACACGTCTGGTTAGGGAGAGAGAATCCATTGTTAAGGAGAGGGAATCCATGGCAGCTAGAATGACACAACTTGAACAAGAACTACAACGATGTGATCAGTCCTTGGAAATCTGCAGGGAAAACCAGGAAGAAGCCAAACAGCTCGTCAAGCAGTCGCACGCAGGGAGAAAACAAATTATGAAAACCCTTGATGATCACTGCACCAAAATTGGCCTTATCTCCAAGAGCCAGGTTCTTGTCGATGCACTAGAACAACGTGCCAACGCCATGCTAGCAGTAGAGTCCTCTGAGGACAAAGAGAGAAGCATGAATGTCTGAGAAGTGGGATTTCCATTGCCAATGAAAGCCGTAGACTTCCTTGTAACAGTATTTAGAAACATTCAGATTGTATACTGTATTACTTGTGCTACCCCTATTGCATTAGGAGTATGAACTTTGTTATTTTCTGGGGCTCCTCATATTGTATTTACAATATGATTTCATATGCAGGAGCATGTATGTTTTATTTGTGAAAATGTTCATGTTGTCAAAAACCATCCCTTTATCTCAACTCTATTTCAAGTTAAGCGTATAAAGGAAATAAGATAATTGGACATGATTTTGGATATTTTCACTTCTATACTTAGACATAACTTGCCTCAAGGTTGTGAAGAACTAAGACTTACTTAATACACCTTTGAAATTATAAATCATTTATAGAAATCTCTATAGCTTCAAAAGAATCCAGACAAACTTATATCTTGATTTATGTACATTAAGTAATTAGCTCTTCTTTCACGTATAGCGCTAAGTATGGCCACAAGACTTGCCCCCAAGAGATGCCCCCTGGACATCAAGTGGGATAGGATGGATCCTTGAAGCTAGACTCCTCACTACACGGGAAACTTCGGATGTGTTTTGTACTTCATCATCCTCAGCAGCCTCTTCAATGCATTTGATTGCACTTGAAATAACTTTCACTCTGGGTGTCGGTTGACTTTCAAGTTTGAGAGCAATCCCTTCATCATTAGGCAAGGTCTTCATAAGTACCCTGGGAAATTCTTGGTTAGTATCAATCAAATATGCGTCTACATCAGCACAGACTACCTCATATTCATTACCATTCCATAATATTACTTTCTGATGCAATGTAGAAGGAATAGCATAAGTTTGAAGCAACCATTCTCTTCCGAGAATTGCATTACAATTGCATTACCCTTTTACTATAAAGAAAGCTGACCAAGTCTTAGAAGTACCTACTTGGACATGCATGCATGCCAAACCCTCAGTACTCTCCGACTTGCCATTGAATGCAGTTATGCTAATCCTGACGCTGGACAAGTCTTTCCAGCCCTTACCCAGTTTTCTAAAAACTGACCATGGCATCAGATTTATCGTGGCGCCAGTATCAATTAGCACTTTGCCTAATTTAGTGCCATCTACATTGACTGTAACGTATAGGGGCTTACTATGTGAATTGTCAACATTAAAATCTTTTATTAAATGTTCCACAACTAACTGTTCTTGCTCCTTAGTCACGGTATCTATAGATGGCGCTAGACTAGACCCTTTATCCAATTTGTTCAGCTCAGCTTAAATAGTAGAGGTCTTACCTGTAGCTTCGGCTTGGTCTACTTCATCGGCCCATGAAGTATCCCTCTGCTTTAATCCACCGGCTCTGAACGCTGGGGGGAAAGTGACTGCATTGCAAGCGCCAAACTCATGGTCTTCCTCCGAACAATTTGCAGTCAAGATCTGATTTAGATACCTCCAAATCCAAACCTTCCAAACCATAGTCTATTAACTCTGCATCAGATGTTTGCTTAGTCATTAAAGCATCTTCTGCAAAGCTTTCTATCCCATGACTGGCTAATTCTTCTTCAGTGAGATCCTCCATCAAGTCTCTAACTATGGGATGATTCTGAATATTGACAAATTGTAGTTCCTTGGATGATCCCTGAATTGTCTCTCTCTGAAGGACTTCCATGGATGAATGAGGCTCCGTCAAAAAAGTTGCTTCACAAGGTCTCTCTCTCTGGCTCTCATCCAAATGAGCCTGGGTTTCCAAAGTAGTTATTTTCAACTTCTCTCTCTGAGCATGATCCAAATGAGGCTGGGTTTCAGGGGCATCCCCCTTCAACTTCTCTGTCTGGACATGACCCAAATGAGGCTGGGTTTCGAGAACATCCTCCTTCGACCTCTCTGTCTGAACAAGCGCCAAATGATGCTCCTCCTTAGGAATTCCGTTCCCTGACGTCTCTCTCCAACCACTTCCATTCTTCAAATGAGGCTCCTCAACAGGGACAACTTTCAACATTCCCTTTTGCAAAGCTTCCTCATCCACATGAACTGCATTTGCTTGTAACTGGCTGGTAGCAGCTTCTCTGATTAATCTAGCCTTTTTCCTAACTCTTCTCTTTTATTTGGCAAGAGCTAGATCATCCTCCTTGCCCTTCTCTTTACTTGAACTGTCATCCCTTTGCTTAGTGTCTATCTCTTGGACACCTTCGTCTGAACTCGAGACCCTCTCAATCTTGCTACTCAGTTGGACTACTTTGGGTTTGCCCAACCTGCTCAAGACTGACACGGTGGAAGGAGGTCGAAGAAGAGTGACAGATCCCTTCCTTGATCCCCTCTCAAATTGAGGCTTCTGGTGCCTCGGTACCCAACTTGGGTTGTTAGGGATGACTTCAGTCCTTACTAGCTCATAATGTAGTAGGCCAGCACAAGAAGGACACATAGTGAAGCGCAATTTCTTCAAGCCTTCCACTGCCTTCGTTGGCAACGGAAACTTCTGAATTGCTTCCATATATGTCTGAGCTTTCTGGCTACAATTTCCATCATGACTAGCGTTAGCGATGGCATCGCCAGATTGAACTTCATCGGTTTCAGCTTTCTTTCCTCTGGGTTGGAAATTAGCAAGGTCCAATGCTTGGTATTCCTGCTTTGAGATAACCAACCTATCTGTTCTCATCTTTTTGTTGATGAAACCCTTGAAAGCCTTACACTGATTAGTTGAGTGTGCAGCGCTGAAATGCCACCTGCAAACATTAAGATTGTCATAATCTTGTTCCTGGCATTTTGGAGCGACTAGTACTCCTTCCTCCACAATACGTTCGTATAACTTCACAGCAATAGCTACATTCGAGAGCTCCTGCATGTCAATACGAGAGGTAATATTAGCATCAATACTAACCATATTACAATCCATCTCATATTGTTCTAATTCTGATAGAAACTCAGGATCAATATCACAAGCATTAGCGCTCTTTTCAGGGAAATTAATATTTCCTTTATCAATTTCATCCTGGATCCTATTTCTGAAAATTACACAATCGTTGGTTTTATGTGTGAAGGCATCATGCCATTTACAATATATTTTTCCTTTTATTTCATTAGGGTCTCTATCTTTATGCCTGCCCACTAGTTTAATCTTCTTAAACTTCAAGAGCCAATCAAAGATTTCATCACACTTTTTAACATCGAAAGTGTATTCCCTCTTCTGATCAGTCTTGAAGTCTTTCTTCTGAGAAGACTTTTTGTTAACTAATTGGGGACACCTGAATGGTGGGCCCTGCACGAATTCAGCCATGGCCACATCCATGTGATCATCCTCCTGATCTATACTCTCTTCTGTGCTATTGGCATAATTGGCATAATATTTGTGTTTGCTTTTGGACTCTTCAGCCAAACACCTTTCATATGCAACTACAGCACTAGCTAGAGCCACGAAATCAGGAAAATGTTGACCCTCAAATTTCTTCCTAAAAGGAAACGACAACCCTTTTTGGACTATTGAAACAAATTCAGATTCGGGTAGGTTAAGATGACATCTGATTTTTGCCCTCTTAAACATGGCGATGTAATCCTCTACAGGTTCCCCCTTTTCCTGTGCTATCTTGGCTAAATCTCCAATGGAGACCCCAGCTTCCACCCTAGTAAAGTGACGAAGGAATTTCTCTTGCAAGTCCTGCCAAGTTTGTATAGAGTTTGTAGGAAGATGAGTGAACCAAGAGAACGCAGTTCCAGTAAGAGAACTAGAGAATAATCTCAACTTGAGATAATCATTATCTGCTGCCTCCCTACATTGGCAGTTAAATCTAACCAAGTGTTCCTCAGCAGATACTGACCCATCGCTAGAGAATAAAGGAGAAAACTCAGGAACTTTGAACCCTCTGGGGAAAGGATACATCCTATCGACCCATTCAGGATAAGGATTGCAAGTCCCTCTCCTTGGAAAACCAGCATTATATCCCATAGCCCTTTGAATCATTTCCTCCACTTGCCTAAGGAGAGGTTCATTAGGAGCCGCCCCCATAGGTGCGTGAAAGTTCTGATCCTGGCGATACGGATGCTGATTATCCTGATAATAAGCGGGACAGGGAATTTCCTCATAGGGATTCTGGTTATATCTTACTCCAGGTTGGAAACCACCAACAATACTGGTGTTTTGTGTTCCCATCGCCTGAGGCCCCCCATAAACATTACCCTGTGTGTATGATCCTTGCCCCCAACGATTATTCTGAGGAGGATGCATAGGATAAGTTTGATGTGAATAACCCTGATTCCCAGTTTGTGGAACATAAGTGGGTTGTGGTTGTTCATGAGCAGCGGGGTATGGAGCCTGAGGTATATGCCCATTAGTGGCAGTTTGAAAACCGCTACTAGCTTTGAATACTCCTCCATTTCCATAATCGTTAACCCGTGAACCGTGGCTTGTTCCTGTGGGTGGAACTGTTCCCATTGACGAGGTCAGAGGGATTGGATTAGGAGGCAAAGGAACAGAAGAAGGTCCAGGATCACCATGGTTATAGCCTGACTCATAACCTGACCTTGGGCCTGCTTCTCTCCCCTGACTCCTGTTCCCTTCATTGGCATCTCGGAGAGGGATACTCCTTGATACTGTCTGAAAGGCCGAAGGGCCGAAGGGACATCAGATCCCATCAAATTGCTTGTTCTAGGATAAACTAAGGGAGGAACTTCCCGTTGGTTGTCGACAGTTATTCCTGAACCATGAGCGGTTAACACATTCATCAACCGTTCATTTAGTTGATTATGCTTCTCCACCAGAGGTTCCAACCGAGTAACTACCTCAGTTGCCACAGTCTTAGACAGCGCCACGTTAGTAGCATTCAACGTTTGATTGATATCTAAAATAATCCTATCCACCTGCCTCGTAACTGCCTGCTGTGAGTGGGAGCCAAAGTTTTGCAACTCAGCGGTTATCACTCTAGCAGTTTCATATACCATACCACGGTGGAGATTATTGAACTTCTCCCTATGATTTTCCTTCAGATCTTCCAACAGGCTTGCAACAATATCCACATATTGTGTGTATATTGAATTGAGCAAACCCTGGGCTGAAGAGGATTGATATTCCCCCCTGTTTAGGTGCAAACCGTCCAGTCTTTGCGTTCGAGACCCAGTTTGCTAAGGAGGACCAAGATCTTCAACAGATTGTTGATGTTGCGGAACAGTTTCTAAATCACCAAGATCTTCGAGTGGGTTTTCAAAATTTTGCTCGGATGAAGTGTCATCCTCTTGATTACCCCCTTTTCTGGTAGATCGTCTAGGGGCCATGGTTGAGAAGCAACTGCTATATTGCAAACTTCTCTCCCACTGTGGTCGCCAAAAAACCTGTTGAGGTGATTTTGCACTTCACCAACAAGTCAACCGCCCAATGTTGTTTTTGGTTCGGTAGGGGGCTGCCCCTCTGGTTACTGATTATATAGATAACCTCACTAACGTTAAAGTGGCTCCTAGGATCGTAGAAGAAGTTAAGGGTGTATGAACTCAAGGGAATTAACACGTTGTGGAATAAAGCTGAAGCTTAAAACAAACAGAATTGAAGAGAAACAAAAGCCATCCATTTATAAAGTAACGAGATAGAGTCAGACTACAACTGTATTACAGGGAAGGATGATTACCTCCATGTTTACATAATTGGAAATGATAAATTACGCTAATGATCCATGAGAGGATGAACTACGCTATGCTAAACTGCCCTACGCTAAGCTACACTATACTTGGCTACTAAGCCAAGTGCGGCTAAAAGAAGCTAAAGCTAATGCTAAGAAAGATAGATGTTTGTTTGATTGATGTGTGTGTGTGTGATTAATCCGGCTTCTTCTATTTATATACCTCCAATGGTAGAGATCGTGGGTGGTTGGCAGCGGTTACTATCTTTGACAGTTTCTTGGCGCTCCTTTTCACATTTGAATTACCGTGCTTTCCCTCCAAGTCTCCTTGTCGCTTGATGCTTTCATGGGCCTCCTTGTCTCTGGGCCGTTTCCACATGGGCCCCTCTCTCAATAATCCCTTCCAGCGCTTTTGTCCCATCGCTGGACTGAAAGACTTCGAGAAGCGCCAAGTATCGCCAGTCTCCTCATCAATGCTTTATGTTGGTTGTCGCTAGTCACTCGTTGTTAATCAATCTTTTGTTGAATAATGGTCTCCGTCGCTTGATAAAGCCAACCGAATATTTTTGATCAGTAACAGATACCACAAACACAAATCATCAGTACCATTGAGATATCTAAGAATCCTCTTAACAGCCTTTAGGTGAGATTCTTTAGGGTTGCTTTGAAATCTCGCACACAACCCTACTGAAAACACTATATCTGGCCTACTAGCTGTTAAGTAAAACAATGAGCCAATCATACCTTTGTATAGGTTGCCCTCAACATCCTTTCCCTTGTCATCAAGGATCAATTTTGTAGAAGTTGGAATAGGTGTTTCATAGGACTTGCTATCTTGCAGACCATACCTCTTTAGCAGCTCCTTGAGGTATTTCTGTTGATGGATCATGATTCCATCTTTGGTTTGCTTAATTTGAAGCCCAAGGAAGAATCCAAGTTCTCCCATCATACTCATCTGAAATTCTCTCTTCATCAAATCTGCAAACTCATTACACAAATCAGGGTTAGTAGCTCCGAACAAAATATCATCAACATATATCTGGACCACTAACAGATCAGTTCCCCTTTCTTTCAAGAATAGTGTCATATCAACCGAACCTCTCTTATAGACATTTTCTAAAAGAAAACTAGAAAGTCTCTCATACCATGCTCTAGGAGCTTGTTTGAGACCATAAAGAGTTTTGTCAAGTTTATAAACATGGTTTGGCAAGTCACTATCCTCAAATCCAGGGGGTTGCTCTACATAAACATCTTCTTTCAAATAGCCATCAAGAAAGGTTATCTTAACGTCCATTTGAATGAGTTTGAAGTTCATATGAGCAGCAAATGCAATTAATATCCTGATAGCTTCAAGTCTGGCTACTGGAGCAAAGGTTTCATCATAATCAATTCCTTCTTGTTGATTAAACCCTTGAACCACTAGCCTAGCTTTGTTTCTGACTATAATTCCTAAATCGTCCAATTTGTTCCTGAACACCCATTTAGTTCCAATAACAGACATGTTCTCCGTCCTGGGTTCAAGATGTCATACTTGATTTCTCTCAAATTGATTGAGTTCGTCTTTCATGGCCAGAACCCAATCTGGATCAGTTAAAGCAACCTTATAGTCAGTAGGTTCAACATTTGATAAGAAGGAGTAGAAAGCACAAAAGTTTTGCAAAGTAGAGTTCCTTGTCTGCACCCCTTTGGTAATGTCACTAATGATAAGATCAGTGGGGTGAGAGGATTTATACTTAAAAGATTTGTTCATATCAAAGTTTGCACTTGTGCCTTCTAATGTTGAACCTGTTCCTGTACTGGTTCCCCCTGTCTCTTTGTTGTTTTGAGCAGGTGAACCAGTTTCCATAGTGGTCTCATATGCATCATCTTCATGTGGATGAGCATCTGAGTCACTATCTCCTTCCCTTACCTCTTGAGCTACCTGATTCTGTGCTGGACCAGACTCTTCCTCCCTAGGAGAGTTGCATGGTGAGTATGGTTCAGCACCTTCTCTATCTTTAGCTCCTGTGAAGTTCAGCATACCAATCTCGAACTCATCAGCATCATCACCCTACACATGCTTGCTGAACATGTTAGTCTCATCAAACAAGACATGGATACTTTCTTCAACACACAAGGTTCTTTTATCGAAAACTTTGTATGCCTTGCTGTGTGAAGAGTATCTAGCGAAAACAGCCTCATCACTCCTAGGATCAAACTTGTCCAAACTTGATTTACCATTGTTGTGTACAAAACATTAGCACCCAAAAACACGTAAATGTGCAATGTTTGGTTTTCTTCCCCTAAGGAGCTCATAAGGTGTTTTGTTCAGTAAAGGTCTCAACATTACCCTATTCAAAATATAACAAGCAGTACTCACAGCCTCCCCCAGAAGTTTCGAGGAAGACCACTCTCTAGAAGCATTGTTCTTGCCATTTCTTCTAGAGTGCGATTTTTCCTTTCAACCACTCCATTTTGTTGTGGAGTTCTGGGAGCTGAAAAATTGTGAGACACACCATGATCATTACAGTAGGTTACAAAGCTGACATTGTCAAATTCAGAACCATGATAAGACCATATAGAGACCAGTTGATGAATAATCTTGTTTTGGACCTGTTTTACCAGAATTTCAAATTCTTCAAAAGTTTCATTTTTAAACTTCAAAAAGATTGTCCAAGTGAAACGAGAATAATCATCAACTAATACAAACACATAACTAAAACCATTTCGACCTTGCACACGCATGGGCCCACACAAATCCATGTGTACAAGTTCGAAAGGTCTAGTTGTGCTTACAAACTTCTTTGGCTGAAAAGAAGACTTGACATGTTTACATTTAGCACATTCATGACAAATATGATCTACAGCAAACTTGATGTTAGGTAAACCTGTCACCAAGTCTTGAGATCTCAGTTTATTGAGCAAGGAGAAACTTACATGTCCAAGCCTCTTGTGCCACAACCAATGACCATCCTCTACAACACTAAGACAAGTGGCACTGGTGTTTGGAATCTGACTTAAAAACGTTATGTAAACATTGTTATGTCGAAATCCCTTGCAAACCAGTTCCCATGTTTCAGTGTTGACTATATGACAAAGATTGGTTTCAAATTCAACATGGTTTCCTTTGTCACATAGTTGAGAAATGCTCAAGAGGTTATGTTTCAAACCATCTACAATGTAAACATCATCAATAGCTTGAGAAAATGTCTTACCAACTTTACCTATACCTTTAATCAAACCTTTGCTATCGTCTCCAAAGGTGACACTTCCTCCTTCATAGGCTACGAGTGAGAGAAATTGGCTTTTATCTCCTGACATGTGTCTCGAGCAACCACTGTCCAAATACCAGTAAGGCTTTATTCTCACTCTAACCTGCACAAACAAATCAAGGATTAGATTTAGGAACCCAGATCTTCTTGGGTTCCTTGTCTTTTGGAACTGGTTTGGCTCTGTCCTTTCTAACCCATATTTGTTTACATTGGTCCTTGTATTTTTATCATGTTTTCCATTTGACCAATTGTGAGTGTGACTATGTTGATTATAAGAACCGAGGACATGAGACTGGTTTTTCTTATCATGCTTTTGCTTAGTCCAACAGTTATTAATAACATGACTGTTCTTACCACAGTAGGTGCAAACGTGCATGTCCCTTACAAACACATACTTACCTCTCTTGAATTCAGAAATCCAAGTATCATCTCTTCCCAACTTTGGTGGTTGTTGGGAGCTGTTTCCAGAATACCCTAAACCAAACCTCTGAGAATTTCCAGGTTGTGAAGTTGGGAAGTTCAAGGTACTCTAGAATCGAGCAACCTGTTCAATTATCTCAAGCAGTCACTCAGATCTTGTTCCTTGGTTTCAAGTTTCTTAAGTTGAGCCTCATTATATTCGGCAGCAATGGGAAAATCCAATTTTGCCCTATAAAGCTCATCCTTAAGTTTTGAAACCAGTTCTGGATCTGGTTCAGAAGTGATCTCAGTGCTCTTGCCTTTCCTTAGTTCGTACAACTCAGATTGAAGATCACAAATCTTTGCTTCACACTCTAAGTGTAAAGATTCAAAATCAACACTCAGATTGTCGGGAACAACCTCAATGCCTTTACCTTTCTTTAATTTCAGCAAGCAAATCACATATCTTACCCTCGTATTCCAAACTTAAGGCCTCAACATTAGCACTTTCATCACTTGTGCTAGCAAAAGAAGCTTTCAACTCTACATACTCTTTCAGCTCAGCAGAACGGCTTTCACTTAGGTCTAACTTTCGTGTTACTTCTCTTTACTTCTTTTTGTTAGCCTTATAAGCAGCATTTCCCTTAACATTTTGTTCAATAGCAGAATCAATAAAGCCTAGTAACTCATCTCTATCACAATATCTCATTTGTTCTTGCATATCAAAAATGGTTACATGTTCTTCATCGGAAGAGCTGCTTCCTGCCATAAGACATATGTCTCCCTTTCTCCCTGAATTGGTCTGCCTCTGGTCTATGTCCCCAATCAGTGCGGTCACACAAACTAGGGCTTCATCCTCCTCGCTTTCACCACCTGAATCAGAATCACCCCAGGCAGCTAGCATAGCCCTCTTTGTCATCTTCTTCTTTCTCTGTCCTCCTTTATCATTCTTCCATGCTGGACAATCCTTGATCATGTGTCCAGTTTCACCACATTTGAAGCAACCAGTGCTGATACTGGTCTTCTTTGTGTTGCCCTTGTTCTTCCAAGACTTTCCCTTGAACTGCGTTCTGAGACTTCTCTCAAACCTTTTAGCCATGAGTCCAATCTCATCAAGATCTTCATCATTCTCTTCACCTTTCAGGGCTAACCCACGGCTTTTGGTTGTACTTTCCTCCTTTGAATCCACCAACATCTCATGAGTCATTAACGACCCAATAAGTTGTTCCATGGGAAAAGTGGATAGATCTTTGGCTTCCTGGATAGCAGTAACCTTGGGCAGCCATTTACCTGTCAAACTTCTCAAGATCTTTCTTACCAAATCCTCATTAGTAAAGTCTTTTCCAAGAGATTTAAGTTCATTGATAATTGCCATGAAACGAGTAAACATATCTCTTATATTTTCATCTCGATTCATATCAAAAGTTTCATAATTCGACATTAGCATATCAATTTTAGATCTCCTGACTTCACTAGTGCCTTCATAGGCTAATTCTAGAGTATCCCATATCTCTTTTGCAGTAGAGCATGCTAAGATACGGCTTACCTCATTATCAGCAATACCTTGTTGAAGTAGAGACATGGCTTTGGCATTTTTCTCGAGAGTCTTCAAATTTGCACTTGTATACTCAGTCTCCTTCTTTTCTGTTCCATCAGCTTTATCAGCAATCTTGCGTGGTCCATCTTTGATAACCATCCAGCACTCATAGTCAGTGCCAATGATCAGATTCTTCATGCAAATCTTCCACCAAGGATAATTTGTTCCATTGAACTTGGGCAACCTTGATCCTCCGGATCCATTGGTCATCTCTTGAGTATTCATTATGTCTTCCTTCTCTAGGTGTTACCCTTTCAAGAAGTTAGGCTCTGATACCAATTGAAAGTGCAAGTGACACTCAAGAGGGGGGGTGAATTGAGTGTTGTCCGAATGTTGTAAATTTTTCGATTTGTTTAAGGAACAGTTGAGAACCAGTTCTATAGCAGCGAAATAAAAAGCAAATAAATAACACAAGGATTTAACGAGGTTCGACTTCTAATAAGTCTACGTCCTCCACTCACTCACTCTTTTTATTAATCAACTCAGAATAACAAAAAGAATTACACTCAATCACTTATGCACCTATGCACAAGATGATTCCCCAACACCCACTTATGGATGTTCGACCCAACCACCAACTATGATGGTTCAATTGAAGTTAATCCCCGATCAACTTCCCCAGCAAACTGAACTTACAGATTGCTCAATTACAGCAAGTTTTTCTCTCAAAAACAAACAGCCTTAATTCGCTTAGAATGAGAGTAGTTTAAGACCTATGTGGCATTAGGGTTTATGCTTAGGTTTGAGGACACAAGAGAGATTGCTTTTGCTTTGAGTATTCTGAAATTATTTGTGCAAAAGCCGTAGAGTTTGTATGCTAGCAAAACTCCTTAAATAAGCCTTTGACAAGTGAATATTGTGTGATATCATGAGAGTATATTTTCCTTGGAAATATAAAATATATTCTAAGGAAAATATACTCACTGATTTTATTTTATTACAAATAAAATCAGTATAATATCACATAATACACTTGCCATATTTAAGAAATCCTGCTTGCATAACAAACCATGCATCCGTTCAATTTGAAAATCAATTTTACGTGGAAAGAAAACTTTCCTAAAATACGAATGCATGAAGTAAACCCTAGAGGACTGGTTTCGATCTGTTTCCAGACTGTTCCAATCAACCAAAGTTTACTTGTAGTTGTGTATGACAAGTAACCGTGGCTTCTTGTCATCCACAACTTTACTCATCTCTTATGTATCAAACCTTTATAGTGCATTGCAAACCTTTATACCACTTACATTGCATCTAAGACCTAAAAGTATCAAAGTCAATCCTTGGTCTTCATGCAAACATCAAGACTTGGCTTTACATGCTTCGTCTTTTCATACATTGAACTTATACTCTAACACCTGCACATGCAAACAGAAATATGCATGCAATATAATAGTTCAATGTGGTTTGTCATCAATCAAAACTCAAATCAGGGAACTCAACACCTAATTCAACGTTTATAGGTATATAATGCAACGGTTTTTTACTGTTGCCATAGCTAAAAAAGTAGTAGTGTTTTTATTTAGATGGGGTGAACTTAGTGATGGCCATGGGCTGGGTTGGGCTGGGTTAGGGACCGGGCTGGGTTGGGGAAATTCAACCCGTGTTCGACCCACCAAGGGTTCGGGTTGGGTTGGCTGGGGGCTGACCCAAACACGGAATTAAGGTTGAGGTGGGTCAATGGCCGGGTTGGGTTGGGTTGATGGGTTTCATGGGTTAGTTTGCTGGGTTAAGAACCGGGTTGAGGTGGGTCATAGGTCGGGTCGTGTTTCATGGGCCGGGTTGTGTTTCATGGGTTGAATGTAGTAAACGATTTAATTGAAACACAATTTATACATGGGAAAATAAAATAAAATTCACAACAATTAAAATTATTAATCATAAACTTTATTTATCAATAAACAATTCACTAACTTAATACATTATTTACTAACTCACTACATTATTCTAACTAAATTAAATAGTTGGGCTGGACGGGTTAGTGGGTTGGACCTGGTTGGGCTACCGAATTGGGTTGGGTTGGACCTAATGGGTTGGGTGGGTTGGGCCGAGTGGGTTCATGGGTTAGGCCGAATGGGCTGGGCTATCCAGGCTGGGTTGGTCTGGGTCCGAATTTGAAAAACACAACCCACGACCCACCTGACCTATCCCTGGGCTGCGCTGGGTTGTAATCGGGCTGAGACCGGGCTGGACCCTGTTGACCCATAAGCCGGGTGGGTCAGGGGTGACCCAGCCCAGTGGCCATCACTAGGTGAACCCCTTCAACCCTAACCCGACCCGTGACTTGTATGCTTAACGGATCAACACACTCCACCTAAACCTGCTAATGACGGGTCAATTTCGTCTCAAATTAACAGATCATGTCAGTTTTTACCACCTGTAATTACATTTTTTTTATACAAAATCTTGAATATATTTGTTGTGCATTAATTTATTGTACACTAAAGGGTTGTTATATATCGTTTCAGGTCGACTATATAAAAATAGGACTATGTTATATGTAGCCCTAAGGGCTACATATAAGAATTTAATACCTTTCTATTAGGGGAAACAATTTAGGAAAACCAAACAAAATTACACAATAACCAATATAATAAATGCTTGATTTATTTTTATCTTTCCATTTTAGTCACCTTATACATAGCCCTTAGGGCTATGTATAACATTTTCCATAAAAATAAAGTCATTATACCTCAAAAACAGTTACAAATTAATGAAGGGAAATTCTCAATGGTGGCCCTTAGGTATTAGAAATTCCCAATGGTGGAAATTTCAAAAAAACTTTCCCATTGGTAGCCTTGGTTTATAAATTATTCTCAAGCATAACCTTATCGAAAAATATTCGTTAATAATAAAGCATATTCCACTACTGAACCGTTAAAGCGGACATTCGCACATAAAACGAGACACTTTGGATTGTTTTTTTTCGATTTCAACTTCAAAATCGATTCTTAAAGTTAAGTTTAGGGGGTTAATTTTAGCCCTCAACGTTCGATTTTGATGTCAAATTTGGCAAAAAAACGACCCAAAAGACCTCCTTTTACGTGCGAGTGACCATTTTGATGGTTGACTAACGGAATATGCTTTATTATTAACGGAATATTCTTCATTAAGGCTATATTTGGGAATAATTTGTAAAGTATGGCTACCAATGGGAAAGTTTTTTAGAAATTTACACCACTGAGAATTCCTAATACCTAAGGGCCACCATTGGAAATTTCCCATTAATGCATTTATACCATAAAGGTTAATAGATAGATCTAATTGGTACCATAGTATTAAAGCTCAAAAAACAGGTCCTTCAATTTATTTAGGATCGCGTTTGGAAGAAATTGAAAGGTTGGAAGAAATTGAAAGGTTGGAAGGAATTTTTTTTTGTCTCAAGCAGTGAGAGAAATTCTTATTAAGGCAATTGCTCAAGCCATTCCTACTTATGTTGTGCAATTCTTTAAGCTTCCATCGTCTATTTTATTAGAAATTGAGTATTTGTGTCATCACTTCTTTTGGGGCCAAAAAGGGGAGAAAAGGAAATTGTGTTAGGTGAAGTTGTATGAGCCAAAATAAGAGGGGGAAGGATGGGGTTTTGTAATGTGCGTTTATTTAATACCAGTGCTTGGAAAGCAAGCTTGGTGTGTTCTCACTCAAGAAAACTCTTGTATGGCGAGGGTGTTGAAAGGAAAGTATTTTCCCTCTTGTTCTTTTTTGGAAGCTCAGGTTTCGCCAAATGCTAGCTTTAATTGGAAATCGATCATGAGTGTTAGGGAAGTGGTTATTAAGGGAGCTCGGAGGGTGTTGGGAGATGGTGCTTTGACTAGGATTTCGGAGGATCCTTGGATTCCTTCTTTGCTAAATTTTAAAGTGCACGAGAATGGGCAAGCAGAGGAGGTTCAAGTTGTTGTTGTGAAGGATTTATGGCAATCTCGGTCTTGGGATAAGTTACGTACTACTGGAAGGGCTATTTCCAGATTGGGAGGTGAGTGAAATTACGAAGGTGTCAATTCCTCTGTTTGATAGTGCTGATATGTAGAGTTGGCAGTACTCGAAACATGGTTGCTACACTGTTAGGAGTGCTTATCATTTATTGTGTGAAGAGGAGGCTCGTTCTCGGGCGACTACTTATAGAAGGGATGCTGGTTTTCATTGGAAGGTTGTTTGGAAGTTGAACATACCTCCAAAAATTAAACATTTTGCTTGGAGGGTGTTATCGAATGGAATTGCGGTAAGAGGGAACCTTAAAAGGAGAGGTATGTGTGTAGATAGTATTTGTCCGATGTGTGGTGCGGAGGAAGAAACGGTGCCTCACTTGTTTATATATTGCAAGGAATCGAAAGATATATGCTATTTTTCTCCATTTCAATTACAAATGAATGTGTTTCAAGGGATGAAGTTTCTAGATTAAATTGGTGAGTGCTTTTAAGATCGAAATTAAAGGAGGTACAATGGTGGGAGTTGTTTTGGTGTTTGCTATGGAGTGTTTGGATTAGGCGGAACATGTGGGTGTTTGACAAGAAGAAACGAATCATCTGGGATGTTGTTCACAAGGCTCAAAACTTAGACAATGAAGATCTTGTTATAGTAGGCATGGAATCTGTTGTCTTGCCTTTGATGGCTTTTCCTTCAACATGCATGGTAGCCTCATATGTTTAAGGTGTTATCAAGTTTGAATTTGGATGCCGCTTTGTTGGTTAAGGTCATGGGGGGTCTTAGTGTTGTAGCTCGTGATTAGGTGGGTGATGTGGTGATGGCAACGTGTGTCAAAGCGGAGAGTATACGCTTAGTGGATATGTCAGAAGCTATGGCGATGTGGCACGTTTTGTCGATCTCCATGGAAGCTGGCTGGATTTACAAAATTAATACTTGAAACTTATAATATCAAAGTGTTCTCTCATCTCTCCAAAGGTGTTAGTGATAATACTTGTAACACCCCGTAATTTCACTAGAAATTTCGCTTGTTAATTTATATGGTTTACATTGTTATTTATAAATCTAAAATTTATTTCGTTTATAGAAACAATATTCTATTGAATAAATGATCGTATTTGAAACCGGAAAATATTTTGTGGACAATGTATTGTGCATACGTACCTTAACTTCAAAATGTGTATAGTCGATGGACGTGTGATTATTTTACGATGTTCATAGTATTTAAATTTCATAAATTTGCTTAGCTTTACCTATTAAGCTAATTTATCTATGAGACTATTAATTTTCATCTAGACCCTTGCTTCTTAATTTAACTTGTGTTCTTTGATTTAATTTTAATTTTTTTTATTAATTTATTTGGTTATATCATTTTTTCTTTAACCTTATATTTTATACGGTGCAACTATCTTTAAGATTGCTCCGATGATTTGATTTGTAAGTTAAGCTATAATTTAATGTTATTTATTTTAAGTTGAGCTTATTTTGATATATGAAAATGTGATCATACATTTTACTATTATTATTATTATGTATATTTTTTGAGTTAGTCTTACTTAGGCTAATATGTTAATTTAGTTTAATCGTCGTTTTGCAGACCAACCATGTAACGAACTTTAGTCCACCATTTTTATTCCTATAGGGCCGAAAAGGTTAACCACCTAGAGATTTCTAGAAGACTCCATAGATTTTTTGTGACCATAGGATGCTAAGAGTTGCGTCTCTTCATCCCCTCCATTAAACTCCCTCATAAACCCCCCTTATGGTGATCATTAAGCCATCATTAACACCCTATTAAACACCCTTTTAAACCCCTCCCTTTTGCTGTCCCCTTCATCAGAAATTCATCACTCATTTCCCCTCTTTTCACACGCCACTTTCAAAGAAAGAAAGGAAGAGGAAACGTCTTCCCGTTTTTCCCCTGCACACCCTCATGAAAATAAAGATCGCCGAAGATCTAACCGTTGGATCGTCTTCAAATTTGGACAGCATATTATTAACATCCAGACCTTAAGTTTTACCGGAGGAATTTTTAATACGAGCTTTAGATCATCGGAAATCTGGGTCGGAACGTCACTGACTATTTTAGAGGACCCTAACATGAAAAGTCTTCAAGGGAGAAGAAGGTTTTGATGATCCGCACGTTTTCTAGGCTTTTATATTATGTTTTGCGGCACTCCTCTCGAAGATCAAGGTAATTAGCGTTATTCTAGCACGTTAGGGAATAGGTAGTGATTTTAGGATGTTTAGATGCGCGTTAGAGAACTTAGATTCATGTTAGGTGGAACTTGGATGATTGTGTGATTATGGTTTAGTGTAGTATCATGATTAGGAAGGTTGTGGTGTGGTATTTCCATGAGTGAACGTGTGGTTATGTTCATGTTGCTAGTTCTTGTTAGTCGGTTTGTCAAGTTTGATGTTTTGTTGTTATGTTGATTAGAGTAACTTGATTAGTTGTTGGAGTTTGAGTTTTGGTTGTTGATGATGCTAGTATCATGCTAGGGTGTTGTCTTGGATGAGTATGGGTGTGTGTTGTTGTGGGATTTTGTTGCTTGAGACTTGGAGGTATGCTTTGTGGACGAAGCAAGGCGTACGAGCACAGTCGCAGGCCACGAGCAGTGGCAGCTCGCGACCCGCGAGCAGGCTCGCGTCTCGCGATGTCTTGGTCGCG
Source organism: Patellifolia procumbens (assembly GCA_947645195.1). Lineage (NCBI taxonomy): Eukaryota > Viridiplantae > Streptophyta > Magnoliopsida > Caryophyllales > Amaranthaceae > Patellifolia > Patellifolia procumbens. The sequence goes on from CANSGD010001541.1 coordinate 3,102,973, forward strand.
CCCCGCGACCGTCTTCTGTTTCCAGCTTGCTGGAGTTTCGTCTTTTGGTCTATTTATGTTTACAGCATGTTCTTTTGTCATTTAAGCTTTATTTTGGTTATTAGAGAGCATGGCTAAGGATGTTTTTATTGGTTTCTAAGTAATTTTGTTAAGAGTTGGGTTAGGTTATGTTTGGGTAGTTTGAGTACCATTTTTCTTTGAACCATGTTGGGGTGTGATGAGTGAGTTGTCGACGTGGTTATGCTCGGGGGAAGAATTAAACTGCCCTTAGCATATCTTCGCCAAGAGTTATGTACGGGAAATATTATGAGTTATCGTAATATCTTTCGTACCCAAACTCAGATGACGATTGGTTGATTTTGTGTATAGCATGATTATGTGTTTGAGTGTGTCTTCCTTTGGTGTGTTATGTGATTGTAAGTCTTGGTTGTGGATGCTTTAATGTTGTGTTCGATAACCTTGGGCGGCATGGTCCAAAGGTTCACTCACGAGCGGCATGGTTCGTTGAGTATGCCATTCGGTAAGGGCATGGTCCTCGAATGTGCATTGCTATTCGATAAGGGCTGCATGGTCCTCGAATAAGCATAGGTATTCTCATGGGCGGCATGGTCTATTGAGTCTACCGGCAGGCGACATGGTCTGTTTTAGTTACATAACCTTGGGCGGCATGGTCCATAGGTACTCACGGGCGGCATGGTCCGATAAGGACGTTATTCGGTAAGGGCGGCATGGTCCTCGAATGCGTCGTTGCATTCCGGAAAGGGCGGGATGGTCCTCGGATATGCAAGGGTGGGCCGTTGGGCGGCATGGTCCATTGGGTCTATCTGGAAGACGGCATGGTCTGTTTGGTTGAATTGGATGTATGTGTTTTTGGTTGTGATTTGTGCTTTGTGATTGGGTGATTTTTCTTTTATTTCATTTCCGTTGTAGTAGCATGTTTAGAGTCGGTTTTAAGCATGTTTGTCCTGTTGTTTGTGTTGTCTTAACGTTGTTTCTAGCTTCTTTAAGCTTATTACTTGTTTCCTATATTGAGCTGGGAGAACTGCTAGTTACTCCCCACTGATTGTGGAAGTTGTTGATGTATTTGCAGATGGCGATGCAGTTTAGAGTTGTTACGGTTTGGACTGGGATTGTGCGACTTAACCGTGTGAGCTTGGATGTAGTCTTGGTAGTTGTGGACGAGCATTATAGCTCGGGGATTAGGACTAGCTTCATAGTTGGTCTTAAGTAGTGGTTTTACTTCTTTTAGACAGTTGTTGACTCTTTGGATTTCGGCCATGTTTTGAGCCACAGTCTTAGTTTTGGATTCGTTACTAGACTTGTTCTTTGGATCTTTTGGTTAAGGTTGAGGGTATGGGACCTCAATCCTTTTTATATAATATTTCAGGTTTAGTCGTCTTTTACTTCTTTTGTTAAAGCTTAGTATTGGTTTATCTCCTCTTTAGTAGTGGCATACCCGTCTTGATGGTATTTCCGCTACCATCAGTCTCTCTCTTAATCTTTCCTCAGTTGGTTTTGGACGGGATGTTACAGTACTAGTTTTGGAAAAGACCTTGAGGATATTCGTTATTTAGGTCAGGCCTTTCTTGTAATTTTCTAGATTTTGCTTTTGTTAAAAGGTCCGACAGTTGTGTCGCTAATGACCTTGCAAAATTAAGTTCTAGATTTGAGGGTCTTAAGGTTTGGTTAGAAGAGATCCCTGTTGAGCTTATGCATTTGGTTGTATAAGATAATTCTCATTTTTCTGAAGAAAAAAATTGTCTTTTAAGGCGGCTTTCGTGTTAAAAAAATAATAAAATAATAAAGCTCACTATATTAATATAAAATATCACTATAGCACAATAATATTATTGTGCACCAAGTGCACCCAACAATTTCTCAAACTCTTAACTTGAAATCATGTTAAGTCTTTTGTTTAATGAATGAGAATAAGAATTTGGGTGACAGATGACAATGGAAATAAATTGGTTATGTCCCCACAATTCTATTACCTAACGAGGTTGGTAATAAAGGTATGTTAGTCTCTGTTTTGTGAGGGGACATAGTCACGTAACGTAATAAGTATAGATAGTACTGTAAAGTTTTAACCATCATCTTAAAGTTTCGATCGGTTGAGATGATTGAATAAGGGGAATGCTAAACGAAGTCCGTTTATACTAGAATCAAAGACCACATTTCGAGCAAACTTCCCTTATTACCCTTGCCCCCACAAACATACCCACCACCACCAAACCACCACCAAGCCACCTCGTAACCACCGGACCACCAAACCCACCCATCCATACCCCACCTCGCAACCACAGCCATCCATGGCAGCCAAACTCACAGCCACAACCACAGCCGTCCATGGCAGCCTAAGTATGGCGCCTGAAATTGGCTGCCCAACCCAAGGCAGCCACGCCTGGGTCAGGCTCAGTCACCATGGTGGCTGCGCCTGACCCAGGCGTGGCTGCCTTGGGTTGGGCCACCAATTTCAGGCGACAAAGGGTGTTGGACTTCGTTTTTATTAAAAAAAAAATTAAAAATTACTTGGCGCCTGAGTATGGCGCATACACCATGGCTGCCACGCCTGGGTCGGGCGTGGCAGCCATGGTGTATGCGCCATACTTAGGCGCCAATCTTGTTCAAAGATAATAAAAAAAACAGAGCTAGTTGTTGCCATGGTGTTACGTTGGGTGGTTGCTGGTGGTTGGGTGGTGTTAGGTGGTGGTTGGTGGTGCTAGTCGGCCTTGGGTGGTGTTTGCTGGTTGCTGTTGGTGTTGGTGTTGGGTGAGGTGTGAAGGGTGGTGTTCTAGTATAAACGGACTTTGTTTAGCACTTCAGTTGAATAAAAGTTTGAAATATATGACGAGGACAACTCACAATTTTCACTAAGCTTAGACAAAATGAAATTTGGAGCATGGCAATTCAATTAACAAGAGTTTCATGTAGACATGCAATGAGGTTATAAGGGCAATGATAGCTTCTAAGCTTGGCCCAAGCGAGTATGAGTCAATCCTTGGTAATTTTTAGACTTTGTACCCAGAGAAATATTACAATTTACAAAGCAATTACCTATAACAACAACATACAACTCCAAGCTCCCAATATCTGTGATGGCTTGAACAAGATGATCACCCATTTTTTATTTTTTATTTTTTGACAAAGGCCCATTCAGGATAAAATCCTGATGAATTTCGTACAACCTGTAAATCTATCAACCTGCATAAGTAAACTACTAGCACTAGTATAATTATTACAAGCAACATTTTTAACAACAATAAGCTTCCTTGGTTGATGGGATAATTTTGGACTCTGGAGAAAGATTAATTTCCTCTTCATGCCAATTTGGTATCCTGAGAGATTTTAGTTGCTTGGAAGGTGATAATCACTAAGTGTGACTCTTGAAACGACCTTGTACCTGCACTGTCAAACACAATTGAACAAGACACGAGAATGCTTCTTGCTCTTTACCCTGTTTTGCTTCTTCAAAACCTGTATTGGTGCTTGATAACTTGACCTCCTTGTACAACTACGGTTGCCCATATTAAGTGATTAAAAAGGAAAACTACTGTTGTGTTTAGTAATTGATTGCAGACTAGTAGGACTCTGCTTGAGAAGGCTAGCATTTTCGGTCACATTTTTGCTCTAATCGTGACCGAAAATGTGATAAAATGCCATTTTCTAGTCTAACACTTTCCTTCCAATTCACTTGTTAAGATAATCAATTATTGATGGTTATAATAATTACATGTTATATGTTAATGTGAAATAACATAACATACAGATGCAGTGACCTCTTGGAAATTTTCCAAAATATACATGAGTGAGGACAAGATACACGGATCGTAAAGACTTGTGTTGGTCAATAAAGGGCAATTGTTAGACTTATGTTATCCGCACTCCAAAAATTACTATTTACACTCCCCTTTCTCACATAAATAGCATTATTTATATGAGAAAGGTGGATTGCGGATAACAAAACGCCAATTGTTAGTTCGAAACTCTCAAACTTGTGGGGATGAAGTGTTACTTATAGTTAGTATGGTTACATTAGTAAACCTTTTTTAAGAAAAAAAAAATTCCTCCTTTTCATTTTAAATAATGCATCACTCTTGATTTTATGGACTCTTAATTAATGCTAGCTATGATTGATTGATTGACACTTGATTTTATGGACTCCAACACAATTTTTAGTGAGGAAAGAGATAGACAGAAAGAAAAGGAGGAGCCCATATTGGAGAGAGATATAAAAAAATTAATTTTAAAAAAGAAAAGTGATGCATCTAATTTGAAATTTCTTAAAATTGAAAACGATTCATCTAAAAAGAAACGGGGAAAGTATATCATCAGTAACTTAGTAAGGCCCTATTTCCCAATTATCTGTCCGATCCGTGACTTTTTAGAAAATTTCAAAGTTAATTCATGCTAAATAAGACATTTTTATTTTGTTGTTTGCCGATTTCGACCTCAAAACTGACACTTCAGGGTCAAAATGACCCACAATACTTAAGTTGAGCAAATTTTGTGATACTTAAAGTAGGATAAATTATGGGCACCTGAACCATAAAATTTGTTAACTTTTTTGGTGTTGAAGAGAGCCACAAGGGTGGGGATGAGAATCAATCCCACGATCTCCTGGAATCGGGAGGGAAGCTTTAACCACTTGAGCTATCCCTCACTCTCAATTTGTTAAGTTTTAATAATCAACCAGTATAAGTGTTTTAAAGGTCTTTAAATATGAGCATTAGTAGTATTAATATTTTTTTTCGTACACTTTCACGTATATATAAGTTAATTTAGGTAATAAAAAGTTTCTCTAGAGAGAGAAAATGTAGAGAGATATGTTCTCAAATGTCAGGGCTCATGAACCCTAAAAATCCTACTGTAAATTCTGCCCTCCTTATGCATCCTTCTCTATCAATTATCTACCACAATCTCTTCTCTTCCATAGATCTGAACTCTCATGATAAGAATTTTGAAGTAGGAAGCTACTTTACCCGGCTTCGTCCACTCATGGTTGCCGTTCACCGTCTAAGTCTCTTCAGCCCAGTATCAATAATTGCTCTGGCATTCTCATGGGATTCACTCTACACTGGGCTTTGTTACGCTCTTCTTGGGTTCGGTTTACGGGGGATATGTCTTTGTTCAATACGAATATCTCTTTGCTCCATGTATTGCACTTGTTTCGTCTCCGTTACTATCTTACCATGCCTTCTCTTTTAAGTATGCAACGACTTATTGTCTGTCCAACTCAGCTTTATGGGGATCAGTTTGGTCGAACTTTCTTGATTCTCACTCGCTTGAACATCTGTTTATGTTTCACCTTGCTACAGATGAGGTGTAGTCTTGCTTGTTATCGTATTGCTATTCTTTTTATGTGTACTTGCTGGTATCCTCTTGCTTGTCCCAGCCTCATATTTCATTGCTTACAGAATCTCAAGCTATTGCAAAGCAAGCCAAGGACTTCAAACTTAGTGAAATTACTGAGCAAATATCTGCCACTTACTGGCCTCACAGGTTACAGTTGGAAACAGTTTGTTAAGCATGCTGACTCTTTTTCTTCTTATCCAATTTTACCTTGGTGTTATTGTCGCCCTTTTGGCTATTATAACAAGGTGTTTGTTGTTCTATTCAGATTCAGGCTACAATCCACGACGACTATGTCTCTGCTTCTACTCTGTACACCTTTTCCCCTCGCCTTTCTTTGGAACCGAGCAAATACAATAGCTGAAGAAGGAAACTTCATGCATTGTGTTATGATTCCTCAATCTTGTAAACATGTCATTTTAGTCTCTTTGTTTTATCCTTGTATATCTGTAACAATGTTGAATGATTATGTAATTTGGGATTGGCTTAATGCCATGCCCGACATTTTAAGATGCTTGACCAGACATGAAAATGTCTCGCACCGTTATGGGCAATGGCCCTTTACTGCAAAAATATTTACTATCCACATCATGTGTTATGAAATATGCAACCGACAATGCCATAGTTTTCACTTTGCAGATATTATAATGCCATTTCTTGTGGACAAACTTTCTTATATCCACTTTGTTAAATGAAAGTGTTAAGTTGGAATACTCAAGGGGCTAAAAAACCCCATGCGTTAGGTGAATTAAACTTTTTGATAAAAAAACATCGACCTGATATTGTATTTGTTTTATAAACACTGACTTCTAATGTGAACGTTTCTCGGATCAAAACGTTCCTTCATTTTGACAACATGGAATGTATTCCACCCCAGGGCCATTGTGGTGGAATATGGATTTTATGGAATGAAAACACTTGTGAAGTACTTAGTCACAGCTTAACTACCCGACCTGCTCACCTTCATATAAAATACCGACCAACTCAATTTTCATTCTGGCTCACTCGTATTTATGCTCCGGCCCACGAAAACGAAAAAACTGTTTTTTGGTACGACCTACACTCTCATTTCTGTAATCTCAGGGAACCATGGGTCCTTATTGGTGATTTCAACGAATTGTTGTACCTTCAAGATAAAAAAGGGGGTATACCAGCGCACATCTCCAGATGTAATAGACTTCAGACCTTTTTGAAGAACCTCCAAGCAAAAGATATTAAACTCAATGGCTACCCTTTTACTTGGAAAAAGAACATTTATAAATATAAAGTCTATGAATGCTTAGACAGAGTTATTGCCTCACAATCATGGTCGGATGAGTATCCAAACTCCTATGTAACTACTGGCACATTTTCATGCTCAGATCACGCACCTATCCTCCTAAACTTAAACACTCAGACGCATCTTACTGCAAAGCGCTTCAGATTCCAAAATACGTGGATCAATAATCCACAGATCGATCAAATTATTAAGAAACATTGGCATACTTATATCCCAGGATCTCGATTCTATTCCCATTGTCAACGACTTTGTGGAATTAAAGTTGATCTTAAAGCTTGGCACAAGTCTAACTATGATCATGCACAGAAAAAACTAGATATCAATGCACAAAAATTCTAAATATCGAGAACCAAATCATAGCAGGTCATGGCAATGAACATATTGAACAACACCTTACTAGGTTAGTAAGGCAACGTGAACACCTATTGGCGTTTAACCAGAATTATTGGGGAAAATATGCTCGGAAGACTTGGCTGACAAAAGGAGATCGTAACTCTAAATTTTTTCATGCAAAGATTACTACAAGACAAAAGAAACAACAAATATTCAGAATACGAAATGAGTTGGATCAATGGATAGATGATCCCGAGGAAATACAACATATCTTTAAGAATGAATTCCAAACACGTTTCACTTCCGACCACCAAAACGCAACCTCATTATCCCCTGTCTAGCTCCTTGTGTTACACAAGAAGATAATGACACCCTCACTGCCCCTATAATGGATGATGAAATTCGACGTGCTCTTTTTGATATAGACCCTACTAAAAGCCCAGGATCAGATGGCTTCGGCTCCAAATTTTTTCAAAGTTACTGGACTCTTGTTCAGAAAGATCTTTGTCTCACCATTCGAAATTTCTTCGCTCATGGACACTTCTTACGGAGTGTTAACCATACACTCCTTTGTATGATCCCCAAAAATTGCAACCCTGAATATGCACAACAATTTCGACCGATAAGCTTGTACTCCACTATTTATAAAATCATCGCGAAAATCCTAGTGAACAGATTGCGACCTATTCTTACAAAACTTATTAACCCGTTCCAAAGTGCGTTTGTCCAAGATTGAGAAATCCATGACAACATTTTAATCGCTCAAGAAATACTAAATACCTTCCAGAAATCCAAATACAAAACTGGATGGTTTGCATTAAAGTTAGATATGGAAAAAGCCTACGATCACATCGAATGGGACTTCCTATTCAAAACACTGTCTCTCATAGGCTTCCATGAAAAATGGATAGAATGGATCAAATTCTGTGTGACATCGGTCTCGTACTCAACTACAGTGAATAATTCGATTTCACATATTTTCACTCCTTCCCGTGGACTAAGACCAGGAGACCCCTTGTCCCCGTATCTTTTTATTATATGTATGGAAGTTTTGGCTCGCCAACTAGCTTTCGCTTCTTCTGATAACAAATCAGGAATTGGGTTTAGAATATGTCCGGGAACTCAAAAGATCCCTGGTCTCTTCTTTGCGGATGACTGCCTCCTTTTCTGTAAAGCTACTTCGTCAGCAAGTATAAAACTAAAGCACCTTTTAGATAATTTCTGTAAGACTTCAGGACAACTCATTAATTTCCATAATCATCTATTTACTTCTCGAAAAAAACTCCCTCGAATACAAAATCTCATGTTGCAAGCCACTTTACCATGCAACCCAAGCATTCGCTTGGACGATATTTAGGGCGCCATTTCTCCGCTCACAAAAGTACTACTGCAGACTTCAATTCCTTAATTACTAGAACGGATAGACACCTAAATTCTTGGACCACTTCCTTCCTTTCGAAAGCAGGGCGTGCAACCCTTATCCAAAGTAACTTAGAAGCTGTCCCGCTCTTTACTATGGCCACCACCAAATTACCGTGTTCTATTGCTCATAAACTGGATGCCATTAACAGAAATTTCTTTTGGAAGAAAGGCCACAATGCTTCAGACGGTATCCCTCTCGTAGCCTGGAATAAAATTTGTAAGCCTAAGATTTTGGGTGGTTTAGGTCTCCGAAAGACAAAGCATATGAATCAAGGTATGCTGGCAAAACTAGCCTGGAAAATTTTAACCGATCCTTCTAATAAATGGGCCGACTTTATGCGTCGAAAATACCTAAAACATACGTCGTTTTTTGACTACCAACCCAAACCAGGTGACTCCCCAACATGGAAAGCAATTTTGCAAATGCGAGACTTAATTCGGCATGGGATCCGCTGGAAAGTAGGGTCTGGTTGGATATCTTATTCTGGCTCGATAACTGGTGTGCCCAATCTAGTCTAATTGAAATAATTAATGTACACCCTTCTACGATTTCAAATTTAGACCTCAAAGTTCACGATGTCATTCTACCCAATATGATATGGAACTCTGTATTATTGCGAACTCTCCTTCCCCATCATATATGCTCTAAAATAGAAGGAATTCCGCTCCCGTCACACCCACAGAAAGACACCCCGTGTTGGGGCCTCACTTCCTCAGGAAAATTCACAGTTAAGTCTGCAACTTGGCTAGCCCATAACCCGACCTTCTTTCATTATCCAAAATGGGTGCATTCGTGGATTTGGAACATAGATATTCATCCAAAAATAAAAGTGTTTATTTGGCAACTCCTTCAGAATTGTTTACCTACGCGGGATAACCTCGAACATAGAAAGCTTCAAGTGCCTTCTCAGTGCCCCCTCTGCCAGACATCGACAGAAACCATTAACCACTTATTCGTTTCTTGTCCTCAAACCCGTTCTCTCTGGCATCACGCCATGACTAAAGAATTCCTGGGGACAATCATCCCAGATGCCCCCCTCCACAACGCGTTTATTATGATCAAGGACCTCCACAAACACATCTTGGCCAAATTTTTTTTGCTACTATGGAGCCTTTGGAAGGAAAGAAATTTAGTCATCTTCCAGAATGATACGTACCGAATTACTCGAATTCTCCACCGAGTGAAATACTCAATGGCTGAATGGAATTTGCGTAATTCCATCGACACTAACTCAAACATCCACAACCACAACTCGTACAGGTCACCAACTTCCATCCAAGTATGCTGGAGACCTCCTCCTCCCAACGTTGTCAAGCTCAATTTCGACGGCTCCTCCAATCAAGTCTCCTCTGCTGCTGGCATTGTCCTTCGTACATCTGCTGGGAAAATTCTCACAGCCATATCTTATAATCTCGGGCCTTCTTCCCCCCTGATTGCCGAAGCTACTGCCCTCCGTAATGGGCTTATTCAAGCCAGAAGTATGAACATTAAAGATCTTATTATAGAAGGCGACAACCTCATCGTCATCAATGTGCTACAACGAAAATTCGAGACTCCCTGGTGTATTCAGACGCTTATAGATGATATTCGTCATCTGCTCACCTATTTCCGGTCATTTTCAGTGCATCATATTTTCAGAGAAGCAAATTCAGTTGCATACTACCTTTCTAAACAAGGCCATCACATTATTACAAAAAGCCAGACGTTTGATGTCCTTCAAGATCCTATATTGTCTCGTTTTTCTTTATTAGATAGCTTATGATACACCCTTGAGAGAAGGGTCTCCTAAGTTTTTCTTGTATCTCATCAAAAAAAACAATATAAGTTAATTTAGGTTTTATGTTTGAATAAGTTCGAACCCACATGGTTCAATTTATGGATTCATGGATCCGCGACCACCGGTGAGTAATGTGTACTCATAATAGTCTATGAGCATTATACCAAAACTTGCCATAGACTCCAACAAAGAAGCAAATGATTGCCAAGTAAGCCAGTAGTTGTAGTGAAGAACAAGAGGTAGCAAGACCGAGTAAGCTGTAAGTATAAAATGATAACAGTGATTGACCCAAGGGGCCAATCACTCATTAAAAAATTAAAAAAGTGTGGGCCACTGGAAAAAAGAAAGAGAGAGAAGAAACAAGAGAGAGAAGCAGCAAGAGAGAGGAAGCTGCCGCTGCTGCTGTTGTACTGTGTCGCCGGCGTTGGTCGTCGTCGGAGAATGCAAGTGGGAGAGTCGAACATCGTCGGAGGATGACGATGGTCGTCGTCGAAGAAATCCACCGGAAAAAGCAAGAATCCGAAAGGTCGTTGGTAGTAGGTGAGAGATGTAATTATGAATTGATGTCTTTGTACAATTAAAAGGAACCTATGCAAAAATCATTGATATCTATGTAAAAATGATTGATATCTATGTAAATAATTTAGAAGTCAAATTTTATCAAATTATGAAATGACAAAATTACCCTAGTGATTGACCCCTTTAGGCCAATCACTGTTATTGTTTTAACACCCCCAGCAAGACCAATCAAGCAAAGGGAAGAAGAGGAAGTATAAAACGATAACCTGTGTCTGTGTGGGATACTTTGGGTCAATCACCCAATATAAAATAATATTTCCATGAAAACTAAAAGCGAATTAAAAAAAATAATGAGGGGGGTAAAAGCACAACGAAACCGCGGGAAGTATTTTTGGGATTTGCACAACCTGAAACCTAAAAAATTCATTTCCCGGCGGGACATTTTCACTGCAAATGTTCTTCTTCTCCTTCTCACAAACTTTTCCCTAACTGCGTAATCTTGTCTTACTAAGCTGCTGGTACTGGTGATTTATTTGCATTCCCCTGTAATGTCGGAGGTGGATCTCAATGCTTCGCTGGTTGTGGCCGAGGTGAGATACTGTAATTTTGCCATAATTTTTGTAATTGTTGATTGTGTAGTCGTCTACCATTTGTTAATCAAAGTTTGGGTTTATTTTTGTCTGACAAAATTAAGTTTTTTTTTTTTTAGTATATCGTTATATGAATACCCTTTTTTGGGTCCTTGAATTTGTTAATTGTGTAAAATTAATATGTGGCTGCCCTTACTTGTAGTGTTTTGTTGTGCCCTTTAGATGTCACAATTGAAATGAATAGCAGTCAGAGGTAATTGGAATAATTTTGTTATGGGTTCTGTTAGTCATATGCTTGGAATGAAATGGCCTTTAATGTTCTTAAGTACTAGTTGGTTCTTTGTTCTCCATTCGTAGACATTGATGCTTGATGTATGTCTGCTAAATTAGATTTTGATTATGGAGTTGTTGCTGTGAAGTGGTTCTTCCTTTATTGAGTAGTCCTAAATAAGATTCTGATTGCTGTGAAGTGGTTTCTTCCGTTACTGAGTAGTTCTAATAATGTAATATTAAGCTTTATGTAGGTAATTAGGTAGATTGATGTTGTTTATACCAATAGATGTATACCTGTGGTCTTATTCCCTCTGTTTGATCCGTTTAGGGCCCTAGGAAACCCACACCAATCTCAGCCTCACCGAGCCCTCATCCTCTGGATCGTTCTGTGGACTTGAATATTTGTTCCATGGAACCAGATTGTTGTATTGTGGACAAGGAAAGTGATAATAAGAACTCTTCTGAAGAAGGTAATGAGCAGCCTGTTTTTTCGGATCACATCAACTATTGTACGCAGATGGGAAAACCCACAGGTTGGTGAAGGAGTGTGTTGGAGTGGTTGATCCCCCATGTAGATCAAAACTACAGGTGGTAAGGGAAAGGGTAAGGGCAAAGGAAAAGGAAAAGGGAAGGCGAAGTCTAAGGTAAAATGGTTATGAACTTCATTATGTATATTTTGTATTTTGACTGCGATTGCTTATGTCTGTAATGAAAGTGGCTTAGTGAAAGTTGTTGTTATCTTTTCAGGAAACAACCATAGAGGAGCTAGTTCAGAAGTATATTCAGACACATTGTCCTTGGCCTAATTTTAATCATAATCCCGAGCAGCTCCCGGTTTGTGACGCTCCTCTGTCGTCCACTGCGTTTCCACCATCTGCTCCTGCAGTCGTCCCCGTTTGTAGCAATGGAGTGGCTGATTATGGCATTAAAGTGGGTGTCGATGTTGGTTCTAGTGGCCACTTTGTAATGCCTTCTACTGCTGGGCAGGCCTTGGTCTGTCAAATAGGGATAAATAGGGATAAATCACTTTCCAATATTGGGTTTGGTAGGGTAGATTCTGAATTGGATCTTAGCAACATCCACTACTTCACCAGGTCCATGTGACTAACATTTGCTCCAGTTTGTTGTTATGGATTCCTATAATGCATCTATCTTTTGTTTTAGTTGTTGTGACCTTAAAATAACCACTTTGTTATTTCTTTAATTTTTAATTACTTGTTTTATTTAGTGAGATGGACATCTTAGCAAGGTTTAACTTGTTTCACCTATTTGAATTACTGCTTTTTTAGTTATATTATTTTACCCAAGATTGATGACGAGTTTGAAGTAGTTTGGACAATGTTTTGCTGGGTCCGAGACATAGTTAAATGTTTTCAAGACATAGTGCTGCACCATTTTTATTATCCTTTATATTTAAAGTAGGAAAAATTACTTAGAATAATGCAATCTTTGGGCGATTCGTAAATAATAATGCAACCTAAAGATTATTTTAGAATAATGCAACCTTTATATCCCATTTATTTTAAACAAGTAAAAACCGGATAAAATCAATTCTAACCTGAAGAATGGGTTAAGTGGGACACGTGTCGACTTATAATTGGTTCTAATAATTGATTTATAATATAATTTAAAAATAAAGATTAAACAAAAAAAATTCCCACCCCCTCCCCTAACCCCACCCAGTTTCGACACCCCCACCCCCTCCCCTAACCCCACCTCACCCAGATTCCGGCACCCCCACCCCCTCCCCTAACCCCGCCCCACCCAGATTCCGGCACCGCCACCCCCTCCCCTAACCCCACCCAGATTCCGACACTGCCACCCCCTCTCCTAACCCCACCCAGATTCCGACACCCCCACCCCCACCCCTAACCCAACCCAGATCCCGACACCCCCACCCCCAGCCACTGTCGCAACCTCAGCCACCCACTGCCACCCCACCGCAATTCCGACCCCCAGCCGCGCCGAAAACCACCCCTAGCCCCTAGCAACAGTCGAAAAACACCTGAAAACAACCAACCCTTCGAAAACCACCCAGCCACCCCCAAAACAACCAACCCTCCCTCGAAAACCACGACCCCCCGCGTGAAAACGACCCACCCCCCACCCAAGCAACCCAGCCGCGATTTTTCGGCGAGTATTTTCCGAGAGCTTTCGGGTATTTTCCGGAGAGGAAGCTTCGATTTCCTGTGAGAGAGCTTGGTTTTCCGGGGGTGGGGGTAGGGGTTGGGGTGGTTTAGTTTAGGTTTTCTTTTTAATGTTTATTTTTTATTTGATTTTTTAGAATTTAAAGATTTAAATAAAAATTACCCATGGTTCAGGTCACCCAAAGGTTGCATTATTCCAGAATAATCTATAGGTTGCATTATTATTTGCGAATCGCCCAAAGGTTGCATTATTCTAGGCAATTTTTCCTTTAAAGTAATTACACATTTCTTTAAACCACAACAGTCGTTAGTTGAATTTGAACCTTGACTTAATTCAATGAACGATGAATAATGTCGCATTACAATTACTATCACAAATCTTAGAGATTGAGTGTCACCGTTGAGTTATAGAATCAACCACATTGCTAATTTTCCTTATGACTAACCTAATTTAATGTCTTCTAAAAGTGGCCATATTCCTAATAGGACACATGATATAGCCATTAGTGGAATTAGTATAGCCATTTGTTGTTAAGTTCAACTGATTAATTGGTGAAGTTTCCGGATATGGCATAAATATTTGCACATTTAGGCGTAAATATTTGCACATTTATGAATAAAAATATGCACATATAGGTTATTTAATTGGACATTTAAATAAGCACATTTATAAAAATAATTGGCATAAAAACATTTACAAAAATAAGCACATTTAGGCATAAATACATAAATTCCGAAGTCATTGAAAATTTTATTATTTTGGTAATATATTTTCTGCAATTTATTTTCTGAATTTTTGGAATATATTTTTGTATTTTATAAAATCATTTTGTAAAATTAATAAAACAAAGTAAGGAACAAGATACTTAGATGAACTTAGACGAACACGGCACGTTAATGGACATGTTATAGACAATCCCCACTAGCCGATTAATCGTTTTGTTGGTACAACTCTGAGTAATATACAATCGGTGAATCAGCCTTTTCATGAAACAATAGATCATTTTTAAGACTCACGGGGAAAAATTTAAGTAAACTATACCTCATAACTAAAATGATTTGAATACTTTATTAAATAGTACCACTAAAATCCAAAACTATGGAATTCGGACAACAAATTCATTAATGGATTATTTTATATATAATAAGACAAAAAACTTGCAATCGTCAATATTATAGTACAGAAACCTAGTCTTAATGTATTATTATCTTGTCTTATTTATCCTTAGACCCTCTCTTGTTTGCACATAACCTAGTCGTTCTTGAACTTTCCATCATCAACAAATACATTAATGGATCCTCTTAGTGTAAGACAAAAAAATTGCAATCGTCAATTTATAGTGCAGAAACCTAGTCTTAATATATTATTACCTTGTCTAATGTATCCTTAGACCCTGTCTTGTTTGCACATAACCTAGTCGATCTTGAACTTGCCATCGTCAACAAATACATTAATGGATCCTCTTAGATAGTATAAGACAAAAACTTGCATTCGACAGTATTATAGTGCAGAAACCTAGTCTTAATGTATTCTTACATAGTCTTATCTATCCTTAGACCCTGTCTTGATTGCACATAACCTAGTCGATCTTGAACTTGCCATGGCGATAACATTATGTTCTAATTCTAATACATTTCTATAACAACAGTGAACCTAGCATAATTGTTTTTAATGAAATCCGGAAGGTATTTGTGGCATTGAAGGTGTTCACTGTTTCAAATTTAACTCGATAGTAACATTATCTATGTTCAATAAATCTTTCTAGTAACACTATGTATGTTAATCACTATTGACCTCCCGGAATAATCACTTTTGGTTCATGTGCATTGAAGGTGGAGGAGGAAAATTCAAGTGGATGAACCAAATATATTCCCAAATCAATTACTAACCTTAAAGTAAATTTGTCGCCATAAATTAGGGCCTAATAATGAAGACAACCAATTTACTATTTTAATGGATATAAAAATTTGTCACACTACACTTAAATCATTGTCTGAACACTTATGAACATTGTCTAGATACAGCTAAATCTTTGTCCTGAGCACTTATTAACATTGTCAAGCTGTAGTTTTTGTGTTTTTTAAGGCTCCTCATCATGGTTTAAGTGTAGCATGACTCAATATAAAACTTTGTCAATAACTCAATATAAAACTTTGTCATACTACACTTAAATCATTGTCTGAGCCCTTATGAACATTGTCCAGATACACGTCAAACATTGTCTGAGCACATATGAACATTGTCTGAGGGAGCTAATAATACTTGAACCAATAATGATGGAAAACATGCTGCTAAATTCAGACAAAAGTAAACATCCAGCAAGAATCATCAGGGAAATGAATCCAAAAAATAACTCGTAACTCATATTTCTTCAGCCTACTCTTTACCAATAGCCATACATAAACATAAACCACCAATGTTAATGCACCCTTATAAGTGCCAGAACAAAAGGAGCCAGTTCAATCGAAAGTGCCACGGACATTGAAACACATACTATGAATTAGTACTAGTACCCTAAGAAATTAGTTACTTGACTATTTACAATTTCAACAATTAAACACGGTGCACCAAGTTACAAATATCGCCTAGTGGATCATTTAGCAGCTAGGATCGCCTTCACTTCTTGTCTTGCATCATTATGTACACTCATCACATCTTCACAGAGAAGCCACTCACGGTCATTGAGACTTAACACCTACATAGAAAATAATACATTTAATACTATGTTGAGAAAACAAAAATCACCAACTCCAATTATGAGAAGATCAACCAAAACTCCATAAGGATATTACCACTTCTTGTCTTCTGTGGAATGAAAATCGCGAATCAAAATTTTCCCTAATTTGACAACCACATAATAATTCGAAAATAAACCCTAGAAATAGATGAATAACTGCAAACATATCACTTTATATGTAATTTAGCTTCGAAATTACTAGTGCTATTTCGACTTCCTTCATTCCATAGAAGACAAAAAGTAAATCAAAAATTTCAGAAGAGAAACGAAATTAAACAAGTAGAATTGACAAACATACCTCCTCATCCGTCGCGTAACCCTCCATCTCTTCTCGCTTGAGTTCTGGACTTCAAATTGACTACATATTCGAGATCTGCGTGGCTGAAGGCAAGAATCCTCGATCTCCGCCAAACTTTTGGCAAACACGCAGCAAGAAACAAGAGGAGTTGAATTTTGAAAAAAGATAAAGGAAAAATTGAACTTTCCCACCTTTCTAAAACAAGAATTTCAAAACTCCCATCTTTGTTTTTTTTTTTTTAAACTCCCACCTTAAAACTACCAAACGTTTTAAAACTCCCACCAGTTAACGGAATCCGTCAAAAAATCCGTCCATACGCCATTCCATCTCCCTCTTCTTCCTCATTCTTCTAATCTACTCTTCAACTCCCCTTCATTCTAATTTAGCACCCTTCTTTTCCTTTAACTAAAACCTAATTAAAATAAAAACAACCCATCATATTTCTACACCAAATCCAATAGAAATGTCCAAGCTAATGTACCTCTTCCCCTCCTTATGAAATAAAGAGTTACTAGTACAACACCATCCGGAAAATAACTTAGTTTCCAAACGGCAAACTAGCCCTTGATTCTTGAATTTGATCATTCTCCTAACATCATTCTGCTTCTGGCTGCTATTCACCCCCTCACATTCCAGCAAATAGTTGTATCCATTTGCAAAAGGAGAGTCCCCCCTCCTTGGTTGTTTCTGAAACCTACCTTCATCCTCCAATTACTTCATATCCTCAACCTGTTCATTATATGTCACCAGTGCAATGAAAGACTTCCTGATAGCCACATTGTCACTCTGACCTTCATGGTGTTTTGCTGATTTTGCCACCTGTTGGAACTCGTTATTCCATCTGGCCTTTTAGGCAGTTCTTACTGAATTATAACATCCTCATCTGTCTTGTTTTGTAATCGAACCACATTAGTTTGTTGTGGTTTTGGTCGCCAAAATTTCCTAACAACACCCTCCTACATTCTGCACCAGGGCGACCATGGATCTACAGCCTTTGTACACCACTGGTTTCTGTTCTTAAAACACTTCAGCTCTAGTATCAATTCCTTTCTCATTGATAAAATCAACACATTCTGGTAGTTCGTGATTTGGAGCAACCTATATAAGCACCATAGCATATACCAACTTCTCTTTATCTCTCTCTTAAATGTAGCCTGGTTTACCTTCACAGGCTTCCCAATGCTGAATGCTCTCTAGTATTATTTAAATAGACTCCTCTTCCCCCTAATACTTGAAGTCTACCTTAACCTGAATCCAAGCAGGAACCATCTTTATATCATCCTTGGCAAAACCCACATCAGATCTCGAAGCTTTCATATACACAGGCGTATATCAAAGAAGGGCCTGGTTCCATTCAATAGAGTATCTCTTTTATCCACTCAGTGAAATCTAACTATGTAAACTCCCTTCCTTAACAAAGCTCCCCAGCTTCTTTTCCTCCTTATAACTATCAAAGGTGTAAATTAATAATTAAGATAGCATCATCTTCATCACTTGACGAGAGAGTTGGAACACAAGAGAGACAAGCTATTCAATCTATACGTGAGCAATGAGCAATGAAGGGGAGTTGATAGTAGATTAGAAGAAGGGAGGAATAAGAGGGAGATGGAATGGTGTATGGACGGATTTTTTGACGGATTCCGTTAACTGGTGGGAGTTTTAAAACGTTTGGTAGTTTTAAGGTGGGAGTTTAAAAAAAAACAAAAGTGGGAGTTTTGAAATTCGTGCTTTAAAAAGGTGGGAAAGTTCAATTTTTCCAAAAGATAACAACAACTTTCTAAGTTACAATGAAATAGAAAATAGAACCCCGTTCCAGCTTGGGCTCCTCACGTGACTAGTGAAACGGATATGTTTGAGCAAATTGACAAAAATAGCCCGCGCTACTAATATAGCTGCGTTGATTTTATCACTTTTCACAACAGTGGGCCACAAACACAAAGCGGTAACATTCTGCCAGGCAGTAAAAATAAAAGGAGGAAAACACAAAAATGGCCTTCAACTACCGCATGAAATGACCACAATAACCTGAGATTGGCCCCCTTAAAACAATCACAGTTGTCATTTTAACAGCCCCTGAATCTAAGGTGTTAACTCGTTAAAGTACATGGGTTGACACGAACTGTTTAGTAAACGAGTTGGGTTAAGATTAAAGGGTGTTTCTGTCCAAGATAGCTACAGTGTATGTGGTGGTGGGTACTTGGTGGAACGTGGCTCCCAAACGTCCTTCGTGGTGGTGGTTACCTGCAAAACAAGGATAAACCTCGGGGGTGGTTCCGAGGATCCCCTCTCCGATGCCTAAGTCAGTCCAAGTTGAGCACAAGATCTCTAATAGAGAGAAAACGAATATCAAGTGCAAGTATTTTGTGAGTGTTTGATTGAACGTACCTTACCCATGCATGGGCATAGGTATTTATATGAGACATGGACTTGTAACTGACCTAGCAAAGCAAGTGGGCCTCTTTGGAAGTGGGCCAAGGTGAACAAAGCCTTCATTAATCTCCTGCCTAGAGGTTATATCCGGAGCAGTCTACCTGAGGAGGTCTGCTCTGCTCCTGGTGCTATGACGTGGAGTGGCAGGACCAGTGGTCCGCTGCCAGCTGGAGGTCTGATAGGCAGACCCCATACAATTTGCCCCACGGACCCAGTATTTGCAGATTGCAATATGTTGGGTACGTTTGTTTTTGGTCTGGCGTTCTGCTCTTCGCAGACCGATAAGTGACTCTCTGATAGTTGCTCTTCACAGACTTCAGAGTGCTTCCATTTTTCCCGCCCATTTGGTTGGGGTGTTGAGCAAGGATCATTAATTCATTTTGAATTGAATTGATGTGACTCTTTGGGTTCCCAAGGAATGTAATGATGGGAAATTAATGTTGAGTGGATGTAATTTGCCTATTTAAAGGTTGAATCAACCCCTTGTGGAACTTTTCATTCTCTTCTCTTTCGAACCCCTTGCCCATAGACTTTCATGTTTCTCTCCAAGAATCTCCTCTTGCCCTAGCCATATTCAAGTGATTTCCTTCGATTTTCCTGGGATTTGTCTATGCCTGGTCATCAATTTGGAGTATTGATATTTCGCGTCTGCTGTCTTAGTTTTTTCGTTTCTCAGCATCTTCCGTTCTTCATACCGGTAAACTCTTATTTCGAGATCTACTTTTGATTTATTTTTCTTGGATGGTTTGGATGTGATTTTCTCTGTGTTTATGGGCTTTTCCCTTTTTCCCTCTGTGCGCACTTATTTGCCTGTGGTTTGGGAATTAGGGTTTTCCTTTCTTTGACCTTCATATGCGACTGTTTATCTGCTTGCTTCTTTTGTGTTTGGTGTTGTTTCACCTCCTAGTCTGTCTTTCTGGGTAGTAGGCTCTGCTCTGCCTCTTCAGCTGAGCTCTGCTCTGCCTATCCTCTTGACTGTTGTTTGTGGAAGGGATTTTTAGGGTTTTGTTTTGTTTACCTTGTTATCCTCTTTGTTTGCTGGGCTGTAGATCTTTGTGATATGCCTTCGTTATTCTGTTTGTATCCTTTGCAAGAAAATATCCTATTTCTTGGCTATCTCTGATCTTCTCATACCATACATATCCTTGCCCCCCAGTCTGGTGGCTCAGTCTGTAGGTCTGAGGTGCCAGACTACTCTGCATGTATCTTTTTTGCAAGAAAAGCAAGAAAATATCCTATTTCTTGGCTATCTCTGATCTTCACATACCATACATATCCTTGCCCCCCAGTCTGGTGGCTCAGTCTGTAGGTCTGAGGTGTCAGACTGTTTTGTATTGTCACTTTAGGTCTGATGCTTTGTCTTCTGCCTCCTGTGTTGTGCAGAATGTCTACTTCTCAAGCTGCATTATCCCGTGGAAAGGGCGTGTGGTCTACTTCTTCATCTGAACCGGATGAACCTTATCCGATGGATACCCAGTCTCCGTTCTTGAAGCTGGATCTTCCTCGATGTAAGGACGAGGTGGTTCCAGAGGAGTGGGCTATCTTCGATCCTTGGGACGGCTTGCGCCGGGAGGTTTTGGGTCCTGAGACCAACAGGTTCCCTCCAAACTATAAATTCAAGCCCTCTCTGCCCCGCATCAAGTGGTCTTACAGTAGGCATGAGATGGAACTCACTGCCCTATATGACAGCAAGGGCAAGCCGTACTTGGCTAAAAAATCTGCAGATGCGTTCAAACGGGCGCATGCTGCTTATTACATTGAAATTGCTGCGGAGATCAAGCCGCTTCGTGGGTCTTGGGTTATAGTTCCCAAGGAGGGCCAGAGCTTGGCAGATGTACCAGAGGGGTACACTGCCGTGTATCTTAAGCAGCTGGAGTTTGGGCTCAGGTTCCCGATCCATTGGTTTCTGGAGTGGGTCCTCTGCGAATACAGAATGGCGCTCTGCCAAGTTAACCCCCAGTCTTTGAAGAAAATTCTGGGGTTCATTTGGGTCTGTGAAGCTTTGGACTTCCCCCTGACCATGAACCTTTTCAAATGTCTATTTCATTTCAAGAGGCAGGGGGGAGAATATGGTTACTTCACAGGTTCGGTAGGAACCAACTACTTGACGGTCTATCCTGTTGATCTCACTCTGAAGGATTGGCGGGATAGTTTCGTCTTTGTTAGAGTACCGACAGAGGCGAAGCACCTTTATCAATTCAGGGCTCCTCTGCGCCCTGTGGAGCCTGAATTTCAAAAGGAGAAGGACCCCCATGTTCTGAACTGGGACGAGAGGGTAGCTTACTACTACTTCAAGTCCAAACCCAAGGGACCTGCTGACGGGAAGCAGTTTCTTCCCAAGTATTGGCTGCCGCATCACTATGTGATGTGTCAGAATGCCTTCCTGAGGATAGGCAAGCTGTCACCGGACTACACTACTGGTAAGTGCTCTGCCAGCCTTTTGTCCTTTGTATTTTTACTTTGCGTTCTGCTGTGCCCCATGGCACTCATTTTTTGTGTTGTTCTGCAGCTACATGTAGAAAGATAGTTCGCACTCTGATTATGGGTGGGTTCTGAGCTCACAACTTGCTCTGCCCCTTTCCCTTATTTTCTGCCTGTTAGCTGATTTGTAGTTGCTGATGAACTTTCTGATTTTTGCAGAGACTCTGGGGTCTGCCATCCCCATGGAGCTCGGTCTGAGTGAGTCCTCGGTGTGTCGCCGGTATCGCCCGATACCGGATCCGGGGACCTACATCGTCCCAGATTTTATCAAGGAGATCAACAATACTCCTCTGGACCATCCTTCCCTTGTGACCAAGCGTCCGGCGCTTATGGATAGGTACACAGGGGTGTCTCGGCCGTTGACTGGCCCTTCTGCCACTATCACCGAGATTGAATCTGGTGATGAGGAGGAGGCGGCGGCTGAGCCTTTACAAACTCGTCGTTCCCGTCGTGCCGTGAATTTGCTGGAGGACGACGATGATGATGATGATGGTGATGCAGAGGAAGCCAGCACTCTGCAAGGGACAGTTCTGGTTGTTGAACCCCTGCAACAGCTTCCTCCTGTGCAGACAGGTACTATTTACGATGATCAATCTGCTCTTTTTACTTGTATGTATTATGTTGCAAACTCCTCATCTGTTCTGCTTATTTTCAGATCCACTTGTGGTGGAGGAAGTGCCCATGGGAGAGCCTGACCAAGCAATGACCGAGTTGGACAGGACTGAGAAAGAAATCACTCCAATGGATGGTTCTGCTCAGTCTAATGAAACTGGTCAGGAGTCTCACCAAGCAATGACGGAGTTCGACAGGACTGAGGCAGAGACTGCTCAGACTGCCACGACTCAGACTGCAGAGGGCCAGACTGAGGGCCAGACTGCATCAGGTATGTGTCTTCTTCAGACCCATGATTTTGTTTCTTCCCTTTTTCTCTTCACTTGAAAGTTCTTGACCTTTCTGCCTTGTTTTTTATTTGATAGGTCCCACTGGGCAGGCTACCCCTACGTCTGCTCAGACCAGCCAGGGGGAGGTGTTGGAGCCTCTTCAACATGAGAGGGTGGAACAGCAGAGTTCCACTCTCGTTCTGGTAGTGGAGATTGTCGCGTCTCCTCCTGTCCAGGAGTCTACTCCTTCTGTTCAGAAACCCACTCCTCCTGGAAGGAAGGCTGCTCCTCCTCCCAGAGGTTTCAAGCAGACCCTAGCTCCAACCCCTGAGCAATTGGCGCGTCTGTTAGTGCTTTCCTCTCTTTCCTTCCGTCTTCCAGCTTTCAATTTGATGTGTGTCCTGCTTTGCTGATAACGTTGTTACCTTTTGCCTTTTTCAGCAGCAGTTGCGAGCTAAGAAAGCGCAGTCTGCTGAGGTTCCTCAGACCCCTATTCCAATTGCAGGTCAGACTGAGGTTCCTGCTGAGACTGCTTAGAAGATCGTAGTTGAGTCTGAGGTCTCTTCGCATTCCCAGAAGAGACCAGTAGAGAGGCAGAGTGAGGAAGGAGCCCCCCCCCCTCTGAAAAAAACTCGTCTCCCTGTTGACCCCCCTTGGATCATTGATATTGAGGTTGAACAAGTCACCAAAGGTGCGTACCCTTTACCCGGCCTCAATTCCGGCTCTTTCCCTTCCGTGGAACTTACTGGTCTTTCCTTAGGCTCTGGTTCTCTACAGAGGGGATCGGCGGATGACCAGCATGAGGCTCAGGGGCAGGAGCAGATGTCCGTGGCCTTCCCTGACCCCAGTGAATGGTTGAAGCTTTTGGCTAGTCGCTTCTCACCGGATTACGCCGTCCAGGATGTTCCTTTGTGAGTTGTCTGTCTTTTTCCTAGTTATCTGCTTCTGACACTTTTGAATTCCTTCTGATATGTTTTTCCTTGAATACAGGCTGCACGGGCTGGTGCCTTCATTGGGGAGTTCTGCCATGCTTTAGGGTTGGGCAGACATGAGGCAGACATCCCTGAACTGCATCAGCTCAGAGCTAAAGTGGCGCAGCAGAGTCAGGAATATGCCAAGCTGAAGGCTCACAACTCTCTGGTGGTGGCTACGCTTCAGACTGCTAAGGAGGATTTGAATGCCATAACCGTGGAGCGCGACACTTTGCAAACCGCCAACCAACACATGGAAGGTATGGCGAGGCAAGCGGAGGCTTTCGCGGCTGAACATTCGAAGCTCTCTTCCCAGCTGAGCGAGGCGTCGTCTCGTGCTTCCGTGGCGGAGACAAAGCTGAAGACCTCTGAGACCATGCTGCAGGCTGCGTTGAAAGAGTAAGAGCAGCTTAAGGGACAGCTTTCTGCTGTGCAGGATGACCATGAAGGCTGCTCTGCTAAGTTGGCTCAGCAGGCCAAGGAGGCTGAGCAGGCTCTGAGGCAGAGGGAGGCTGAGCCAGGGGCAGAGTTCTCCAAGCTGCTATCAGAGAGAGAAGCTTAGCTGAAAGCCGAAGAGGCGGCTCGGGCTGCACAGATGGAGGAGGGGTTCCGAAACAAGTATTGGGAGGATTGCAAGGTAGCTGTCCGTAGGGTCCTCTATCATTTGCAGCCTTCGTTCAATTGGGACGCCTTTGACGAGGCCTATGCCCGCGGGGTGTACATGCAACCTCCTGCCACCCAGGAGCTCAGAGACTTGGAGCTGCTCTACTCTCTGCTTGTGGAGGGAGAGTGCTCAGAGCAACAAGCTTATGGGAGCTCTGCGGGAGATGGCAGCTCTATTCCTAAGCAATAGGAACTCGGGCGGCTATCTCGCGCTTCGCCTCAGTCTTCCTGTGACTCATGTCTGAGCTGGGAGCCTGTGCTTAACTGACTGCAGTCCTCCGTTTTTGCCCTCCGATGATATCCCTAATTGACTTCTCTTGTAATATTTGTAATTAAGTAGTCAAACATTTCCTTTTCATCTGTATTTGCTCCCTTCTTTTGGTTAGGTAGCCGCCGTTATTGTAGTAGTGTTGTAGCATTCTGATCTGGTTTATAGCCAGACCCTTTATGTAAGATACAATGATTTCCCAGAAATGCGAGTTATGTTATTCTGGTATTGATTTTTGTCTCTTCTATCTTGTGCATGCCAAACCTTCTTATTTTTGCTAAGTGTTTGTGCTCTTCTACTCTTTAGCCTGGCATATCTTGCAGATCCAAGGGCATTCTGCTCTGATGCTGAGTTTGCTGTGTAGCAGCATATTATATCTGAGCGTCTTTGTTTATTCGGCACGGTGGCGGGTGAGATTTGCTCAGAGCTGTGACTTTAGGGGCCCTTTACTCTTCTGCTCTGTCTTATGTGTGACGATGGTCCAACAATAAGCAGAGCATAGGAGGTATTTTGACGCCCTAAGTCATGACGGTTTTGGGAGTTTTGGGGTTTGCCCTTTAACTCCTTCTGCCATCGTTTTTGTGTCGGGGTACGCTTGGTTCTTTAGAACTCTGCCGTCCCCATTAACCTTAGGTGTCTATGACTTATCCTTGCTGCTTTCGGGCCTTTGGCCCTGCAGGTTTAGAGGTAGAGGTCTATGACATCGCTAAGTCGAGCTGGCATCCGATCACTCTGTGGTCCTCATGGGCTCTAGAAAGAGTTGACCTTTTGGCTAGCTCCCTTTCTTCATATATAGTTTTCGTGCCTGATGGGCCTCTTCAGCCCTCATTCTGGCTCAGACCCTATTTTCGGTTACCAGACTGTAGTGTTTTTTCTCAGTCTGCTGCTGGCCTGTTTGATTTTGGCATTTTTTTTATAAAGAATAGATAAGGGGATGGGGGTTTAATGCGAAATGGAGAGTGTATAGTTTGCAAAGGGTGGCTCAAAGGCCTTTCATTCATAAGAGTTTTTTGATACAATTTGGGTTACTCGAAATATTTTTTCAGTATTCGGGCATTCCAGTGTTTTTTCAGTTCGCTCCCATCCATTCTTTTCAATCTGTAGGTTCCAGGGTGTAGCTCTTCACTAACCTGTAGGGTCCTTCCCATTTAGCCAACAGCTTTTCATGTATTTTGTCTTTCTGCACAGCTGCTGCATTTCTGAGCACCAGATCCCCTACCTGTAGAGGCCTAGCCCTCACTTTCCGGTTATAGTATCTGCTGATTCTGGCTTTGTAGGCTTCCATTTTGAGCCTAGCTTCATTTCTGTGTTCGTCCAGCAGATCTAGATTTGTTCTCAGAGCTTCATCGTTCAGACCTGGCTCAAATAGGCTTATTCTCAGACTTTCAGATCCAATCTCAATAGGCATGACGGCCTCAGAGCCATACACCAGATGGAAGGGGGTCTGCCCAGTTGACTCTTTGATTGTGGTTCTGATTGACCACAGAGTGTTGGGCAGCTCCTCTAACCATTTGCTTTTCTGCTCTTCTAGCTTCTTTTGCAGGCCTATCAGGATTTGCTTGTTAGCGGCTTTGGCTTGACCATTGCACTGAGGGTTGCAGACTGAAGACAGTGCGTATTTGATCCTAAACTGTTCCAGCCACCCTGACAGGGGCATATTATCAAATTGTCTCCCATGATCGAAGACGAAAGCCTTCGGGATCCCGTATCTGGTGATGATGCTCTGCCATAGGAAGTTTCTGACGGCTGCTTTTGTGATGGTGGATAGCGCTTCTGCCTCTATCCACTTTGTGAAGTAGTCTACCCCCACAATCAAGCACCTCTTCTGATATTGGGCTGTTGTAAAGGGTCCCAGAATGTCCAGTCCCCATTGGGCGAATGGGATAGGATTGTAGATCGGCATGAGGTCGTTTGCTGGCAGCTTGATGTTTGGGGCGAACTTCTGGCAGCTATCACACTTTTTCACCAGAGCTTCAGAGTCAGCTTTCATTGTGGGCCAATAATAACCCGCTCTGAGAGCTTTGTGAGCCAGAGCTCTTGGCCCGATGTGGTGTCCGCAGAGACCTTCATGGATCTCCCTCAATATGTAGTCTGCATCTCTCTGTCCTACGCATTTGAGTAGGGGCAGAGAGAAAGACTTCCTGTATAGCTCGTCCCCCATCAGGCAGTACCTGCATGCTGTCAGCTTAAGCTTTCGTGTTTTCAATTTTCCCTCTGGTAGTTTACCAGTCTGCTTATACTCAGCGATCTCCCTGATCCACTCTGGCATATCCTCCAGCTCTAAGACTCGCTCTGCATCCTCGCAGATCGCACTAGTGGGTCTGACTTCCACCAGGACAGATATGTTCAACTCCTACAGACTGCTGCTCCCCAATTTGGACAGAGCATCTGCTTGGGCGTTCCGTGCTCTAGGCACTTGTTCAATTCTATAACTTTCAAAATTTGAAATCAGAGACCTCATCCTAGACAAGTAACTCTGCATTGTGGGCTCTTTAGCCTCGTACTCCCCCTTGACTTGGTTGGTTACCAACTGTGAGTCAATTTTGAGGTGGACGTGCTTGGCTTCCAGAGTCTGGCAAAGCTGCAGTCTAGCGATGGCCGCTTCGTACTCTGGTTCATTATTGGTTGCTGAAAATAAGAATTTCAAGGTGTATTCAATGATCTTCCCTTCCGGGGTTCTGATGACCACGCCTGCCCCAGAGCCATTGATGGTTGCAGACCCATCTATAAAGACTTCCCAGGCTCTGGGCTCTCCAACTACTTCCTGGTATGCACACTCTGCTAAAAAATCTGCCAGAGCTTGTGCTTTGATGGCGGTTCGTGGGGCGAACTTAATGCTGAACCCTGTCAGCTCCAGGGCCCAGTTCATGATTCTCCCCGATTTGTCTACCTTCTCCATTGCCTTTTCCAAGGGCATATTTTTCAGCACAGTGACGAGATGTGCGTCGAAATATGGCCTCAGCTTTCTGGTGGCCAGCACTACTGCGTAGGCTACCTTTTCTATCAATGGGTAGCGTGTTTCTGCACCCGTGAGGGTGTGCCTCACAAAGTACACTGGCTGCTACTTCTTGTTTTCTTCTTTCAACAAGACTGCACTCATAGTTGCAGCAGTAACATCAATGTACATGAAGAGAGCTTCCCCTGTCTTGGGTCTGGCCAGTGTTGGCAGACCAGAGAGGTGTGATTTCAGCTTCTGGAATGCCTCCCTCTGCTCTACTTCCCACTTGAACTCTTTGTTCCCCTTCAATATTTTGAAGAACGGGAGAGCTTTCTCTGCAGACTGAGCTATGAATCTGGACAGAGCTGTCATTCTGCCTGTCAGCCTCTGAATGTCTCTGATGCTTTTAGGCTCTGGCAGATCCATAGCTGCTTTCACTTTGTCGGGGTTCGCGTCGATCCCCCTTTCACTGACCAGATAGCCCAAAAATTTCCCTGACCGTACTCCGAACACGCATTTTTTAGGATTCAGTTTCATGCTGTATTTACGGAGATTGGCGAAGGTCTCCTTCAGGTCTGCTATGTGGTCAGCCTCAGTTTTGCTTTTGGTGATGATGTCATCCCCGTATACCTCTAGATTCCTTCCCCTCTGACCTGCAAAGACCTGATCCATCAGTCTTTGATAGGTGGCGCCTGCATTCTTCATCCCGAAGGGCATCATGATATAGCAAAATACCCCGATAGGGGTGATAAATGCCGTCTTTTGTTTATCTGCAGGATCCATGAAGATCTGATGGTATCCGCTGAATGCGTCCATGAATCTGAGTAGAGCATGACCACTTGTGGAGTCTACCAGCTGGTCGATTCTCGGCAAGGGGTAGCAGTCCTTGGGGCAGGCCTTATTGAGGTCTGTGAAGTCGACACACATCCTCCAGCTCTCATTCGCCTTTTTTACCATTACCACATTGGCCATCCATTCTGGATATTTGCAGGGCTCTATGAACCCTGCCTCGAGCAGCTTCTGTACCTCTTCCTCGATGGCTTTATTTTTCTCCGTAGAGTGGTTCCTCCTCTTCTGCTTTACGGGTCTGTACCCTGCGGCAGTGTTCAATTTGTGGTTGATGGTGGCGGGGTCTACCCCAGGAAGCTCAGCTGCTGAGAAGGCGAACACATCTGCATTCTCTTTCAGCAGACTGATTAGGTTGACTCTGGTTTCAGGATCCAGGTCTTTACCTATTCTGATTATTCTGCCTTCTTTTGGTCCCAAGAGTACCTCTTCGGTCTCTTCCCCCGGTTCAGGCTTATTTGCTTCTTGATCTGCTTCCGGCCGAGCATCGGCCTCACTAATAGCTGCACATTCTTCCTTTCTTTCCTTGGCCTCTTCGGCCTTTCCTTCCTTTCCTTCCTTCCCGGCTTCTTCAGCCTGGTCCTTCTTGGCTTCTTCAGCCTCTTTCTTCTTTCCTTCCTTTTTTTCCTTTCTCCTCTTTCTCCTGGACCCAGAGTGGTCAGGAGGAGGAGGTCTTTTATCCTTCTTCAGAGCGGTCAGGTTGCATGACCTAGCTGCTCTCTGGTCTCCCCTCAGTCTGCCTACCTCACCAGTACTGCTTAGGAAAAGCATGGTGTGGTGATGGGTTGTCGGAATTCCCTGCACTGCCTCAATAAACTTCCTTCCCATCAGAGCGTTGTACGGTGATGGGAGGTCTACTACCAGGAACTCTTGCACTATAGTTCTCTTCATTCCATTCTGCCCCTCTGTGGTCACAGTCGGATGTATTTTCCCCTCTGGGATGATGGAGTTCCCTGTGAAGCCGACGATTGGAGTTCCTCCTCGTTTTAGCATTGAACGGTCCAGCTCCATTTTATCGAAGGTATCCTTGTAAAGGATATTCACGGCGCTCCCGCCATCTAACAGTATTCTTCGTACATCCGTACTGCTAATCTCCAGAGTGACTACTAGAGGGTCAGAGTGTGGAAAACTGATGCCTTTGCAGTCCTCTGCTGTGAAAGTCATATCTGGCAGGTCTGGGCTCAGCTCTACCTGGTCGATGGAGTAGAGGTTGGGGTGGATGAGCTGCCTCAGATGAGCCCTCTCTCCCCCATCCAACTAGAACTGCCAAATATGACATATATCCTCTTCTTTTTTCCTTCCTTGATCTCCCCCCGCTTGTCCTGCGGTTTTTTGCCCTTCATTCTGTTGTTCCTTCTCCTTGATCCCCTGATTCCAGGCCACGTACTCCTTAAAGTAGCCTCTTCTGACCAGGCTTTCCATATCATTTTTTAGACTTATGCAGTCTTCGGTACGTGGCCTGTCACCTCATGGAAAGCGCAGAACTCTGCCATGTTGGGGCCTAGGCTTCTCTTCTTGGTGGGAGGTGGTCTGTGCCACTTGCTGTCATCTCTATTGGTCAGAAAGATCTCAGCCCTGGGCATGCTGAGGTTGCTGTAGTTATTGTACTTATCCTGGGCCCTCAGCCGGTCCACCTCCCTCTCTGCTTCCTTCTGCTTCTCACTTCATCTGTTCTGATGGGGCCTGGAGCCTCCAAAGTTCAATCTGCCTCCCATGAAGGGCTGCTCATTCTGCCTGGTTTCTTGCCTGGCAGGTCTGCCTGCTCCGGGTGTCGAGGCTTTGTTGAAGTCCTCGACAGCTATGTATTTTTCTGCCAGGGCTTCGCTGAGCTCTGTCATGGTGACCCATTTTAAGTCGTCCCTGAACTTACTGGTGTGGGGTAAGGCATTCCTCAGAGCGTGCAGAGCGAGCTTCTGCTCCAAATCTGGGATGTGCACCAGCTCTTTGTTGAACCTCCCTATGAAATACCGTAGGCTCTCATTCTGAGTCTGCTTCAGCAATAGCAGCTCATGAGTGGACTTGCTTCTCCTGCTTCCACTGACGAAGTGCTCTTTGAATCTCTTCTTCAGTTCATCAAAGTTAGCTATCGTTCCTTGAGGGATAGTTTTGAACCAGGTCTGAGCTATCCCCGCCAGAGTGGCAGGGAAGTGTCTGATCCAAGTAGCCTCATTGTAGTTCCCTAGCTCCATGTGGGTTTCAAAGGCTGCCACATGCTCCTTTGGGTCTCCCTCCCCTTCAAACTTGAGATTCAGTGGGAGCTTTGCCTTCGACACTCTGGCCGCAATGATTTTGGGTGTGAAGGGAGATTTGGAAGGAGACCTAATCTCCTCTGCCGGTGAAACCACAATGGGTCTGGAGCCAACCCTGTGGGATATCAGTCCTCTGAGATCTGTGGAGGCCCTATTGTTGCCGGAGCTCTCCTATGCTATTGTCCCCAATCTCAGACTGACGTGCCTTCTGATTGATCCGCCTCCAGGCGTAGACAGGGCCTCTTCAGCTCCTGTGATACGTCGGATTCTGCTCCGGGGTCTCCCTTGGGCTGCGCCTCCTGGTTCCCTCTGTGGACGGACTTCTGGCTTGAGCCTGCCGTATACCCTGTGGGTGTAAGTTCCTCGAACAGGCTGGGGTGTTCCTCCTGCATCACCTCAGTATCCCATTCGTCCTCTTGCCAACCCCTCTTGATGTATCCAGGTCCAGAGTGGCTAGATAAGCCATACTCTGACGTTGGGGTAGGAGTTATGTTTCTCTTTTTATACCCGCATCGGGGCTCTGCTGTGGCTGCCTCCTCTTCAGATGACAGTCGCAGGTGTCTTCGAACTGAATCATGTGTTCTAGTTCTTCTCCTCTTTCGAGGAGGTTGGCCTCCAACAGTCTGCATATACTGGTGGCAGATTGCAGCACGTGGATGGCTGCTTGGAGTTGTTCAGGCGTGGGCATGACCACTGAGCTGCTTGGCTGCTAGGTCTGCCTAGTTTCTCAAGTGTGGGTAGCAGTGCTATCCCTTCTTGCTGACCTGGTGGTGGGGGTAGCAGCACTACCCCTTCTAGTTGATCTCGTGGTTGTTTCTCTCAGTGGAGAGTTGCTCTCTCCTCCTGAACTGTAGGAACCGAGTGTTTCTGAGGTAGGAACCACCATTGCGAAGTTTTAGATTGGGCTTTTCTACTCTACCCCTCCTTCTAGCGCCAAATTGTTTCTGTCCAAGACAGCTACAGTGTATGTGGTGGTGGGTACTTGGTGGAACGTGGCTCCCAAACGTCCTTCGTGGTGGTGGTTACCTGCAAAACAAGGAGAAACCTCGGGGGTGGTTCCGAGGATCGCCTCTCCGATGCCTAAGTCAGTCCAAGTTGAGAACAAGATCTCTAATAGAGAGAAAACGAGTATCAAGTGCAAGTATTTTGAAAGTGTTTGATTGAACGTACCTTACCCATGCATGGGCATGGGTATTTATATGAGACATGGACTTGTAACTGACCTAGCAAAGTAAGTGGGCCTCTTTGGAAGTGGGCCAAGGTGAACAAGGCCTTCATTAATCTCCTGCCTAGAGGTTATATCCGGAGCAGTCTGCCTTAGGAGGTCTGCTCTGCTCCTGGTGCTCTGACGTGGAGTGGCAGGACCAGTGGTCTGCTGCCAGCTGGAGGTCTGCTAGGCAGACCCCATACAAAGGGGTTCAATCTATTTACATACGCAATTTGACACGATACTACACGATTAAGAGCTCAAGGTGAATGGATTGAAGAAGGCAAATCAGAATCAAGAAGTGTATTTCGAATATGGAAGTCAACTCGCAAGCTTATCCTATATTAATTGTTTTTTTATGACGGGGTATCCTATATTGATTGTTATGTTTTGCTTTAATTAACTCTTTTTGGTCAATTACTATTAAGTGGTTTAAGCCTTTAATTGACTGTTTAATGTGTGAACTTTGAACTTTTTGTCTGGGTAGTTGGTGAATGGAGGTTAAGCTTTTTAGCTTTGTTTATTTCCTCCTGCTACTGGATTCATTGAGCAAATCTGAGTTGCACTTGGCAACAAAGTACAGCCAAATAAATTTTGTAGAGAACAAAATTTGTGAAGGAAAAAAATGTTTCCCTTTATTTAGGGCATTTAAGGGAAACCACGCAAATTGGATGGTTCATACAAAAAAGGAAGGAATAAGTTGGGTTGTAATTAAAAGGGGGTAATTTGGTAAAAGAATAAATAACAAACTAACAAAATCTTTAACATGTGATTAATGTTTTTCTTAAAGGCAAAATTAATCCATTAATATGGCATTTACAATAGAAATCAGGGTTAGCATAATACATAAAAACATTGAACAAGTAAAATTTTAAATTCGTAAAAATATTATCGATTTGTCATATGACTATTTGAAATTCCCTCTTCCACATTGCTATTTGATATATACGACCTTCTAACAAGGTGACCTCTCGATTTGTTGTTGTTAGAATTGAATATGATATCATTGTTTGTAGTTGTAGATATAAACTCTGCTTCTACACCGCACAATTCTTTATCAATGAACCAAAATTATGACATCATACTAATATTTTTCGCAAGGAGAAGAGAATAACCATTCTTTCAAGGGAGAAACAACCCTTTCTTTTGAGGGAGAAACAATCCTCTGAGATGAAGTATTATTAGAACACAAATGAAACTCGAATAAACGAAACAATAAAGACAATAAAATTATATCCGAACATTTGATTAATGTTTAATTAGTTCAAACTAGAGTTGTCAAGTTGGTCCCGATCCAAAATATCCGATCCAAGGTTCGATTTGACTACGATTGGCGGTCCGAATTTTGATCCAAAAGCTAAACAATCCTATCCTAGTCCGAATTTGATCTGAAACCAATCTATAACACGAACGATTCGATCCGAATATGCCTGTTCCGCAATCATCCGAATTTGAAAGCAATTCGATTCGGTCAAAATAGTTGGTCAAACTTTGAAAAGAGTACTAGATTATTAATGTTCAAAATAACTGACAATACAATAAGTCATAGTTCAATTCAAAAGATTTAATAATTATTACAAATAAAATAGATTTATTTACAAATGATATTCGTATTAATGAAAATCTCAAAATATAATAATTGGTTTCGATTTTTATCAACCCGAAATTACCCGAATGATTTTATAGTGACTGATTTTGAAAGTCCATTGTAAAATTTTCCCGTATAATAGAGAGTTGAAAAAAAATATTGACACAAATAGAATGTATTGATGAATCAAATTCAAGAATTCTTAAAATATAGAAAGTGTTGGAGGATATACCTACATTTCATTAAATTTCTAGACAATAAAATGAGTTTTTTTTCTTGTGGTGCGAATGAGCCACAAGGGCGGGGTCTAGATAATAAAACTAGATTTAATCACAGGTGATGCCCGTGTTACGATATAATAGCATTCACGTTATATGATAATTTCATAGTAATAATGTAATAAATAAAAAATTGTAAAATTTAAATGACTGTAATTTTAAATTTCCAATTTTACAATTTGCTACTAATAGTGTTTTATGTTTGCAATTTTATTTGTTAAGGTAAAACTTTACATGACTGTAAATAGAAAAAAATATTTGTAATTTGAAACTTAACTATTGTACTTTAGTTGGCTACAAATTGCAATTTTTCCTTTTCATAAATAAAATAATATTTTTTTTTACTTTTTTTTTGCAAAAAGGTGTAGTAGTTATAATTTCTTTGATTTCCTAGGTGCATTTATTATTTATTATTTGGGAGGATTAGGGGAAAAAATTTAAAAAATGACATCATTAGTCATTTTGGTGTGAAAATTTTTCACGAGAGATTGTCATGTGGAAATGCGTGACATGAGCATGTTTTATTTTAGTATTCCGTACTTAGTTATTATAGAAGATGAGTCGTTGAGATTTGACTCTAAGAAAAAACGGTATTGATTGGAGAGGAGTATTATGTGGAGTAATTTGTGGTGTGACTTGATTCACCAAGTCGTTTGGAGTTATACGGAGTTAGTCGCGAAGAAGTGCAGCAAACCCGGTCGGGTCTGAGGTTCGTTGAAGTTCAGTTCTTTTGGAGGCTTTGCACACCCGGGTGGCCTGGGTGACCAGCAGACCCGAGCAGGTGGCTAGGGACTCGGGTGGGTCTTTTGTCTAAGCTTTGATGAAGCTTTTTGGGAGAGTCGCGTATCCGGGTGGGTATTGGCTGACCCGGGGCAGGTATGGGGTTGACTCGGGTGCACGGGTGGCCGGCAAACCCGGGTGGGTTTGTTTTCAAAGTGTTGCGGCTTTGCCTTCGGGAGTATGCGCACCCGGGCGGGTGACTATCATACCCGGTCGGGTCCGATCTTTTTGTAGGGCATTTTTCTTCGTGTTTGTTAGTCCGTATAAATTGATTTCTAGGGTTTGTTCCTTAGTATGCTTAAGCCAAGAAAGTGAGGAAAACACATAGAGAGAGTTTGTGAGTATTCTTGGGAGAATTACCAGTCTCTCACTATTGTATTCCCTTGATCTCCATAGTAAACATATTCATCCCGGCTTGGAGGACGTAACTATCACATTGATAGTGAACCTCGTTAAATCCTTGTGTGTAATTTGTTCATCTTATTTGTTTGTTATTGTTAGTTTGTTTGTTTTTGGCGC
Source organism: Patellifolia procumbens (assembly GCA_947645195.1). Lineage (NCBI taxonomy): Eukaryota > Viridiplantae > Streptophyta > Magnoliopsida > Caryophyllales > Amaranthaceae > Patellifolia > Patellifolia procumbens. The sequence continues at coordinate 3,137,798 of CANSGD010001541.1, forward strand.
TTCCGTTACAACAAACTTGGTATCAGAGCGGGATTACGATCCGTGAATATAGATGAACGCAACAACCATGAAGATTGATAAGTTTACGGGAAGGAATAACTAGCTTTGCGCTATGGCAGATTAAGATGCGAGCCTTGTTGAGACAACAAGGTATTTGGAAGCCTTTGACCAATAAATCAAAGGATTTCACTGATACATGATAGACTACACTATGCTAATGTTAAGCTATGCTAAACTATCCTAATACTTGGCTACTAAGCCAAGTGAAGCTAAGGAAAGCAGTAAATGCGAAGAAAGATAAGCTGATGTTTGATGTGTTGTTCTTGTTGTTTCGGCTTCTGATATTCTATTTACAGGCGCTAAGTGAGTGAGAACGTGGGATGACAGTTTGGCTGTTGCTTCCATGATCGACAATTATTTGGCGCTTCCTTACTTTTGAATTCTCCATCTTTCCCTCCGCATCACTCTTGAACTTAAACACGTGATGGACCTTTCCATTGGGCTGATCATACCGGGTTGTCTCCTATCCCAACCTTCTGGCGCTTATGTCTGGTCGTCAGACTAGAGTGTGATAGAAGGTGACATTCTTTGTCCTTCAAAGTTAGTCGCTAATCAACGAAAGTCAACTAGACATTTTTGAGTAGTAACACCACCTAAATTCCACCTCATTGAATACAAACCACTTACTATTTCCATACCCCTCCCAACTTTCAAACCCCGTAAACTACCAGACTATCAGCCCGGGCTATGCCAACTTAGTTCTCTTGAGATATGGTCTTTTGGTGGGGCCTCTGTGTGCCTTACTAGCTATCTAAAAAAATACTAATAAGTAAAATCAAATACACTTCTAAAAATGGTACTCTGTATTATTTTGTGAATTTATTATGACAATTCACACAAAAACCAATGTAATTAGGAAAAATTGTCAAGAATAAGTCAACCTTTGCGTTGACCGCTTCTAACAAGTCAACCTAAAGATATTCCAGGAGCAAGTAAACCTTGTATACCATCTGCTTTTAACAAGTCAAAACCGGCTATCACCTTCTAGTAACCTGTTTAACAAGTTAAAGTAACATGTATCACTCTTTCATTTGACATTTTAAATTTTTTTAAATTATTTTTTTTAAAATCTCATCCTCCCTTCATTCCCCTTCCCCAACACCCAAGCCTACCCCCTACCAGCTACCACCCACCTCTCCGATGCACTGTCACCGGTCTCTGCCTGAAAATAACCATCGGCCGTAATCTCACACGAACTGCGCCACTGGCGGCCGCGGCTGCATTGCCACCAGCCGTCCTCTGAGACAAACAACCACAAATCCCTCCATCGAAACCACCAGGCTTATAATTAGAGAATAAGGCATCATTAACCAAAGTATGAGAAGGAGATCCAACAGAAACGCTCTGATTTTGTGTATGTTAATCTTCGTTTATCTTCGTTTTAGATGTTCATTGCCACCACCTATCCTCTGATTTTGTGTTTGTCTTCGTTTTAGATGTTCATTTGATTTTTTAGCTGATCTGTGCTATTATCCACAAGATTGATGTTAGTATTAGTCGTTTTGCATATGTTCAATTCAATTAAATTTAATTACAATCAGTAGGGATTTGGGAAGCAGAATGTTAATGTTTTGGAGGGATGGGCACTATTGGGTTAGTTTTGGGATTCTTTTGTCTTTTGCTCATGCTGCTTGAAAGTTTCTTTCTTTTCTCTTTTATTTTGGCTATTGTGTTTCAATATTCAAGATGGCAAGTACTTCAATTTGGTGAAAATACAAGAGGACGTGTTTTGTAATTGGATATGAAAGTATCAGATATTGGGGAAAATTATAAACCGTTCGCAAAGATTGTAAAGGTTTGGAAGCATTAAGCTTTTTGAAGGCGGGGTGCTTTTTGAGTGGTGGAGGGGGTTGTTCTAGAGGGTGGTGGTTGTGGCAAGGAGGTGGTGGTGGTCAGGGAAGGGAAGGAAGAGGAGAGAGAAAGAAAAAAAAGGGAGAGAAGGGTGAGATATAAAATTAAAAATAATTTATTATTTTAAATTAATTAGAACAAGACACGTGGACTAGTCATCTAAGGTAATAATTTAGTAACAGGTAACCGGTAGAAAAACTTGTTAGAAGCGCATGGGTATACAAGGTTTACTTGCTCCTGAAATATCTTTAGGTTGACTTGTTAGAAGCGGTCAACGCAAAGGTTGACTTATTCTTGACAATTTTTCCATGTAATTAATATATTATATTCCTTAAACTTTTTAATTAGAGTCTCCTATAGGCACCCTTAATTTGATATATTATATTCCTTAATTTGTTATGAGTGTATATGTAAGAGTTGCATATTGTTTTTTCCTTCATTTAATTGGCAAATAACAAAATTAAAATTCTCGACATAAAAAACATGGTATGTACTCTGTAGAATTTTTAACTTTCTTAATTGAGGGTAATTTAGGAATTTTGTACTAAAAAGATAATCTAAAATAAAAACAAAAATTTCTATATTTATATTTTTGGAAAGCGGTTATTGCTTATTGTGTTACGGAGGAGGTACGCTTTACCACCTAAAAATATTAGGAGTAATCAATTGGAAATTATTTTACTTTGTAGAAGTTTCATGAGTTAAAGTTTTGCATGTAGTGGTGACCAAGAATTGACGGTTCCATATGTGAGCAAGCTATTGCCTTCTTCGACTGCCCCTACCAGGCTACCACCCCACTGTCAGGTGTCACCACCCTCACTCTATCGCCACCACACAACCACCGTCCTCCCTCACTCAATCCCACCGCTGCCACTCCTCCTTCCTCTTTTCTCTCTCCTCGGCGCGCCACCAACAGCAGCGCTGCCGCTGTGACTTTGTTGTTGCGTGGCTTCTGCAGCCGCTGCCGCTCCTCTCTCCTTTGAATCGAGGTTTGCAAAAGGGAGGTTATGGTTAGGGTTTTGAGGGGTGGGGGAGGAGTGGCGAGTGGTGGGGGGTTGTTTACGGGTAGTGGGGGTTGTTTTCGGGTGGTGGGGGAGGGGGTCTGATGGGCGGTGGCTGGGGTGGGTGGTGGTTTGTGTGCTATGTGAGGGATGAGTGTATTTAATTTTAAAAAAATGGTAAAAATAAGAAAAAGAAAAGGAAAAAAGTATAATGACTTGCTTAGCAGGTCATAGGTAAATTGATTCAATAAGAGAAGATGAGGGTAAAAGTTAGTATTATTTTGCAATTACGTTGAGGTCGGATTATAGTGCAGACCACCAAAAAGTAGGATTATTAGTTTCCATTTTTCCTAAGTACAATGGAAAATAAAATATATATAGTCATGTATGTGAGATCTTATTAAAATTGTCTCAATGTGTAAAGATCGATAACTTTGCATAATTTTTTCTTACATATGACAAAAGATAATATGCATTTAAGTGTTAGTAATAACTAGTAATGAAATAAAGAGCTTAATGATATTTTGTAGGGAGCAGGACACTGTCCATCAACGTATTATCCTCGAGAAAGTTCAGTCGTCATGTTTGAAAGATGGCTTGCAGGGAACCCTTTAAAGCTGCTAATTCGAGTGAATTTTTGCAAGTTTAGAAAAGATATGCAATTCGTTCAATTCGGATTAGTCCTCGAGTGCTCGTACATGAATCAAAAGTGACTATTCAGTGTAATCATCAAAAATCATCCTCCGTTTCCTACGATCAAACACCGCATTCTCATGCAAAAAGATGTGTCTTGTTTAGGATTTTTATTTTTATGCTATAGTAGTTTATCAGGGGAGATTAGGATTTAGGAATAAGTAGCATCAAGTGTCATTGGTTTGTGATTGCACTCTACTTTACCGTTTGTTAAGAAGCCTTTTCCAATAAGTTTAAAATATTTCAAAAATTTTAACTAGTACCTAGTATATACTTAAATGTTAAAACTTTATACTTGTATAGTTGTATAACTAGTATAATGCCCGTGCGATGCACAGCTTATAAAGTTAATTTTCTTAAAATAAATATTAAGTATGCTTTCAAACGTTGTATCTTTAAAGGTAGATAATTAATTAATAAATATGTACGTACAAAACCAATTAAATACGGATTACTACATATTATAAATAAGTCATTCAAATAAATTATTATACATAATTAACACAAAATTAAAAATCGTACAATCCGTACCTGACCCGAGGTAGACATATACCTATGTCATAAGAATGACCAAAATTTATAAAAATTCAATATAATTATCACGATTGAATGAATCATTGTATTTAACATTGATTATTTTTCAAATAAAAACTTTAATATATAGACCAAATTTTGACTCAATAAATTAAAACAAGTGAAGAAGCTTGTATTATTATGTAAAATAGTACAACACAAAAAATATATAATAATAATAATATTAATAATAATAAACAATATCAATCTTGCAATAAAATATACCAGGGGTGTAAGTGAAGCAAAATTAACACGTGAATGAAAAAAACTACTTATAAATGAATCGAATGTGGGATTAACGTACCTAATTTTGAAAAATAATTATTAAATAATAAATATATTATATACATGATCATTATCTATCATCTATAATCTAACTAATCTATATTAATTAAAAAGTATCGTATTGTAATATAATATGAAAAATGTTAAACACAGCCCTAGGGCTATGAATAAGAAGCCTAAGATAGTAATATTTGATCAGATAAAATCTAACATTTATTACATTGATTTGAGTGTGATTTTGTCATAAACTCACAAATTTTACCATTTTAACAAGTATATTATTGTCTTATACATAACCCTAAGGGCTACATGTAACATTGTCCATATAATATTATGGATATTTGCATGTATTTTAATTTTTAGTGTGAAAGATTTTTGCAAGGATATTCATATCTTGTGATGATTTCTTTGTCAGAATAATCTTAGGGTACAATATTAAACATGGTATATTATCCAAAAATTTATTATATTTTGTTCTTTATATGTATGTAAATCTATGAACTTTGAATAGCACAAATATATATATTTTTGATATATGTTTTCCTTTTCTTGTCCAAAGAAAAAAGATAAATGTATTTTTTTTTACTGAGTAGTTGATTTAATAAAATAGTACCATCTCAGTCGACATTGATTAGTTAAAATATATTATTATATACATGATCATTATCTATCATCCATAATCTAACTAATATTAGTTACAAAATATTGTACAGTAATATAATATTATGGATATTTGCATGTATTTTTTAGTGTGAAATATTATTGCAAGGATATTCATATATAATCTTGTGACGATTAATCTTAGGGTACGGTATTAAACATGATATATTATCCAAAAAAAAATTATATATTGTTCTTTATATGTATGTAAAATCTATGAACTTTGAATAGCGTATATATATATATATATATATTTGATATATGTGTTCTTTTTCTTGTCCAAAGAAAAAAGGTAAATGTAATTTTTCTTACTGAGTAGTTGTTTTGATCAGATATATAGCTTTAAATGCTATGAGAGTGAAAGATAACTCAAGTGGTTAAAGCTTCCCTCCCGTTTTAAGAGATCCTGAGATCAATTCTCATCCACGCGCTTGTCACTCTCTTAGCATCCAAACAAATTAATTGTAAATGCATGCTATAGTAGTCTATGAGGGTGATTAGGATTGATATTGCATATAAGAATATGCATGTAGTTGAGAGCTCTTAAAGGTGATCAGTTTTGAAGGGAGCAGGTTTTAAAAGAGACACTCCTAGCTAGCTTAGAATTAGGATTGATTCTCTCCGTTTCCTCTTCGATCCATTTCTTAACTTAAAATCTTGTCACCTAATTTCGCATTTAAAAAAATTCAAAAATGCCCTTTATTGCCTTTTTCATAAATCCTCATCCATTGATTTGATTAGGAATTGGATCGTTTATCTCCTCTAGGAAATAAATGGAGAAAATCTTGACTCGCTAGCTTATGGAAAGCATCGATCATGTGAAAAAATCTTATGACAAAGGAGATGATATACTTCCTCTATTCTTTTTTTACTTGCATCCAACAAGCTATCACGTTTCCCAATACGCAACTTGTAAGTCCGATATCTTTAGTTATACAAAAGAAAAAAATTAGACAAGTTAGATATTAATAATCTACATGATGTAGTGAAATAAGGAGGAAAGAAAAGAGTAATGACTTAAATATAAAAAAAGGAAACAAAAGACAGCTGCTCTTATAAGAGACCATGTACTTTTAAAAAAAAATTAGGTAACGGCCCAATAGGCCCAGTAATAAGAAGAGAACAAATCAACAAACTCTGAAGATAGGGACTAGCTATATCCATTTTGTGACCTATTTAATCCATTTTGTGACTTGTTTAGTTCATTCAATACTCACTGTTAAATTTATTTAGTAACTAGTTTAATTAATTCGGTAATTCATACGTTTCTTTAGTAATCGCTTGTTATATTTCGAGACTAAAGTTGAAATAAGGAAAGGAGAAGAGAATGAACGACTAGAGTGGTGCTAAATGTCTAGTGATAATATTGGGATAGAGTAAGATAGAATTGGCTTGTTAATAAAATGTTGTTTTTGATTTGTCTAATTTTATGTTAAAATTAGAGCGCCTCTTTTAATAATTTGTCAACAAAAGAAATGAAAGTTAATTGAGAAGGGATAAAAGAAAACAAAGCTACATAAGGTTCACGACACTTTACGCATGGGCCCATGCAAAACGGAATTCGAACCTTGCTTTCCTGCGAGGAAGTGAAACACATTCACCAACAAAGCTACATAAGGTTCACGGAAATTTTACGCGTTCTATCAATTTATTACTTGGTTGTCTAATGGGTTAATGGGCAATTTTGCCCTGGGCCCAGGGCGGACGCCCCGTCTGCCCTGCCACAGGGACGAGCAGGACGGTAAGTAATGGTTATTTTGGCATTTACTTAACTTTCTTTTGGCCATGTCAGCAATGGTTATTTTGGCATTTACTTAACTTTATTTTTTTTAATTTCTTATTTTACGCTGTTTTGTTATTAATTGTATTTCATATTTTCAATAAATTTATAAGATAAACCGCATAATATACTAAAATTATACTTTGAAATATATAAAATAAAATCTTATAATATATGAAATTATATAATATAATATGCAAAAATATACTTTAAAAAATTGGCACATATTCCTTATTCTCCATTGACGTATTCTTCAATCTTACAAAACCTCCATACGAAAATTAGTTATCGACAGTTTTAGTTTTTGGATAATACCACAACATATATTAGTCATAACCATAATTTGGATAGTGAAATTGGGCTATATACAAATCGAGCTATGCTCATAGTCAATACCAATTTCACTATTTATGTCCAAATTATGGCTACGACCAAAACATGCTATGGTGTTATCCAAAAACAATTGACGACAACTAATGCAATTCAAAGTGTAATCTTCGTATATTATACAATATAGTGACATATATTGTAGCGTAAAAGTAATTACGTAAATTAAAAAAAATATTATAGAGTTTATAATTTATAGTTTCATAACTAATAAATACTATCATTTTCAAAAATAAAAAATATCAAAATTTGAATTTATAAAAATGAAATTAGGGAAAGTACGACCAAACTGCTTTAAATACAAATGCATATCAGGAATATTGCATATTTAATTATATCTTTAGTAATTTGCCATAAATATTATCATAAGCTGACATGGAGACAATCGTGGCTTACATCAATTCTTTATGGTTGTCGTTTTTTTTTCAAGAAAGCAACCGTAAAACATCCTATATATAGGATATATATGACGCAAGGTGTCTTAAGGACACTTTTTTTGATAACCCATTTCATTTTTTTTTATCGGTACAAGGCAGAAGTTTATAGCCACACACTAGGATACATAAATATATTACAAATTCCGTAGGGAGGCTTACCTTTTTAGGAAGGGCCTCCCAAATGACCAGGTACTCCAAAAAACATAACTTAAATTAGAAAAATCATATCATGACATCCAAAACGTCTCAATATAGTTCATTAAACCACTGCTTATCTTCAGCAATAATCTTCCTAGGCAAAATAGACATGACTCCATCATTCTTAATTTGATTGGCGAGAATCTGAGGACGAATAATATGTTGATTCCACACTATAATGTTGCATTGCCTTCAGATGTTGTAGGTAATAGCTGCCACTATATATTGGATAATCTTTTTCTTGAACCAACCCACTGGATGAGAAAAAAAGTTTATGCAAATGCTTACCAGATCATGCAGAGGATAGTAAATGGCAAGCCATAGTCTAACTTCATCACGACACATTTTGCTAAATTGACATTTAAAGAATAATTGGCCCATAGTTTCAAGGTCATTAATTATCAACTTCATTATTTATCCCAAACCTAGCTAACCTATCTCTGGTAATTAATCTACCTAACATAGCTAACCAACTCAAGAAGCTATGTTTAGATAGATTGATTTTGTTCTACACCCACCTGGTCCAGTTTAGCTTCTCATATGGTATAGAAAGCCAAGAATAACCCGAACTCATAGAGCAGCCCTTCATGGGCTTCAAATTCCATTTATTTCCTGTATAGCCATTTTTGAACATTTCTTTCACTTTAAATATTTGTTTCCAATCCAAACTATCATGCTTTGGGGGTTGATAACACAACTAGTCCCCATCATGTAAGTAAACATGGTTGATGCAATGAAGCCACATGCAAGCTATCATTTTTATTAGCAATGTGCCATGTATACTTTGCTATGTGACAACCCATTTCAGATTTCACAAGACATAATTGATGTTTTTGTATTATGACAATTGAAGCCAATTGACGGATGGACATAGTGTTCCCATTAACATTTTCAATTTAAACCTTTGAGAACTAAGCACAAATATTTATTAATTGGTGTAAAACTATCAGATTGAGAGAGCTAAAACTCTTAAAAAATTTGGTAAACTCAATAATGAGAGAAGAGGAGATTATTGTCAAATATTTTTGGTGCTCTAAGTCACTCTCATCTAGATGAACTTCAAACTCCACCTATTTATCAAGATTATCTTCTTCCCCTCAAAAAATAAAAAATATAAATTGATTGGAATAATCCAAATTATGGTCATTCCGCTAATAATAATCCCTACTATGGATTATTCCTATATAATAACAACTATTGGGGAGGTCCGCCAGAAATGGACATCACCACTATAAGTTGACAAATTCAAGCTCGAGCTCGAGGTCGGATCGAAGTTTCGAGGTCGGATCGAAGTTGACGAGCTGGCCATGTTGGGCCTCGAGCTTGACTAAGTTGCAAAACTTGGAACTCGAGCTCGGCTCAGGTTCAAATCGAGAATGCTCTGGCAAAATAAAGAAGGATAAAATAATTCAACTGCAACTAAATTCCTTCAACTCACTTCACATTTGACATCCGGGGATTTTAAGAAAACAAAAACTTAATATCATCAACTAGTTAAAATCTAAAATTTAGGAATAATTATTCAAAAAGAGAGGAGAGCTGAGTCGAGCTTAAGCCTAGCTAGGATCGACCTCGGGATCAAATGTCTGAAGTGCGGCTCGAGCTCAAAATTGACCGAAATTGATCTAAGCTTTGACTGAGCCGATCTTGAGAAATCTACGAGCTGGCTCGGCTCAATTACACCCATAAATATGCATCATGATGATGAGAAATGATTCAAAAGGTCATGCCAGGAGTTGTGCACCGAAATATATGGCGTTGGTGATCTCGTGCATCTACAAATTGAAATTTTGAAATTTTGGGTTTAACATAACGTAAAGTGGAATGTTACAAGTGACTTCTACAATCTTTGGGCAAGGGGGTATGTTCGATCATGCTCCAAACGTAAGCAAATGGTTTTCCTAGTAATTATGATTAAAGGCTAATAATAAGTTAGTGATTTTTTTTTATAAGCAAATTGTGTTTATTACTTTGTAGATATGGAGCATATGTTGTAGGTCATGCTCTCAACTAATTAGTTATGACATCTAACTTTTAAGTTAGTTACTTTTTATTGTGAGTCTATAGATGACTCTTATAGCCATCATTTTGTTTCTTGTGAAATACTGTCATGACAGACTAATATTTAAGTAACTTGTTGCCATTTTCGATAATTTACACTACTAATCCATAGTTTGACCGTCAAATCAAGTTTAATATTTAATTATCTTTTTTTTATTCAATTTTACAATATTTTACAAATCTATGTTTTTCATATATGACATGGTAATGTGCACGTATTTTCAGACGAGTTTTTCGGACTGAAGACGACGTTTTTTCGAAAAACGGACACCGCCATGCACTCTTAAGGGCATGAATTTCGAGAATCCCAATGAAACGAGAACCAACAAGTCAGGTTTTCGAGCACGTAATTTGAGATGTCGTTTTCGGACTGAAGACAACATTTTTTTCGTAAAACGGACACCCTCGTGCACCCTTCATGGGCACGAATTTTGAGAAACCCTACAAAACGAGTACCAACAAGCCGGGTTTTCAGGCACGTACTTCGGGACGAATTTTTCAGACTAAAGACGATGTGTAACACCCCTGAATTTCCGCTACTTTCAAAAGATAATATAGTAAATAATTTAAGGAAATTCCAAAGGTGCTACGCCACGATAATTAATAATAATCACCGCAAGTAGGGCTGTTCAAAATTCGGTCCGGACCGGTAAAGTGGACCGGACCGGACCGGACTTGTCCTGGACCGGACCGGTCACAACCGGTCCGGTCTTCGGATCAAAGATTTTAATTTTCCGGTCTTCGGTCCGGTCCGGTCCAAAACCCTGTAAAAATCGGTCTTGGACCGGACCGGTTTTTCATTCAAAAATATGAATATCGAAGATCAAAAAATATAATTTTCTCCTTTTGTATGTTTTAGATTATATTTTATTAGTAACTAATTTAGATTAAAGTCTCAAAAAAGACCTTGAAAAATTCATTTTGAAGATTTACTTTTATAATATTTCCTTATAATGATCAAAAGTATTAAAAAGAGTGTGAAAAAGTGAAAAATCGGTCTAATTTGGTCCGGTCCAGGGTTTGGACCGGTTTTTCCGGTCCGTTCCGGTCCCGGTCCAATGAAAAATCGGTCCGGTCTTCGGGTCTTAAATTTAAGAATTCTGGTCTTCGGTCCGGTCCGGGTTTGAACCTGTGAACAGCCCTAACCGCAAGGCAAAAGTTTCTAACTGAAATACGTAGTCAAAGAGTTTTACTAATCAAAACTAACTAGAATCTAAATAATTATTACATCCTGGAATAAAATTCTAAAGTCAAATAAATAACAGCGGAAGTCTTATTAAACATACTAGAGTATAACTAAATCCATATCACTCTTTAACCCAACCTTGAGCTAACCACCTTCAAGTCCCTGCACATTGAACACTATAGTATAAGCCAAAAGACTGAGCAAGATTTCATACTGTAATAAAACAAAAGTATATAATGTGCAGGTAAGATATATATAGAAATATCTAACAAATTCATTTCAAATTTGTACAGATCAAATTTACAAATAAACAACTTTCCAATATTCTCAACTTTCAATCTTTCTCTATATGAAGCAATTCTGTAAATACATTTAAAATGTAACTGTTTTGAAACCTGTGAGTAGGAAGTATTAAAGTCCAATGAGCTAGCTAGGCTCACGGGACTGGTAAGCACCAAAGCCCCTAGTATGCATACCCCTAACCTGATAACGTACCAAGAAGGAAGACAAATGGCAAGCGTATTGATCAACATATACCCAACTATTAAATAATGGTTGAGACAAAACTCAACCTACTTCCAAACTCGAGGAATACCGCTTACCGGCAACCCCACAAAACATTCTTATAAAACATGATAAATCATAATTAAGTAGACATAGAAACATTCTAGTTTACTCATAACCTGTAGCAATGAGGAACATCCTCCTTTTAAATCTGAACTTTAACATATGAGGAACTTCCTCCGTTTAATCTCAACTTTACCTATGAGGAACTTCCTCCTTTTTAATGTAAATTTCACAAACTCTTTCAATAGAAATATTGTCAAAACGATTTAAATCTCAATACATGAACAACGTAAAACCTTTTTAAATCTCAATATGCAAACAACTTAAAACCTTTTTAAATCACAGTATATAAACAACTTAAAACCTTTTCAATCTCAATATTAACTTCAAACCAATATAAGCCCTTTTCCAAAATAATCTATACAAGTTTTAGTAAGAAATCTTACCTACCACAATTAACCAAACGCAAATTTAAGTCAATAAGGTTCTTCTACGAACCCCACGATCTACATTACAATATAGCATAGTATAAGTCACTTGCTTATACTTCATATAATTCACATACAAATAATCTTACCTAGTTAATGAGTTTTTACTAATTTTAAAAATGACGAGTTAACTAGAGTACTAGACAATAATTGACCAAACTAACATCACACTAGTTAAAACTGACTTCGATTACAAAGCTACTAATTACATGAAAACTTCTCCTTCGTATTACATTATACTACTAACAACACTAACCAACCACAACAACACCTAACAACCAAAAATACAAAACGACAACCCGACACCCTACAACTTACCCAAAGACTCAATAACAACAGCCTTTGGCAAAGGTTATACTACATGACCCCGATACTAATGTTAATCATGACGCAAAATAATACTTCCTCCGTTTTTTATTAGTTGACCTGTTTCTTTTATCACGTTTGCCAACGCGTGATTTCAATCACTTTTATCTTGGAAAATTGATGAGTAAAAATTATAAAAATATGATATTTTGAAAATATATAATGAGACGAATCTAACATGACCCCACATGACTATATTTTCTCTTATGTATAAATCACAAAAGATAGTCAAAATAGATTATGTGAATAGTGTCAAAAGTCAAAACGTGTCAACTAAAAAAACAGAGGAAGTATATGACAATAGTAGAAAGTTAAATTCTTAGCAACGATGCTTAAAACTTAACCCAAAACAAAATTATAACTAGGAAAAATGATACTCATCATGATTACAACGATTCAGACCATAAATTAGCTAATTAATAAAACTAGGAAATTAATGTCAATCTAAGGTAACAACTTAATAAGAATAAATTTCAAAATTATTAATTTTGTAAATCAAAATCGAATTTTTTAAAATAAATTTAAGCAAATTAAACATCAAACATGAATCAGTTTACTCTAACATCAAACGCCAAAATTTCCCCCAAATCAATTTCTCAAGAACCCTAATTTAACAAATCCCAAATTCGAAATTCAACACAAACTGAAATTAAATAATGACAAAGAATTTTACTCAGGCAAGAGAGTGATTGGAAAGTAAGCTAATAGATAAGACCCAAAATTTCGTCATCTCTGACCTGGTTCGACCCGAAAATGTAGCCCAAAACCCCTCTTTGTTGCTCCAGATTTTCGAATGAAACTTTAAGATCAATAATGCTGCATTATGGAACGTTGATGTGTGGAAATAGTTTAACAAATCTTAGAAGCTTTTTTTTGATGGTGATGAAGCTAGAAAATTTAAGGAGAATAAGAATTAGAATGAAGGTGGGTGGTGGCGTTGAAGTACCTGCGTGAGGTGAGTCTGCTCTTAATGTTTTTTTTTTACTCTTCTCTTTTTATTTATAGTTGAGTTTAACTAAACCTAATAGGTATTAAACCTAACCAGTCTAGTAATAAAATTTCGCTATTTCCAAGATAACGTCAAAGTATGGAAGAAAATAATTTCATCAAAGACTAATTTAAATTACTTTCATAAAATAATTTGATATAAATATTTACTAACAATATATAAAAATACGGGGTGTTACACGATGTTTTTTCGAAAAACGAACATCGTCTTACGTCCTATATAAGCACGAAAAATCCGTCTCAAAATTCGTGGCCGAAAATCAGGCTTGTTGGTACTCGTTTCATAGCGATTCTCGAAATTCGTGCCCATAAAGGGTGCACGACAGTGTCCGTTCTCCGAAAAAACGTCGTCTTCAGTCCGAGAAACTCATTTTGAATTATGTGCCCGAAAACCCAGCTTGTTGGTACTCCTTTCGTAAGAATTCTCGAAATTCATACCCATGGAGGGTGCACGGCGATTTTCGGTTTACGTAAAAACGCCATCTTCTGCCCGAAAACCCCGTCTCAAGTTACGTGCCCGACAACCCGCTTGTTGGTACTCTTTTCATAGGGATTCTTGAAATTCGTGCCCTTAAGGGTGCATGGCGTTGTCCGTTTTTCGAAAAAACGTCGTATTCAGTCCGAAAAACTCGTCTCAAGTTACGTGCCCGAAAACCCGGCTTCTTGGTACTCGTTTCATAGGGATTCTCGAAATTCGTGCCCTTAAGAGTACATGGCGGTATCCGTTTTTCGAAAAAACGTCGTCTTCAGTCCGAAAAACTCGTCTCGAAATACGCGCTCGAAAAATCGGCTTGTTGGTACTCGTTTCATACGGATTCTCGAAATTCATGCCAAAAAAGGGTCCTCGGTGGTGTCCGTTTTTCGAAAAAACGTTGTCTTCAGTCGGAAAAACTAGGCTCGAAGTATGTGCTTGAAAACTCGGCTTTTGGGATTCGTTTCGTAAAGATTCTCGAAATTTTTGTCCATTAAGAGTGCAAGACGATGTTCGTTTTTCGAAAAAATATCGTCTTCAGTCCAAAAAATGCGAATTAAATGTCGTCTCGAAATACGTGCCCATTACCATGTCATATATGAAAAAGATATATTATTAAAATATTGTAAAATTGAATAAAAAATTTATAAATATTAAACATGATTTGACCGGTCAAACTATGGATTAGTAGTGTAATTAGTGAAAATGGCAACAAGTTACTTAAATTTTAGTCTTTCATGGCGGTAATTTACAAGAAAAAGTATGATGGCTATAATTAACAAAAGGGGTAATTTATATGGCAGTTTTTGGTTAAAAATCTTCAGTTTAATGCAAAAAAAAATTCTGTTTTTGATGCTCTATGTTTGATCCATTCATCCGATATCTACGGTTCTTTGTGCACAATAGATGAGATATTTTAGAATATTCTGCTGTAAATGCTAGTCTACTACTTCGATTTCGATGTAATTATGTATTATTGAGAGGCATAATGATTTGGTAGGATTAAAAGAAGTTAGCATTCTTTGGTAGAATTGAAGCTTTATCTGGAAGCTAGCATTGTTTAAAGGAAAAATTGACAGGAAAAAACCCACACTTAGCCGGTCTTCCACTACTGCTACCACCTTTGAATAATCCGACCTTCACACGTAATCTGCTCATATTGGTGCACATAACCTGGAACTTGTTTGACGGGTAAAAATAACCTTTGACTTTATTTTACTAAAAAAAATAAAATAAAAAACCTAACTCCTCTTCCTAATCCCCCTCCAAATTCTGTTCTTTTTTCACTCTTTAAACCACCGCTTAATTACCAGAGACCACCCACCACCGTCAGCCACTTACGCCACCACGCAGCCCAACCACCACATGCTACAATCCCCCTTCCTCTCTTTCGTTGAGAAAAATGAAGCAAGGTTTGTGGTAATGGGGAAACTGTGTTGTTCACAAGAGGAAGATGAATTAGATATAAGTGGAATCGTAATTGTAATTTTTGTTGATCCAATGTTGTTCTATGTCTGCCTCCAGCAACCACTGCGGCGTTGCGTTGTTGTTGCTTACCCATGTTATTGAATACTATACAACGGTACTTTGTCAAGCTTTGGCACACCTCCACCGACGCTGCTGCCCCGCCAGACCACCACCAATCTCACTCCCCTGCCCCCTGGCCAGACTTCCCCTCCAGGGAAACCACCAATCAACGATACTTTTATGGGGGTGAGGCGGGGTTTAAGCTGGTGTGGGGTTGGGCTGGGGTGAAGGAAGGAGGTGGGGGGCTGGCAATAGGGAGTGGGGGATTTAAAAAAAAAAAAATTTAATAATTTTGTTTAAATTAAATTCTCAAATTTAGGTTTACATTATACATAATTAGCTATTAACAAACATCAAATCCAGCGCTGCTCCCTCGCTACCGCTTTCTCATCAGCGAGTTTTGAGTTTTCCGTCTGCCCAACTCCCAATCCTAGTGGTCAGTTGTGGTACTCAACTACGAGCCGCGTAACTCTCAATTCTAATTCTCGCATTTACAACTATTGATTAGTGGGAATGGATTTCTCTTTTAACAACTTTGAATTTCTTTCTTTTAAACGTGTGTTGATGTTAGTTCTAATGCTATCAACTCTTAATAGGCTTCATATACCGCTCTTGATTTTCTGTTAATTTATATCCTTTTGATTTTTCTTTCAATTTGATTTTGCCGGTAAAATTGCTTTGGAATGTTTTAGTCTAAGAGCAAAAAGTTGACCATCGTATCTCGTGAAAACTTGTCACATTCAAATCAATACGTATCTTCAATATATCAACTTCTCATAATTTCTACTAGTTTGTAATTAAATATATCAACCCTTATTTCTTATTGATTCCAACTTCAGTGTTTCAACTAGTCCAAGAAGTTTAATTAATCCTACATTAAATAGACATAGAAGGATCTGATAAGCCAAATTAGAGCAAAACCTTATGTTTAGAATCTAATTAGAGTTGCTCAGTATATGCTAATAAACTCATGTAGGATCAACAATGCAACTTTTCTCATAGGAAGAGCTGGTCTTTGATAAAAAAAACTTTGTAGCTCATGTCGGTCCTTTCGTGTTTCGACATTAGAAAAAGTAAGCCTACCATCGTGTTCTGGTAAGATGCTGACTTTCCTTCTAATGCAAGTACCTTCCTAATTGATACTTAAAAAAATTTACAATGCCATGCTTTTGAGTTATTAAACCAAATAAATTATACTTCCTCTGTTTCGCAATACTCGCAACGTTTCTTGTTTGCTCACTATCCAATGCAATACTTTGAACCTTTAATATCTCTAATTATTGAGCAGTAAAAATTAAAAAAAGTTGATATTATGATAGTATGCATTAAGACGAATCAAACAAGACCCAACTTGACTTTATTTTTTCTTTGGACAATTATGGTAAGACGCCCTAGAATCTAGAGACCATACAACATTATGATGAGATTGGTCATTGCCAACTGCGGAGATATGCTCTTCTGGATTCGTATTAGTTTATGTGATAACGACATAACTCTTCTCCTACTGCTACTTTTTTCTTATTTTTCCAATGCCCTTCTCCTCACAATTTTTAAAAACATCGGTTGGCTTAGGACCTTTAGAATTAAAGCTCTTGAAATTCTACTCTTTTTCCTAGATTTCCTCTACCCCTTATTGCCTATAACAACTAACCTCAGATGCCTGACTCTCATAATTTCAACCATATACCTTATGGTGGGAATCTCTATATAAAGTGCAAACCTAACTTCCTCTACATACAGACTATCTTTCGCTAACGGTAAAAGAATCTACGGAATTTTCATATGACAAGACAAAGCCACTAATAGAATTGGAGCAATATCCTCATCTTCTATCTTAACATCAATGTTAGGAAGATCTACCATAATAGAATTTGATCAATCAAGATGGTCCCTGAGATACTAAGTTATTGCATACGCAAATTGAACAAATGTTGCTTGAAAATTAAAGCTACTTGTTGGCTAAACATCTCGTCATATACACCGCCTCTCAAACTTTAACCACGAACCAACGATAATTTCTTCATCAGCGGCCTTAGTGGTAACGTCATCAGCATGACTTATCATGCGTGTGGAGTGAGCATTCTGTTCCAAACTTTTCGATTCTCCTTCATCTACACTTGCTTCGATCTTGTTGACAGTGGTGCCCACATACCTTGTATTGCTTCAGCAAAAGTCACATCCTGATCTGCCATAGACTGAAACTATATCTAGTTCCCAACGAATTTATCTTACGTTCAAAGCATATATCATTGTTGTCGAAGAAGAATTGCATAACTCCAAACCTAGATGAACCAGCGAGCCGATACTGAAGCGACAACAAAGAATTAAGAACAAAAGCAATAAAGAACATACAAAGATTAACGTGGGTCACTAGCAACGTCCTAGCTTTGTCCACCAGACGGAGGAAGAATAGTTTATTATGTGGAAAGTACAGATTATACATAACAAATAAGGGCATAAGTTACTCCCAAAGCTTTATTTAATACCCTATCGATTAACCTAATTAGAATATGGACATAGACAAACCCAAAACAGAAGGCAAGGTTTACTACACCATTTAGAACTAGAAAAACTTGGTTATTCGAAACCATCAGATATTTCAATGCATATTTTAATAAAATTATTTCTTGTTGTGACTTAGGGAGTTTTTAATACCTTATATATGCAACAACAAAGTAGTGCCTCCTGCGAGAGCAGCCATTGTGCTACACTTATTACTTGTTTGAACATCTAAGCTTTCTAATTTAAGCTGCTCTAGTCAACAAAACCTGTTTGAATATTGAAGTGTTCTAATTTAAGCTGCTTCAGTTAACCCAAAATAAGGAGAGGGTAGCTCTTAGCCTTTTACCAAATGATCCCACTTGTAAATTGTAATGCATATCAACACTTCAAGTCATAAAAGTTGCTTAGAAAACAGTCCAATAATAATAATAATAAAAAAAGAATAAAAAAGTTGAAGGCTGCTAGAGTGCTAGTCATACACAAACTACACAAGCATGAAGCATCGATCATCCCAGACTCCTAATTTTAGGCCACCTAAAAAAGCAACCAAATTCGATCACATGTAAGAAAAGGTTTCTAAGTTAGCTAGAAGTAGTTTGTATACATGGGATATCCTCTAGCTTCTTACATGGAGAAAATTCAAACAAGGAATAAAGCTATTTTGATCTTAGATCTATTCCTTGAATCAAAGATAGTCAGTAAAAAGCAAAGGCATCAGATTCCTCCATAATCACAGACAGACATAATCTATAAATAGTCCTTCATCTTCGTTCATTATCATGTCATAAAAACTTCAGCCATAAAAAGCAAGGAAAACCAAACATAAACCCAAATAGATTATTGTTTAATTGAGTGAGCAGAGCGAGCAATGACGCAGCCAAATTCAAACTTCAGCACCAAGAACAACATTCCAAGCTTAGATGAACGTGAGAGTTACTTCGGTTACATATTTTCGCCTTACAAAAGCCACCACAAACAAAATATATCACGAGGCCGATTAGATAGCCGCAAGGTGGAGAATGCAGTGAAGCATGGTGATTATAAGAAGTGCGAAGGGGACATCAACTGTGAGGCTGAGGTTTATATTCGAAACAAGCACAAGAAGCTTGCGCGAAGTAGTACGGTGTCTTTGATTATTGAATAAGAAGATAAATGAAGGTTTAAATCATGCTAGTTCATTGCAAATAGTTATATATATATGATGTATAATTTTATGAGTATATATGAAGTATAGGGCATATATCGCTCAAGGTGTCTTTGGCACTTGTTGTTTATAACTAGATGGAAGCTTATTTGACTTTATTCTTGTACTAAAAGTAATTGTAGTGGAATAATGTATATTTTAAGTCAACCAAAGATAAGGAAAGAAGTTTAAAAAGCCTTGCGCCTCTTACATTTATCTTTTATGTACAATTTTTTTTTATACACTCGGGTACACCTTACATCCTCACACGTTCTCCATCCTTATTCTCATGTGCAGAGCACATGAGAACGAAAATTTTGAGAGGGTGCACCGTACACTCGACCCGTGAATGTTCCCTTTTTGTTGCTTTGTATCCTAATAGATTAGTTCGAAAGAAGAAGATTGTTTTCAGATATTTTACCTTACTAGTACAAACTGCTGCAGATCATCTCATTTTATTTGTTAAGGATTAATTAGCTTAACGTTGATTGGTTCAGATGGGGTGTCATGTTGGCTACCATTCAGTTATAATAAACTCGTAGAACAATTCAATTTATACATCACTGGTAGGTTGATCGAGAGTCTAGTGTAGGTGCTAGGCGACAACATTATTCGTCGTCTGTAGTCTTGGTAAAAACATTGCAACTAAAAAAGAACGAAGGTACTAGTTTTGCTTTTGAAAGTCAGAATGAATAATAGTTTTTCTATCTGTGAAAGTGATTTATTGTTATGGCAATGCTCAATACCTAAATTGTAACATTTATAACATATATAAGCCTAAAATTCTAGAAACTAAAAATTCTAATGCAACCTGTTTTGGCATTGTCGATCAGGCCATATCGATTAGATCGCAAACAAACACTTGTATTTATAAACTATTAGGCCCATATGATTCTGAATCATGACACTTAGCTTGTGCATAATATTTATTTGGCAAAGTGAAAAAATTATCATAAATAGGACACTACAAGAATAGTGTTCATACAGCCGTATGGAAATCTGGTTGTAAATGAGAACAAATAACGTCCGGATTTGTTACTCGTCGTAAGTATTGAGATTTTTTTGCGACGCGGCCTAAATCCGGTGGTAGTAATGAAAATCCGGTTGTAGAAGCTATAAAATAGTGCTAGAAACTTGAGCGGGATTATTCCCGCCTTTCTAATTGTCTTTTTTCGTCCATTGATTTCTCTTTCCCTAACCACTGCTTCCAAACCCTTGTATATCAGTCAAGCAAACACAAATATAACCTAACTCTTCCAATGGCAAAACCCTCGATTTAGCGGTTTCCATCTGATGACTCGGAGAAAGAACAAGTGAATGAGTCAATTGACAAAGAAGACGAAGATGAACTCGAAATTGTTGCTAGAACTGCCGATTTTGACGATGAGGATGCCGAGGATGACAAAGAAGATGACTTTGAGGTTGCTTTTCTCTATCTCATTTCTATTTTTCTAGTTTTTTTCACGTTTATTAGTTTAGATCCACTATATTTTGGTCCTTTTTCGAAGTTCTGAGCTAGGGTTACTTCCGGATTTCATTAAGTTTAATATTTTGTTGAAAAATTCTACTTAAACTTCAAGAGCCAGTGTTTGTAATATTAATTAGCCAATTTGAAGTGCATCCATAAGCTATTTACTACTAAGATGCTGCAGGTTAAAGTGGACATTTTATTATTGTCGTTGGAAAATAGAAAATGGACTACTAAGGCCTTTTATTTTCTTATGTAGTGAATTTCCTATGCCCGAGTTACTTGATTTTTGTTCCTTATTAGTTTAGTTGGTGTTCTTCGTGTGTTAAGGCATGTGTAATATGCAGATGAACGAAGTATCACAGTGGTTTACTGCAAAACCTGTGGGAAGCACGCCTATGCCCAGTAATTTTGCTGGAGTACACATGTCTGCTGGTATTGGCTCACAGGTCCTTCCCTACCACTGTTTCTGCATTTTTTCATGGTTTTTGATATGAATCAAACACTTATGTTTCATTCATGCTTTGGAAACTTCTCATGTCCATTTAAACTGCAAGATAACAATCTTAAAAGGGGAAAAAAGGATAGCACTGCAGTTTAACATGAAGCTGATGAAAACTATTTTCTACATTTGTGAGAAATCAATTCCGTGCTATCCATCAATCCTATAAACATATGATTTGAATGAATTTTAGGAATAAAAAACGTCTAGTATACCTTAAGTTTTGTACCGAATCATATATTTCCTGTTATTTTGTACTGAAGCTAAGCGTATCAGTACTGCACCATAGATCTCAAACCCTCAACCAAGCATACTAGCAGTTCAAATTCTCCATCTCAATTCTCAATCTAGTAATTCGTAAGCACTTTCCTAATTCAGTTTACTTAGAATCTCCATCTCTCTCTAACTGGTCAATTTCAATGTTTTTAAGCACTACAATTATCCCTGCAGTCGGATGGCAATCTTGTGGGTCCCTTATTGAGCTTCATTTGGCTTATAACAATTCTTGGTGTTGTTGTATATTTTGAATTGAATATACTTTCCGTCCTAATTAATATATCATGCCCTTCTTCTTGAAAAGAATTTTATAAAAACGTGAATGTTTGCGTTTTTTATGACAGTTTCTGGGCATTTCATCAGTTAGAGGTAGAGAATGATGCTAAATTCTTATTGTTGTATCAACTCTTGCAGATTTTCCTCACTCTAAGGCTGGATGCTTACATAGATTTTCAGGCAGCAAATTCTACGTCGTTATGGTAATTACATGTACAACATCTCCTTGTTCTGTTAGAGTTATGTTGCTTCTTTGAAGTAGACTTTGTAGTCATAAATATAACCTAAGTAAAGAAAAAATAAGTATTACGGTATAAGATCAATAATATGTTCAAGTGGAGGTTGTTAATTAAAAAATTGGGAGCTTGAGAGTTTCAAAGATTGTTATAATTGTGGTTCTGATCCTTAATGTCGTCGCTTTTAGGCTTGCTGGAAATGCTGAGCGAAAATAGAATGTCGTAAGTTAATCCCTCTCTTTTTCATTGTAAAACAGACCTTTTGTATCGATGATCTGCTGAATTATAAATCTCAAGTTTATGTTTCAACAGTTGAAGTATATAGCAAAATAGTTCATTGGGATCTACAGAGTTGTATGACATTTATTAGAAGTTAAATATTTGTAATAGTTCTCAAGTTGATCTTTAAGACTCCACTCCCTATTTGAATCATGTGAACCAAACTTTCGTATTCATGCGAAGGATTTGGGTCTTCAGAGTCATAATATTATATACTAATAGTAACTATGGAATGTTGTAAAAGTTGTAACACCAAAGTTATATGTGACTGGCTATAGATGGATAAGGAGATAGAAAAATATAAATGAGTGACCTTGGAATCTAAGGGAATTATGTAAATGTAACACCAAAGTTATGAGAGCCATAGACACCATATAACAAGTTGAATTAGTGAGATTTTGATTGCTTATAATAATCAGGAGATCAGCTACCTTCTCTTGAATTTTTATATTATGTTTATTTTAGTTTCATGCTTTTGTTCAGAAATGTAGTGTTTGTGCTTTTGTTAAGTGTGTTTGTATATTGTCTATGAGTTTGTTTTTAATTAGTTTTCTTTGTTGTTGCTTTTATTATGCTGCTCTTGCATCACAATAAGAATTAATTAGGTGTTATTCAGTTTTGGAATATCAGGTACAACTTTGAGATGGGTGCATTAGGATTCTTGATGTGGCTATATATGAAGTAGGTGATTCAAGGTTGAACTATAAATTTTTCTTTCAAACCTTTGAGAATGCTTCAATGTGTGTTGCTGGATTAAGGTGCTTGTGACTTGTTACCCTTTGTTAATTTTTCATGTCCTCATTCTAAAGTATCCTATACTCCCATTTTTCTTGTCGCCATATCATTGTAACATTCATCTTCTTAGTGCCACTGTACTATGTTGGAATATCTTGCTTTGAATTGTTTTACTTTGTCACTATATATATTATTCGATTAATGATTACTAATGATTATATTTTGTTTTACTTTTACCTTTAACAACTAGTTTGAATGGTTTTTGTGAGGGGCTTATGGTAAGATTAGGGTTAGGGCTAAGTTGTAGATGGGAATGTTATTTCATGCTGCTTATATAGACGTATATGGAGTTAGAACTGCTTCTTGAAATCCTCTTCTTTTCAGTACTCTAATTGCTCTTAATGTTTCTAGGTAGGTACAAGCTAAAAGTGGGCACTTGATCATTTGGCCAAATTAAGAGTCGCAAGGGTAATGTCATGGAGACCTTTACGTGAAGTATTTAAGTATTGGTACAAAGCACACCAATATTTTGGGTTATGACATTGTTTTGGTATTAATAAAGTAGAACAATTTATTAAGTATTTAAGGTTGTTTTAGCTTGAAAAATATTGATAGATTTAGTTTGAATTTTATGTTAACCATTTTGGACCATCAACCAATATTATAGGTGCTTTTGTTATTGGTATTTGTAATTTGACATGTACTCAAGTCTTGAAGTGTATAAAATATCATTTGAGCATGAATGATGCTTTCATGGTGCAAACGTGGTGGTAATGTATGTCTGAGAGTTGCGATATGTGGTCGTAATTAATACTACAATACAATTGCGACAAGAAAAATAAATGGTAATGTAGTGCACTAAAAAGTTTCAACTTAAGATCTACGACCAAATTGTTAGTCGTAGTTTGGTCTACAAACATTTTGGAAAAACATGAATTGCGACGGGATATTTGGTTGTAAAAGGAACATTTAGATTTTCGCAAAACATCAATTACGACAGGAATATGTGGTCGTGAAAACAAACATTTGGTTTTTTTAAACAACATTTGCGACCAGAATCTCGTCGTAGATATATAGCATTTACGACAGGTATTATTCTCGTCGTAAAAACTCTATTATGACGGGTTTTGCAAACTGGTCGTTAATTTGTGCAATGCCTTTTGCGACGAAGCCTATAGCTACGGGTGACGACCGTACGCATTTCTCGTCGTAAAAGATCTTTTGCGACGAGAAATGGCTCATTTGCGACCAAAAAACCGGTCGTAGATGAGACTTTCTCTTGTAGTGGGATATAGTGAGCAAGCTAATAATGACTTATTAGACCTAACACAAACTAATGTATGCGATCCTAACTAGGGAAGATTTAACTACATAATAACACTTAAGGATTATTTAAGTAAATATGCGCAAAGCAGTGTGATTGGGGCAGGGCCTGTTCTGCATGAAGATCAATGCAGACTTCTTATGCAGAGAGTTACTCCTAGTGAGATCAAAGAGGTTATATTCTCTATACCAGGTGAGAAATATCCTGGACTTGATGGGTAGGGTTCTCTTTTCTTTAAAGATGCATGGGATATAGTTGGGAAGGATGTTACCAAAGGTGTACTTGATTTCTTTCATGCAAAAAAATTGCTTAAACAGCTTAATCATACTATTTTGACTTTAATTCCTAAAGTCGAATGTCCTGGTAGTGTATCTGAGTTGAGGCCTATTACATGTTGTAATGTGATTTATAAATGTCTCACCAAGCTGTTATGTAATAGGCAAAAGTTGGTCTTACCTTATATTGTTGCACCAAATCAGGGTGCTTTCTTTAATGGTAGATTTATTGCCCATAATATTCTCATCTGTGAAGACATGTTTAGACATTATGGGAGGAAATATGTTCATCCTAGTTGCATTATGAAGATGGACTTGGAGAAAGCATATGACTTTGTGGACAGGAGATTTGTTGAGGAGATGTTGGTAGCTTTGAAATTCCCTTCTGACTTTGTGGGAATAATTGTGGAATGTGTCTCTTCCCCTAGATATTCTTTGATGATAAATGGGACTTTGGTTGGTTTTTTTCAAAGGGAAGAATGGCCTGAGACAGGGGAATCCCCTATCCCTCTCCTCTTTATTCTGTGTACGGAGTATTTCTCAAGAACTATGAAGCTTGTAGCTGAGAAAAATGAGTTCCATTTTCACACCTAGATGCTATGGGGTAAAACTTAATCATCTATGCTTTGAAGATGACATTATTATGTGCAACCGGGGTGATTATGTTTTAGTATTGCAGATCTTGAGAGGTCTGCAACACTTTTCTGAGGTGTCTGGGCTAGAAGCTAATAAGAAAATGTCTGAAATATAGACAACTGGGGTGAGACAACAAGAGGTTACTAGGATTTCGGAGATGTCAGGATTCTGCCAAGGTAATCTCCCTTTCAAGTATTTGGGGGTCCCAATCTGTTATAAAAGTATTTCAGCAGCTAATTGTGATAGCTTAACTGAGCAGATCAACAAGATCGAATTAGAAGATGGAGCAGCAAACATCTAATCTATCAAGGTAGACTGACTCTTATTACCTCTATGTTATTAAAACGTACCTCAATTGGAACAATGAAGTTCCAACGAGGCACAGAGAAGTAGACCAAATAATCACATAAAAACTTAGAAAACTAGCCGTCTCCCCGGCAACGGCGCCAAATTTTGATAGGGTTTAGTCGTATCACCTATTCAAAGATAAAACTACAGTCCTCTAACTATGGTAGTCAATGGAAGCAGGGTCGAATCCACAGGGAGACAGAGTTTCTAAATTAATATTAAATCAAATCAGCTACTTCAGATGAAATCAGGGAAGAATTAACTGAACTAAAGATTAAGCTAAGGAAGACAAATTAAACCGAGGATTTAACTATGGAATAAAAACCTAGGGTCTTAGGTCGGTCCACCATGCTTATACCAATCAAATAGGGTCAACTACTATCAAAACCTAAGTCAAGAGTCGGGGGATTAGAGCACGAGTTGAGCTATGGTTAAGATCAACGCTCATAGTTCAACATACGCCGCATGGTCACTAACGTAATCAGAACTACTGATGTGTCCTAGGCCTCTAGTCGTAAGACGGATCTGTGCAATCAACTATTAACCACAAGCAATCAATGAAATTGTACGCTGACATTAATTACTCAATAAGAACAAATCACACCACAATTACCCTAATCAAGCCCTAGAAATTGATAGAAATCTAAATCACAATCATGGTATAAACATGGCTTTCCTATCTAACAACCTAGAAAAAGAACTACTCACTCATAATCGAATTAACGACAACAAAACTAATATGAAACCCTAACAATTGCATCATGAACGATTAAATAACTAAACTAAACAATCAAGAATAATAAAAGAGATTAGGGTAGGAAAGAGTACCAATTGACGGAAAGCAGGAACTTTTATTGAAATCGAATAGGCTCAATCACCTCTAAATTAATCTAAAGTGTTTGAATTAAACTAAGAACAATGAGAAATAAAACTAGTCTAAAACAGTAAAAGGATGAAAAAAGATGTCCCTAAATAATGAGGAAAACGGTATTTATAATACCCGTCAAGTCTAATTAAAAATAGGAAGCAAAAGACGAAATTCGCGACAAATGGCACCAGACCCGATCGGGCCCGAGAACAGTACCCGATCGGGCCCACACCCAAAAGTCACAACTTCTGGCTTTGGTCAGCGCAGCTTCAGCAGCAATAATGGGCGAAAATGTGGGCCAACCCGATCCATCACCCGATCGGGTCTGTGGTCGGGTTGCCAGCGAATGAAGCCCAATATTCCTCTTTTGATACGCACAATACAGCAGCTTCAAGGAGTAGTGCGGCCCACCCGATCGGGCCCTAGGCATCCACCCGATCAGGCCTGGGAGCAAAATGGCCCAGTAAATTCGCCTCTTCATCAGCTTCAAGATAAGACCCATCAGCATCCGACCCGATCGGGTCGGGCAAGATACACCCGATCGGGTCTGGGCACATGTGTGCTCGCCCGATGGGATCGGGCACGCCTTGCCCGATCGGGTCCGCAACTTCTATACCCGATCAATGTATTTTCGCCCGATCGGGCCATTTCTGCCCGATCAGTGGACGAAAACCTCCTTTTTGACTCTTTGGCTCTCTAATCTTCACGTTTAGGGGTCTTGGGACCTCCTAAACTACCTATAAAGCTCGTGAGCCATCCTACGTGCCTCGTAACATCTCGTAAAGTCGTGGTTGCTTCCAAATGGCTCGGGAATAAGGAGAAAACTCCCTAAAACCTGCAATTCAACACTAAAACACGAAACCACAACTATAAACGATAGTTAGCACAAAATAGCTCCCAAGAGCTCCAATTAAGCACAAATTAGCTTGTAAATAAGGGAGAAAAGTCTATATAAATACGTGATATCAAACTCCTCCAAGCTAAACCTTTGCTTGTCCTCAAGCAAACGAAACATGAGCATGGAATAGATTGCCTCACCCCATAGATAAAAACAAATCAAAGCTCAAAACATTTTCAAGACTAAGAATCGTTCAAGCAGGCATAATTCAAGTTTGGCTAATCAAATCCATCCAACCACCAATCATCCAAGCAATTTATCAAATTCAAGCATCCACAAGGCATACAAGTCCTTAAAAGGCTCTCACAAGGGTGTCACTCCTCTCTATTTTGTGGCAGGCGAAGAATATGCCCGAACACTCACCAACCCGACCATAAATACCCTTCCCACTCACACTCTCATGTGTTTAAGAAGGTTCAATGACGCTCATCCTAGTCAAGTCGACTCAATCAGCAGAAATACTCTTTAACTTTGACAAACTGACTCGAAATCAATCAAATGAACACTGCAGACACGAGCTCAAGAGGACTTTAGAGGGTTGTAATGGGGCTTAGGTAAGAGGTAGGGGATACTTTTGGGTAATGTGGTGGAAAAACCAAGAAAGGGGGAGCATAAATCATTCAAAGAAGGCCTAAGGTGGCCTTCACAACTCCCAACAATCACCATAAAACCATGTAAAGTAACCCAACTCTCATAAATCAATGAAAAGCTCATAACAAACCCAATTTTCTAGCAATGAAGAGAATATTTCTTTAAGAACGTGCGTGAATGAAAGAACTTGAATTCTTTTGAATTTTCATTTCATTTTTCTTTCATTTTTATGAAGTTCATTCACGCAACTCTAAACTTGCTTTTTCTTTTTTTTTTCTCACTCTCAAACCACAACAAATACACTTTTAAATTCCTCAAAAATCAAACTAAACCAACAAACAAATCTAAACTCAACCCATACAAAAGCTCCCCCAAGCTAGGCTTGGAATAATATCAAGTGAAGGCTTTGGGCTCATAATAGGGGTTTAAGTAACACGAAACAAGTCATTAGGCTCAGCGGGGCTAAGGAGGATAAAAGTATATCAAAAATTCACTCTGAAGCTCAAGATTAAGACAAAAGAACGCCTCTATCACAGCAAATGCTACAAGTCATCGAAAATCAGACAAGTACGAAGTCAAAGTCAAGATCAATCCACTAAAGAGGAACTAACACACAAGAATAGACTGGATAATGATATGAATCCAATAGGCTACAAAGAGGCCTCACATTCTAACCAGATCAGGTATGCAGCATAAAGTGGTGTAATATAATCCAAAAAAGCTCGAAATCATAGCAATCAAACATCAGATCATAGCCTCAAGATCACAAATGCCCAGCTATCCAGAAAACAAAGTCAAATCATTTTCAAATAGAGCACAACAAGGGGCACAGGGAGGCAACTAAACCAGTCATGGGAACCATATTTTTTTTGATTTTTTCAGTATTTTTCGAAAGCAGTAAAACTATCCTAGAAAGCAGTAAAAGAGATAGAGAATACAAACAGAACTCCTCCCCCAAGATGAACTTGGCAGTGTCCTCAATGCCAAAAGGTGATAAGGACTATGCTAAGAGGAAAAACAATGTTAGTGCCCTCACTCTCGCTCACAAAAAGAAGAAAAATAAAAAGAAAAGGAAAAGGGAAAGAAAGATACGAGTTGCCTCTCGCACAGCGCTGGTTTATAAAGGTCCCGCACGACCATAATCCGCCCTCTCTCAAATAGGAGGGGCGTGGCAGTGAGTGCCACCCTCATCAAATATCTTTCTCCTCCAAATGTTCTTGACAATGCCTCCAGACGGTGAGGCAACCTTAGGTGGAATTGGAACCTTCTCCACACCTACTTCGTCCAAAACCTCATCCCTGCAACAAGATTGTTCAAGCATAGGTGCCTTAACAACATTGGTTAGTTTAAAAATCACTTTATCATCACCAACACTCAGAGTTAAAGACCCAGAATTGACATCAATGACAGCACCAGCAGTACACAAAAATGGCCTACCCAAGATAATAGGAATCTGGGCATCCTCATCCATATCTAACACCACAAAGTCAACAGGGATATAGAATTTCCCAACCTTAACAGGAACGTCCTCTAAAATACCTAGAGGGTATTTTATAGAACGATCCGCCATCTGTAAAGTGATTTGTGTGCATTTAAGTGCTCCAATGTTCAGTTTCTCAAAAACAGATAATGGCATCACAGAAACAGAAGCACCTATATCACATAAAGCCTTGTCAATATAAAACGGTCCAAGATGGCAGGGTATAGAAAAACTACCAGGATCTTTTAACTTTGGTGGGGTTTTATTTTGGATAAAAGCACTACACTCTTCAGTAAGAGCGACACGTTCTATCCCACCAAAGTCTCTTTTCTTAGTGATCATGTCTTTCAGAAATTTGGCATAAACAGGCACTTGGGTAATTAAATCTGTGAATGGAATCGTTACCTCAAGGTTCTTGACCATAGCCAAGAACTTACCAAACTGCTGATCGACCTTGGACTGTTACATCCTGTGAGGAAAAGGTAGCCTTGGTGTAAAAGGCGTTTCAGAAACCTTCTCCTTTTTCTTCCCTGTCTGTTCAGCTACTGCAGACAAATCGACTACAGACGTCGAATTCTTCCTTTTTCCTTCCTCTACTACCCTTTTCTTCCCTGCAGTTGGGATAACCTCATCAACAGGCACTAAAGGGGCATCATATGCAATGCCACTACGAAGAGTGATGGCATTTACATGTTCTCTCTGAACGGGTTGCCCTGGCAATTCCCCCTGCCGCCTCTGAGCATTAGAGCTTGCTAATTGTGCAACTTGAGCCTCGAGAAGTTTGATGCTTTTCTCTTGGGCTCTTTGTGCTTCCTCATTAGATCTTTGCATGGCTAGCATCTGTTGCTCTTGGGCTCTTTGTGCCTCCTCATTTGCCTTTTTCATGCTTAACATCAGTTTCATCACTTCAGATATGGGGGGCTCTTGTGGGTTGTTGTTTTGTGGAGGTGGGGTGGGAAAATTTTGTGGGGTTTGGAAATTATTGTGGTTGTGGAAGTTTTGTGAAGAGGGTCTTTGAAAGTTTTGTGGAGCTTGGTAGTAAGAGGGTTTGGGGTGGTTTTATGGAGGTGGAGGATGGTGGTTTTGTGGGTTTTGGTAGCTATGTGGAGGTTGGAAATTTTGTGGTCTCTGTTGGAAGGCATTTGCTTGCTCCATCTGAAGTTGACTGAACTGAAAGTCATGCCAAAAGTGACCCTGAACACCACATACCTCGCAGTAAGATGAGGTAATGGGTGCTATGGCAGACATAGCATTAATGCTCAAAGGAGGTGCTGTTGAGGAAGAGGAGTTGAAGGTGTTAATTTGTTGACTCAGTTTCGCCATCTGCGAAGTCAATAATGCAATGGCATCTACCTCTAGTACCTTCCTCATGAGGCTTCGGGAAGTGGAATGATCATTGGCTGCGAGGTTTGATAGAAACTCGTAGCTTACATCCACTTCCTTATCCAGAAAAACTCCTCCTGCAGACGAATCAACAATACTCTTCGTCTGAGGCTGCAGACCATTGTAAAATGTCTGCGTCAAGAACCATTTGTCCATGTTGTGGTGTGGACACTCTCTCTGTAAATCCCTAAACCTAGCCCACGCTTCCCGTAATGTTTCATTAGGCTCTTGGGAAAACGTGGCTAGCTTATTTCTGATTTCTGCTGTCTTTGTGGGTGGATAATACTCTCTCAGGAATGCAGCAGAAATCTCACTCCATTCTGTTTCTTTCACGTCGTTCAACCATTTCTGGGCTCTATCCCTCAATGAGAACTCGAATAACATGACCTTTAGTTGATCTGGAGTGACGCTGGCATGTTTAACGGTTCGACAAAGTTGTTGAAACCGTTGCAGATGATTTGCCGGATCTTCAGTAGGATGCCCACCAAACTGATTTTGCTGGACCATCCTGATGAGTCCAGGCTTAATCTCAAAATTTGTCGCGGCAATGGTGGGCATAGTAGGTCCAGTGGAGAGACCATCTGGGTTGGGCACCCCATATGACTTCAGTGACTTTGACATGACTGAACTCAAGGTGCCTGTTCCAGAGGTGTTCAGCTGAACAGGCTGCCTTTCTTTCTGATTTTTCTTTCGGATCCGCCTGATTGTCCTAGTAAGATCGGGATCCGCTGGAATGGGGGAACCGTTTCTTTGAGACCTGGGCATACAAAAGAAACAAAAAGTAGCAGTAAAACGTACCTCAATTGGAACAATGAAGTTCCAACGAGGCATAGAGAAGTAGACCAAATAATCAAATAAAAACTTAGAAAACTAGCCGTCTCCCCGGCAACGGCGCCAAATTTTGATAGGGTTTAGTCGTATCACCTATTCAAAGATAAACCTACAGTCCTCTAACTATGGTAGTCAATGGAAGCAGGGTCGAATCCACAGGGAGACAGAGTTTCTAAATTAATATTCAATCAAATCAGCTACTTCAGATGAAATCTGGGAAGAATTAACTGAACTAAAGATTAAGCTAAGGAAGACAAATTAAACCGAGGATTTAACTATGGAATAAAAACCTAGGGTCTTAGGTCGGTCCACCATGCTTATACCAATCAAATAGGGTCAACTACTATCAAAACCTAAGTCAAGAGTCGGGGGATTAGAGCACGAGTTGAGCTATGGTTAAGATCAACGCTCATAGTTCAACATACGCCGCATGGTCACTAACGTAATCAGAACTACTGATGTGTCCTAGGCCTCTAGTCGTAAGACGGATCTGTGCAATCAACTATTAACCACAAGCAATCAATGAAATTGTACACTGACATTAATTATTCAATAAGAACAAATCACACCACAATTACCTTAATCAAGCCTTAGAAATTGATAGAAATCTAAATCACAATCATGGTATAAACATGGCTTTCCTATCTAACAACCTAGAAAAAGAACTACTCACTCATAATCGAATTAACGACAACAAAACTAATATGAAACCCTAACAATTGCATCATGAACGATTAAATAACTAAACTAAACAATCAAGAATAATAAAAGAGATTAGGGTAGGAAAGAGTACCAATTGACGGAAAGCAGGAACTTTTATTGAAATCGAATAGGCTCAATCACCTCTAAATTAATCTAAAGTGTTTGAATTAAACTAAGAACAATGAGAAATAAAACTAGTCTAAAACAGTAAAAGGATGAAAAAAGATGTCCCTAAATAATGAGGAAAACGGTATTTATAATACCCGTCAAGTCTAATTAAAAATAGGAAGCAAAAGACGAAATTCGCGACAAATGGCACCAGACCCGATCGGGCCCGAGAACAGTACCCGATCGGGCCCACACCCAAAAGTCACAACTTCTGGCTTTGGTCAGCGCAGCTTCAGCAGCAATAATGGGCGAAAATGTGGGCCAACCCGATCCATCACCCGATCGGGTCTGTGGTCGGGTTGCCAGCGAATGAAGCCCAATATTCCTCTTTTGATACGCACAACACAGCAGCTTCAAGGAGTAGTGCGGCCCACCCGATCGGGCCCTAGGCATCCACCCGATCAGGCCTGGTAGCAAAATGGCCCAGTAAATTCGCCTCTTCAGCAACTTCAAGATAAGACCCATGAGCATCCGACCCGATCGGGTCGGGCAAGATACACCCGATCGGGTCTGGGCACATGTGTGCTCGCCCGATGGGATCGGGCACGCCTTGCCCGATCGGGTCCGCAACTTCTATACCCGATCAATGTATTTTCGCCCGATCGGGCCATTTCTGCCCGATCAGTGCACGGAAACCTCCTTTTTGACTCTTTGGCTCTCTAATCTTCACGTTTGGGGGTCTTGGGACCTCCTAAACTACCCATAAAGCTCGTGAGCCATCCTACGTGCCTCGTAACATCTCGTAAAGTCGTGGTTGCTTCCAAATGGCTCGGGAATAAGGAGAAAACTCCCTAAAACCTGCAATTCAACACTAAAACACGAAACCACAACTATAAACGATAATTAGCACAAAATAGCTCCCAAGAGCTCCAATTAAGCACAAATTAGCTTGTAAATAAGGGAGAAAAGTCTATATAAATACGTGATATCAAGTGTTCATATATACTGGGCCCAGCTAATGATTATACCAAAGAGGGTGATGGATGATATTAATAGAATATGTAGAGCTTATCTTTGGAGTGGTCAGCATCACCACCTTAGATATGAGAATATCAGTTGGGAGAGGGTGTGCTCTCCTAAGTGTGCTGGTGGTTTGGGTGTAAGAGATATATGTCTATGGAATAAGGTAGTCTTGGGTAGATATGTTTGGGCTATAGCTGCTAAGAAGGACAGTTTATGGCTAAGATGGATAAATGTTGTTTATATTCAAGATGCAAGCTGGTGGGATTACATTCCTCCTCAGGGGTGTAGTTGGTATTGGAGCAGAATACGTGAGGTAAGGGAAACTTTGAAGAATGTTTGTACAGAACAGCAATTGAGCAGTATGCAAGGTTTCTCGATCAAAAACTACTAGGATCTGTTGAATGGAATGGTTGTTAGAGTGAATTGGAGGAGTTTGGTGTGGAATAGGCTGTCTATTCCTAAATGCAGGTTTATCAGCTGGTTAGTGATGAATCAAAGGATGCATACTACAAAGAAGCTGTTCAAATTGGACATAGTTGTTGATCCTTACTGTAACTTGTGTGGCATAGATGAGGAAACACATGTTCACTTGTTTTTTTTCCTGTGTGTTTAGTATGAATTTAATCAGTATGTTAACAATGTGGTTGGGTATGGTTGTGTTTGATACTAGTCCATTGAGCAGCTTTGAAAAGATCATGTGTGGTAGAATGTCTAGATTTCAGAAGAATATCCTTTATGTTGTGCTGAATGTTGTGATATATCAGGTTTGGATAGCAAGAAATGATGCTTTTTGGAATGAGAAAGTAGATAGCATTTCTATTCATGTAAATAAGATTCAGAGGAGTTGTTATAGACATGATTTATAGCATCATACCATGTAAAGTTACAAGATGTGAGGGAGATTGGCTGAGGGAGCTTACAAGCAGAATTCCTTTTTGTACTTAGCTTGGTTGTGAATTGGAACTAGCTATGTTGTTAGAGGGATTCCCACCTAGTTGGTTTGCCTCTTCATAGCTAGATAGGATGTAATTGGTTTGGTCATAAAATTAGAGGTGGCCACGGGCCGGGTTGTGCCGGTTTAGTGCTGGATTATATACGGGTCGGTTCATAAAAATTTGGCCCTGACACGGCCCTACAGACTATCCCGGGCCGGTTCAGGGCTGGGTCAGAGTTATATTTTTCTAAAACTGAACCGATTCGGGGATGGTTCGGGAAAAAAAAAGTGCCGGTTCAGTGCCAAGGTCCGGGTCGGTTCAGGGCTAGATTTAGTGTCAGTTTAGGGCTGGTTCAGTGCCGGTTCAAGGTTATTTCATTTTTATTAATACAGCTTTTTTTAATACAATTTTTTTCATATCAGAAATGCACCTTAAGTAAAAATCAATTTATTATTATTTAAAAAGGATAATTCTTAGAAATAGTAATTCATAGAGTAAATCAAATACTAATTTCATATAGAAATTTCACCAATTGCAACTCCTAATAACAAATACTCATTAATCATAATCATAATAGTATATTATAGTTTATTATTCATAATCATAAATATAGTTTATAGTTTATTAATCATAATTATAATTTAAAGTTTATTAATCATAACCATAGTTCAATTACATAGACGATAAATCATAATCATAATTATAATTCATTTATCAAAATCTTAATCATAATTTATACTTCACCAGTCCACTAGTCATTCATAAGAATAATCATAATTTTTATGATTTTAATTAGGGTATAGAGTTTAGGGTACATGGTATAAGGTTACGGTTTAAGATTTAAATTTATGGTATAGGGTTTTAGTGACGGTTTGGAGGCGGTTCAAGGAAAAATTTAAGAATGGGTCTGTTCAAGGACCGGTTCAAGAGCGGGCTGGTTTACAAGCCGGGTCAGGGTCATGGTTGGTTCAGGGTTAGGATCGATTTAGGGCCGGTTCTGAAATTTAAAAACATGAACCTGAACCGAACCAGTTCCTTAACATTGCTGGGTCAGTTCAGGGTTGATTTTTTCCAATTTAGGGTCGAACCGATTTTTCGCCGGATCGGTTCAAGGTTGGGTCAAGGCCAACCCGCCCAATGGCCACCTCTAGTCATAATATATCTTTTTTTACTGAGCAAAAAAATTAAGTTAATATAGATATGTATTATTAATGAAACATAAATCTGAAATAACATGTGAAAAGTTCTAGAAATTCAGAATGAAGTCGAGATTAAATTTGACAAGACTATAGAAGCACTTAGATTAGGTTGAGGCGGTGAAATTATGAGGCAATAATTTGACAGTCATTTAAAAAATTGTGAATCTGTTTCTGACTTCACTGCCCATGTCACACGTCAATTAATTGTGTATCTCAAAAGAGGAATAAGACATTATTGGACATCAATTGTTTAGTGATAGGTTTAATCGATCTTCAAATCTCATTATAATGCGAGCTGAAGGACCCACCTACCCGAACTCTGTCAAAACACATTTAAAAGACTCGATATGAGTTACAAACGGGTAAAATACCTAAATTTTCTTTTGAAAAGATTTTGGGTTGCAAAGGGTATTATCAAGGTTCTTATAATTTTAGAATCGGATCGTGGAATTGAATCGTACAATTATACAATTCTACAAACACGCATAATCTAGATATTATACGGATATTATAGGTTGAAAAGGCAAAAAATAAAAAACAATCATAAACTTTCACCATTAAATTAAATTAATGATAAATAATAATATATGTTATTATTAGTTTTGTTTGTATAATTAAATCAAATTTAAATTTTTAAAATTTCCGATAGTTGAAAAAAAGTTATAAAATTGTATAGGATTATAAGTAGAATCGTTGATCATATTTAAATCGTAAAATTATACGACTTTACATTAGAATCGTAATTCTATCAATAATGGATATTACTTCTAACATTCAAGAAAGAACAAAGCGGTTGCAACTCGTGAAATTGAAAACAGAGTTTTTTTTTTCCATAAGCCAAGTTGGAGGAATATTTAACTCGAAAAATTTGAGGTATATAGTCAATGATCGCAAGAAGGTATCCAAGCTTCTCAAATCCTGTACGTGATTGAAACAAACATACCTGAGTTGGAATTTAAATAATTTGGTTTTCAAAGAAATCCAGAAGCTTTCTTGTGTTTACGCAAAAAGTACATAATGTACCCAATTAAAGCTTCTTTTGTTTTGGTGCAAAACCATTTTATTGGAAAAGGGCTTTCATTGATCTTTTTATTTTCCTTTGTTTGTTTTGGTAGGGGTGGAAACAATTTTCTCAAAGGTGGTAAATATAGGAAAACCAATTACATTTTGTAAAGAATGTATGCTACATTTTCCTCTTCACTTCTTACGTCTTTTTATTCTTTCCTCCCATATTTCCTTCTCTTTTACTTCATTGACCTCTTCTAATCAAACAAACAAAGGAAAATTCATTTTAAAATCATATTTTCTATTGAATATTGTTTTCCTTGAAAAATGATTTTCCATTAAAAATATTTTCCATTAGAACAAAAGGAGCCTAATTGAATATGTTGATGACAAACTGATTGTACACAATAAATATCTTATGCTTGAGTATGGAGAGGCTGGGCAAGGAAAGTGATTTTATTTGAGGATTTATTGAAAATATTTAAGGGTACACAAAAACCACATTTAAAAAAAATTAATTCGAGAATATCTCGTTCATTTTATAAAGCTCTCGGGGTAACGTCAAAAATACAAAAATAAGGCTCTGTTTGTTTGAATGGAAACTAATTTTCATGTAAAATCACTTTTCAAGAAAAACAATATTTAATGGAAAACATGATGTTAAAAAAAGTTTTCCTTTGTTTGTTTGATTAGAGAAAAAACTTATGGAGAAAAGGTAAATGGACTAAAAGAGAAGAAAAGATGGGATGAGAAAATAAGAGAAGTAAGTAGTGAACAGTATAATGTGGCATACGTTCTTTACAAAAGTAAATTGATTTTCCGCTACTAAGAGCATTTTTCCACATTTAAAAATAAACTTTTCCATCTAATGCTGAAACAAATAAAGGAAAATAAAAAGAGAAGGAATTTTTTTTTTTCAAGAAAACGATTTTCCATCAAAATAAAGGAAGCCTAAAATAGTGAAAGGTTTCTACTCACGCAACCACTAGTCCAAATCACCTACCGTGATACAAAAAGTATTAAATTTAGCTCCTAACATGGAAAGTTTCAATTTAGGAATAAAGCTCATAGAGCCTGAGATACTTTTGGAAGGGAGATTCACTAAACTAGCTAGCTCGCTTAGTTTGAAAATCCAACGACTTTTCCAAGCCTCTTTTCGGCGTGAAGTATTAATTATATCAACGCACACCCAAAAGCCAAAGAGCATCAGATTCCCTCCTATCAATAAAATCAATTCTTGTAAAAGCAAGCAGCCAAGCACAAACAGCCTTTCTCCATAAATATGACATAAACTTGAGCAAAGATTTAACACAAGGGAAAAACATAAGCAAAGATTTTATTGATCGATCAGGAAGCAAAAATGACGTAGTTAATGTCAAACTTCGACAGTATTATGTTCATAGCGTAGATGATTACTTCTCTTACAAAATATCTAGATAGCCAAATAAGGAATATTCAATATATTAATTATAATAATTTTGTACATCTTAGTCCTATATTTTAATATCGAATTATTGATGAAAGACCGGTATTAGAAGTTGAACCTATGAAATTAAATATAGCCACCTTTTTATGAACGGACTGCTTAGGTCGAGTGGTTAGAGTGCTTTAAAACCTACCAAAGAAATCCTACATCGAATACTCCCATTTTTTGGCATCCTGTTATTTCTTCTCATTTTGCAAAATATCTGCAAAATCCCACTTATTTTTATAGGTGTTAAAAGTTTACACGACACGACAACCCAACACGAACCCGACTCGAAATTAGCGGGTTTGGGTAAAGACTTTTGACACGTTTAAGTAAATGGGTTGACTCGACACGACACATTTATTAAACGGGTTGGGTTAGGGTTCAA
Organism: Patellifolia procumbens; assembly: GCA_947645195.1. Classification (NCBI taxonomy): domain Eukaryota; kingdom Viridiplantae; phylum Streptophyta; class Magnoliopsida; order Caryophyllales; family Amaranthaceae; genus Patellifolia; species Patellifolia procumbens. Next base: position 3,176,317 of record CANSGD010001541.1, read on the forward strand.
CTATATGACACGAAAACGACACGACAACCCGTTTATCCACACATATTTTAAAGTTTTTGCTTACTACATCTTACCTTCATTCATTTATTTTTGAGTTTAGTTTATTTAGTGTTACTTTTATAAGCTATTAGATGTTCTTTTAACTACCACATGAAATTTAATAAGTTCCAAACCAAAAATAAATGAACTGCGAACATCAAATATATATGAAAAGTTAAACGGGTCAACCCGAACTTGACACGTTTAATTAACGTGTCGGGTTAGAGTCAAGGATCTTGACACGTTTAAGTAAACGGATCGGGTTAGGGTTAGGGGAAAACAACCCGCCAACTCGTGAACCCGACACGAACTTGACACGACACGACTCGTTTACCACCTCTACTTATTTTCACCCTCCTCGTCATCTCATATATTTATCATACACGAAAGTGGTAAACTACCCCCCTTAAGATTGATCGAATGTGAGATTAAGCCCCCTAACTTCCTATTGTAGTGTTTCAACTCCATAAGTTCATTAAAAGGTGAAATTAAACCCCACCCTTTTTAATTTTTCCAATACAAAGAAAAATAAAATCATACATGCAAAATAATACCAAATACGTATATTTTCTTATACTCTAGTTTTTTCTTTTTCTCTGTTGATGTTGTCTAGACTTCAGCCCCTCAAAACCACGAAAACCTTTAACAATGGTGAGAAATAGAACTTAATATAGCTTCATCTGAGACTCGGAATTAGCTTCCAAGTTCCACAAAAAATCACAAAGCAAATCACGCAAATAAGGCAATGTAATCTGAAATTGAGTCTATTAGCCATATCTTGGAATTATACTCACATCTTGTAATTAAGGAAATCCAGTTGTATATAGACAACAATTTCCTATTCTTTAATATTTTCCATATATAGCTTCCTTGTTAGTCAAGGACTTGTATGATAATTATTTGCTCTGTAAAGTTACTGCAGGACACCAAGCAATACAAAACACACATTACGCATTTCTCTTTTACTTTATTCGTCATTGCTGGAAACAACAGCAGAGCCATCTCGGACTTTAAAGCTTACCTTAGTGATTGTTTTCATATGAAGCATTTGGGGAAACTCAAATACTTTCTTGGGCTCCGAGGTAGCTCGTAACTCCAGCGGCATTTTTCTTTGTCAACGCAAATATGCTCTTGATATCTTGACAGAAACCGGTCTTCTTGGTGAAAAACCATCTAGTGTTCCTATGGATGAAAATCATCGTCTCGCCCTTGCCAGTGACACACCTATGGCAGATCCTGCTAGGTATAGACGTTTGGTTGGTCGACAAATTTATCTTACTATTACGCGTCCGGGACTTCGTTACTCTATTCATATTTTAACACAGTTTATTCACCACTCTACTGAATCTCAATGGGATGCTGCTTTACGAGTTGTTCGATATCTCAAGTCTTGTCCTGCACAAGGTATATTTCCTCGTGCCAATTGCGAATTGTCTTCAGAAGCATATTGTGATGCAGATTGGGCTAGTTGTCTAGTAAGTAGGCACTCCCTTACCGCCTATTTTGTCTTCCTTGGAGGTTCTCCAATATCTTGGAAAACTAAGAAGCAAGCGACAATTTCTCGTTCTTCTGCTGAGGCAGAATATCGTTCCATGGCTTCCTCTACCTGTGAAATCCTTTGGTTACGGGGTTTACTTAAGAGTTTGGATGTGCATCAGATTCAACCAGTTCGTTTGCATTGTGACAGCCAGGCCGCTTTGCACATTGCAAACAATCTTATCTTTCATGCACGCACGAAACACATTGAGATTGATTGTCTTATTTTTCGTGATAAAATTCTACGAGGTATTATCGCTGCTGCTTATGTTCATACTACATCGCAACTAGCTGATATTCTCACTAAAGCCTTGGTCGACAACAGTTCCGGTCTATTTTAGCCAAGTTGGGCATTACAAATCTTCATGCTCCAACTTAAGGGTGGTATTAGCCATATATTGGAATTATACTCACATCTGTTGGAACTATGACTTATAAAATAATAAAATTATTTGAAGAATTGTCGTGGCTTGATATTATCACTGCCCTAAAGTTGAGATTGCCCCGCTATGAACACACGGACTCGTGGCAAACCAACCTCCAGGGTTAACACGACACTGACTCGCCGGTGAAGTACAGAGTGACAGCCTGAGAGCGTTCTTAATATTGCCCATAAAGATATAATGTATAAGAGAGGAGGAGAATTCTTGTATCTCAAAATAGCACCAGAACCCATGTATATATAGGGACTGGGAAGAAGAAGTGGAAACAAATCATGGCTATTTTTGGGGAAGTGGAACGACAGTAGTGGAAAGGTGGAAATAGCCCACTAACAAGAAGTCGAAACAAAAAGATTGTCAAGTAACCAACTCAATAGGTAGTATGAAGAATAATATTAATAAATCCATTACTTACCTTTGACTCTTCCTATGTGGAACTACTGACCTTTCACATTCTTTTGAAGCAACTAAGAGTTTTACTCACATACTTAATAAAAACTTCAACAATCCCCCACATGATTCAAAAGAAGAAACAGAAAGAAAAAAGACTGGAAAAAGAAGATATGGGCAATAGATACTCGGTTTTGTAAGCATCAATGTCTTAGAGACTTGAATTGATACCCAGTGCATACAAATATGTCATACAGTCGTATTAGGTAGATTTCTCTTTGAACCTTCTACGGAGTTAATAATCAATACTTGCGCACTAAACCTTTTTTAAAATAAGAAACGTTCTCGCGATATATTATATAAGTGCCCCACAATTCCTGGATTTTCATGAATGCTCTAGAGATCCTAAGCCTTAGGGATCTCATAGGGGATTGGGCGTAACCCCCACATTCACATAGGTAAGTTCATCAAGTTTGTACTGTTTCAAACCACCTTATGAAGGCTATGAACTTATTAAGAGCATTTTACTCATCCTTACACATTTTACAGTAAAAACAAATACTACATCACTTTTATTATAGGAATGGTAGTAGTATCTACTATTTGAGTTCTTTTATGACTTAGTTTGACCCTTGAACTTAGAAAATTTCTAAGAAGGGTATCCATCATAATTTACTCCACAATAGGCTTTAAACCCATTCCTTGTGCTGACTCTAGCAGTATTTTTCTACTAAGGCCTTTGGTGAGAGGATCTACAATATCCCTCTCAGATTTTACATACTCATGTGATATCACAATGTATAAACACAATGTATCTATGAGCTCTTATAGGACATCCTATCTCAATGGAGTATAGACGACACTTTAAGGACACTCATTGTCCAGTCTCATATACAAGTGATAAATCCATCAAGTCCCATTAAAGGACCACCACATAGGTTATAGATCCATCATGGACAAACAACTCAACCTCTTAAGACATGGTGAGTGTTGCAGAAAACATAGACATGAAATCTGAAAAACATAACATAGATCGTTAAGAAGTGGCCAATGCCATCAAAATTCCCCCCCCCCCCACAATGGGAAAAAACTTTCAATAGCAAGTTTTTGACTTGGCTGATTCAACTATTTGAACCCTAATTCATAGTTGACTTAGCAATCCCTCTTGCATTGCAATTCAAACCAACGCATCAATACTCATAGAAAGTACATTGACTGAAATTGCTTCGTTTCGGAAACTTTCGTACTGCAGACAATATCAAGTCAAGAACATATTACTAGCATATTAGACTTGTAACCTGTTACATGGTCATTTAGAAAAACACTTTCTAAAACAAATCCACAACCTTGTGCTTTATATATGCAGCAAAAGTGTGAAATACTATAACATATGACCAAACAAGGAAACAACACTATTAATGCCAATCACACACAAGAGAAATATGTAACCCCCAAAAGCCAAAGTTCCAAGCTAGTTCAACACGATGAACTAACAACTTAATTAAAGTATCACCAATGGACCACATTTACAGGCTTCTCAAGTGTGCTGACCAAACAAATAAAAGTCACACGCAATACATTAAAATGAAAAATCATGAACGAACCCCATTTTTAGTAAGATACCATTAAAATATCTTCCTTCCAAAAGCCTAAAATACACAAGGACTATACTTTGAGAATCGCAATACAATTTGATTGTCCTCCCATTAGACGAAAAACACATTCGACGAATATAAATTGAACAGAATGTTCAAATAATTCGAATCATCAACACTATAATGATAAATTGGGAAGTGCAAAGAAAGGGAACCAAATTCCCAAATCTTCTATGTCTATGATCGAAAAAATCCACCTCCACTCAAGACATGACAAAAGCATCCCAATTGCAGCAACCATTAAGAGGGACAAAGCAACACTCTTCCTGATCAAATCGGATAGTAAGGCATGATAAAGTACAATACTCAATGCAAACCTAGATACGGAAGCACAACATATCTAGATCAAAATGTAAAATTAAATAATCAAATGGCCTAAACTCAAATTCAGCCAAACATAAGATAAGAAATAGAAAAGGAACATCCAATCATGGACACATCGCAACACAATATCATTCTGCTTCTCTAAACTACTCTAGAGCAAAACACGACATTATTTTCTTGAATTCTTAGTGGCAAATAATTTATCTCCCTTTTAGCGAAACAAATCGATAGAATTCCAAGACTAACTAAAACCATATCAAACATGATAGTGAATATGTTAATATTCAATTAGTATATATTGTAGATATTTTGTTATATCGTAGATATTATTTATTTAATAATTATGGTTGTAATTATCTCTTCTAGGTTGTAAACCCTATATATATTCATTTAATGAAATCCCTCCAATTAAGGAGATTTACATTAACTCACATGGTATCAGATTTATCTTAGGAAAAGAAATCTCCTCCCAATCTTTTCCTAACAACTTTCCGGCGCCTAGGGTTTAGACCGCCAGCCGTCCTCCTTGCTCCAGATTAACGGCTCAGCGCCACCCATCCCGCACTCCTTCCGCCATGCCAGACGCCACAAAACCTCCTTCTTCTTCTTCCTCTCCCTCTCTCTTTCATATTAATAATATACGAAACTTCATCCCCATCGTTCTTGATCATGAATCAGTCCAATATGTTGCTTGGGTTGAATTCTTCCAAATCCATGCTTGTGCATACAACGTGCTCGACCACGTTGACTCCATAGTTGCACGCCCTACTGACATTGACGATGCTACGTGGAAACGCACCGATGCATCAGTCAAACAATGGATTTATTGAACGATTCATGAAGACCTAATTTATACCATCATGAAACCCGGGGCTACCGCCCTCGAACTATGGAAACGCCTTGAGGACATTTTTCATGACAACAAGAACACTAGAGCGATGTACTTGGAAGAACAATTCTCAAACCTTCGTCTAGAGAATTTTTCAAACATGTCTGACTATTGCAAACAACTTAAGATCATTGCCGATCAATAATCTAATGTTGACAACCCGGTTTCGGATCACAAGATGGTGTTACAATTAGTCTCCAGGCTTACAAAAGGTGAATACGATACAATTTCTACTATGATTCAACAAGCCGACCCGCTTCCTAGGTTTCACAAGGCTCGCTCCCAATTAATTTTGGAGGAGACTCGACGTTCTCGATAAGAGGATCACTCCCAACATGATCTCCTCTCCCAATCTTCATCCCCCGCTTCCAACACTAACCCCCATGAATCTTCTCATAACGGTGGGGGACGTGGCGGAAAAGGGAAGGGCAAGGGTGGTTGGCGTGGTGGGAAGGGTCGTGGCAAGGGCCGTGGTCAGCAGCAACAATTCACAAGTTCATCTTTTGCCCCAGTGGGCCAACAGCAGCAACCAGCCCACTCTTATCCAGCAGGCTATCACACGCCACAATTTACGTGGCCTGGATCACACATGGGCTGGGCCTCTCCAGCTTGCCCATACCCCACAGCAACATGTCCGCAAGCATACCCGCGCCAGCCAGGCCTCCCAACCAGCCCGATGGGCCTCTCATGACCCCACTGAACTGGGCCATGCATACAACTCCATGTCGCTGCAATCCCCGGATGAATCTTGGTACATGGACACAGGTGCGACCTCTCATCTCTCTCGAAATTCTGCTAATTTCAATAAACTGTTTAATTTGAGCAATCCTTAATGTATTTTAGTTGGTAATGGCAATGGTAATACAATTCGTGGTTTTGGTCACACCAAAACACCTCCCCCTCATCATCCCTATCACCTTAACCAAGTTCTCTATGCTCCTGATGACATTATTAAAAATTTAATATCTGTTAGGAAATTTACTAGTGACAATTCCGTGTCTGTTGAGTTTGACCCTTTTGGCTTTATTTTCTGTGAAGGATCTTCGAACGGGGACAACTCTTACGAGATGCAATAGTGTGGGGGGCCTCTATCCATTCTCTGACTCTTCTACTGCTCAAGCTTCCCAAATTCAGTCTTTTGCTGCTATTTCTCCTTCTACGTGGCATTGTCGTCTAGGCCATCCTGGCCATCATGTTTTTAATCATCTTCGCACAATTAAATCCATAGTTTGTAATAAGGAGTGTGACACTTCACATTGTTATTCTTGTCCTTTGGGGAAACATGTTAAACTTCCATTTTATACATCTATGTCTGTGACTTTTTCTCCGTCTAATATTATTCATGCTGATCTATGGACATCTCTCTTATTACTAGTAAACTTGGTCACAAATATTATCTTGTGCTTTTAGATGATTTCTCACATTTTGTTTGGGTTTATCCTCTTAAATATAAATCCCAAGTCTATGCCACATTTCTCAAATTCCGCACGTACATATATACTCAATTTGAAAAACATATTAAAGATTTTCAATGTGATAATGGTCGTGAATTCGATAATTCTCCATTTCGTTCATTTTGTGACGCAAATGGCATGGTTTTCCGTTTCTCTTGTCCTTACACCTCCTCCCAAAACGGCAAAGCCGAAAGAATGATTCGCACTATTAATAATATTGTACGTACCCTCCTTCTTCAAGCCTCCCTTCCTCCTTCTTTTTGGGTCTATGCGTTAGTTTCCGTTGCCTATCTACTCAACATCTTGCCCACTAAAACTCTCGCAAATAAAACCCCCACCGACGTTCTTTATCGTCGGACTCCCTCTTATGATCATCTTCGCACTTTTGGGTGTCTTTGTTATCCTAATCTATCCTCCGTCACTCCTCACAAATTGGCTCCACGCACCACTCCATGTGTCTTCTTAGGATTTCCATCTACCCAACATGGCTATATTTTCTATGACTTGTCCACAAATAAAACCATTATATCTACACATGTCACCTTTCATGAGTTTGAGTTTCCCTTCTCCAATCTCAGCAAATTCCAGCCCAAAGCGTATGATTTCTTAGACTATGATCCACTTCTCCCCCCTTTGAGTCAGCCCACTCCTCCTCCTCTTGGGCCGCGTGTAACGGACCCAGACACTGTCCCTCCCACACCGCCTACGCAGCCCACTACTAGATCGCCTACCTCTGGGCCTCCTCTTCCTAGTCCAGCTGCTGCCCCCGTTAGCCCATCATCTCCCATAGGACCTGGGCTTTCCCCTCCCCACTCACCTGGACCGCAGCCCAATGCTCCTCCCAGCAGCCCTCCTCGCCTATCTCCTCCCCCTCACTCCTCTTATATCCCTCCTCCTATCCCCATAAGCCCACAAATGATGATCCGAGCTAAACACGGCATCTTTAAGCCCAACAAGCCCGTCAATATGCTCGCCCAAACCATCTCACCCATTCCCAAAAGTCCCAAATTGGCCCTCCAAGATCCGAATTGGAATGATGCCATGCATGAGGAATTTAATGCTTTTACTAAACAGCATACTTGGGAACTTGTTCCGAGACCAGTAGGTAGAGGTGTTAAAAGTTGACACGACAAGACAACCCGACACGAACCCGACTTGAAATTAGCGGGTTTGGGTAAAGACTTTTGACACGTTTAAGTAAATGGGTTGACTCGACACGACACATTTATTAAACGGGTTGGGTTAGGGTTCAACTATATGACACGAAAACGAAACGACAACCCGTTTATCCACACATATTTTAAAGTTTTTCCTTACTACATCTTACCTTCATTCATTTATTTTTGAGTTTAGTTTATTTAGTGTTACTTTTATGAGCTATTAGATGTTCTTTTAACTACCACATGAAATTTAATAAGTTCCAAACCAAAAATAAATGAACTGCGAACATCAAATATATATGAAAAGTTAAACGGTCAACCCGAACTTGACACGTTTAATTAACGTGTCGGGTTAGAGTCAAGGATCTTGACACGTTTAAGTAAACGGGTCGGGTTAGGGTTAGGGGAAAACAACCCGCCAACTCGTGAACGACACGAACTTGACACGACACGACTCGTTTACCACCTCTACTGGTAGGGGTCAATATTATTCGTTGTATGTGGTTATTTCGTCATAAATACAGGGATACAGGGGATCTTGAGCGTTATAAGGCGCGATTGGTTGCTAATGGCAAATCCCAGCAGGTTGGGATTGATTGTAATGAGACATTTAGTCCCGTGGTCAAACTGGCCACCATACGGACTGTTCTGAGTGTTGCTCTGGGTAAGAAGTGGCCCATTCATCAGCTCGATGTGAAGAATGCATTTCTTTATGGCTCCCTCAATGAAATAGTGTACATGCATCAACCTCCAGGTTTTGTGAATCCTAATACACCATCTTACGTTTGCCGTCTACCTAAGTCTCTCTATCGGTTGAAGCAAGCTCCTCGAGCTTGGTATCAATGCTTCGCCTAGTATCTGCTACAGATAGGGTTCCGATGCAGCACCAGTGACACATCTTTATTTATATATCATTCTGGTGCTAACACTGCTTATCTGCTACTATATGTTGATGATATTGTGTTGACAGCCTCCTCAGATGGTCTTCGTGACCGCATTGTTTCACTCCTCAAAGCTGAATTTGCTATAACTGACCTTGGGAAACTGAGTTACTTTCTTGGCATCTTTGTCAGCGCACTCCTATGAGCATGTTTCTTTGGCAGAAAAAGTACGCCGAGGAAATCATATAGCGTGCTAATATGGCAAATTACAAGGTTGTTGCCACTCCTGTTGACACGAATGCAAAACTCAGTGCATCTGATGGACCTCTTATCTCTGATCCTACTCAGTACCGCAACCTTGCCGGGGCTCTTCAGTACCTCACTTTCACTCGTCCTGACATTGCATATGCCGTTCAGCAGGTGTGTCTCTTCATGCATGCCCCACAGGAACCTCATTATAACGCTCTTAAGTGTAATGTTCGGTACATGAAGGACACACTTGATCATAGTCTTCATCTCTATCAGTCTGCTCCTACTGGTTTGGTCACATACACTGATGCCGATTGGGGAAGGTGCCCTGATACTCGACGTTCAACGTCCGGGTATTGTGTGTTTCTCGGTGATAACCTCATCTCTTGGTCTGCCAAACGGCAACCCACATTGTCTCGTTCCAATGCTGAAGCTAAATACAGGGGCGTGGCCACCGTTGTAGCTGAGTTTTGTTGGCTCCGCAACCTTCTACTTGAGTTACAATGTCCTTTGCGTAAGGCCACCATTGTCTATTGTGCCAACATCGCTGCCATCTACCTTTCCCACAATCCTGTGCATCACCAGCGTACCAAACACATTGAGATGGATATTCATTTTGTTCGTGATAAGATTATGGGTCATGTTCGAGTCCTTCACATCCATTCTTCGTACCAGTATGCTGATATTTTTACGAAAGGACTCCCTCGACAGCTCTTTCTTGACTTCAGATTCTGGCTGAGCGTTCGCCCTCCTCCCGCTCCGACTGAGGGGGTGTGATAGTGAATATGTTAATATTCACTTATTATATATTGTAGATATTTTGTTATATCGTAGATATTATTTATTTAATAATTATGGTTGTAATTATCTCTTCTAGGTTGTATATATTCATTTAATGAAATCACTCCAATAAAGGAGATTTACATTAACTCACAAAACAGAAACAAGGATTTCACGAGCCATAGAAATTCTAATAATAAAAGAAACGACTTTGAAAATTTTCAACTTTAGATTGTTGGAACTATGACTTATAAAATAATAAACTTATCTGAAGAGTTTCCGTGACGTGATATTATCACAGCCCTAAAGTTGAAGTTACTTCGCTACGAACACACGGACTCGTGGCAAACCAACCTCCAGGGTTAACACGACACTGACTCGCCGGTGAAGTACAGAGTGACAGTCTGTGAGCGTTCTTAATTGCCCAGAAAGATATAATTTATAAGAGAGGAGGAAAATTTCTGTATCTCAAAACAATACCAGAACCCATGTATATAGGGACTGGGAAGAATAAGTGGAAACAAATCATGGCTATTTTTGGGAAAGTGGAACGACAGTAGTGGGAAGGTGAAAATAGCCCACTAACAAGAAGTGGAAACAAAAAGCTTCTCAAGTAACCAACTCCATAGGTAGTAGGAAGAATAATATTAATAAACCCATTACTTACCTTTGACTCTTCCTATGTGGAACTACTGACCTTTCACATTCTTTTGAATCAACTAAGAATTTTACCCAGATACTTAATAAAAACTCCAACAACATCTTGTGATTAAGGAAATCCAGTTGTATATAGACAACATACGGTTTCCTGTTGCTTAATATTTGCCATAGGTAGCTTCTAAGGGTGTCAATTCGGTTAATCGGTTCGGTTCTGGTTGGAACCAAACGGTTCGGTTGATTTCGGTTCGGTTGACTTCGGTTAATTTTTCACGTTAAATTGATTCGGTTGTAACTTTTTCGGTTTCAGTTCGGTTAATTTCGGTTAATTTAGCTCTTTTTTCGGTTCGGTTACGGTTGTCTATCCGGTTTGACCCATTCGGTTTCAGTAAAAAATGGTTCACTATTCAATCGTCCACATCGATTCAACGGTTATTTTCGATTTTAATTCAATTAATTTCGATTTTGTATGAAAACCGCATCGGTTTGGGTGAAAATCAATATCGTGTAAGTTTTGTGTGTCCTTCCAAAATTCCGTTTTTAAAAATATATATAATTTTTTGTTACAGACCGAATGTGTGTTAAGTTATGTCAATTCGGTTAACTGAGTCGGTTGTGGAATGACCCGTAATGGGTCGGATCGAGTCTAGTCAGAGTATCTGTCTCGGATCACCTTTAATTGGATCAGATCGGGTCAGTTACGGGCAAAAGTTGAATCATGGGTTGGTTGAGTTCAAGTGAAGTTCGAGTCGAACGAATATCGGGTCGGGTATTAACGGTTTTGATAAACATGAGTCGGATAACTGTCGGGTTTATACGGGTCAATTCGGGATTTGTGGCCTTTGGATAGCGGGTTATTTCTAGGTCGAGTCAATTTATTTCTGGTCGAACATAAAGGTGATAACTAATCGGATCGAGTTTTGTATAGCTGAACTCATCTCGTTAACAACTCGAATAGATCTTTGACCGACTTCTAACCAAATTGAACGAACTTGGGCCTAGTTTAACTCGAGTAAATCTCGAGCTATTTGCGAGATTTTTGGTCACTTTACACCCATAAGATATCTCGTACATAAAGAGTTGAGCTCGATCAGTTCACAAGCACTCTTGCTCGAATAGCACCCTTAGTCGAATTCATTTCGTGGCATATTCGAATTTGATTATGTTTGTATAATTCATAATTATATTAAAGATTGATGGATCAATTGTTATTGACTTATTGTGCGTTTAACATATCGTCATCGTCAAAGATGGTGTGTATAGTAATAAATGATAATGATAATAATAATAGTAATAATAGTAATAGTAATAATAATAATAATAATAATAATAATAATAATAATAATAATAATAATAATAATAATAATAATAATAATAATAATAGCAACAACAATAATAATAATAATTACAATGATATAAATACCAATATTAATAGTAATAGTAGTAATAAAATCAATACTACTACATTAGATCAACGTTTAAGATAATTAATATCAATATATAAGATCAATAGTCAATATAATTAGATCAAGTTATAAGATAGTTAAGATTAATGTATCATATCAATTTACATATGTTGTGGATCAAACAAATAGTTAAGATCTATGTATTAGTTCAATCATCGATATATTAGTGTACTAAATCAATCATCGATATATTAGGTCAATATATATGATACTTAAGATCCATGTAATAGATCAATCATCAATATATTAAATCAACATATAAGATAGTTATACCAATTTATTAAATCAATCAATACATTAGATCAAAGTATAAGATACTTAAGATCAATGTATTAGACCAATCATCAATATGTTAGATCAAGAAGTAAGATAGTTAAGATCAATTTACATGATTTAATTGGTTTTGTTATTGTAGGCTTGTAATTATTATGATGGTTAAGATCTATGTATTAGTTCAATCATCGATACATTAGTCTATCATATCAATCATCAGTATATTACGTTAGTGAGTTAGATACTTATATCTATATATTATATCAATCATCAGTCTATTAGATCAGCGTATAAGATGGTTAAGATCACTGTATTTGACCAATTATCAATATATTAGATTGATATATAAGCAAGTTAAGATCAATGTATAAAATCAATAATCAATATATAGTTTAATCTATAAGATAGTTAAGATCATTGTATAAAGATCAATCATCAATATGTTATATCAATGTACACGATAGGTGGGATCAATGTATAATATATTAAATCTACTTATTAGATCAACGATGCATCCACGTATCAGATTAATGTATAAGATATATTGTTAAGATCCATGTTATAAGATTATTAGATCAATCATAAAAAACGAGACTACTTGTTAAGGCTTATACCAACAACGACGATTGTTTTAAGTCAATAATTAATATGTTAGATCAGTCAATACCTTAAAACTATAGTTAAGATCAATTATTAAGATAGTTAAGATCAATGTATTATATATATACTAGATCAATCAAATAATTAAAATTTATGCTTTGGCTCAATCTCTATATATTTATATATTACTCTATTAGACCAATCATCGATCTATGTCGACCAATAAGATTAGTTCTAACTTCTAAGTATAACAATCATACTATTTTAATTTAATACTAATAAACTCGATATAAGTAATAGTAATATGACCAAAAATACCACAACACAAAAATTTGGAAATAAAAGCTAACTTATTGAAATTTGGAAATTCAAAATTCAAAATCAAAAGCTGAAATCTAAAATTTCAGCTCTCCCTCCACCAATTTACTTTTAAAGTTTCATAACCCACCCCACTAGTATAAAAAACCAAAACCCTAACCTCCCTCCCACCTCTCCCTCTCCCTCTTCAGCCAAAATTCTAACCCTTGCTTTCGCCCCCATTAGCTTTCATCTCCCTTTCTCTTTCATTTTTCCATTTTGTTTTACTCAAACCAGTAGAACTAGAAGAAATCAACGCAAGCAACTGAAATGGAGGAACCATTTTAGAATTTCGTATAATCTTAAAGATTTGGAATTTCGTTTCATTTGTTGTTTCATTTTCAGTTTCTGCGTTTTGAATATTCTTTTTGTTTTTTTTTAAATTATTTCATTTTTCTGGGTTTATGTCGTCTTTTAATTATTCTGTTTTTAGAAATTTGTGTTTGCTTTTTAAAATATATTTGCTTGTTTTATTTCAAGTCTCTGTTTTGATAATGGAGTCCCTAGTTCTTATTTTTTATGATCCTTTGGATCCATGTTGAATTTTTTTTTTGGGTTTGAAGATCTTAGTTTTGTCTTTCATATAATCTAGTAGCATTACATTTTAAAATATATCCTCTTTTTTTACTTTTTTGATCTAATGTTGGTTTCAGATTCCTAATTGGAGTGAATGAATTCCTGCTTCATAGTACAAGTAATATATGAAAACACCCAATTTGCACCATCTTTTCAAAGAACTTCATTGATTTCAAGGATTGACCCATGATAAGTATAATCTACCCTCCACTCCAACTCCATTAGTAAAAAGCCCAATAGAAAGAGAAAGAAAATTAATGTAAAAAAGGAAGAAGCACTCAAATCTATCATCACCCACAAAACAATCACCACTAATTTTATCAAACGAACAATTCTGGGCGGCACTTATCACTCTGTAAGGGTTGAATTTGCTGTTGGAACTTTAAGCTTGAGAAATGAAAGGTTAGCAAAGAATGACGATGATACAAAAGAAAGATGATTGAGCGTATCATAATAAATCGGCCGGAATTGCGTTAAATTTATATTTATATTTCGAATATTTTAACTGGTTTTGTATAGAAATGAAAATATTAAAGTATCTGATATTAGTGATAATCAACAGTGGTCTAATTCCACTGTAAAATTTTCGTGATTAAAAAATTTGTTGTTTCAAAACTGTGCAACGATTTTCGAAACAGAGTTCCTAAAGGAATCGAACTTGGCTGAACTGAACTTAAATAAATAGGAACTCTTGAATCGAACCATAGCGGGTTAAGCCATTATCGACAACTGTCGAGTCGGATGACGGTCGTGTTACGGATGCATAACAACTCGAATCGAACCATATCAGATTATGATCGAACTAAATCGATTATCGGGTCGGATTAGTTTTTGACACCTCTAGTTATATCATATGATTTTATAATTAATTAAAATATTGTACTTTTTGGTGTTATATCATATGATTTTATAATTGAATTAAAATATTGGTACTTAAGTGTATTAAATTATTTGGTTGTAATTTATTTTAGGTGTTATAAAATTATTATAATTTTACCAAATCTTTTTTTATAATCACTATTTAGAATATTATTAATAAAAGGAAAACTTCAACTATTTAAATAAGTTGTTGAAAATTTTTAAAACCTTAAAATGATTAAATAATATTATAACTTGGTTGTTATTATTTAATAGTTTAAAAAGTTTGCATTAGTTCATTTCAGTTTAAAACATTTTAAATGTTTTATAATTGATTATAATCTTGTTCAATTTGATTAAGTTTATAACAGTTTTAAATATTATTTCAGTTATTTTCGGTTAATATTCGGTTTGGTTCGATTCGGTTTATGATGGTTTTTGATACAGTTAATTACGGTTCAGTTCCTTTTCGGTTCGGTTTCAGTTCGGTTTAATACAGTTGACATTGAAACAGTTGATTTCAGTTCGATTCGTTTTTCAGTTACCGGTTAGTTTCGGTTCAATTTATTCGGTTCGATTTCAGTTCGGTTAACAGTTCAACCAACAGTTTTCAACCAAACTGACAGCTCTAGTAGCTTCCTTGTTAGTCGAGGACTTGTATGATATGTATTTGCTCTCTAAAGTTACTGCAGGACACCAAGCAATACAAAACACACATTAAGCATACCTTTCTCTTTTACTTTAGAGTCCAATTGAAAAAAAAAAATTGAGAACCATACAATCATCCAAATTGCAGATGGGGAAAAATATTGTATATCTATACAATGTTAATTGAATCTGGGCGGATACATATTCAAGAAATAAAAGAAAATTCCCACAAAAAGGCAACATATGAGATTTATGTGTGTGAAAAAGTCTTAATCTCATATAACTAATGCGAAGGAGTCTGTGAAATTGAATTGCTGCCCTTTAATTTAGTAAAATTGAATTGCATCATGTTGTACGTTCTTGGCAAAAGCCAATGATGTTGATTTCACACGACATTGATGATGCACGCAAAAGCTCTAATAAGTAGACAAATTCTGCAAAAGCTCCAATAGATTTTTCATTCTCGCCATTGTTCAAGGTATAAAAAAAATGTACGTATTTGATAGTATTTTGTTTGCATAATTTTAGTTTATTTTTCTTTGTATTGGAAAGATTAGAAGAGTATGATTATGGGATTGAAAATTACAATAGGAAGTTAGGGGGCTTAATCTCTTATTCGAGCAAACTTAAGGGCGTAGTTTACCACTTTCGCGATTTATTATATGTAGGCAAGCTTTGGAAAGTAGATTCGAGTTGTTGTTATTGCCTTGTGATGAACTCAACAATTTGAAATACCTTGTTGAATTCACTCTTGTACATTTTTCTCCTACGAGAAATAAATAACCTATATGCAAGTTATAGGCTTATAGCTTCTCAATTTGTGATCCTATTACAAAAAAGTAATATCAAATTGCCAGTTCCTAACGTTGGGCACTTCCCGCCTTCAGTTTTTTGGATTGGCTGGATTCCTTCATAAACGACCATAAAAGTTGTTGCTCCTCCATCCCATGACTTCGAAATATGATTATTTGTGATCATGATGAGGTTCTAATTTAAGAAAGATAGAACAACGAACAGCCACCCAAGCACATTATTGAGTTTGATTTAGTCAATGATCAAGTGGAAGAATTGCGTGGATGGATTAGCTGACTTCCTTTGTTGAAAGAAAGCATTTCCACTCAACTTATATTGGTGTTATCTGAAATCTGGAGGATGAAGCAACATGGCAACTGTAGTTATGGGGAGAAATGGCAATATATTGTTCTAGGAGACATAATGAGGGCTTTATGTTTTATGTGTCACTCCCACAGGATTGTTTTTAAAGCGTGATTGTAAAATTCACATGAAATCCAGTACAAGATGATTGACCCAAGCAAGAATAATCAATTGATGGGGGTACGTCGTGTTGGATGTTGGTGTATGTTAAGGTAGGTGGCGTAGTGTTGGGTGGTAGGTGGCGTAGTGTTGGGTGCCTAGAGGGCTGTAGTGTTAAAGATGGCGTTATGACCCTCCAAATGTAGTGTTGTGCGGATCTGAGATAACAACCCCCATTCCGAAGAGATACTTATTCTGGTGTTTGGACAACAAGTAAGGGTTTAGGAGGAAGGGTGTAGGAAAATTTCATCCTATAGAAAAATGCAATCTGCCAAGCAGCAAAAAGATCATTATGTTTAATATTATGTTATATTGCTATCTTATGTTAATTCAACTTTGTTTTACCGTAACAAAATATTCTCAACAATGGTGTAAAGATAATTTGTCGCAACTACTATTTCATTAGGGAGAAAGCAAACACTTGGCTGAGGATTTATTTGTCGATGTTTTCTTCTCTTTCAAAAAGGGGATGGGCTATTGTAAGTTTTGAAACTGACTTAAGTTTAATATAAACCCGGTCTACACTAAACTTATTGTAGACCAGTGCTAGATTTCAAAAGTTAAGGTTTTTTTTAGCAAAAGTTAAATTTTTGCTCACCAAAAGTTAAGGTTTCTTTACCAAAAGTTAAGATTTTTTAATTAAAAGTTAAGTTTTTATAGTCAAAAGTTACGAGTTATGAATGAAAAGTTAGGTTTTTTTTAGCAAAAGTTAAGATTTTGTAATTAAAAGTTAGGTTTTGTAATCAAAAGTTAGTGTTATGAATGAAAAGTTAAGGTTTTTTAAGCAAAAGTTAAGATTTTATAAATAAAAGTTAAGGTTTAGCAATCAAAAGTTAAGTGTTTAAGAATGAAAAGTTAAGTGTTTAAGAATGAAAAGTTAAGAAGTTTTTAACAAAAGTTAAGATTTTCAACCGAAACTAATTCGAATTTAAGCTTAAGCTAAGCTAATCCGAATACAGAGAGACAATAGTTTAAAGAAGAATAATTTTACCAGAAGTACAAGAGAGAGAGAAAATTTCAACCAAAAGTTGAAACCTTACAATTTCTTTACTTTCCTCCATTTTTTTCCCCTCTCTCTCCTAAATCTCCATTGATGTAAAGCTTCATCAACTTCAACCATGTCGAAGATGAAGCATCTCCTTCGTAAGCTCCACATCGGTAACGACCATCACAACAATCAAACCCAACTTATCCCCATCTTCCTCCTCAAATCAACTCATTTCTCACAGTCATTATATCAAACACATAGTGAGCAACAATGTCACTTAATCCCTAGAAACACCTCCAACAACAACAACATCACAACACCATTCACCCCATTTTCAGTGACTTCTCTTCATTTTACCCTAACTCTCTCTCTTTAACATACATTCTTTCATTTTCTTTTGCTTTTGCGGTCTTCTCCTTCCTCGGTGCTCACAATGTGTTCGATTTCGTCAATTTTGAACTCGATTTGTACCTAAGCGTCGTCGGAGAAGACACCATCGGCGCCGGTGAATGTCGATTTCGATTTCCGACTTAAAAGTTTTCCGGCGAATGCAAGTGGCCGGTCCACACTAAAGGTAAGGTGGACCAGGTCCACGCAAGTCTTACTGTTGAAACTGTCATGCAAGTTGGTGAATAGGCAAAATCACCAAATATAAAAGATAACTTCTGACCAACTTACATGATCCAGCCATAAAGTCCATAACAGACACTATAATATACTTCCTCCGTTTCAAAATAAGTACCCCACTTTCCTAAAAAAGGTTCAAAATAGGTGACCCATTTCTGTATATGAAAACTTTTTTGCATTTTATTACATTTATGCCATTACTAATTCTTTCACTAATCTAATCTTATACTTCCTCCGTTTTTTTTACTTACATCATTTCTCATTTATGGAAGTTGCAAATTACTTGCATCATTTTCTTTTAGGGAAATACTTCCTCTCTACCTCTTTCCAATCACATGGATCCTCTTTCTCCCCTCCCTCTACCTCTCTCCTCTCCTTAATTCTTGTGCACATATTCAATAATGCAAGTATAAAAAAAGGAGGAAGTATCTAATCTGCCCGCCCCTCACCGTCTCCCTCCTCACCCACCCAACCCAAAACCACCACCACCCCCACCGACCCAGACCCACAACTCCACCTCCACCGGTTGTCGCCGGAAACACCTCCTTACACACTAGAACTCGCTGGAAATACCTCCTTATCCACCGGAATTCGCCAGAAACACCTCCTCACCCACCAGAACTCGCCGCAAACACCTCTCCACCCGCCGGAAACTCCTCTACACCCACTAGAATTCGAAGCAAACCCCTCTACACTTACCACAACCCGCCGAAAAGTCCTCCCCACCTGCCTCAATTCGCCGAAAACCCATACGTTTATGAGACATTGAGACATCCAAGGCAACGTAGTAATAGTGGATAATGACTTGCGACTCGCTTATGCTTTGCTATCAACGGCCATTGGCGTTGGCTCCTGTGTAAATGACATTTTCTGCACAAAGTAGACAACAGTTAGTTAGACACGCATTAACATATACTGCAGAAGGAGGGATCTAAGTTAATATAGACGAATAGGCATGTGTTATTCTTACTTCTGATCTGAATTGATCTGATTTATTCATCTTTGCAAAGATGTTGCCATAAAATTGTGCATCTCTCTTGTTATATTCTCTAACCTTCTCCTTCAAAACCCTTTACTCCATCTTCACCTCCCTGAGACAGACAATAGAAATGTTGAATACAAATAAACTCGCAAAATGTTTATCCACTAGTATGTCAATCCTAACATCTAATCATGTAAATCAGCAGATCTGCCAAAATAAGATGAGACGCTCTTCTTTTCACGGCGAATACCTTTCCTAAACACCAGTTGAGCTCATGAGATTGGAATTGCTGTTACATCATTTGTACTAACCTCTATAAGTCTTTAACATATTGGCCTTTCAAAGCAAACTACTAAGACAAAGGAACTTATCTGTTAATCTGGCTTGTATATATATATACCCCATATCAAACAATGAATCTCAACAGAACCTAAATCTATTGCATTTGGGAGAGACACAAAATGAATACCTGTTATCTGGGTCAATCTCAAGTGCCTTCTTGATATCCATCTCTGCCAAATCCAAATCAACAAGTTGTACGTATGCCTGTGCCCTTCTGTAGAATGCCTTCACGTTGTTACTGTCGAGTTCGAGCACTTTGGTGCAAAGCTTTTCAGCCTGCTTGTAGTCCTTCAGTTTCAGTTTAGAGGCAGCATTGTTAAGGTTACATGTAATTTTCAGAGCCTTCGCTTGTTTCTTTTCATCTTCACTGAATGTCGAATCAAACTCGATGAACTTCACCGCCTGCCAAAGAAGAGAGCCTAAATAAAGTGGATTGTAAATCTAAACGAAGCTCAATGGGTATGCCTCACCAAAGCATACCTTTTCATAACGTTTTGATGCCCTTTCATATTTTCCAGCTTTAAACAATGTATTTCCTTCTTCTTTTTTCTTGGACGCAGCCTCAACCTTTTCAGAGGTGTTCATGTCCCATGACTCTTTCTCCTGAAGAAGGTACAACCATAGTTCAGAACTCAAATCACGTTATTGTCCCAAACGATAATGGTTACTTCTTATCACATCCTAAACAGCCCCACGCACCTTGGTAAATGAAGTCATCTCAACTTCATAATATACTGTTGCATTGGCAGGTATAGTAGCCAGCTCTTGCTGGGATTCTGATGCGCCAAATGCATACTCTGGTTGAACGGTTAGCAGCGCAACCTCGCCTTTCTTCATTGTCTTAACAGCTCTGTCTAAGCCATCAATCACTTGCTCTACAAAGAAAAATGCAAGCATATAATCAAATATAAGCCAACATAAATGGAAAAGTGATCGAATCAGTTGGCAGGAGACTGAGCTTAAAGTTACCTTCATCTACTTTGAACTCAAAAGGAGGCTCCTCATCATATCCTTTGTTCACAAAGATTGTGCCATCTTGCAGCTTACCAATCAGTTTCACTGGTAGATGGAAGACAACGTGGTAAACAATGTGATCATGTATATTGATAAAAAATCAAGGTAGAGATTTTGAATGTTTTGAATGTGCACTTGCCTTGAACAACGGCTCCATCATTCGGCCGTTCGTAACCTTCTCCTTCTTTGAGGATCTTCTTGAGTACCTTCTTGTCATTGGTTACCTCTGACACAATTTTCCATGAAACCAGCTCCAAGGTAATCTGAAGGGTCGCCTCTGGTGGCACAGCAGCTTCTTCACCACCTGCCGGTCTGCCACTGTACCCGAAAGCATCTGCAGTGTGAAGTGGAAGAACAGATACAAGTTAAAATCATGTATACAAGATGCAATCAATAATATTTTAGCATTGTGATCATTGGTATAAGAGTGAACTTACATTGTGGTTTCACTGTCAAAATCACCTTTTCTCCCTTTTTCATTGTCTTCACAGCTTTCGCCAATGCAGGACAGAAATAACCTATGCAACAGTATATATATAAGATCAAGAATTAAACAAAAATGTCATATGAAACATGAACAAGTATTAATCTATAGTGGCTTGAACCAACCATCTTTAACAGTAAACTCCACTCCATCAGACTTAGAAACTAATGTTCCATCCTCAAGTCAGGCCTCGTATTTGACTGCAAGAAGTTAAAACCAAAAAAAACTTTAGATCGCTACAATTAATAGTTTTAAGTACAATAAGAATCGAAGCTCAGATCGCTCAAGGTTACCTAAAGCTTCATCAAGATCTTTCGGATTCTGCCACCCATCGCCTTTGGTAAGTACTTTCTTAAATATCCCCCCATCGTTGCATATATCCTCTTCACTAGTCCAAGAAAGCAACTCTACTTCAAATTGCAGAGTTGCATTTGGAGGGATAGTGGGAGGAGAGCCAGATGCTCCATATGCCATCTCCGGGGGTATTGTAAAAAGCGCCAATTCTCCTTTCTTCATGGTCTTGATACCTTCGTCCCATCCCTTTATCACTTGTCCTGTCGTGGAGATGCCGATGAGTCAGTAAGGTGTTCATTCACCAATATTAGGTAAATTAGTAGGAGCATGTTCTGTATAGTCCAATATAGTTAAGGAAACAGCACACAAAGGATAATAACTGTTTTCAGTGGATGCACAATGATATTTTTACAGAGAAATGAAATCTATAGGCTGTCGATAAAGAAAGGATATATCGGAAATTAAATCAATTCAAACAAAATTTTACAATTTATATAGGAAATTAAATCACATGGCAAACTAAACTTACTAGAATTTCGACTTCCAACATTCAACTAAACAATACCTGAGAAGATACTATTTGACACAACTATCTGATCAAGTATGATGCAATCCACTGACTAAATATTATCTGCTGCTAATTATATTAGATTACTGAAAAAAAAATAGATTACCTTGGCCGAGCTTAAACTTGAATGGAATGCCTCGGTCTCGACTCGAATCAAATTGAGTCCCATCCAGCAATGTTCCAACATAGTGAACTGAAAAAGGTCATCAAATATTGGATCAACGATCAACAACTTAGTTTTGTTCAAACTTAACAAATATAATCATTAATCTTGACTTCACTATCGAGTATCAATTAATTAGTCCTTTCACTCCTTTAATATCATTACATCAGTAACAAACCTCTGTTTTCACATTTTATGCACCTTTAATATCACTACATCAGTAACAATCCTCTGTTTTCACATTTATGCAAATTTCTGTTGTCGTACATCAAAAGTTCATTAAAACGAAGCTACATCCGGAATCACCGAATTAGTTTTACTTAAAAGATTCATCCACCTCAGAAATTCGAGCCAAAATATTGCAGCTGAAAATTTTCTAAAAATCGTAACTCACAAAAACCTTGGACCAAAACGTGTAACAGTATAAACAAAATTCTAGCCTGTTTTACTTGAAATATCTTATCAATATCAAATAAAACAAATCAAAAAGATGATCATCAGACATACGATTATGAAATACAGAAATCAAAGAATAATACCTTCAACTTCATCGCCAATAGAAGGATTCTCCCAACCTTGACCTTCCGAAAGAAGCTTCTTCTTCACACCAGTGTTATCAATCTCCTTCTCCTCTCCAACCTTCAACACTGGCTGATCAACTTCTTCGTCGTCAGCGAAATCGTTGTTCTCCATTTCGATGTCGTCTTCAACTGGAGCTGAGCTCGTCGGATATTCAAAATCTTCCTCCATTTGTTGAATCAAACAATCTCAAGAGTTTCAAAACAAGAGAGAAAATATTATGGAATTGTTTAGAAATTGGAATAACGAGTTAATTTGGAAATTTGCAGGTGCGCAGCAGTGGTGGATGAGAGGGAATATATAGGAGAGAGAGAATCTAGAGAGTTCGGAAATGGCGAAAATGTTGATGAGGAGGAAGAATGAAGATGGTTCCAGAATATTGTGTAACTGAATTTTATTTATATTTTTGACATATATATTTATAATTGATGGTGATGTGATTAGGCGGCATTTTATGTAACGGTATAATTAAATTGACATGAAGGGCTAAGTAGAAAACCCGCCAAAGATTTAGCTTTAGGCATAGTGTTGGGCACGCACAGCCCAATACTAGAACGGGCCGAGACAATTCTTTTACACTTAAGAATGAGTTTGTGGAGAATGTACAACCCATTTTGTTTTTTGTGTCGTTTTAGCTCATGTTTTGTGTCTTCCAAAGTACCAAGGTTTTCTTTCTATCTCTTCAATTATATGGTTCTAACTTTTTTTTTTGTCTCTACTTCTCTGTTACCAAAAAAATTCTTAGGATTTCGTGAAAAAGAAAGTGTTGCAATTAATTGAATATGGAGGTATATATATTAAAAAGCGTAGGTAATTTCTGCAGTAATCCTTCATATGTCACTATCACTGCTTCAACAGAACTTTATCCATGCCATTCTCCAGCTTGTATTGCAAGAGACCGCCTAATTATAATGATACAATTAGGCAGGCCTAATAGCTCACCCGCTCTCTCCTTCCTAGACCGACGCTTATTATTGCTGCGTTAATTTACTTTCTTTTGGCACCAGTTTAATTTCTCTTGGCATCAGGTTAATTTCTTTTGTAGCCATTTTATTTCTTTTAGCACCAGTTTAACTAAAAATGAGGAAGATGACGTGTTGAATGAGAATAGAGATGATAGTTGGGTTAATATTCTTTGGGCCTTGTAAATTTATTTGGGACTGAGCTGCCTAATTTTAACAATTAAAATTAAGCAGTCTTTTTGGATAATTATATATTAAAAAGAACTAAATTTATACCCGTGTAAAAGTGCATGGGATGCCAATGGTTATCTCTAGAATATTCAATTTATAAGTTATTTGGATATTAATAGTTTAACCCAATTAATCAAAGCTAAAACAAATTATAATTATTTGAGAAACTTTAATCTTAAACTAAACAAAAGTCCATGTGTATTGGCCGGTACATTTCAAACTTATTGTTCTATTATGTTATTTCCTGTTTTGCTGATGTAGTCACATAAAAGTTATAAAAACTTTGTTTAAATGTCTATTCAATAATATTTAATTATTACCCATCAGACCCTCACATGCACATTGTTCTAACTTGTATTTTTTCAGTTTTCAACCTTGTTTTGAAAGTTCTATTTAAGAAATATATCCAATACAATATGCATAAACATAATTATAAGCAAAGTGCTCCCTCCATTTTTGATTCTATTTATAAGCACGAGGAGTAACAAGAAAATTTTGAGAGGGTAATATTATATATTATAATATTTGTAATCTACTTTTGTCAAAATAAAAGTAAGAAAAAGTGAGCTTGCGATGGACTGTGTGGTTCATAGTGGCCCATGTAAAAAAAATTGTATAGTAAATATGTGATTCTTGGAGGGTAAAATGAAGAATAAAATCGCTCCAGATAGAAAAAATTCAAATTATGAACAACTTTTAGAAGGGGTTAAATAGGAATGCACAAGAAACAAAAATAAACTGTGTGAATACAATCATATGAGAATTTTTTGCTCTAATCTAAGTAAGTCCACTTTGTAGAAATTCATAAGATTAATGCTCGTACTTATGATTAATACATATCAAAGTGATACCCCTAATATATATGTCTAGCTAGTATTCTAACGCGTATATTTTTTCAAACTCATTGTTGTAACTCGTTACACTTTTTTTAGATGAATAAATTAAACTAAAAAATACAGGGTTCTTCCATCCTAACTTCTAAGAATTTTATTTTTGGGTCTGTTCCATAGTATTTAAATACTTAGCTCCGCAAACAAAAGGTACTTCCTCCCGTTGTCACCGAATTTAAATGGGACTTCGACTAATAGGAATAAAGTGGACGACTATATAGTAATTCTGTAGTGGATAATTGCAGTTGATGATGAACAAGACTAAAATCAATTTTGATTGCTACATTTTGTGTAGTTGACTATTTTTCTTTAATCATCTTTCATATGTCATTCTCATTTTCACTTAACATCTTTTGTATGATAATATCTCACAATGATAAATATGGAATGATTTGTATAATTTTTGTGCTTGAATATTAATATAATGTTTAACAAATGTGTAGACATCTCCATTACCTTTATCCTCAATCCAAAAGCTGCTGAACGACAAACCGGAGAGTTAGAGACCTTATTTTCAGCTTTCTCCTTCTTCTATTCTAATGTCTTCATATGAGTCTATTATTATTCTAGGCTATCCTAGCCCGGGAATGGAGCGAAAGAAAGAGCAATTGAAGAATCAGATGCGGCTGAATGACGAAGGAAAGGAACGACATGGAAATGTACAACAACTTGGACGCGATAGATGAGCTAAGGGAAGCCTTAAGCGGTCACAGAGGCAGTGTTAACTGAGACTTGATCATAGAAGGAGGGGATGCTGGTGAGCTGCTCAATAAGACTTATTCTATTCAACTTTGAAAATCCCCCTTTAGGGTAGGGATTTTAGCAAATCTTGGAAAGGGTCGTCCCAAGTTGCAAAGCCCGGAACTCAACTTAGCAATCCTTAAGCTTCGTTACACAATGATAATCATCTAAAAAAGGGGATTAAATTAGGAAAATTTGTGAATAACCACCTGCACGATGCACCTATTTCAAAATAACCACCCCATTTTTGTTTGTGTTTAAATAACCACCTCTCATTTCCTTAACTTTTTCAAATACCCACATGTTAACGGAATTTTCTAACGCCGTTAAGTGTGATGCCCAAATTCTTACTAAATTATCCTAACTCCCTCCAAAATTTCACTAATTACCTTACTAATCTATAATTTGACTGGTCAAATCATGATTAACATTTTAAAAATCTTTCTTTTATTCAATTTTACAATTTTTTTAACTATATATTTTTGATATATGACACGGTAATGGACACAAATTTCGAGACAATATTTAATCGCGTTTTTAATATTCAACACGACGTTTTTTCGAAAAACGGACACCACCGTATGCCCTTCTGTGGGCACGAATTTTGAGATTCCCTACGAAACGAGTACCTACAAGCCGAGTTTATTTGTGTCCATTACCGTGTCATATATAAAAAATATATAATTTTAAAAATTGTATAATTGAATAAAAAAATATTTTTAAAATGTTAATCATGATTCGGTGTCCGTTTTTCGAAAAAACTTTGTATTCCGTCTGAAAAAAGCGTCTCGAAGTCAATGCCCGAAAAGACGTCTTGTAGGTACTCGTTTCGTAGGGAATCTCAAAATTCGTGACGATAAAGGGCGTACGGTGGTGTCCGTTTTTCGAAAAAACGTCGTCTTGAGTATTAAAAACGCGATTAAATATTTTCTCGAAATTTGTGTCCATTACCGTGTCATATATCAAAAATATATAGTTTAAAAAATTGTAAAATTGAATAAAAAAAGATTTTTAAAATATTAATCATGATTTGACCAGTCAAATTATAGATTAGTAAGGTAATTAGTGAAATTTTGGAGGGAGTTAAAAAAGTTGAGCCCTAAAACTAACGGTGTTAAGATTTTCCGTTAAGAGGTGGGTATTTCAAAACGTGAACATAAGTAGAGGTGGTTATTTAAATGCAAAACAATTTGGGGTGGTTATTTTGAAATTGGTGTATCTGACAGGTGGTTATTCACAATTTATCCTTAAAATTATAAACCATTCATGAGCAACATTTTTCCAAGCTAGTTACGGTATTCAATTTTGGCAATGTCATGATAATGCAATGGCATTAGCTAAAATAAATTCAAATTAAGGTAAATAAAGGCTAAAAATACTTTTTCGGGACAAGATTTTTTTAATCACTAAATTATCGTGAAAATGGCAAATTCAATTTGACTATAAGTGTTAGACCGCGTGAAACAAGAATTGCATGCAAGAAGTTTGTTACTAAACTTCTTTTCCAATATCTCAAAATAAAATGCAAAGTAAATTTAGGAAAAATTGACTGGAATAAATCCCAACTATAATTGTTCCGCTCAAAATAATCCCAACTATGAGTTATTCTCAAATAATTCAAACTATTAGGCGCACCTCCTCAAAATAATTCAAACTCTTAGTTCTACTATGTATAGTAATCCTAAAAATGAATCTTTGAAGGCAAGATAAAAAAAAGTTCGGATTATTTCAACGAAGTTACCCCTATTACTTTAGATTATTCTAGAATAACTCATAGTTGGGATCATTTTGAGTGGATCGGACATAGTTGGAATTATTGCAGTTAATTTGTCCTAATCTTTATTGCCGAGCCAATCCACCGAAAACTATTGAAAAGAACAGTGAAAAGTACCACATATTCTCTTAACAGATGAAGCAAATGCATGCAAAAATAGATGAAAAGAAATAAACAA
This sequence comes from Patellifolia procumbens, assembly GCA_947645195.1. NCBI lineage: Eukaryota > Viridiplantae > Streptophyta > Magnoliopsida > Caryophyllales > Amaranthaceae > Patellifolia > Patellifolia procumbens. The sequence continues at coordinate 3,203,680 of CANSGD010001541.1, forward strand.
CATATCATAAACTCATAATTCATGAATTACATCAAACAATTATAAAAAGGACAAATGCCAACCATGAGCACTCTTAGCCTTACCTTTTGATACTGATACCAGTTTATTAGAAACACAATCTCTAAAGTGTTTAATTAACAATGATATCTAGCCTTAGCCAAGCGCAATTTGTTTTCCAAAATATTCATTTTTTCCTGATATTCTTCTGGAACCTTCAAGGTTGTAGTGTCTTCATCTTGAATCCAACCAAACATATCAGATAAAGGATTAGCCAAACTCTTATGAGGGTAATCTTCAATGCAATAGTTCCAAACAGTATCACCCCCATCTAAGTCCCTCAACACTTCCCACAAACAACTATTACATTGAAACCCTGCCCCAAAGCCAACCATCAAAACCCGATCTCTTTTTTTTAGCCTTTTTTTGGCCTCCATATATCCTAATACATACCATAAGCTACACGCTGATGTGTTTCCGAACCGATGAAGAGTCATTCTTGCTGGCTCGATATCGTACTCCTTTAACTTAAGTTTATCTTGTAAGCCATCGATAACCGCCTTTCCCCCAGTATGAAAGCAAAAATGTTGTACCCCTATCTTAAAATTTATAATTGGTTTGTTATTTTGTTCCCATTTCCTTGTGCAAAGCTGCTTCATATGTTCCCAAATATATTTCCGGACCACAACTACCAAAGCAAATCGAACCACTTCCTTTATAGGTAGAACTTTGGGGGCTAACTCTTTAAAATTATCAGTCAAACACCGGTGGCGGCTCTAGGGAGGCATTTATCAAGGTGGAAACCCATCCTCCCAGTAGAATCCTCTGTTTGCATACAACATCCATATGACTCATCTATAGCCCCATGATGTGTCCGTACAAGACACTTGAGCTTCAACATAGCCTTCTTTCTTAGGAACCACTTGTTCGTCAAGAGAATAGCACTCCCATCCGACCTAAAAAAAGAGTTAGATAAGATCATGGATCTATCATTACCCGCATACCAATTTGGGCTTAGGGATTCCGATGTTATGACCAATGCATAACGATCTTTTTCAAGCTTAAATTCATTTTGGACAATGCTTATTGATGTTATACTAGCACTACACCCCATCCCACTAAGGTTGTATACCTTAATGTCATCCTTCATCTTGTAATGATTTACTATCCTTGAGGCTAACGATGGTACGGGCGCAAAAATTGACACATTAACGACTAATACATTAATATCTTGTGCCAAAATTCCAGATCTATAGAAGAGCTTCGTAATAGTATCATGGAAAAAATCGTCCATCTTATCGAGGCTGTCATCAAGTGTTGGTCTTTCTTTACGACCCATGAGGATGTTGCGTGATGAGTAGGTTTCCTCCCCAAACCCCGCACTAACGCTGGCCTTGAGGAGGAATTTGTATTCGTCGAGGCCCAAACTTTTGTTTCGAAGTATGATCTCGGCGGACATTTTGGTGCTTACTTTACGGTCATCATGGGGCTTAAAGCATTCATAAGCAAGTAAGTAACAATTCTGGTGTCTTTTTATATGGGTCCATTTGAGGAGGTGGAAGAAGAAATAAAGAGAGAAGAACAAAAGTGTTAAGATCAAGAACGCCACTTCTGAATTTGACATAAATATTTTTTGTTTCCTTTGATCGATTGGAGGCACCCAAAAGAAAAAAAAAGAACACATATAAATAGAAGATGTGAATTTTAGATCCAAAACTTTTATAGAAACATTGACAACGGCACACAAAATCAATAATTAATAAATCAATAAATATATAGTCCCTGCGTTTCTTTTTGTTTGTCAAATGCCAACAAAGATAATATTAGTAACATGTGGGTAGGGGCAACAAGGAGTTCACTTATCTCATAGTAAATATGGTGATTAAGGTAGGTGAGTGAATATTATTGTAAGATATATGTAAGAGTTGAGACCAAAGAGTGATAAAGCAGGTGTAGATGGGTAATATAATTTTTCCATATAGAAAAAGATGAAAGTAGGACAAACAAAAGAAATCGAAAGGTAGGACAAACAAAAAGAAACGGATGGAGTATAAAATAAGCTTTTTTCGGGATCATTTGGCGCACCACATAGCCATCGTACAAAGTATTTTTAATATTATATTTTTATATTTAAATTAAGATAAATAGAGTTTTCGATAAATAATAGATGTGTTTGATAGTTAATAAACTACAAAGATTATTATAATGTAAAAACCAATAATAACTTTAGTTACCCAACTCAAAATATTATAATTGTTATATTTTCGTACGCAGCTCGAAATATATTACACCCTCCGTTCTCTTTTGTTCTTCCTACTTTGACTTTTTTCCTCTATTAATGAGATTCCATATAGGAAGAATAAAAGAGAACGAAAGGAATATAATAAGACCCATTTTGATATACTTATCTTATACTTCCTCAGTTTTTCTTAATAGCAATATTTTGCAATTTAGGGGGTGTTTTTATTTAATTGGGACACTTTTCCCTTTTTACTATAGATGGTAGGTTGACCCACCTAATTCTTGCACTTCTCTCATAACTTCTTTTTTTGCTTCTCTCTTACTTTTTCACTTTTTTCTTATTTTTCCATCTTTCTCTCTTACTTTTGCACTTTTTCATTGGTCGGCGTGAAAAATCAAACGTCCTTATTTAAAAAAATGGAGGGAGTAATTCAGTAGCTTTACTCATTAATAAAGAAATTAGGTATCAAATTGAGACATAAATGCTAAAATTCTAACATATTGAATAAGGGTCTGTCCTTCCCAGATTATTTTTACCTCAATTAGTTCACAATACTTTTACTCCCACAATTCTCTATTCTTTGTAGTTCATTTTTTTCCTAAAGTTCAATTTAGTTTAATTGTTTTCAAACGAAGAGAACAGATCCTAACTATTTTGTCAATTTTTTCCAGTTCATTTTCGTTTTGTTTGAACATAAATTTTACCTTATTTCTAATGGTTTGTTTATATTTCATTTTCACATATATTTTATGTTATTTTGTCCTTTCTTTCATGTCATTTCAGTTTTATATTATTGTCCATTTCGCATTTATTTCATGTCATTTAAGTTACGTTTTGATGTCATTTTGGCATTTTATTTTTTTCATTTCAGTTTTGTTTTGACGTCATTTAGCCTTTTATTTTACGTCCTTTCAGTTATGATTTGATGTGATTTTGGCATTTGTTTTATGTCATTTTAATTTTGTTTTTTACGCCATATTGTAGTTTATATCGTGTCATTTCAGTTTATTTTGGGTATTTGTTATATATTGCTTTATTTATGTTTTATTATCATTTTAAAATTTTATTATTTGTTATTCGAGTCATATTTTGATATCCAATTCTCCTTTTTCATCTCATTTTAGTTTTGTTTTTATTACATCTTGGCATATATTTCATGTAATTATGGCATTATAAGCTATATTTTGATGTCATTTTTACATTTGTTTCATGTTACTACCTCCGTTTTTTTATTAATATGCATGTTTGCTTTTGCGCGCGGACCAAGGAAAAAGTGTAAAAGTAAGAGAGAAGATTAGTAAAAGTAAGGAAAAAGTGAAAAAAAGTAGAGAGGAGGAAAAAAAAGTAGGAAAGAAGTGTAATAATTAGGTGGATCAACCTTCCATTTATGGGAAAAGCTAGAAAGGTGCATATTAAAAAAACATCCCAAAATGGTATAACATGCATATTAAAAAAAACGAAGGGAGTATTAAAATATTGTTTTGAGATGTCACTTTGGCCTTAATTTCATGTCCATTTAGATTCATTTTCATGTCATTTGTCATCTATTTTCATATCCACCTTGATATATTTGGTGTCATTTCATTAACTTTGTCATATTATTTCTTGATTGGGGTATCATCATATCATTTTAAACGACATAACTCTAATTTCAATATATTTTTTTGTTTATCGTGTATCGTTTTTATTATATATTCAATGTCAATTCTCATGCTCATATATTTTTTTAAATTTTAATGTACTTTTATCACTAATTTCATGTCTTTTTAGTATCTATTTTCATACCACACCATTTTCTCCTCCGTTTCTCGCTCCTCCAAAATCGGCAAATTTTTGTTCCTCATTTTCACCTTATATTCCAAGGTAACATCATAATTGTAGGAATATAAATGTACTTAGTGGAATTTCAAGTATCATATACTTAATATCTAAACCCAAGAGCAACATGCCTATAAATCAATATGAATCAAATATAATATAAAATCATACCTTCAGTGCGTGATTACACAAAAGAAATATATACTAACTTCAGATGGAGATCTTTTAAGAACGTCAAGTGTACTTGTTCCACTATTGTTGGTGCACAAGCAACAACCGAATCACGACGTATGCTAGTACGGAATAGGGGTAAAAATCACTCCTTACTTTTCTGGCTTGGGAGGACCGAAAATGAGAGGAAGAGGAAGTGAATAGAGATCCTCAAAAACGATTTTTAAAAAAATGAAAAAGATAATCATCAAAAAGTGTACTTCTCCTTATGTATCTACTATCTCATATATAATTACATAGTATGAGGTTTCATTAAACTCATAATGTCACACATTATGAGACTTAATCACCATCCATCTTTTACTCCATAACCTTCCACCTTCCGTCCATAACCTCCCTTTAATCCATATGTTACTACTTGTGTGATCTTGATAAGCACTTTATTGTGCTTAATCATGCTTCATTTTTAGTGTCATTGCATGTAGAATAGAGAATTTTAATCTTTCATTGCATGGGTTTTGATGACTATGATTCAAATTGTCATTTCACTACTCGTTTAGTTGTTTTATATGATTTTCAGGCTAACTAACAGGTATTTGGAGCGTTTTGGTCTTTGGAGACCTTTGGGTCGAGGCATAGCCATTGAGAAGCATGGGAGCAGGTCTACACGGTCGTGTGGCTTTTGGCACGGCCGTGTACCCTATCGTTCATGGAAGCAGTAGAAGCCTTGGTTGGAGACTGATTGGGCATTTTTAGGAGGACACGACCTAGGTTTTGACACGGCCGTGTAGCATTTATTCCCTATGATTAGTTTGTAAACTGATTCCTGCTGAAGATTGAAGACCAGGTCTACACGGTCGTGTTGTGTTGGACACGACAGTGTAGTTATTTTTCTACCGTGGCAGTAACTATTAAAGATGCTGAGGAGTTTTGAAAGTCAGGTCTACACGGCCGTGTCGTATTGGACACGACCGTGTAGTTATTTTTCCACAGAGGCAGTAACTCTTGAAGAACGCTGAGGAGTTTTGTAGAACAGGACTACACGGCCGTGTCGTTTTTGGCACGACCGTGTCGACCTGATATTTTGGTTTTGGCCCCGTTTTTCCTTCTTAGTTTAATGAACCATATAAATATTGTAGCGTTTTTTGTCGAAGGATGATCTCATATTTTAGAACCTAATTACTTTGCTTCAGTCTCTAAACTCTCGCAAGCTCTTATTTTATTCATTATTGCAACTTTGAAGATCGAATCATTCATTCAATCCAAGTATATTTATTTTAATCTCTTCTCTTTACTTTAATTGTTTTGTTAATCATGTTTAATTTCATTGATCTCTTTTGCTTAGAATCCATGATTAGTGAGTAGTTCATTATTTAGGGTTTGGGCGAAAGTATGAATTAAGGGCTTAATGTAGGTTGTTAATGCTTTTTATGATTCAATTTGATGTTTATGCATTGAATTTGGTGTTTTGACACCCTAGGATAGATCTTGATCACATTTATGCTAGGGCACTTAGGGTTCTATTGTTCTTAATCGAATTTCGATCCCTTTTGTCATTCCCATGTTTCGACGTAATTTCTAGGCCAAGGGATTGGGTAGGAATTAAGGGGGTCCTTTAATTAGGGGTTTTCCGATCTCATTGAATCTTTTCATCAATTGACCAAAGAACAATCGAGAGAGGATTTGGTTGATTGATTAATCGATTACTCTTGAGGACCATTCGAGAGAGGACTCAAGTATTTTAGAGGGAGACTTAACCCTGTATTTTCATCGTTCTGAATCGCTGTAGTGTTAATTTTCGTCGTCTAGCCCAAGTTCATACGAGTAGCCCGAACTCTAGTGTTTTCCTTATTATATTACATCTCTTACTTGATTATTAGTTGTTATTCTTTAGTTAGTTTATAGTTGGTAACTATTCAATCTTATACCCCCAAAAACCCTCCACTTAGGTAGTTTCGGACTTAGTAGACCTTAGTCAATCCCATTTTCCTTGTGGTTCGACCCTTGACTTGTCATTACTACGCTCATAGTAGTTGCTTGTTAGGATTATAAGTATTGTTTGCTAAGCGTTTCTTAGTGCCTTAACGACACACTAAAAATCTCTTATCAGATCTCATAGGAGCCAATGATACTAATAGTAGGTCCAATCTTATTGTCCAATCAAACCGTAATTAGTTTCTAGCAAAACGTAACGGTCACCTAATATTAGTGAATATATTATCTCCATAACATGTCCAATTTATACTTAGATTAATACACTTGATCGAGGACAAAATCCTTCAATACTAATTTCCTTTTTATTCTACTCTCTTTTTAAATTATAAATCCATTTACTCTGAATTTATATTGAGCTTGGTAGCCAACTTTCGGTTTAGTTACATCAATATTTGGATTATACTGAATTTAGTTGGTGTATGGGGTCTGCCTAGCAGACCGCCAGGTGGCAGTAGACCCAATGGTCCTGCCACTCCACGTCAGAGCACCAGGATCAGAGCAGACCTCTTCAGGCAGACTGCTCCGAATATAACCTCTGGGCAGGAGATTAATGAAGGCCTTGTTCACCTTGGCCCACTTCCAAAGAGGCCCACTTACTTTGCTAGGTCAGTTACAAGTCCATATCTCATATAAATACCCATGCCCATGCATGGGTAAGGTACGTTCCATCAAACACTCACAAAATACTTTCACTTGATACTCGTTTTCTCTCTACTAGAGATCTTATGCTCAACTTTGACTGACTTAGGCATCGGAGAGACGATCCTCGGAACCACCCCCGAGGTTTCTCCTCGTTTTGCAGGTAACCACCACCACGAAGGACGCTTGGGAGCCACATTCCACCAAGTACCCACCCCCACATACACTGTAGCTGTCTTGGACAGAAACAATTTGGCGCTAGAAGGAGGGGAAGAGTAGAAAAGCCCAATCTACAACTTCGCAATGATGGCTCCTTACTCAACAACATCCGATTCCCATAGCTCAGAGGAAGAAAGCTATTCTCCACGAAGAGAAACGACCGTCAGGTCAACTGGAAGGGGTAGTACTGCTACCCAAACCCGAGAAACTAGGCACACCCAGCAGCCAAACAGCTCAGTGGTCATGCCCACACCTGAACAACTCCAAGCAGCCATCAATGTACTGCAATCTGCTCAGCAGTATATGCAGAATGTTGAAGGCCAAACCTCCCAAAGGAGGAAAAGAACTAGAACCCACGATTCAGTTCGAAGACATCTGCGGCTGTCATCTGAAGAGGAGACAGCCACAACAGAACCCTGTGTGGGGTATAACAAGAGAGCCATCACTCCCACCCCAACGTCAGAGTATGGCCTATCTAGCCACTCTGGTCCTGGGTACATTATGAGGGGTTGGCAAGAAGATGAATGGAACACTGAGGTGATGCAAGAGGAACACCCCAACCTTTTCAATGAACTTACACCCACAGGGTATACGGCAGGCTCAAGCTAGAAATCTGTCCACAGAGGAAACCCAGGAGGCGTACGGCGCAAAACCATGCGTAACACAAGAGCTGAAGAGGCCCTGTCTGTGCCTAGGGGCAGACCCATCAGAAGGCATGTCAGCCAGAGATCGGGGACAATAGCAGAGGAAGGCTCCGGTGACAATGGAGCCTCCACAAATCTCAGGGGAATCATATCCCACAGGGTTGGTTCTAGGCCCACTCTGGTCTCACCAGCAGAAGATATTAGGTCTCTTTCCAAATCTCCCTTCACACCTGAAATCATTGCAGCCAGAGTGTTGATAGGCTTTAGTCGTATCACCTAATCAAAAATAAACCTACGGACCTCTAACTAGGTAGTCAGTGGAAGCAGGGTCGAATCCACAGGGAGACAGAGTTTCTAAATCAATATTCAACCGATTCAGCTACTCCAGATGAAATCAGGGAAGAAATAATTAAACTAAAGAATAGACTACAGAAGACGGAATAAATTGAGGATTAAACTATGGAATAAAAGTCTAGGGTATTAGGTCGGTCCACCATGCTTATACCAATCAAATAGGGTCAACTACTACCAAAACCTAAGTCAAGAGTCGGGGGATTAGAGCCTATGTTGAGCTATGGTTAAGACTCAACGCTCATAGTTCAACATACGCCGCATGTTCACTAACGTAATCAGAACTACTGACGTGTCCTAGGCCTCTAGTCGTAAGACGGATCTGTGCAAACAACTATTAACCACAAGCAACCAACGAAACTGCGCAATAACGTTAATTACTCAATAAAGAACAAACCACATCACAATCACCCTAATCAAACCCTAGAAATCAATAAGAGTCTAAATCACAATCATGGTATAAACATGGCTTTCCTATCTAACACCCTAGAAAGAGACTACTCACTCATAATCGAATTAACTACAACAAAACTAATATGAAACCCTAACAATTGCATCATGAACGATTAAATAATAAACTAAGCAATCAAAGTAATTAAAGAGATAAAGAGTAGAGAAGAGTACCAATTGACGGAAAGCAGGAACTTTTATTGAAATCGAAATAGGTTTGATCACCTCTAAATTAATCTAAAGTGTTTGAATTGAACTAAGAACAATGAAGAATAAAACTAAGATAAACCTAATGAAAGATGAATCAAAGATGTAAAATAAAGATGTCCCTAAAAAAATGAGGAAAACGGTACTTATAATACCCCTCAAGTCTAATAAAAAAAAGGAAACAAAACTCGAAATCCGCGACAAATGCACCAGACCCGATCGGGCCCGAGCACAGTACCCGATCGGGTCGACGTACAAAGTCTTCAATCTGCGCTCCTGGGCCTTCGTATAGTAGCAGCGAAGCAGCAATCCAAGTTTTACGGCCCACCCGATCGGGCCGTGGGCAGCCACCCGATCGGGCCAGGCGACAAACGAGCCTAGCATGTTCGCCTCACAAGCAGCGTCACAACAAGAGCTATGAGCATCCCACCCGATCGGGTCGGGCGATGAACACCCGATCGGGCCTGGATACATGATATTCGCCCGATTCGATCGGGCAATGCTTGCCCGATCGGGTCCGCAACTTTCATACCCGATCATAAATACTTCGCCCGATCGGGCCATTTCTGCCCGATCAAAGCACGGAAACCTCCTTTTTGACTCTTTGGCTCTCTATTCTTCACGTTTAGAGGTCTTGGGGCCTCCTAAACTACCCATAGAGCTCGTGAGCCTTCCTACTTGCCTCGTAACATCTCGTAAAGTTGTGGTTGCTTCCAAATGGCTCGGGAATAAGGAGAAAACTCCTAAAACCTGCAATTCAACACTAAAATACAAAACCACAACTATATACGAAAGTTAGCACAAAATAGCTCCCAAGAGCTCCAATGACGCACAAATTAGCTTGTAAATAAGGGAGAAAACTCTATATAAATATGTGATATCAAGTGTCGAAGGCTAAGCTCCCACTAAATCTCAAGTTTGAAGAGGAGGGGGAGCCACAGGAACATGTGGTAGCTTTTGAAACCACATGGAGCTAGGAAATTACAATGAGGCCACTTGGTGCAGACACTTCCCTGCCACTCTGGCAGGGATAGCTCAGAGTTGGTTCAGAACTATCCCCCAGGGAACAATAGCCACCTTTGATGAACTGAAGAAGAAATTCAAAGAGCACTTTGTCAGTGGAAGCAGGAGAAGCAAGTCCACTCATGAGCTGCTATTGCTGAAGTAGGGTCAGAACGAGAGCCTACGAGATTTCATAGGGCGATTCAACAAAGAGTTGGTGCACATCCCAGAGCTGGAGCAGAAGTTCGCTCTGCACGCTCTGAGGCACGCTCTGCCTCACACCAACAAGTTCAGAGATGATTTAAAGTGGGTCACCATGAAGGAGCTCAGCGAAGCCCTGGCCCTAGCAGAGAAGTACATAGTTGTCGAGGACTTTAACAAAGCCTCGACACCTGGAGCAGGCAGGCCTGTCAGGCAACAAACCAGGCAAAATGAGCAGTCTTTCATGGGAGGCAGATTGAACTTTGGAGGCCCCAGGCCCCATCAGAACAGAGGCAGAGAGAAGCAGAACGAGGCAGAAAGGGAGATGGACCGGCTGAGGGCCCAGGAGAAATACAATAACTACATCAACCTCAGCATGCCCAAGGCTGGGATCTTTTTGACCAACAGAGACGATAGCAAGTGGCACAGACCACCTCCCACAAAGAAGAGAAGCCTAGGCCCTAACATGGAAGAGTTCTGCGCTTTCCATGAGGCGCCAGGCCACAGTACCGAAGACTGCATTAGTCTAAAGAATAATCTAGAAAGCCTGATCAGAAGAGGTTACTTTAAGGAGTACCTGGCCTGGAATTAGGGAATCAAGGAGAAGGAACAACAGAATGAAGGGCAAAAGTCGTAGGACAAGCGGGCAGAGATCAAGGAAGGAAAAAAGAAAACGATATATGTCATATTTAGCAGCTCTAATTCGATGGGGGGAGAGAGGGCTCATCTGAGGCAGCTCACTCACCCCAACCTCTACTCCATCGACCAGACAGAGCTGAGTCAAGACATGCCAGATATGACATTCACAGCAGAGGACTGCAAAGGCATCACTTTTCCACACTCATACCCTCTAGTGGTCACTCTGGAGATTAGCAGTACAGATGTACGGAGAATATTGTTAGATGGCGGGAGCGCCGTGAATATCCTTTACAAGGATACCTTCGATAAAATGGAGCTGAATCGTTCAATGCTGAAACGAGGAGGAACTCCCATCGTCGGCTTCACAGGGAACCCCATCATCCCAGAAGGGAAAGTACATCTGGCTGTGACCGCAGAGGGGCAGAATGGAGTTAGGAGGATTGTGACGCAAGAGTTCCTGGTAGTAGACCTCCCATCACCGTACAACGCTCTGATGGGGAGGAAGTTTATTGAGGCAGTGCAGGTAATCCCATCAACCTATCACCAGACCATGCTTTTCCTAAGCAAAACTGGTGAGGTAGGTAGGTTGAGGGGAGATCAGAGAGAAGCTAGGTCATGCAATCTGACCGCTCTGAAGAAGGATAAGAGACCTCCTCCTCCTGACCACTCTGGGTCCAGAAGGAAGAGGAGAAAGGAAAAAAAAAGGAAGGAAAGAAGAAAGAGGCTGAAGAAGCCAAGAAGGACCAGGCTGAAGAAGCCGGGAAAGAAGGAAAGGAAAGAAAGGCCGAAGAGGCCAAGGAAAGAAGGGAAGAATGTGCAGCTATCAGCGAGGTCGATGCTCGGCCGGAAGCCGGCCGAGAGGCCAGCAAGCCTGAACCGGGGGAAGAGATCGAAGAGGTACTCTTGGGACCGGAAGAGGGCAGAACAGTCAGAATAGGTAAAGACCTGGATCCTGAAACCAGAGTCAGCCTAATCAGTCTGCTGAAAGAGAATGCAGATGTATTCGCCTTCTCAGCAGCTGAGATGCCAGGGGTAGACCCCGCCACCATCAACCACAAATTGAACACTGCCGCAGGGTACAAACCCGTAAAGCAAAAAAGAAGGAACTACCCTGCAGAGAAAAATAAAGCCATCGAGGAAGAAGTGCAGAAGCTGCTAGAGGCAGGGTTCATAGAGCCCTGCAAATATCCAGAGTGGATGGCCAACGTGGTGATGGTAAACAAGGCGAATGGGAGATGGAGGATGTGTGTAGACTTCACAGACCTCAACAAGGCCTGCCCCAAGGACTGCTACCCATTGCCGAGAATCGACCAGCTGGTAGACTCCACAAGTGGTCATGCTCTACTCAGCTTCATGGACGCCTTCAGCGGATACCACCAAATCTTCATGGATCCTGCAGACAAGGAAAAGATGGCATTTATCACCCCTATCGGGGTATTTTGCTATATCATGATGCCCTTCAGGCTGAAAATGCAAGCGCCACCTATCAAAGACTGATGGATCAGGTCTTTGCAGGTCAGAGGGGAAGGAACCTGGAGGTGTACGTAGATGACGTCATCACCAAAAGCAAAACTAAGGCTGACCACATAGCAGACCTGAAGGAGACCTTCGCCAACCTCCGAAAGCACAACATGAAAATGAATCTTAAAAAATGCGTGTTCGGAGTACGGTCAGGGAAATTTCTGGGCTATGTGGTCAGTGAAAGGGGGATTGACGAGAACCCCGACAAAGTAAAAGCAGCTATGGATCTGCCAGAACCCAAGAGCATCAGAGATATTCAGAGGCTAACAGGCAGAATGACAGCCCTGTCCAGATTCATAGCTCAATCTCCAGAGAAAGCTCTCCCATTCTTCAAGATATTGAAAGGGAACAAAGAGTTCAAGTGGGAAGCAGAACAGAGGGAGGCATTCTAGAAGCTGAAATCACACCTCTATGGTCTGCCAACGTTGGCCAGACCCAAGACAGGGGAGGCTCTCTTCTTGTACATTGATGTTACTGCTGCAACTGTGAGCGCAGTCCTGTTGAAAGAAGAAAACAAGACGCAGCAACCAGTGTATTTTGTGAGCCACACCCTCACGGGTGCAGAAACGCACTACTCATTGATAGAGATGGCAGCCTACGCAGTAGTGCTGGCCACCAGAAAGCTGAGGCCATATTTCGACGCACACCCCGTCACTGTGCTGACGAATATGGCCTTAGAAAAGGAAATGGAGAAGGTAGACAAATCGGGGAGAGTCATGAACTGGGCCCTGGAGCTGACAGGGTTCGAAATTAAGTTCGCCCCGCGAACCGCCATCAAAGCACAAGCTTTAGCAGATTTCTTGGTAGAGTGTGCATATCAGGAAGAAGTTGGAGAGCCCAGAGCCTGGGAAGTTTATACAGATGGATCTGCAACCATCAATGGCTCTGGGGCAGGCGTGGTCATCAGAACCCCGGAAGGGAAAATCATTGAATACGCCTTAAATTCTTATTTTCAGCAACCAATAATGAATCAGAGTACGAAGCGGCCATCGCTGGACTGCAGCTCTGCCAAACTCGGGAAGCCAAGCACGTCCACCTCAAAATTGACTCTCAGTTGGTAACCAACCAAGTCAAGGGGGAGTACGAGGCTAAAGATCCCACAATGCAGAGCTACTTGGCCAGGATGAGGTCTCTGATTTCAAATTTTGAAAGTTTTAGAATTGAACAAGTGCCAAGAGCAAAGAACGCCAAAGCAGATGCTTTGTCCAAATTGGGGAGCAGCAATCTGCAGGAGCTAAACAGATCTGTCCTGGTGGAAGTCAGACCCACCATTGCAATCTGAGAGGGCGCAGAGCGAGTCCTAGAGCTGGAGGATATGCCAGACTGGATCAGGGAGAAGCAGAGTATAAGCAGACTGGTAAACTACCAGAAGGGAAAATGAAAACTAGAAAGCTTAAGCTGACAGCATGCCGGTACTGCCTGATCGGGGATGAGCTATACAGGAAGTCTTTCTCTCTGCCTCTACTCAAATGCGTAGGACAGAGATGCAGACTACATATTGAGGGAGATCCATGAAGGTCTCTGCGGGCACCACATCGGGCCAAGAGCTTTGGCCCACAAAGCTCTCAGAGCTGGTTATTATTGGCCCACAATGAAAGCTCACTCTGAGGCTCTGGTGAAAAAATGTGATAGCTGCCAGAAGTTCACTCCAAACATCAAGCTGCCCGCGAACGACCTCATGCCAATCTACAATCCTATCCCGTTCGCCCAGTGGGGACTGGACATCCTGGGACCCTTTACAACAGCCCAATATCAGAAGAGGTGGCTGATTGTGGGGGTAGACTACTTCACTAAGTGGATAGAGGCAGAAGCCTTATCCACCATCACAGAGGCAGCCGTCAGAAAGTTCCTATGGCAGAGCGTCATCACCAGATACGGGATTCCGAAGGCTTTCGTCTTCGATCATGGAAGACAGTTTGACAATATGCCACTGTCAGGGTGGCTGGAGCAGTTTGGGATCAAATACGCCCTGTCTTCAGTCTGCAACCCTCAGTGCAATGGCCAAGCCGAGGCCGCCAACAAGCAAATCCTGATAGGCCTGCAAAAGAAGCTAGAGGAGCAGAAAAGCAAATGGTTAGAGTAATTGCCCAACACTCTGTGGCCAATCAGAATCACAGTCAAAGAGTCAACTGGGCAGATCCCCTTCCATCTGGTGTATGGCTCTGAGGCTGTCACGCCTGTCGAGATTGGATCTGAAAGTTTGAGAATCAGCTTATTCGAGCCAGGTCTGAACGATGAAGCTCTGAAAATAAATCTGGATCTGCTGGACGAACACAGGGATGAAGCTAGGCTCAGAATGGAAGCCTACAAACCAGAATCAGCAAATACTACAACCGGAAAGTAAGGGCCAGACCTCTGGAGGTAGGGGATCTGGTACTCAGAAATGCAACAGCTGTGCAGAAAGACAAAGAACATAGAAAGTTGTCGGCTAAATGGGAAGGACCCTACCAGGTTAGTAAAGAGCTGTACCCTAGAACCTATAGACAGAAAAAGATGGATTAGAGCGAACTGAAAAGCAACTGGAATGCCCGCATACTGAAAAAATACTTTGTGTAACCCAGATTGTATCAAACAACTCCTATGAATGAAAGGCCTTTGAGCCATCCTGTGCAAACTATACACTCTCCTTTTCGCATGAAACCCCCATTCCCTTATTTGTTCTTTATAAAAACAAAGTGCCAAAATCAAACAGACCATCAGCAGACTGAGAAAAAACATTACAGTCTGATGAAGCAAAACAGGGTCTGAGCCAGAATGAGGGCCGAAGAGGCCTATCAAACACAGAAACTTCCTATGCAGAAAGGGAGCCAGCCGAAAGGTCAACTCTGTCTAGAGCCCATGAGGACCACAGAGTGATCAGATGCCGGCTCGACTTAGCGATGTCATAGACCTCAACCTCTAAACCTGCAGGGCCAAAGGCCCAAAAAGCAGCAAGGATAAGTCATAGACACCTAAGGTTAATGGGGATGGCAGAGTTCAAAAGAACCAAGCGTACCCCTACACGAAGATGATGGCAGAGGGAGTTAAAGGGCAAACCCCAAAATTCCCAAAACCGTCACGACTTAGGGCGTCAAAATACCTCCTACGCTCTGCTTATTGTTGGACCACTGTCACACATAAGACAAAGCAGAAGAGTAAAGGGCCCCTAAGGTCACAGATCTGAGCTAATTTCACCCGCCACTATGCCTTATAAACAAGCACGCTCGGGAATACTATGCTGCTACGCAGCAAACTCAACGTCAGAACAGAATTCCCCTGGACCTGCAAGAGATGCCGTGCCAAGGAGCAGCAGAGCGCAAATACTTAGCAAAAATAAGAAGGTTTCATTTCGCACAATATAGAAGAAAGAAAAACGCATATCAGAATAACATAACTTGCATTTCTGAAAAATCATTGTACCTTACATAAAGGGTCTGGCTATAAACCAGATCAGAATGCTACAACACTACTACAATAACGGCGGCTACCTAACCAAAAGAAGGGAGCAAATACAGATGAAAAGCTATTGTTTGACTATTTAATTACAAATATTACAAGAGAAGTCAATTGGGGATATCATCGGAGGGCAAAAAATGGAGGACTGCGGTCAGTTCAGCACAGGCTCCCAGCTCATCCACCTCAGCAGCTCAGACATGAGTCACAAGAAGACTGAGGCGAAGCGCGAGATAGCCGCCCGAGTTCCTATTGTTTAGGATCAGAGCTGCCATCCCCCGCAGAGCTCCCATCAGCTTGTTGCTCTGAGCACTCCCCCTCTGCAGGCAGAGAGTAGAGTAGCTCCATGTCTCTAAGCTCCTGGGTGGCAGGAGGTTGCATGTACACCCCATGGGCGTAGGCCTCGTCAAAAGCATCCCAGTTAAAGGAGGGCTGTAGATGCCAGAGGACTCTACGGACAACAACTTTGCAATCCTCCCAGTACTTGGTCCGGAACGCCTCCTCCATCTTTGCAGCCCGGGCCGCCTCTTCAGCGTTCAGCTGAGTCTCTCTCTCTGATAGAAACTTCGAGAACTCTGCCCCAAGCTCAGTCTCCCTCTGCCTCAGAGCCTGCTCAGCCTCCTTGGCCTGCTGAGCCAACTTAGCAGAGCAGCCTTCATGATCAGCCTGCACAGCAGAAAGCTGACCCTTAAGCTGCTCTAGCTCTTTCACCGCAGCTTGCAGCCTGGCCTCAGAGGTCTTCAACTTCGTCTCCACCACGGAAACGCGAGACGACGCCTCACTCAGCTGGGAAGAGAGCTTTGAATGTTCAACCGCAACGGCCTCCGCTTCCCTCACACTATCTTCCATGCGTTGGTTGGTGGTTCGCAAGGCGTCACGCTCCGCGGTTATGACGTCCCTTGCCTCCTCAGCAGCCTGGCACGTAGCCATAACCAGAGAGTTGTGAGCTGTCAGCTTGGCATATTTTTGGTTCAGCTGCTCCACCTGAGCCCTGAGCTAATGCAATTTAGGGAGGTCTTCCTCATGTCTGCCCAACCCTAAAGCATGGCAGAACTCCCCGATGAAGGCACCGGCCCGTGCAGCCTGTATTCAAGGAAAAATAGATCATAAGCAATTCAGGAGTCTCAGAAGCAGATAACTAAGAAAAGGCAGAGAACTCACCAAAGGAACGTCCTAGACGACGTAATCCGTTGAGAAGCGACTGGCTAGAAGCTTCAACCACTCACTAGGGTCAGGGAAGGCCATAGGCGTCTGCTCACGCCCCTGAGCCTCATGCCGGTCATCCGCCGATCCCCTCTGCAGAGAACCTGTGCCAAAGGAAAGTCCAGTAAGTTCCACAGAAGGGAAAGAGCCGGAATTGAGGCCAGATAAAGGGTACGCACCTTTAGTGACTTGCTCAACCTCGACATCGATGATCTGAGTGGGGTCAGCAGGAAGACGAGTTTTCTTCTATTGGGGAGACTCTTCCTCATTCTGCCCCTCTGCTAGTCTCTTCTGGGAATGCGAAGAGACCTCAGACTCGACCACTGGCTTCTGCACGACCTCAGCAGGAACCTCAGGCTGGCCTACAAGTGGAACAGGGGTCTGAGGAATCCCAGCAGACTGCGCCTTCTTGAGACGCAGATCACGCTGAGAAAGGAAAAGGAAAATCATATTATCACAAAGCAGAACACACATCAACGGGAAAGCTGAAACAGAAAAGAAAGGAGAAAAACACTAACCAGACGCGCTAACTGCTCAGGAGTCGGAGCGAGGGTCTGCTTGAAACCCCTAGGAGGGGGAGCAGACTTCCTTCCAGGAGGAGTAGGCTTCTGAACAGAAATAGTAGACTTATGAACAGGGGGAGACACGACGGTGATCCACTACCGGGACGGAAGTGGAACTCAGCTGTTCCACCTTCTCATGTTGAAGAGGCTCCAACACCTCCTCCTGGTTGGTCTGAACAGACGTAGGCGTAGGCTGCCCAGTGGGACCTAGCAAATCAAAGACAATTCGGTACTGTTAAGAACATTCGATCGAAAAGAAGAAGGGAAGAAGGATAAAAATGAGTCTGAAGAAGACACATACCTGATGCAACCTGAGCAGTGGCAGTCTGAGCAGTCCCTGCCTCGGTCCTGTCAATCTCTGTCATTCCTTGATTAGACTCCTGACCAGTTTTACCTGACTGAGCAGAACCACCCTCTGGAGTGGTCTCTTCCTCGGTCCAGTCAAACTCTGTCATGGTTTGGTCAGGCTCTCCCGTTGGCACCTCCTCCACCACAAGTGGATCTGAAAACCAGCAGAGCATATAAAGTTAAAGGGTGGTGATATATACAAGTAAAAAGAGCTGAGTGATCATCGTAAACATTACCTGTCTGCACAGGAGGAAGCTGTTGCAGAGGTTCACAACCAGAACAGTCCCTTGTAGAGTGTTGGCTCCCTCTGCACCATCATCATCATCCTCAGGCAGATTCACAGCACGCCGGGAACGGCGAGCCTGTAAAGGCTCAGCCGCCGCCTCCTCCTCATCACCAGACTCGATCTTGGTGATGGTTGTAGAAGGGCCAGCCGACGGCCGAGACACCCCCGTGTGCCTATCCACAAGCTCCGGACGCTTGGTCACGAGGGAAGGATGGTCCAAGGGGGTATTGTTAATCTCCCGGGCATAATCCGGGACTGAGTAGGTCCCTGGATCCGGTATCGGGCGATACCTACGACACACTGAGGACTGACTCAAGCCCAGCTCCATGGGGATAGCAGACCCCAGAGTCTCTGCAAAAGTCAAAAGAGCATCAGCAAATACCATATGCAGATAACAGGCAGAAAATAAAGGAAAGGGGTAGAGCAGGTTGTGAGCTCAGAACCCACCCATAATCAGACCGCGGACTATCTTTCTGCATGGAGCTGCAGACAGTACAAAGGATGAGTGCCATGGGGCACAGTAGAGCAGAATGAAAAGACATAAAAGAAACAAAAAATGCAGAACGCTTACCAGTGGTGTAGTCCGTCGACAGCTTGCCTATCCTCAAGAAGGCATTCTGGCACATCACATGATGATATGGCAGCCAGTACTAGGGAAGAAACTGCTTCCCATCAGTAGGCCCCTTAGGATGGGACTTGAAGTAGTAGAAAGCTATTCTTTCGTCCCAATTCAAAATATGGGGATTCTTCTGCTTACGGAACTTAGGCTCCACCGGGGGCAAAGGGGCTTTGAATTGATAAGGGTGCCCCGACTCTGACGGCACTCTGACAAAGACGGAACTATCCCGCCAATCTTTCAGAGTGAGATCGACAGGATAGGCCGTCAGATGGTTGGTTCGTACCAAACCTGTGAAGTAACCAAACTGTCCCCCTTGCCTCTTGAAATGGAACAGACACTTAAAAAGATTCATGGTCAGGGGGAAGTCCAAAGCTTCACAGACCCAAATGAACCCCAGAACTTTCTTCAAAGACTGAGGGTTAACCTGGCAGAGCGTCATTCCGTACTCGCAGAGCACCCACTCCAAAAACCAATGTATCGGGAACTTAAGCCCGAACTCCAGCTGCTTAGTATACACGGCAGTGTACCCCTCTGGTACATCTGCCAAGCTCTGGCCAGCCTGAGGAACTACCACCCAGGACCCACGGAGCGGCTTAATCTCCGCGCCAAATTCAATGTAGTAAGCAGCATGCTTCCGTTTGAACGCATCTGCAGACTTCTTAGCCAAATACGGCTTACCTTTGCTGTCATATAAGGCAGTGAGCTCTATCTCATGCGCGCTATAGTTCCACTTGAAGGTGGGCAGAGAGGGCTTAAATTTATGATTTGGAGGGAACCTGTTGGTCTCAGGCCCCTAAGTCTCCCGGCGCAAGCCGTCCCAAGGATCGAAGACGGCCCACTCCTCTGGGACCTTCTCGTCCTTACATCGAGGAAAATCCAGCTTCAAGAATGGAGACTGGGTATCCATCGGATACGGCTCGTTTGGTTCAGACGAGGAAGTAGACACCCTGCCCTTTGCACGGGACGTTGCGGCTTAAGAGGTAGACATTCTGCACAACAAAGGAGGCAGAGGACAAAAGCATCAGACCTAATTCCACAATACAAAATAGTCTGATACCTCAGATCTACAGACTGAGCCACCAGACTGGGGGGCAAGGATACGTATGGTATATGAGGGTCAGAGATAACCAAGAAATAGGATATCTTCTTGCGTTTCTTGCAAAAAGATACATGCAAAGCAGTCTGATACCTCAGACCTATAGACTGAGCCACTAGACTGGGGGGCAAGGATACGTATGGTATATGAGGGTCAGAGATAACCAAGAAATATGATATTTTCTTGCAAAAGATATAAACAGAGAAATGAGGGCATGTCACAAAGATCTACAGCAAAACCCAGCAAATAAGGAAGACAACAGGGTAAACAAAGCAAACCCTAAATTCCCACAGACACCAGTCAAGCAGATAGGCAGAGCAAAGCTCAGCTGAAGAAGCAGAGCAGAGCTTATTCCAGAACAACAGCGTGGAAGTGAAACAACACCAAACACACAAGAAGCAAGCAAATAAACAGTCGCAGATGAACCACAAAGAAAAGCAAACCCTAATTCCCAAATAATAGGCAAATAAGTGCGCACAGAGGAAAAAAGGGGGGAAACCCATAAACACAGAGAAAACCACATCCAAACCATCCAAGAAGAACAAATCAAGAGTAGATCTTTACAAAGAGTTTACCTGTATGAAGGATGGAAGACGCTGAGAAGCGAAAAGACGAAAACCGCAGGCGCGAAGTATCAACACTCCATATTGCTGACCAGGCGCAGGCAAATCCCAGAAAAATCGAAGGAAATCACTCGAAAATGGCTAGGGAAAGAGGAAATTCTTGGAGAACAACAAAAGAAACTATGAGCAAGAGGTTCGAAAGAAAAGAGAGTGAAAAATTCAACAAGGGGTCGATTCAACCTTTAAATAGGCAAATTACATCCACTCAACATTAATTTCCCATCATTACATTTCTTGGGAACCCTAAGAGTCACATAAATTCAATTCAAAATGAATTAATGGTCCTTGCGCAACACCCCAACCAAATGGGCAGGAAAAATAGAAGCGAGCTGAAGTCTGTGAAGAGCAACTATCAGAGAGCCACCTATCAGTCTGCGAAGAGCAGAACGCCAGACCAAAACAAACGTACCCAGCATATCGCAATCTGCGAATACTGGGTCCGGGGGCAAATTGTATGGGGTCTGCCTAGTAGACCGCCAGCTGGCAGCCGACCCAATGGTCCTGCCACTCCACGTCAGAGCAACAGGAGCAGAGCAGACCTCTTCAGGCAGACTGCTCCGGATATAACCTGTGGGCAGGAGATTAATGAAGGCCTTGTTCACCTTGGCCTACTTCCAAAGAGGCCCACTTACTTTTCTAGGTCAGTTACAAGTCCATATCTCATATAAATACCCATGCACATGCATGGGTAAGGTACGTTCCATCAAACACTCACAAAATACTTGCACTTGATACTCGTTTTCTCTCTACTAGAGATCTTGTGCTCAACTTTGACTGACTTAGGCATCGGAGTGGCGATATCCTCGAAACCACCCCCGAGGTTTCTCCTTGTTTTGCAGGTAGCCACCACAAGAAGGACGCTTGGGAGCCACATTCCACCAAGTACCCACCACCACATACACTGTAGCTGTCTTGGACAGAAACAGTTGGTGCTTAAGCTAATCAACTTGTCTAGTTTATTCTGAGTTCAATTCTGCATTAGTTGAATTTTTATTTGGCTATCTATACATTGTACCTAATTTGACCATTTTAATTAGGATAAGTTGCTTCTAATAATCTAAATTTTTTGCCATGCGCAACTAGTAATCCAACCTTTTATACCGCAATTTCCTAAAGTAAGTAAAGATGAGCAGTGACCTAAGCAAGTGGTAATTTATTTATGTAAAACCCATAATCCTAATTTAATCTTCTAATTAAATCCCCTAATCTTGATTAAAACATATAAAAAATTAACCCACCCTAAATGAAACCTACTCCACCCAACTCCCGCCCCCTCCCCGTCCCTCTCCTTCCCTTGCTGCCACCCCACCCTAGGAATTTTTCGTTAAAATTATTTACATATTATTCTTGTGGGAATCAGGTTTAGGAGTATGATGTGAACTCTGAGAATTAGGTGTTTGTTTGACTATTCTTGTTGCCAAGTTCGACTCAAGATCACCATTTCAATTTCTTTAATTAATTTGATAATTGACAATCATGAGATATGTGTGATTCTGGTATCTTAATTGGTTATAGGTGCATGTCATGATTTTATAGTAGTATTGCATGTATGGTTATTTTGATCATTTTCATGGAAATTTTGGGTTTGTGGTTATTTAATTTTCTTGGTTTGTTTTGTAATTCATGAAATTATTAGATTGGGTAAAAATGTCATGTTAAAATCGTTAAAATTTGATGTGGCTGGTGAATAATATAGTGAAGACAGGAATGATTTTAATGAGTTTTGAGACATGAACATGAATTTAACGGAGTTTTGATACCTAATGTTATTCGTGAGGATAGGGCTTAGCAACAAGTTGGTAGATCACGAGCAATATCACGACTAGAGGTGTCGATTCGGGTGGCCGGGTTGGGTTCGGGTCGGTCCATGTCGGGTCAGGTTGTGCCGGTCCACTTTGTTTTTTCGGTCCGGGTCTGTAATATTCGGGTATTGTCGAGTTCGGGTCGGGGAATACCGGGTTCAAACCAAATCGGGTCGGGTTATAAACGGGTCAAGTAAGCTTGATTCAGGTTCGAGTAGCCTTTGGGTCGGGTTGCTTTCGGATTCGGATGCCTTCGGGTCGGGTTAATTTCGGGTTCGGACAACTTTGGGTCGGTCGATTTTGAGTTTTGCTGCCTATGGCCTGCGACTCTAGTTGATTTCAAGTTCGGTCAACTTCATCTCGAGTTATTTCCGTGACAGTCGATTTGGATTCAAGTTGAATTAATTTCGTTTCATACTCAACGATGGGTATGTTTGTGATTGAGCCTTAACAAATGAGCTTATTCTTGAAGTTGAACTGTTATCACGTGTTTAGAAGATCATCGTCGTTTTTGTAATCACTTTATTTAATTGTATTTTAGAACAAAAATATTCTTTATAACGTGTTATTAATTTTAATTAGAGTATTCGAATCAAAAGTATTGTACTCCGTTATTAGAATTTTGTAAATGACTTAGTTATTGAAAGTATAAAATTAATGTATAAATCAAAAGTATTGTACTTTGATGGTCACCTTGTTTTTTTCTATTCCTGCAAAGTGAAATAAGCTAATTAAATTGATTGATTTTATAAAAATTTAATTTTCAATAACATCAAATTTGAAAACTTGTTACGATAATCAGTATTAGTGTATTAGATCAATCATCGATATACTAGATCGATTAGTGTATATGATAGTTACGATTAGTGTATCTGGATATCAGACCAATCAATCAATCATCAATACATTTAAGATAGTTAAGATTAGTGTATCAGATAAATATATATATATATATATATATATATATATATATATATATATATATATATATATATATATATATATATATATATATATATAGTTTAGAGTTATACGTTAAGATCTATGCATTAGAACAATCCTCAATACATTAGATCAATGTATACGATTTAAGATTAGTGTCTTATATATCTATCATCGACATATTAGATCAATATATAAGATATTTAAGATCAATTTATTAGATCAATTGTCAATATACTAGATCAGCGTATAAGATAGTTAAGATTAATGTATTAGAAGATCAGGCATCAATATAGTTAGGATTAGTGTATTAGATCAATCATCTATATATTAGATCAATGTAAAATCGTTAAGAGGAAAATGTATTAGATTAATCATCAATATATTAGATCAATTTAATAAGAGAGCTAAGATCAACATAGTAGATAAACTATCAATGTACTAGATTAACCATCAATACATTAGATCAATGTTTACGACAATCAATATTAGTGTATCAGATCAATCATTGGCGTATTACATCAATATATTATATCAACCATCAATATATTAGATCAACGTATAAGATAGTATAGTTAAGATTAATGTATTTGACTAACTATCAATTTAATTATTTTAATAAGAAAGCCAAGATCAATATATTAGATGAATTACAAGTACCAATATTATTAATAATAGTAGTAATAAAATTAATACTAATACATTAGATCGATGTTTAAGATGATTAAGATCAATGTATTAGATCAATCATCAACACATTAGATTGATGTATAAGACAGTTAATACCAATGTATTAGATCAATCAATACATTAGATCAATGTATATCTTATAAGATACTTAAAATCAATGTATTAGATCCATCATCAATATATTTGACAAATGTACAACTTATAAGATAGTTAAGATCAATATATGATATAAATTTAGTGTAATAGATCAATCATTAATATACTAGGTCAGTATATATGATAAACTGATCAAAAGTTATAGACTAAGATTAGTAATCAATAGTAATAACAACTATAATTATCTAAACGAGGAAAGATTGATTAGTATTAAATATAATATGTTGTATCTATTTCCATTTTACTCGGTATAAATGCACATCTTTGATTATAAATATTTTTGTTTACATATTATCAACCATGAATAGGATAGTTACATTCTATATATTAAATCAACCATCAATATATTACATTGCTGAATTAGATATCTAAGAGTTATGTATTATATTAATCATCATTAGATTATTGAATATGATAGTTAAAATTTATGTATAAGATCAATTATCAATATATTAGACCACTAAGTTCGATACTTTGAGGCAACATATTATATTAATCATGAATATACTAGATCAATGAAAAGATGATTACGATCATGAATATACGAGATCAACGTATTATATTAACTATAAGATGATTACGATCTATATTCAAGATAGTTAAGTTGAATGTACCAGTTCAAACATTAATAGATTAGATCAATGTATAAGATAACTAAAATTAATATATTAGATCAATCATCCATATATTATATCAATATACAATATAGTTAAGATCAATGTATTAGGTCAATCTATATAATAGTTAAAATAGCTATATTAGATTAATTTATACAATAGTCAAAATCAATTTCTAAGATCAATCGTCAATAGATTAGATTTATTTTTTATATCAAACTTGAGATATTACTTTTTGAAAACGTATCTTGAAAACTGTAAAAAGTGAATGTAGAAAATAAATTAGGGCGGAACAAGTAACTATCATGAATATTAATATACTATTATTATTGAAAACCCAAATTCGTTAAAAGTAATAATTTTAGTAAAAAAGCATAACTAAAAAAAATTGATAATTCAAAAAATTTAAAATCAAAACCCAAAAGCCTTGTTTTATTTCAAATTTGAAAATCTATATATATATATATTAAAAAGCGTAAGCACAGATTACAATCCGCCACGTGTCACTCTCCCTTCTTTTCAACAATATTTTATCAATGTTATTCTCATAAAAAGATGCAAATTGTCCATGAGAAGTTTCAAACTCCCGACCTCGATTATGGGAGATAAATGATCTAACCATTGTGCCACTACATTATTGTTGTTTCTTT
This sequence comes from Patellifolia procumbens, assembly GCA_947645195.1. Classification (NCBI taxonomy): domain Eukaryota; kingdom Viridiplantae; phylum Streptophyta; class Magnoliopsida; order Caryophyllales; family Amaranthaceae; genus Patellifolia; species Patellifolia procumbens. Next base: position 3,228,803 of record CANSGD010001541.1, read on the forward strand.
TCTGAATACTAATAATAATATTATATATTTTCAATAAAAAACAATAATTAAGTTACAATATTTTAATTGCACTTATGAATAAACTACTAATTTGTATAACTTTTTACTAACATCTTTAAATTTAGTTGTCAAAGTACTAATATAATACAGATAAATATTAATATAATAAAGATAAATCCTAGAGCATCGCCTGCGCCTAAAGACTAGTTTTAAATTCAAAACCCAAAAAATTCACCCAAAAATTTTCCTTCTCCTCAGTTATACTCCCATAACCAAAATTTCCAAAACCACCCCACTATATAAACCCAAAACCCTAGCCCCCCAACCTAATTCACCTCAATCACTAATCAAACTCTCTCCCCCTTCTTGCCTCCCTGCCTCTTCTCATCCGTCCACCCCCCCCCCCCAATTCCACTTACACTTTTGATTCATCTTCAACTCATTATCTCTCCCTTCCCCCTAATTCAACTTGTGAATATTCTAGTTCAAGTTTACGATTTTTTTTAAAAAATAAAATCTACGTAATTTGGAGCGTTAACTTTTTTTTTTGTCGAATTTCAGTTTTTGGGGCGTTTTAATTATAGGTTGTTCTATCATTTTTGCATGTTCTACTTAAATGGTTATTTTGGGGGCTTTTTCTTTGTTTTTTGGTTGAATTTCTAGGTTTTATTGGGTGCGAGTTGTTTGTTTTTTGGTTGAATTTCTGTTTTTTTATCGCGTTTCTTGTATGTTGTACTTGAATATAGTTTGTGTTTATTCTACTTTTAATTTAATTTTTCTGAAATGTGAGGTATAATCTGAATTGTTGGGTTCAAAGATTGGCTATGGGTGTACTTGAATTTGTCTTCCCCCCCTCCCAAATTCTGCTCAAATTTTTTTTTCGAAGATCTTTTTTTAGCTCAACATTTTTTGATTAGTTTTGTTGTTGTTGATGTTTTTCTTAATCCGGATCTGCAGTAGAACAAGAAAATGAAGATTCTAGTCGATTTAATTTCCAACAGACACATGAAATGACCAAGTAATTGAGAATTACTTAAATTTTGTAATCTTTATGCTGTAAAATTAAACAAAGGGGTCAAAGACTCTGTTTCATCTCCTACCTCCAACATTTCAATTACATCACAAGCATAAATACACCTTTACTCCATTACTCCACCTATTACCACTCATGTATTCCAACGTCAATGGTGATCCTATTTTATCGCATGGTACAATGTTTGTTCCATGACCAAGAAATTAAAGAAAAAATTCAAAGACAAATTGACGGAAATAGGACATAAGTTAATGGAATTAGGATTGAGTGAAAGAACCATGGTTGAAACGGAAAATCTTAATCGATAGGATACTTATTAAAATATTATGTTATATTTTAAACTGATAAGATGATATGGAGATAACCCATAAATTAGAAATTTAGATAATAATATGGAATAAAAGGGGAGGACTAAAATAATTAAGAAGGGAAAAGATATTTAATGGAAGATAAATTCACCTGGATTAGCAATGTACTATTTACTATTGAATTTAAACACTTTGATTATGAATATCACTAGTTATAACTTATACAGACAAGCAACTAGTGTATATTTAATGATTTTTCAGTTATTTTCGGTTAATATTCAGTTAGGTTCGATATAGTTTATAACAGCTCTACTAAGGTGTTGTCGGTTGATCTAGGTTTATATGCCAGACCATGAATTTATATTTTTGGTTTGTCAAGATCACATTGCCAAATGCTATAAAGGAAATAAAAAACAAAAAACTTAGACTTTCCTAAAAACTTTCAAGATAAAGATGGGATAATCGTTTTCTAATTGAGATCTCAATACTTAGAGTTGCTTTCACAAAGGAATGGTGAAAATTGTTCTTGACACATTCGTTCTAATAGAAGCCGTAAAGTTGGTATTTTATTTTGTTATAAATTAATGAAATATACTCATCTGAGGTAAATTGCTGAAATTTTTTAATAACTTTGTTTTTTGTTTGATTAGAATGACACTTGTATTTTAGTGCTTAATGAAATGTACTCAAGTGAGCTCATTGACACATGTAATTATAGATTAATGAAGTATACTCAAGTGACCTCATTGACACTTGTATTGAGTACTTAATTATTACAGTCATTATATATTTTGATATGCCGCAAAATCTCTTATTTAAAGTGTATTGCTCTTAAATGATTCATGCATTTTAAAATAGAGGAAGTATATCATTACACATAGAAAAAATATAAAATATTTTAATTGAGACAAGGCATTGATCAAATTGAATATGTAAAGCAAATAATAAAGTAAAGGTTTAATATTTTGTCGTACATTCGACTTTAGTAAATGATTGTAATTCTAATAATAATAAATGTTGGATTTAAATTGGGACACAAGGAAATAGAAAGTATATCGGGTCCAAATAGGTTGGGTGGATGGATTGTATTGGGTCAGGTCAAACACGGCTCGGGTTGAATTGGGTCGGGTTTATTACGGGTCGGGCTTTTTTGTGTATTCTTCGGGTTGAAGCGGGTTTCGGGTAGGTTTCGTGTCTGGTACATATCGGGTTCGGGTTACTGATTATCGGGGCTGATCGGGTTCGGGTTGACTACGGGTCGGTCCGGGTCGGGTTTCGAGTCGGGTCATACCAGGTCATATTAGTGTCGGGTTCATTTCGGGTCGGGACCAGGTCGGGTTTCGGGTATGCAATTCTCGGATCGAATCGGGTTCGGGTCCGAGTCGGGGCGGGTGGGGTAATCGGGTCGGGTCAGATTTTGACACCTCTAATCACGACCCCCAAAGTAGTCAGGGTACGAACAGCGACCACGTTCGTGGTTCCCTCGTTTCTAGTTGTTGCGTTTTTGTTCTGTTTTATTTACAAACGTTTGTTTATATTTCATCTCTTAAGTATTTTAAGCATGCTAGGATATTATTTGAAGTTTAAATTTGAGATTTGCCATCTAGATTGTTTTTTTCATGATTTCTGTGATTCGCAATTAAGTTATATAAGGTACTTTGAGTTATTGCCGTCGTATTGCTTGATGGAGGATAATATTGCCTTTGGCACTTCGACAAGAGTTATGCACTTGGATTATTGTTTATTTTTTTTTAATTAACTCCATTCCCGAACTCAGATAACAAGCTTGTTGGTTGACCATATTTGATTATGTTATTTAGAGTATTCCTTTGATTAATAATGTTTGAAGTAGAGTTTGATAGCTTGTTGGTTTGATGTTTTAAAGTAATTTGAAGTCGATGTTTGATGATCTATTGATGCTTGAAGCATGTTATAAAGTGTTGTGTTGAACCTTGCTGCGTTATTTGAGTTGAGTTAGCCTAAGGGCCCTAAAGGTAATGAACATGCACTTGAGGATAGGGGATATTGAGCAGGGTACTACTCTGGATTGGAGAAACCTAGGTTAATGTTGTCGTCCGAGACGACCAGAGAATTAAGCAAGGTATTATCCTGCTTCGGGTGTTTGTCCATTCTTAGACACAGACCGTAGGTATTTTAACCATAGGTCATTCTGGCGGATTCACTAGCATTCAACTATCTCATTCATCTGTTGTTTTAGCTCTTATCTCCGTAATTGTTATATAAGTTGTGTTTGAAATTACTATTTATTAGTTTTTTCCTGAGTTGTGCGTACTTGGGAATCGATGTATAAATGTAGTCTTGTCTACTTCCATTCGATTGTTGAACTTTATTGCTAAGATGAATTAACTTTTGTTTTAACTTTACAAATAATTGTTACCTGAATCCTAAATTGAGTTAGTAACACTATTAGTTACTCTGCACTGATTGTGGATTATTGTTAACCATTTGTATATGATAAGTTTAGAATTATTACCATTTGGACTGGGATTATGAGATTCGTCCATTTGAGCAAGAAAGTAATGCCACTCCCTCTGATCTAGACGAGTAGTATGAGATAGGAATTAAGACCCCTTAAAGTCTTAAGTAGTTGTTTTGGGAACCTTTATAAATACTATTATTAGATGACTACATTGGATTATTTTTTATTAAGTTTGTGTTTTGAATAATATATTGGTTTAGTTATTCAGCTTTGCAATGAGGGTATGGGACCTGATCCTTTTAATTTAACGTTGGAATAATTAGTGTGTTCTATTTTTTTAATGTTTGTAGTTTAATTTATTTAGTAGTCGAGGTGTCGCTAAGGTAATTCTGATACCACTGTTTTGATCGTTTGAATCCAATTATTTAAGTTAATTCTATTTGTCAAAAGACAGAGTGTTACAGTCAATGTCTATATTTTCTGACTTTCGTATGTTGCCTTTTGATCTTTCCTTTTGATGTTACATTCGTCCATCCCTGGTTTGTTACAATGTTATATTTCTTGTAGTTGTTGATTACAATGGTACCATGCATCTACAATTAAGAACAAATTTATAGACGAAGTATTGAAGCTGGTGATTAATTTGGCATCCACGACTTATGCGCACCCACCCTAGTTAGGTGGGGATGGGTAGAAGATTTCACGGATGATGGGGCAGGGATGAGGATGAATATTATCCCCTTCATGGGTGATGGGACTTTGTCGAGTTTAGAATATACCAGGCCAATTAATTTTAACATATGTCTTTTACAAAAAATTAGCACATACTTTAATAAGCATGTGACGTATGCTAAGACGGGTATGACGAATGTTAGGGCAGGTATGGTGAGTATGTGACGGGTGCGGAGACCCACTTGGGTCATGGAGCGGAGATAGTTTTTATTGCATATCCGTTGGGGTGGGGATAAACAATTTTCCCGCCATGGATGTTGGGGCGGGGATGGGGATGAGATTTTTAGGCGAGTACGGGTGTGGAGGGATTATCCATCGCACTCTCCACGCCCCATTGACATCCTTAACCTTCACCTTCCTTTCTACAATGCCCTCTCCTTCTCTCTCCATCCAAGTTCACCATCTCTTACTCTCTCCACCGCATCCCGAAGTTTATCTATCCTCAGAGCCACCTCCTTCTTCATCTCTCTCCCTTGAATCACCTCCTTCTTTCTTTCCCCTCCTGCCTCCATCAATACCTTACACAACTAGGAATCTGTGGCCGAAGAAGTCAACCACCACCCCGAGTATGGTTTCGTGGCTGATTGGGTACGATTTTCGTGGATGTTTAATATGGTTTCGATAGTGGGATATGGTTTTTGGAAGATTGTGGTGGTGTTTTTTTTTATTGTTGTGAGTAATTTCAGCTGTGAATGGATGGGTTTAGTGGTTGTAAATAATTCTTTTTAATGCTGAGTGGCTGGGTCTCTTAGTGGTTCTATGGTTGTTTTAGTGGGTTGTGAGGAGTTCTAGTGGGTGGTCCTCAGATTTCGGTGGGGACTAGGGTTTGATGAGTGGGTTCGGGATTCTAGTGGAATTCTGGTGGGAGTTGGTGGTATGGTGGGGCTAGGTATGGGTTTTAGTTGGTGGGCTAGGGACTCCAGTGGGATTAGGGTACGGTGGGGTAGGGATGATATCCGGTGGGTCGGCTATGTGGGGGTGGTGGGTGGAGTAGATGGTGGTTGGATTTTTTTAATTTTTTTTATAAAGGTCATAACTGTTAAATAAAGGTGCGAATTAACGGTACTCATCGGAATTACGCAAGTAAAGCCACATTGAGGCACTTAATTAGACTTTAGAGTCATTTTTGGAAATCGAAAAACTTATGATTACCAATAAGAAAGTGAAAAAGTGGTTACCGTTAGGATTTTCATCATTAATTTATAATTTTAATAGTCAATTAATTATACTACCTATTGCAAGGAATTGACACTTTCTAATCACACTTTATGTCAAATCGTTGCAATCTTTACGATACGGAGGAAGTAGTATATATGAACGCTTGTGAATGAATTTTTAAACATATTTTCATGCTTATTTGGACGTTTAAAAACACTTTCGAATAAGTGTTGTTAAATGTAATACAAAAAGACAATACTGTTTTGAAGCGATGTCAAAGTTTTTACAGCTGCGCTATTTTACAGTGCCTCAAAAGCATTGTCTTATGTGGGTAAAAAGCGCTATAATTTTATATTTTTGGCGTATTGATAGTTGTCTAATTCTAATATATAAACACTAGCCTCATACGCACGCGATATCGGCGAAAGAGTAATATGTAAAAAGTTTTTACTTTGTCCAATGAAATATGTATTATTTTTGTTTTGTTTAACTAATAATCGTTAAATTTTAGTCTTTTTGTACTTAGTGGATGTAGCTGTAATCTCAAAAGAATTAAAGAGTAGAAACGATATAAATGTACATAAAAATAACAAATATTAGAGAATATATTATTAATAGTTATTTGAAAATAAAACATCAAAAAAAGACAAAAATCTTACCAGGCCAAAGATTAATGAAAGTAGTCATTTCGAGCGAGAAAGGGAGAGGAAGTAGGAGATAAAAAATGAGACAATTGTAACAAATATGCTTGTGGTTTATCACCTAATAGAAATTAATTAAATTAAATAACTAATATTAGAAAAGGGAAATTAACAGGAATAATCCGAACTATTGCCCATCTTTCAAAATTAATCCCACCTTTAGTAATTCTCGAAATAATCTCAAGTGTTTAGGGTATCTTTTCCTATTAGTCCTAGGTGAAATGGTAACCTTATAAACAGGTTAACAATGCCACGTGGTGCATTATGATTGGTCCTTTTTATTAACTTTTTAAAAAATTATCAATTTTTTTAATAAAAGAAAAGGAAAAACACTCATCCTCATCCAAACCACCATTTCTTCCTCTTCTGCCACCCCAACCAAACCTGTCCCCTACAAACACCCGAGCCAGCTAATCTCCACACTCGCCGCCCTTCTTCCATCCTCCTCCTCCGACACCTTGGTTAACACCACCCCCGCCGCCCGATTCCCCGAATCCACCCCATCTCTTTTTCTCCATCCTGAAATCACCAACTTAACCTCGCAACCACCGACCTAACCAACACCAACAGCAGCCAACCGCAAATTCTACCCCCAAAACACCACCCACCACCCACCAGCCGAACCCCAAACCACCATCATCAACACTATTTTCCACTCAAAACTTCAAAAGGCACCATATCTAAGAAAAAACTCATCGAACATGGTGGAGAGAGGGAGGCCAAATGAGGTAGAAGAAGAAAGCAGCCAAAGAAGGCAAAGGTCCAATTCGATATCGTATGAGAAGGAGACTGGCGAGGAGAGGGTGTCATGGTGGTGAGAGTATGAGTGTGTATTGGACTGTTGAATGTTTGGATGGTGGTGGTGGTGTGGTGGCTGTCAGTGGTGGATTTGGTGGGTTGAAGAAGAGAGAGAGAAAGGTTCAGGGAGTTCTCAATGGAGTGGGTGGTGGTTGATGAAGGGGAGGGAAGGCCGGAAGGGGGTGGTGGCTGGGATGGGAGATGGGAGAGCGAGAGCTTTTTTTAATTTTATTTTTTGGCCAATGGAACATGACACGTGGCAAGTTAAACTTGTTTTTTAGGTTGCAAGTTAAATGGGACTATTGTGGGAAAGGTGTGCGATACTTGGCAATATTTTTGGAATAATCGGAGTTGGGATTAATATCAGAAGATGACCTATAGTTGGGATTATTCACGTTAATTTTCCCTATTAGAAATAAACATTATGTTAAAAATACTTAATTCCTCAATTATAGAAGCTCTAACATTATTGAAGTATTTTCTTTATTTTTTCCTTTTTTCTTTTTTAGGTGTCCACCCCTCTCAAGTTTCAATTTATATAATAGCATACTTAGAGCACAACCAGTAGAAGATCTCACTTGAGATCTTAAGGAGAGAGAGTGTATTTTTATTATAAAATAATAAGAGAGAGAAAAACAAAGAGGAAAGAGAGTGAAAATCAGATCATGAGAGTGATCCCAAATGGAATAGATTATCAGCTGAAGAAAAAGAAAGGAGAGAGGAAAAGGACACGCGTGACAACATGATATTGGTGCTGCTTGTAACATGTGGTCCCCCATTTATGACGTGTCAGCTTGCAGACCAAAAGCAAATATCAAATGTTGCATATGCATTAATCCAACGGTTTATGATTAGTTTTTAGGTAAGAGAAAGTATGTGAAAATCCAAGAGTAGAGATCATCCATTGGAATAGAAAAACTATGGCAAAATTAAAATTAGACCATTGATGAGGTGGAAGAAAAAGAAAGTATTATTAAATTTAATGATTCCAAATTTAGGGTCATCCACTAGTTATACTCTTACAGGCTAGGATATCACAAACTAACATTCAACTACCTTGCTATTGTGTAGCCAAATTGATAGATTAGACTTTGGGTTTTATCGCACAATTGGTAGTACTTGAATTCTGCCCAAATGTTGCTGCTTGATAGATAGTTGGACTAAAGCATTGATTTCTTTTGTCGAACACGGAGAAAAAGGTGTGTACCGGTTCTTAGAATTATTATATGATTTGCCAAGATGCTGACTTGTCATGATAGAAAATGGCTCCCATCATTCTCGTATAATGACCATGTGATTTGCCAAGAAGATGACCTATCAATCTATCATGAAGGAAAATTGCTCCCTTTCATTAACTTGAATGGCTCACATCATATTTCAACTTTGCCAGAAACCAGTCACGAACGTGTTGACGTATGAAGAACACTTCGTCTATGTCAAATGGACTTCAATACTAGTCATACTCATACATAAGACAAAATAGACGTATATGTTGTTAAAAAAAAACAACAGTGGTAAATGCAAACATTATTGAAGGTAGCAATATCATTTCGTAGGGAGCTTAGAATTTGCAAATCAAGTATGAGAGGCTAACAAAGTAGCAAACTGGATAGCTAATGCAGGACACCTATGTAGGAAATAAGACTGGAAAGCATTGAATAGTCGTGGCATAAATGAACATTGTCCTAAAGTTGGAAATAATAAAATGAGAATACTATTTATTAGTTCAGCTTATATTTGATCAAAGTTCAACTTGTTTAATTTATATGTTTGGCTATGCCTAAAACCCTTATATATAATGTCTAACGAAAATATCTAAAAGAAAAACTTAGTTGAAGGTTATAATAATTCCAAACAGATTTTGTTCTCCTATTAATAAGTCTTCACTAAGTGAAGAAAATTGTAAAACACGTAAAATGAGTATAAGGAATATGTATAAGAAAATTGCACCTTTTAATTTACAAATTCTATGATAGCGTATTTCATTTTTTGAAGCCCTTTTTTTCCTCGTTGGAATTTAAGTAGTGTAGGTTATTCTTAGGTTTCTTCTATTCTTTGCATTTTGTTTAATAGAGGGACGAGATTAAGTCTGCCTTCCTCCCGCAGCGGCAATAGGTCTTTATATGTCAATCATGTCCATTGGATTAATTGACTCTAAAACATCCAAAAAAAACTGACTTCCAAAAACGGATTTTTCATTGAAATTTCATGTATGAATTACTGATATGCACTAATAAAATTTTTATGTTATGTTTGTGATTAAATTCTTCCAGTACCTTGATGGAATGCGATAGTCTGCCGCTTTGATCCTAAAATATTACCAAGTGCCTTCGTCATTTTCATATGGTTTGATGGATGCAATTTGTCATTACTTTCTTGTAATTCTTGGTTATTTGATAGGACCCGTGAATGATAAATAGAGTTACTCAAACTATCAAAAGAAAAAACAATTAGAGAATTAGAGAAAGAAATAAAAATGAATGACATAGCAGGAACATAATGAAAATGCAGAACAGCAGAAACCGTCAGTACCTAGCCTTTTCTTTTCTTTGTTTATTGTTTTTTGGTCAATATAATCAAGGGATGTGATTTATTTATAAAAATAAAAGGTTGAGATTTAATTAACTATAATGGCTAGAATTTGAAAGTAGCTATTGAATAATCTTTCTAAAAGTTAAACTTGCTTAAAACAAGTTTAAACAAAAAAAAAGTTTAATTAACAGCCAAATTAAGATAACGATGACATGACACAATGTGTGACTTATATTCATTTGTTACGATACAAAACTCTATACTAAAAATTTTCCTAAAACACACGCCTTCTATTTATATAGGTTTGAAAGAATTTCCAAACTCCAAAGTATTCATTCCCACTCCTTAACTTACTGCATAAAATTCTTTGCTTTAAATATTTCCTATTCTTTCAAAAATGGGCTTCTTGATTATAGCACTCCTCTTCTCTTCTCTTTATTTCCTCTTCCACTTCCTGAAACAGTCTCATATAAGGAGAAACCAAGAATGCTATATAATAGCATATGAATGCTATAAGCCCCATGATGACCGTAAATTAAGCACCAAAATGTCCGCCAAGGTCGTATGCCGAAATGAAAATTTGGGCGTTGACGACTTCAAGTTCCTCCTCAAGAGCACTGTTAATGCCGGCCTTGGGGAGGAAACCTACGCACCATGGAGCATCCTCATGGGTCGTGAAGGAAGACCAACACTTGACGACTGTCTCAATGAGATGGACGAGTTTTACCATGATAGTATTGGCAAACTCTTGTCTAAATCTGGAGTTTCAGCACAAGATATTGATGTATTAATTGTTAATGTGTCAATGTTTGCATCCATACCATCATTAGCTTCAAGGATAGTAAACCATTACAAGATAAGGGATGATGTTAAGGTTTACGACCTTAGTGGGATGGGGTGTAGTGCTAGTATAACATCTATAAGCATTGTCCAAAATGATTTTAAGCTCAGAAAAGATCGTTTTGCATTAATCGTATCATCGGAATCCCTAAGTCCAAATTGGTACACGGGTAACGACAAATCTATGATCTTATCTAACACTCTTTTTAGGTCAGGTGGGAGTGCAATTCTCTTGTCTAACAGGTGGGGCCTAAGGAACAAGGCTATGTTGAAGCTCAAGTGTCTTGTACGGACACACCATGGAGCTATAGATGAGTCATATGGATGTGTCATGCAAATGGAGGATTCCGTAGGACGGCTTGGGATCCGCCTTTCCAAAAGCCTACCTAGATATGCCACCCGGTGTTTGATTGATAATCTGAAAACATTGGCTCCAAAAATCTTACCTATTTGTGAAGTTACTCGATTTGTGATAGCAGTTGTAATTCGAAATTATATTTATAAAAAAAGTAATAAACCAGTTATAAATTTTAAGACGGGGGTACAACATTTTTGTTTTCATATTGGAGGCAAGGCAGTTGTCAATGGCTTAAGAGAGAATCTTAAATTAGAGGAGTACGATATCGAACCAGCAAAAATGACTCTCCATCGATTTGGGAACACATCAGCGAGTAGCTTGTGGTATGTTTTAGGATATATGGAGGCCAAAAAGAGGCTCAAAAAAGGTGATAATGTTTTGATGGTTGGTTTTGGGTCAGGGTTTAAATGTAACAGTTGTTTGTGGGAAGTGGTGAGGGACTTAGATGGTGGTCCGAGTGTTTGGATTGATTGCATTAACGATTACCCTCGTACGAGCTTGGCTAATCCTTATTTGGATGAATTTGGTTGGATCCAAGATGCAGGCCCTACAAACTTTAAGATTCCGGAGGAATACCTGAATAATTAAACATCCTGGAAAATCAAACGAAATTATATATACCGTACTACCCAGGCAGGATGTTATAGTAAATTGGATACGTCAAAGTATGTCCTCCTATCACGCTATAATTATTAATCACATCCTCTAATAAAATACTGACTAATTACACGATATCACCTACTTAATAAATTGGAATCATAGTGTATATGAAAACGCAAAGCTAAGAATAATACATGTCTTGTCCTTTTTACATTTACATGTAATATATTATAAGCTTATTTACATGTAATAAATTGGAGTACTTCTTATGTATTATGGAGTAGTTTTAGGAAAAATTGGCAGTAAATATATAGATTTTACCTATTTTTTGAAATAGATACCTAGGTCCTTTTTTAATTTTATATAAATATCACAATGCTTTATTATTGTTTTTGAAATCAATAAATAAGGGATTTCTTAAAACATAATGGAATTTGAATAACTTTAACAAATATTCTATCTTGTGAAACCCACTTCTAATTTTCCCTCCATTAATCAGGTACATGAAGTGTCTTTTTTGCCCCTCATCAATTTCACTCATCTTCCAAAATACATTTCTCTCTCCTCCCACAATTGCCCATTTCACTGTCTTTTTTGAATTATTTTCTCCACTTTTTGTTTTTCCCCACCATTTTTATTGTTTTAGTCCCTTATCTCTCTCTCCACACTCCAGTCTTCCTAAATCATTAGTATCTAGAGTATGTTACTCGCGTTTTAAGTTGTGACAAATCTCGATCAAAGTGACCAACCACTTAGGTAAGTTCTTGCATATTTGGTATAGTAGCAATTAACCGTAATTGCAACTTTTCCTTAACACAAGCCATTCCCTTGCCAAAAACATCCCTGAAATAAAAATCCCCAATCAAAGAAAATGGATGAATAAGTTAAAAATTTGAGACAATCTACCTTCAAATCTTCAATTTTCATGACAATTTGCTTTTACTCCACCTTCAATTTTGCCTCTAACTTGTGAAGATGATGATATGAAGTCTGAAGATGGTTATTGGAGAAATGAATGAAATTAAAGGGTGGTTATGTATAGTTGATTTTGTGGGATCCACTAAACATTTAAAGTGAAACAATCTCTATTAAAGTTGATCAAATTCCATTAAGTTTGAGGGAAAAGACATTAGTTGATATTGATTTCAAAAAGAAAAATGAATCAACTTTGATATTTATATAAAATAAAAAATGATCTAGGTATTTATTTCAAAATAGAGGCTAGAGCTAGGTATTTAATGTCAATTTTTCCTTAGTTTTACTCTGTTGACTCCAAGTCTAGTCCATCATAATTTAATATTAAAGTGGTGGTGGTTTGGATGACCTGACCATAGTTGCTTTGTGTTTTATTTAGCAAGTGATGTCGCTTTGTGTTTTATTTAGCAAGTGATAAGTAATATTATGTTAAACTTATACTACACTGCATCGGCTACTTTTTGTTTGTTAACATTAGTATTTGGCGCAAAGTTTGAGGAGTTTATGTGGCGTTAGGGAAGGTCTTCACTCCATAGGTAGAAGGCAAATGAAATAATGAACTATACATATCATACTATAGGTAAATAACACATGGAGTGATGTTTTTGTATAGAATAGTAACCGAGTGTGGTGGTGGAGACTTGGTGAAAAACATGACGTCTAAAGCGGCTGTAACCTACAAATCGAACACTAGTCTCGGGGGTTAACTCGAGGAATGACCATCTGATGCCTAAGTCAGCTCCGTTAATACAAGAACAAAGCCTCAAGAGAGATCGACTGATAAGTATATGTGATTTTGAATGTAGAAATGAACGTACATTTTCCATGTATGGGGATGGGTATTTATATGGTAGAATTGGGCTTATGTTAACTTGGGCTTATTCTTGGCTTTAGGACTGATGTGGGCCCAAACATTAGATATTGGACCTCTTAATCTTTGCATAGCCTGCCTAGTCTAGTCTGCCGCGATGTTCTACTCGTGGTTCTTCTAGGCAGACCCCACCAATGCTGCCACTCGGTCCTAGTGATTTACTTTTACACATGGCACTGAGTTTGATCTGCCAGCTAGCTAGGCTCTCTATCTGATGAAAAAGGTGGGGCCTAACTCTCCACCTTCCCTTAGTGGCTAGGTATCTTTTCCCGCCAAAGTGGAGACGTGTCGGACAAGGGTCATTAATATTTATATGGCATCGAGGCATTAGGGAGCTCGGTCATTCTTCGTGGTGCAAAACCCCTTGGCAATTATATGCAATCGAATAAACGCCCCAAGGATGAGTTGTTGGCTAATTAACCTTAGTATTATTTTCGCGTTGTTTGTCTTCTTATATACTTGTTCTTCACTCGACCATAGCACAATTATTTTTTTTCTCATCTTGGAAAAATACTTGCATTTTGGAGGCAAGAACATTGGGACGACGAGCTAAGGGTTGTTCGGTATCTAAACAGCGAGTTGTCTTGGATAAGGTATGTTCATTGGTTCCGTCTGTGATTGGAAACTATTGATTAGTGAGATTTATCGCACTCGTAGGGTAGCTTTTTGGTCCATTTTATTGCTTTTTCTTGGTGTTTCCTTACTTCTTACATCTGATTTCATCATCTCCGTCCTATTTGGAGCTTTTCGCTATTTCCTTTGATTTTCTCTCATTTTTCATGGTTTTCCTTTCTTATTTTCTATTCCATATGCTTTGGATTGTATTTTTCTTGTATATGACTAACATATAGGAAACAGATGAGTGCAAAGTAAAGAAGATTGGAATTGAAGAAGTTGAGGGCCAATCTAAATGAAGAAAGAAAGAAAGAAGACAACCTAAGTCCAAGTCCAAGGAAGAGGAATGGAAGAAAATAATGAAAGAAAGAAAAGAAAGAAGGAAGCCCAAGCCCAAAAAGAAAGGAAGAGAGGAGAAGAAGACAAAGCCACCCGGGCCAGAGGATGGCCCAATCCACATCATGATCGGCCGAGGCTTCGCCCGATCCAGATAGTGATCGCCCGATCACGGCTGTGATTTTTCCCAGAGTTCCTGCCTCATGGTGATCGGGCGATCACAACTATGGATCGCCCGATCACTGCGGGTTTGTGGAAACGTCTCTATTATTTTCTTTTTCCCTTAATTGGGGGTTGTATAAATACCTTTTTGACCTAAAATTACATTATTCAGTTTTTCGTTTTTGAACTCTAGAGAGCTATTGAGAGGTTAGACTTTTGAGTGAGCTTTGGGTGTTTTTCAAGGTCTTTTAATGGTGATTTGAAGAATAATTTCATATTTTTGAGGAGTATTAATGAAGCTTTAGTAACTTTTCTTCTCTTTGCTCTCATTTATTGCCTTGCTTTATCATTTATTCTTTTTTTACTTTGTTAGTAGTTTCAATATCACTCATTCTCATTGAAGTCTTAGTTTTAGTTGCTCTTTTTCACTTGCTTATGCTCTTCTCTATTGCAAACATTAAGTATGAATGAAAAAACAATGATTTTTGGTTTACTAATCCCCTATTTGCATTGTAGAACTAGTTTAGTTAATATGAGAACCAACTTTGAGTAGTCTTTTAGTTAGGGGGTTGGGTGAAGGTGCAATGGACATTGTTTCATGATATGAGGCCCTAAATTAGCATGTTTGGTGGGTTGGATTAGTAAATCCATTGATTGATTGACTAAGGTAAAGTTGAAAGGCCTAACTTTAACTCAATGAACAAATGGATTGCGCTTTAGGTGTAGATTGTTGAGATGTACAATGAAGTTTGAATTGCTATCTTTAAATAAGGTTGAGTGAGAAATCCCACCTTTCTTAGAGTCTTAACCCATTAAACATCCGAAAGGCGAGATTGGGTTGAACTTAGCTAATTCCGACCTCATGTTCCATCATTGACTATCTAACTCCTAATTAAGAGTCTTCTATCACCTTGAGCATTCTTGAAAGAGGAGTTCATGGTTGCAACGTCTTAATTCAATCCCCTATCACATACTCCTTTAATTTCATTTTGTAAATCAATCTCATTGCATTGGATCCCTATCACCCCCTAACGCCTTTTTCCATTGATTTACAACCCTTTTATTTGACTTAAAAGTGATGATTGAGTTCGAAATCAATCAACTTTGGTTTATCTTACATGTTCACTTACGTGCTTAGTGTCTAGTCTAGTCTCTGAGGATCTTGACCCTTACTTGCCACATACTCGTATTTGGTTAGTTAGGTTTGATTTGGAGTTTTTGTCTAGCGACGCAAAATTTCTCTATCAAATTGCGCCGTTGCCGGGGACTAGTTATTAGCATTAGGTTTAACATAAGTTGTGTGAGTCTAAATCATTTCGTTCTAGTTTATTTCTCTTGTTACTATATACATACTTGTGATTGTTATTGCTAACCTCCTTCTTAGCTTGGTGTTATATGCCCCGTTCCGATCGAGTTTTTCTATTGATTCCTCTTGACATTGAGCTCGAAAGGATGGTAAAGTCTCTCAAGCGAAAGCTAAGGAAAGATAGCCAACAAGCACAAGCTTCATCTTCAACACCATTTATAGAGGTGGAGGGCGACACGAGCTCCATCCTCTCTAGTCCTCCGCACTCCCCAACAACTAGCCACTCACGTTACTCGAGTTCATTCCTTTCTTCGGACACAAATATAGAAGATAATAGAACTTTGAGGGACTATGGCACCCCAATGGCCTATGCCCCTTCTAGTGCTATTGTTCCTCCATCTACACAAGCGAATGATTTTGAGTTTAAGCCGTATTTCATCCAACTAATCTCCAACAACCAATATGGTGGGTCTAACTATGAGTGCCCTCAAGAACATTTGAGGAAGTTCACCGAGATTTTCTGTACGGTAAAGCACAATGGGGTCACTGAAGACTTCATCAAGCTTAGTATGTTCAAGTTCTCACTCAAGGACCACGCTTCACATTGGCTCACAACGCTCCCTCCGGACTCATTGACTACTTTGGATGATGTCACAAGAGCCTTCCTCAGCCGGTTTTTCTCATTACAAAAGGCTGCCGAAACGAGCGCAAGCATTATGAACTTCCAAGACAAGGAGGGAGAGAGCTTATGTGATGCATGAGAGAGGTTCAAGAGTTTGTTGAGGCAATGTCCACATCACAATATGAAAAACTGGATGCAACTTCATTGCTTCTACAATGGTCTCTTAACCCAAAACAAGACAAGTTTGAATGCGGGTGACGGGGGTCCCATTATGATAAATCGATGGATTTTGCTTTTGATTCCATTGAATATGTGGTACAAAATGGTCGTAATTGGAGCCAAAGCGAGAGAGCATCGACCTCAGCCTCCAAAAGAGGTGGAAGGTATGAAATTGATAGTATTGGTGTTCTCACTTCTAAAGTAGATGCATTGATGAGTCAATTGAAGTCCACCAATATGTCCCCCTCTCCCTCTAATGTCTCCATGCTTGGTCAATCCTCTAATCCCAATTCTTATGCTCCCCCTAATGTACAACAAATGAATCAATGTGGTTATGGTCCAAATGGTTTGAATAACAATATGCCGATGAATTGCATGTTTTGTGATATTTGTGGGTCAAAATTCTCATTCAAGAGTACCACTCGGTTTTCATGAAAACTCTTCGGGTTTCCAAGGAAGCCAAAGGAATTCAAATGCTCTTCCTTTGAATGCTCCTCTCGAAATTGGACCACCCACCACCACTACTAGTCTCGAAAGTATGATGCAATCTTTCATTACTACTCAAACTAAAGAGACTAGTGAGCTAAAAGAGAGCCTCAAGCAAATGCAAGTTCACACAAAAATGTTTGAGACTAAATTAGCTCAAATGGCGGGGTCCATTAAGGAAGGATCATCAACTAAATTTCCTAGTCAAGGTGTAAATCCAAGAGAAAATGCTAATGCCATTGTGACTAGAAGTGGGAAGAAATTGAATGAGGTGGAATTACCAAGTGTTGAAAATAATTTTGAAAATGACCAACCGGTTGAAACTAATTGTCGTGAGGAAGATGAAAATATTGAGAAAGCAAAGAATGACCCACCTCCCTTTGTGGCAAAGTTGCCATACCCCTCACGGTTTGCAAGTTCCAAACTTGATGATCAATTTGCCAAATTCTTAGATGTGCTCAAGAAACTTTACATTAATATACCATTCACCGATGCCATTAAGCAAATGCCCACCTATACCAAATTCTTGAAAGATGTGTTAAGTAAGAAAAGGGACTTAGATTGTGTGGAAACTATTAATTTGATCGAAAATTGTAGTGCCATTATCCAAAACAAGTTGCCCATAAAACTTATGGACCCCGGAAGCTTTTCCATTCCATGTGCTATAGGTGATATGACCATTGACAAGGCCTAATGTGACTTGGGTGCTAGTGTAAGTTTGATGCCCTACTCCGTTTTCAAAAGATTGGACTTAGGTGAACTCAAGCCTACTCACATTTCACTTCAATTAGCCGATCGTTCGGTTAAGATGCCCATAGGAAAGCTTTAGGATGTACCCCTTAAGGTTGGGAAGTTCTATATTCCCGTAGACTTTGTTGTACTTGAAATGGATGAAGATCCAAATGTCCCCATAATCTTAGGGCGACCTTTCTTAGCTACGGCGGGGGCTATCATTGATGTAAAGAATGACAAATTGAGCTTCAAGGTAGGAAGTGAAAACATTGAGTTTAATTTAAACCAAATCATGAAATATCCTACTCAGATGGATGACCATTGCATGCGCATTGATACTTTAGATCATGTCATTGATGAATACATAGCCATGCATTTGCATTCATCTAACAATATGCCTTAGTATGATGTGATGGATGACGAAGAGAAAGAAAAGCTTGATGTGGAGGTAGATGCAATTGAGGAGAATCTTGCTCTACCTCCCACTTTAGAAGGACATGAGGAGGCATATCTTTGCCTACAAGACGAACGAGGAAAAGATGAACCGACCGATGGAGAAGATGCCCCCAAGGTAGAGCTTAAACCTCTACCTTCCAACTTGAGGTATGAATTCTTGGGACCTTCTTCTACTTTTCCGGTCATTGTGAATGCAAGTTTGGATGAGGCTCAAACCTCTAAGTTGTTGGATGTGTTGCACTTGCATCACAAAGCATTGGGCTATAGTTTGAATGATTTGAAAGGAATAAGCCCAACACTTTGCATGCATCACATTTCATTGGAGGATGATTCTAGACCTTCTATCGAAAGACAAAGGAAGCTCAATCCTCCAATGATGGAAGTGGTTAAAAAGGAGATCCTTAAAATACATGCCGTTGGTATTATCTACCCTATCTCCGATAGTAGATGGGTGGCACTGGTGCAAGTAGTTCCTAAAAAGGGTGGGATGACGATTGTTAAAAATGAAAAATCCGAGCTCATCCCTATGAGGACCGTGACGGGGTGGAGGATGTGCATTGATTATAGAAAGTTGAATGCCTCCACTAAGAAAGACCATTTTCCTTTACCTTTTATTTATCAAATGCTTGAAAGGTTGGTGGTGCACAAGTACTTTTTCTATCTTGACGGGTTTTCGAGATTCTTTCAAATCCCAATTCATCCCGAGGACCAAGAAAAGACTACATTCACTTGCCCTTATGGTACTTATGCTTATCGTAAGATGTCATTTGGGTTGTGTAATGCACCCGCCACCTTCCAACGTTGCATGATGGCTATTTTTGCCGATATGGTTGAAAAGGAGATGGAAGTTTTTATGGATGACTTCTCCGTTTGTGGAGGATCTTTTGATGATTGCCTTGTGAATCTCGTTCGATGTTTGGAGAGGTGTGAGAAAGCTAACTTGGTCCTCAATTAGGAAAAATGCCACTTTATGGTGCAAGAAGGAATTGTTCTTGGCCATAAAGTGTCACATACAAAGAAATTGAGGTTGACCAAGCCTAGGTGGAGGTCATTGAGAAACTACCCCCTCCCACAATGTCAAGGGAGTGAGGTCTTTCTTGGGTCACGCCGGTTTTTACCGACGTTTCATCAAGGATTTCTCAAAGATCGCCAAACCGCTCACATCTTTGCTCCAAAAGGAGAACGAGTTTGAATTTGATGATTTTTGTTTAGATGTCTTTGCTAGAATCAAAAGTGCTCTCATTTCGGCTCCAATTGTTCAAGCACCGGATTGGAATCTTCCCTTTGAGCTCATGTGTGATGTGAGTGATATCGTCGTTGGGGAGGTATTGGGTCAAAGAAAGGAAGGGAATCTCCACGTCATCCACTATGCAAGCAAAACGCTCAATGATGCCCAAAAGAACTACACCACCACGGAGAAAGAGCTACTAGCGGTGGTGTATGCTTTTGAGAAGTTCCGGGCATACCTTGTGGGGTCCAAGACCATTGTTTATACGGACCATTCCGCCCTCAAGTACTTGATGGCGAAAAAGGATGCCAAGCCAAGGTTGATTCGTTAGGTGTTATTCCTCCAAGAGTTTGATATAGAGGTGAGGGACAAAAAGGGGACCGAAAATCTTGTGGCGGATCACCTCTCAAGAATTATTTGTGATGAGGGTGATTTCCCGGCTCTTCCCATTGATGGCTACATGAGGGATGATGTTCTATATGCGGTTGAGAGCACAAGCTTGCCATGATTTGCCGACATCGTCAACTACCTAGCTTGTAGCGTGATTCCTCCGGATTTCACAAAGCAACAACGTCGAAAACTTAGGCATGATGCAAAGCAATTTATTTGGGATGAGCCACTATTATACAAGAGAGGGTCTGATGGTCTATATAGGAGATGTGTGCCTAATGAGGAAGTTTGAAGCGTCTTGGAAATGTGCCACTCTTCACCATGTGGGGGGCATATGAGCTCCAACAAGACGGTGGCCAAGATACTTCAAAGTGGTATCTATTGGCCAACCATGTTTAGAGACACTTGGAGCTTCATCAAGAGTTGTAATAGGTGCTAAAGGATGGGGAACATTTCAAGGAGACATGAGATGCCGCTCAACACTATCCTTGAACTTGAAGTGTTCGATGTATGGGCAATTGACTTCATGGGCCTATTCCCTTCCTCTTGTGGCAACCAATACATACTAGTAGCCGTTGATTATGTGTCAAAGTGGGTCGAGGCAATTTCATCTCCAACAAATGACTCCAAAGTAGTGATGAAGATGCTCAAGAAGATTATCTTCCCAAGATTCGGTGTTCCTAGAGCCATCATAAGTGATGGTGGCTCTCACCTCGCCAAAAAGTCATTCCAATCATTACTTGCGAATTATGGAGTGAACCACAAGGTTGGGTTGGCTTATCACCCTCAAACTAGTGGCCAAGCCGAGATTTCAAATAGGGAGATTAAGACCATCTTGGAGAAGACGGTAGAGAGGGAGAGAAAAGATTGGTCTTTGAAGCTCGATGATGCCTTGTGGGCATATCGAATCGCTTTTAAGAAACCTATTGGCACCACCCCTTACAAGCTTGTTTATGGCAAGTCTTGTCACCTACCGGTTGAGCTAGAGCATCGAGCACATTGGGCTATCAAGCACATAAACTTTGATTTGAAGAGTGCCGGTGAGAAAAGGTGGTTGGATATTCATGCTTTGGAGGAGCTTAGGCAAGAGGCCTATGATTGTGCAAGCATTTACAAGGCAAGAACAAAGGCCTTTCATGACAAGAACATCTTGAAGAGAGAATTTGCAAAAGGGGATAAGGTGCTCCTATTCAACGCACGCCTGAAGCTTTTCCAGGTAAGTTGAAATCTAGGTGGAGTGGACCTTTTGAGGTGGTCAATGTGCTCCCATATGGTTCGGTGGAGATAAAGAGTGAAGCAACGGACTCCTTTCAAGTTAATGGGCAAAGATTGAAAATCTACTATGAAGGAGACCAAGTGGGAAAAGTGTTCTCCATCAATCTTGAGGAGTTTGGCACCTCACCCCAAGAGAAGTGATATCTTTATATGGTCAAGCTAATGACCTTAACAACAAGCGCTTATTGGGAGGCAACCCAAATTTTCTATCCTTTTTTTCTCTTAATTTTTCGATTATTTTATTTGACACTTGTCTAACCTTGTGATTATTTGATTTTTATTTTCTATTTTTTTTCTTTCTTTTGTTGTTTTGGATGGCTATGAGCATTTGAGGTTGACTATGTGAGAAATGGTGATTTCAGAAGAAAAAAATGAGTTGAGTGATAGTTGGAAAAGAAAAGGAGGGAGAAAAAGGGTAGTTTAGAAAAAAAAATAGAAAAAGAGAGGAAAGAAAATTGGGTAATTAGGAAGGAAAAGAGAAGAGAGAAAAAATTTTGAAAAAAAAAATTGAAAACAAAAAGGAGGTAGTTAGGAAGGAAAAGAGAGAGAGTAAAATAGTGGAAAAGAAAAAAAAATGAAAAAGAAAATGAAAAAGAAAAAAAAAAAAGAGGAGTAGGCGAACAGGAATAGATCGACCGATCCCCCTCTTTGATCGCCCGATCAGGGGGGGTCAGTAACTCTTGAAATCGCACCCCGTTCCTGATTGCCCGATCACCTTTTTTCGCCCAGTTTTTTTTTTTAAAATAAAAAATAATTTTTTTTTACTCAAGCCTAACCGCCCCACCCCTCTTCTCTACCTCTCATTTCCCTTCATCTCTCACTCTCATCTTCATCTTCATCTTCATCCCTTCTACTCTTCTCAAACCCTAACCTTCATACTCTCAATTCTCCATCAATCTCACTCATTTTTCTTTCAAAATCTCACAAAAACAACCACATCCTTTACACTACTCCACAAAATCCACATTTCTTCACCATTTTCCCACTCATTTTCCCAAAACACCATTAAACCCCAATTTCCACCATCTTCAAGATTTTCAAATTTTAACAAGTTGGAAGGCCATAGAAGGCTTAACAAAGGTTGAAGGAACGTTCCCAAGCTTCAAGGAAGGATTGAACTCACTATTTGGTATACAATTTCTTCATTCTCTCTTTGTTCCTTACTCCACCATTTTTGCTCATACTCTTGTTTATTTGAGAAAGGAATTGCCTAGACTTGTTTAGTCGAACCTTGAATTGGCTATTATTGGTTTCTTTGGAGTTTTGAGTGTGAATTGGTCTTAGTTGGAGTAGTGTTTAGACTAAAAATCTTTGGTTGTGTGCTTGTCTCCATTGAAGTGTTACATTGTTGGATTATTGATTGGTTGCCTTTGGTTGAATTGGTGTATGCTTTGGTTTGCATTGTTGGGTACCTTGAATTGTGCATTGTATTTGAAGGTTTTTGATTCGACACCTTGTTAATTATGGTCGAGACATTCTCCATAAACTCCACACCCATCACCAAACTTCCACTCCTCACAAATGGCCCCAAAAACCAAAGCTCCAAAAACTTCAAAACGAGCCACACCCTCCACTTCCTCCTCAAAAACACCATGGGGGCAAATGGGCATCACCCTTACCTCAAAAATCCACCAAGAACGCTTCGTGTCTCTCCTAGGTCGTGCAATCAAGCCCACCAAATTCTTTGATGAGAGAGTACTTCACAATTTAGGTGCTCTTGAGGAAGCTCGTGAGCTATGTGACCGTTTAGGGTGGGCCAACTTCATATCCATGTCGATGAGCGTCTTACACTTGAGTTCCTTTCCACGCTCGAGTGTACTATTGTTGACGTAGATGAGGAGGACGAGGATGATGAGGGTTATCCTCAAGTCACCTTCCAACTCTTTAACATTCATCGGGAGGTAGACTACGTTTTCCTCTGCAAGATTTTTGGTTGGGATGAGGAAGCTCCCCTAAACAAATATGTCACCAATGAATTCAAATTCAATGGGTATGAGTTTGAAAAAACATGGGGAAATATCACGGGCAACTACAACCCACCTAAAAATCCAAAGTCTTCCCATATCATACATCCGGCCGTCCGCTACGTCCATCGTCTTCTTGTGTATTGCATATATGGACGAGCGGAACTTGGTAACGCTAGCAAGGATGAGGGAAAGGCTCTTTGGACCATGTGCCGCCCAAAAGTTGCCCCCGTGCCAATCGACTTTGCCGAGAACCTAATTCAAAGATTTATCATGCTCATGATGGTGTTCATTATCGCAAGGATATTATCATGGGCGGGATGATAACTATGATAGCAAGGTATTGGCACACCGATGAAGAGTTCAACACCACGGCACCAATATCTCAATAGATCCTTCTTGATGATGCAATATTGCATCAAATGAATTTATACCGGTACATCGAAGGCAACCATGACCGAATCATTTGGTTAGTGCGAGAGTTCAATTATTGTCACCTTCCGAACCCCACACTAACCCGGTTTGGAGATGGAGCGCGCCCCTATCTCATCGCGCGGGAGATCGCCCCAAGGGAAGCGGAGTTGCAAGCTCGTGCCATTGATGAGGCAAGGAGACAACAACAACGACGACGACGACGACCACAACAACGACCACTCACTCACACCATGGATGAAACCGGCCCATCCGGTGAAGGTACGTCCTCTTCTCATGTTTATGATTTTAGTTTTATTGGTGCGGCTATTGAGGCCATGGCTAGTGAGCAAAACACCCATTTTCAAAATATTTACGCTCGGTTCGATAACATCAATGCTCACTATTATAGCATGAGCACTAGACTTAAAAGCATTGATGTTAACTTCCGTGGCATGGATGCTAGGCTCAATAGCATGGGTGAGACACTTGGCACTCTACGCCAAGACGTGGATGGTATGCGGTTAAGACAAGATCAAATGTACGACTATCAAGTTCGTCAAAACGTTTTTCCACCTTACCCAACTATCCCTCATGGCCCCCACACCCATTCCCTCCCCCGGGAAGCGGGCAATAGATCGCCCTTGATCACCTCCACATGTTCTCTCACTTCGTAACACCGGGACGGTGTTCATTCTAAGTTTGGGGGTGCATCATAAGGCGATCAAGGACTTGTGCTTAATGATTAGACTTGAGATATTTTGTGCTTTATCATGTCTCATTTGCATGCATACATGTTTTGGTGATGGTTGTTGTCGCATGTCGTTGATTGTTGTTGATTGTTGTTGGATGTTGGTGCCCTATATGTTGTTGTCTACCCCATGGTTCCTCGATTGCTAGTGCACATACTTGGTTAGGGTTGGTTCCTTATTGCGTTGATTTATGATTGATGAGTTGGATTGCTCTAGCTCCCACTTGAAAAATCCAAAGTCTCCAAAACACCTTTGTACAAACTTTTCTCCCATTTTATTTTATTTTTCCCTTTCTTCTTTTGTAAAAATCTTTTATTGTGTTTGTCTATCTTCCTTGTGAAAAAAAAAGAAAAGAAAAAAAATGGAAGCTCTTAGAATAAGTAAAACTCAAGAAAAACAAATACCCAAGATCGTTTCTATTTGAAAGAGTTTATGATGACCCAAGCAAGCGGAAATGAGAATGGAATTGTGTGACCTAATATTGGAACATGTGTAGATTAGGGAGTTTTGAGATGACTTAAACTTTGTTGTTTTGCCATCAAGTCAAATAACTCATAAACAAAAACAACAAAATTCTCCTTAAATAAGTCACACTTAGTTCTATCCTTCATGATATAGGAAGTCCTTACTTAGTTCTCATAACTTGGGTCCTCTAGTGCATTTGATAATCTACCCCCAAATAGCTTAACATTTTCACCACCCTATAAAGAAAAAATTGGTTTCATGAAAAGGCTAGTAGCCTCAAAAAAAAAAATGAAAACGAAACAAAAAGAAAAAAAATGCATATTTTCAATAAGAGTTGCGAAAGGGTGGTTAGTAACCAAGGTCCTAGCGCATTCCAATGCTCAAGTGGGGATTCGAAAAAGTGAAGTATAACTCCCTAGGGACGACGGGATCATTGCGGCTTGAGTATGAATGTTTTTCCTCCTAGTGCATCTCCGACCGAGTACTTGGTACCGTGCCTGAGAAACATGTCTACTTCGTGAGTGGACGGATCGCACAAAGAGGGCGAAGACTAAGCCCCGCACTCCTCAGTAGTTGCATCACTATTTCACATATCTTCATCTCCATAATAATGAAAATGCTAAGTTTGGGGAAAAATATTCCGCAAATTGAGGACTACAGTTACTTGAGTCGATTTTCTCATCCTATACATGAGTTTGTGAACTAAATGACCCTTGGAGAAATGACGTTGAAAGTAGTGGAAAGTTAGAGAATTTGTTGAACTTACACATTAATTTAGCTCATCTCATAACCTCCTTCTCTACTCATGTGTTGTGTTGGAATTGAAAGAAAACATTCTAATATATATGCTTGCTTGTGGTCCGCTCATGACTCCATCTCTCACACCTTGGTGATGTTTCCATTCTTGGGTTGTTGCTTGTTTGAGTTGGTGTATTGGCTTTGTGGGTATGTCTTCTAGAAAACCCACACGAGACATCCTCGTCCACTAGGGTCATCCTAGGGGTTTAAAGGGCTTGTTGCATATGCGAAATGCAACCGTGGTCTCCACGAAAGTGAGTTTGCTTGGTTTCCTCCCCTTCCCCCTTTTGGTGGTCTCATTTTGTTGGTTTTATCGAGTCACCTTTGTGCATCATCTAGTCATCCATTTTAATTTGCTTGAGGACAAGCAAAGAGTCAAGTTTGGGGAAGTTGATGAGTGAGATTTATCGCACTCATAGGGTAGCTTTTTGGTCCATTTTATTGCTTTTTCTTGGCGTTTCCTTACTTCTTATATCTATTTTCATCATCTCCGTCCTATTTGGAGCTTTTCACTATTTCCTTTGATTTTCTCTCATTTTTCATGGTTTTCCTTTCTTATTTTCTATTCCATATGCTTTGGATTGTATTTTTCTTGTATATGACTAACATATAGGAAAAAGATGAGTGCAAAGCAAAGAAGATTGGAATGGAAGAAGTTGAGGGCCAATCCAAATGAAGAAAGAAAGAAAGAAAGAAAGAAGAGAGCCCAAGTCCAAGTCGAAGGAAGAGGGATGGAAGAAAAGAATGAAATAAAGAAAAGAAAGAAGGAAGCCCAAGCCCAAAAAGAAAGGAAGAGAGGAGAAGAAGACAAAGCCACCCGGGCCAGTGGATCACCCAATCCACATCATGATCGGCCGAGGCTTCGCCCGATCCAGATAGTGATCGTCCGATCACGGCTGTGATTTTTCCCAGAGTTCCTGCCTCATGGTGATCGGGCGATCACCACTATGGATCGCCCGATCACTGCGGGTTTGCGGAAACATCTATATTATTTTCTTTTTCCCTTTTTCCCTTATTTGGGGGTTGTATAAATACCTTTTTGACCTAAAATTACATTATTCAGTTTTCCTTTTTTGAACTCTAGAGAGCTATTGAGAGGTTAGACTTTTGAGTGAGCTTTGGGTGTTTTTTAAGGTCTTTTAATGGTGATTTGAAGAAGAATTTCATATTTTTGAGGAGTATTAATGAAGCTTTAGTAACTTTTCTTCTCTTTGCTCTCATTTATTGCCTTGCTTTATCATTTATTCTTTTTTTACTTTGTTAGTAGTTTCAATATCACTCATTCTCATTGAAGTGTTAGTTTTAGTTTCTCTTTTTCACTTGCTTATGCTCTTCTCTATTGCAAACATTAAGTATGAATGAAAAAGCAATGATTTTTGGTTTACTAATCCCCTATTTGCATTGTAGAACTAGTTTAGTTAATATGAGAACCAACTTTGAGTAGTATTTTAGTTAGGGGGTTGGGTGAAGGTGCAATGGACATTGTTTTATGATATGAGGCCCTAAATTAGCATGTTTTGTGGGTTGGATTAGCAAATCCATTGATTGATTGACTAAGGTAAAGTTGAAAGGCCTAACTTTAACTCAATTAACCAATGGATTTCCCTTTACGTGTAGACTATTGCGATGTACAATGAAGTTGGAATTGCTATCTCTAAATAAGGTTGAGTGAGAAATCCCACCTTTCTTAGAGTCTTAACCCATTCAACATCCGAAAGGCGAGATTGGGTTGAACTTAGCTAATTCTGACCTCATGTTCCATGATTGACTATCTAACCCCTAATTGAGAGTGTTGTATCACCTTGAGCATCCTTAAAAGAGGAGTTCATGGTTGCAACGTCTTAATTCAATCCCCTATCACATACTCCTTTAATCTCATTTTGTAAATCAATCTCATTGCATTGGATCCCTATCACCCCCTAACGCCTTTTTCCATCGATTCACAACCCTTTTATTTGACTTATTAGTGATAATTGAGTTCGAAATCAATAAACTTCCTCTCTTCGGTTTAGCTTACATGTTCACTTACGTTCTTAGTGTCTAGTCTAGTCTCTGAGGATCTTGACCCTTACTTGCCACGTACTCGTATTTGGTTAGTTAGGTTTCATTTGGAGTTTTTGTCTAGAGACGCAAAATTCTCTATCAACTATATATCGAGATGGTGTGACTATGATTAGATCATTCTCCCTTTACTTATTTCTCCTTGACGGGCTGGCTAGTGAGACTAGGTTAATCCATATATCTTCAAAGATAATCTCCATATTTTGGAAGACAATGAAATGACACTAGACCCTTTGATCTTCAGTTGAGGCCAACTATCGCTCCATGGCCACTATGACATCCGATTGAAAATGGTTCAAATATCTACTTGTGAATCGTGACGTTGCTCATCCCCGGGACATGAAGGCGCGTCGCGGCCCCGATGGACCCTCTCATTCATAGCTTTGGTGAGTTCCCTTGTCCCTGCCGCTTTATTTTATATTTTTATCCTTTTTCACATTGAGGACAATGTGTTATTTAAGTGTGGGGTGGGGAATGTATTGCATATGTGGATTTATAAATTGTATTTTCATTTGATTTTCAAGTTTATTTATATTTCCTTTGTATATTTCGATGAAATTTGACAAACAAAATGATGAAAAAAATGAAAAAAAGAGAATGAAAAGAAATCCCGTTGAGTTGAAAATCCACAAGGGCGGGCGACTCGGACAAAATTGGTAGGCCCGGATAGGTCGAAAACCCGAAAGGGAAACCTATGCAAAAGAGTGGCTTATTATGAGCGGGTTAGTTGGTGAGAAAAGAAATAAAAAAGTGAGAAGCTAGGATGAAAGCCCGAAAGGGCTCCTAGACAAATTTAGATATTAAAGAGAAAATTTTAAATTTTGAAAAGTCATTTGCCGGAGATGGTGTCATAAGGTGGAAGATGATCTCAGAGTTTCGAGTATGGTTTTGATTTCATCCTTGTTTGGGGAATTGAAGGTCATTGTTCAAGTAGTGTCTTTAGCAATAGGAATTTGAACTTGGTTATTTGATTATTCATCGTTTTATTTGGTAATTCTCACTTTTGGAGGTCATTGTTCAAGTAGTGTCTTTAGCAATAGGAATTTAAACTTGGTTATTTGATTATTCATCGTTTTATTTGGTAATTCTCACTTTTGGAGGTCACTGTTCAAGTAGTGGAGTCTAAGTGTGGGGTATTTGATGTGATCAAGTCATACAACAATATTACGCCACTTCGTATGCATTTGATATATGGTTTGCTAGTTATTATTTGCGTTTTTATAATTATTTAGCTTTAGGGGAAGTTCGAGTTTTGTTATATAATGTAAGTTAATATTTTAACTCTAGAACTTTGTATTGTCGAATGTATTTTTAAGTAATGTTACTCTAATGTGGAGCGAGGACGTCAACAAGAACATCTACTCCAGCATCCCATCCAAGCAACCAAAAACAAGCACCATCATCCGAGCCAACAACAACAGCACGACAAACCAACAACCAAGCAAGCAAAGGAGTACAAGCCAGGTCGCATCCTGCGACCCAGCTCACGACTCGCGACCGTCACCGCCTATATAAACTTCAGCTTATTATATTAAGTATTTTCTCGGAGTATTAGACACACTTTTTTCATTCACGCTTTTACCTAGAGTTTAGCTTAGGTTTCTAGGAGGAAACCAATGCAAAGAGGGAAGGAACCCTTTCTTTCCTCCTTGAGTTTCCTTCCATTTTCATTATGTAGATTAATTGTAGCTTAGTTTGTAGCTTAATCTTGAGGCATTAGTGCATAGTTGGCCTAAGGTAGCACCTTGAAAGTGGTACTTAAAGGCTTAAAAGTGTTACTAAAGGCAATAGGTAACACTTCAAAAAGTGAAACATTTGGCAATGCTACCTATTCTCTAAGGTAACACTTTTCAATCCTAATGTATCACTTTTTCAACTGTTACTCAAATTCTTTAATGTAACACTTTTTTGAAACTAATGTATCACTTTTATAGTGCTACTTTTAATATTTTATATAATACTTTTTCATCTATTGTAGCATTTTCTATATCACCTATTGAACTATAATAACACTTTATTAGATGTTAGGTATCACTTTACATTACCATTTTACCATATATAACACATTGTTAGATATTAGGTAACACTTTTTTCATTCGTTGGCTTTCCATATAGTAGCACTTCTATTTCAAATATAAAATAGTTGTTTGTTGTAACATTTTTTTTCCTAAAAGTTACAAATGCGGTGAAAAAAGGAAAAATAGAATCATAATATAGATATATATGAGTATAATATAAAGAATGATCCATAGAATAATATTCATCAATCGAAAACACACTAATGTGTTCAAAACAAACATACTTTATCCAAATCTGAGTCATATAATATATATCTCCCTAAATAAATCTAATCTCTAAAAGCTCATTTACTTTTTTCTTTCATCATCTTCAATTACCTCGTCCTATCCATGCATCTTTCTCGGATAATCATCAGTCCTTGTCACTCTAACATTATCTTCATCATCCTACAATAATAAAAAGAAAATGATATATATTAAGATAAAAGTATCTTGGTCACTATATGAACCATATCCACAATGGCTGGTTCTCTAGTTCACTTTAGTTTTTACAACGCTATATAGAAACCAACAAAGGCAATTAGCAAAATATAATTATTTTTTTTGAAAAAAATAGCAAAATGTATTATTTAACCATTATAGAAAATCAGAATTAAAAAGTTTAAAATTTTAGGATAGTAAAACATTAGCACTACCACCTTGAAAAGCTTAAATATCATCATTACCACCTTGAACATTATCATTACTGGCCAACTTCGTTTCCTTCATTTTTATTTTGTTTTTTGCGATCCTCATTTCCCTACCTATTTCAAGACATTAATCAAATATGTCAATGAGAAGGAAGATGAAACTCTTAGTAAAAGGCGAACATAGAAAATAACGTGCAATTTTTTTATATCAGATCATCCTGGCACTTGAAGTCCTATTGTATCTGGTTTTGATCACATATTATTTGACATAACTGTGGTGATTTGTGGTTAATAGAACTCAATCTATTTTTCAATATTCATTTGTGGTCTGAATAGTGGTTACTACAATACATTTAATATGTAAGTCATGGCTGTGGATGAGCCGAAATCCATTATGAAGTTGACTTTAGTCTCTAGTTTGTTTTTTTTTCCGATTTGTGTTACTAAAAGTTCCTAGTTCCCTGACCAGTAAAATTATTGATGAGAAAAAATGAATAAAATTGAAATTTATTACAGTTCCGAGTTCCCCTACCCATTTAGTATTTGCCTCATGTGCTAGCAGCCTAGCACTTCAATAAGCAGTGCACGATACAACCATGCACCTACAGTTTGACCCTCTACAGCTCTAATAGGTTCGTTTTCCGAGCTAACACTCAAATGAGTTTTACCCAAACAGATACCATTTAATTTCGACTAATCGAGTTATTATTGAACAAGCAAAAGTAGCGAAATAAAAAGAGTTTCATTACGTTACGTAGATATCTATAACATCTAAAAGCAAGCATCAAGTATACAGCCACACAAATAATATATCTGGTGCTAAGGTCAAATAGAAGTTCAACCACTAAAACAAGTGCATAAAACAACGTTTGCATATTAGAAAGCA
The DNA here is from genome assembly GCA_947645195.1 of Patellifolia procumbens. Lineage (NCBI taxonomy): Eukaryota > Viridiplantae > Streptophyta > Magnoliopsida > Caryophyllales > Amaranthaceae > Patellifolia > Patellifolia procumbens. Next base: position 3,260,020 of record CANSGD010001541.1, read on the forward strand.
CTACTACAAAAACACCCTATCGTGTCGCCTGTAAACAGCTATCGTGTCGCCTGTAAACATGCTATCGTGTTGCCTGGAAGGCGACTCTATTGTTGGGAACACAATAGGTATGCATCTATGGTGTCGCCTGAGGGCCGAAACAAAACTCTACCTATTGTGTCGCCTCATAGATAGGAGGCGACACTATAGTCTATAGGTCAATTTCGCCACAAAGAACTTACCCTTATACGTCGCCTGCCGCTTAATACATGACGCATATAATAAGCTAATGTGTCGCCTATTTTTAATGAGGCGATACAATAGGCCCTCTTGCCAAAAACACAAACTAGTTTATACATCGCCTCTTTCTTCAGAGACGACCCTGTAAGTATGCGATTGTGTCGTCTACAACCTAGTAGGGGACGCATAAACTTCTATTTAATTTTTTATTTGCTATTTGAGGTATAAATTATGTCTTGCATTCATTACATCACTAGTGGAAAAATAGCCTATTGCTGCGGGCCTCAAACCACCAATAGTTGCGTATTAAGAGACGTAGCTATTGAAGGCGCAACTACTGTAAAAAAAACAGTAGTTGCGTACATGGTGCGCAGCTACTGGTAAGCATTAGCTGCGGGCCTCACCATAAGCCCGCAGCTAATGTACCACTAGCATTTAAAAACTATTTGTATTTTGCTGCGAGCTTATGGTCAGGCCCGCAGCAAATTTTTTTTTTTTTTAAAAATATTCCTTCAACCAGAAACCTCCTGTAGCTCTCCAGACACATAATTAGATATATCAAATACCAATACATTTGTATACTCCAACATTCAACTTCTGAAGTTACATAATTAATCCAAGCACACATCAAGGTCTAAATCTGGAGACCTAGGCTTGGGGATCGCTCGGTGCTTCTTTCTGCCATATCTCTTAACAGAGCTAGCCTTCAAGACGTGATCCTCCTTGGTTCTGCTGATGGGGATGGTTCCCTTGGGACATTTACCATTCGAATGCCACAGCTGAGTGATTGGGTTGCTTTGCACTGTTGGTTTTGAACCTAGCTTCAGCTTGCTCTCACCAAACAACCCTTCGAGGTGGTAATTGGGCCTCATCTGGTAGCATCCCCAACACACACATAAAAACAACACACTCTAAATAAAGTGAATACTGAGCACTCATAGCGTAATTTCTTAAAAGAAAACATAAAAAGGAGGAAATAGTAATAGACGTTACAGGGTAGACCTGAATAGTCTGGTTCTTGATGATCAGAGGTTGATCGATGATTAATGTGAAAACAGTCTATATAACACCATATGGGCTTTGCATATTACAAGAAAGTTAAGCCATAGAAGTTGGGGACTGGACACGTTATGAATAAAGGAACTTAGAATTGTAAACAAGTCATTGTAAAGCAAGCAAGGTGTGAAATTGTAAGAAATGAAGAGGTAAAATGGAGGATGTAAAAACCCTAAAGCAGTGAAGCTAGCACAACAATAACAGTAACACATACCCACCTAGCGCAGTCCAGCCCGCAAAAACATAACAGTTGGCTCTCGGCCTACATTTGCTAGCCAGATCAAACATCTGCTATAAATTCGGGCATCACCAAGCAGCCAACAGAATGCCACTATATCAGGATCAAGAACATGCATGATTTTGTGAAAAAGAAAGAAAAATAGTAGTGGGATTGTTATTCTTGTAAGGAGGAACTACCTCAGCAGAAGCCACCAGTTCACAGAATTCCTGAAGTACCATTCGTCTCAAGAGTCAACTGCTAACAACTACTGGCTTACCTTCTGTGAGCGTCGTTTTATAAAACACACTGCAATTACCTACAAACAAGAGATTACTTCAGCTATTATTGTCAACATGAAAATACAAATATGCAATATTATACTGAAATAACTCAAATATGTTCAGATATTTGACAATTTTAACTCAGCCTTGTACTCAGGCTATAGCAACTCATTACCCGTAGTCTCACCAATTTTTAACGAAATTGCTAGGGAATTCTAATAAGTTCAAATACACTCTGGTAGGGAATTAGAAGAGCCCAAAAATGAAGGCATCTTTGATGAAGATATCATGAAAAGAGGTAGACATGCGCGTACACCGACACAGCAAGAAGAAGAACTCCCAACGAAACAATCAAAACCTAAAAGACCTAATATAATGCCAGACTACATAGACTTAGGAAAGACCAGTGACTTCAATGCCGAGGAAAACCACATAATACAGAACAGCCCAGCTGGAGGAAGCGACACAGGCCCAATACACCACTGAGGATGGCAATAGAGAAATACAGTGATGGCAAAGAACAAATGGCTGGAAGGGTAGAGGAAACAGACAACACATCTACAAGCACTAGTATAGCACAACATATAACACGAACAACCCAGTGTGTCTAGTATCATAATTTAAGTAACAAAAGCCTTACTTTGATAGTCCATAAATCAATATAGGTTAATTATGCCTAATTGTTATACGCAAATCAAGATAGGTTCTCTCCCTGTGTGAGATTTTAGATTCAAAAGTTTAGGGGTAATAAATTGGCCAGCATAACACTAGCTATACTTGAGGTAATGGGTAAAATTCTGAAAATGAAACTCAAGCAAGAAATACACTAACAACAAACTTGGAACTAGTTGAAGTTACATGCACAAGTGGTTAAAAGAACCAGATAACTATCAGGTTGACATACAGACACATTAGTCTTCTACAGTGTTTTATCAAAACATACAATTCCCTTTCCTCAGTTTCACAAGATGCTAAAATCATATTTTGTAGCTTAGTTAAAAAAAAAGTTCATCGAAAATATCTCCTGAATCAAACAAGTAATCAAGATATAGAAGCAAGACTCAATTAGCAAATCCAACAAACACCTCATAAGGAGGATTTAAGCCTAGAGCATAGCATTTGAAAGGATTCCACATCATCCTCAGTATCAATATGATTAATTTTTAACAAGGGCACATTTTAAGTTATCTTAGACAGAGATTGAGCATGATTTGCATTCGCATTATTTTGCTAAGGTTAAATTCACATCAGTTCAGTCGTCAATTTCAATATCCCTATATAAAACACAGTATTTTCTGCTAATATATGATCATAATTTACACACAAAGAGAATCATCAGATAACAATGATACAATTGATTTTCAAAAAAAAAAAGTGAGAGAGAAAAGTGAGTAGTTGTACAGTTCATGCTCAAGAGAGGTCAAGATGGGAAGCATGAATGAATCGATCTCCCAACCGTGAATACAAACAGAAAAACCATCTTGAAGACGAGTTAACCCTGCTCTGCCGACCATCAGTCTTTGGCAAACCTGTTCCAAACAAGCATATAACAGATTCCAGAAATGAAATGAAACCAACTAAACCATAACTAAAAAATAACTGGATGGGAAACCTGTGGATGAATCTCCTTCACTAGCAACATAGGCTATAGTGTAAAGAGCTTGCAAAGTCTTTGGCCTGCCAAAAAAATAACCTAAGCATTAGAGAACTGTAATTTCATCCCTCCCAAATTTAATCCCTCTTAAGTTTCCATAGATGGAACAACACCAACAATAACAAACAACAACAAGACATATAACAATAGCAACCAGCAACCCCAACACAACAACACAACAACACAACGACACAAGAATCCCACCATCCCAACACCACAACAACCCCAAGACACAACACCAACAACACAACACTAACACTAACAGCAACAGCAACCAGCAACCAACAACCTAGCCCCAACCCCAAAACATAAAGCAATGCGATTACCTGTACTGCTGCTCGTATTATTCTCTCCATTTGAATTAATCTCCAGCATGTGAATCCATAAATTTCCCTAAATCAACCCCTCAGCTCAATAAATTGCTGAAAAAAGAAATCATAATCTCATTTCGTATATAATGAAACTAAAATTAGTGAAAAAGAAAAGGAAAAATAATCTGATTTGCGTAATCTTCTTCTGCTTCAGAAGAATTCGATTGATTTTTTGGGAACTATTTTGGAGGAAATCAGGTAAAGATAGGATACAGTAAGGAGAATTGAAGACAACTTGAGAGCGATAGGGAGGGTTCCTTTATCGTCGAAGCTGCATCTGTAGATATTTTAGGGTTCCTTTGTTGTCTTTCGTTGGTTTGACTAATTGAAGCACGACACGAACCTGCTTCGTCATAATATCAGGAGCATAATGATTATAATTATCGGAATCTGTATCGATCATCAAATCCACCTCTCCACTATTCGGCTTCAGTCTCACCTGCAAACAAAATTTTCTTCGTTAACAAAAAATATACTCCAGTTAGTAGCAGGAAAATCAAGATTCCTCCATACCTCTGTGCACCTTTGATCTAACTCGTAAGGACACCACACAGTCTCAATGGATATTGCAACAGATACAACTTCAACATTACCAAAAAATAACAATTTCATCAAATTTCATACAAAAATAAAACACATTTCGCTCAATTCAATTCAATTTAAGACAAGAATCGGTTAACTCACTTGAGTTTCGTATCACGAAGAGTAAAGTAAACATCATACTCAGCAACAACATAATCCTCTTCATTATCTTAGCTCAGCCCAAAGTACAAATCAAGCACTAGCAAAACCTATAGCAAAAAAAAATTCAGAATCTGTAAATTGTAATCTACAAAGGAGGCGTTGGTGGTCTAAGCACTTGCAAAACCAATAGCAAAAAAACATTCAGATGTGCTTGAGACTTTGAATCAAAGTGAGAAACTTCGAATCAGAGAGCCAAAGCAACGATACAGGGTTTTGAGATCCAAAGCTTCAAACCAAAACCTTCGAGTCAGTGAGTAAATATTTAGGGTTTGCAAATCAAAACTTTACTTGCAATAAAACAATAACTAAGCAAGCGAACAACTAATAAAACACAAAGAACTTCTTTACAGCTTGAAAAGTCGCAATTCACGAGCCTCACTAAACCTAAAACCCTAATTTCAAGCTAAGAAACATTATTAGACACAATAAGTGTATATAAAAATCTGAAATGAACAAGAGATTCTGCTTCCAGTTCCTTCTCTAGCTAGAGTTTCTCTCAAGTGAAAGAGTTGAAGCGGCGAGGTTAAGAGTGAAAAAAATAAACGCCATAAAAAATGGATGAGAACTTCAATAAACGCCATAAGAAGTCTTCACCCATCATTGAAATCATGGCCATTCCAGCAATCACCATAAAAAAAAAACAACAAAAGACCAACAATTTGAATCAAACCTAAAGTAACCAAATCTAAAAAATCGCTTATCGCAGTCCAGTTGACCAGTTCATACCAAACATAAAAAATACATATCCACATATTTCAACTACCTTAAAAACACTTCCAAATTCACAATCAGATCTAAAAACGGATTAAAAACCAAAATTCAAAATCCCTAATCAATCGCACAAGAGGAATTCGATAACGAAGAGATTACCTAAAAGGGAATACAACCAACGTTAAGAGATTAGCTACTTTCAAGTAGCGAGAGACCACCAGGACCAGAGGAGAAGTAGCGAGAGAAGGAGGAGAGAGAGAGTGTGTGTAACCAGTGTCACATAATTCGCTGGGTACCCCTGCGATTTTCGAATCAAGTCGCTCGTTCCAATTCGTGGTTCGTTTTCGAACCAAATCGCTGTAATTCGCGAATTGGAACGAGTAATTTAGCGAATTGATTTCTCCTATACCAAAACCTAGATCTGAGATTTGAGAAATTACTCTTACATTATTGATTGAGAGAGGAGGGTCTAGAAGATGAGAAGAAATTGCGAAATTAGGGTTAATTTTCGAACCCTAGAATTTAGATCTGCAGTTTGTGAAGAAATTTGTTTAAAATAGTATAAATTACCTTAGGGCTTTTGTTCTACTTGGAATTCTGTGCAAGATGACGACTTCATTTCCGGTGAAGCTACCACCTGAGCTCGGCGCAGTTGGTCGTCAACATCGTCATCGTCGGTGAAGCTTCCAGTTCGTCTGATGGTGATGTGCGAAGTGCGATGGTGGTGACTGAAGAGTCACGTTTCTTTTTTTTTTCACTTTCTAAATCTAAAGTGTGAGCATGAGTCAGAGTCACGTGGTTGGTTCTCCTTTTTTTATTTTTTATGTTTCACTTTTTTTAAAGTTTGGTGCATATTTCTAAATTAAATTATAAATCTGTGCTATATATATAATTGAACATCCTTAGGCTTTTTTACTACAGTAAATTATTTTTTATCCTTATTTTTTAGCGTACCGAATTCACCTATCGAACCGAATTCACCAAGGGGTAGCGAATTCCGTTCCCGAATTCGTTCCGCGTTCCGGGGCGTTCCATGAATTATGTGACACAGTGTGTAACGAAGAGATTCAGCAGAGATTGGAACGTAGCTCTAACGGGAGAGAGGGAAAGAGAGGACAACATTTCTCGACCTTTATGTGTTATACCTAAAATTAAATTAAAATCTAAAATTCCCTTTTTTTGGCCGCTGTAGCTGCAGGCCTACACGAAGGGCCCGCAGCAACCAATCTGTAGCTGCGGGCTTCCCTATGCGCCCGTAGCAAAATCAATCTAGGCTACAAGGGAGCAGCAACAACTATTTTTCCACTAGTGCATTAATATTAAACGTCAAATATCAATAGTTTAAGAAACAATATCCAATGATTTCCCAACCTCCATATCATAACAAAAAAAATTATCTTTTTCAATATAAAATCTACCTTGATCGATAAATCTTAATAGCATCGACATTTTAGCAAATAATTGAAAAAAACTACAAAGATCACCCTTGAACTTCAAGGTTCAAAACTACAAGCACTGCTCGATGAAGAAATTACACCACGCTTCCCGTATTGATCGATCTTCTCTTGGGAGTATGGCTCCAAGGAAAAATGCTACACCAAACAAAAACAAGAGGTAATCAGTAACTAATGCGATATTAAAAGTGAAAAACCAGCTGTCATAGAGGGTGCAAATCGTCTGGTATATGAGAAGAGGTGCAGCAGATCTGACAATAAGCACGTTTAAAGAAACGAATCAACAACAAGAATTATTAGGTTTCAGTTGGTCCTCGAAACTAAAATATGAGAACAAGAGTCAAGCTTTCAACTTCTGCTCCTGCGATCCCATGGACAGAATCGCATATAGTTGTCATCAGCCAAAGAGAAAACTTTCTTAGAAGGAAAATAAGCCTATACAAGAGATCTCAAATAGATGCAGGTGGTCATAAAGACTTTCTGAAAAGGAGAAACAATGAAGACTTCACTCCATAACAAGCACGATTTATTAAATTAATTTTCTTTGCTAGCTATGGTTATATGATATGCGCCCAAAAACCAAAAAATTTCCAAGCCAGGAGGAGCACTTCAAACAACCAGATCGATAAACTTGAATACATCAGGATACAAATATCTCCAAGACTACAAGAATTTCAAAAAAAAAAACCACGACATACCAGCACACCTGAAATTGTCCATGGTCCCTTTGCCAAAGCTAACAAAGCTTATAATATGGCCTCATTTCAAATATGGCAAAGAAAGATAAATTTAATTTAATTAGATACGATAGCAGACAAATACCTTCAAGTGCACGCGGAGAAAGGTCCATCTCTTTAAGAGAATTGTGAACTTAGGATCTAATGATGCGTTCTTACTTGAAAATAATGTCCAATGAGTCACTGGCGGTGTCATCAGTTGAAGAGAGGCTTTTTTTTGCATTAAGAAATATTTGGTAGTTGAGTAGATGAAACCCAAACATCAACGTCATTCAAAATGCAAAGACTAAGGAAAGATGATGCTGAACTTAATGCAAGCATTCATGAACCAAGCTAACGATCCTCATCAGATGCATATGAATAGTCACTAAATTCCTATTCTTCATGTCCGCTTTCTAGTTCGTCAGAATCATAATCTTCTGCTCGTCCTTTAAACATTGATTTCATAGACTCTTAAACATGTAGAACTGCAGCAGATAAGTAACACAATGTTTCAGTTTTCGACTTTAGATTTTATTTCTTCAAACCCACGTCACATTAACCATGATCCATACTATAATTATATTAGTATAGTGATTTGTTTGTCTTCAATTTAATATGAAAAGGAACCAAATTAAGAAATTGGCAACACAAGCTGCTAATGAATAAGAGGAAGCTATAGAACAAAGAATGAACAGAGATAATTAGACATATATAAGACCAATGAGAATTCTTTGCTTAGCCAATTTGATAAAAAAAATGACCTAATTGTTCTCCTTCCCTTATATGTTTCAAAGTTCCTAAGATGGTGCTAACTGCCAAGATCACTTGGTAACATGGCATCCCAAGCAAGTTCACAGAGGCATGTCAAAAGAACACCAATAAATTTCTAATTCCTTAAGAGATTTAAAGCAACATAAATTGAGAAAAAAATGTTTTCCGAAAGTTAAAATATATTGCTTTTCAAGTAACAGTACTCTAATCAATACATTTCATCGACACACAAGCAAAAATCTCAAAATCAATTACCAATTCATTGAACACCAAAACACGATTTAAATAGATAATAAAAAACGATGTTAGAATTCAAACGAGTTTCTATAGATCATAAATTCGAACACGCAAATGAAAAGATATGCAATTATTCGGAAAAAAAAATCATAGAAAGAGGAAAAAGCGGACAAGATAAGTTGAACCTTAGAGATAATGGATTGGATAAGACTAGTGTTCCGGAGATCAGGGTAATTTTGATACAAGAATGATGAGAGCAATATTGATAAGCACAAACAAAGAGCAGTTATGTACACCCTTAGATTGCATGTTTGAAGCTTCTGAAATTTCTATTATTCTGCTCTAGACCGCCTCATAATACATCATCTAAGCAAGAGCATATTTCAGAGATTAGGTAAGCTAAAGTCATTCCTTAGGGATGTCTAGTACTCTTCTAGCCTACCAATAATTTATGTTTGAGTCAGAAATCTGAAAATGTTTTATTAACATTGCAATTGATTGATTTAAACATCTTAAAAACATGTAATATCTAAGAAATAACCATATCAATAATAATACCTGTCAAGGTATTCGAAAATGGGAAAACCATTTCACCTTTAAGCCATGAATAAACCTGGTTGACATTACCAATCAAAACCATCCACAAGTTAGAAAGAAACCCAACCATACAACTACACTATACTAACATATTATATCACATCATATGAAATCAGAAAAGCTCGATCACCCTTTGCTTCCCATTTTTCGAATAACCAAAGTGCATCACATAGATATCACCTGGAATAAATGAACTCAAAACCCCTTTCTTGACAAATTTTTTTCTTCTACTCGGAGTTGTTTCAACAGTAGTTCTGCTACCATCCTGAGTAGAAGAAGCAGTTGTAGTCTCAATTAAAGAGAACTTACTTGCCAGAGTCAGCTACCTCAGAGAAACTAGCCAAATGCTTGAGCAAAAATCGAAGAATAACTGCAATTAAATTAGGCAAAGAGATAATAACAAATGAAAGCTTACATGTATTAAGGCAAATATATAAAAACTAAAATTTATTTCCAACTGAGAAATTGATATCAATAAGCAAAAAAAAAAAAAGTAGAAAAAGCAATAAAAAATTAAATTTGGGATTGGGACTGAGGAACCAAGAAACATAGATACCTGCTACGACACTTCTTGATGGTGATCTCACATTGACGGTCTGATGGCGGGAGCGGTCTCTCAGACACTGACTCGGCAGTGGAGGTGAGAACTCGACCTTTTATGAAAATTCGACGGCGAAATGAGCAACAACGCCGGTGTACAGACCGGTGGTGGCCAGTCGTGGTTCATGAAAGAAAGAACAGAGAAAGTTGCGAGTAATTAGCATTTTCGGATTTTAGGTTTAAATTTTGGGTTTCAATAATTGCTTAAAGTGTTTAGAGCTTATAGGAGTGATTTTTATTTTTTTTGGAAGGTAATGTGGTGGACCCCTAACCAGATCTCAACTAGCACAGTTTCTTGATCTGGTGTTTGCGGGGCCCGATATTTGAGAGCATGAGAGCAGGGGGGAATGATAAGGGGATCCCCACCCCCAAATGCCCCTAGTGGGATTTGATCCCATTACCTTCAAGTCATGAGATCAAACCTTTACCACTAGACCAAGCCAAGTTTGGTGGGTTTATAGAAGTGATTAGGTGAAAGAGAACTGATGGAGGTCTAAAGGTAGAATGACGAGGGCTGCCCAGTTCCTATTAGATAGATAGGAGCTGGGCACATATCAAACTCTTTTTTTAAAAACGTAGTACACTTATATATTTATGTAGTATATTTTTTGCGTAATGTGGTATATTTATATACAGCTTAGAGTAGTATAGTTTCTGAAAATTGTAGCACAACAAAAAATCATAGTATATTATTTTAGAAATGTAGTATATTCCTATCTGACCACATCTATCAGATAGGAATTGGGACTTTCCCTAGTGAATGACGCGTTTTTCTTTTTGTTAATTTGATTCCAATGCCTCCTAGGCTCCTACAGTGTCGGTTAGCAAGAAAAAGTAGACGCAAAATCTTATGCATCGCTTATAATAAAACAAGCGACGCAATAGCTTGACACTAGCGTGTCGTTAAATTCATATTAGACGCATGAGCCTATTGCGTTACCTGTTAATTGGGAGGCGACATAAAAAGTAAATTGTAATGTTTTGAAATAGGCGACTCTAAAAGTTTTTGTGTCGCACGTTTAGAATAGGCGACTCTAAAGGGGTGACTCCGTAGGGTGTTATTGTAGTAGTGAAGGGTTTATTTAGTGGCATAAGGTAAGCACCACCTCATATGAAAGTACAAAGAATTACTAATTGATATCACCCTTGGATATTTAAAAGTGAAAGTGAATATCAATAAGCATAGCAGTCCCACAAAAATAGTCAGTACTCTAAGCTAAGTATATGGTTCCATATGGAAAGGAAGACACTAGGAGGTCTATTGCTAGGTCCAGGAGCATGAATAAAACTGTAGGCAGTAGTCCCTGCACGAATCTTAAAAAATGACTTTTTCTTTATGACCTCCCTTTCTTAATTAAGAGGGAAAAGGATTATGTATGAATATACCACCAACATAGATTATAATAATAAATAGTCAGTTAATTGAAGTCATAAGATTAACCTAGTGTGCACAAACATTAACAATAAGATGACCAAGCTAGCTCATAATAAGCATACCTTTGTGATGACAGAACGTGCCATTGAAGTCCCTAACAGATACTTTCTCTCATAGATGGCACCCGTAGGCAAGCAAGGAATATATAATCTCTGACAAACTTTCAGATCCTTCACTACTAATTGGCATGAACCACTAGCCTTCGCCTTCTATTCCAAGCCCTTAAACTCTTCTAGCCTAAAAGGGGAACCTGAAACTAGACAATAACTTACGCTCAAATCTGATTATCTATCCCTCTCATGCATGTATGTAAACACAAAAGCACATAGTTGCACTCCATGTCTTTGGCTGTAAGTGCCAACCAAATGACACGTTAGTAATATGACTAAATCTCATAGCATAATTTTGCAATCAATTATTCCATGGTAGCAACGTTCGTGGGAACTATTTTTTAACATCCAAAGTATGTTTTGTAAGTGGAGGATCATATCCAAGTATGTATTCCCATTCAAATATCCCAATTTCATTGAAAATAGGTGAAAGATACTCCTGTAAACTGAAAAAAGGTTAATATTGCTGCTCTTTCTGAAAAGTACTTGCTTCACATTTATCAGACATTTCTAATCATTTCTCTATCAGTCCTATTAGTTTAGCATTGCATTAAGGATTTTAGAAATGTAAAATGGTTAAGTATATCATAATTTATGGTGTAAAAAGCAATCTAAATGCGTATTGATGATACAAGTGCTGATATTCTACATAAGGAAAATGTTATGAGAGCTATTTTCAGTATGTGGGATGATTTGACGAATGCCAAATCGTGAGAAGAAGTTAAAGAAAAAGTTTGGGCAGCCCTGAATGGGTGTGTAGACCGAGATCAAAATCATTTTGTAAATCTCTGTATTATAAGATCACATCATAAACATGATTGTAAAAAGTTCAAAAATTACAATGACCGATTTAGATATCAAAAGCTAATCATCCTAAAAACGAAATCAGGAAACTTGGTCGTGTACTTGGTCGCCAATCCAGTCAGAGGAAACTTGGTGACTCCATTTCCATTGCAAAAGCTTCAAAATCCTACGATAGAGATCGAGATTAAAAGACACAAAACAGAAAATTGAGAGAAAACCCTATTATTACCAACACTAGTCCTTCCACCATTCCCATTCCCAGTACCTAAGAGAGGTTATCTATGAGTAGGTGATTCCTTAACAATAGGTGGATCCCTCCAGCAGCGTCCTTCAGCAAGAGCAGAGATCTTCTCCCTGTAAACGATGGCTGCATTTGAGTTGTATTTAGCAACAATATATGTTTCTTTAGGGATACCATATTGTGCTAAGAAAGAATTAAGCTTGTCGTTTCCACCAGACTCCATTTTTGAAGCTGAATCTCATACCAAGAATCCATGTAAACACCAAGTCCAAGATGCTTACCTAAGCATTCTAAACACATCAATATCCCATATGATATGGAAGCCCATTGTGGGTTTTTTCTGAGAACAATCAATGCAGGTCTTCTTCCCTATCTATGATTGTAGATCTGTCAATCATCTTGATGCTCCTGCCATCATGCACTTTCAATTCTTCCCCTCCTTCCCAGTCCCCCACACACCTAATACATACAGGAAGACGATAAAAGGGGGGATCCGATGAGATTGTTAAAGCGTTTAGCGAAATCAAAACCCTACAAAACCTAGGAAAAATATATTTGAGAAAAATCTAACCTTTCATCTGATAAGTGTTGGGCAAATTCCAATTGAACAAAATCCGGAGAACCAATGTTAAACTTTTGCATCATTGCTTCACCAAAACCCAAATGGTGAGAGAAGGTGGTTGGTGTTTAGCGGACTGGAGTAACGACGATGGAGTAAGGGGAGGTTAAGGGGATGGAGTTATTGGTGGAGAATGTTTTGGGAAATTTGAGACATTATTTTTTAGAGAAATGGGAGCGAAATGTATTGGGAAATTCTTGTTTGGTTTTAATTATTTTATATTAATTTTTTGTACTTCAAAATGTCACCAAAATTAAAAGTGTTACCTCAGTAAGATTGTGTTACTTAAAACTATTACTTACAAAACAAAGTGTTATATTAATTGTTACATATTGATTGAGTGTTACCAAAGTATTACTTCAAAATTCTTGAAACTTGGCCTTTAAAAAATGTTATCATATACATGTTATGTTAGGCCAACTTTGTGGTAGTGAGGAAGATTAACTTGGAACTTCAATCTACATTGTGAGATCTTTCTTCCTTTTTTACTTTCTTTGCTTTATGGTTTGATTTCTATGCTTATTTCATGATTATTGCTTAGTTAATCTAGGAGTACTATACTAGTCTTGATTATGCTAATAATCTATTGCTGGATTTTGAGAATGGAATCAGATTGTTTCGTTCTCCTTTCATATGCCGCTACAGAGGGATTAAACTAGATGTAATACATACTTCCTCCGTTTCTTTTTAAGTGCTACATATTGACTTTACCACTATTCATCCATTATAAGTTGACCGGCTTTTACGATTTATGCATAAGAAAAAGTATAGTCTTGTTGGATCTTGTTTTATTCATATCGATGTATACATTTTTAATATCTAGTTGTCATAATTTTTACAAATGCATAATTAAAGATAAAAACGATACAAAATGTGTCTCGACAAGTGTGAAAAGTGAAATGTTGCACTTAAAAAGATACGGAGGAAGTATTATTTAGTTTCTTGGGAAGTTTAACCAATTGAATGCTTTTTACCTAAATATCATTAACAAGTCTATTGATTCGCTGAGCTTATTGTTGCCTTAAGTTGAATTTATGTGTCATTATACAGGTTGCTCTTTGGTTAGGTTTTTGTAGTACTGATTTGTGCTACTTAATTAGCTATGATTAATGAGAATATGAGATTAGGTCTCAATAATAGATAAACAAAGAGGTGATTAGGGTACAGTTTCGATGATCGATGTTTGATTTAAAGTTATTGTTAATTGGATTCGAGGTTATTCAACATAGATTTCCTATTGTAGTTAGTTGTTAGTTTAGTTTAGGTTAATAAAATTCATTTCAAAACCCCCCTTTTCCGCTACTTATTATTTATATTATTCAACCGCGTCAAATACATAACATCCCCGATTTCCTGTGGATTCGACCCTTACGACAAGAGTGAGTGAAATATTATATTTGAAGGCCCTCACGACAAGAGCCTGCCACTTAATAAGATTTCTTTCTAGTTGGCTAATTATTCGGGGCTTCATCTAGAACAAAGAGTACATTCAAAAACAAAATAGGTACTTTGACAATAAATAGCTATATCAGAGTCAACCTATGTAGGATTTGAACCCATATCTTTTGTGTGAAAACAAAAATGCTCTACCAATTGAGCTAATAGGTTTGCATTTGTAATTTCAAAACCACCATATCATTAGAGCCATAACTGAGACTAGAAATGGGCTAAAGGAGATGCAAGTAGTGATCAAAATCTAGGGCTCCCATTGAATAAATAGTATTGTCATAAACCCCTTAAATGATCCAAACTAAGAGCACAATGATGGTCTAATCATTAAAGAACTAATTTCTACCCTACTATAACATTTGCCGATAGCCTCTACCAGTGGCGGAGCCAGGATTTTGTCTTCGAGGATACATGATTAATTAAAAAAGGTCTTATGAAAAAATTACAAGCCAAGTAATTTTGTCTTCCGGTTGTTCTCTTGATTTTTTTATCTAGGAGTATCACTCATTACTCCTACATTCTAGTATATGACAAATTCACAACTAATCAAGTTTACAAGCCTTTGTTTATTTTGTACTCTTATCTTGTAGATTGCAAAACCAAAACTTACAAACAAAACGGAATTAGAAGTATAGTTATTGTTTGCTTGGTTTCCACATCTTTCTTCAAATATAAACAAACACCAAAGTGTTGAAATATGCACACTATTAGTAAAACTAAAACAGAATAGTTGAAACTACTTTATGATGTTTTACACTTTGGTTTGACATGTACAGTTTTTCCTCTCAGGCTGCGTTTGTTTTGGTGGAAAACCATTTTCTTGGAAAATGATTTTTCTCCATCTTCCATTTTCCTTTGTTTGTTTTGGTAAGGAGTGGAAAATAATTTTCCTAAAGGTGGAAAGTGCTCTTAAAAGAGGAAAACCAATTTCATTTTGTAAATAAGGTAGCCACATTTTCCTCTCCACTCCTAAAGGTGGAAAATGTTCTTAAAAGAGGAAAACCAATATCTTTTTCTCTCTCCTCTCTCTTTTCTTTTCTTTCATTTTCGTTTCTAATCTATTTCCTATCTCCTTCTTTCCTTTTCTTCTCTGTAAATTTTTCACACTCCGTCCTCTTTCCCACTTGTTTTATTTCTAGATAAAGGTTTACTTTTTGTAAATTTCACTTCTAAAAAATTACCACCGTGGTTCTTCTACAATTTCTTCTTCCTCCTCTAGAATTTCATGGAATGGATGACAAGAAAATCATTTAATACTTGGTGTTCTTGATTATGAAGCAAATGGAAATTGGAAAGCTTATTTGAAATTAAAGGGTATAGAGTAATGTCAGATAAAGTAAAGTTGAGCTAGGGGAAAAGTTAGCATGTTTTCGTGGAAAGGTGGAGAAGTTAGAGCCCAGAGGAAGCATACACTCCCTGATCCCTGCCGTTAGCTTTATTTTTAATTTTTTTTCTGCTGACTTTTTTTCCTTATTGGGGATACTTTGTACCCCCAATGCACTAGCTGGCTCCACCAGTGGCCTCTACAATCTTTACCTTCAGTTGAGACAACAATACATCCGCTTAGTATGAACAAAAAAAATATATGCTTAACAAATTCATTAAACAACTTTCTACAATGTATCAGGGAACAAAATTTTGTTTACTAGCTACTGTTAGATTTTGGTTATCACAATTGACATCTTATGCTGTTCGTTCTTGCAAAATTGACATCCCGCTGCATAAAATTCCAATAAATAGTTAGGGAACAATCTCCGTAGTTTTTTTACAATATTCCTTAAATAAAAAATGATGTACTTCCACAACAAAAATCAAATCTAACAAATTATAGCAATGCAATTAACAATGCATCAATTCAAAAACAAACTAAGAATCACTTAGGTCATCAATTAGGGTTTAGCTTCTTCAAAATCTCATATTCATAGGTAGATCATATAAAATCTACAAAATAAATTTCAAAACTTACAATTGAACAAATTTCCAGTCAAGAAACTAGTTAGTGCGGACAAGAGATAATTACCAGAAGTGTTAGAGTATCTGAAGCAGTAGAGAAGCTTTGAAGTTTATCCGCTCAAAAAATGCTTATGAAAATCGAAGATAAACCGAAATCTTGAGCCAAAACGAAGTAAATACAAAGAAATCAAAATCCTACCATAGTTTGTAACTGGAAATCGATGGAAACCTTTTTATTTATTGAAGTTTCATTGCCTTCAATCCAGTATAGAGAGACAAAAGAGATGAGAGAAGAGAGAGGAGGACAAAGAAAGTTTTGAAAAAGGAGAGAGAGAAAGCGTGAAGCTGTGATTACGGTTGGATAGAACCGTTTAATTTTTTTTTGAGGGGAACTACCATCAATATATTAAAAAAGATCAATGTCCGCGAGAGTAGTAAAACTTTGCGGAAAGCTATCAAGCCATACATATTCCGTTTCCCAATCCATCTCCCATCTAACTACTAAGTGTGCAACAACATTTCTCTTCCTACTAACATGTGAAAAAAGATGGCTAGTAAAATGACGCAACATGCTTCCAATTTCACCATACATTCTAAACAAAGGGGATAGGCCTTCTAGTTCCTTGTTTACTGCCGATACTAGACCTAAAGCATCACTCTCAATGTGGATGTTCACATATCCCAGCCTCATCGCAATCCGAATTCCGAAGATAGCTGCTGCCGTCTCCGTCATATCCACATTACACACATTTCCCTTGCCATACCGATATGGCCTTGATTCTTCCTTCGTCATCCTTGCACACCACACCGATCCCCACTCCACCATTTGCCATGTGAGCAGCAACATTAAGCTTGACCACTCCCAGACCTGGTTTTTTCCACGATTGCTGCAAAGGTGAGCTTGGGCGTGATACAACAAAGACATTATCCGCATAGGTGGTATAGTCATGCACCCAGTTTGTGTAACTTGCCGATCGTACAACTGGAGAAAAACTTGTATTGGCATCAAACACCGCACTGTTGCGACAAGACCACGCTGCCCACATTAGCACGACAAAAGTTGAGGCTTCTTTCGTCCTCATATCCTGCGGCACACGAGCCATCAAGACATTGAAAGAATTGTTTAAAGCGTCAGCCACCAAGTCCCTGAACTCACTATACCGCCAAATATCCCTCACCATATGGCATTCAAACAAAGCATGGAGCTCAGATTCTTCTTTCTCACTACACACCCCGAATATGCTATCATTGCAACACTCGCGACGGTGAAGATTTGCTTTCACAGCAAGGCTTCCCTTGCAAGCCCTCCACATAAAATGCCTGAGCTTTGGGGGACCCGCAACACTCCACACACGTTTCCACAGCCCATCACTATGTGAACCAAGTAGCACCTCCCAACGCGTTACGTGCCCCATTCTGCCCAGCCAGTACCCCGACCGAACTGAGTAAATGTCGTCCTTTGACGGCCACCAAAAGCGCTTATCCTCACCTTCATTGTGGCGTATAGGAACACTTAGAACCCGGTCACACTCCTCAGCAATAAAAGTAGCACGTACTTTAACAGTATCCCAGCAATGTGCATCATGGTCTATGAGATCCGCAACCATTAAATCAGACTCGCTAGTTGTACTCCTCGTCGGCACCATAGTATTTCCTTCACCGTCCATCCAAGCCTCATCCCACACACGAATGGACCTCCCGTCCCCTACACACCATTTGAGTTCATCCAATAAAAGAGCCTTCGAACCCCAAATGCCTCTCCATGTAAAGCTCGGGTCATACCCTCGACGTGCCTCCATAAAATCAGAATTTTTATAGTATCGGGCTTTCAAAGAAGCTGTCGCCAACTAAGAACCATCCATACATAGCCGCCATCCTTGCTTAGCGAGCAACGCTATGTTAAAACATTTTAAATCTCTGAACCCGAGACCTCCCAAAGCCTTAGGAAAACATAGAGATTCCCAACTATGCCAATGTAGTTTACGCTCACCATCTTTTACCCCCCACCAAAAGCGAGCCACAAGTGAATGGATCTCGTCAATGAAACCATCAGGAATACGAAAAATACTCATCATATAAGTAGGAATGGTTTGTGAAACCGATTTGATCAAGACCTCTTTGCCCGCTCGAGATAATAATTTTTCCTTCCACCCTTGGAGTTTCTTCCATATACGATCTTTCAAGCAATTAAACACCATCTTTTTTTCTCTGTCAATAATAGTAGGTAGCCCCAAATACTTCTCATGCCTGTCAACTTCTTTCACTCCCAATATTGCCAATATCTCATTCTTTGCCATAGACACCCCGTTGCTAAAAGCTAATTCAGTTTTGCTAAGATTAACCTTCTGACCGGACGCTCTCTCATACGTACTGATAATATCAGCAATCTTAGAGTATTCTCGGATATTAGCTCTGGCAAACAGGATACTGTCATCTGCAAAAAACAAGTGAGAAAATCGATGGGCCCCTCTACAGATCCTAGCACCGTGTATCGAACCATTGCTCGCAGCATGTGTAATAAGTCTCGAAAAAACATCCACACAAAGTAAGAAAAGATAGGGAGAAATGGGATCACCCTGACGTAAGCCACGTGTAGGACGAACCAGACCCCCAACCTACCCATTTATCTTAAAAGTGAACGAGACACTAGAGATACAAGCTATAACACGGTCCACCCAACTAGTGTCAAAACCCATATGTAACATCACCCTTTCTAAGAACACCCATTCCACTCTGTCATAAGCTTTCATCATATCCAGTTTCAAAGCACAAGTACCATCCTTCCCCTCACCCCCCTCTTCATAGCATGAAAGACTTCAAAAGCAACCAAAGCATTGTCTATAATCAATCTTTAAGGCACAAACGCACTCTGTTGGGGAGAAATAATGGAGCCCAGATTACATTTTAATTTGTTGGCCATAGTCTTCGAAATTAGCTTATATATAACATTACACAAGCTAAAAGGTCTAAATTCGGCTAACTTTCTCGGACTAGCACATTTAGGGATAAGCACCAAACAAGTCTTATTTATACTCCGTTAATCAATATTCCCCCTCCACCAAGACTTCACAAACTCGATAATATCCAAACCAACAATATGCCAGAACTTCTGAAAAAATAGAGCATGTAAACCATCAATACCTGGAGCTTTGTTGGCTCCTCATTCAGTGCGGCATTCATGTTGTCCGTAACACCCAACTCAAGTCCCTGCATCGCGGCATCAAAGTCTGATGGGACGCCACTCGTAAATAGATCTGTAAAGTATCGTTTAATCTAGTCCGTCGTATGATTCTATAGATGACTTATGGTTGTAATTGCTCGTTTTTTGTTTTCAGCATAAGGATTGGTTTTCACAGGATTTCCTATATATATATAAAGAGAGAGAGGGGTGGGATCCGGTGAGAAAGATCTTAAAATGAGAAGGGTGAGAAGGTGCGATGTGCATATTTTTTGAACTAGATATGCATATTTTTTAAACTGGATATGCACAAACTTTTCAACCTGTAAGTATATGCTCTTAAACGCCAAAATACACATTCAATTCAAAAATATGCACATCATAAAAAAGTTGCCCATTTAGCTTAAAAATATGCACATTTAGTTCAAAAAATATGCACATTTAGTTCAAAACATATGCACAAGAAATCCTTCTCACCCTTCTCATTTTAAGAATCTTTTTATTTGATCATATTCTAGATATATATAAATTCAGGTTTTGCTAAAAACCTATGCGTTGGTGAAAACTGAAAACTATCAGTTCTGACTTGAAAAGAAGGAGTATATATAAAATATCCAAGGGTACATATTACAATTAAATGGTACGCGTGCTTCTAAAATCAAAGTTGTGTTGTTAACATCAAAGTTGTCATTATTTACGTAAATGCCATTAATAGCACGCGTACCCCTTTTAACTTAACATGTGACTCTTTTACTTGGTTTTCACGGTGAAAACAGTTTTCACCAGATCCTTTCCTATATATAAAACCAAGTAAAAGGGGCACAAGTCAAGATAAAAGGGGTACACGTGCTTTCAATAATGGCATTTTCGTCAATACTGACAATTTTGTTGTTAGCAGCACAACATGTATGTTAGAAGCACACATAACTTTTTAAAGCTTATATGCACCCTTTTTTTTCCAATCAGGAATGTTAGTTTTCAGTTTTCAGCTAAGTATAGATTTTTAAGGGAACCTAACTCTCTCTTTCTCTCTCTCTCTCTCTCTCTCTCTCTCTCTTATATATATATATATATATATATATATATATATATATAACGTTTCAGGGTGTTAATTTTTAGGCCACAATCACAAGAGAGATTAACAAAGACAATAGAGAATTAAGATTAAAAAGTGAGTCTTTTAGGTATTCATTGAAACTCTTTCAAGCGATGTCATGCTTATTTATTTTTCCAATCACGATGAAAGAAATTCCACTGCCTAGACGACGTAGCTATCGTATTTTATAGTGAACCTCATTATATTCATGTGTTCTTTATTGTTTATTCGATGATTGTTGAATGATTTTGTTTTTTCAACAACTTCCATTATAACTAAGGGTCCTTCAATTACAAACTTGGGTCATAAGGGTTCGATTTTATTTATACTTGTGAGATCGTATATAGCTATTAAGTCTATAGAAATATGGTCGAGAGGTGATCCGATGGGAACTTACTAGAGAGTAACTAGAACGAAATTCTAGCAGGAGTTATCTGCCTTTAACGCGGTCGGGGATCATAGATTGCTCCAACGAGAGTGCAAATGAACTTCAGTAGGAGTTTCAAGGGTTGTCTAATGGTAGTGAGTTGTAAGTACGTTGCTTGGATGAAATCGCAATGGTTTTGATAGGAACAACAAAAAGTTTACTAGCTTGTTTTCTACTAGTTGAACAAGAAGTGTCCACGATTCGGTGAGAGCAGTTTGGTTTCCGATTTGTGATGACTATGCTTAAAGTAAAGCTAGCACGATTTTCATAGGTTGTGAAATGGATTCGTTCTTCATGCATGGTCAACGATCTTGATGGATTGGGTAAGACTCATAAGATGACAAATAGGAGGGGATAATATCTTGTCCATAGTTCAAGATTTGTTGTGTTTCGGGTGGAGCATTTGTAAAGGCGGGGATTTGTAAGAATAGTGACTTGATCGATGACGTTGGAATAATGTCGATTGAAGTTATAAGGTTGAAAACTTGGCGCGGAGGGAGAAGGTGCCACATCCAATGTTTTTGTCTATGGTGTCAATGGAAAGCAAAAGATTATAGCCACGGACATGGACTTATCCTTACATTAACGTCGTCATAGGACAATCCAAGTCTGCAGATCACGCCCCATGTTTTTCCATCTTTCTTGTCACACGTGGGACTCCCGCAAGCAGGTACTTTCGTGGTAGTGTCCTGGGCAGATTGATGCAGCGAGCAAAGGAAAGGCTTTGCTTGGTTTTTCTTAAGACTTGCACTTGTTTCCATTCATAACTCTAAGTCCTCGTACTTCTTATGTCTACTTTATTAAATATAATAATATTCTAGAGTTATTAAGCTTCATTTTACTGCCACAAACACAAAAGAGATAAACAGAGACAATAGAGAATATGTAAAGAGTGTCCTTTAGAATTTATTGAATTGTCTTTCAAGTGAATTAATTTCTTCCCAATTATTCTAATTGCCAATTTACTCAAATCATAGTGAAATATTTTTCCTCTCTTTAGAGGATGCCGCTATCGTATTTAATAGTGATGTTAAAAGAGGTTCTCTCATATTTCATCACAAATAGACACTCAACGACTTTACTGTTGTGTAGCCAAATTGATATAGTATTCTCTATTATTTTATAGCAAAATTGACATAGTACTTGAATTGTGCGCAATCTTTACTACGCTATTATAGATAGTTGGAGTATGACACTGATTTCTGTTTTTGCACACGGAGAAAAAGTGTGTAACATATGATTTGCCAAGAAGCTGACCTATCATTCTCTTACAAGGACCATATGAATTACCAAGAAGCTGACCTAGCATGATGGCAAATTGCTCCCGTCATCATCAACTCTGCCATATTATGTCCACAGTTCACACAGTAATTGAAGGTTGAAAGAGCTCATAACATGTCCACATTTAAAGAACACTCCGGATTTTAGTAGTAGTCATACATAAGCCGAAATAGACGCATATGTCACGAAACAAAATCCAACAGCACGCTTTAAAATGGCTAATTTATTATCAATAGTGTTGTATGTGTGTGAAAAATTTTATGATTGTCGTTTAAAAATATGACTACTATAAGTTTCTTATATCATTATTTATTTGTTTAGGTCCTTTATCAGAAGGAAAATTGACTGGAATAATCCCAACTATGTCCGTTCCGCTTATAATAATCCCAACTATGAGTTCTTCTAGAATAATCCAAACTATTAGGGGTACCTCCCCAAAATAATTCAAACTTTATTTTTCTTGCCTTCAATGATCCATTTTGGGATTACTATACATAGTAGAATTAAGAGTTTGAATTATTTTGAGAAGGTACCTTCAATAGTTTGGATTATTATGAAATAACCTATAGTTGGGATTTTTTTGAGCGGAAGGGTCATAGTTGAGATTATTGCAGTCAATCTTTCCTTAACAGAATAGGACGTTATCATCAGTAAACATGTAACAAAATTAAATAATGTTAATCTCTTTTTCTGTTTAAAGACATAACCAATTAAGAAAATTAAAAAAGATAATGTCCTATCATGTTAATGGACAATACCTGATTAGAGACTTATGGTAGTCGTTTTGAGAAAAGACCACCATAAAATCATCTGTATTGTGTGCGCCCCCAATAATTCATAAAATCATCTGTATTGTGTGGGGCCTCCAATAAAGAAAGGTAGGTGAGTTCTTCATTTATAAGTTTGGGGTCATTCCAACACTTACCGAATGATTTTGGGTTAAAACGCATTGTGAAATTAATAAAAAATCAACTCCAAACTTCATGTCCTACTTTTTTTTTTAGCATAGAGCCAGAAGTTTTTAACACCAATAAAACTCTAATACAACATGTTGTTAATAGATAAACACATAGTTATTTCTCTCTCTTCATAAACCCTCTCCATAAACTCCCAACAACTCTTCTTAACTCCCCTCCGCGTGAGGCTCGCCGGCCACCCGTGAGGGTCACCGCCCATGGCATACCGTCGGCGAGCCTCCGATATTTCTAGTGGTAGTTATCTTTAGTTCATTGATTCAATTCTCAAGTGTCAAAGTGTATTTTTTTGGTGTCCCTCCTAGTTTTTCCCCCTCCGGCGGGTCGCACGCACTCCGACGGTGGAGGAGTTCGAAGTTTCTCTGGGTTAAACGATTTTTCGGCGAGTTCTACTCTTCTTTTAGGTCGGATTGGGTCGAATTTGGCGTCTGTGAGAGAGCCACCATTCCTGTTTGGCCGCCGTCTTCTCTATTCCCATTTCTAATTGGGTTTTGTGAGTTCTTTCCAAGTATTTTGTTATTTTCTGTCCTTAAGTTTAATTTCTCCATAGTAGCAGTAGCTTTCTTCAGCTACTTGTGAGATTTGTTAGTGCCTAGTTAATTTATCCATTTCTGTTCTTTAGCTTGTTATTTTCCTACGTTTTAGCTAAGGGATCTGTTAATCTAATGGAGAAGCATTTGGGTTCTCTGGGGTTGTTTGGTGGGTTTCTCTGGATGTTCTTGTTAATTAGGATTTCCTCAAGTTGGAATAGTCATCAAGACTCGAGGTTGAAGTTAGATTGTGCTGTGTTTATTCTGTGTTCTTTATCTGATTTGGCCCCAGTTAATAATAATCATCTAGGAGGCAAATTAGATGTAAGAAGAAGAAGGGATGGTGATGTCGAGGGAGGTAGCAAAAAGTGTGTTGGCGTTGAATTAGAGGTGTAAAAGGAGCCCTCTATCCTGTTTCATGTGGTGAAGTTGGAAATCACCACCCAAAAAGGAGGACCCCCAACCAAAGGAGTTGGGGAAAGCAAGTTCCTCCATTGTTGAGTCACAAAGAAAAGTGACTCAAGTTACCGACAGCAAGCAATCGAGAAGGCATGAGGATTGCTTGAACTCGGTACGACCTCCATCACATCTCGGGTATGTTCACTTCGCTAAGGTAAGGCTGACAATGATAAGGCTAGCAAACAGGTGGAAGAATGAAGATGTTTGTGTACCCAGTCCCATCAACTCCTGCTCTCCAAGCAAGAAGATTATTAGCCCCAGTTCTCTCCATTTCCGTCATTGGATTGTGAGAGCTTTTAAAGCTCAAAGTTTGTATGATGAATATTCTTTGCCTTTGGTTTAGTTTACGATTATTATGTTTATGTTGCGATATTATAATCAAGCCTGTAGTCCTCCCCACGAATTGGCCACTGGTCGGAATTTGTGGGTGTAGTAATGTAATGTGTTATGTGTTTTAATAAAATTGCTTGATTCCTCTGCCAAAAAAACACGTGTTGTTATGCCTTAATTAAGATTTTGTTAAATTCCATCGTTGACTTGTCTTTGCTGGCTTGAAGCAGGGATCACATTGGGTAGAGTTTGGATATCGGAAATTTAATATCCATATCCGTTTTTTCCGAAGTCGTGTCATACACTGTATGGACTCACATCGATCCATTATTATGGTTTGTTTTATCGAGTTGAGGATATTTGGTTTTGTTATAATAAACGCAATTAAGAACATAGAATTAGAGAAGAAGAACACAACCATTTAACGTGTTTCACTAGTAATGTGTTAGCCACATACACCAAGCAGAGGGAGAAACAAATTCATTAAATTAAAATTAGGCAACGTGTCAACCCTAACGTTAAGAGAGAACAAACTGCCTATTTGAAAAGAGTAACTAGTTTAATGCATTTCGTGAAAATTTTCAATATTCACACACATCACAGTTATTAATTTATTCAGCGACTAATCTAATCTATTCAGTGACTAGTCTCTATTCGATAAGTTTGATGATTTTTTAATAATAAAAATTGCTTGTTGTTGTCCAAAACTAAAATTTAAATAAAGAAAGGTGTAGAAGAGAGGGGACAAATAGGTCCATTTGGAATGCTAGGAATAGTTCATGTTGGGTTAGAGTTAGATGGAATGAGCTTGCAAGTAGAATGTCGGCTTTGATGGATTTAATTTTATGTTAATATTAGACCCCCTCTTTTAATAATTTGTGTTATTTGCGAGACAAAAAAAAGTACAAATCACAATAGAGAGCTAGAACCGTAGAAGTTAATCATTATGATTTATATATTACCCAATCAATTAACTTAAATACAAGAGCGTAAAATTGAACTCCAAACAGAAACATTTTACTAAATCGCTTACACTAGTCAACCCCATAATACTCAAATGTTATGTGTAAAATAGTAAATATGGTGTAACATTATTATCTAGGAAAAATTGTCAAGAATAAGTCAACCTTTGCGTTGACCACTTTTAACAAGTCAACCTTCGTTTATTCCAGTAGCAAGTAAAGTTTGTACATGAATTAGCTTTTAAAAATTTCTTTTAAATGGTAACCTGCTATAGTGGGTTCCAACAGGTAACTAAAGATCCGTTAGCTTTATTGCGATTAATCTTTAAATTTTTTCCCACCTGTTATAAAACCCACCCAACTGCTTCTTCCTCCCTCTTTCATACTCTGGTTCTTCTTCCTTTCTTCCTCCTTTTTGTTTTTTTTCCTCCTTAGAAATTGTCATCGCGAAGACAAAGCTCGTGTGGGTCTGGGAATTCTTTCAATTCAGCTAGGGTTTTGTAACCAAAAGTGAAGCGCAAGTGTGGAAATGATGCCGTGGTCAGTTTCGTGAAGAATGGATCCAACCCCAGTGCTAAATTTTATGGATGCCCACTTTGGCCCGTAAGTTAATTAGATTCATTAAATTTTTTTTACTTTGCTAAGCAAGGAAAGCTAATTTTTATCAATTTCGATTTGCAGAACACTAAGTGTGACATGTTTAAGTTGGTGGATGATGTTGAAGATTTGCAATTTCGGTTGCTCGAGAAGGACACTACAATAGCAGAATTGGAGATGTTGCAAAAGTTTAGTGAAGATAAGATAAAGGAATTGAAGAAGAAGATTGAGAAACTAGAAGCAGAGGTGAAGCAATTGAAGAAGGAGAGTTTAGAGTTAAAAATGTGTGTTATGAAGTATGGTTTGACAGTATTGATGGTTGCCCTATTTTTTGCAATTTTTATTGTTTTGGTCTTTTTGACCCTTAAGTAAAAGTCGTATTTAGTTGATTGTATTTAGGTTATTAAGTTATGTATTAATTGGCTAGGTTATCAAAATGTAAGGTTTGAACTTTGATGAATGAAATCTGACATCATTTTGATCATTTTGTAAGATTGTTAAATTGAGCTATACTATGTTCCATAGAAATTGTATATAGCTAATAGTAGCTTCATTTTCCAGAAGTGGCTTCAAATGTACACCTAAAGTAATAAGTACATCATATTTTCACCAAAATATACTAGCTTCATTGATAATCATCAAAATATTCATACTTTCCAAAAGTTAAGTAATAATGTTTTAACATCCGAATATCCGACTATCCATACTTTGTAGTACACCAACTAGAATAATAGATTATCTATTACAAATTTTCCTGTTTTGTAAAGGTAAACTTGCTAGTACACCAACTTAAATAATTGTAATAATGCAGCATCCTCCTACTGTGTCGGGTTAAAAACAGTTGAAGCTTGGCTTGATTGAGTGTCTATGTAAACCCCAACACCAACTGGTACCTACACAAACACCAGCACAAATCAGTTTTCAGTTGAATATATTATCCAAGTGTAAAAAAAACAACAAAAACCAACTGTAAATTACATTTATACCTGATTTCCTCTTCTGCCCCTGCCTCTTGTATTCCCTCTGCCACCAGCTTGTCCAGTCCTCCCTCTGCCACCACCTTCTCCAGTCCTCCCTCTGCCACCAGGTTGTCCAGTCCTCCCTCTACCTCTTGCATTGGAGCCTCCTCTTGCACCTACTCCACCCAAAATCATTCTGCCTCCCCTTCCAAGTTGGGTTGGCTGAGCAGTAGTAGAGTGATGATTGGCAGAAGGTTGTGGTAGTGGAGGTGGTTCAGTAGGTGCTGCTTGTTTCTTTGGCCTCCTTCTTGGCTTTTTGGTTGGAGGTTGTTGTTGTACAACAATCTTTCCTAGGACAGCCCCTCTTGTTATGACCCTTCTTATTACAGTTGGTGCAAGTCATTTGTAGACCATGCCTAGTTAGAACACCAGGCTTATTGGGATCTTCATATGGATATCTTATCCTGTTTTTTATTGGCCTCCCTAGACCAAATTTTATTTTTGGTGGATCTAGATCACACTCCACTCTTGGCCAGAACCTTTCACCCTCACAAGGTGGTATAGACCCCCCATAAGCTGTCAAATATGCTTCTCTCCTATAAGCTTCATCTACATAATCCTCTGCATCCTTATTCAAAAAGAATATACATGCAACTGCATGACAATAAGACACTCCAAGCAGATCCCATTTTCTACATGTACATTTCCTAGAATTTAAGTTTACAATGAGCTGATCAAGATAATATCTGACATTAAAAATGTGCTATGTGGAGGACATCACATCACAATTAGCAGCCTTATCCTCCTCTTTATCAAGCATAGCTTGGATCCTAGGACATATCTTGACATTTAACTTCTCCATTGACTGCCTCTTATTACATAATTTTTGCATAAGTGCCACCCTAATATCCTCCATCATGTAAATCAAATGTTTGGTTCTAGCATTAATTATAAAACCATCAAAGGTCTCAGCCATGTTATTAGTGATGGCATCTGATTTAATCCTAGGACTCATGAATGCTGTACAAAAAACAGGTGGCTTGTAAGCCCTAAAAGCAGCAGCAGCATCTACATTTTCTTTTTCCAATTCAGTCAAAGCATCTTCAAAACCAGCCATGTTGTATGCCTTAGAAATCTTCCAGGATAGTAGTTTCATCTCATCTCCTTTATATGTTTTGTGCCAATGAGCATAGACATGTCGAGCACAATGTCTATGCTCTGCCTTAGGTAATACCTTAGCAACAACACTAAAAATAGCCTTCAAAATAGTAGTAAATCCAATTAGAACTTTAGGTTTAGTGGATATGAAAACTAAGTTAACTGATTTAGTATTTTGAGCTAAGTTTAAATTAGAACTTAACCTAATTGATTTAGTTAGCTATCTAGGTTAGTTAAGCTAAGTTCAAATTAGAACTTAACCTAAATGATTTAGTTAGCTAGCTAAGTTAGTTAAGCTAAGTTCAAATTATAACTTAACCTAAATGATTTAGTTAGCTAACTAGTTTAGTTAAGCTAAGTTAAAAGTAGAACTTAAGCTAAATGATTTAGGTAGCTAACTAGGTTAGTTTAGATGACTTAAAAGTAGAAATTAAACTAACTGATGTACTTAGTTTGCTAGGTTATTTATGATATGCTAGTTAGTAACATTTAGGTTAGCTAATTTAGTTGAGCAATTACAATATAAGCTCATTAAAACATTAGAATAAAGTTTAGGAACATGAAATATCACCAGATGCTCATCTGAAACAATTGCATATCAATCTCCATCACGAAGCTCCAAGCATGATTGTAGATATGTGAAAAACCATTCCCATGGAAGTAAATTCTCTCCCTCCACCACTGCCCATGCAATGGGATACATTTGTTCATTAGCATCCCTACCAACAATTGATATTATCTGACCCCCTAAAAGAGTCTTCAAGAAAGCTGCATCAACACATATTTTCCTCCTACATCATTCCTTCCGACCTTGCCTTAATTCTTCAAAGCAATTAAATGACCTCTGGAATGTGGGAGGGTTTGTTCCTAGACTGCCATCCACTACTAACTCAATGACAGTTTGAGGACTTCCCTTTTTCAAAGCTGCAATATATCTTCCTAGCTTCCTGTAATGATCTTGCATAGACCCATGTAACATCTGATGTACATGGTACTTAACTTTATATGCAAAATCCTTATGCACAATAACCTTATAAGCCCTCCTCACTGTCTCAATAATCTCTTTGGCTGACCAATGTGGCCTAGCCTTAAACACTTCCAACATCTCAGCTGCAACCCATTTGGTTTTCAATTGTTTGTTCTTCTTCATATTTCTCTGACACCTATGCTCATTCACCAATGAAACTGACTTTGTTTTGGTGCCAAGAGGAATACAGATAAAAGGGACACCCTTCCACACACTTCACTTCACACTCTTGCCTTCTGTTTTTGTTACTTAAAACCACACTCACATTCCTACCTTGGAAAATGGCATACCTAGCCATTGCCTATTTAAACTCCTTGTTTGCAAATCTATGTCCTACTTTCCACACAAAGGTGGAGAAGTCTGTACTTTTTCCTACCAACAAAGCTTTCCTCTTTCTTCTTTCCTGTTCACCCTCATCACCACTCACTGGTGGTGTATCAATATCTTCCTCACTGTCATAATAATCAGATTCATTCTCATTTTCTTGGGGGGACAGATTCTGTAGGTGGTTGTTGTTGTTGTTATGCATTCAATTTCCCTTCAGCAGCCTCCCTCTGTAATTACTTAGCAATTATAAGTAACCTAGAAGAGAAACTTCTAACTCTCTCCCAAGCAACAACATATTCCTCATCACTATTATCTGATTAATCCAAATTTTCTTCAGTTTCAAGTTGCTCATCCCCACTCCCATCACCAATCAAATCACCCTCCTCATCACTTATGAAGTCCAAACCATCTTACCTACTACCTTCAGCCTCTCCCACAATGTTTTCAGGCTCATAAATTGGATCATCTTCATCATCACTAGACTCACCAATTAATTCTCTCAGTGTTAGTGGACTGTCTAGCCTATTATCCTCCCACTCATAATTTTCAAGAAAATCATCTTATAAGAGGTATTCTGTTTGTTTAAGTTTGGATGAAGAAGATGGATCTAGTGTTTTTGAAGAGATGGCAGGTTGTGTTTGAGTGGATATGAGGTGAACTGGTGATTTAGTTTGAGATGGTTGTGTAGCTTCTTCAGTAGATCTGGGAGGAGAAACAGGTTTAGAAGCAGTTCTTTTTGTGGATAATGGATGAACTGGTGCAGTGTTTGGAGTTGGAGGCTGTTGTTGTTCTGTGGGAGAAAGTGGTTTTGAAGTAGGGTTGCATTCTGATGCAAAATTTGCATAGTCCAACACTATAACATCATCTATTCCCTTTGACCTAGATCTAGTTCTTGGGGGAATATGTGTAACAGGTGGTGTGGCCCTTTTTGGTGTAAGTTTTTAGGGTTTAGTTGGTTTTAGATTTTTTAATAGTGTTTCAGGTGGTTGAGAAGGAGTTATTGTTTTACTAGGAGATTTCGAGGGAGATTTATGTGGGAAAGTTGGGCAGCCTGCTGATGCAAATTATACAAGTCCACACTTTTCTCTTTCTTTGCTATTTCACAAAGTGCAAGCACACCCTTGTCATCTTCTGCCTTTATTAACCCATCTAAAAAACTCATCCCAGGAAGTAAATAGAAAACTGCCTCAACTGTGCTATAACACCACACTTCTTAGCCAAATCCATAATTTCCCAAAAAATTCAATATATTTCTCAATATAAGATCCAACCCAGTTTAATTTCATTTAACAAACATACCAAACACATAACAAAAAAAAAGAATGGAAACCCTAAACTAAGTAACTGATTCTTCATCAACAACCATAATTCAACATAGAATTGCAACCCTAATTTTTACAGACAACATCAAACCATTTCAAAGAAACTAATTAACTATTATGAATAAATCAATCAAACACCACACACATGCATTCAGCCAAGAGTTTCGAATAATAATAAAATGGAAGAATTTCCAGAAAATTCTGGTGCGAAATACGAAATAAAAGAAAATACGAACTTACCTCTACTGCAAAGATTCGAAATTTGATTTGCTTGAGCTTCAATGCCTGACTTGGAGACGAAGAACAGGAGAGAGAGAGAGAGTGGTATACGAACAGTTAGGGGAAATGAAATGTGAAGGGAAAGTTTTTTGACAGAGTCAATAAGTCAAAGGGAATGGTAAGTTTAAAATGAAAGTTTACAGGTTGTTCAAGTCATAAGTAAAAAAACTTGTTAAAAGCTAATTCATGTACAAGCTTTACTTGCTACTGGAATAAACGAAGTTTGACTTGTTAAAAGCGGTCAACGCAAATGTTTACTTATTCTTGACAATTTTTCCTATTATCTATTTAAAATGATCCACACTTGGTTAATCCTATTCCTAGCGACATATGCTAAACATATCTCAACAAGTTCAAAGTAGAATTTATTAAGTCATTAAAAAAAATATGTTGCCTTTTCCATTATGTAACTAGTAGGCAATAAAACGATTAAACAATCACTTAAGCATCGACATGCCAATACTAACAATACGGCTCATTGGCCCAAAAACTTACTACTTCTAGCAAGTAGCAGAGTTTTTTTCTTGCATACATCAGGTCGTATACAGCATAGTAAACAACAAAAATAGACACCGCAAGAGTTTTGCTCAATTGGCCCGTGAGACTCGATATTGAGTCGCTACGGCAAGAGAAAAGAGAGAATAATTGTATGATACGGAATCTCCCAATTCATAGGTGGCAATTGACTTTCAACATATTAAGGGAGATGTAATTTAAATAATTTTGGCTATCGATATTAAAATGCGTAGGTAAGAATAGTTATCCGACACATGTCGCCATCTCTCATTTGATAGCATTTTATCCTCATTCTCATATAAAAAAAAAATAGCAATGTGAATAATCAAACCCCCAACCTCAAGTATGGAGAGAATAGCTTGTTAGATTTCATGATTTTGGATAATAGCTCCATTGATAAGCTGATGAAGATATTGAGAAGCAAGAGAGAGGAAGAGAGAAAAGAGAGATGGAGGAGAGGAAATAAGAACTACATTGTATTATTGTTCTGGTTAAATGAGGAATTACAATTACTAAGGTATTTATACTACTAAAGCTAGTTACATTAGTAACAACTAATCCTTGAATTAAGGAAACAACTAACAACCTAATATCTACACTTCAACATCCCCGCTCAAACTGAAAATGGTTAATAACCATTTTTCAGTTTGAACTTGATGAATGTACAATGTAACTGTTGCTATACACAAATGCAGAAGTATATTGTCTAGTTGTCCTCAGTTTACCACCATTGATGGTAATAGCACGTAGAGCATGAACTGAATTGTGAAGACCTTAAGAAATTGCTATGCCGTTGAATAAAAATCAGGAAAGCCTTGCATTACATGAACACAAAGTCCAAGTAAGAAAATGGATTTCTCTGTAGAACATTCACATTCTTGTAAAAAAACAAAAAAAAAGTCTTTGGACTGATCCAACAGCATAAATGCTATCACAAAATAGAATTTGATGAGTCTTGAACTACCCATTGGAACCTAGTTACAAATACAAAAACATCAACGTCAATGAAGGCTGCAGCAACAATTGCAATCATAGTAGCAGGTAGTGAATAAGGCAGCAACTAATGCATCAAGACAGGATGTACACTAACATCCCCCCTCAAACTGGAAAGGGTTGAAGTTTGAACATATGGAGTGAACGGTCAAAGCTATTGACATGTGCGTATGAAGTATAAAGTTCGTTTGCAAGACTGCATTAGGACCTTTCCAATTCAGAGAATACCACCAAACACCTCGTATAATTAATCCATCTTAAATCATTAGAAACATGAATACCACCGACAAAGGTCATTACACCAAAGCAAGAATTTCATCAATGATACCACTGTAACTATCATCCTCAACAACATGACCACTGTCATGGTAGTAATATCACCAAAAAACCAACTAATCAAATCATGGCTATCACAACCATCATATAACTCCACAACACTCGAATCAATAAGCTTGGACGACCAATACCAATGACCTAACAATGCCCCTCCTCAAGCTTGGAACGGGTTAATGATAAGAGGTTTTTAGTGTGACGTTAAGGCACTAAGAACCGCTTAGCAAACACAATTTATAAACCTAACTAGCAACTACTAAGCACGTAGTAACGACAAATCAAGGGTCGAACCACAAGGAAATTGGGATTGTGTTCAGTCCACTAAGTCCAAAACTACCTAAGTGAAGGGTTTTTGGAGGTTTAAGATTGAGTAAGTAACCGACTAATTGACTAGCTAAAGAATACCGACTAATAAACAAATAGGAGGATTAATATGATAAGGAAGACACTAGAGTTCGGGCTACTCGTATGAACGTGGGCTAGACAACGATAATCGACACTATGGTGATTCACAACGGAGTCAATACAAGGTTAAGTTCCCCTCTAATGTACTTGAGTCCTCTCTCGAATGGTCCTCAAGAGTAATCGATTAATCAACCAACCAAATCCTCTTTCGAATGGTCTTTGGTCCGTTGATTAATAAATTTATTAAGTTCGGAAAACCCCTAATTAAAGGATCCCCTTAATTCCTACCCAATCCCTTGGTCTAGAAATCAAGTTGAAACATGGGAATGACAAAAGGGATTAGAGTTCGATCAAGAACAATAAAAACCCTAAGTGCCCTAGTATAAACGTGATCAAGATCTATCCTAGGGTATCAAATCACCACATTCAATGCATAGACAAACAATTGAATCATAGAAAGCATAGAAAATCTACATTAAGCCCTTAATTCATACTTTCGCCCAAACCCTAGATAATGAACTACTCACTAACCATGGAGTCTAAGCAATTAAAATTCAATAAATTAAACATCATTAACAAAGCAAAAAGATTAAAGGAAAGAGATAGAAAAGAAATTACTTGAATTAATTGTTGAATTCGATCTTTAATAATGAAACAAAGGAGTAAACTAGTGTTTGAGAGAGTTTTAGGGCTAAGAGAGAGTTAATTAGAAACTAAGTATGAAGTAATGTCAAAAACTAAGCTAAGAAACTAAATAATAAGAGTCATTAAAGTTTGACGGACGAAACGAGTCAACGCCCGAAAGCAGGTCACCACGGTCGTGGTGCCTCAAAAACGCCCAGGCAGTAACTTTTCAGCATAACCACTGATTCTGTGAAGATCAGGCACCACGACCGTGGTGACCTGATTTCACCGAATCAGTCTTCTTTTCTCCAAGTTTCTATTTTGCATGCTACAGGTACCCACGATCGTGGTAGATGTGCCACGGCCGTGGTGGCCTTCTTCCTTCATTTCCTCAAAGCTTGATCCACTTTAGCCGCTCCAAAGCACGAGCCACGCACCTCGAACACATCCCAAGTCCCTAGATCACAAAAGTACTCCAACACGCGCCAATTCTCTTGAAATACATCAAAAACAACCAAACACTTGTGAAGTATAATTGAAATCCAAAGAAGGGAAAAACCATGCAAACCTAACTCTAAATGCTCTAAAGCTACATGCAATGAGACCTAAAATGAGCTATAAGTATGCACTAAAACGGACTGATCAAACTCCCCCAAACTTAAACAATTGCTTGTCCTCAAGCAATACAAACTGAAGCTCATGGGATAGAGTTATTACTCCTCAGGAAAACACGCATGCCATTTTCAAAAATCATTCAAAATCTTTCAAAGAAATATGTCTACTAAATGCCAAATGCTATCAAGTCTCAAAGTGTATTACGCTCAAGGAAAAGCAACCAAATCTTACCACTAGTTCTCCCCCAAGCTTGGCTCAGTCATATATATGGTAGCTCTCACTTTAGTCATGTGCACTTCTCTCGTGTGTTTAAAAAGGTCAAATGAACGCTCAAAGCTCAATTCCATTGACTATATCCTACCATAAGCTTGCATATCATCTCACTCTTCATCGCATAAGGACCAAAGTTGCATCAAGAATCAAGAGGACTTAGTTAAGGTTGTAATGTAGGCTTAAGGTGAGGGTGTGGTAGCATTTGAGATCGTGGTGTTAAAGAGGGGAAAGTGAAACTTCCAACTTGGCACCTTTCTAAAAGAAAAAGACCAACCCTTCTCAATTGTAGACATTCAACACAACCTATTTCAAGCACTCCTTTAATTATAGCATCCCAATCTCCCTTATTGCAAATTTTAAACTCACCACAAATCCTTTTTCTTTGATTTTTCAATTTCTTTTTGTGTTTTTTTTAAAATTTTTTTTTTTGGATTGTGGTGATTAAAGAAGGAAGGAGAGAATGGGAACTCCAATAGTATGGGAAGGAGGCGAACTCAAACAGCACATGAGTTCTAGCTAAAACAAATTCGAACACCAACACCAAGTCGTCTCTCATAACACCCATCAACATATACTACCTCATCTAAGTAGCTTCACAATCCCCTAGGTAAGGAAATGAGTAATAGGCTAAAGATGTGGTTAACAAAGAAAATAGGCTTAGGCTCACAGGGGTATCAAAGAAGGACAAGTCGGTGAGGGTGGCTTTTGGCAATGTAGCTCAAGTAAATACCAAAAGCCTCAATCATATTCGAGATGCAAACAAGTCAATGCATATTCAAGGAGAATCAACGCAAGTTCTAGAGAATGGTCGTCAAGGAAGAGCATCACACATCAAGTAGAAAAGACTGAAATGATGTCAGCCTAAAAGGCTCAAAGCAAATCCTCACAAGGCATAGCTACCAAAATCGGTCGAACCGCACAAAGGGGAGACCAAACATTCCACAAACAGTCAATTCCTTAGCATACTAGAGACTATCAAAACATTTTCTTTTCATATCCAAAACATGTTTAAAAGCACACACGTGTCTTAACATCATCATCGGAGATCAGTCCTAAGTGCAACCTACATGCATGCATGAATGCAACTAATGCAGCTAATGCAATCTTACTCATGGATCTAAATGCTCAATGAAGAAACTACATGCAATGGAAACTACGTGCTCTAATAAGATATGCAAAAATATACATCCTCCCCCAAGCTAAACAACACTGTGTCCTCACTGTGAATAGGCTAATATGAAAATAGCAAAGGAGGAGGAAAGAAAAGCTCACTCATCAGGCGGCTGAGAGCTGGAACTACTTGGAAACCAACCACCACGGCTAGTCCAGCTCTGTAAGTCATCACGAAAACCTTGGAAAGCCGAGGTCATCGTGTCAAAGCTCGCCCGCATACTCTGGTAGTGGCGATCACGCTCAATGGTAGAATCCCTGAGCTGCAGCACATCAGTCATGAGGTTCGCGAAATCCAACCTCATATCGCCAAAGCCGGCCTGCAAAGCAGCCAGTTGCTGCTCTATACTACCAGAAGTGCCCCCAACCTGGGCATGCTCAGCAGTAGGGACATCGCCCTCTTCATCCACCTCCATCCTCTCCTCACCTCCGGCATTTGCGGACGGTGGCGAGGTAAAATCTGGTGGAAACACCCAGTTCTCCATGTTATAGATGGGGGTCTTGTCAACGTCAGGGAGAATGGCATAAGGACTGCCATTGACCTTCCCATGTACCCGGCGTTAGGACCGTTAGACTCGATCCATGACATGGTAGCATAGGAATGAAGGTCAAGAAGGGTGTCTCCGGGCACAACCTGCAAACCTGTCAGATCCAGACCAAGAGATATAGCAATTAATGTGATCATCCCCCCCACGGTGATGTCCCCAGAGGGTTTCATGGCTAGGGTCTCGAAGTGGTCCATCATCCAGGCCCCGGGGTTAAGGCGGGTATCTCCCTCGCTCATATGCCACAGAAAGTAGAGCTCGCAGGCACTCACATTGCCCAAACTGTCCCCACGAGCAAAGATGCTGTGGTTAAGGACACGATGGGAAATGCGAAACCCGGGGCTAACCATAGAAGAGGCCTTGGCCCGGTTTGGATCAAAGGGAGATAGGGAAGTGAGGCGGTGCCAAAATTGGTGACTGTTGTGCTTGGAGGACCACTCACTCTTCGGTCCAATCTTACCCCCCCTAGGCCACCCAAAAACATCGTTCAGTTGCCCGATGTTCATAGTGACGGTCCTACCTAAAAGTGTGAAGGTCATGGTCCGTGGGTTCTTCCCTTTCGTTCTACGAACGGAAATGGTGGACAAAAATTCTAGGGTGAGACGTTTGTAGGTGAGGGCATGTAAATCTAACCATGAAGACCACCCTACTTGGCGAAAAAGTTGGTCGATGTCTCCCTCCACATATAAGGCTCGGGCCGCTCTAACATCATAGAACTTAGTCGGTCTAATTCGACGGCGGCTAAGTCTCATGAAGCTTTGTAAGTGGTCGGGAGAGGTGAAATTGATACCTAATGTAACAATTTGAGGGGGATTCAATGGTGGGGGAGGGGATGGGTTCCTAAGTTGACTTGTAGAGGTGTTGCGGTGAGGGTTTCTACGGCCATGGGATGCCATGATTTAGACAAGGGCAAGGACTAGGACAACAAACAAGCCAACAATTCAAATCACCCAAAATGGACACCCAAAAACACTAATCACTAACAAGTCCACCAACAATTCAACCAAAACTCAACTCAAGACACTTCAACCACAAATAAACACAATATCAACCAACAAAGTCAACAACAATCAAGAAATCATCAACAAGAGTAGTGAAATCAAGAGAAAACACAAAAGTAAGGAAGGTTTATACCAATGGAGTCGTGGGAGTAAATCCCGCAAATGAACTTTGCCAAGTTGATGTGTTGTTGTTGTTGAAGATGTTGAAGTCCCCAAATCAAAGCTAGAAGCTCTCAACAAATTTTCCCCAAATTGATTTGAAGGTTAGGGTTTGAAAAAAATTTGTGAAGTATGGAGAATTTGTGTGGAAAGGGAAGAAGTAAGATGTGTAGGTTAAGTAGAAGTGGTAGAAGAATGAATTTTGAGAAGAAAGATGAAGGTTGGAAGGAGTTTTAATGGAGGAAAGGGCAGGTGGGTTGAAGAGTATGGGTGAGTGGGTTGAGAGAGAAGGAGAAATAAGAGTGAGTTGAGAGTGATGAAGTTTTTCGGCCTTGGGGGTTTATCAAAACTTACGAGTGCTTGCTTCAGGTCACCATGGTCGTGATGATATTGCCACGGTCGTGGTGACCTTTTTCCCCAAATCAGTTTATAAATTGATTAGTTGCTGATTCGCGTCTTCCAGGGTGCCACGGCCGTGGCAATTTCACCACGACCGTGGGCACCTGCTTCCCCACATTTTGCACTCAATTTTTTTTTTGAACGCTTCTCTCCCTTTTTTTTTAGAGCAGTAAACTAGACTAAAAAAATAAAAATAAATAAAAATAAAATAAAATAAAATAAAATGAAAGAAAATAAAATCAAACTAACTAGTCCTAAAAGAAATGCTTGGGTTGCCTCCCAAGAAGCGCTTCTTTAAAGTCATTAGCTTGACTAAGAGGATGGTGCTCGGGTGAGCCAAGTATCAAACATCCCACGAAACCAATGACAGGGTTGTCGTGGTAGAGCTTCAAGCGTTGGCCATTAACCAAAAAGGGCTGCTCATCCTCCACAATCTCATATGCTCCATAGGGGGTAGTCTTCACTACTTCAAATGGCCCCGACCACTTTGATTTAAGTTTTCCGGGGAAGAGTGTAAGCCTTGAGTTAAACAACAAGACCTTGTCTCCAACCCGAAATTCCCTTTGTTGTATCCTTTGGTCGTACCACTTTTTTGTTCGCTCTTTGTACAAACGCGAACTCTCATAAGCATCAAAGCGGAGCTCCTCTAGTTCAACCAACTTCTCCTTTCGAGCCTCCCCCGCCAAAGTAAGATCCATGTTGAGCTCTTTGATTGCCCACCAAGCTCGATGTTCAAGTTCAACGGGCAAGTGACAACCCTTACCATACACAAGACGATAGGGGGTGGTGCCTATAGGGGTTTTGAAAGCGGTGCGAAGAGCCCAAAGTGTATCATCTAGCTTCAAAGACCAATCCTTCCTAGTCTTGTTCACCACCCTCTCAAGCACATTCTTCACCTCACGATTCGAGACCTCAACTTGCCCTTAAGTTTGTGGATGGTATGGAAGTCCCACGTTATGATTCACCCCATATTTCTTCAAAAGGGCTTCCAATTGCTTCTTAGCAAAGTGCGAACCTCCATCACTTATCAATACACGAGGCACCCCAAATCTAGGAAAAATTATCTTCTTCAAGAGCTTCATGACAACCTTGTGATCGTTGGTGGGGGAAGCGATCGCTTCAACCCACTTGGTCACGTAGTCCACCGCTACAAGGATGTACATATTCCCCATAGATGGCACGAAGGGTCCCATGAAGTCAACTCCCCACACATCAAAAGGCTCAACCTCAAGAATGTTTTGTTGTGACATCTCGTTCCTCTTGGTGATCCCACCGCTTCGTTGACACCTATCACAACTCAAGACAAATCCCCTAGCATCCTTTTGCATATGAGGCCAAAACAAGCCACTTTGGAGAGCCTTAGCAACAGTTTTGCCGGCTCCACCATGTCCTCCACATGCCAAAGTATGGCAATAATTTAAAACAGAATGAATCTCATGATTGGGCACACACCTCCTAAAAACCGAGTCAGCACATCTCTTGAATAATAGAGGGTCGTCCCAATAATGTCTACATACCTCCTTGAAGAACCTCTTCCTTTGCTGAGAAGTAAGACCATGAGGTTCAATCCCACAAGCCAAGTAGTTCGCAAAATCCGCAAACCATGGGACCTCATTATTTATGATAGCAAAGAGGTGTTCTTCCTTCAAATCGTCATTGATGGGGGTCTCCTTTAGATCCACATCCCTCTCATCAAAGGAGAGGCGAGAGAGATGGTCAGCAACCACATTTTCCGTCCCCTTTTTCTCCTTCATCTCAAAATCAAATTCTTGAAGAAGTAGGACCCACCTAATGAGCCTTGGCTTGGTATCCTTTTTGCTCATCAAGTATCGGACCGCAGAATGGTCCGTGTAGACAATAGCCTTATTGAAAGTCAAGTACGAACGTAACTTATCAAATGCAAACACTACGGCCAACATCTCCTTTTCCGTAGTGGCATAGTTCCGTTGTGCGTCATCCAAAGTCCTACTTGCATAGCCTATCACATGAAGCTTTCCTTCCTGTCGTTGCCCAAGTACAACTCCCACTGCAAAGTCACTAGCATCACACATTAGTTCAAAAGGGAAGCTCCAATTAGGAGCTCGCACAATAGGAGCAGAAGTAAGGGCTCTTTTTAGAGTTTGAAAAGCCTCCATGCAAGACTCATCAAATTGAAATTCAACTTCCTTTTGAAGTAGATTCGTCGATGGTTTGGCAATTTTAGAGAAATCCTTGATGAAACGCCGGTAAAAACCCGCATGTCCAAGGAAAGCACGAACTCCCGTCACCGAATTTGGTGGCGGGAGTTTCTCTATTACCGAAACCTTTGGCGGATCTACCTCAATGCCCTTACTAGACACTTTATGACCAAGCACAATACATCTTCAACCATGAAATGACATTTTTCCCAATTCAATACTAGGTTCGTCTCTTGACACCTTTTCCACACAAGTTCAAGATTAGCAAGACATGTGTCAAAAGAGAAACCACATACACTAAAATCATCCATGAAAACCTCAATAGAGTCCTCCAACATGTTAGAAAAGATTACCGTCCTACACCTTTGAAAAGTGGATGGGGCATTACACAAACCGAAATCCATCTTTCGATAAGCGAATGTCCGATATGGACAAGTAAAGATGGTTTTCTCTAGGTCATCCGGATGAATAGGAATTTCAAAGAATCCGGAATAACCATCAAGAAAACAAAAGTGTGAATGACGGGCAAGCCTTTCCAACATTTGGTCAATAAAAGGGGGGGGGGAAATGATCTTTTCGGGTGGACTTATTCAATTTCCTGTAATCAATACAAACTCTCCACCCAGTCACAGTTCTAGTAGAAATAGTTTCCCCTTTCTCATTCTCAACAATAGTCATGCCTCCTTTCCTAGGAACCACGTGAATCGGGCTCACCCATTAGCTATCGGAAATAGCATAGATGATTCCCGCGTCACGCAATTTCATGATCTCCTTTTTCACCACCTCTTTGAGGTTGGGATTAAGTCTTCTTTGAGTCTCAATAGAGGAGGCATTACTATCGGTGAGATGGATACGATGCACAGCAAGAGAAGGACTTATCCCCTTAAGGTCATCAATCGAGTACCCAATGACATCCCTATATTTTCTCAATATCTCAATCAACTTAGACACGGAGATGTCATCAAGCGCCAAATTGACAATAACGGGATAAGCACATTCATCATCAAGGAAAATATATTTAAGGGAGGGGGAAGGGGTTTGAACTCTACCTTGGGAGGAGGCTTAGAACTCTCCTCCTTAGCAACGGAAGTGGCTAGGACCTCAAATCCCGATCCTAGTGTGTCCTCAACGGTAGCACCATCGAGAAGCATGGAGAACTCGTTCACCTCTTCCATATCTAAGCTCGGCTCCTCAGTGATAGATGCATAGAGCTCATCCTCAGTGTGTAATTCCCTCTCAAATCCCTCCATCTCACTCTCCACATGACTAACTCGGCAAACCCTCTCAATCATAGGTTTCCTCAATGTCTTGGAGAACTCAAAGACAACCTTCTCATTGGCGACCTCAACAGTGATGGTGTCGTTCCTACAATTTATCACGGCGCCCAATGTCTTTAGAGTCTCCCTTCCAAGAATGAGAGGAGTTTCGGGATCCTCCTCCATATCCATGACCACAAAATCACAAGGCACAAAAACATGCCCAACTTGGATTAGAACATCTTCCAACTCCCTATGCGGGACCCTAACAGTTCGGTCCGCCAATTGAATCGTCTGCCTCGAAGGAAGAAGAGGGAAATGAAGGTGCTTGGCTATGGAGAGAGGCATCAAACTCACACTTGCCCCTAAATCGGCCAACACACCTTTAGGCTCAAAGTCTCCTATCTTCACGGGCAATGTAAAAATTCCCGGATCTCTTTGCTTCTTGGGCATAGCACGTTGCACAAGAGCACTCACTTGGTATGGCAACGTAATGAGCTCATCCTCTAGCTTTCTCTTGTTGGAGAGGATCTCCTTCAAGAACTTTTCATAGGCCGCAAGGAATGGGATGTTGATTTGAAGGCTCTTCATGACGTTGAGGAACTTAGTGAACTTGTCGCTCAACTTCCTCTCCACTAACCTTTAAGGATATGGAACCGGTGGCACATA
Organism: Patellifolia procumbens; assembly: GCA_947645195.1. Lineage (NCBI taxonomy): Eukaryota > Viridiplantae > Streptophyta > Magnoliopsida > Caryophyllales > Amaranthaceae > Patellifolia > Patellifolia procumbens. The sequence continues at coordinate 3,302,306 of CANSGD010001541.1, forward strand.
GGTCTTAGGTGGAGGAGGTGTTGCCAATGGAGCTTTGTCAACATCTTGCTCATGAGTCTCCTCCGTCTCCTTGTCCTCTTCTCTTCTTTCTACATCAACTTCTCTCTCCATTTCATTCCCTTGAGCATCATTCTCAACCTCCTCAACTTCATTTATCTCACACTCATCGGGCATCTTGGGGCCCTCATAGTTCGTCCCCGACCTCAAATGGGTGGCTTTGGATTGATGGAGGTTAGGGTTGGGAATGGTTTGGCTTGGAAGTTGGTGTGTGGGGTTGGAAGGGTTCTTCTCGACCACTTGAGCTAATTGGGTTTCAAGCATTTTGTTGTGAGCTTGTAACTCTTGAAACCTTTGGTCATGGCTTTGAAGAGCTTGGCTTTGTATAGCAAGGTTTTGGGTGATGGTTTGGAGTTGTTGGAGGATTAGGGAGGTAGGGTCGGAGGATGTAGTAGGTTCGGGATTTGGCTTGGGAAATGGTGGGTTTTGAGGGGCCTTTTAAAAGTTGGATCTTTGATAGGGGGCTTGGTAAGTGTTAGAGTTTTGAGATGAAGATCCACCTTGATTGTAGATTTGATTAAAGCCTTGTTGAGGTGGATTCCAACCTTGTTGAGGTTTATTGTAGCCTTGGTTGTAGCGTTGTTGAGGTTGTCTCCACCCTCCTTGTTGATTGCTCCTATAACCTTGGTTACCTTGGTACCCCTCTCCTCTACTATTCATTGCCTCCACATGCTCCGACTGAGATCCTCCACAATAAGAGGTATCGTGGTTTGTGCCACCACAAATGTCACAAGAGAAAGCATTCACTTGTGAGGGACTAGATGATCCAAGAGTGATCTTTGAGAGCTTCTTGTCAAGTAGATCCATTTTCGCTTGAATTTGATCCATCGGGTCCAAATCAGACTTTCCACCCTTCTTCTGTTGAGCACCTCTCCTTCTTCCACCCCATGAGTAATTCTTGATCACTTCTTCTATGGTGGCCTCCAATTGGTCTTGCGGGATCTTAGAAAGTTGACCCCCCGCTCCAGCATCAAGATTAGCACGTGACATAGGATCAAGGCCATCATAGAAGAACCTCATGAGTAGGTTTTGATTGAACTCGTGGTGAGGGCACGAACGAGTCAATTCCCTAAACCTTTCCCAAGCCTCCGCAAGTGTCTCATCACAATCCTGCTCAAAAGTGGAGATTTGCCTCCTGATATCTGTGGTCTTTGACTCTGGGAAATACTTCTTCAGGAAAGCCAATGTAACCTGCTCCCATGTAGTGAGGGAGTTAGCAGGCAACCTCTTGAGCCAAGTCTTTGCCTTTCCTGAAAGAGAAGACCGGAAGAGATACATCTTGATGTAGTCCGGAGCGACATCATTTGTTGTTATCATAGCACAAATCTCCAGAAATCGATTAAGATGATCAAGGGGATCCTCATCCGACCCTCCACTAAATTGCTCTGCTTTCACCATCCGTGTGAATTGGGGGTGAATGCTGAAATTTGTAGTGGTTGTGGGGAGTCGAATTCCACCCAGTAAAACATAGGACCCCGTATTTCCGAAATCCCTGAAAAGTTGTCCATTTTCCTCACCCATGTCTGATTCACTTTCACTTGTAGAACTTGAGATTGGTGAAGCTGGCGCAGAACTCAAAGTCAACCGTTTCAAACCTCCCCGAAGCTTTCGCAAGGTGCGATTGATTTCCGGATCTAAAAGTAAGATGGGTGAACCGTGAGCTCTCCTTCTCATGTAACACAACAAAGCTAAGCAGAGGGTTAGCAAATTACAACACAGTCTAAACAAAAGAAGAAAAAAAACACTCAAGCAATACTAAACTCAAGTAAACTTCAATCAATAGCACAATTTCCCTGGCACCGGCGCCATTTTGATAAGAGGTTTTTAGTGTGTCGTTAAGGCACTAAGAACCGCTTAGAAAACACAATTTATAAACCTAACTAGCAACTACTAAGCACGTAGTAACGGCTAGTCAAGGGTCGAACCACAAGGAAATTGGGATTGTGTTCAGTCCACTAAGTCCAAAACTACCTAAGTGAAGGGTTTTTGGGGGTTTAAGATTGAGTAAGTAACCGACTAATTGACTAGCTAATGAATACCGACTAATAATCAAATAGGAGGATTAATATGATAAGGAAGACACCAGAGTTCGGGCTACTCGTATGAACGTGGGCTAGACAACGATAATCGACGATATGGTGATTCACCACGGAGTCAATACAAGGTTAAGTTCCCCTCTAATGTACTTGAGTCCTCTCTCGAATGGTCCTCAAGAGTAATCGATTAATCAACCAACCAAATCCTCTTTCGAATGGTCTTTGGTCCGTTGATTAATAAATTCATTAAGTTCGGAAAACCCCTAATTAAAGGATCCCCTTAATTCCTACCCAATCCCTTGGTCTAGAAATCAAGTCGAAACATGGGAATGACAAAAGGGATTAGAGTTCGATTAAGAACAATAAAAACCCTAAGTGCCCTAGTATAAACGTGATCAAGATCTATCCTAGGGTATCAAATCACCACATTCAATGCATAGACAAACAATTGAATCATAGAAAGCATAGAAAATCTACATTAAGCCCTTAATTCATACTTTCGCCCAAACCCTAGATAATGAACTACTCACTAACCATGGAGTCTAAGCAATTAAAATTCAATAAATTAAACATCATTAACAAAGCAAAAAAATTAAAGGAAAGAGATAGAAAAGAAATTACTTGAATTAATTGTTGAATTCGATCTTTAATAATGAAACAAAGGAGTAAACTAGTGTTTGAGAGAGTTTTAGGGCTAAGAGAGAGTTAATTAGAAACTAAGTATGAAGTAATGTCGAAAACTAAGCTAAGAAACTAATAAATAAGAGTCATTAAAGTTTGACGGACGAAACGAGTCAACGCCCGAAAGCAGGTCACCACGGTCGTGGTGCCTCAAAAACGCCCAGGCAGTAACTTTTCAGCATAACCACTGATTCTGTGAAGATCAGGCACCACGACCGTGGCAAAATCACCACGACACCTAATCAGTCTTCTTTTCTCCAAGTTTCTGTTTTGCATGCTACAGGTACCCACGACCGTGGTAGATGTGCCACGGCCGTGGTGGCCTTCTTCCTTCATTTCCTTAAAGCTTGATCCACTTTAGCCGCTCCAAAGCACGAGCCACGCACCTCGAACACATCCCAAGTCCCTAGATCACAAAAGTACTCCAACACGCGCCAATTCTCTTGAAATACATCAAAAACAACCAAACACTTGTGAAGTATAATTGAAATCCAAAGAAGGGAAAAACCATGCAAACCTAACTCTAAATGCTCTAAAGCTACATGCAATGAGACCTAAAATGAGCTATAAGTATGCACTAAAACGGACTTATCAGTGAATGACTTCGCAAGCTTGAAAATACAAAATAAAAAAAAAGAAGTGAAGTGAGATGAAATCAAGAAATGTGGGAATTGGGAATATAAAGGATCATCCACAAATGAGCGCAGAACCATTAGAGTTGGGTTTCTAATTCTGGTGTCCCAATATACCCAACATAACAATAGATGTAATATACTTGTATATTCCCATATGTCCAAACTCCACACAACGTATCATCCACGCAGCTAGTCTACAAGAAAACTCCAAACCACCCACTGAACTAGCTTTACCAAACATCACTAGTTAAACCAATAGCACCATATACCATCAACCAATACATCCAAGTATCCACCAACCAACCATAGGACCACAACTTCAAAGGGAATTTGAGTGGAGATGGAGGAATATGTGTTTAGGAAGAAGAATATGAGAAAAAAAATCAGCTTTGAAGATGAGCTGAAATGTACTAAGAAATTTGGAAATTTGAATTTGGAATCGCCTTTATGGGCATGACAAAGACCAATCTAAGGGTCAAACAAAAAAAACAAGCCACTATGGGCGACAACAAGCCACCATGGGAATCAACAAGCCATTATAGGCAACAAAGAAGCCACCTATGGGCAAATAAAAGGAGAGGTTAAAGTCATAAGACTATGAAAGTGAGGTTAAAGTCATAAGACTATGAAATTGAGGTTAAATTCATAAGACTATGAAAGTAAGGTTAAAGTCATAAGACTATGAAAGTGAGGTTAAAGTCATAAGACTATGGATTGATCTCTATGGATCTTCCACAATGACCACTATAGGTCTTAAAAGGACCTCTCTAGGTCCAACAAAAGCCTCTAATGGGCACGAAAAAGACCTCTATGGATCACAAATTATCCTCTATGGGCATAAGAAACCACTATGGGTTGGATTATACAAGCCTTTATGGACAGAAAACAAAGACCACTAATGGGTCAAAATACACCATCTATGGGTTTGAAACAAAACAGACCTCACAGAGCCACAAAGTGGACTCAAATGCTCATACAAACTGAGATATGAAAGATCTCATTAAATTTGATCATTTCGAACAAATAAAATCGATCATACAAAACAAACAACAAGAGGATATGTGTTTAGGAAAGAAAACTGACTAAGAATCCAAGAAGAGCAAACTTTGGGATTTTGAGTAAGAATTGGAAGTGAATGAATTATCTTTACAAATAAAGAAATTGAACAAAGATAAAACAATTGGAACAAGAAAACAGAGTATTAGAATGTAAGAAGAAATGAGAAGAAGATTAGCAATTGATGGGATATGTGTTTAGGAAAGAAAACTGAGAGAAGAGGAAAAAAAGAAATAAAACTATAGCAGACAACTAAAGCAACCACTCAAAATCATAACAACAAACCATCATCCAAATTGTTGGAATAATGCCAACATTCAACAACTGACTTGTGCCATCATCCAACAAGCATACCAAACTTCAACAAAAATTCACCAAAAACTGACGTAACATCAATAACAGTTCATGATACCAACTAGAAACCAAACATTAGTACCCATAATCTCACATACTCCAAAGTGAAATTATCACAGTAGCAAAGGTTTACAGTGACAAATCAAACCAACATTTTCTTGGAAATGGGATTTGGGGAACAAACGTTCAATCTGATCTTGAGAATAAGAACCCAGAACTTAGAGGAGAAATGAAAAAAAGAAATCCTTTACCTGTAAATCCCAACAACGATTGGTGAAGATTCTGAACAATACCAATAAAATTTGAGGACTCAATTTGGTAACAATCTTGTCTCACAAACCATCAAAAGCCCAAAAACCAAGAGTGGAATGAAGTGAAATCAGGACTCGAATTCATCATCATTTCGCTGATTCGAGAATCATGAAACTCGAATGGACAGAAAATGCTCGAAAATCTTCAAGAAACACCCATGAAATAACCAGGAAACACCAACCAAATCGAAAAATTTCGAGAAACCCAAGTATTTGGGGAAAACTTCTAGAATCGATAAATTGTTCAGTTCAAGGTCTTGTTGACACTTCGTGAACAAATTTAGAAGTAAAAAAGAGAAAATTGAATCAATCGTTGGCCGAATTTGAGCCTGATTCGAGAGAAAATGATCAAAAATCTGATAGGAAAATTGAGGGGAAAAAGAGATGAAGTTTTGTGGATTTTTGAAGCGATATTTGCGGAAGCAATTGAGCTAGGAATCGTCCCGCTCTGATACCATGTTAGATTTCATGATTTTGGAGAATAGCTCCATTGATAAGCTGATGAAGATATTGAGAAGCAAGAGAGAGGAAGAGAGAAAAGAGAGATGGAGGAGAGGAGATAATAACTACATTGTATTATTGTTCTGGTTAAATAAGGAATTACAATTACTAAGGTATTTATACTACTAAAGCTAGTTACATTAGTAACAACTAATCCTTGAATTAACGAAACTACTAACAACCTACAACTAACAACCTAATATCTACACTTCAACATAGCTCTAACTACCACACTCTACCATGCTATTATTGATGCTTCTATAAAAAATATTGATGATATATAAATGAAAATAATTAATTTGTCTAAATGAAATGACTTATTTGCTTTTTTAATGATATTTTTTCACGCTATATGATATTAGTTATCGCTAGCTAACTAGATCCCGTATATTTTCGAGGGCTAATACTAGTTTTACTTAAAAGCGAGCGATGAAGATAACCCTTGGTATCTTCTTCGTTTTGTCTTTTAGTTAGGTCAATTTTCCTAAGGCATTAGGGAGACTCTTTCTAAAAGTTAAGTCCTTTGGTCAGAAAGTTGTATTTGGAATGTTTGGAAATTTTTTTGGTTATAGAAATCCTCTTTTACCCATAAAAATAGAAAAAGAAAGAAAAAACTACGAGACTTATAGGATGGTTTTCCATACTACAAAGCTTGCAAACTTGGCAGAAGTTGCATCACGTACCAACCAAACTAATCGATGTGTTATTTGTGATAATGAGATAGAATGACATCATTATTTTATGTCTTAATGTTGTTCAAGCTACTATTATTGCACATATAAAGTAGTTCAAGTGATTAACAATTACATAAGGTACTTAAACCAATAACGTGAATTATAGGTATTTTTTGACAAAAGGTCCATATATTATTGTAAAGTATAGTCCACGCATAGTAAGATTGAGTATATATGGTTGCCTTCCAGACCAAGTGAATTGAAGTTCGAGTCTAACTTTTGTAGCTACTATTAGTCTGGATCTTACAGGTTTGATTTTGAATCTCACATGACCTTCTGGTCAATTGTCATCCCTGGTTTAGAATGTAAGTAACATGACCTTCTGGTCAAAAGTGCGAACTTTGAGGATCAAAAGGAAAAAAAACTTTGTTTTATAAAAATCCCTCACATAACAATCAAGTATATCTCTACACAGGCTAAATTTGCTAATTTCTATGACCACCAACTATTCGCAATTCTCATAGGCTACTTTTTAACAGAGACTTCTCTACATTGAAAACCCTATTGCCAATAGAAAACTAATAATATTTAACAAATAATATTTGATCTCTTATTATCTTAGTAAACATTGTTATCCTAAACTTAGGAAACATGTCATATTATTATGAAACTCTAACTAAGATTAAGTAAATAAGATCAAAACAAGACGAAAAGATAAAATTTGCATATTCGACGAGTCGCCCGATTGCGCTGAAAGCTCGCCTGTACTGGAACATGGAAAAAATTTTATGCCACCTCCAACAACACAACACGCCCGTGCAACACCTTGCCCGTTTGATCACACCTGATTCTAGCTTGCATGAGCCCACGCCACTGCCAACATTTTTTTTATCCACTTGTCTTCTTGTGTTTTCCCTTTGTGTACCTTTACTAGATCTTGAATCGTGATGACCCCCAACGCGTCCTCGAACCCGTTAACCGTGTGTTGAACTCATTGGGCCTACAAAACTAACTACTCCCCTTAAGCCGAGCATGCACCACCAACTCTTTTATCAACGATCAATAGCTTTGCATCTTTGTTCAGGCAACAATGTCTCCCCTCGAACTAAGACCTCTTCATTATTGACGTAGGTTTCAGCGACGAAGATGCGTATTGCGTTCTAAATAGTCCCATGGTTTTCTTATCTTTTTTTCTATAACCAAGATGACTCTTTGATGCATTTCAACAATGCATCCATCTTCAACAGTCAAAAACGAGGAATTTTCAACCTCCAAATTATTGAAAATGCTCCAAACAAAATAGGAAAAATAGACTGAAATAATCTAAAATATGGTCGTTCCGCGAAGAATAATTCCAACTAGTTATTCGTGTATAATCCTAACCGATTAGCAAGGTAATTTTTTTTATTTATTTCTTTTTAATTTCTACTCCCATCGCCACCAATACCGTACCACCCACCACTATTTCAGCCACCCTCTCCCTTTCCCATTCCTCCCCCATTCCCGCAACCATCCTCCCCACCACAAATTCCACCCACCACCACTTCAGCCACCTTCCCCCTTCCTATGTTTCCCCATTCCCGAACACCTCGTCACCACCCCTCATCTTGTCGAAAACGATGGTTTCCATTTGAACCGGTTTAATATTCTCTCCACCACGATGGTTTACATCTGAGTGGCGTGCAAGTTAACGACGATTTTCATCAACTCCAACCAAGTCCTCCTCTTCATTCTCCTCCAACTCCAACCCTCAACTCAGTAATTCTGGACTCAGCGGGAATAAAGAGAATATCCAAACACCAACCTTCGACCCAGCGACTACACATCCATCCTCAACTCGCTTTTTTTTTTATAAAAAAAACCTCCAGATTTGTTCGAATGGCGGTGGTGTTGGAGGTTTTTGGTTTGAATCAAGGTGGTTTGAATAAAGGAGATTCGAATGGGGTTCACATAAGATGGAGTTAGTGGTGGTGGAGGGCTGCTTCTGGGTTCGAATGCTTCTAGGTTTGAATAGGGGTGTTTGTAGATCTTGGTTCAAAATGGGGGTGGTTGGTAGTGGACGGTGGTTCTCGATTCGAAATGGGGGTCGTTTTGGTCCCTTAGTGGTGTTGTTGGTGGAGGGTGGTAATTAGATTCGAAATCGGGGTGACGGTAAAGGGGTAGTTATAGGTTTAAACTGTGAAGATGGTGGTAGAGTGGTGGCTAGGGATGGAAGTGGATGGTTCTAAGTTTGAAATGGGGAAACTATGGGTGGAAGGGTGGTAAAGGCCGGGGTGGTCCTAATGGGGAAAATAGGTGGTGGAGGGTGATGTATCACGTTTATATATAGCTTTTATATGCATTTATATTGCATTTAGAACTCCTTTTAGAGCATTTAGGTGCATAATGGTATACATTTACATAAGTTGTGCTCTACTACTCTCCGTTTGTGTGTTTCGATGATTTTCAGGTTATTTTGATACAAATTTATCATGCTTATCAAGGATATAGCCTACTAATCATTGAGGATGAAGGTAGCTTGCACAAGGATCACAATGCATCCGTTTGGGACAATTTTGAGTTGGAATGAAGCAAAGAGTTAGTGAAAGAAGGGCCAAAACTGACACATGCTCACTATTTTCATCACAACTATTGATAGAAAGAAATTCCAACTAGGTTAGATTCTAGACTTCAAGAGCTTTCCAATGATAGGTCACACGCCCCAAATGGACTTTTGGTTTGAGAGATATGGCCTTCGCAAGTTGACCGAAGATTGCAGGAATTCCGCGCGATGGCATCAGGCGGATTAGCCCGATCGGGCGCGAGCACTTTTTGTTCTGGCTGCGTAGAGGAGTTCAAAACAAAGTAGAAATTTTTCCACCCGATGGGGTCGGGCGGGAAACACGTCATATGTCCGAAACATTCGCCCGATGGCTTCGGGCGGAGTAGCCCGATCGGGCAAGAGGCTTTCCGGCCCGAAATCTATCTTTTTATTTGATTTCTTATTAGTTTTTTGGGGGTTTATAAATACTTAAGCCTCATTATTTTGAGGACATCTTTAATTTCAGCTTTGATAGTATTAGTTTTATAGCTTTCTTAGTAAAACTCTTAGATTAATTCGAAAGGTAATTGAACCTTAGATCTTCTTCAATAAAGTTTATTACTTTCCGTCAATTGGTACTATTCTTCTCTCTTAATCTCTTTAATTATTTCTTGATTGCTTAGTTTGATTATTTAAAACATTCATGATGCAAAGATTAGGGTTTCACATTAGTTTTATTATTTTTTATTCAATCATGTCTGAGTAGTGTTAATTCTTGGTTTTTAGGGAGGAAAACCATGTTTATACCATGATTCATATTTGAATTGCTATTAGTTCTAGGTTTTGATTAGTTCAATTGTAGTGTGATTCGTTCTTTATTTCATGGTTTATGTCAGTGTACAATTTCATGAACTATGTTTGGCAACTTGAGTATGACCTGATTGTAGGCTTACTTTTAGAGGCTTAGAACACACTATTGATTCTGATTATGAGAGTGATCGTACTTCATATATTGAATTGAGAGCGTTACGACCCGATCATAGGCTTAACATTGGCTCCGATTGTTCGACCCTAGACCTAGATTTTAAAAGTTATTCGACCCTTTTGATTGGTATAAGCATGGTGGTCCGAACTAATACCCTAGACCTTTACTCCATAGTTTAATCTCATTATTTATATTACTTTCTTTAGTTTAATTAGTAGTTCAGCTGATTATTCCCTGATCTTGTCTGAAGTAGCTGTTTGGCTGAATATTGACTTAGAAACTCTGTCTCCCTGTGGATTGGACCCTACTTCCCTTAACTATTGTTGTTAGAGGACTTTAGTATTTATTTTTGATTAGGTGATATGAATTTAACCTGTCAGAGGGTTGGTTACGGGTGGCAGTGTGGTGGTAGAGGGGTGAAGGAGATGGGATGGTTTCTAGCTAGGGGTGGCAAACTAGTGGGGAAGGGTGGGGAATAAAAAAAATGCAAAAATAAAATAATAATTATAAGGGAAATTTCCTATGCTAAACTCTTAGATTTGACTTTTCTTACTTATTTTTTTGACTTCTTAATAGTACAACTCTATTTTGAAATCTTCCCTCCCGTGAACATTCCGTTAAATCAAAGATTAGTTTAGGGTTAATTAGGGTTAGGGGTTTGCCTCGTTTTAAGTGCTTTAATTTTTTCAAGGCGAAGTTGACGTTTTTTCGAAAAACGAAAATCACCGCGCACCCTTTATGGGCAATAATTTCGATTTCAGGTCATGGTGCATTGGTGGCGGACCTCCTCAATAGTTGGAATTCTACAGAAATAACCCATAATTGGGATTATTATTGGCTAAACAACCATAATTTGGATTATTCCAGTCAATTATTCCAAAAAACAAAATTAGTGGTTCCTAATAATTAACGAGTTATGTGATTTAGTGGTTTAATGGCTTTGTATATAATGCTTTATTGCTTTTACACTTTATTATTAGGAATAAATGTGCTTTACCAACTTTTTACACTTCTTTGAATTAGTACCTTAAAGATTCTTTTACTCAAAATTATCGTCTTTTTTGTGCTAAAGTTAATAAACTTCCAACAATTAATTTCCCGAAAAAAAGTTATGTGGGGCATACACCTTACCCTCTTCTTTTATATATACCCTCCATTTCTCTTTACTCTTCTCGTTTCGCACTCGTCTTTGTTATTCTCTCTTTTTCTTCACTTGTTTACTTAAAAGAATCCACAATTGCCGCCACTTATACTAACATTATTTCAAGTGACAAACGTCCAACTTTAATTTATTTTGCTCCCGATTAAACACTATTTCTCATAATTCTTATGCTCTTTGTGATTTCTCTCCCCTCTTTTCTTTTGGAGTTGCAAAATTTTAGGTCTGGGTGTCAAATGCAGTTTAGTTAGATTTTATATGGGGTAGTTAAAATAAGAAATTATGTTAGTAATCTATTTGCATATAAGGTCACATAGTGATAGATCATGTTTAGGTCAGAAAGCTTGTGTCTCCTTAACTTATTTGGTATTAATACTTGTCATTCTGACTCAATGTGGAATGGCAAAGTAGTCTCAAGGAGTTCAAGCAATTGAGCTACAAATTTTCACGCAAAATGTTGGTTGGTTTGCACGGCACTTGAACCCACAAAAGTGTGTTCAACTTTCGCCTTTTTTTTTGAATAATCTCTCGACTGGATAAATGAAAAGCGAGCCATTAAATATAGGAAAAGATCGATATTAGCTTGGAAGTTTAAACATGGGGAATAAAATAATTGGAAAAAAAAAAAGAAAACCACATGTTAACAATTACATGTCCATTACATTATATGTCGGTGACCAAAAACTCAAATTATACAATGTTTGATCAACTAAAAGGAGATTAAAATTGAAAACCTAACACGAGCAACATTTTTTCCAAACTGACCAGGGGTATTCAATTTAGGCAATTTTTATTATAAATCATTGATGATAGCCAAAACGAAAATTCATTATCCAAATTACAATTATACTCATGTCATCGGATGATGTCATAAAAAGCTATTACTAATATTTGAAGTTTGAAAATTTAATATCAGTTATCTTCAACCTTTCCTAACTGAGATCGTCATTATCTAATGCAATATAAACTCGATCATGACAACGCAAATTCAATGGCAATCATCCTTAATTGTTGGAATACTGCACAAAAATTCAATAATCAATTTAATTAACACATTTGTCTTTATATCAACTCGAAAGATTAGGAATTCTAATCAATTACAAATTACCATCAGCGTTGTTAAGAAAGGTCTGAAAAATTGAATTACACGTTAAAGAAGTACGAGGATTATGCGTAACACTGCATCATTGTAGTAAAGTTGTATACTGAAATAGTGATCTTGGGATGTAACACAAATTTTGGTAATTTTCGAAGTTTTAAAGGTCGTTGCCAGAATTTGGCTGCCCAGGACTGATCTTTTAAGGATATGCAATGTGAGGATATAAATGAAATGACTAATTATAATGTTGCCCAAACAATTTTAGACTGACGACAACAAATGTGTGCTTTCGGGAAAAGTTCAAAAGGCAGATGTCTTCAACCTTTTGCAGATCGAGAAAACCATTAAAGACGATGTACTGAACTATTGCATACTCGACTTTGGCCTCGGAAATAAAATATTAAATCGTGCGAATGTTGCACATAAAATCGATATTCAATTTAATGAACTCTAATTGTCTTTAAATTAACTCGATAGATGTGGAATCCTAATTTTTTTCAAATTATTATACTTGTCGTTAATGGAGGTTTGGCAAGATTTAATAGGACATTAATAGAGTATAAGGAATATGCGTAGAGTTTCTATTGGTATAATATTGTATACTACATCCGTTTCACAATAGATGCAACATTTCCATTTTAGGCACTATTCACAGTTTAGATTTTAATTGGCTTTGCCGATTTACAGTTTAGGAAAAACATAATCATGTGGGATCTTGTTGGATTCGTCCTAATATGTATTTTTTTAATATGCTCTTTTTATAATTTTTATTTATCAGTAATTAAAGATATTAATGTTTAAAATAATGTATGGGCAAGCGTGAAAAGTACAAATGATGCATCTATTGTGAAACAGAGGAAGTATTATAAAGACATGGTTTTGTATATTATAGTTTAATATCATGTATATCAGTATGACGTTAATAGAGTATAAGGAATATGTCAATATGTGTATTTGTGCAATATAGGTTTGGAAAATTTGCACAAAACCACCTTAAGTTTACACTTTTTTAGAAACTCCCACCTTTATGTTTGTTTTTTTATAAATTATCACCTTAAGTTTATCAAATCTTTATAAACTCCCACCTTTTGACGGAATTTGCTTAACGTTGTTAACTATGGGCCCCACATCAGTCCAATCTTTTGATTTTCCTTCCAAACTCCTCATTTCCCTCCAAAATCATCTTCCTCCCTCATTATTTCCATCTCTCAGCTTTAATGGAAGCGAGGAAAGAAAAGAGAGAGAGGGCATAGGAGGCCAAGCAGGGAGGCGGGATGGCGTCTTTTGGCAGTGGCAGTGGTGCCAGCGGCCTGCGGTAACCCTAGTGGTGGTCTAAAACAGAAAATGAGAAACAAAAATCAATCAATCGTGAGGAGGAGAGAGAAAGCTCGAGAAATAGAAGAAAAGGACAACAATGGTGGTAGGATGTTGTCCACAGAGCAGAGGAGGTAGGATGGCATGGCTGATGGCGTCTTTTGCCGGTGGCTGATGGTCTGAAACAAAAAGGAGTTGGGGACGAAGGCGGTTTCCGGCGATCGGCAACAACAAGAGAAAAAGAGTGGAGGAGGGTGGGGTTTTTTGTGTGAGCAGATGAGGGAAAAAGAGAAGAAAGAAAGGGAGCAAGAGATTGGACTGATGTGGGGCCCATAGTTAACGGTATTTGTCAAATTCCATTAAAAGGTGGGAGTTTATAAAGGTTTGGTAAACTTAAGGTGGTAATTTATAAAAAACAAACATAATGGTGGGAGTTTCTAAAAAAGTGTAAACTTAAGGTGGTTTTTGCAAATTAGCCTATAGGTTTATATATCATTAATGCCAAATACAAAAAATAAATTCAGATTAAAAAAAAAAAGTAGAATCTGCCCAAAGTACACAAGTAAAGAGGGCAAAAAAAAGAAATAAACTAAACGTATTTTACATAAATAAATAAAGTTTACGTTGGGAAATTCATTTTGTTGGTGAAAGTTTATGGTGACTTTTTTTTAAAAAGACAACAATAAAAGCATCCTTAGTTGGGGTAATGATTTCTTAGTAATGACTAATGACCTTTAAGGCGGGCCAAGGCTTTTAATTAGGTTATTTTAGTTTTGTCCTATAATGACTAGCTTTATATGCACGACGATGCGTGCTAGAACATACGAAAATCTGCATAAAAATGTAAAGTTTTACAAAGGAGCAAAGAAAGAAGATTATAAAAAGGAAGATAATGCTCGACGTCAATAAATATCATTATAATGTAGCATAGTACAGATTCAAACTATATCCTTATAGTCACTCCTAATATTTGCATTATCAGTCCCCCTCCGGAAAATGGGTTGGCAATGTTTTATTCCTCCATAACATTTAAACAAAAAAACTACACTAATATTTGTTCTACTATTATGTCATTTATGTTCATTGTGCAAAAATAGAGTCGTCATTTTCAATTAAATCACCTGCACAGATAATCGAAATAAAGTATCATGAGAACAACTTAAAAGGAATTACATTAAGGTAAGTTGTACTTTAGCACACAGGAAAGACATATTTCCATATACACACTCTATAATATAACTATTGCTTTTCATTTCGTCATGCACATTGTACCATTTTAATTAAAAATCACTGAACAAAAATAAGTGAAACACATTCACAATATTAAACTGAAACCAATAACGGTTTATCAAACAAAAATAGAATTTCCAGATCTACCACAAATAGACTAAGGTCAAGCTAAAATTGCAATATGAAGAGTAACTCGTGTGGCAAAATTACACCCAAAAAAAGGAAAACAAAATCAAACAACAAAAGTAACTTTACTTCCTGATAAACTTTAATATTGCTTTTCCTCCCTTAAGCCTTGTCAATTGATAGATCGTTGAGGGATACGAATATTTGTGTTAAAAATGAAATCCAAACAACAATTCTGTTGAAATCGAAAAATCAAAACAAATCTTAGAGAAACGAAAATTAAAACAGAATATTGAAATTCAAAAATAAAACTTGTACCTTGGATTTCTCACTATATGCTATCTTGAATATGCATTAGTAATTCTCAACTGTTATTTATGAACACTAACAAACAGGTAATGTGGAGGGCGGTGGAGCGAGCACTTGGTCCAAGTTTTGATAGGGGAAAATGTGAAGTGAAATTGATTGGGACGCCATTAACACATCAAAGGTTTCTTCGAAGAAATAGAGGAACATATGGTCCAGCTATTCAGGCTGGCAAAGGTACCTGTTTTGGTTGCTTTGGGTATAAATGGAAATAGAGGAAGAGGAAACATGGAAGAGGGAAGAAGAAAGAGAGAGGAACGAAAAAGAAATAACTGACTGCTTTGGTAGAGATTTTTTGACGTGAAAAAGGAAGTAGAGGAGCAGTTAGTAAAGGAAGATTTTTTGACAGATAACATAGGGTTAGTTATTATCTATTGTTTAATTATTGTTTTTTTAATTAGAACGTGGGGTGGGGACTGGGGGTTTTGTAAAGAAGGTGGAGTGGGGGTTTAACGTGAGTTTTTATTTGGGTTTTGTAAAGAATTTAATTGTTAATTAAATAACAAAGGGTAAGGGTAAATTGGGCAATACATTAAGTTTGGTGTCCCACCCCTCTTCCCTTACAGTATAAAGATAAGGACCATCACAAACTAATTTTGAAAAAGGCAAAATTTTTATTTATTGCTATTAAATTATTGTTAATCGGTTGCTAAAATATTTTCCGATTAAAAAAATAAATTATAAAGTAATCTAAAAATAGGTTAATCATTGTTGCTGACCCAATTCAGTGAAAACTACAACATATTATTCTTGTACGAGTATTGGAATAATTGGCTGACCTGTTTAGGTTGCCTGGCATGCTATATATATAGAGATACAAAATATCTTTACAAACCCTACTAAGAGTCTAATTACCAAATTACCCTAATACACCCCCTCAATCTTTACGGGGAGAAATCACGGATAGATTGGAACGATGTTTACAAAACAACTCAGAAGAAAGACCCTTAGTAAAAATATCAGCAACCTGCAACTGTGTCGGAACGTGCTTGACCTGAAGTCCACCTTTAGCAACCATCTCACGAACAAAATGATAATCAACATCAATATGCTTACTACGATCATGATGAACAGGATTGGCAGTAAGATACATAGCAGAAACATTGTCACAATAGAGAATGGTAGGCCGTCGATGAAAATACCCTAAATCAGCCAACAATTGACGTATCCAAATTGTTTCGGCCGCAGTGTAGGCAACAGCACGATACTCAGCTTCAGTAGAAGACTTCGAAACAGTAGGTTGCTTCTTAGAGCGCCAGGAGATTAAATTCTTCCCTAGGAAGACAGCATAACCAGTAGTAGAACGCCGAGTGTCAGGACACCCGGCCCAATCAGCATCCGAGTAGGCAACAGTCACAGTAGGAGAGCCAGTACTATGAAGAAATAGCCCATAATCAGAAGTTCCCTGCAGATACCTGAAAATTCTTTTCACAACATGAAGGTGAGTAGTACGAGGCGCATGCATAAATTGAGAAACCGAATTAACAGCATAGGCAATATCAGGACGAGTCATAGTCAAATATTGCAATGCACCAACCATACTACGATAATCTGTGGGATCAGCAAGAAGTTCACCATCTAAGAGAGAAAGAGTGACACGAGAGACAACAGGAGTACGTACGGGTTTGACAGTATGAAGATGAAATTTCTGAAGAAGATCAACTACATATTTGTTTTGAGATAAAAGCAAACCCTGAGGAGTACGTAAAACCTGAATGCCTAAGAAATAATGCAAATCACCCAAATCCTTCATAGCAAACTGGGCAGAGAGAACACTGATAAATTTCTGAAGCAAAGAGGAACTACTACCTGTAAGCACAATATCATCAACATAGAGCAAGAGAATGATAATATGACTACTGTGTTTGAGAGTGAACATGGAGGTGTCACAACTGCTGCACTTGAAACCAATAGAGAGAAGAAAATTACTGAAACGAGAGAACCAAGCTCGAGGAGCTTGCTTCAAACCATAAATGGATTTTCGTAACCGACAAACATGATGTGGTTGAGAAGGGTGTTCAAAACCAGGAGGCTGACGCATATAGACTTCCTCATTGAGGAAACCATGAAGGAAAGCATTTTTAACATCGAGTTGACGAATAGGCCATTTAAAAGTAGCAGCAAGAGTAAAAACTAAGCGAACAGTAGTAGGCTTAATTACAGGACTAAAGGTTTCAAAGTAGTCAATACCTGCCTGCTGATGATTACCAAAAACAACAAGTGTGGCCTTAAACCGCTCCACAGAACCGTCAGAATTATATTTAATCTTATACACCCACTTACAACCAAGAGCGTTTCTATTGTTGTTGCGAGGCACAAGTTCCCATGTATCATTCTTAATTAATGCTTCATACTCGTCGCCCATGGCTTGTTGCCAACGTGAATCTTTAGACGCTTGCTGAAAATTAGATGGTTCAGACTCAACAACATCGGTTTTTAAATCCAATAAATTCCTAGTTGAAATGATTCCGTCTTTTAGACGAGTGGTCATGGTATGAACATTAGTAGGATCGACACACTTAGACGACTTTCTAGGACGCCTAGGGGGAGGGACGATAGGAGACGGGGACGACTCAAGACTAGACGGGGAGGGGACGTCACACCCATGAGGAGAGATGGCGTGTGACGGGGAAGGGGGCAGCAGACCTCCCGCGAACGCAGGGGGCTGCTGCGGACTAACAGCATTGGGAGGGAGACGCGGCAGCTGCTCGCTGCTGTTGGGCGAGGGCTCTGCGGGCGCGCATGGGACCTGCGGGCAGGCAGCGTGATGCTGCGTATGCTCGCAGGAACCTGCGGGCGCGGGCTCGCATGCATTCTGTGAGCAGACAGCGGGTTGCTGCATGTGCTCCCGTAATGCTCCGGGCTCGGGGGGGGGAGACTCGAGGACACAGGCCGTGGGTCACTAGACAAAGGAAGACTCGGGAACCAAACCAAGGGGTCAAGAGACTCGTCCAAAGACGGACCAATGGGTGTGCTAGACACAAGAGAACGATAAGGAAATTTACGTTCACTAAACAACACATGACGACTTGTATAAACTTTGCCAGAAACAGGATCAAGACATCGATAACCCTTATAATTTGATGCATAGCCAAGGAAAACACATTGAATGGACTTAGCCTGTAATTTATTGATTTTAGGATCTAAAAACAACGGAAAACAGGCACAACCAAAACATTTCAAAAACTCATAGGAGGGGGGACGGTGAAAAAGCTTAGCAAACGGGGATGAACCCTGCAATGTCGAACTGGGAAGACGGTTTATCGTATAAACCGCCGTATAACACGCATCAACCCAATATCGAGTTGGCAACTCAGATTGAATAAGCATAGTACGTGCCATTTCGATAATGGTTCGATGTTTCCTTTCTGCAACACCATTCTGCGCTTGAGTCCGAGCACAAGACTTTCGAAAATAAATTCCCGAATCACAGAAATGTTGTAGTAAAGGAGTGTTATCAAATTCACGTCCACCATCACTTTGCAAAAATTTAATTTTGGAATTAAACAAATTCTCAACAAGTTTCTGAAAAGCTAAGAAGGTCGAATAGACATCAGATTTCAGTTTAAGTGGATATAGCCAAGAAAAACGTGAATAATCATCAACAAAAACCACATAATACTGAAAAAACTGATTCGATTTAACTGGCGATTACCAAAGATCACTATGTATCAAATATAAGGGATAGGGGGCACGATGAGTCACAGACTCAAAAAGCAAACGATGTATCTTTCCTACTTTGCAATGAACACAATCGTCATGAAACTTAGAATTACATGAAATCAAGTTTTGTGAACGTAAACTTCCTAAAATTCTAGCAGAAGGATGACCAAGGCGAGCATGCCAAACATCTCCAGACTCCTTGGTGGATATGAGAGCAGGGACAGACGACTCTGGGCAGACTCGGGAAGACTCTGAACAAACTCGGGAAGACGACTCTGACTCTAGAATGTGAGGCTGAAGAGGGTAGACACCATTCCTACTGATTCCCCGCAACAGAACCGCCCCCGTGGTCTTGTCCTTAACACAAACAGAAGACTCGTCAAAACAGACTATGCAAGAATTATCCTGACATAACTTTTGGACAGACATCAGATTATGCTTTAACTGGGGAACATGACACACCTTCGTGAGGCGAAGGGGGCGACTCGGGGAAGACAAAGTTAAATTACCAAGTTTATTAATGGGATGTTTCGTGCCATCACCAACAACAATAGAACTCGAACCAGTGTAAGGAAGAGCATTAGATAGCTTATCATCCTGTGAGGTCATGTAAGATGCGGCTCCAGAATCTGGATACCAAACGGAGTCATTTGTTTCACCACCAACAGACAGTGCAGCTAGGGCACGTGTGACACCATCAGGAGAGGAAGGCACAAAGCTGTGATTGAAACGTTGAGGACAATAGGCTGCTTGGTGACCTGGATACCAACAAAGACCACAAGTATCTGAAGAAGGAGTGTTGGCTAAATTGCTGTTAGATGGATTACTTCCTGCTGAAGACAAATCATTAGCAATATAATTGGCACAAGAATAATTAACATATGAAACATCATGAAAATTACCCATACCATTAGTGCGGCCTGCATTACCACGACCACCCTGTCCTCCATTGCCTCGACCTCCATTGCCACGACCTCCTTTGTTATTGTTGCGATTGTTCCTATTCTTGTTCTTTCACCCCCCTTGACCTTTAGTGTTCGAACCCCCCGAAGAAGAGGATTGAGAACTCGAAGAACCAGACTGAACAGCAACTAGAGCCTGATGAGCAGTAGACAAGTCATCATATGCACGTTTAGCTTTAATCCGCTGCTCATGCTGAAGAAGCTTGGGGCGAAGATAATCAAACGTCAAAGTCGTTTGAAATTGTAACAAGGTAGTGACAAGGGCATCAAAATCACGATCTTGATCCAAGGCAGTCAAGGTACACTGAACAAGATCATACTGAGATACAGGGCACTGAATAGCAGCTAAAGAGTCAACAATAATCTTAATTTCACGTAGAAAAACCTCCATAGACTGTTGTTCAGGATTTTTCATATGACTCAATCGATCTTTCAATTCCATAGACCTAGCCATACTAGCATGTAGAAACCTAGACTGCCAACGGTTCCAAATCTCCACAGAAGTATGTAACTCATGCACATCAAGCATAACATCACGGGACAACGTAGCATACAACCATAATTTTATTTGTTGATCTAAGCGTAAATACTCGTAAAATTGAGGGTTAGACACAACCTGGCCAAGATGATCAACAAAAGTAGGAGATGGTATAGAAATGTTACCTTCGACAATACCAAGGAGTTGATGTGTTAATAGAAAACACGTTATTTGTGTTTTCCACACAAGAAAATCCTCAGGCGTATTCAATTTAATTGTAACAAATCTAGTAATGTCATGGTTGTTAAATTGGTGTGCAAAAGTAGACGGAAAAGGAATAGGGGAATTATGGTTGACTATTGGTGAAGTCAACGAAGATGAGGGAGCCATATGAGGGTTGACTATTGGTGAAGTCAACAAGGATGAAGGAGCTTGTATCATTGAAGCAGCGAACGAAGAGGAATGTGGCGGCATGGCGGCTGACACAAACAAGGATGACGGACGACCGAAACCTGGTGGACAACCATCACTATGGCTGCGTGATGGAGAGGCGGCCAGCAGGGGGCTGCTAGACGCCATAAGTGGCGGGCGAAACTCGGCCTGGTTGTAGAACAAGGTTGAACCACCAAGAAACGACGGGCTCACCGAAACCATTGTGGACGGCTGAGAAGCCGCCTAGATAGAGGCGGCGGTCTGGGTGCCAGCCATGATGCACCACTAATACCACTGGCGGCGTTGAAAGAGCCAAGAGTAAGTCGAGGCTGCACGACGACGTTGCTGCCGCTGACGTTGACAACGGCTGCGTTGGTGCCACGCGCGGCTGATGGAGGGGCGTGATGGGACTGCTGTCGACGGCGGTGGGACCGGAAGGAAAGGTCACCGAAGCGCCGGCCATTGTAGTGGTGATGCCGGAAGAAAAAAAATAAAAACGTGTGTTTTAGGTTTAGGTTAGGTTTAGAGATTTGAGAGGAATAAAAAATTCTAAAACCTAGGCTCGTGATACCATGTACGAGTATTGGAATAATTGGCTGACCTGTTTAGGTTGCCTGGCATGCTATATATATAGAGATACAAAATATCTTTACAAACCCTACTAAGAGTCTAATTACCAAATTACCCTAATAATTCTCTTATATATGAAGCACATACATTGAAAAATAGATGACAGACACAAGCATATCGTAATTCATAATTTACATCAAACAACTATAATATGGACAAATGCCAACCATGAGTACTCTTAGTCGTACCTTTTGATACTGATACAGTGATACCAGTTTATTACAAACAAATTCTCTAAAGCGTTTAATTAACAATGATGTATAGCCTTAGCCCTAGATCATTAATTTTTCCAGATATTCCTCTGGGATCTTGAAGGTAGTAGGGTCTTCATCTTCGATCCAACCAAACTCCTCCAAGAAAGGATTATCCAGGCTCTTAAGAGGATAGTCTTTAATGCGATCATTCCAAACAGTATCACCGCCATCTAAGTCCCTTACAACTTCCCACAAACAACTATTACATTGAAACCCTAACCCAAATCCAACCATCAACACCCTATCCCCTTTTCTTAACCTCTTTTTGGCCTCCATGTATCCTAAGACATACCACAAGCTACTTGCTGATGTGTTCCCAAACCGGTGGAGGGTCATTCGTGCTGGCTCAATATCGTACTCCTTTAACCTAAGGTTCTCCCCTATGCCATCGATAACCGCCTTTCCCCCAGTATGAAAGCAAAAATGTGTTACTCCCGTCTTAAAATTTATAATAGGTTTCTTTGTTTGTGCCCAAATATATTTTCGAAATGTAACAACCACGGCAAATCGAATCAGTTCCCTTATAGGTAAGATTTTGGGGGCCACCTCCGTAAGATTTTCAACCAAACACCGGGTGGCGGCTTTAGGGAGGCCTTTGTAAAGACGGAACCGTAACCGTCCCATAGAATCCTCCTTTTGCATACAACATTCATATGATTCGTCTATAGCCCCATGATGTGTCCGCACAAGACACTTGAGCTTCAACATAAGCTTTTTTCTGAGGCACCACTTGTTGGTCAAGAGAATAACACTCCCGCCTGACCTAAAAAGAGAGTTAGATAAGATCATGGATCGTTCATTACCCGCATACCAATTTGGGCTTAGGGATTCTGATGTTACAACCAATACATAACAATCTTTTTGAAGCTTAAATTCAGTTTGGACAATGCTTATTGATGTTATGCTAGCACTAAACCCCATCCCACTAAGGTTGTAAGCCTTAACGTTGTCCCTCATCTTATAATGGTTTACTATTCTTGAATCGAATGATGGTCTGGATGCAAACAATGACACATTAACGACTAATACATCAATATCTTGTGCTGGAATTCCACATTTAGACAAGAGTTTGCCAATACTATCATGGAAAAACTCGTCCATCTCATCGAGACAGTCGTCAAGTGTTGGTCTTTCTTCACGACCCATAAGGATGCTCCATGGTGCGTAGGTTTCCTCCCCAAGACCGGCATTAACAGTGCTCTTGAGGAGGAACTTGAAGTCGTCAACGCCCAAATTTTCATTTCGGCATATGACCTTGGCAGACATTTTGGTGCTTAATTTACGTTCATCATGGGGCTTATAGCATTCATAACCAAGTATGTAGCAATCTTGGTGTCTTTTTAGTTGACCCCATTTTAGGATGTGGTAGAGGAAAGAAAGAGTAGAGAAGAGAAGTGCTAAGATCAAGAACCCCATTTCTGATTCAGGAGTTCTTAGTTTTGATATTTTATTTCCCTTTCTTTTGAGGGGATGGAAGCAACTTAAGGAAAAAAGTTAACGTATAGTATATAATGAGAAGACGTGATTGTAAGATTCAAATTTATAGAATGTCTTGCCAACAACACATAGGTTTCCAGAATAACTTCTTAGTTTCTCCTCTTGTTGTATATTCTATGGCTAGAATGAATATATATAGAGAAGTATGTATCATGTTTTTTTTTGGGTACTCTTGCTTTCATTAATGAAATTTTTGTAAATACTGACAATATTGATGATATTTTCTACCCGTATTTCATTATATATTGTGTAACGAAATTTTGTAAATGGTGACAACCTTAATGTTAAGCCACACATACTTCTTTACTCATAACATGTACCCTTGTAAATCTTACTAATATACCCTTATTTCAAGTTTTAACGGTCTTTAAGCAAAATTTTGATTTCTAGTGTATCATGACTATCTTTATCTGTGAAGTGCGTATAATCAATTAATCACTCTATGTGGTATAACCACTCTGTACATCATGGACCACAACCTTTAAATTTATTTCTTGGGCCATGCATGGTTCTTGATGTGACTCCTCCATTTTGTTGAACCAAAATATGAATTAAGAAAAAATTATTAGATCGATTGGTTTGATTAACCCTAGGGTCTTTTATCCCTAATAATAAGGTGCTTTATAGACGGACCCTAGTAAAGAGAATCTTCTAGAAGGATCCAATATATGCACTTTTCTTTTCAACTAAGTGCACATTACTAAATTAGGACTGAAAATTCAACAATACGATGTTGACTGATTTTTTAACCTCCAATTTAACTCCTTTATGTTATTATTTTATAATATTTTATCATTCAAAAAAACCTGTGCGGCTAAGTAAAACCCAAATTTACCAAGCCACATTTTAAGAATGGTGGAAGTCGAGAAAAACCCAAATACAAAAATTTTAAGGAATGGAAGGGATATCAGAGCATCTTTAATGGGTGAGTTGAGAAAATCTCAATTCAATTGAGAATTTTTAGATTAAAAATTCTTCTTAATGGGTGAATTGAGAATTCTCACCAATTGACAATTTCTAAAAAATCTCGGTGAACCGAGATTAAATTGAGAAAACTCAATTCAGTTGAGTTGGCAAAAGTGGAGAGAGAAGCAAAAAAACAAAACAGATGAAACGACAGAGGGAAAGGGAGAGTTAAGCTGTGTTTCAACATAAAAATGAAAAAAAAGAAACTGCCCCTGCAGCTCTGACGCGCGTTAGGCCTGGTGGCACGTTTCAAGTGCACAAAAAAATCTTTTTTATTTGTTGGGTTATAAATTTGCACAGCTAATATCTTAAAAAAAAATCAGAAAAAAAACTAAAATCACCAAAATTTATATTTTTTATCCTCTATCTATAGACACGCATTTTGTTATATTTTAACTAACTTAATTAATTAGTATATAGTGTAGTATTGAGATTGCGGGAAGATAGAGAAAATGTGGTGGGATAAGCAAAAAAAATTGAGAGAAAAAGAATTGAGAATATTCAAAAGCTAAGTGAAAAAATCTCAATTGTAAAATCTCAATCAAGTAATATGGAGGAGAGAGAAATGAAAAAAAGAGAAGTTTGAGATTTTTTTTCGCTCAGCATTCTTGGAAAATCTCAATCAAGTGAGTCATAAGTTAACACGGCATTGTTGGCTATTAAGGAAGAAGTTGATAATGTGGCCTTAAGGAAAAAAACAAAGTCTAAATATTATTCGATGCTTTTAGATAAATACAATGTTCTAGAATATTTTCTTTTACTACGCAATATTAATATGCAGGTGATAAATATGATATTTGATAAATTAGTAAATGCGAAGCAGTATATCCCCTGATTTAAAAAATAGGTAGTACTGAATCAATGAAACTAGTAAAGTGGAAACATATCAATTTTAGATTTGATACCAGATGATTTGAATAATTCAAATGAGAAAAAAAACATAGAGAAAATTGGGTGCAAAAGCAGCAATTATAAGTTGGATGCAAAAAATCACGATCCTTTGTAGAGACAAAGGGAAACACGAACTATTGCTTGGGGGGTGCATATAATAACATGTCAGAAGCGTAGAATAAACAACATGCAAATCTGATAAGATTATCCAAATTTGAGTCTTCGGACTGCACTCCAAGCATTAGTTGGTGCTGCATTCTGCACTCGACTAATGTTAAGCAGTTTTGTGCACCCATCCTATAGTTGGTGCTGCATTCTGCACTCGACTAATGTTAAGCAGTTTTGTGCACCCATCCTATAGTTGGTGTTGTTGCGGCTAATTTACCCTAATATAAGAAAAAAAAATATTCATGCACAATTCTATTTAAATAAACCCTTTTCAATGTTCTAACAGCCTTTGAGCCATAAAATTTACTTATGGAGCATTGAAACATGATTTCCAAATGGTAGACTTCCATAGTATTATATCCTATATTTGTCATTAGTTGTGGATAGTTTTCTAGAGAGAAGGGGTCCCTTCTCTCTAGAAAACTCAGCCTTTCCACCGCCTCCCTCCAGCCACAATGTAGCGTCGTAGTCCTTTCACCGCCTCCCCCTAGCCACAACGTAGCACCTCACGCTAGCCTGTCTTCCTCTCACGCTTCCTTTCGTATCGCCGACGAAGAAAATCTGTCCAGCATAGATGCCCCAGAAAGCTGTCGTATCTGGCTTTCTTCGACCCAGGGTTCCAAACCCATGCCTTAGTAAGGAAACCTCTTGATCGGTTCTTTCTTCCAGGTTTTCTTTCAGACCAAGAAAATTCGACTGTCAAACGCGCCTTGAAGCTTCCAAGAAGACGCGCGTTCGGCAACCAAAAGTTCGATGACGTTCGCTGGTTGACACCTGTAATCCCTCGTGATTTTATGAATTTTATAAATATATAAAAAGTATACTTATAATCATTTTCGTATTTATTTCATTTAATTATGCAAGTCTTGGCTATTTTGAAAGTCAAACGATTATTTAAACGTTTTAAATAATCATTAATATTTATTGGGTTGGATTTTTAAGGATTTAATATTTATCAAATGTTTTGGGTTGTGTTTAAACGAATTTTAATATTAGGTTGAGGAGCTCAAACCGTTTACTTAGGGTTAGATGATCAACCTAAGCCCAAACTTAAGCCTAACCTAATTGCCAAAGGTTTTAGGCAAACCTATAAATACCCCCCCCCCAAATGTCAAGTTTGCACACTTTTATTTTCTCTCTTTTTCCTCTCCTCTCACTCGTCCACCTCTCCCCCTCTCTCTCTCTCGTTTTTTGTGCCGTCGGTCGGACCATCACACTCCCTCACCTCATTCGTTCCTTCAGCCACTGCACACTGCTCACTCTCCTTCTCGCGTTGCTGCTGCAACAGCAGAATCGCACGCACCCTCACTCCTCTCTCTCGCCTTCGTCCGCTAGTAGCGATGCGTAGCAGCAACCGCGCGTGACAGCCACGGGCCACACGCCTCTTCGTGTGTGTCTTCCCTCTTTGTTTATCCAGTTTTTCGTGGTTTCTTTTGGTTATTTTTTTTATCCCTTATCCTCTATTTAATGCTTAATAATAGTTTTTATATTAAACTTGTGATCAATGTTGTCAAATTCGCGATTTAAATCGTTCTATCGCACGTTTTTACGTTTCTGCCAGAGCTAAAAGACGAGAATCGGTATTAGAATCAGAATCAGGTAGAATCGCTCATAGAATCGGTGGAATCGGTAGAATCGATCGATTCTATACGATTGAACCGATTCCACTTTAAACGCCCAATTACACATGCTTTTGTTTTGGAGGAAGACTCTTAATTAGCCCAAAGCCCATCTTTGTTTTCTATCCAGCCCAAACGCTCCTACAACCCATCTTTCTTCATTTTCTCTTTCTGTTCAACAATTTGAACGCTCTTAAGAGCACCCAAAAGCAGTACGACACCACTTCATCTCCTTCTCCAGCAATTCATTTTTTACATTCAGGTAAATCAATTCTACTCTATTTGTTTTCCAACTTCAATTCTACTTCACTTTTTTATTTCTTATTTCTTGTTTGATTAGGACATTCTACTCTTCTACTTCTTTGTCTTTTTTCTCAGTTTGTTGATTTAGGGTATTTGATTTTCGTTTTGCCATTTTTTATTTCGTTTTGCCTAGCAATTTTAGTTTTTCCATTTCTTTTAGTTTATGGATTATATAGTGAGCAGAAATATTTAATTATTTTTTCTATAGATTCTATTAAGTTGTAATATACTCAGAATTTTTCTGTGACATGTTCAATAGATATAGAACAACTGAACTGTAATCGACCCCTTCATTTAAGAGTAATGCGAATATAGCTGATGCTAATTGGATTACTGCATTGTTTTGTTCTCATTAATAGTACTTCTCAATGATGCTAAATTGCTAATTGTAAGTAAAACATTTAAATGCTATTATTAATTGTAAAATATTAAGTCTTAAGTCATAATGTTGTAACTTGTAAATTTTGAAGTTTTTTTGGTAATGACTTAATGGTTATTTTATTCATAGATTATATTTAACTAGTAAATATACAATAAAATGTCAACTATTACATAAAAAAGAAGAGTAATGTAGTAACATATAGGTATATTATCCATTAAGACCTAAGTAAATGATACTAAATATGTAATTTGACAACTTTTAGCTTTGTTTTCCTTAAGATATGAGCAAAGAATGAACATGAATAAATGTTATGTCTTATTTTTCTTTGAAAATCGTATAATCTTACAACTTTACGATTTGATTCTACGATCCGATTTTATAGACCCTTCCGATTCAAGGAAGAATCTCGATTTTAACAGCCTTGCTTGTGATCTTTATTAGTTTTAATATTTTTTATAAATAAAGTTGAAAGCTTTGTTGTTTAAGTAATTAAAAATCTGATTTTTATTATTTATGAACTTGAGTTATAATTTTAGATTTACTATTTTATATTTAAAGTGGGTTTTAAGTGTAAAAGTGAAGGTTTTTAAGGTTCTTAAAGCCTAGACTTAATTGTATTATAGGTTGCTAATTACCCTACAAAATAAACGTGATTTTGCTACGGAAAATTTCCGTAGCAAATGTTAAAAATCCGTTTCTAATTTGATTTTGAGACGGAAGTTGCTACGGATATTAGGCTTCGCAAAACAGGGCGTAGCAAACTAGAGTTTGCTACGGAATGCATCCATCCGTTGCAAATTTAAATCCGTAGCAAACTGAAATCCGTAGCAAAAAGTGAAACCGAGTAAACCAATCCGTAGCAAATGTTTGCTACGGATTTGTTTTCCGTAGCAAAATTTTGGAGGCAAAACAACCATGTGCGCGGCTGATTTTGCTACGGAAGCATTTATTTTGCTACAGATATGACTCCGTAGCAAAATTTTGGAGGCAATGCAGAATCTGATATAAATCCGTCGTATTATTTTGCTACATAATTTACGATTTCAATTGCAATATCTGTTACTATTATCTTCCATAGCAACCTTCAACTAGCATATTAATCTCCGTAGCTATTCACCCTGCACGCTAATTTGTATCACTTTTCTGAATTAGGAGATATACAAGCATTTAATTAATTGATAATAAGATTAGAATGATGCTACAAAAGCTAGACTTTTTCATCCCAGAAACACCCTTGACCATTTACATCACTCCTAAAAACTAACTTCCTATAAAAGTACCAAAAAGAGCTTTAACCATCAAACTACATAAATCAAAAGCACCGCTCATTGGAGTATGTCATGCTCCGTAAGTTGCAAAAAAAAAATCTAGCAAATTCCTAAAGAACTTGACGTCTCTAAGAGACAAAAGCACTTGGAGCAGAAGGAGGAGGTGGAGGTGGAGGTGGAGGTTGTGATGCATTGGTATTAGAAGAGCACCCCGTTACTTGTTGAGTAAGTAACTCAACTTGTCTTTAAAGAAGTTTCATTTGGTTTACGGTATCATTAAGGGTTTGTGGTTGCTGCAGATTTTCTGAAGTAAGTTGAACAACACGATTTTCCAGATTAATTACATGTTGTGAAGGAGCCCTTTGACCTCTCTTACTTGCACTAGGCTTCTCGTAATATGATACCGCAGCGAAACCAATCCCATACACCCTTCCTTTCTCATCGAACCCACCAACGACTTCATAATACACCTCCTCTTCAGTTTTGGGTTCATCACTCACAATGTTAGTCGCTTGTTTGTGTTGTAAAGCATCCTAAATATAAAAAAAACATAGAAATTAGTACAAGCACCAAAAGACGCATCAAAAGAGGAAAACAGAGAATTAAAGAAACATGTTGCAAATAATCCTACAGAGTACACCCACAGAGAATTTGGTAGATATTAATTCATGCTTCTGAGGTATTGCCCTGCCACTATAGGATTATGTCAGGTTCACTGGTAAATGGGATAAAAGTAGCAGCAAGCAATAAAACACTAACAACAAACAATAGCCAGAATTTAATGAAGAAAGAGCACACCCACAGAGTAGTTGTTATAGACTTAGATAATAGGAGAGATGATGACAAAATGTAAATAGTGTTTGTGATTGATTTAATGGAAAACACGAACGATACGAGCTAGATTGCCAACGTCCGAGTTTGTTGGGATTGAAGTGACTCGTGTTTGACTAATAGTGTCTGCTCATTTGGTTTTGCCATGGGGTATGAATCGAGTGGTCTTTCATGAAGAAATTTTGGAATTTGGGTGAAAGGGTGGTGTTTGGGTTCAATTGGTTGGTGGTGAGTACTGGAGAGTAGAAGGGTGAATAATTGGAAGATGGAATTTTGGGCCATGAGAATGAATTTAGTATAGATAATCGCAGGCTCCAACTTCTTGAGTTTGGGTGGGCTGTGAAATTCGGGTGGATTATGTTTAATTAGCTTAATGTGAGTAATTGAACTTGGGTATGGTTTACAAGAAGGCTGGATATTAGAGCTATTGGATTCTGGGGCAAGGCTATTACAGATTAGCTATGAAAAAAAAACAGCATCCTGTTTATGCTTCTTATGAACAGCATCATGTTTCTGCTTATAGTCAAGATGTAATCGGATTTTATTTAATCATTAGACCCAACAATTTATTCAGTTGGGCAGATATACTAATAACTACGGAACTCATAATCTCATTGTATGCAGCCTGGTAAATGGTCTAATCAATAGGAATGAATGCTTTGTGTAATTCTTGAAATATTTTGTATGCCAATCAATGAAATACGTGTACGGGCTACACCGAAGAAGAATGAAAGGGAATGTGAGGCGTGTATTGTTTTGAAACAAACCAGAATGCAGTTACCCATCTATCGCCACTCATCTTGCCACTAATCAATAGTAGGAGAGGAAGACATAGTGAGAGAAATAGAAAGACGGTATTTTCAGCCCCTAAGAAAATTTAGTGAGAAAGAGAGGGTGAGCAACGGCTAAGAACATCGCCACCAGTAATTAATGCTAAGAATTATTGATCCCAATATGAAACACCCATAACAACTACTTGGTCTTCCTCCATTCTCTCTCTTTTCTCATAATTGTGGTGGTTTTTGCTTCAATCCTTTGATTTAACCTAATTTAAATCCATGGCTTCTTTTTTCTGGGTTAAACTAGGTTTAAGTGAGTTTTTCTGCATTTTCGGTTAAAACGAACTTAAAAAATGGAGGTGATTTTCTTCAATTATGAACTATGTATAGGGAAACTAAAAAAATGGAGTTGCTTTTTCTTCCGTGCTCGCGATGGCAGCAATCTGTTCCTGTGTTGGTTTATTGGAAATCCAAAGGTAAAAGCAAAGCCATTGTAAATGGGTGGAATTTTTGTTTTACTGAGTTGACTACGAAAAGGAATGGGGATTGAAATCGTGCATGAACTTCCAAGATCACCCATGTTCAATGGGTTTGTTGTTACTTTCTCAAAGTCTTAAAAATGAAACCAAAATTGTTTTGCTTCACTCACTATTCAGTTGGAAAGAAGCCAAATTGTTTAGGGCCGTTCGGGATTGATACAGTTTTGCTGGTTTCCGTTTTTTTTAGGAAAATGAAATAACCTTTAACCAGTTCATGACTTAGGATGATATTATCAAATATTACTCTGCCTTTAAAAAAAGCAGATTGACAATCCCCAATGACACTACTCAGAACAGATTACAAAGGATATGAATGTGCCACCGGTGACTCCGCCAACTGGTACTAAAGAACAGAATAATACTCATAAGGACAATGTGAAGGAGAAAGAAAAGGAGGGGGGAGCAGGAATGACAGAAAGAGAAAGAAAATGAGAAAGCCGAAGAGGAGGAGGAACAAAGAGAGAAAGAAAAAGAAAAAGACAGTGAGAAAGCGGAAGAAGAGGAGGAACAAAAGGAGAAAGAGAAAGAAAACGAGAAAGCGGAAGCCCCTACTGTAAGAAAGCTCTTGAATTTTTGTGACTGAACTTTAAAAGCTTGGTTTACTGACTGAAACCAATGTGTGTGTTCACATATTTGGAACGAAATCAAATATGTATTGAGAATTATGAGAATTATGAGGCTGTTGAGAATTCTGATTGTTTTGAAACTGATTGTGTGATCTAAAATTCCTTTGATTATCATTATGCTTCCTCCTTATCAGCCTTAAAGGCAGTTGATTCCATCAGACCAAGATTTGCTACTTCTTCATTTATTTATGTTTCTCTTTTTGAACTAAAGCTTGTGCTACAGGTTCCATCATTAAAATACTACCTCCAATAAGTGCTTATGATTCACTTGATTTCATAAAGAACTGAATCAATCTTTAATCCTCTCGAAGTGTAACAAGTTTTTGTGTAATATGAGTCCCCTCATTAAGTCCCATAATTCTGTGTATTGAGAATTATGAGAATTATGAGGCTGTTGAGAATTCTGATTGTTTTGAAACTGATTGTGTGATCTAAAATTCCTTTGATTATCATTATGCTTCCTCCTTATCAGCCTTAAAGGCAGTTGAGTAATTGAGTAAAGAAGTCTATATTGTTCGTTTTAAATCCTTGGAAAAGAGGGATGACATCCTAGCTAGGGGTGTGCCTTTTTTAATAATAAGCTGGTGTTTATGCAACCATGGTGGCATGATGTGGAGGTGATTAAGGAAGACTTGTTGGTGCCAACTGCCAACATGGATCCAGTTGAAATTAGACTTCAAGTATTGGGGTGAAAAATGTATGTTTAAGATAGTGGTTGGAAAGCTATTAAGGTTGATAAAGCTACTGTCAAACTGAATAACTCGGTTTTGCTAGTGTGTTGATTGAGATCCCAGTCAATCATGATTTCCATGATCAAATTACTTTTATTAATGAAAAAGGTTCTATTAATGAGAATGATCTGGATGTTGTTATTGCAGTTCACTATGAATGGAAGCCTGTAGTGTCAGTTCCAGCATGCGCAAAGGAAGAAGGTTATGAGGAAGGAATGGAGACCAAAAACTAATCATGTGTGAGATTGCACCGACTGATGAAGAAGGTTTTAGTGCAGCAACTAAAGTGACAAGAACTCACTCTCTTGTTAAGAGTGTCAGGTCCCAAATACTTTTATTCTAGAACCTAATGGTAGTGATATAGAATACAATAAAAGGCAGTTGAGAATTCTGTGTATTGAGAATTATGAGAATTATGAGGCTGTTGAGAATTCGGATTGTTTTGAAACTGATTGTGTGATCTAAAATTCCTTTGATTATCATTATGTTTCCTTCTTATCAGCCTTAAAGGCAGTTGATTCCATCAGACCAAGATTTGCTACTTCTTCATTTATTTATGTTTCTCTTTTTGAACTAAAGCTTGTGCTACAGGTTCCATCATTAAAATACTACCTCCAATAAGTGCTTATGATTCACTTGATTTCATAAAGAACTGAATCAATCTTTAATCCTCTCGAAGTTTAACAAGTTTTTGTGTAATATTGCATCTATAGTACAAAAACAAACAGGAAGTGGACTAAGACTTTCCAATTCATCCCAAAACATTCTCAGTTTTGTAAACAACAGAGGAAGCACCATAAAACCAGAAAAACCAGAAAAACCAGAACACAGAGGAAGCACAACAGAGGAAGCAACAGAGGAATCCTTCAAAGTTAACTCAAGAAAAATCAGAAAACCAGAACACATACCATTACCAGAGGAAGCACAAGTCTCACGTTCAGGTTTAACCAAAAAAACAGAAAATTTTGACGCTAACTAGAAGAGTAAGAGCTTACCCACAACGACGCAGACCTATCGTCAACAAATGAACCATCCTTTTTTGTGTGGGCTCTCTTGAAAACCTCGGATGGTTTTGGCTTTTCACCAAACTTCTCACTTGTCTTTTGTACATACACAATTACGTACACATGAAATTAGTATTGTACAAACTTTAATTATTAGATAATGCAAGTACAAAAGATAGCTAGTTACATAAGAACTTGCCATTTTGTCCTTCAACTCCTCAGTCGAGATGGATCCTAGAGTATGTTTTGACAATCCTTTTTGCTGTTTTTAATGTTAGAAGAGCATAGTTGCGATTTCTTTTTAAAATCAGGTGTATCTCTAACTTTCTTCAATGCAATTATCATGCTTGGAGGACACCACTTTGGTCTATAATCAACTTGATGTACAAGTTTTGACACCACATCCGTAAGTCGCCTACTCAATTTTGACCCCCAACTTTCCTTCACTAGCTGAGCTATTGATGGATCCCATGAGTACTCCTTCTATTGTATTGATTAGATATAAGAAATAAAGTGTTATATCAATAAGAAAATAAAAGTAACTAGAAACAATATACCTTAAACGATGACTAACAAAAAAGGAAATAATATATAAACCACCATGTTAGTTAGATAGATACCAATAATAAAACATTATTGACAAAGTTAACATACCCTAAATGCATGCCACCACTTACGGCGAACTTCCTCGGGCACCATAGACCAATTGTTGTAAGGTTTATCAAAATATTGCTTGTAAGACATAGATGTGACTTTTTTCACCACCTTACGCTTTGTAAACCTAAATGAAAGTCCACGTCCAAATAATACATATTAAACTGCAATTAATTTTGATATAACAAACAATTCTAATCTGGATATTTACCATAACTCGCCCTCCGGGTGTTGAACCGCATCAACCTTTGCGGGATTACCAATTTCATCTGTTATCATCATAGAAACACTAGTAGATGGTGTTGTAGAAGGTGTGGCAGTAGATGTAGTTAGAGAATCTAAGATGCATGCAGATTGATTAACGGTAGGTGTAGTAGAAGGTGTAACAGAAGGTGTAATAGAAGGTGCAATAGAAGGTGTAATAGAAGGTGTGGCAGATGGTGTAAATGACGATTCAAGCTCATGTTGCTCCAGAATGTTGTCAAGAATTTGATGCTCGTTTTCCTCACCTGGATCTTCCATAAATGTCCTATAAGCCTCAGCATCCTGAAAAAGGGGTTTGCGAGGAGGCCCTTTTATGATTCCACCCTCCCGTTTAATCCTCCTCTACATCGATACGTCATCTGCACATTTAGAGAGAATTATCAGAAAAAACATTATAGAGGAAGTTTTATCACTAAAAAGTTAAGATAAATTACCATGTAATAGAAAAACATCGGAAAATATCATTGTATGGATTCTATTACCTTTTTGTGACAATAGTAGCAATATATAGTTTATACGGAAACACCTAAAAACAAGCTAACAATAGTCCAAAATCCATATATATTTATTATCCAAAGAAAAAAAAATGTCATCTCACACAAATGAAATACTAATATCATCAAGTATTGTTCATCATACTAAAACATAATTGAAAACCACATCATAAGTCATCATCTGATTCATCTAAATCTTCATCCGTTGAGTAATTCTCATCTTCTTCTGCTTCTACTTCCTCTTCTTCTTCTTCTTCTTCTTCTTCTGCCTCCTCCTCCTCTTCTTCTTCTTCTTCTTCTTCTACCTCCTCCTCCTCCTCTTCTTCTTCTTCTTCTTCTTCTTCAAGACTCTGATTATTTTCATGTGGGTCAGATAACAATGGAGGATTTTCAATGAGATCCTCTTGAAATGTCGATTGTTCAACGATTGCGTCAATTGTTCCACGAGCTTTAATGTTAAAAACGGCCCACCATTGGTTTCTATCGTTGGTTGTGCTAGGATAAGGAATATAACACACGTGTTCAGCTTGGTAAGCCAACACAAACGGGTCATATATTGGGTATCTTTTAGCATGATTGACCTCAACAAGTTTGTACTTTTCATGCATTTTCGTACCTTGTCTAGGATCAAACCAATCACATTTAAATAGGACTGTTGTATAGTTCCTCTTTTCACCAACATAACTCAGTTGTATCACTTCTCGAAGTAGGCCATGATAGTCATTGCCTTCATCACTTTTGACACAAACACCATAGTTCATGGTTGACTTACTCTTACCATAATCTAAAGTTTGAAACTTGTACCCATCAATTTCAAATTTATTGAACTTTTGAACTTATCTTGATGGACCAAGTGCTAGAAAATGAATAATGTCATCATCGATGCCCACTTGTAAAACCTATACCAATCATCCACTCTTAAAATTAGAGAGAAAAGAAACACTAAATCAAAAACAAGTGAACCTTATAGAACTTACATATTCTCTAAACCAAATAGGAAATTTGTGTTGATATTTGATCCATGCACTTTCCGCATTCATAATACCATGTGTCCTCATCATTTCCTCCTTAAACAAACTATTATATTTCCAATTAGTGCATTATCAATGTTAAATTTAAAATCGGAAGGTGATATTAATCTTTAAATCCATACCTTTCATAGTCCTTGACTATACCCATCAGCACAAGTGAAAAGTTCGGGTACGTTCGAATCCGATTGCTCACTATCACTATTGCCCTTATGTAGCCCCAAATCTTTGGCCTTAGTGTCAACATGAGGTTCAAAATAATGGGTATAAAAGTTTGAGATTTCCTCCATAAGGATTGCTTTCACAATCGAGCCTTCAACTTTAGCTTTATTTCCGACCTTTTGTTTTAAATGGTATAAAAACCTATATAAAAGTATATAGTTGTTACATATAATTTGATAGTTTTCCTAAAACGAAGATTGAATTTAAAAAGAAAACAATTTACCTCTCAAAATAATACATCCACCTATACTGAACCGGGCCACCAACTTTTGCTTCGTAAACCAAGTGAACAGGAAGATGCTCCATGACATTAAAAAAACTTGGTGGAAATATCTTCTCCAATTTACAAATAATATCAGGAATATTCTTCTCTAAACGAACTATGTCTTCGTGTCGTAACGTTGTAGAGCATATATCCCGAAAAAATTGGCTTATCTCTGTCAAAGCATTCCAGACCTTTAGAGGCAACAAATCTCGAAATGCTACTGGAAGTAATCGTTGCATGAAAACATGGCAATCATGGCTTTTCATGCCGAAAAGCTTATACTCCTTTGAATCGACACACCTACCAAGATTAGATGCATATCGGTCGGGGAACTTTAACTTTTTGACCCATTCACATAATACTTTCCTCTTCTGTTTAATCAACACAAATGGAGCTTTAGGCATTGAAGTTGTAACCATACCCTTTCGAACAACATCTTCCACTTCTAACTTTCGTCTTTTACAATAAAGTTTTAGATCTTTTCTTGCTTTCACATTGTCCTTGGTTTTTCCCTTTACATCCAAAATTATGTGAAATAAGTTATCAAAAAGTTTTTCTTGATGTGCATGACATCAAGATTGTGACGTATCAAAAGTTTACTCCAATAAGGAAGCTCCCAAAAACTGCTTTGTCTCATCCAATTATGCTTTTCTCCATATCCTTCCAGTCGATGTTCATGGTTCTCACTTCCGAATTCTCCCGTCTTTAGAAGAGCAGACACACGCTCCCAAATTTGTTCACCACTTAATCGTTCAGGAGGCATTGTTGTCTCTATCTTTCCTTTTATAAAACCACTTTTATTTCGCCGAAAAACATGATTAGGAGGGAGAAACTGTCGATGGCAATCAAACCAACATGATTTGCGGCCATGCTTGAGGGTAAATGATTTGGTGTTTTCCATACAGTATGGACAAGC
The DNA here is from genome assembly GCA_947645195.1 of Patellifolia procumbens. NCBI lineage: Eukaryota > Viridiplantae > Streptophyta > Magnoliopsida > Caryophyllales > Amaranthaceae > Patellifolia > Patellifolia procumbens. The sequence continues at coordinate 3,339,277 of CANSGD010001541.1, forward strand.
TAATTTCCCAGCAGTCATCCATCCCGATAACATACCATATGCTGGAAAATCACTAATAGTATGCAACAAGACAGCCTTCATATTAAAATTTTGTTTCAATGAAACATCATATGTCTCTACCCCCACCTCCCACAAATGTTTCAACTCCTCGATAAGAGGTTGTAGAAACACATCTAAATTTCCCTTTGGATTTTTTGGACCAGGAATAATGAGGCTCATAAACATAAAAGCTTTTTTCATACACAGTCCTGAAGGCAAATTATAAGGAGTTACAATAACTTGCCAGCACGAGTATTGCTTTCCAGACTTTCCAAAAGGTGAAAAACCATTAGTACAAAGTCCAAGGCGAACATTACGTAACTCAGAGGCAAAAGTGGCGAAGGAGTCGTCAAGGTGTTTCCACGCCTCTTCATCACATGGATGAGTCATTATGCCAGTAGCTCGACGACTAGTAGCATGCCACCTCATTTGTTCCGCTATAGATTTAGTTGCATACAATCTTTGCAACCTTGGAGTAATTGGAAGATAATGTAACACCTTATGTGGAGAATGCTTCCCATTTGTCCTAATGGTCTTATAACGACTAGAATGACATATAAGACAGTCTTTGAGATGTTCATTATTCTTCCAAAAGAGCATACATTCATTCTGACATACATCTATTTTTTAATGGGGAGTTCAAGTCCTTTCAATAAATTTCAAGTTGTATAGAAAGTTTCTGTCATATGATTATCTTCCGGACAAATATCCTTTATCAAGGATGTGAAACCATCTATTGCTCTATGTGGGATGTTGTATTCGCATTTCAGGTTAGTTACTCTTGCAGCAACAGACAATAGAGACATGTTACACCCATCATATAAAGGCTTCTCGGCATTCTTAAGCATGTCACAGAACTTTTTAGCTTCAGGATGAGGGTCTTCCTCTATATCAACCTCTAAATTATTTTCAGAATCATATTCAATTCCAAAAGCATCCATCACCATGTTCGTGCAAGGATTAACAAAAGATGCACCACTTAAAGTCACATTTTCTTTATAGGTTTCTCCATGAAAAATCCACAAGTAATAATTAGGACAAAACCCATACTTATACAAATGTAATTTCACATTATCTGGTTCCTGATATGGCATATTCTGGCATTTATTACACGGACATTTTATCATCCCATCAATCATCACATTATTTTGCCTACAAGCTAACTCTACGAATTCTTCTACTTTTTCTGTAAAATCTAAACGAAGATAATTTCCCTCAAGTCGTTGATACATCCACTCTCGATCTTCCTCCTCACTGCAAAATTAGAATGCTTCATACATGAAAACGTATAGCATAGAAGAGTATAATTTCACTATCAGTAAGTTTTAATATTTTTCCTTAATGAACTAAATAAAATGCAAGCACAAAAGTGTTCAACATCCAATAATTAGATTACAAGAGGATAGGAAAACGCTAATTTCGTAGCAAAGATACATTCATAAATTTTATGCACAACTATAGCAAAACATATAATACAAAACTAACAACACCATATTAAAAACTATTAATGATACAAAACTAACAACACCATCATAAAAACTTTTTTTTTCCGTTAGAAAAAAGAGAGGGGATATAACTCACTCTTAAAGCACGTTCAAAGCCACTACACTTATTGCACCTCTATCCTTTATGACTCCTCCTTGGTTCCAAGAAAATTCCACGAATCTTCCATGTATTATTTCACAATTCAAAAAGCATCAAACATTATAAACCATTTACTTAATATCAATTATAAGCAAGCGCGAAAAATGACATAGAAATCCAAAGGATCCAAATAAAACAAGTTTCAAATCCCAAAGGAAAATCGTTTGTTGGAATTGAGGCAACAAAGCTTATACAAAAAAGGTAACTTGGATGATAAAACTAACAATACCACTTCTTAGATCCACAAAAGTTCAATGCAAATAGCCAATGGAAAAGGTAAATATCATGTACACTAAACTTCTCAACACCCTAATTATTGTCTCATTGTGCTTTGTTAGAGTGTTATCGTGTACTAAAAATATACCAGAATATATAGATTTATGCCCCGTTCGTAGCGGGAATGATTTTGAACTATGAAGAATCAATGTAATCATATTATCACTATCTATGTCTAAGGTATTGATATTTGAAGCTTCAATTTGCTTTAAGGGGCACCACGGGGGGTTTATAAATATTTTCCAATGTCACGGTCCTCTAAGCATCATTCACTCTCTTACTTTGCTGGTAACAGGGAATTATGCAAGCCATTAATGTAGAGAGCACAAAGCTGGGTGGGATCCTAGCTTCCTACCATTTTCTAAGATTGTTAACAGTATCAGTGAATATGGTGCTTCTGAAGGACTCATGTACATTTGTCATTTTAATCATAAGCTCATGAAAGCACACGTTCCTTCTGTGTTATATTTCATTAATGGGTTAAAATTAGCCAATTTGTTTTAGTCACTTGTTACTTTTGGTTTGGGACATGGGGTTGGTTGTACCGAGTGCGAAATATGTAATGTAAGTGTTTTGGAATATTAATTTGGTGGAACGAGTTCGTAATGCATCCTCATGCGAGTTACTAGGAAAGCATCTTATTATCATGGGCGTGGTGTTTACTCTCTGATGATGAAGCAATTATCAGACAAGCTGCAAGGTCTTTCACATAATTGATATTTAGGAAAATAGTGCTGTAAGTCTTTAACACTGACTTCGCTAGCTTTTGGATAATAATTATTTGTGAAAGTTGTGGTAATTGTTTTCACTATGTGGCGCGGTACATGCTTTAGGCATTTATTGTGTTTTATTTGAGAATAATATGAGCCTAATTATATGGGGCATAGGGCTCTTGTTACTGTGGTAACCTACTCGATGTTTGTCATGGCTTAGTTGTGGGTGTTACAAGTTGGGGTAGGGATATAATTAGTTAAAGATATTTTAGAGTTTAATAATGCCTACATAAGGGCCTTATGATTGTTATTCAATCTAGTTTGGTGCACAAAGCAGGTTTGGGACAAGGAAGATATGGTGTGAAGGTAGACCACAAACACGTACAATATATTATTAGGCTATTATCTAGCCCTAATAGGGATGCTAACCAAGTTTAGTTGGAGCTTTCCTGTGTTTTATAGCTTTAACTAGTTTAGAGCTTAAAATTGTGTTTGGCTAGGAGAGTTGAAGTAATTGAGTGACATCCATCTGCTCTTTTTTGTTCTTCCTTCCCGTTCTAGGCCTTTAGCCAAGTTGAACCAAGCAAGTCCATAATTTCAAACAATACTCAATCATTAGTCAATCTTCCTACCTTAGGCCTTTAGTTAAGTTGAAAAGATTCAAATGCTAGAATCCTAAATTGACTAAAGGAAATAATTTTGTAATAGTTGCTTCTTTTAACCTTACTTAACGCGTAATACTTGGCCTTTCATCATAAACCAAAAACCTTTGACAAAAAAAAGAGCATACAAATGCAGCTCCTAATTACACCAGCTAGAAAAAAAAAAACCCAAGAAAGCTTAAAAAGAACCAAATTGAAACCAGGTACGGTGCTCCTAATTTCCTACCTAGTATGTCAATATTGTAAAAAGAAGACAAAATAGCATAGAGATGGAAACATACCCGGTGATATTAGGAGTAGTACGCCCAACAACACGCTCATTCTCTTTAACCAAACCAAAGAAGGGACAATTTTCGCATATTGATTCGGTAAACTGTAAAACAATCAATCAAACACCTAACAATAAATAACTTCATCGTATTATATCATATCATACCATACCATATCATACCATGATAAGCGTATCACATATAAAATACACCTAGCAAACAAAACAACTACTGCTAGATGATTTTTGGATTGGAGCACAAACACACCTGAAGCTCACATAATTTCACCACGCCTGAAGCTTCCCGTTGGAAATTTAAAGACAAGAACTGAGCATAGAAGAGCCATTATTTCAATTGACAATAACACATTGAACAACAATATATAACAACAATATTCACTCACAATAACAATAACAGACAATGAATAACAATCATAACTCTATTTCTAGGACAAATTCTCAATTGCAATTAAAAAAAACATGGCTTTCCCACAAAATCAACCAAAAAAGTTACCAAAATACTAATTAACCACAAAATCAACAATCTTCACTCGCAATAACAATAGACAACTAATTAAGTTAACTTTCAAATAATACTTTCATTCAATCAACTTAATTTATCATCAATTTGTGTTAACTAGTTAGTCGGTTTGTCTAAGAAACTTTTATCATTTTTGTTGCTAGATTTCTTGAATTAAGTGCTTGAAATTAGTCGATTTGTCAATTTGATTTCCATATATGTGAGAATAAAGGACTGTTAAATTAAGTTTAACTTGAGAAGAGCCGAAATTATACCTGTGCTTGAAATCTGAGTTGAGAAGAGAAGAGCGCTGGAGTAATTTTGTAGTTGCAGGCGAATTTTATACCTGTGCTTGAACTTCTCCGGCAAGCGAATTTTCTGGCACGCGAATTTTCCGGCAGGCGAATTTATATACCTGTGCTTGAGCTTCTCCGGCAGGCAATAACAGAAGGCGAATTTTGTAGTTGCAGGCGAATTAAGTTTGGCCAAACTCAATTTTGAAGAGAAGAGTAGTGGGTCATTATTTTGAGCGAATAAAAACTTAATTTAGGGTTTTATTTTATTTTTCTTATTTAATTTTTTATGGCTAAAAAGTGAAAAGAGAGAGGTGCGCCAAATTTGCCTTTATAAGCGCGAAATGGGAGGCTTATTGCTACGGGTGAATGGGCCGTCAGTTTCAATTTTAGAAACGGATTTTATTTCCGTAGCAAACTTTGCTACGGATACCAATCCGTAGCAAATTCAGAAACGGATTTCGTTTCTGTTTCTAAATTTGAAACGGCCTTTAATAACCTCTCAAAATTCCGTAGCAAAAACGCGTTTTTTTTGTAGTGTAATGGTAGAAACTTTAGTGTTTTTAAAGTATTTTAAAACGAGTTTTGAATAGTTTTAAAATAAATTATATTGCTGTGAATTAATTAGGATATTAACTCATTGTTATGTTTTTATTTTGGTAGGCGGAGAATTTACTTTAGGCGACTTATAGTGTTTTAAAGTGGCCTCTCATTCCGTCTACACAAGGTACGTACATGTCCTTATGTGTTAGACTAGTATCATGTCCTAAGGATTAGGATTATTTTTAATATCATGTATAGGGAACCCTTTTATGGTTCATACGTGGTTTTGATAGTGGAATTACTTGTTGTTGAGCATGCTAATTGCCTATGATCTTTATTACATGATTGAATGGATGTTTGATTCAAGCATGTTTGGGAAGGGAAGTTTATTTATAATTTTGTATGATGGGTTTATAATATGTTTATTAGATTTTGGTATTGTTTCCCTTAATAGATATTTTATTACTTCTCAAAGGCCGATGACTTTATAGGTAAGTTGGATTATTATTTGTTATTATTATTTTACTACTTTACAAAGCCCGAGGGCTTTGTAGGGTATATATATTTATTGTCTTTGGACATTCTATTGTTGATTTAAGTGAACAAATTGTTTGATCACATTATTTAATCGTAAGATAAAAGTAAAATATTTGTTGTATCCTTGTTATGTGTTGGTTGTCTGTTTAGAGTCCAACATCGAATAACATATTAATAATTAAAGTGAAAGAGAATAGCATTAGCTTTAGACTTGTGCACGTCTGAAGTTTTGAAGTATGAGTTGGTGTACATGGTGGTAGCCCATAACTTTTCTTGTGGCCGGATTAATCATTGTGCCCTATTTTATTTTTTAAAGGTTCCTCGATATCATTGGTCAAGGGATTACGGATTCGCGCCCGTAATTCGTCTTTTGTATTGAAGGCTGGTTTTGGTTGGACAACTCGATCCGTACACTATTCAATTAACTAAATGAATAGCATATTGTATGTTTTGTGAAATCAAGTTTTATCTTACGAGTTCAGTTTCAAAGTATTATTATTGATCATGTTGTATTGCTGAGTAGTATCACGTTAGGTCTTTTACTTTATATTGTTACGTATGTACTCAGCTTTGTTGATTACGTGCTTTTCTATGTGTCGATCATGGCTGTGCGCCTGTGCCTATTGATCTTGTGATGACCCTTTATTGGCGAGCAGTCTTCAATTGAGTATTTTCCTACTGGGTTGAAGATATGATGCATCATCACATTTACTCATTTGGGATTTGGGAAGCACGGATGTGAGATCGCTTTCTTACTTTCGTCGCTTCTTATATTTATGTTACTTTTATTAAGTTACTTTTTGTTTTTTTCTTTTAAGTTCTTTAAGTTGGTTTTAAATTACTTTCGAGGTTTGGATTATGATTGACTGTTATTATGGTTTAAGTGTTTAATAAAGTTTTATTTAATGTTTTTCTGATTCAAAACTCTGAGTAAGCCGATACGTTATGACACGGGTGATAATTCCTTGATGATTCTCTATTTTAGCTGGGAAAATATATGTTTTATAAAGATAGAATTGTCGTGGTGTTATAGCACCGCTGCCGCCAAAAGCTTCGACTTTAATTTCAATGTAAAATTGCCAAAGAAGATGGTGTTCTCCCTCCACGACCGCTGCGCCACCCCAAGCCACAGCCGATGTTTGCTTTGTGAAGCTTTTGTATGGATTCTTTGAGAAGCTTGTAATTTTTCTTTTTATTTTTTTTTTCTTCTTTTATCTTTTCTTTTTTTTTGTTTTTTTAGTTTCTTTTAAGTTCTTGTACTTTACTTACTAGCTAGAGGTTCATCCCTGAGATAGGGAGTCTTTATGCTCATCCTTTTACATCTTTGAAAAAAGAAAGGAAAAAGAAACTTATTTGTCATTAGTTGTTTCCCTTTGATATTTATGTGTTTTAGGCATAAACTTGATCATCGATTTACTTGAATGGAATATGAAGAAAATTAATGATCGACAAATTGACATACGACATTCATAACAATAATTATATTGACGTATTTGTACGTTTGTTCCACATAGATTTGGACTAAAAGCCTTCTCTTGTAAGCTTTATGTATACTTCAGAGCAAAACACTTAGCAACCTCTCCTTAAGACTTTGTCTTCTTCAGTGTCGATGATCGTGCATGGCACCACCTTCAGCTAGCAAGTGACCTTCAATGTATGGTGCACGACTAGAAAATCGACCGTAGCTCTCCCTTCCACCTCAAGTATGATGATTAGCTCAAAAATCTAAAGAAAAATTGACAGGAAGAATTCCAACTATCACCGTTCCACTCAAATAATCCCAGCTATGTATTGTTCCAAAATAATCCAAACTATTGAGGGTACTTTCTCAAAATAATCCAAACTCTTAATTCTACTATGCATAGTTGTCCCAAAATGGATCATTGAAGGAAAGAAAAATAAAGTTTGGATTATTTTGGGAAGGTACCCCTAATAGTTTGAATTATCCTAGAATAACTTATAGTTGGGATTATTTTGAGCAGAATGGGCGTAGTTGGGATTATTGCAGTCAAATTTTCCAAAACCTAATTACCATATAACATGTTATCAATAACAATTACATGGCTTGAGCGAGAGCTAAAAACTATATTTGACAACTCGATGAAATTTCTTGTTTGTTGCTAACACGAAAATCAACTGACACAAAGTAAAATACTTCTTAATTTGGAGATTATTGTTAACTCCATGATTTTTTCATGGATAATTCATAACAAGGACCCAAAGATTGAGGGTTCGATAATCGTTATTCATCGTCATACTGAAGCAACACCTTTGTAGGATTACTTTGAAAAATGTTTTATTTGGCAAGTGGACAACACTTATAGCAGATACAGAGCGATATTACAGGCTTCAAGAAATTAACGACGATGAGTACTTAGTGTCAATGCTTATTTAATTTATTGAGGGCTTTGAATAATGAGTTTATTCGATTGTAATCATGTATTTATGCAACGATCTTATTAGTTGACTTATTTTCTTGTCTAATATGGGCTTGCTTACTAACTTGTATACGTATATAATTCTAATGATTTAACCTTACCCCAATGAGGGGATTCACTATAATCAGAGCAAGGTGAGGTGAATTTTTCTCTCTGTCTTCCTGGCCTACGACTGTCATCGCGCCACCCTTACCGCTGCCCGCAAACACTGGCCTCTTCCCCACCGTTAGCTTCGATAATGGCACAGGCTCACCCGCACCGAGCAATTAAACTCAAAGCATCTTGACCCAGTCTACACCTTCGACAACATCCAACATAAAGTGCGTGTTCTCGATGGTTCTAACGTCTTATACTCATCTTGGGTCAAACTCTTTAAACTTCACCTTCGTAGATAGAAGGTGTTGCTTCACCTTTGGACATCAACCCTACCCCAAATTTGGAGAGTACTTAGGTGCCCCCATCAAAGTTGGTGGCCGATCAAGTACCATGTTTGCTACCCTACGAGACAAGACCCTTCAAAAGATAACGTCATGGAAGTTTGCTCATTTGTCTCTTGCTGGTCGTCGGGTTCTAATCAATTCGGTGTTACTGGCGCTTGGATCTCATCTCATGTCGGTTTTTCTTCTTCCTCATAAAGTTTTAGCTCAGGTACTTTCTGCTCTATATCGCTTTTAATGGGCGGGTTCGTTGGAGAAACGACCTATTTATTGGTGCAAACACTCTCTTCTTAAATCTCTAAGAGAAGCGGAATGGGTACTCGTACGGTCCAAATGCTTAATAAGGCCACTTTATTCCAAGGAGCTTGGCGTCTACACTCGCAATCACACTTGCTCATTAGTCGGGTAGTGGCAGCAAAGTTTGGTGGCTCTCCCATTCAGCTTTTATCGACCGTTAAATTCCGCAAAATGCGTCATGGGGAATGCGATGGCTAATGTCTGCCGCGCGAGCACTCCAAGATGGTCTGGGTCGTTGCATAGTAACTGGGGCTCAAACCCATATTCACTCTGCTGGTTAGATCGGCGAGGACATCCCCGCTCTGACTCTGTCAGCTCATCCTGGCCAACGTTCGCTGGAACCCATTCTGGTCTCTCAACTCATCCTGGCCAACGTTCGCTGGAACTCTTCCCTCATCTGGCAATCCTTCCCGAGGGAGACTGCCCGACACATCTTGTCTACTCCCCTCCCGTAACCAGGCATAAGCACGGAGGATGAAATAATTTGGTATCCAACTCTCTCAGGCGCTTACACTACACGTGCTGGTTATAATTGGTTGATATACAAGCCTCAGGGTCCTTCTCCACCTATCCCATTCTGGCGTACCATTTGGAAAATGAGGCTACCACCTACTTGGCAGATGTTCTTATGGCGTGTTCTTCATAATATTCTTCCTACTAAAATGAAACTACGAAAACGGACGGTGGATGTCTCCCCCGAATGTTCGTTCTGTCTTAGTGCTAATGAATCTCAAGATCATTTAATTCGCGACTGCCCTATCTTCTCTTGGATTTGGTAAAGCCTCGATTCTAGGGATTCATTTCTCTGCTAGCCACATGAGTCTCTCTCATTGGGTTAAAGCGTACACTTCCTACCTTGCTCGTCACACTACACTGTTTGATGACGGCCTCAACCAGTTTGTTGGTGTCTTATGGAGCATCTGGTGTCATCGCAATCAAATTGTCTTCCGTCGATCCAGTGTGACCCTTGCTCAATTTTGGACCACCAACGTGCTCATGTGCTTCGGCAGTCTTGTGTGCTTTCATATAAGTACCGCAAGCGTCTAGTCCCGTCCTTATCCATGAGTCCTCCTCTACCTGTTACGTTTGGTGAACTTGGTGAGTTAGATTTTCTAGCCCGCATGGTGATCAACGGCTCCTGGAAGACCTCAGTCAAGATAAGGTTTGGGCGGCCGTCAGTTGCATTTAAGTCTTGCAGGTAGGGTGTTCATAGGTGCTTAGGTGGTCTTTGCAGTTTCCCCGACTCAAACGGAATTCTGGGCTCTTTATGAAGGCGTACGTTGCGCTCATGAGCATACGTCTGGCATTTGGATTGGCTCTAATTCCGCAACATTGCTAAAGGATCTTCATATTGGTCGTGCTACTGCATGAGAGAATATCACACTTTTACATAATATCCTTTATCGTTTGTCTTTGTGCAGTTTTGTATTGTTTGTAAAGTTCCTAGATCGAGTGTGTTAGCAGCCCATGAGCTTGTTGTACGTACTCGTTGGGACTCCTTTTTGTTTTTCTTAATGAATGGTTGTCTAAAAAAAAGATTCAAAGCTATTGCGGCAACTAAGAGCAGGGCCGTCCCTGAGATTTTGGAGGCCCTGTGCTGAATTTGATAATGAGGCCCTAATCGATAAACTTATATTAAATTGTGTTAAAAAAATTAATATGCAACAATATTTTACATGTGATTTTACTAAAAAGCAACAACGGCAATATTGAACTTTAATACTTCCTCCGTTCCAAATTAAATGCAACAATTCACCTTTTACGCTTGCCGAGACATTACTTTAACGGTTAATAACTACTATAATATATAAGTAAATTTTATAAAAAGTTGATATTACGAAAGTATTTAACGAGACGAATCTAACAAGATCCCACTTGACTATGTATTTCATTATGTCTGAAGCTCAAATTTTAGTCAAAGTACATACTGTGAATAGTGCAAAATATTGACTGTTGCATTTAATTTGGAACGGAGGAAGTAGGAGAAATTGCAATTACGCTAAAGTTTTCAGTGGAAAAAACAAGTGGATTATAAAGTAATTGACAATAACATAGCAATAGAATTGAAATTTTTAAGTTGTATTTTTGAATTTTAAATTTTAGCTTTTGAATTTTGATGTTTGAAGGTAAATAGAGTTAAAAAATTTAGTTTAATTTTTTTTTTTAATTACAAATATTTTAAGTTAAATGTACTATGACTATATAACAAAACTTGCTATTATTATTATTATTATTATTATTATTATTATTATTATTATTATTATTATTATTATTATTATTATTATTATTATTATTATTATTAATAATAATAATAATAATAATAATCATAATAATAATATTACTACTACATCAACTAGTTTTAAACTAATATTACTCTTATCTATATGCTTATGTATTACATCAACTAGTTTAAACTAATATTACTCTTATCTATATGCTTATGTATTACATCAACTAGTTTTAAATTAATATTACTCTCATCTATATGATTATAAATAACTATCATTGATTACTTGAACTATCAATAGATTATAGTTATTATTTTAGCTACATGAGATCATTGCTACCTAGTTAACCGTACTAATTAAATGAAATACTAACATGTATTACTTAATTCTTAATATATATATATATATATATATATATATATAAGTAATCTGTTCTTTTATCCAAGAAAAGGTATTTATAGTTTGCATGGTCCTATCAGTGATTCCGAAAATTTCTACAATAAATTGGGCAGATTGCTAGTATAGTTCCCTATCCACGATTCTGCTATTTACTTTAACTAAAACTGAATTTAATGAAATAATATTACTAGAATATGGGAGGCTTAGATGGGTAGAAATAGAAAGAGGAAGTACAATTTGGAATGCTTTGGTTATGTACAAAATAACAAAAATTCTAATTAGAAATTCGAATTGGATTTAGATTCGTATACTTTTTTTTTTTATTTTCAGTCATTCATTGAATGATAAATCACTACAAGCGATGGGGATACACGATTTAAATAACGGAAAATCCAATATTTCCAAATTGTATCTAGAATGACTGGAAAAGTGGAAACAAGACCAGATATTATTTGATCGTATATATATATATATATAGCTTTGAAAATTGACTAAATTATACTAAATTACCATGATTTATAATGCTTACGGTGAACTGTTAAGTTATAGTGATATGATTATTACTAAATTACTAAGAGTATTATCACTAATAGTACATGATTTACTAAAACACTAGAGTGTGAAGTCTAATATTAGATTCCAATACTAAAGACAACATAACTTCGTATAACTACTGATAAAAAGTTTCATATAATTACGACGATATAATTACTGATACCAAATTTTTATATAATTAACTATACTAGTTTTATTACTAACATATTGATGATTGATCTAATCCATTAACCTTAACAATCATAAATATTGATCTAGTATATTGATGATTGGTCTGATACGTTAATTTAATATATAACTGTCTTTCAATTTAATAAATATTGATCTTATACTTTGTTCTGGTGTATTGATTGATTTAATAAATTGGAATTGACTATCTTATATGTTTATCTAATACATTGATCTTAAGTATATTACATTTATCTAATACATTGTTATTAACTATATTATATGTTGATTTCATATATTGACGATTGATCTATTACATGGACATTAACTATCATAAATATTGATCCAATATATTGATAATACATTGATCTTAAGTATTCTATACTTTGATCTACTATATTGATTGATTTAATAAATTAGTATTAGCTATTTTACACGTTGATTTAATATATTGACGATTGATCTGTTACATGGATCTTAACTATCATATATATTGACCTAATATATTGATGATCGGTTTAATAAACTAATATATCGATGATTGAACTAATACATAGATCTTAACTATTCATTTGACCTACAACATATGTAAATTGATATGATACATTGACCTTAACTATCTTATACATTGATCTAATTATATTGACTATTGATCTAAAATATTGATTGATCTAAAATATTGATTGATCTAAAATATTGATTGATCTAAAATATTGATTGATCTAATACATTGGCATTAACTATCTAATATGTTGATAATTAATCTTACATATGTAAACTGATATTGATCTTCACTATCTTATTCCTTGATCTGATATATTAATCTTAACTATCTTATACGTTGATCTAGTATATATGGACTGTTGATCTAATATATTTATCTTAAATATATATCTTATATATTGATCCAATACGCCGATGATTGGTCTAATACACTAATCTTAATTATCGTATACATTGATACACATCTATATAATATATTGAAGATTGTTCATAATGTATAACTCTAAACTATATTTTCTAAATTATATATATACATATATTGATGATTGATACATGTCATACATATATTAATTGATGATTGATCTGATACACTAGTCTTACACAATCTTAAACGTATTGATGATTGATTGGTCTAATACACAGATACACTAATCGTAACGATCGTATATAGCGATCTAGTATATCGATGATTGATCTAATACAGTAATACTGATTATCGTAACAAGGTTTCAAATTTTATGTTATTGAAAATTAAAGTCGTAGGCCATAATAGGAAGCCGAACTTGAATCGAACTTGAAATACACAAAAGTCGTAGGCCATAATAGGTAGCCGAACTTGAATCGACGACCCAAGTTGTCCGAACTCGAAATTAATCCGACCCGAAGTAGCCCGAATCCGAAATCAACCCGACCCGAAGTCGCCGAAATTCGAAATGAACCCGACCCGAAGTCGTCGAAATCCGAAACCAACCCGTTCCAAAGGCTACCCGAACCCGAATCAACCTTACTCAACCCGTTTATTACCCGACTCGGGGTGGCCCGAACCCGTTAATCCCCGACCCGATAATGACCCGGACCGAACCCGACCCGAGCCCGACATTGTCATTGACCCGAAAATACCCGAACATTTAAAACCCGGACCGACCCGACCCGGACCGTCAAAGCAAAATGGACTGACACAACCTGACCCGACGCGGACTGACCCTATGTGGACCGACCCAAACCCGATTTGACACCACCTTATATTTTTTAATATGTAAAGAAAAGGTCTCTGGTACCCTGCTCGGGTTTTAATGGACCCGACACTTTAAGAGAGAGAAAAATGATAATTAAAATCGTACTCTCAAAGTGTCTCTAATGAGGATTGAACCCCCAATCTCAAGGTTGGAAAACTCAATCTTTTCCACTAGACCAAGTCTTACTTAATTATAAAGACCATCTGATTTGCAAAGAAGCTCACCTATCATGAAGGAATTCCCTCCCATGATTGTCTTATAAGGACAATATGATTTGCCAAAAAGCTGACCTATCACGAAGGAAAATTACCTTCATCAGCTGACTGTTTATGGAAGATTGGGGTAATAGTTTGGACTGTTCCTGGATTATCAATAGTTTGGACTGTTTATAGAAGATGGACAATAGTTTGGACTGTTGGCTTCAAATTTTCCTATTCTTTATATAATAATACTTCAATTACATATTCGTTTGATCTCAATCCCAAAGCGAAAGAATAAAATATATTAAAATATTTCTAACCAACTCCTCGATTACAAACTTAAATCTTAGATACTCAACTCATACTAAATAATTCAACCAAAACTTTGCTTTGAATCGACCTCGAGTTGCCAACATTAACTCCTGCAAATAAGAGTCGAACCCTTACTAAACCCAATCTACGCAGTTTAGCCACAATGGAAGCGTCATCAAGATAAGATATGGACTAGTACTATTACCATAAAATTCTAAATATATATACATAAGAAATAGAATGTCGAAATTCTTCAAAATACTGCTTCGTTACATTACATAATATTTACAAACTTGTTCTTATAGCATCTGCTAGGTTACATACACCAAAACGTAACAAGATTCTTAGTCTGTTAGTTGCTTAACTATACAAGTATATATAGAAGTCATTACTTAATTGACATTACTAAAAGTCTATTAAAACATCATACCCTTGATCATAAATTCTCGTTCCAACCTACATTAAAGTTAGACTATGCCACCCACCAAGTAATATGCCACAAAAATGATAAAACATTCAGCATAGCTGAATACACACTGTATATAATAGAAAATAAAAATTTAGGTGTACTATGAAAACTAATTGATAACACATAATCATAATTGCAAGTAGTCACATTGATCTTAGTTACATAGAGATTTCATAAGATCAAATCGTTTGGCATGAACGCGAGTGGAGAGGGGTACCTAGTACTAGCTGTCTCCAAATTGTTGATGGTCGACACCCAACCTTTTATTGTTCAGCTTACAAGACTTAACCAGGACATGTCCTATTGCGCTAGTGTAATACCCTGATTTTTAATCTTATTTTATTATTAGATAATTAACATTATTAACTTAAATATGAGCTTGTTACTTTAAAAATAAATATTAAGATTTCTTATTAAAATATATATTGATGAAATTTTAAAGTTATTTCAATGATATAGTTTATTAATATTATTTAAGGAGTTTAAATTGCCTTTTATTAACTTATGGGTATTTAGCAACCTTAGAGCCATTTCACTTGTTAGAGCCCCAAACCATAATTTAAAGCCCAATTCAAAATTCCCAACCAACCCAAAAACCATTTAAACCAAAAACAAAAAAAAAATCAGAAAGGGAAAAAGGAAAAGAAAATAAAAGAAAAACCCATCTTCTTCCACCTCCTGCTTCTTTCCTTCAAAACCATTGGAGCAAAAACAAGGCAACGCATAAGCTCAATAGGAGTTTGCAACTATATAAGAATGAAACTCAAATTGTCAGCTAACTATAACCCAAACTCAGACCAATCAAATTGAAAGAAACATCATCCTCATCCTCACCTCTTGATGTTTATCCATTAGAGGTAGAGTTCAAATTGTACTTGAACAACTCCAACTCACTATAAATAGGAACAATATCAACCCAATGTCCATAAGAAAATCCTAAGCTTTCTTCCACCTTCTTCTTCAACCAATTTCTGCCATTAAAGGCCTTAGTTAAAGCTTTCCCGACTCCCAACTCGCCGGAAAACACCACCCACAATCTTCCCAGAATTTCACCACCACTACCGTCCACCTTTATTCACCTTCAACCACCAACACACCTCCTCCCCTGCTCTCATCCTCTGCCCCCCATTCGCTGCTGCTTGCGGCTGTACCGCATCCCCCATCGCAGACAGAATACCGCTGCCAAAGCCCGACCACTGACTTTCCCTTCTTGCTCGCCGGCAGTGCAGGCGCCAGCCCAGACCACCGTAGCCGCCCTTTGTTCCACCTTCTTCCTCCTTTCATTGATGCGTTAAAAGAACCAGGAAACTGGTTCCTTCAATGAAGTATTATGAAGCCAAAAGTCAAGGTTGACTTGTAAAGGTATTGAACCCATTTGCACTCTTAATTTATCAAAGCCCAATTAGTGTTCTAAATTATTTTAGAAAATCAGTTATGAAATTATTGTTATTTATTTAGCTAATGATTTTAATACCATTTTAAATATATATTTCTAAGGATAATGAGGTTTTAAGTAAAGATTTCCGAAAAAAATGTCATTAAGAAATAGTCGTGATTAGTTGAGTGGATTCTAATTAATATTTTATTGATGTTTATGGAGCGATAAATGGAATGTGGGAATTTGAAAGGTGTATGGATGACGTTCTTGGAGTTATGACGGTATTATGGATCGAGCGGTTAAGGTAACCTTTATGTCCAGCATCAAACTATGTGCCCGTATGTGAAAATGTAAATTTATAATGTGATTATATGAACCTCCATATAACGAATTACGAAATTTATGTTATATAAAATATATTAATGATAATACGTAGAGTTTATTGAATATATTATATTATGTAATTCATGATGCGTGTAAATTATGAAATCAATGTTGTTGTATTTGAGCTAATTATTAGGATGATATGATAAGTTATTATTTTATTATATGAAATCATGATATTTATTAAAAGGGCATGATATATATGTTGTTATGAATTCATGCAATTTAAATAATTATTATATGCAATGGATAGTGGTTTATGTATGTTCATGTTATATGTCATTCGAGTAAAATCATGTTTAAAATAAGTTAAAGTAATTTATAGTATGATCGATCCATGATTCATGCTTACGTAAGTAAAGTATATTTGAATTATTATTTATAACGTGAATAAGTGAATAATGTATGAAATTATGATTTCACGTGACGAGTATGACTTATACTGCTTTATCCATGTTTATATAAAACTCGAGGTTAATGTGAGTTATTTACCTAATTATTGTTCACATAATTATTTAATGTTTAAGTAAAGAATGTCGGTTCTGAGTTATGTGAATTCATGAATATATATAATGAATACTTTTATTACAAGGCTCAAGACTCATAACTCATGTGTATTAAATGAAGTATGTTATTCATACTGTTATCCATGAGTTACATGCTTATATGATTTATGAATACGTATGTTTAGTATTTCCTTGATAGACTTATGACCTATGATTTCTACCTCTGTGACTTATTATAAGTAATCTTAAGTCCGAATCCATGTCCAATGGGATATATGAGGTGTTGTTGTCCATTTACAGTTATTATGAAATATGTGAGCTTCTGTAAAGCCAGTGTCTGGGAACATGTTAAAAAAGTTTTGAATATTATAAGTGAAATAATATTTCAGAATCCTAATAAGTGTCATATGATTATGTGAATGGATTAAGTATGTTGCTTTATGAATCATGGGATGGCGTTATACTTTATGAATGACGGAACTATGAATGCTTCATAATCCGATGTTACCATGAATGATGAATATTGTTTACGATATGATTTTACTACCTATACAAAGGTAGAACTAAATGAATGATTGAATTATACTGAATATCACTGATGGATATTAAAAGTTATGAAACATGATAAGTTCAAGTGAAAGAACTGGTTTGTTAGCTGTATATATCGTGACTGATGGTCGTGCGCGTACCGAGCTGTTTATTGTTACTGGGGCACTGGCCCGCTACTGTTATTACTGGTTTACTGGCCCGCTACTATTATTACTGATGAGCACTGGCTCTTTTACTGGGGCACTGGCCCATTGTGGGAGACGTCCCACCAGCTGAAATACTGTCCAACAACCAGTATAAAACTGATAAAAAGGATTGATGGATTATATTAATACTAATACGATACTGAGCTTTATAAATGTTTGAAATGTGCTCTCGCCTGTTTTATTGATGAATGAGTTCAAATGAATTTAGATTATTAAAGATAGAAACCTACGTTATTTCAAGAGTATTAATGAATACTTGTTGAGTTTCAAGATGATGTGTTTTAGTTCATGAAAGTCTGAAGTTACGTTTTAAACGTGATGGATTCACTCAATGTTCATTCTTAATTGTTCATGACACGTGCCTTAAAGTAATTAACGTAATTGTAGATGCATGCCGATAATTTCTTACTTGGTTTAGCTTCCATGTTCTACTAGTCTACATATGTTCTTATGAAAGTATGAAAGTGTCAGTTAACATGATTACCTGTATCGTATGAACGTGAGTATTATAGGTCAAGTATGATTTATATGATTATTGTCTTATTTCAAGGAAATATGATTTACATGTGAAGTATGTGTCTGCTTTATCTCCTGCAAATATGTGCCTGTAAGTGCAAAAATGTTTTCGAACCAAAACCGTTTTTTACGGGCTGGAGTAAAGTTACGAGTTTTCCACTCATTTTGGAATGTTTTCTGTCTTTTCTTGTTTCTCTATTTTTCTTCTGAACGAAGCTTAGGTTATGAACGAAGGATCTGGATGGATCCGGGAAAAACAAGTGCTAGGGATGGATTTCAAGAAATGAGAGGAAGCAAGTATTTGAGGTCTTAATTGTAATTATGAGATAATGAGCTTTTGTAAGAATATTATATTATTGGTGGGCCATAACCCACAGGTTTAAGGAAACGCTTCCGCAAATCTTGTGATTAGTTATAGTTAATGGTGATTAATTAAGGCACCCGTTATCGGGGCGTTACAGAGTGGTATCCGAGCTGAAACCTAGCTGGAGGTGCACGATGCACTACCTAGGTATGATCCATTTGGGAAATTAGATAGTTAAGTACATTTGAGGTTATAATGATCTATCAGAGCGGAAAGCTAGCCGAAAGTGTAAGTCTTGGAATGTACACCGCCTAGATGTGATCTATTGCGAAACTAGATACTTAAGTATTTTGAGAAGATTATAATCAGTTTGGGGATATTCGAGTAATTGAGGAGTTACAGTGATTGTTTGGGTGATTAGAAGTTAAGAAAGGAGAAACGGAATCATAAAAAGTGTATTGAAGTATGAGCGGTCAAGTATAGCCTTAGTATGACCTAAGTATTGAGTTTAATGATCCACCTCGTGTTTTTGTCTTAAGGTTTTGATAAAGTTTGATTTGGAAAATGACTTCCAAACGGGATCTCTCAGTATTAAGTAATCCTGTTAAGATTCATTGCCAACAAATTTGCCCATTTTGTTTTCGTTGCTCTATAATCCCGAGTTTTGAGTTGAAGCGGAGATACAATGGGATAATAGAGTCTGAAGTTTGCCCCTATTGTTTCCTTTGCTCCTCGATCTTAGAAGACGAGTTGAAGCAAAGTTAAAATAGATGATGCACTACCACAAAAAAGGCTTTTTATTGCGGTTATAACGCGTAATCTATTGCGGTTCTAAACCACAATAGATATATGGCGCAATAAAAAGCTGGAGACACTTTCTATGGCGGTTCAGAACCGCCATAGAAAGTACTATTTCTATTGCGGTTGTCAGACAACCGCAATCTTTTAACTGTTTAACTACAACCAAAAATTCAAAATTGCCGCCAAATACGATTTATTTAAGATGGCGGTTTAACACAACCGCCATAGAAAGTTGCGACACTTGAGAGGTTCATTGTCGTTCCATTTTTTTCTTTATCAAAGTATAATTTAAATGCTAAAAATTAAAACGGAGAAAAAAACAACTTGATGATCATAATATAAGTGTAAAGCTTGAATATTATTTGTCAACCAAATTGTTTACATCGGTTTCCTAAAAAACGTGAACTTTGTCCTGCTATAGCTTACAACATAAACTAAAATAATAAGTTGAACAAAATATCTAATAATCCATCTACATATATTTTTCTTGGAATGAACTAGTCAAATGATGATATATATCGCACCCACTCGTTTCTGACTTCATTAATTTGATCTTGACGGAAATATATTGCCTGAAAAGTATTGTAAAAAAATAGGTCAGCAAAAGTATCAGATTATTTATGAAATTCAAGTAGAAAATTCGAACACCTAGTATATCTACTACTACTCACATTTGTCGTTTTCTTGTCAAACCGGGTTCGTGTCATTAACCAACTATTATTCACTACAAGCGAATATGTCACCCAAACAATTAGAGCACCTAGTATTACTATTACGACCCACATTTTGCCTTTACCCTAGTGATGGCAGTTAGGCCAGGTCAGCCCAACCCACCCAGCCCAACCCGTCTCGTGGGCCGTGCGGGCCCAACCCATTTAAACCCGTATTCAACCCGGCCCAACCCGCTAAATATTGAAACCCGCACCGGGCTAAATTTTGTCAACCCAACCCAAAAAACCGCCCAGCCCACACGTTAACCCACCCAGCCCAACTCATGAATTCACCCAACCCACCCATTCAGCCCACCCACAAACCCACCCAGCCCACCCATGAGCCCACCCTAACCCACCTACCCAAACTCGCCCAACCCGCATGGACCGCCTAACCCGCCAATTTTGTTAAGTTAAAAGTTAACGAGTTAGTAACTGAACATAAATTACGACTATACGAAAATTAATCATTATTCATAATTATTACTATAACGAAAAATATTAAACCAAATATTTCATATTTTCCATCAACATATTTCACAATTACATCTTAATTGAATTATACAAACTTAAAAATGCAAATATAAATCATAAACACATAATTCGTATTCCATCAAACTTACTAACTCATTCAACCCACCCAACCCAATAACTAACCCACCTAGCCCGCCCAATCCATCAATCAGCCCAGCCCAGTCCACCAAGCCCACCCAACCCATTAACCAACCCACCCAACCCACCCGACCCACCCAACCCATTAACCAACCCAACCCGCTTCATAAGCCCACCCAGCCCGCCCTATTAACCGCTAAAAGCCCATCCAAACCCGCAGTGGGTCCACCCTCCAACCCAGCCCACCAACCCACCCAGCCCGCTAGTTTCCCAGGCCTGCACCGGTTAAAATTTGTCCAACCCAGCCCACTGCCAACCCGGCCCACCCAATTGCCACCACTACATTACCCTGTCACAAATTGTTACTATGAAACGGGAATTAGAAGTAAAAATCAAGTGGTACGGCGGAAAACTAAATAGAGAACCAAATGATGTCCACTTTGCAGGGACTGCTTTGTGCTCTTTGTTCCTATTAATGTGAGAGGCTAGAATATCCCATGGTTTGGACTGAACTTTCGATAAATCTACCCAACAACTAGAGCTATTCTCAAAATTTGTATCCTTGTAGATATATAAAGAACTTAAAAGTATTAAATTATTTAAAATGTCAAATGAATTTGCTAAATAAAGCATGTAGGGGAGAGTCATTTAGCGAACAACTTAAACCTAACACAAATCTTTCTAATGATGACAATCCTGCAATGAACAGATATACAATGGAATTGGAGAGGATCATAATGGAATGCAAGCCCTTATGCACTTATTCAAAGAATCGAGAACAACTAAAGAACTATATCTCTTTCAAAGCCCCTCTGTTTTTGGGCCCCTGTAAGGTTGCCTATATCGCGCTTGCCCAGAACCACCCCCTACTCTCTTAAGCTTTTAGTTATCATTTAATTTTTGTATTTCAGTTTATTCAATCTATAACACCGATTTCATCTCCTAATCACCTTCATCAGATTATCAAAGTTCATTACGGTAGGGTGTATTACGCTAGAAGAAGAAAAACTGAAGTATCTCACCATACGCAAGAATGAAGAATATATTTGACCCTTTGAATCAAGAAGCAAAGATCTCATACTCTTTGAGTTAGCACCACAATTTATTTAGAGCCATTCAAAGGAGAAAATAATAGCCTTGACTAAATCGCTCCCTAGGTGTGCCCCAGAAAATCTATAAGATTGTGTTCATCTTCTACATTACTTATTTAGTAGTATTACATTTGGGTTTTAGACCACCTCTTAGTTTTTCTTGGCAATTAATTTGTTTGACAATGAGGAAAGACAACGATAAGAAACCTGATCATTGTGTTTCTCGTCCAAATCTGGTGGAGCTGAGTTGGTTCGTGCTCGCACCTACATGAAATATAAAACACATATGACACTGGAGGTACGAGATACATTGGTCTTCAGTTCTAAAAGTAGAATAAAGTATATGAAAATCGTTGCAGTTTCAAAAAGCAGTGAGATACCTGCATCCCAATCACAACGCCAGGATTGATGGATCCAAATTCCAAACTGAAGGGGAAGTCCCTCACCCATCTCTCCTGACAAAGGAGCATAAGAAGATTCCAAAATAAAATAGCTAAAAGGTATACTTTCTTAGAAATAACCCTTTTACAACAAAAAGAAAAATCAGATTATCAAACTGCCTGACAAACTGAAGCTTCCATAGTCATTTGGCACAATTAGAAGGAATAAGAGGGTACCTTTTGGAGGAGTTGAAGGAGCAGTGGAGTTTGAAGTCACGGAGGACGATTGAGAAGACAGAGCTTTTAAGGTCAAATGGAATTCATCCTTGTACTCGGATCATTTCCGTTTCATCGATAGAAATTTGCTTACACAACTCAATAGGTCAAAATTCATTACAAACTCAGATTAATCAGCCAATGCATAACCCACTAGAACTATATCCTGATGACAATCCTGTAATGAGACTAGCAGAAGATTAATACAACAATTCCAAAACAATTAGAATGCAGAAAGTATGAATGATCATATCTTTTATTATATCAACACTACTGAAGAAAATAAAACAAAACACAACAGCCTCTATAGTCTAATGTAGCTATACAAACCCAGAACTTAGCACATGTCAAAATGAGTAACCCTAAAAGTTCATTCGGCATTTAAAACTAAGACATTAATGGAAAGCCATATTCCAGTTAATGTACATGTAGCTAAACTGCGGTATTTAAAAATAAGACATGAGAATATCGTACCTAAACAAATCAAGAACTAAAAGGAACTAAGCATCACTTAAAAACAAAGATATAGTCTTACCCAGAAAGAAAGTTCAATCATTTTGCCAATTCCACAACATAAAATACAATATTAAACCTCAAATACACATACAAGAACATCAGCAACATGATAAGCCATTGAAATCAGATATCAGAGAAAACCAGAAAATAAAAATAAAAAGAGAGACAGAAACGTTTGTAAAGTAAGTGGAATGGAGAAGATACCCCATGATGAACGAAAATGGAGGTCTTCGAGTTACGCAGTTAGAGGGTGGTCTCTCCGAGCGTCAAAGAACAGCGCAGCCAAAACCCTTCTTTGAGCCAATCGCTGCAGCTTAGTAACCTCTTCAAGTAATCGCCCTTTAATGCGGCGAATCTCAGCATTCAATGCTACAAATGATGCCCTATAAGCCTCATTTGCAGCCAATTCTGCTTTCTGCAGTTGTTTTTGCACCATTGATTCAATTTAAAGAAAAACCCTAACTCAAAGGAGCAGTAAAACTAACATGGGAAGAGGAGAAGAGAAAGAGAGAGAGACCTGAAGAGCGGATTCAATATAGATTCATCGACGAGCACAATTTTCAAGCAAATCATAGCGTCGGAGCAAATTGTAGAGAAGGAATGATGGAATCAGGGTTTAAAAGAGGAAAAAGCACAATAGCATTGAAAAGGAAAGGATGATAAATTAAAATTAAAGTGGTAGAATTGAACAGGGTTTTGTATGGCTTCTGTTCTCTCTCCCGTGTTTTCCCTCTTTCAGAGAGCGGAAGATTTTGGGGAAAAACTATTTTTAAGAAAATTTAAAAAGTGTTTAAAACAATTCAAATTATGGGTATCAAAATCATTGTAATTTTGCTTACTTTACATTGCGGTTTTAAAAAAACCGCAATAAAAGATATGCAACATCTTAAAAACGACTAACAAATGCGGTTGTTGAAACAACCGCAATAAATTAAGCGTCGAATAAAGAATTTTTTGTGGTAGTGATGGTAGAATGAAAGCTCAATTTTCTTCGTTGTTTTCTTTGCTCCTTAATTTCGGAAGAAGAGTTAAATCGAGTTACAAAAGTTGTTGGCAGATTGGAAGCTGAATGTTTAATGGAAAATCATGAAATTGAGAGTTCTTGGTTTTGTTTTATTGCATTTTGTTTTGGTCCAAGGAACATATTAAACTTAGTACTACTAAACTCAAGTTTCGAGGACGAAACTTTTTCGAAACTTTTTCTAAGAGAGTAAGGATGTAATACCCTGATTTTTAATCTTATTTTATTATTAGATAATTAACATTATTAAATTAAATATGAGCTTGTTACTTTAAAAATAAATATTAAGATTTCTTATTAAAATATATATTGATGAAATTTTAAAGTTATTTCAATGATATAGTTTATTAATATTATTTAAGGAGTTTAAATTGCCTTTTATTAACTTATGGGTATTTAGCAACCTTAGAGCCATTTCACTTGTTAGAGCCCCAAACCATAATTTAAAGCCCAATTCAAAATTCCAAACCAACCCAAACCATTTAACCCAAAAAAAAAAAAAAATCAGAAAAGGAAAAAGTAAAAGAAAATAAAAGAAAAACCCATCTTCTTCCACCTCCTGCTTCTTTCCTTCAACACCATTGGAGCAAAAACAAGGCAACGGATAAGCTCAATAGGAGTTTGCAACTAGATAAGAATGAAACTCAAATTGTCAGATAACTATAACCCAAACTCAGACAGATCAAATTGAAAGAAACATCATCCTCATCCTCACCTCTTGATGTTTATCCATTAGAGGTAGAGTTCAAATTGTACTTGAACAACTCCAACTCACTATAAATAGGAACAATATCAACCCAATGTCCATAAGAAAATCCTAAGCTTTCTTCCACCTTCTTCTTCAACCAATTTCTGCCATTAAAGGCCTTAGTTAAAGCTTTCCCGACTCCCAACTCGCCGAAAAACACCACCCACAATCTTCCCAGAATTTCACCACCACTACCGTCCACCTTTATTCACCTTCAACCACCAACACACCTCCTCCCCTGCTCTCATCCTCTGCCCCCCATTCGCTGCTGCTTGCGGCTGTACCGCATCCCCCATCGCGGACAGAATACCGCTGCCAAAGCCCGACCACTGACCTTCCCTTCTTGCTCGCCGGCAGTGCAGGCGCCAGCCCAGACCACCGTAGCCGCCCTTTGTTCCACCTTCTTCCTCCTTTCATTGATGTGTTAAAAGAACCAGGAAACTGGTTCCTTAAGGAACCAGTCAATGAAGTATTATGAAGCCAAAAGTCATGGTTGACTTGTAAAGGTATTGAACCTATTTGCACTCTTAATTTATCAAAGCCCAATTAGTGTTCTAAATTATTTTAGAAAATCAGTTATGAAATTATTGTTATTTATTTAGCTAATGATTTTAATACCATTTTAAATATATATTTCTAAGGATAATGAGGTATTAAGTAAAGATTTTCGAAAAAAATGTCATTAAGAAATAGTCGTGATTAGTTGAGTGGATTCTAATTAATATTTTATTGATGTTTATGGAGCGATAAATGGAATGTGGGAATTTGAAAGGTGTATGGATGACGTTCTTGGAGTTATGACGGTATTATGGATTGAGCGGTTAAGGTAACCTTTATGTCCAGCATCAAACTATGTGCCCGTATGTGAAAATGTAAATTTATAATGTGATTATATGAACCTCCATATAACAAATTACGAAATTTATGTTATATAAAATATATTAATGATAATACGTAGAGTTTATTGAATATATTATATTATGTAATTCATGATGCGTGTAAATTATGAAATCAATGTTGTTGTATTTGAGCTAATTATTAGGATGATATGATAAGTTATTATTTTATTATATGAAATCATGATATTTATTAAAAGGGCATGATATATATGTTGTTATGAATTCATGCAATTTAAATAAGAGAAGGTATTGGGTCAGACGCGTCTGACCATAATATTTGGTCGGACGACTTTCAGTTAGTTTCATTTTTGTTTCAGTTGGTGCTAATTTTTGTTCAGTTGGTGTCAATTTTTGTTCAGTTGGTTTCAAATTTTTTCATGTGATCTTTTTCATTTTAGTTAGATGTTTTTTAAATTCAGTTACTTATTTCATTTACGTGTTTTAGTCTAACTGAAAACAAAACTCAAGTAAATGAAATAAAATAAGTTCTAAATGAAAGCAAGTTAGTTTTCAGTTACTTATATTATACTTTCAGTTAGTTTTATTATTCTTTCATTTAATAACTAAATAAAAATAAAAAAATAAAAAAACTAACCTTTGCTTTCCTTCTTCTTCATTCCAAATCAATGGCATCTTGCTCCTACCCACCACAAACACTAGACCGTGAAGGAGCAGCGGCGCCACCTTTGCAAGTGAACCTGCCACAGCTTTGGTGAAGATCACTCACAGTATCTTCAATGTCAATGATGGGGTGAACGGTAACAAATCTCACAAAAAAAAGTTGGTCAGTACGATTGCGTCTTTTCAACAATTCATTCCTCATGATTTTGATGCCAGTGACCATGGAACTTCAAGCTTTCCCGTCTCCGCTGTGCATAGAATTGCGATACTGGATATTGGGATTTTTAACACGGACAGGCATGGTGCGACTTCGTCCGACGAAACCTATTGGGTCAGACGGTCTGACCCAATAGTTTCACTTTAAATAATTATTATATGCAATGGATAGTGGTTTATGTATGTTCATGTTATATATCATTCGAGTAAAATCATGTTTAAAATAAGTTAAAGTAATTTAAAGTATGATCGATCCATGATTCATGCTTATGTAAGTAAAGTATATTTGAATTATTATTTATAACGTGAATAAGTGAATAATGTATGAAATTATGATTTTACGTGACGAGTATGACTTATACTGCTTTATCCATGTTTATATAAAACTAGAGGTTAATGTGAGTTATTTACCTAATTATTGTTCACATAATTATTTAATGTTTAAGTAAAGAATGTCGGTTCTGAGTTATGTGAATTCATGAATATATATAATGAATACTTTTATTACAAGACTCAAGACTCATAACTCATGTGTATTAAATGAAGTATGTTATTCATGCTGTTATCCATGAGTTACATGCTTATATGATTTATGAATATGTATGTTTAGTATTTCCTTGATAGACTTATGACCTATGATTTCTACCTCTGTGACTTATTATAAGTAATCTTAAGTCCAGATCCATGTCCAATGGGATATATGAGGTGTTGTTGTCCATTTACAGTTATTATGAAATATGTGAGCTTCTGTAAAGCCAGTGTCTGGGAACATATTAAAAAAATTTTGAATATTATAAGCGAAATAATATTACAGAATCTTAATAAGTGTCATATGATTATGTGAATGGATTAAGTATGTTGCTTTATGAATCATGGGATGGCGTTATACTTTATGAATGACGGAACTATGAATGCTTCATAATCCGATGTTACCATGAATGATGAATACTGTTTACGATATGATTTTACTACCTATACAAAGGTAGAACTAAATGAATGATTGAAGTATACTGAATATCACTAATGGATATTAAAAGTTATGAAACATGATAAGTTTAAGTGAAAGAACTGGTTTGTTAGCTGTATATATCGTGACTGATGGTCGTGCACGTACCGAGCTGTTTATTGTTACTGGGGCACTGGCCCGCTACTGTTATTACTGGGGCACTGGCCCGCTACTGTTATTACTGATGAGCACTGGCTCTTTTACTGGGGCACTGGCCCATTGTGGGAGACGTCCCACCAGCTGAAATAATGTCCAACAACCAGTATAAAACTGATAAAAAGGATTGATGGATTATATTAATACTAAGACGATACTGAGCTTTATAAATGTTTGAAATGTGCTCTCGCCTGTTTTATTGATGAATGAGTTCAAATGAATTTAGATTATTAAAGATAGAAACCTACGTTATTTCAAGAGTATTAATGAAAACTTGTTGAGTTTCAAGATGATGTGTTTTAGTTCATGAAAGTCTGAAGTTACGTTTTAAACGTGATGGATTCACTCAATGTTCATTCTTAATTGTTCATGACACGTGACTTAAAGTAATTAACGTAATTGTAGATGCATGCCGATAATTTCTTACATGGTTTAGCTTCCATGTTCTACTAGTCTACATATGTTCTTATGAAAGTATGAAAGTGTCCGTTAACATGATTACCTGTATCGTATGAACGTGAGTATTATAGGTCAAGTATGATTTATATGGTTATTGTATTATTTCAAGGAAATATGATTTACATGTGAAGTATGTGTCTGCTTTATCTCCTGCAAATATGTGCCTGTAAGTGCAAAAATGTTTTCGAACCAAAACCGTTTTTTACGGGCTGGAGTAAAGTTACGAGTTTTCCACTCATTTTGGAATGTTTTCTGTCTTTTCTTGTTTCCCTATTTTTCTTATGAACGAAGCTTAGGTTATGAACGAAGGATCTGGATGGATCGGGGAAAAACAAGTGCTAGGGATGGATTTCAAGAAATGAGAGGAAGCAAGTATTTAAGGTCTTAATTGTAATTATGAGATAATGAGCTTTTGTAAGAATATTATATTATTGGTGGGCCATAACCCACATGTTTAAGGAAACGCTTCCGCAAATCTTGTGATTAGTTATAGTTAATGGTGATTAAATAAGGCCCCCGTTATCGGGGCGTTACAGAGTGGTATCAGAGCTGAAACCTAGCTGGAGGTGCACGATGCACTACCTAGGTATGATCCATTTGGGAAATTAGATAGTTAAGTACATTTGAGGTTATAATGATCTATCAGAGCGGAAAGCTAGCCGAAAGTGTAAGTCTTAGAATGTACACCGCCTAGATGTGATCTATTGCGAAACTAGATACTTAAGTATTTTGAGAAGATTATAATCAGTTTGGGGATATTCGAGTAATTGAGGAGTTACAGTGATTGTTTGGGTGATTAGAAGTTAAGAAAGGAGAAACGGAATCATAAAAAGTGTATTGAAGTATGAGCGGTCAAGTATAGCCTTAGTATGACCTAAGTATTGAGTTTAATGATCCACCTCGTGTTTTTGTCTTAAGGTTTTGATAAAGTTTGATTTGGAAAATGACTTCCAAACGGGATCTCTCAGTATTAAGTAATCCCGTTAAGATTCATTGCCAACAAATTTGCCCATTTTGTTTTCGTT
The DNA here is from genome assembly GCA_947645195.1 of Patellifolia procumbens. Classification (NCBI taxonomy): domain Eukaryota; kingdom Viridiplantae; phylum Streptophyta; class Magnoliopsida; order Caryophyllales; family Amaranthaceae; genus Patellifolia; species Patellifolia procumbens. The sequence goes on from CANSGD010001541.1 coordinate 3,368,394, forward strand.
GCTCTATAATCCCGAGTTTTGAGTTGAAGCGGAGATACAATGGGATAATAGAGTCTGAAGTTTGCCCCTATTGTTTCCTTTGCTCCTCGATCTTAGAAGACGAGTTGAAGCAAAGTTAAAATAGATGATGGTAGAATGAAAGCTCAATTTTCTTCGTTGTTTTCTTTGCTCCTTAATTTTGGAAGAAGAGTTAAATCGAGTTACAAAAGTTGTTGGCAGATTGGAGGATGAATGTTTAATGGAAAATCATGAAATTGAAAGTTCTTGGTTTTGTTTTATTGCATTTTGTTTTGGTCCAAGGAACATATTAAACTTAGTACTACTAAACTCAAGTTTCGAGGACGAAACTTTTTCTAAGAGGGTAAGGATCTAATACCCTGATTTTTAATCTTATTTTATTATTAGATAATTAACATTATTAACTTAAATATGAGCTTGTTACTTTAAAAATAAATAGTAAGATTTCTTATTAAAATATATATTGATGAAATTTTAAAGTTATTTCAATGATATAGTTTATTAATATTATTTAAGGAGTTTAAATTGCCTTTTATTAACTTATGGGTATTTAGAACCCTTAGAGCCATTTCACTTGTTAGAGCCCCAAACCATAATTTAAAGCCCAATTCAAAATTCCCAACCAACCCAAAAACCATTTAACTCAAAAACAAAAACAAAAAAAAATCAGAAAAGGAAAAAGTAAAAGAAAATAAAAGAAAAACCCATCTTCTTCCACCTCCTGCTTCTTTCTTTCAACACCATTGGAGCAAAAACAAGGCAACGGATAAGCTCAATAGGAGTTTGCAACTAGATAAGAATGAAACTCAAATTGTCAGATAACTATAACCCAAACTAAATCAAATTGAAAGAAACATCATCCTCATCCTCACCTCTTGATGTTTATCCATTAGAGGTAGAGTTCAAATTGTACTTGAACAACTCCAACTCACTATAAATAGGAACAATATAAACCCAATGTCCATAAGAAAATGCTAAGCTTTATTCCACCTTCTTCTTCAACCAATTTCGGCCATTAAAGGCCTTAGTTAAAGCTTTCCCGACTCCCAACTCGCCGGAAAACACCACCCACAATCTTCCCAGAATTTCACCACCACTACCGTCCACCTTTATTCACCTTCAACCACCAACACACCCCCTCCCCTGCTCTCATCCTCTACCCCCCATTCGCTGCTGCTTGCGGCTGTACCGCATCCCCCATCGCCGACAGAATACCGCTGCCAAAGCCCGACCACTGACCTTCCCTTCTTGCTCGCCGGCAGTGCAGGCGCCAGCCCAGACCACCGTAGCCGCCCTTTGTTCCACCTTCTTCCTCCTTTCATTGATGCGTTAAAAGAACCAGGAAACTGGTTCCTTAAGGAACCAGTCAATGAAGTATTGTGAAGCCAAAAGTCAAGGTTGACTTGTAAAGGTATTGAACCCATTTGCACTCTTAATTTATCAAAGCCCAATTAGTGTTCTAAATTATTTTATAAAATCAGTTATGAAATTATTGTTATTTATTTAGCTAATGATTTTAATACCATTTTAAATATATATTTTTAAGGATAATGAGGTTTTAAGTAAAGATTTCCGAAAAAAGGGTCATTAAGAAATAGTCGTGATTAGTTGAGTGGATTCTAATTAATATTTTATTGATGTTTATGGATTGATAAATGGAATGTGGGAATTTAAAAGGTGTATGGATGACGTTCTTGGAGTTATGACGGTATTATGGCTTGAGCGGTTAAGCTAACCTTTATGTCCAGCATTAAACTATGTGCCCGTATGTGAAAATGTAAATTTATAATGTGATTATATGAACCTCCATATAACGAATTACGAAATTTATGTTATATAAAATATATTAATGATAATACGTAGAGTTTATTGAATATATTATATTATGTAATTCATGATGCGTGTAAATTATGAAATCAATGTTGTTGTATTTGAGCTAATTATTAGGATGATATGATAAGTTATTATTTTATTATATGAAATCATGATATTTATTAAAAGGGCATGATATATATGTTGTTATGAATTCATGCAATTTAAATAATTATTATATGCAATGGATAGTGGTTTATGTATGTTCATGTTATATGTCATTCGAGTAAAATCATGTTTAAAATAAGTTAAAGTAATTTAAAGTATGATCGATCCATGATTCATGCTTACGTAAGTAAAGTATATTTGAATTATTATTTATAACGTGAATAAGTGAATAATGTATGAAATTATGATTTTACGTGACGAGTATGACTTATACTGCTTTATCCATGTTTATATAAAACTCGAGGTTAATGTGAGTTATTTACCTAATTATTGTTCACATAATTATTTAATGTTTAAGTAAAGAATGTCGGTTCTGAGTTATGTGAATTCATGAATATATATAATGAATACTTTTATTACATGACTCAAGACTCATAACTCATGTGTATTAAATGAAGTATGTTATTCATGCTGTTATCCATGAGTTACATGCTTATATGATTTATGAATACGTATGTTTAGTATTTCCTTGATAGACTTATGACCTATGATTTCTACCTCTGTGACTTATTATAAGTAATCTTAAGTCCAGATCCATTTCCAATGGGATATATGAGGTGTTGTTGTCCATTTACAGTTATTATGAAATATGTGAGCTTCTGTAAAGCCAGTGTCTGGGAACATGTTAAAAAAGTTTTGAATATTATAAGCGAAATAATATTACAGAATCTTAATAAGTGTCATATGATTATGTGAATGGATTAAGTATGTTGCTTTATGAATCATGGGATGGCGTTATACTTTATGAATGACGGAACTATGAATGCTTCATAATCCGATGTTACCATGAATGATGAATACTGTTTACGATATGATTTTACTACCTATACAAAGGTAGAACTAAATGAATGATTGAAGTATACTGAATATCACTAATGGATATTAAAAGTTATGAAACATGATAAGTCTAAGTGAAAGAACTGGTTTGTTAGCTGTATATATCGTGACTGATGGTCGTGCACGTACCGAGCTGTTTATTGTTACTGGGGCACTGGCCCGCTACTGTTATTACTGGGGCACTGGCCCGCTACTGTTATTACTGATGAGCACTGGCTCTTTTACTGGGGCACTGGCCCATTGTGGGAGACGTCCCACCAGCTGAAATACTGTCCAACAACCAGTATAAAACTGATAAAAAGGATTAATGGATTATATTAATACTAAGACGATACTGAGCTTTATAAATGTTTGAAATGTGCTCTAGCCTGTTTTATTGATGAATGAGTTCAAATGAATTTAGATTATTAAAGATAGAAACCTACGTTATTTCAAGAGTATTAATGAAAACTTGTTGAGTTTCAAGATGATGTGTTTTAGTTCATGAAAGTCTGAAGTTACGTTTTAAACGTGATGGATTCACTCAATGTTCATTCTTAATTGTTCATGACACGTGACTTACAGTAATTAACGTAATTGTAGATGCATGCCGATAATTTCTTACATGGTTTAGCTTCCATGTTCTACTAGTCTACATATGTTCTTATGAAAGTATGAAAGTGTCCGTTAACATGATTACCTGTATCGTATGAACGTGAGTATTATAGGTCAAGTATGATTTATATAATTATTGTATTATTTCAAGGAAATATGATTTACATGTGAAGTATTTGTCTGCTTTATCTCCTGCAAATATGTGCCTGTAAGTGCAAAAATGTTTTCGAACCAAAACCGTTTTTTACGGGCTGGAGTAAAGTTACGAGTTTTCCACTCATTTTGGAATGTTTTCTGTCTTTTCTTGTTTCCCTATTTTTCTTATGAACGAAGCTTAGGTTATGAACGAAGGATCTGGATGGATCGGGGAAAAACAAGTGCTAGGGATGGATTTCAAGAAATGAGAGGAAGCAAGTATTTAAGGTCTTAATTGTAATTATGAGATAATGAGCTTTTGTAAGAATATTATATTATTGGTGGGCCATAACCCACATGTTTAAGGAAACGCTTCCGCAAATCTTGTGATTAGTTATAGTTAATGGTGATTAAATAAGGCCCCCGTTATCGGGGCGTTACAGAGTGGTATCAGAGCTGAAACCTAGCTGGAGGTGCACGATGCACTACCTAGGTATGATCCATTTGGGAAATTAGATAGTTAAGTACATTTGAGGTTATAATGATCTATCAGAGCGGAAAGCTAGCCGAAAGTGTAAGTCTTGGAATGTACACCGCCTAGATGTGATCTATTGGGAAACTAGATACTTAAGTATTTTGAGAAGATTATAATCACTTTGGGGATATTCGAGTAATTGAGGAGTTATAATGATTGTTTGGGTGATTAGAAGTTAAGAAAGGAGAAACGGAATCATAAAAAGTGTATTGAAGTATGAGCGGTCAACTATAGCCTTAGTATGACCTAAGTATTGAGTTTAATGATCCACCTCGTGTTTTTGTCTTAAGGTTTTGATAAAGTTTGATTTGGAAAATGACTTTCAAACGGGATCTCTCAGTATTAAGTAATCCTGTTAAGATTCATTGCCAACAAATTTGCCCATTTTGTTTTCGTTGCTCTATAATCCCGAGTTTTGAGTTGAAGCGGAGATACAATGGGATAATAGAGTCTGAAGTTTGCCCCTATTGTTTCCTTTGCTCCTCGATCTTAGAAGACGAGTTGAAGCAAAGTTAAAATAGATGATGGTAGAATGAAAGCTCAATTTTCTTCGTTGTTTTCTTTGCTCCTTAATTTTGGAAGAAGAGTTAAATCGAGTTACAAAAGTTGTTGGCAGATTGGAGGATGAATGTTTAATGGAAAATCATGAAATTGAGAGTTCTTGGTTTTGTTTTATTGCATTTTGTTTTGGTCCAAGGAACATATTAAACTTAGTACTACTAAACTCAAGTTTCGAGGACGAAACTTTTTCTAAGAGGGTAAGGATCTAATACCCTGATTTTTAATCTTATTTTATTATTAGATAATTAACATTATTAACTTAAATATGAGCTTGTTACTTTAAAAATAAATAGTAAGATTTCTTATTAAAATATATATTGATGAAATTTTAAAGTTATTTCAATGATATAGTTTATTAATATTATTTAAGGAGTTTAAATTGCCTTTTATTAACTTATGGGTATTTAGAACCCTTAGAGCCATTTCACTTGTTAGAGCCCCAAACCATAATTTAAAGCCCAATTCAAAATTCCCAACCAACCCAAAAACCATTTAACCCAAAAACAAAAACAAAAAAAAATCAGAAAAGGAAAAAGTAAAAGAAAATAAAAGAAAAACCCATCTTCTTCCACCTCCTGCTTCTTTCTTTCAACACCATTGGAGCAAAAACAAGGCAAATAAGCTCAATAGGAGTTTGCAACTAGATAAGAATGAAACTCAAATTGTCAGATAACTATAACCCAAACTAAATCAAATTGAAAGAAACATCATCCTTATCCTCACCTCTTGATGTTTATCCATTAGAGGTAGAGTTCAAATTGTACTTGAACAACTCCAACTCACTATAAATAGGAACAATATAAACCCAATGTCCATAAGAAAATGCTAAGCTTTATTCCACCTTCTTCTTCAACCAATTTCGGCCATTAAAGGCCTTAGTTAAAGCTTTCCCGACTCCCAACTCGCCGGAAAACACCACCCACAATCTTCCCAGAATTTCACCACCACTACCGTCCACCTTTATTCACCTTCAACCACCAACACACCCCCTCCCCTGCTCTCATCCTCTACCTTCCATTCGTTGCTGCTTGCGGCTGTACCGCATCCCCCATCGCCGACAGAATACCGCTGCCAAAGCCCGACCACTGACCTTCCCTTCTTGCTCGCCGGCAGTGCAGGCGCCAGCCCAGACCACCGTAGCCGCCCTTTGTTCCACCTTCTTCCTCCTTTCATTGATGCGTTAAAAGAACCAGGAAACTGGTTCCTTAAGGAACCAGTCAATGAAGTATTGTGAAGCCAAAAGTCAAGGTTGACTTGTAAAGGTATTGAACCCATTTGCACTCTTAATTTATCAAAGCCCAATTAGTGTTCTAAATTATTTTATAAAATCAGTTATGAAATTATTGTTATTTATTTAGCTAATGAATTTAATACCATTTTAAATATATATTTTTAAGGATAATGAGGTTTTAAGTAAAGATTTCCGAAAAAAGGGTCATTAAGAAATAGTCGTGATTAGTTGAGTGGATTCTAATTAATATTTTATTGATGTTTATGGATTGATAAATGGAATGTGGGAATTTGAAAGGTGTATGGATGACGTTCTTGGAGTTATGACGGTATTGTGGCTTGAGCGGTTAAGCTAACCTTTATGTCCAGCATTAAACTATGTGCCCGTATGTGAAAATGTAAATTTATAATGTGATTATATGAACCTCCATATAACGAATTACGAAATTTATGATATATAAAATATATTAATGATAATACGTAGAGTTTATTGAATATATTATACTATGTAATTCATGATGCGTGTAAATTATGAAATCAATGTTGTTGTATTTGAGCTAATTATTAGGATGATATGATAAGTTATTATTTTATTATATGAAATCATGATATTTATTAAAAGGGCATGATATATATGTTGTTATGAATTCATGCAATTTAAATAATTATTATATGCAATGGATAGTGGTTTATGTATGTTCATGTTATATGTCATTCGAGTAAAATCATGTTTAAAATAAGTTAAAGTAATTTAAAGTATGATCGATCCATGATTCATGCTTACGTAAGTAAAGTATATTTGAATTATTATTTATAACGTGAATAAGTGAATAATGTATGAAATTATGATTTTACGTGACGAGTATGACTTATACTGCTTTATCCATGTTTATATAAAACTCGAGGTTAATGTGAGTTATTTACCTAATTATTGTTCACATAATTATTTAATGTTTAAGTAAAGAATGTCGGTTCTGAGTTATGTGAATTCATGAATATATATAATGAATACTTTTATTACATGACTCAAGACTCATAACTCATGTGTATTAAATGAAGTATGTTATTCATGCTGTTATCCATGAGTTACATGCTTATATGATTTATGAATACGTATGTTTAGTATTTCCTTGATAGACTTATGACCTATGATTTCTACCTCTGTGACTTATTATAAGTAATCTTAAGTCCAGATCCATGTCCAATGGGATATATGAGGTGTTGTTGTCCATTTACAGTTATTATGAAATATGTGAGCTTCTGTAAAGCCAGTGTCTGGGAACATGTTAAAAAAGTTTTGAATATTATAAGCGAAATAATATTACAGAATCTTAATAAGTGTCATATGATTATGTGAATGGATTAAGTATGTTGCTTTATGAATCATGGGATGGCGTTATACTTTATGAATGACGGAACTATGAATGCTTCATAATCCGATGTTACCATGAATGATGAATATTGTTTACGATATGATTTTACTACCTATACAAAGGTAGAACTAAATGAATGATTGAAGTATACTGAATATCACTAATGGATATTAAAAGTTATGAAACATGATAAGTTTAAGTGAAAGAACTGGTTTGTTAGCTGTATATATCGTGACTGATGGTCGTGCACGTACCGAACTGTTTATTGTTACTGGGGCACTGGCCCGCTACTGTTATTACTGGGGCACTGGCCCGCTACTGTTATTACTGATGAGCACTGGCTCTTTTACTGGGGCACTGGCCCATTGTGGGAGACGTCCCACCAGCTGAAATACTGTCCAACAACCAGTATAAAACTGATAAAAAGGATTGATGGATTATATTAATACTAAGACGATACTGAGCTTTATAAATGTTTGAAATGTGCTCTCGCCTGTTTTATTGATGAATGAGTTCAAATGAATTTAGATTATTAAAGATAGAAACCTACGTTATTTCAAGAGTATTAATGAAAACTTGTTGAGTTTCAAGATGATGTGTTTTAGTTCATGAAAGTCTGAAGTTACGTTTTAAACGTGATGGATTCACTCAATGTTCATTCTTAATTGTTCATGACACGTGCCTTAAAGTAATTAACGTAATTGTAGATGCATGCCGATAATTTCTTACATGGTTTAGCTTCCATGTTCTACTAGTCTACATATGTTCTTATGAAAGTATGAAAGTGTCCGTTAACATGATTACCTGTATCGTATGAACGTGAGTATTATAGGTTAAGTATGATTTGTATGATTATTGTCTTATTTCAAGGAAATATGATTTACATGTGAAGTATGTGTCCGCTTTATCTCCTGCAAATATGTGCCTGTAAGTGCAAAAATGTTTTCGAACCAAAACCGTTTTTTACGGGCTGGAGTAAAGTTACGAGTTTTCCACTCATTTTGGAATGTTTTCTGTCTTTTCTTGTTTCTCTATTTTTCTTCTGAACGAAGCTTAGGTTATGAACGAAGGATCGGGATGGATCCGGGAAAAACAAGTGCTTGGGATGGATTTCAAGAAATGAGAGGAAGCAAGTATTTAAGGTCTTAGTTGTAATTATGAGATAATGAGCTTTTGTAAGAATATTATATTATTGGTGGGCCATAACCCACAGGTTTAAGGAAACGCTTCCGCAAATCGTGTGATTAGTTATAGTTAATGGTGATTAATTAAGGCACCCGTTATCGGGGCGTTACAGCTAGGGATTCCCCTTCCTAGCTGGGTAGCAGTTATGGACTACCCGTCTTAACGCGGGTGCATCTTCACGCCTCGCTTTCGTAATTAAATTTCAAGATATTTAATGATTCTTATATAATTCCTCATTACTTAGAACCCTTATCACCTCTCGTTTGAATTATCCTTACTTCAATAGTTTGCAAAATTAGGGTTTTTAACACTTGAAACTATTCTTTGTCACACTTACTTTAACTGAACATAATTATTTATGTTTTAGGGAATTAAATAACACTTAGGTATATATTTTTCATACAGAGATCACTTGCTGCCAATCACTATACAACTCCATATACTTAACATATTCCATTTAAAAGGTTAAACATGAAAATTTAGTGTTTAAGCATAGTTTAGGATAAGTGAAACCTCTCAAACCATACCCTGCTAAATTCATGTTATATATTCAAATACACATAATAATAACGACATCAAAAGTAATTTCATGTCATAAACATGCTTTATTGGAGAAAGAAACAATCACATTCACTTAGGCTGGTTAATGCAACTTAAACTCCTTAGTTTAAAAGATTTATTCCTCCTTCGTCTTCCTCTGAGTATGTAAAGCAGACCATGCACCGTACACCCGGGTGCACCGTGCGCATGGTGCACCCGGTGGCATATTCGTAATTTTTGCGAACTTCAGCAGAAAAGATCTAATACTATTTCCGCCCAGCTTTCTACAATAAAGAAGGTGTAGCACATTGGTTGAACTAGCATTCCATCTTAGTGAATGTTCAGGAGGTCGCGTGTTCGAGCCCCCTTGAACTCATTTTTATTTTTTATTTTTATAACATCCTATTCCTCTTTTTTATTCCCCTACTTTATTAAGTACCTCTTTTTTATTTATCTTTCCCCCTAATTTTCTTGCTTAGGGAATTCCTAATTTGAAAAATTGCTCATTTCAAAACCATTAAAAAAATGCACATTATTTTGTTTTGTCGTCTTCCGTCATTATTTTTCTTGTTCACGCAGTTGCTCATCCGAAACAAAAATTTCTCATTCAAGATGGAATTGATTATTTTAAAAAGATGAACGCTTGTTTCATGAAGTGAAAAATAAGGGCTTAGATGAAAAAATATGAGTTTAGAATAAAAAAATACCAGAACCTATAACAGTCGCTCATTTCTTAAATAAGTAGATTTATTCTAACTCACTCAAGATCAGATTGTAGATTTAACATCCTGTGCAAATGAAGATTGCTCATTTGATTAAATGAGTAAAATAAAACAGCTCATTTTGTGAATGAGCATATTTATTTTAGCTCACTCAAGATTAGAATGTTAACTGATCTTCTTGTGCAAAAAGATTGCTCATTTCATCAAATGACTAAAATAAAACATCTCATTTGGTAAATGAGCAGATTTATTTCACCTCACTCAAGATGAGATTACTAATCTTCTTGTGAAAAAAGATTACTCATTTGATCAAATGAGCAATTTTTTTTTACTCATTTGATCAAATGAGTAAATAAAACTGCTCATTTTGTGAATGAACAGGTTTATTTTAGCTCACTCAAGATTAGAATGTTAACTGATCTTCTTGTGCAAAAAAGATTGTTCATTTCATCAAATGAGTAAAATAGAACATCTCATTAGGTAAATGAGCAGATTTATTTTACCTCACTCAAGATGAGATTACTGATCTTCCTGTGAAAAAGATTGCTCATTTGATCAAATGAGCAGTTTTATTTACTCATTTGATCAAATGAGCAATTTTATTTTACTCATTTGATCAAATGAGTAAATAAAACTTCATTTTCTTATTTTTTATGACTCTTTTTATTTTTATTTCAAAACATTAGAAATAGATATTTGCTCATTTAAAATACATCGCTCATTCGAACTATGTATAATGTATTGCTCTAACTAGTCATATATTGGAAGCTTAAAAATTAAAGTGAATTTAAAATAACTATATATTTTACCCGTAAAATTAAATATTTAATAATTTAGAAACAATAAAAATATAGTACAACAATATGCAAAATAAATGAAAAGAATAATAATAAAAAAGAAGTAGGACTATGGAAGAAAAAATAATATTATTTTAAAGAATAATTGTAGAAGGAAAAATGAGATTCAAAAGACAAGTATTGTGAGAAAAAGACAAAATTGAAAAAACCAAATAAGTTGCTTGGTAAGAGAGTCGAACCCGCGACCATCCAACAACTCAAGCATTGGTGATAGGCACGTTGACCAACTGGGATAAGCAGCCTTCATGTTACATGTTGCACACCTTCAGTATATAACACTGTTTCCAGATTGTATCCGGGTGCACTATGCGCACAGTGCACCCGGGTGCATGATAATAGTTGTAGTATGTAAAGTGCTAAGGATAAGTTTTAACTAACATTAACTAAACTTCAACAGAAGAGGTGCATGCAAACTGTAGAATTTACAACAAGTTATATCATATCCCAACAACGTTTCCGATATGTTCCCAAGGTCTAAAAGCTGATGTATTGATGCATAAAATAGTTCATGTAAAGAGAAGTAGGTGACTAAGAAGAAGAAATAATAGAAAAGAGACGAAAATCCAGAACATCTTTTATAGTTGTGTTCTGGCAGTTCCACTTGGGGGGGGGAATCAGTTCTGGGTAAGGTCAGTTTCTTTCAATTTCTGACTTTCATGCATGAAAAGATTATTGAGATATCGACATTTAAACAGCTGCTAAGGAGCTTTCTTTCAGGGATAGGTCTGAACTCTTATTTTAGGTGACAAATTTTACTAAGTAAGAATTTACCATATCAAGCCACGTACATTCTGTGAATAAATGACCATTATATCCTTAAGACATCCCATAATATATATAAATGTTTAATTTGGTTAGCTTTTGAGTTCGGATTCAACTCAAAAAAGCTCTTTAACTCGAAGTTTATTGTTACCCGATAAAATGGTCTCTATGCGATTTTCATAATCTTAAGGAATAAGGTTATAAAAGACTTTTTAACTTATCTATTGGTTCTCAAGTTATCTTTACCACTGAGAATGATCGCTCTCAACTACTGTTGTCGTACTATAACGTTGGAGAGAATTCTAATCTACTTAAAAATCAAAACGAGATGAAAAATAAATATAGCTAATAGAAATATAATTAGTTTTAAACTAAACCTACTTAAAAATTTTCAAGATGCTACAATCATGATACGCCAATCAGGTTCATGAAAAAGAGGATGACAAGGTGACTTATCGTTTGGCGGCCTACGTAAGAAGGTATTATCACCCATGCATACAATAACCTGATGTGAAGCATCAAGTGTCCGAACATCCAACCCAATCAGCATCAATATTCAATATAGGAGACAAAGGTGGGAGTTGATAAGTGATAAAGATGCAAACCATAGTTCAGGTGCTTTTGGATGTAGCGCAAAATACGCTTAAGAGCATGCATGTGAACTTCCATTGGATTGTGCATGAAAAGATTTATAAAAGAGACAACGCGCCATGTTAATGTAATACTTCCTCCGTTTTTTTTAGTTGACACGTTTTGACTTTTGACACTATTCACATAATCTACTTTGACTATCTTTTGTGATTTATACATAAGAGAAAATATAGTCATGTGGGGTCTTGTTAGATTCGTCTCATTATATATTTTCAAAATATCATATTTTTATAATTTTTACTCATCAATTTTCCAAGATAAAAGTGATTGAAATCACGCGTTGGCAAACGTGATAAAAAAACAGGTCAACTAATAAAAAACGAAGGAAGTATATTGTAAGGCTCAACAAGACCGTGACAGTGAGTGCGATCATCACATGGATTGTGGATTGTTGGCAGTGGCACTACGTTATAGGATAGTGTCAACCACATTAGGCGACGGTTTACAGGAGGACATTACAACATGTTCAATCAAAAATTTTAGTATAGACTTTTTTAAAAAGGTCACGATAGTTAGTTAATGTAAACTACATGTTTAGCCACGTTATTTCTTTAACTTTTTTTTTAATTTGCTAAACCGCCATAAGAAAACTAGTTATCGTCATTTTTAGTTTTTGACAGCACCATAACATGTTTTAATCATAGCCGTAATTTGGATAGTGAAATTGGGCGATATCCAAATTAAGTTATGGTCATAGCCAATACCAATTTCACTGTATATGTCCAAATTATGGCTATGACCAAAACATGTTATGGTATTGTCCAAAAAACCGACGACGACTAATGCAATTCAAAGCATAATTTTCGTATAATGAACTATATTATACTATATAGTGAAATATGCTATTGCATATTTAAGTATATCTTCAATAATTAGCCATAAATATCATATGTTGACATGGACAAATTCGTGGCTTTAATTTTTTCTGTACGGCAGCCTTTTTTCAAGAAGACAACCATAAAAACATGTATATTCAATAATATCTTCAGCATACTTCTTTTAAGATAAGAACATACATTCGGTATATGTTGGGTAACATCTATACCTAAAAAGTAATGAAGTGGCCTCAAGTCTTTTATGGCCAATTCAAAGATGAGGAGAGCCATGATAGACTTGCAAAGAGCATCAGAGAAGTAGTAAAAATAATATCGTCCACGTATAAAAGCAAATAACCCATTTCATTACTGCCATGCAACACACAAACGTAAATACACATTAAACAATAACCAGTATGTCTTTCGTTGATTTAATCACCTTAAAAACTTAGGGTAAATAATTCCCTCCTTTTGGAAGATGACAATAAAGGGCATACTATATAAAAATATAATGCTTATAGTAATTTAAACAATCACATAAAAGAGATCTCACCAAATTAAATCAATTTTATTTAACCATTATTTAAATACAACTTAGATAAACTTGATAAAACTTTAGGGAGGAAACGTGTAGAAATTTGTTACTTTATAAACAAACTCCAGTTTTTTAGAATAAAGAACTTATCAATTAAAAGTCATTATACCATTAACATTGTAGACATATCTGGTTAGTATAAGTAGCTATGTAAACAAAGTCGAGTTGATTCTCTCTCTGAAATTTGGGCAACATTTGTGATTCTATATGTAGTTGGGCAAAAACCCTCATTTGGGGCTATTTCTAAAAACATTGAACAGACTTGGAACAATGTTGCAAAACCTAAAATCTTCTTTCATGATAAGGGGTATTTTGTGGTGAAGTTTGCTTCCATTGATGATAGGAATGAAATTTTGTATGCTGGGCCATTTATGATGAATAGTAGGCCTATTATTCTTAAAGCCTGGACGTCTGATTTTGATTTTCAATCTGAGGTTTTGAGAGTCATACCATTGTGGATTAGATTGCACAACTTGCCTTTAAACTATTGGGGAAATGAGTCATTAGGTAGGATTGGGAGTATGGTTGGTAATCCTTTGTTTGCTGATGAATGCACAACAAAGAGTAACTTTTGCTAGGTTGTTAGTAGAATTGATATTACAAAGCCATTGTCCTAGTCTCTTACTTTTAACTATCAGAATTTCAATCCACTAATATTAGTCATTCGAAGGCCAGTTATCAAACATAAGATTTATATAAGAGTTATCAAAGTTTGTTCCATTAACACCAAAAAGGAATATATGACCATATTAGCATTTCGATGTTGGTACGTAATCTGGTGATGCTTCTGATAGGATTTAGTCGTATCACATATTCAAAGATAAACCTACAATCCTCTAACTAAGGTAGTCAATGGAAGTAGGGTCGAATCCACAGGGAGACAGACTTTCTAAATTAATATTCAATCAATCAGCTACTTCAGATGAAATCAGGGAAGAATTAACTGAACTAAAGATTAAACTAAGGGAGATAAATTAAACCGAGGATTTAACTATGGAATAAAGCCTAGGGTATTAGGTCGGTCCACCATGCTTATACCAATCAAATAAGGTCAACTACTATCAAAACCTAAGTCAAGAGTCGAGGGATTAGAGCATGTGTTGAGCTATGGTTAAGACTCAACGCTCATAGTTCAACATAAGCTGCATGTTCACTAACGTAATCAGAACTACTAATGTGTCCTAGGCCTCTAGTCGTAAGACGGATCTGTGCAAACAACTATTAACCTCAAGTAATCAAAGAAATTGTACACTAACATTGATCACTAATTAAGAACAAACCACATCACAATCACCCTAATCAAGCCCTAGAAATTGAAAGAAATCTAAATAACAATCATGGTATAAACATGGCTTCCCTATCTAACACCCTAGAAAGAGAACTACTCATGCATAATTGAATTAACAACAACAAAACTAATTGGAAACCCTAATAATTGCATCATGAATAATTAAATACTTAATCTAAGCAATTAAGAATAATAAAAGAGATTAGGGTAGAGAAGAATACCAATTGACAGAAAGCAGGAACTTTTATTGAAATCGAATAGGTTTAATCACCTTTAATCTAATCTAAAGTGTTTAAACTAAGCTAACAACTATGAGAAATAAACTAGAGTCTAAGATGATAAAAGATGTCTCTAAAATAATGAGGAAAAAGGTATTTATAATACCCCTCCAAGTCAAACTAAATGCGGAAACAAAAGGTGAAAATCGCGTAAAAAATGCACGGGCCCGATCGGGCACAGGGCCACCCGATCGGGCCCATAGTGAGATTTTTCAGCTTCGTTTCTTCTCGTTCAGCGTAGCAGCAGCGCAGTGTGGACGAAGTGGGCTCACCCGATCGGGCCCGACAGCACTGCCCGATCGGGCCAGCTTGCTCTCCTCTCTCGCAGCAGCATAATGAGACCTACGGGTCTCCCGCCCGATCGGGTCGGGTAGAGAATACCCGATCGGGTCTGGCCACTTTGTCTCTCGCCCGATCGGATCGGGCAAGCCTTGCCCGATCGGGTCCGCAACTTCTGTACCCGATCAATATATCTTCGCCCGATCGGGCTATATTTGCCCGATCAGTGTACGAAAAACTCCTTTTTGACTCTTTGGCTCTCAATTCTTCACGTTTAGAGGTCTTGGGACCTCCTAAACTACCCATAAAGCTCGTGAGTCATCCTACGTGCCTCGTAACATCTCGTAAGGCCGTGGTTGCTTTCATATAGCTCAGAAATAAGGAGAAAACTCCCTAAAACCTGCAGTTCAACACTGAAACACAAAACCACAACTATATGCGATAGTTAGCATAAAATAGCTCCCAAGAGCTCCAATGACGCACAAATTAGCTTGTAAATAAGGGAGAAAACTCTATATAAATACGTGATATCAGTGTCCTGTGAGTACGATACGGAGGACGAGTATAATATGCAGACGCAGACTAAACTTTCATAGGAGGGTCGTGCTTTTACAGTGAAGAAGGGTGAAGGAGGTAGGTTTTCTAGGGCCATATCCTCTTCATATTTTTGAGTTGTTCTATTGTTGGATTATTTGGGAAAGCAATGGGATTATCATCATTTTCTATCACATCCCAAAAACTCAAAGCTTTTAGGTAAGATTTTATTTTTATGGCCCAAGAGTGGTAATTTTCCCCATTAAAAATGGGAATGGGAACTGAAAAATTACTTGATGCCATCAAAATAATTGCAACTCTCAAACTCTCACTTTTTTTTGTTAAAAAACCTCACAAACCCTAGATTAACCTGGCTTTTGATACCATGTTGAATTTTAGAATATAAAGAGATAAAAGAGGAGAGGAGCGTAACATTTGATGCACTTGATGACTTTTTTATTCAACACAAAAATAAGAGTAAACACACTCATTTAAATACACTAAGTAATAACTAAAAGTTCATAAAACATAGCACATATTCTTGACCACATTCAAGCTAAACGAGTACAACTTAATAGCTAAAATTAGGGAGTCAACTAATCCACTAACAATACCTACTAACAAAGCTCTAACACCTAAATATTATTTGACTAGGTAAAAGATGCTAAATAATAGGAACGTAACTATTACTTAGACTTTGAATCAATAACTAACACATAGGTCCTAGTACAGGGTGTTAACGCCGACACATTTATGGTTGGTTCAAGGACCTATGCCGGGAGTTGTTATTGACGACAATGTGATTCATATTTTTCGCGGCCACGTCGCTTCGAGTTAATGGTTAGGAGAGGTTCGTGATATACTTGATTGTTAGAACAGAGGGGTCACATGTGTTGCCTTGCAGGAGTGGAGTAGAGGTTACGATCCTCAAATGGCACCATGCATTGATGCCAAGGCAATTTGACAAATTTACAAAATGGAATAACAAAATTAATTAAGTACATTTTCTATTAATTTAAAAAAGATTCAATGTTCAAAAACAAACTTAATGGAGTCCCGAAAAACTTATAATTTGTTCATTGGACTAAAATTTTGGAAGTTAAGTTAAACTGTTAAATTACTCTCACAACTAGTGAATTCATTTTAATTTAGTCCAAAAAATAGGGTCTTCAAATCGTGTTTAGTTCCCGCGGCTATAATATCTTTACCACATCGTAAAACTTTTTTTGGGTGTCGTTGTAAAATTAACTTTGTTACCAACTTTCTACATAAGATGCATCGTCTAAAAGCTCTCTCATGTTTTGTTTAATTACTAAGAGAAAATAAAATCGCAATGAAAAGACAACTTTGCAAACTATTAACAACATTAATTAAAAGCTATATAGCATAATTCGGTGAGGTTACATGATCTTATTAACAAACTATCAAACTTGTTTAAAAGCTGATTGTTTTCTCTTTCCTTAATCATCATCTTTTAGTGACGATAGTGCTAATGTAGTATTAGGCAGAAAAAGAAAGGAGAAAAAGGTGTCAATACATGCATCGTGGTTTAGTTTATAGCTTGATACATACTTGTATGTTATTGGCTTGCAGCACCGAAAAATTCAAGGAATAAAGGAAAACCTGATAAGATGTACTTTGGTTACGCTGTCTTCACTAGCAAGCAAACCTTTTCTCCAGAATTTGGAATTGAACGAACTTAAGGAATAAGACAAAAGCTACAATATTATTTCTCTATGTTAAAATCACAAGGTATTAATTTTTTTTGAAGATTTCTGAAAATAATATTTTATAAGCACTTTTCTACGAGAAATAATCTATTAATTTTTTTTTGTCATTTAACAACCTTATGCAAAAAAATTTATGCGATATCAAGTTATTGATCAAGGACATTTCTATGCGCAATCCTTGCACCTCAAGGTGCTCAATTAGAGGTGTCAATTCGGATAACTGAGTCGGTTTCGGATTGACCAGCAACAGGTCGGATCTGATCGGGTCGGATCGAGTTGGTTCTGATTACCCGTCTCGGATCGTCATTAATCGGTTCGGATCGGATCGGTTACAGATAAAAGTCGGTTCATGATTTGGTCAGGTTCGAGTCGGATCAATATCGAGTCGGGTGTTAACGGATTCGGGTAAACCTGATTCGGGTAACTGTTGGGTTCGCGCGGGTCAATTCGGGTTCGGTGGCCTCTGTGTCGGATAGATTTCAAATCTAGTTATTTTTGGGTTGACTAAGTTCGTTTTTAGTCGAACTTAGAGGTGATAACGAGTCAGATTGAGTTTTGCATAACTCAACTCGTCTTGTTAAGATCTTGAGTCGGGCTTTGATCGAGTTTTGACCAATTTGAACGAGCTCGAACCGAGTTTGACTTGAGTCAATCTTGAGCTATCTGCGATATTCTGTGATTTACATATCGTCATCGAATTCACATGAACTCGATGGATTAGATTAATTTAGAATAAGATAATATTATTCAACTGGTAAACTAAATAATATGTGATTTGATTGTTGTTGTTGTAAGCTTGTGACAATAGTAATAGTAATAGTAATAGTAATAGTCATAGTAATAGTACTAGTAATAGTGAAGATCAATGTATAACTTATCAAATACATAAAATCAATTTATTAGATCAATCATAATTATATTAGATATGAAGGAATAAGATAGTAAGATCAATGTATTATATCAGTTTACATATGTTCTAGATCAAGCAAATGGTTAATATCTATGTATTAGTTCAATCATTAATAGATTATCGTATTAAATCAATTATCGATATACTAGGTCAATATATATGATAGTTAAGATTAATGTATTAGATCAATCATCAATATATTAAATCAACGTATAAGATAGTTAGGATTAGTTTATTAGATGGGTCAATACATTACATCAATGTATAACTTATAAGGTACTTAAAATCAATGGATTAGATCAATCATAAATAAATTAGACCAAGGAATAAGATAGTGAAGATCAATGTATTATATCACTTACATATGCTCTTGGTCAAGCAAATGGTTAAGATCTATGTATTACTTCAATCATTGATAGATTAGTGTATTAATTAAATCAACACCGATATACTATGTCAACATATATGATAGTTAAGATCAATGTATTCGATTAATCATCAATATATTAAATCAACGTATAAGATAGTTAGGATTAGCATATTAAATGGATCAATACATTACATCAATGTATACCTTATAAGATGCTTAAAATCAATGTATTTATTAGATCAATCATAAATATATTAGATCAAGCAATAAGATAGTGAAGATCAATGTACTATATAAATTTTACGTTCGAGATCAAGCAAGTGGTTAAGATCTATGTATTAGTTCAATCATCGATATATATTAGTGTATCAAACCAATCATCAATATACTAGGTCAATATTTATGATTGTTAAGGTTAATGTATTAGTGATATCACGTATTTATATAGAGTTTTCTCCCTTATTTACAAGCTAATTTGTGTGTCATTGGAGCTCTTGGGAGCTATTTTGTGCTAACTTTCGTATGTAGTTGTGGTTTCGTGTTTAGTATTGAATTGCAGGTTTTATGAAGTTTTCTCCTTATTCCCGAGACTTTTGGAAGCAACCACAGTTTTACGAGATGTTATGAGGCACGTAGGATGGCTCACGAGCTTTATGGATAGTTTAGGAGGTCCCAAGACCCCTAAACGTGAAGATTAGACAGCCAAGGAGTCAAAGGAGGTTTCCGTGCACTGATCGGGCAGAAATGGCCCGATCGGGCGAAATATTTATGATCGGGTATGAAAGTTGCGGACCCGATCGGGCAAGCATTGCCCGAAGTGATTGGGCGAACATCATGTACTCAGACCCGATCGGGTGGGCTGCTCATAGGTCTTGTTAGAGAGCTGCTGAAGAGACGCTTTCACTAGGCCATTTTGTTGCCTGGCCCGATCAGGTGGGCGTCAAGACCATCTAATGCTGCTGCGCTGCTGCTACATCACAGCCCAAGATGAGAAAATGCGAAGTTGCTGGGCACCCGATCGGGTACTGTGCTCGGACCCGATCGGGTCTGGCACCCTTTTACGCGGATTTCGCCTTTTGTTTCCGTTTTTAATTAACTTGAGGGGGTATTATAAATACCTTTTTCCTCATTATTTAGGGACATCTTTTATTCTAGTTTATTTCTCATTGCTCTTAGCTTAGTTAAACACTTTAGATTACATTAAAGGTGATTGAACCTATTCGATTTCAATAAAAGTTCCTGCTTTCTGTTAATTGGTATTCTTTCTTACCCTAATCTCTTTTATTATTCTCAATTGCTTAGCTTAGTTATTTAATTATTCATGATGCAATTATTAGGGTTTCATTTTTGTTTTGTTGTTCTTAAATCGATTATGAGTGAGTAGTTTTCTTTCTAGGGTGTTAGATAGGAAAGCCATGTTTATACCATGATTGTGATTTAGATTTCTATCAATTTCTAGGGTTTGATTAGGGTGATTGTGATGTGATTTGTTCTTTATTGAGTAATTAACGTTATTGCGCAGTTTCGTTGGTTGCTTGTGGTTAATAGTTGTTTGCACAGATCCGTCTTACGACTAGAGGCCTAGGACACGTCAGTAGTTCTGATTACGTTAGTGAACATGCGGCGTATGTTGAACTATGAGCGTTGAGTCTTAACCATAGCTCAACATAGGCTCTAATCACCCGACTCTTGACTTAGGTTTTGGTAGTAGTTGACCCTATTTGATTGGTATAAGCATGGTGGACCGACCTAATACCCTAGGTTTTTATTCCATAGTTTAATCCTCAATTTATTCCGTCTTATGTAGTCTATTCTTTAGTTTAATTAATTCCTTCCTGATTTCTTCTGGAGTAGCTGAATTGGTTGAATATTAATTTAGAAACTCTGTCTCCCTGTGGATTCGACCCTGCTTCCACTGACTACCTAGTTAGAGGTCCGTAGGTTTATTTTTGATTAGGTGACACGACTAAAACCTATCAAATAGATCAATCATCTATATGTTAGTAATAAAACTAGTATAGTTAATTATATAAAAATCTGGTATTAGTAATTATATCGTCGTAATTCTATAAAACTTTTTATCAATAGTTATACGAAGTTATGACTTTAGTATTGGAATCTAATATTAGACTTCACACTCTAGTGTTTTAGTAAATCATGTACTATTAGTGATAATACTCTTAGTAAATTAGGAATAATCATATCACTATCACTTATCAGTTCATTGTAAGCATTATAAATCATGGTAATTTAGTATAATTTAGTCAATTTTCAAAGCTATGTATATATACTTCCTCCGTTTCTAAATAAGTGACGCATTTGCATAGTGTTTACCATTTACGGTTTCGACTTTGATTAGTTTTAGTGATTTACATTTTAGGAAAAACATAGTCATGTGGGATCTTGTTAGATTCGTCCTAATGTGAATTTTTTTAATATCAACTTTTTTTAATTTTTACTTATTGATAATTGTAGATATTAATGGTTAAAATTATGCATTGACAAACGTGAAAAGAAGTATGTCACTTATTTAGAAACAGATGAAATTATATTAAAAATTAAGTAATACTTCCTCTGTTTTTTTATAAGTGCTACATTTCACTTTAGCACGCTTGTCGATGCATGTTTTATATCATTTTTATCTTTAATTATGCATTTGTAAAAATTATGACAATTAGATATTAAAAATATATATATCGAGATGAATCAAATGAGATCCAACATGACTATATTTTTCCTTATGCCTATATCATAAAAGCCGGTTAAATTATAATGAATGAATAGCGTTATAAGTCAAAATGTAGCACTTAAAAAGAAACGGAGGTAGTACATGTTAGTATTTCATTTAATTAGTACTTTTATGACAGTTAACTAGGTAACAATTATCTCATGTAGCTAAAATAATAACTATAAACTATTGATACTTCAAGTAATCAATGATAGTAATTTATAATCATATAGATGAGAGTAATATTAAGGAAATTTTTTTCAAATAAGCCAACATTTGTCCCGTCTTTTAATAATAAGTCAACCTACTCAAAATCCCAAAATAAGTAAACCTTGTTACTCCCTAAAATTTAAACAAGTCAATAAACCTACAACTTATACAACAAGTCATTTTATTTTACATTTTCAATAAAGAACATGCCTCCTCCCCCATTATCTCTCTCCTCCATATTTCCTCACATCACTACCCAGCCAGCCGCCATTCCCAATTTCCCACCACTATTCCTCCTACGCCTTCCCTTTTTCTTCTTCTCCATCCAACCTTACCCCCCCCCCCTATTCAACCTCCACCACTCCTTACCAGTTACCCCCCTGTTCAACCTCCCCTTCCCCCGCGAAGTCTGGGATCGATCATCAGCGTAAAGCTCGACTCGAAGGATATGACGACAAAACGAACATTCCCTCTCCTCTTATGGCTCAAATTGACAACTCTAAAAGCTGCTCTGGTTTGAAATGGAAAAAAATCATGCACGCAGGAATGGGATTGAAACTCCATTGTTGGATGAAATTGTTGTCATTCAAGACATTGTTGTTAAGGTTGGAGCTCAATGAAGCAACTGGCATGGAGGATTGAGAATCTGTTGAGCAAAAATTGCAAATAAATAGAGGATTGTACCTGGAATATAGATATTTGATCAAGATACGACTATGAATTACAGATGAGAAATTCAGGAAAATGGGTATTATAATAGCTATTCTCTAAACTTTCTATTTGTTTTCAGCATTCCTCTGTTTCTCTGTTATATTTAATCCAGTTTGAAGGTTGTGTTAATAATTCTTGCATTCCTATTTCATTAGTGGTTTTCACATATTTCTGATCCTGTTATCTGGGGAACACACAACATTCATGGTGTTATCTCAGATTTAAATGGGTGATGTGATTGTCAAATGTTACTGATTTGTTGAAATCTGTATCACTTAAGACTCAGATGTTTGTGCTGGACGCAGGTAAGTGTTCAATTGTCTGACCGGTTATTTTACAAACTACTTCCATGATTTGGGCCCAAAACAACGTGTCAAATTGTCCCCACTCATGGCGGAGTTAATAGATGGAGATTCAAATACTAATTTTTGTCATAACACTAATTTTTGTTATGATTCTCTAATGTATTCAATTTGATTTGCAAATAAATAGAGGCTGACTTGAGGTGGTTACTGTCGATGCAGGGTGGTGTAGACGGCAGTGTTGCTATGCGTGTGAGGGAGGCGTCCTATGCGGAGGCTCTAGCGGTGTTGATAAGGATGAAGCTCGTTGCTCAAAATACCCTACACCGGCAGGGAGTAGTGGTCTGTTGACGGGGTGGGGAGGTGTTTGACGGGGGTCCTACTGAAAGGGTGGGGGAGAGGTGCTGGAAGTGTTAGGGGTGGAGGAAGTTTGGTGGTTGGCTGGTGAAAGGTGGTGTTTAGTAATTAGGAGGTTGGAGAGAGATAGAAAAAATAGGATTAGTTTGTAAATATAAAGTTTAAATTATTTAAAAAGAATGAATTAAATAAAGTAAAAATAATATAAAAGACCGACCAATTACATATCGACACATGTCATGTTTAACCTATTAAACAAGTTACTAACCGGTCATAACTTAATTTTGGAAGATTAGTTTACAAGGTTTACTTATTCTGATATTTCGAGTAGGTTGACTTACGATTAGAAGATGGAGCAAAGATTAACTTATTTAAAATAATTTTTCCTAATATTAATTTAAAACTAGTTGATATACTCCATACATAAGCATATAGATAAAAATAATATTAGTTTAAAATTTTTAGTAATACAAAGCTATGTAATACATCAAAAGTCAAAAATTAAACAAAATTTTTTAACTCTATTTACCTTCAAACGTCAAAAGTCAAAAGCTAAACTTCAAAATTCAAAAATACTAACTTAAAAATTTCACTCTCCCCCGCCCCCAAAATTTCACTCTCCCCCCCCCCAAATTTCACGACCCACCGCCACCCTCCCACCTTCCCACTCTACTTAAAAACTAAAACCCTAACCCAGTAAGGCAGTAACCATATTTCTCTTCCTGCCCCATTTTCCTTTCACCCCATCCAATTCCTTGTTCACTGGCCTCCTCTAAGCACTTGTGTTCAAATATCAATAGAGTAAATATGGTTTAATGGTTTTTTATAGCTTAATTCAACCATTAAAGCTCTGAATCTAGAGCTTTAATGGTTGAATTCAACTATTAAAACTCAAGTATAAACCCCAATCGAACTACACAGTTTTCCAAAACTTTATTTCTTTATGCAGGTTAGGACTTGGTCTCTGTCTGAGAGTTTAGTTATGCAGGCTAGGACTCGGTGGCAGAAGTCTCATGCCGCTGTCGCCGAGGATTGTTTCGGTGCCGTCGAGATATATATAGATAATGTAATGTTATGAAGGTGGTTGTGGAGGTGGTGGTGAGGAGGTGTTTTGCTGTGTCCTTGGTGATTGTCTGTGGTAATGGGAGGTTATTAGATTAGAGATTTTACTGTGATGGATAGTGGTGTTGCCGTGTTGGTCTGGAGGTAAGGCGTAAAGAATGAAACAAGTCTCCTCTTAAACCGACTTCACCTACTGTTAGGAATTCTGTCCCCAAAACCGATCCGCGTTCCGGAGCAATTCGCGAAATACGTGACACTGGTTGAACCCCTGTCTTTTTCCCCTAATTGATTAAACTGAAACACCGCAGTTTACTGATTTAACTCGAGCCCAATAGCCTATCTCTCAGCAGAGTCAACACTGATCAATTGATGTAATTTGTGACCTCTATTTATGTTGTTATAGCAGATATGTTAATTATGTGCTGTACATTGATTCTTACCCAAATTTCACATATAGGGTCAGTAATTTACTATCCTGTCCAGCTATTCAATACTTATGTTGTCATAGTTGATATAAGGTATCTCATTAAGTTTATCCTTGTTACAAAGGGTCATCAATATATTGATAGTATATAATTTTTGTGTTACAGTGTTTGACAGTGCATAGCTCTATGGGTTATTAGCAAAGTTATTGATTTATGTTTTGTAAACTACTCAAAATGACATTATTGATGAATGATATAATGATAGTGATGGCTGAATTCACTTAGGGCATGTTTGGTTTTCATGGGAAATTACTTCCCTTGTGAAATTCTTAGGAATTGTTCTAAGTTGTTTGGTTAGCATGTGGGATTTTGCAAATCATAAGAATTTTCATTGACTAAGGGGAGGATAGGTAATTAAATTCCTACATTTGTGGGAAATCCTAATTCCCATGAATTTCTACTTCCCACATTTTCTATCCAACCAAACAACTACCCTATTTGCAAATTCCCATAAATTTTAATTTCCTCCATTTATTTTGAGCAGCCAAACAAGCCCTTAGAGCAGAGGAGGATGAGGTCTTGAGGAGTAATTGATAATGATTCTATGTGTGCCATTAATTTGGCATTTTAGAAGAAAATGTAGGCTAAATTAAAAAATCAACCCCTTAATTTATGGCTTTAAATGCGGATCTTTTAAACAAATTACATTACAAAATTATTGCGGGTGGATTTTGAGTTATTGTCTTAATTTTAACTTTGTTAATGAAGAATTTAAATACGTAGAAAAATATATTTACTCAGAGTCTGAAAATTTAAGGATGATTATAACAAAAAATTAATGTAAAATTTAATAATAAATGAATTAAATGAGTATCATCAATATTCTAATAGTATTAAAAATGAGTATTATACAAATTTTATTTTACACAACTTATCTGCTCGAGTCAATATCATATAGAATCGGGTCGGATCAATATCATACCGGATAGAATTAGGTCGGATCAAGATCGGATCGGATAAAATCAGATCAGTTCAACTCGGTTAAATGTCGGGTTGAACCGGGTATCGGATAGGTTTCAAATCGGGTGTCGGTCGAATACAGATCTTAGAATATCGGGTATAGTCGGTTTCGGATAGACTTCGGATCGGTTTCAGTCGGGTTTGAGTCGGATCAAAGCGGGTCAAGCCAGTATCGGATAATTGTCGGGTCGGATAACGGTCGGATTTCGGATACGTTCCAACTCGGATCGAACCAGATCAGATAATTGTCGAACCAAATCGGATTATCGGATTGGATCAGCTTTTGACACCTCTAAGCTCAATATCTTGACCAATACTTGCAATTAAAATTTAACATCGGAAAAAAACCTTATAGTTATATCTCGCTAAAAAAGTATTTTAAGGCTGTTAAATGCAATAAATTTTTTAAAAGGTTGTTGCTCTCAAAAAAGTGATTATAAAAGGTTGTTTCTCGCAAACTTTCCTACATTTTCTTCTATAACATTCTCCTGTCGCTTATTTTGAGCGATTGCATTTTACTTGAAGATATTAATTTAATAGTAAGAACTTACGGTACCCAATTGAAAACTATATTGTGCAATACTTTTTTTAAACCGTTGATAAGGAAAGAACAAAGAGTACGAAGGTCTACCATATGTTATCTAAAAACAGAAGTTTGAACACTTTTGCGTTCTCCAGGACACCGACAATAATGCCATTTTAGTTGATATACTGACCCAATATGGATTGACTTCTCTAAAACAAGTTTTGATTATCACATAGTCGAAATTACACATAAGCTGCTTGATGTATGTTGCCAACAATGAGTGAACATTCCACGACCTAAGGAAAATGTCTTTTTGACAACACTATTGAAAGCTAGATTATCTCCCTATATAACAAAGTTCTTGATTTCCATATTTTTAGCTTTTATAAGGCCACCCCGGGCCAGGGCAGGTGGGGTACCCGCCTAGGGGCCATGAAGTTAAGTCTATGAGGCTAATTAAAAAGCAGTGAAAGCCTATTTTGTATAAAATATTGGCAATATATGACGCTTATAACACAATTCACGGAAATTGTGCATCATTGGTTAACTATCCCCGAAAACAATCCATCGTATCCCCTCGTTTTGGGCCTTCTAATTTTAATTCTTCCCTTTCTTTTAGTAATTATGATTTACATACTTTCACTCACAATAATCTTTTGCAAATTTCCAAGGTCAACTAGACTGTTGTTCTTCAAACTTACAAGAAACTATACCACCTTTATACTTTTGATATGTTAATGATGTGATCATAGACATTCTTAACATTGATTAATCATACGAAATTATGAGTAATTTCAATTTCAGTTTTCTTTGGAAATAAAATAGATTGTTTATTGCTTTTTTTTAAAAGGTGGCAGGAAATCAGTTTCAGACCCGGCCCTGAGGGCGGGCGCCCGCCCAGGGCCCACGGAAGGAACGCCCAGTTTCATGTTTTCAGGTTCACTAGATATATACATATTTGCGTGCAACAATTTTGAGAAATGGGCTTTGAGCATAGTGGTAGACTCTACTCTGCATTCTATTCTTGGTGCTATCTAGGCGTGGGGTTCGACTCCCACTAGTCACTTACCTTTTTTTTTCCCTTCTTTCTTTATTGAACAAAAAAACCTTTTTCCTATATTTTTTTTAAACATTT
Organism: Patellifolia procumbens; assembly: GCA_947645195.1. NCBI lineage: Eukaryota > Viridiplantae > Streptophyta > Magnoliopsida > Caryophyllales > Amaranthaceae > Patellifolia > Patellifolia procumbens. The sequence continues at coordinate 3,395,709 of CANSGD010001541.1, forward strand.
TCTCATTTTTGTTCCCCTTTTCTTTCTAATTTCAATTACTAACTTTTATAATATTATTATTTATTTCTTTCCTTTTCCTTCGCACCATCCACCAATTTAGGTTCCATAACATCAATCCAATATTTCACATATCTATAATTGTCGTAGTACAAATGTCATTTGTTAGATAATTTGTACCATTGATAGATTAGAATTAATACTTTGTAGTACTAGAAAGTAATAATATGTTATATTGTCTATGATGTAATTAAGTTTACTTTTGCTTCAAATTTAATAGTATTAAAGTATGTGTAAATAGATGTGAGGGTAAGTCAGATTAGATTATTACAATAACTCATAAAATTTTACTTTATGGTTATTATTGCTATATGATTTGATATATTAGAGTCATTGAACTACCATATGTTTCGACAACTAGAATACATTATCTGCAGTTTTTTCCTATTTTGGTCACCAAGATTTACTCTATACTCATTGCAATATTTATTTTTATTTATTATTTATTTTTTCCTACAGCAAAATTATTGTTTCAATTTCATAAATTATTGAAGAAATCGAATACGCCATAGCTTTTTTTTTTGAAAAATATATATCTTTGAATTTGTAGGGGGCTTTATTTGTTACTTCACCATAGGCTTTCGAAATATAAAAAAAAGACCTTGGTAAAAGTGACCAAATACTGTACATTTGCATGATGAGTTAGGGGCCCATTTTTTGACTTCGCCCCGGGCCCTAAAAAGGTTAGGAACGGCCCTGATCAGTTTTAGCATTTTGAATTGATATTAATATAGGGCTTTGAGTGATAAAATTACAAGGTTTTATATCACGTTATAACAGAAGCGTGTAATCTAACAAATCGCGCAGCAATCAAATCAAGCAAACAACAATAAATAACACAAGAATTTAATGAGGTTCACTATCAATGCGATAGCTACGTCCTCGGGGCAGGGATACTCTCTTTTACTATGAACTGAGAAGATTACAGATTACAATAGGCATGAACATTCACTCAAACCTCTCTTTGATGAATCTCACAAGACTCCTCTTGAATCTCTCTATTGTCAATCTTAATCTATCTCTCTACTTTTGTGGTAATAAATCACTCTGGAAATATATAATTGTGTTCTCTCTGATTCTCTGAATCATACAAGTGTATCTCTAGGCTAAAATACGCTCTCAATATATATACAAAAATATAGAGTAAAGAAACCCTAATCAAACAAGGAAAAAACGCCAAACGTGCTGCCCACGAAGCTCGCGGGCCGCGAGCCACGTCGCTGACCGCGACCAGTGGTGGGGACCGCGTCCAGTGGTGAGCGCACCACGACCCGCGGTGAAAACCCCGACCAGTGGTGGGCGCACCGCGACCAGTGGTGAGCTCTCGGCAAAATTCCGCGAGCCGCCTTCTTCTCCGCGATCAGTGGCCTATATACCAAGTTAGACTTCAACATTCTCCGTCAATAGCTCATCCTTTGCAACCCTCGATCAATATCGCTCTTCAACGCTCATAGATCAAGTCAAAATTCCTCACATATCAATTCTCGTAATTTGAGACATTATTCGGTGGGTGAATAACATACGTAATAAAATGTAGAGGGACAATACTTTGAGTGATAAAATTACAAGGTTTTAGCAAGTATATAAAGTGAATTCATATATTCTAATGAGCTTTAAAAAAAAAGATATTGCATTTATCTCTCATGCACCATAGCCCATTGCCATGGGACAAATACTATCAGGAACGACGTGCTCTTAGTGCCAGGGCGGATTCTCTATGGGTTCACCGGATTCAGCTGAACCCTGTGAAGTTTTTAAAAGTAATTAAAAAAATACAATGTTATAAACTTCCGCTGGAGTATATATAATCACCGAGCAGCAGGGAGCCATATTGGTTTTTGTCTGTGCACCAAAACTAATCAGTTGAAGGGGAAACACAGGATCAATCCCTTCAAACCCATTTTAATTAACTATAATGCTTCCGTAGCTTTTTTATTATATTGTTGTGTGATGAATGATCTTCCTAGTTAACAGTTGTTTAATGTATCGAATTTTCTAATTGCTTTATTTTTGTCTTATTTTATTAATGATGTCGAACTCGTAAGGTAGCAATCCTGCATCTGCCACTGGTTAGGGGACGAAAAAAATTAAAGTAAAAAGCTGATAAGAGCAAGACATGTAATTTTTTATCACTTGCTCAACCAGGTCATTCAGGTGACAATGCAGTTTTGGAAGTTAATGTACATAGATGAAATCATCTTGCAATAACTCAGTAAGGCCTTGTTCAGTTCCCCTTAAAATAATAATATTCAGTAAAAATAAGGTCGTTCAGTAAAAATAAGTTCAGTTCAGCAAAAATAAGTTCAATTCAGTAAAAATAAGTTCAGTTCAGTAAAAATCAGTAGTGCAAAGAAGAAAAAACAACCTGAATCAGTAAAAATAAGTTCAGTTCAGTAAAAATAAATTCAGTTCAGCAAAAATAAGTTCAGTTCAATAAAAATAAGTTCAGTTTAGTAAAAATAAGTTCAGTTCAGCAAAAATAAGTTCAGTTCAGTAACAATAAGTTGAACTGAACCGCGCCTAAATTGGGATTATTTTTAATCGAAGGTCATTGTTGACATTACTTTACACTAGGGGTGTCAATTCGGTTAATCGGTTCGGTTCTGGTTGGAACCAAACGGATCGGTTGATTTCGGTTCGGTTGACTTCGGTTAATTTTTCACGTTAAATTGATTCGGTTGCAACATTTTTTGGTTTTGGTTCGGTTAATTGAGGTTAATTTAGCTCTTTTTTTCAGTTCGGTTCGGTTACGGTTGTCCATCCGATTTGACCCATTCGGTTTCAGTAAAAAAACGATTCGCTATTCAATCGTCCATATCGGTTCAACGATTATTTTATGTTTTAATTCAGTTAATTTCGGTTTTGTATGAAAAACCGCATCGGTTTGGATGACAATCAATATCGTGTAAGTTTTGTGTGTCCTTCCAGAATTTCCGTTTTTAAAAATAAATATAATTTCTTGTTACAGACTGAATGTGTTTTAAGTTACGTCAATTCGGTTAACCGAGTCGGTTTTGGAATAACCCGTAATGGGTCCGATCGAGTCTAGTCAGAGTACCTGTCTTGGATCACCTTTAATTGGACCAGATCAGGTCAGTTACGGGCAAAAGCCGAATCATGGGTTGGTCGAGTTCAAGTGAAGTTCGAGTCGAACGAATATCGGGTCGGGTATTAATGGTTTTGGATAAACATGAGTCGGATAACTGTCGGGTTTATAAGGGTCAATTCGGGATTTGTGGCCTTTGGATAGCGGGTTATTTTTGGGTCGAGTCAATTTATTTCTGATCAAACTTAAAGGTAATAACTAGTCGGATCGAATTTTGTATAGTTGAACTCATCTCGTTAACAACTCGAGTAGATCTTTGACCGTCTTCTAACCAAATTGAACGAACTTGGGCCTAGTTTGACTCGAGTAAATCTCGAGCTATTTGCGATATTTTCGGTCACTTTACACTCATAAGATACATTTTACATAAAGAGTTGAGCTCGAGCAGTTCACAAGCAGTCTCGCTCGAATAGCACCCTTAGTCGAATTCATTTCGTGGCATATTCGAATTTGATTGTGTTTGTATAATTCATAATTGTATTAAAGGTTGATGGATCAATTGTTATCGACTTATTCTGCGTTTAACATATCGTCATCGTCAAAGATACTGTGTATTAGATCAATCATCGATATACAAGGTCAATATATATGATAGTTAAGATCCATGTAACTGAACACTCATTAATATATTGATCAACGTATAAGCTAGTTAATACCAATTTATTAAATCAATCAATACATTAGATTTAAGTATAAGATACTTAAGATCAATGTATTAGATCAATCATCAATATATTAGATCAAGAAATAAGATAGTTAAGATCAATTTACATGATTTGGTTGTTTTTGTTATTGTATGCTTGTAATTATTATTATAGTTTAGATCTATGTATTAGCTCAATCATCAATACATTAATGTATTAAATCAATCGTCAAATACTAGGTCAATATTTATAATAGTTAATGTCCATGTAATAGATCAATCGTCAATATATTAAATTAATACATGAGATAGTTAATAGCAATGTATTACATAAATGTAAGATATTTAAGATCAATCATCAATGTTTTAGATCAATAAATGAGATAGTTAAGATCAATGTATTAGATCATTCATCAATATATTAGACCAAGCATCAATATATTAGACCATTCAGTTAAATACATAAGACCCATGTATTATATCAAAATCACGAACATACTAGATCAATGAATTAGATAGTTAGGATTAGTGTATTAGATGGATCAATCATCAACAATATTGATTAGTGTGTAAGATAGTTAAGAGCTATATGTCACATCAATTATAAGCATGTTAGATCAATCAATAAGATAAATAATATTTATATTATATCAGTCATCGATACACTAGATCAATGTATATGATAGTTAAGAGTAGTGTATTAGATCAATCATCAATGTATTAGCTCAATGTATACGATAGTGAGAGATAGTGTATTAAATCAGTCATTAATACATTTAAGATAGTTAAAATTAGTGTATTAGACCAATCCTTAATATATTAAGCTAGTGATAAGATAGTTAAGAGTTATATATGATGTCAATATAGTAGTTATAGTTATAAACATCATTGATATATTAGATAAATCATATCACGTTAAAGATGGATGAAATCCTAGCATATGATCAATTTACAATTGGTCATATTAGATTAGAAGGCTTAATTAAATTTAATGAAGTAGTAGTTAGTAAAGTTTGATTATTATCTAATTAATATGAGCATGTTGTTAAATTTGGAGCTTACATCACCATGCATATTAAAATATTAGAAAAGGCAAAATGCAACAACAAATGAAAAATGAATGTCCCATACCGGTGAAAAGTAAAGGATGGGAGTTGGAGAATTCTATAAAGTACTCCATGAGTATCTATGTTGTGTACATGCTCCCTCCAAAATATAGGTTGGCCTAATGCCTAAATGAGGTAAGGGCCTAGTATTCTATTGATGGAGTGGGTTTTTTGACTCTTTTATTTGAGGTTTTAGGCAATACTCACTTGAGAGTTCTATACAGATAATGAGATAAAGCTCTTGAGCATGAAAAAGTATTGAGCTTGAGCAAGCCTAGTGAGATTTTGCTTTGATCTAAAATTATACTCAAACTTGTCACAATTGCATTCTACATTTGCATTAGAGATTATCATCGTATTATCATTATTCATTGCCACACCAATTTTCTTTTTGTTGCCATCTTAGTAGACTCCAACATCAGCTACTACATGACAAACAACATAATGACTTAATTAGAGACATCCCACATCGCCTAAAAATCGCGGATGGAAGCTAGTGAATTGTATAAGATAATGCATTTGACTCTAGCCTATCTTGCGGATTCAACCATTTGAAAGGGCCTAGCATTGTTTAGATATAGGCTATAATTTAGATGGACTTGGGCCTTGATTGTCTAGAATCAGCAATCGAAAACCATCAGTTTCATGAGCTCTTATGAGCTCAAGCTGAAGTGCTGAACCATATTAAAACTATTTTTGAGCTAGGTGAGCGAACATGAATTGTTAATATTTCACACCAAAAGTTAGTCCATTAAGTTCCATGTCATGAAACAATTACATCAATTAAATAGTGACTATAAAGTTATAGGTATCAGATCAAGTGTCAATATATTAGATATTTGAGTTAGATATTCAAGAGTCATGTATTATATCAATCATCAATATACTAGATTGATGAATAAACTATTTGACAATAATATTGGCTATTATTATTACTTACGCTACGTTAATACAATTGTTCAATACGAGAAACAAGATAATAGTAACAATAAGAATGATACTGACTTAGCTTATGTTTATAATATTGATCAAACAAAAACTTAACACTAACCTTAGTGTTAGTACTAAGAGTATTACTTAATTAATTTACTAATGTTTACTAATGCTTATACTATTATCACTTAACACTAACCTTAGTATTAGTACTAGAATCAATCATCAATACATTAGATCATAATACATATACTCTTTTACATTACATCAATACTAATACTAATATCTATACTTATGCTAATGGGTAATCATACAAGCACAACAAATCAATAACAACAATAATAATAATATAATTTGAGTTTACATTATGACCTATTATGTTAATAATGATCTAATTTTTGTAATATCGTCTAAACAACATATATTATTAATAGTACTTGCGACCTATTAGCTATATGTTTTATTTGCAATAATATTTACGACCTATTAGCTATGTGCTTTATTAGTAAATTTAAGTGATAATGAACTTACCCAATTTCCAATTCCTAGGAATTTCTATTTACCATGTTTTCTCATGTCAACCAAACGACTACTCAGTTTATAAGGGTTGAAAACATTTAAATGTTTTATAATTGATTATAATTTTATTCAATTTGTTAAGATTACAACAATTTAAAATAATTTTCCAGTTATTTTTGGTTAATATTCAGTTCAGTTCAGTTTAAAACAGTTTTCAGTTATTTTCGGTTAATATTCGGTTCGGTTCGGTTCGGTTCGGTTTAAAACGGTTTTTGATACAGTTAATTACGGTTCAGTTCCTTTTCGGTTCGGTTTCGGTTCGGTTTCAGTTTTGAAGCAGTTGATTTCAGTTCGGTTCTTTTTTCAGTTACCGGTTAGTTTCGGTTCGGTTTATTCGGTTCGGTTTCGGTTCGGTTAACAGTTCAACTAACAGTTTTCAACCAAACTGACAGCTCTACTTTACACTTTCATTCCTTCTTTTTGTAAAGTGTACGCCTTTGTCTTAGTCCTTCTTAACGACAAATACATATAAAATTCATCCACGTACATGTCTTTCATATGTACATGTGGTGAACAAAAAGGCACCGAAAGTTTCAGAGTAAAGAGCAAACGTACAATGTATTTCGTTTCTGGAACAAATATTATGAATTTAAACAGCCAACTTCCCATCCTAAATGGAGATCTAACAGAAAAGCTTTTGCGAGCTTTTGATTCGATCGTTTTGGAACATGTTTATTTTAATTGAATACAAGAAAAATATCAAGCTATGAGACTGTTTATATATAGGCCCTAGTTGTAGTTATGAGGTAAACATCGGAAGAGGGAAGAGAAAGTAAAATTAAGATTTTATTTAGAACAACAAAGTGGTTAGAAAATGAAGCAATCACAACCCAGTTACTTCTCCTTCATATTATATCCTTTCAGAAAAATGAAGAACAAAAACAAGAATCATCAACAAAGGAAATCTAGCAGTAGCTACGCGAATGGTTACTATGAAGGGGAGGGTGATTTCGAGGCACGAGTTTTGAGTCAAGAGAAGGGCATGAATCAACAATGGGATAGCGAGAACGTGGTGAACGCTGTCGAGGATAAATCCGGTGAGGAAGATGTTGATTTAAAGGCTGAGGTTTTCATTCAGGAGAAGCGCAAGAAGATGCTGTTTTGCAAGACCATGTCCTGGTTTGTAAGGAAATAAGTTTAGTGTTTCAATGTTTGTATGGCGATCCTACTATGTAACTTTTCATATGATATGAAAACCTCTTCCTTTAGAATTAAAATGAATAGTTGTCACTTGTAATTGAAATTTCATTAGATAATTTTTTTCACCCTTCAAAGCCTTTGGGATAAAAGTTAACTAATACTACATCCGTTCCATATGTATTGTAACCTTTGACATTTTGCACTATTCATACACTACTCTTTGACCTTCTTTTGTGATTTATACACAAGGATAAATATAGTCATGTGGGATCTTGTTAGATTCTTCTCAATATATGCTTAATTAATATCAACTTTTTATAATTTTTACTTAAATAAAATTAGAGATATTAGCGTCTAAAATAGTGCGTTGGGAGGCGTAAAACTCTCTATGTTGCAATACATATGGAACGGAGGTTGTGCTTTTGAAAAATGTTTTGGTTTTTTATTAAAGCTTATTTTGCAAATTATTTTCGTTTTACTCATACTTGTATAAAAAATTGAACAAAGTGGTACAACTAGATACACAGTACAGTTTAAACATAAGCAACTTAGACCTTTCTTTTTTACATTAATCATCCTGCTAGGTGTGAGAATACAACCCTAATTAAGAGTAAAGAAGAGTTAATGTATAATTTGTAATTTGACTCCGAAAAAAGGAAGAGTAACAAGTCGGTTGAGTAAGAGGACAAAGGATAGGCCTCTAACAGTTAGATTACCAAACATCTAACATAATTTTCTGAAAAAGATAACATATTATCATGTAACTACAATATATTACCATGAGAAAGACAATATATTTTTATGAGAAAGACAATATATTACTATGAGAAAGACAATATATTTCCATGTAAAAATCATGTAAAATAAAATGAAAATTTTAGTATATACTTCTTAAAAAAAGGCTACCATAACAAATGAATGTAAGCCGCACATTATGCCATGTCATCGTTATCTTAATTTGGTTGTTAATTAAATTTCCCTTTTATTTAAATGTGTTTTAGGCAATTTTAACTTTTAATATTTTGAATTTATTTCCTGTATTGGTTATTTTATCGGCAATTACCGTTGACCACCACCAATACCTTACCGGCGACCTCCGTCAAGAGCCAACCGCCACTTACCGATCACTACCGTCTCTTCTTAATGCAACTTTTTCTCTCACATCGCTTCTCTTTCCCCATCGACGTCGCCAACAGTTCCATATCTACTCCGCCGTCAAAGAGCCAAATTTGATTGCTGACAAAGGTGATGAAGGGCACACTGAAACGGGTCGTCATTTTTATTAATCAATTGAGGATTTCAGGTCATCTTCTCATCTTCTCTCATCTCACTTAATGGCGTCAATGGTGATCATAAACATGATTTATGGCTATTAATGCTGATTTGGTATTACATATTAACGATATTGTTTAAGATGAGATGATGAAGATGAGATGATAATGATGATAATGATGATGTGTGTTGATGATGGTGAAAAAATGTTACTAAATGATTTTGTATGCAACATTGACTTATTGATTTTGTCCAGTAATATTCACAAGTCACAACTTGATATAAACAATGTCCTCATGTTCTAAAAATATTTTTGTATGTTCTAAATTAGAAAATGTTCTCATCTACGTATACATTCTCATATAAGAAGGGTATTCTCACTGGATTATATATATATATATATATAAGTATTTGGAGGTTATAATACTTCCAAACAGACTTTATACTTCTAATAAAGTGACTTGCCGAAAGTGAAGGAAATTTTTTAACTAAAATCACACTAACACATACGTATAAATAGGTTACAATTAATTTAGAAATAATAAACATTGGAATAAGTTTGATCAAAATTTAGAAGTTCAACATGCGTACTTTTATACGCTTGGCAATGTCTAAAACCTTTATATGTAATGCCCAAAAGAATATCTAAAAGGAAAACTTAGTTGAAGGCTATATTAATTCCAAACAGATTTTATTCTCCTATTAATGAGTCTTGCCTAAAGTGAAGTAAAATCTTTTTAGAAAATCACACTAACACATAGGTATAAATAGTTTGCCATTAATTTGAAAATAATAGACATGGGCGTACTATTTATTTTTTCAGTTTATATTTGATCAAAATTTAGAAGTTCAACATATTTACTACAATATTATATGCTTGGCAATGCATAAAACCCTATATGTAATGCCCAAAAAGAATATCTAAAAAGACAAGTTAGTTGGAGGTTATAATAATTCGAATCAGTTTTTTCACTTATTAATGAATCCTTCCTAAAGTGAAGAATTTTTTTTATAAATAAAATCACACTAACACATATATATAACGATTGCAATAAATTTGGAAATGATAAATATGGGAATAATATTTATTGGTTCAGCTTATATTTGATCATAATTTAGAAGTTCAACATGTTTAATTTTATATGTTTAGCTATGCCTAAAAACCTTATATGTAATGCCCAAAAGAATATCTAAAAGGAAAACTTAGTTGGAGGGTATATTAATTCCAAACAGATTTTATTCTCCTATTAATGAGTTTTGCTTGAGTGAAGGAAAATCTTTCTAAAAAATCACTCTAACACATAGGTATTCATATAAAAATAATAAACATGGGCATACTATTTATTGTTTCAGCTTATATTTGATCAAAATTTAGAAGTTCAACATATTTTATGTATATGTAATGGCCTAGGCTACTTATAGCAATTGCCATTTAGCAAATATGATTTTGATTTTAAAGTAAAAATTATGTCTTGAATTTATAATTGGAATTTTACCGCCATATTGATGGGATTTCCCACCAAATATATAGTTACACTGATTTGAAATATTGATTTTATCATGTTGTTTAGATTTGATTTAGTTACGCTCACGACTTTCCTAATATATTGGTTCGTTACTTTGTTATTCGGTTGCTCGTAATCTTTGTAAACATATTTCTTTTCATATATACTTTTTAAATTTACAAATACTGGTATAAGAACGAAATTAAGATCGATAATATTGTCTCATATAAGCGTTTTAGGCATAACCAAACATATAAAATTAAACATGCTATGTTGAACTTCTAAATTCTGATCAAATATAAGCTGAACCAAATATAAATAGTATTCCCATGTTTATTATTTCCAAATTTATTACAACCTATTTATACATATGTTGTGATTTTCTTTAAAAAATTTATTCACTTAGGGAAGACTCAATTAATAAGAGAAAAAACTGATTTGAATTATTATAGCCTCCAACTAACTTTTCTTTTTAGATATTCTTTAAGGGCGTTACATATAAGTGTTTTAGGCATTGCCAAGCATATAAAAGTAAACATGCTAAACTTCTAAATTTTGATGAAATAAGTTAATAATTTCATAAATAATAAATACTATCATTTTCAAAAATCAAAAAAATTTCTTCACATATGTGTTAGAGTGATTTTATAAAAAAAAATTCTTCACTCTAGGCAAGACTCATTAATAAGAGAAAAAATGATTTGAATTATTATAGCCTCCAACTATCTTTTCTTTTTAGATATTCTTTATGTGGATTACATATAAGGGTTTTAGGCATTGCCAAGCATATAAAAGTAAACATGTTGAACTTTTAAAGTTTGATCTAATATAAGCTGAACCAATAAATAGTATTTCCATGTTTATTATTTACAAATTTATTGCAACCTATTTATACATATGTGTTAGTGTGATTCTAGTATAAAAATTTCTTCACTTTATGCAAGATTTATTAATAAGAGAAAAAACTGATTCGAATTATTATAGCCTCCAACTAACTTTTCTCTTAAGATATTTTTTGTGGGCATTACATATAGTGGTTTTAGGCATTGCCAAGCATATAAAAGTAAGCATGTTGAACTTCTAAATTTTGATCAAACTTATTCCAAAGTTTATTATTTCCGAATTAATTACAACCTATTTATACGTATATGTTAGTGTGATTTTAGTTAAAAGATTTCCTTCACTTACGGCAATTCACTTTATTAATTAGAAGAATAAAGTCTGTTTGGAAGTATATATATACAATTCGAATACCCTTCTTTTATGAAAATGTATACGTAGATGAGAACATTTTCTAATTTAGAACATACAAAAACATTTTTAGAACATGAGGACATTTTTTATATCAAGTTGTGACGTGTGAATATTGCTAAACAAAATCAACAAGTCAATGCTGCATACAAAATCATTTAGTAACATTTTTTACCATCATCAACACACATCATCAGTATCATCATTATCATATCATCTCATCTTCATCATACATCATGAACAATATCGTCAATAAGTAATACCAAATCAGCATTAACAGCCATAAATCATGCTTATGATCACCATTTACGCCATTAAGTGAGATGAGAGAAAATGAGAAGATGAGCTGAAATCCTCAATTGATTAATAAAATCGACGACCCGTTTGATTGTGCCCTTCATCACATTTGTCGGCAATCATATTTGTCTCTTTGACGGCAGAGTAGATGGAACCGTTGGCGACGTTGCGATGGGGAAAGAGAAGCGATGTGAGAGAAAAAGTTGCATTAAGAAGAGAAGGTAGTGATCGGTAAGTGGCGGTTGGCTCTTGACGGTGGTCGCCGGTAAGGTATTGGTGGTGGTCGACGGTGATTACCAATAAAATAACCAATACAGGAAATAAATTCAAAATATCAAAAGTTAAAATTGACTAAAATACATTTAAATATAAAGGAAATTTAATTAACAACAAAATTAGGATAATGATGACATGGAATAATTTGTGGCTCACATTCATTTGTTACGGTAGCCTTTTTTGAGAAATCCACCATAAAAGGATTTTTTATTATCTTGAGTTTACCCTTTTGTCCCTCATTTAATATGTAAAAAGACTATTTTACCCCTAATTTAACATGTAAAATGACCATTTTGCCTCTATTAGATGCTTCAAAAACATCTAACTATTAAATGCCTATCATTTCTCGAGTAAGAGCGACTGGAGAGATAGTAAAGAACCCACACCATATGAATATGAAAAGGAGCGTGAGAAAATTATAGTTAGTGATGGGTCCGATCCACATCACAAGGATTTTGTGTATTGGGTTAGGCAAAATATTCTATGCAATGATATATGATTGAAAAAGTATACAAGGCAATTATTTGAGAAATGAGAAGTTATAGTTTTTTGTCTACCTTTGTTGAGTGGATAATTAATGTTTGTAGCTTGCCAGCTAATTTTTTTTCCTAGCTAGGCAAATATAAGTATCTATACACAAACTATTTACAGCTAAAGGATACCAAGCTGGTTATTAGCAAACCTCTTAGGTAGTAGGGATGACAATAGGTCTTGGATCCGATCCAGACCCAGACCCATAGATCCATTTATAAGGGTTTGTGTCCAATTTTTTTAGACTCAATGGGTCTGGGTCGGGTCTGGGTCCAGAGGTTATCAGGCGGGTCTGGGTCCAACTATATCAGACCCAGACCCTACCCATAGACCCATTTACATTAAAAAGTTCGAAAAAAAATTATAAATTTGTAATTTGTGGCTCTATTTTAAGACATGTAATAATATAAGTTTAAAGATTTTTAAGATTTTTTGAGCTATATTATGTCAATTGTTTCGATACAAGCCTTAACCATGGTCATATAAACCTTTAAAATGTGCAAAATAAATTTATTAGATTATAAAATACTATTAAAATTGAAATTCAAAAAGACCCGCTAAGGACCCTAGACCCATCAGACCCAAAGAGTCTGGGTCTGAAAATTCCACACCCAATGGATCTGGGTCTGGGTCGGGTCTGGGTCTGAAAGAAATTAATGGGTCTAGGTCTGGTCAGACCTGACCCAGACCCTACCCATTGCCATTCCTACTAGGTAGTATTACTCAAACACCCCATCCATAGCAAACATGCGACAAGGATATACTTCATATCATAGACAACACCAAATCAAAGCTTGAACAAGCTTAAAATTCACCTAAGCTAAGCCTTGAAACCACCTAACTGAGAACTAACACTAACGAAATTTTCTTCTTCTCTTTGTATTAGTCATATATCACATAAATTGAGGTCTCATAAAAAAAAGTGAGAGAATGAAAGAAATATTGTTTGGCAGATATCAACTAGCAACTGGAACTTCCATTGGGGAGCTATAGTGCATGCATCAAACTAATCCAAGCAAAAGCCTACCAGATAAACGTTAAAGAAGATGACCTCCTACATTGTAAAGCATTACATGGCATTTTGTGGGTGTTGATCTTTCTTGTCTTTTCTTAATCAGTTCTTTATGCAATGTTTATTAAATGGATATTGCTAACAAGCACTCCTATGGTGTTAATTAATTTAATATATTTTTTAAAATAATATTAATTTTGAAATTTATGCCAACACATCACATATCAAGTGAATATAATTATTATTTCTATGAATTTAATATTTTTAATTTTTAGCTACATGATCCAAGCATCCAACACCCCAAGAGCGTTTATTACTTCTTGCCTTGTTATAATAATTACCCGTATCAAATGACTACTTTGTCCTTAAAGTTTGTTTCCTTTGCCGAAAATAGATATATGTGAAAGTTTTCGTTTCTTTACTCGTTTGCCGTAAAGCTAGTTTTTTAGGTGACCAATGCTCGATATGCTGTAAAGCAGATAGATATATGTTAAATTTACCACCATATGCTTCCAATTCAAGACAATTCTTCTTCCATATATGGTTGATTTCTTAATCTCTTGTGCAGATGTATTTTTGACTTTTTCTTTAATATTGGACATCATTTTCTTATCATTCTCTTAATTACTAATCTCATTTTACTTCCTTTTCCTCAGTACCTTCTCCATCTTAAAAAATGGGAAGCAAGGGAACCCAGATACAAATAATACAATGTATTATTACTATTACTGTTATTATGTTGTTGTCAATTATGAGCTTTAGTAGTGCGGACTACTAATTTGCCATCCATACTAACAAAAGGCCATTATTTATTTGTTACTTAAAAACTAATCTGCTTTTCCACAACTACAAAAAAAAATGGAATCTAGTGGTGAAGGTGATAGAAGCAAGAAATATACCAGCCATAGATCTAAATGGGTTAAGTGATCCATATTGGGGGGCGATGAATTCAGCTCGGGTAGCCGAGACATACAAAGGTAAATTGGATGGAGGCTGCAAAGTTCAAAGATCTCGGTTTTACGTAAATTAAGTCAAATGTAATTAGAATATTTTGTTATCGAGTTTGATGAGCTTTTGCATATTCAAATCTTATGGTTTAAAGAATCGAGTCAAAACTATTTCTAAGGGTGGTAGGTTGTAATACCCTGAGCAGTTTTATTAACTATAAACTATGATTATTTGCTTAATTAGTTACTGGAAATTTGCGAAAAGGACCTTATTTGTTACAGTTTTTGCGAAAAAACACCTTATATAATTATTTGGTGAGAAAGCACCTTTTATGAGACTTTTTTTTTTCAAAATGCATGCATAATTTTAAAATTTTAGTTAAAAAGTCAAACTTTCGATCATTGGACCCCTTAAGTTTTCAGCCATCCTTTTGGTGCGCGGGAGTCAAACACATAAGAAAAAGAAGGTCAAAATCTCACATGCAAAGATGAACAAAAAGTGAGAGTATCAATGTCTAAATTTTGACTTTTTAGTCAAAATCTACTAAAAAGGAGTGCATTTTAATAAAAAATGACATATAAGATGTTTTCTCACAAAAATAATTATATAAGATATTTTTTCACAGAAACTATAACAAATAAGGTGTTTTTTCACAAATTTCCCTAATTAATTACGGGAAGTCCATTGATGTTTAGATCCAAGATGAGGATAATCCCTAATTGTATTAGTGTCTTTGCGCCTATTATATGAACATTTCGTTGTAATAGCCTCGATGGTGATTAGAGTTAGGATTGATATTAGATTATTGGAAATAGTTTATACCTAACTAAATACGCCGGCTGAACAAACTTTGCTTGAGAAGCAACTTGTTGGTCAAACACATCGTCATATACAGAAGATTCAACCACATACAACCATAAACTTCTTCATGAACAACCTAAGTGATAACATCATCAGCCACACATAGCATGATTGTCGAGTGACCCTTCTCCTCCAAGGTACTCGATTCTTTATCATCTTTTCCCACTTTTTTCGACTTTGTCAATGGTGGTGCACAAAAACCTAATTTTGTAAGCAAAGTTTGCATATTGATCTTCCATAAACCAAAACTTTTCCTCTGAATGAATTTATTGTAATTCACGTTCAAATTAAAGTAGACTTCTTTATTGCCAAATATCCATCTTTATTGATACCAGTTTTTGTGACCAATTGAATCAACAATAAAGAATAAGAAGGAAATTCATAAAGAAACCACAAAGATTAACGTGGTATAGTAGCATTGGGCTATCTATTCCCACTAGAAAGAGGGAGAATAATTATATATTAGCAGAGAGTATATATTAGATATACAGATTCAGATTCGGCCAGAAGTTAACTCTAAAGGTTTGTGTAATACCCTAATTGTTAATCTAATTAGTGAGATCTCGTGCTTGGTTTTTTGAAAGAACCATAAAATTTAAACCATATTTCAACAAACGTTTTGTTATCTCAAAATATAGTGCACAATGTACACATAGTATCAATTCCCTTGAAAGATTGAATAAATCACTGTCCAGGGTAAGACGGATACGGATGCTCATTATGCCCATTAACTTGTTGCATTAGTGTTTGCAATATCCTTTTTTTTGGTTATCAATAATAATTTTTAATTTCCAAAAAAAATACATGAATTGAAATGTAAGTTTGTTCAACCCAACTGTATTATAAAGATGGATTTTTTTTAGTTGGAAGGAGAAAGAATATTAAGTTACGTTAAACTATTACATCCGTTGTTTGTACTACTAATCAAAGTACGTTGGTTGGCTCCCTGAGCCCTACTAATAATATCCAGAAGAAAAATATTGTCAACTTTACAATCATTGTTTACAAAAGGTGAAGAGAACACAGTTAATAAATGATGAGCAACAAAATTTTGTTCTCTTGTCCATCTAGTTAGGCTGTCAGCATCTTGTAAGCACCTCCTTCTAATCTTTGCAAGCTCCTTGACTCTACTCCTCACTGTGTGGTCCCAGGTTTCACGTGTGCCTGGGCACAAGGGGCAGCTTTGGTTGGTTTGGATTCCTCTTTTTTGAAGTGTAAGCTTCACAGGCAGTGCATCCCAGGGGCTCGACCAAATAAGGAATTTAACCTTGGGTTGCCAGTGGCTTACCAATAGTTTCTCCCAATTTTTGGTGTTTATGGCTAGGCTGGTGATTGGAGAAGGTTGTGTTGAATTTTTGTTGTTGAAGTGTCTTTACCAAAGCCTAGCATAGGCTGTCTTGGTGTTAAATTATCTCCCTTGGGCAAGGGAACAGGCTAGCTCATCATTACCAAAAGTAGGAATAAACATAGTGAGAATAAATGTTACAATGTCAGGTGGAAGAACAAATAAACATAGTGAATAAAGCTGGATTTGAAGAAAGCCTATGATTCATTGGATTGGAGGTTTGTTGAGGAATTGTTGATAGCATTAAGGTTCCCTCCTGAATTTGTGAGAATGACCATGGAGTGTGTTACCTCTCCTAGTTATTCTCTAATGATTAATGGTGCTTTAATTGGTTATTTCAAATGGAAGAAGGGCTTTGAGACGGGGGGGGGTGTTAATGAAGCTTGTGGATGAGAATAGTGCCTTCCTTTTCACCCTAGATGTTATGGGATAAAGCTTAATCATCTACGCTTTGTAGATGATATCATTATGTGTAGCAGAGGTGATTACGTGTTAGTGTTGTAACACTTGAGAGGCTTTCAACATTTTTCTGAGGTGTCTGGGCTGGAAGATAACAAGAAAAAATCTGAAATATATACAGCTGGTGTGAGACAACTAGAGATCACTAGAATATTGGAGATGTCAAGTCGTCATGGTGCCCTCCCTTTTAAATATTTGGGGTTCCAAATTGTTATAAAGGATCTAAGCAGCTGAGTGTGATAGTTTAGCTGAGAAGATTACAACAAGGATTAGGAGCTGGAGTAGCAGGCATCTGTCATATCAAGGTACATTAACACTTATCAAGCAGTGTTAATGAGTGTGCATATCTACTGGCACAACTGATGATTATTCGAATGAGAGTTATGGATGATATTAACTGAATATGCAAGGCATAGCTTTCGAGTGGCTAGCATCACTATCTTAGATCTGGAAATATAAAATGGGAAAAGGTGTGTTCCCCTAAGAGTGCGGGTGGATTGGGTGTGAGGGATTAGGTCTATGGAATAAGGTAGCTCTAGGAAGGTTATGGGCCATAGCTGCTAAGAATGATAGTTTATTTGTGGCTTAAATTGATTAATGCAGTCTATATTCGTGATTCAAACTGGTGGGATTACACCCCTCCTCAGGGGTGTAGTTGGTATTGGGGTAGAATCTGTGAAGTGAAGAAAACATTGAAGAGTGTTTATATTGAGCAGCAACTAAGTAATCTTCATGGTTCTCAATCAAGAACTACTATGAGCTGATGTATGGGGTGGTTATAAGAGTGAACTGGAGAAGTATATATGGTCTAGAATAGTCTGTCTATTCCCAAAAACAGGTTTATAAGCAGGCCTTTGATGAATCAGAGGTTGCGCACTATAGAGAAGCTCTTCGGGTTGGGCATTGCTACTGATCGATTCTGTAAACTGTGTGGCAGGTATGAGGAAACACTCAATCATCTTTTTTTTCCTGTGTGTTTAGTAAGAGATTAATCAGTTTGCTGAATGTGTGGTTGAGCATGAATGTGTATGATAGCAGCCCTTTGATTAGCATTGACAAGATAAGAAGAGGCAGAGTTACAAATTTCAGAAGAATGTTTTATTTGCTGTGCAAAATGTTGTGATTTACCAGGTTTGGATGTCATAGAATAATGGCTAATGGAATGGTGAAGTGGATAGTATTCCTATTCATGTAAATAAGATTCCGATAAATTGTATAGACATGATATATAGTATTATCTCATGCAAAGTTTCTAAAACTGAGAGAGATTGGCTTAGGGATCGCGGAGATCACAAGCAAAATTTCAATTTGTACTTAGCTTGTGCTGTGTGATGTAGCTAGCTTTGTTGATAGAGGGAGTCCAACCTAGTTGGTTTGCCTCTTCTTAGCTAGTTAGATTGTAAATGTTTTGGTCTTAATATATCTTTTCTTACTTAGCAAAAAATATAAATATACATGAAATTACGCTTTGAAACCTTGCACACAAACTAAAACCTAATGACAAGCAATTACTCCCTCCGTCCTCCAAAGCATTTCCCATTTCCTTTGGGCACAAAGTATAAGGAGTATTGTTGATGTGGGCCCTAGTTTTCATTTTAAAATGGAAAAAGTAAGGTAGTGGGTATTTTTTAGAATTGTTTATTTAGAAAGAGTGTGAGGTCAACAACTTTTTGTAAGGAAAATAATATTATAATAGATGGGCCATATCCAAATAAGGAAATGGGAAACGTAATTGGGACAAACATAAATGAAAAAATGGGAAATCCTTTGGCAGACGGAGGGAGTACAATTTAAAGAAAAATGAAGAATATATTTCCGAGATACATCCAAGATTTTCATGTATAAAATTAAATTAACCGTGACCACATCTTCTAATGTGGGTAGACTTCCAAGCGCTCAGCTCAAACTTTTGATGCTTCTTCCTAATAAACTTTTCTGTTTCGGCATCAATATCTACATAACGACCTGTATCGCTGATATTCCTGCTCCCATTCTGCTGCTGTTGTTGATGCTGCTTCACCGCCCGACCCTTACGCTCAGCAGTTTGCTGCTTCTTGTTTAATGGAGACAATACATGAGAAAAATAGATGTTATATTCATCTAATAAACTCTCTGTGTGTACTACTTTGCTCCATTTGGCGGATGACATGCTCTTAACCGGAGTTAGTATTGTTGTAGCTTATGCAAGATTAAAAAAATAAGACACATTAGAAGACGTCTTTATACGCGATTTTTTTGTTTGTTTTGGAATTCAGTTGCACACGCTTTGGTTTTGTAAATTATTCACCAATTTTCATGCCGCCTCCTATTCTCTTATTAATTTCAAGGTTCCACTAGCCAAATAATAATGATACACTCTTCCGAATCTGGAAAGACATACGTTTTATATATATTTAAGCTAAATGATGCTCTCTTTAGTTTTTAGCTTCCTCCCGTAAAGTAGCTGAGCCTTAATGGAAGGCTTGGCCATCGTCTTTAATATTTTATTAGCTACAATGGCGTAGCTTCTAAATTCTGATATGCATTGAGAAAGTGCTATACTTTCTTATTGTTTTTAGAGTATTTTAGTTGTACTTTATTCTTTTTTTTGTAAACTAATTGCTCTCGGCTTCGAATATTCCTCAATTTCCTGGTAGATATACTGTATCAACAAAATGCCATTAATGAAATAATTCTGGCTCGTTAATATATGTTTGATTATTTGAAAATATTTCCTTTGCGCAAATTTTGCTTTTTGGGAAGTATTGGATATATAATGCTTATTGTGCATAAAATTTTATAATGAAAGCTCTACTTTTTTTCTCATTCTCCGAAAGAAAATGACTTTATTTATTGGACGTCATACGAATATACTTAGGCACAATATACTTCTTGCAAAGTTACGATCCTAAAACAAAGGATAAATTGTATAATATCACCTTTATTTTTCATGTTTTTGTAAACTACCACCTTTTAGTTTTTTTTTTTAAACTACCACCTATATTCTTCCCAACGTTTAGATTCTCCCACCTTGTAACGATTTCTGTTAATTTTTTTTTTGTGGGGCCCACTTTTAAAATTCTTTGGTTATTCAAAGATGGATCTTTTCGAATCTCTTCATGCACTCTTTCTCTCTTTTGTCCTCCACACTATCTTTCTCTCTTCTTTAGCAAAAATACAGTAAACCTTCAATTTTTTTTACTGCGAATCTTCTCCCTGTTATCAACTCAACATCAGCTCCATCATCATCAATATCTACATCTCCATCATCATCAACTCAACTAACCCAATTCAGCCCCAAAATCCTCCCAAAACCAGCCACCACAATGCCACCATTCCCAACAATTTAAACCGCACAAACCATCCCCAACTTCAGTGACCTTCTCCGCCTCAAATCAATCCCAGCAAGTCGAACAATTATGCTGAGTAGTAGTGGTTTTAAATCACTCGATCTGGGTGGGTGGGGCTTTGATTGTGTCGAATTGCCTGAGTTTGGTTGGGTGGGGCTTCAATTTTGTTGAGTTGGTCCGATTGGTGGAGTTTTGATTGGATGGGGCTTCGTTTGGGTGGGGGTTGGATGTAGATTCGATTGGGTGGGGTGGGACGTCGTTTTGGTGGGCTTCGACTGGGTGTGGGTTGGATGTGGGTTCGATGGGGCGAGGTGGGGCTTCGGTTGGGTGGGGCTTCCATTGGGTGGTTGTATTGTCGAATTAACTGAGTGGTGGTGGGATGGCGGTGGTTATGGGGTTGGTGAGAGAAAGATGGTGCAAGCGGTGGCCGTGCTTGTGGGGGGCGGTCAGAGAGATCTGGTGCAGGCGGTGATGGTGATTGTGGGAAGAATTTTAAAAGTGGGCCCCACAAAAAATTTTTTTGACAGAAATCGTTAAAAGGTGGGAGAATCTAAACGTTGGGAAGAATATAGGTGGTAGTTTAAAAAAAAAACTAAAAGGTGGTAGTTTACAAAAACATGAAAAATAAAGGTGGTATTATACAATTTATCCTAAAACAAATTAAAGATATGACAGTTATTAGGGACAATATACTCTCGCGGTCTATACATCTTAAGAGCAGTTTCGTCGTCTAATAACGTCTTGGAGAAGGGCCACCTTTATTTTACTGTGAAGGATCCATGCAGATGAATAGATTAATCGATCTTCATGACGCATGCCAAATCTTTAACGACAAACATATACCTAAAATATGAACTATAAAAACTCATATAAATAGGGACTGAAAACTCAGAAAATTGTATTAGCATGTGAGATGTGATTGTTTTAATGGATTGCGGAATGTTGACATCTTTTGTTCAATTTTTAGTGTTAACAACCATGCTCTTTATAGATTGTATGATTATGGAATAGGAAAAAAAGTGAAGGGGAGGCAAACCAGAAATATTGTTTTCTCGTTTGGATAGAAGGGGATCGAGGAAGGGAAGGGAGTGAATTGATTTGATTCTATTAGGAAAAGGAATTAAACCATCTCTTTGTTGGATTTGAAATGTTTTTGCAACATTGTTATTTCAATCTCCAACTTTGAAATCCTAGATTCTGCAAAATTGAAAACCTAATATAAATTTTGGACCAATTTCAAATTCGCAGCTTATACTAATACAAATTAAGGTTCCATAAAATTGCTCCAATTACACACGCATTGGGACAACAATTACAACTAAAATATAGGGGGGAGTTTGGGCCAAAACATCAACAAATATAATGAAAAAATTGGCGTAAAATATTCAAATTATTTGGTAATTGCAACTACTTGATAATTAGAAAGAATTTCTCGTTATTTCTATATGCACAAGAGTGATAATTCGATAATTAGCAACTATCGAATGATTTGAAAGCTGTCAACTGGCCGAGATTAGTACTCTACATTCGTTAAGCAAAGAGTATCTATCGTCGGTGGCGAGAGTGTGGCCGTTGCTATCTGTAGCCAGCTGTAGACTGAGAGTCAAGAGCGTGTCTAGGCCGTTAATAATATCATATTCTCTGCCATTACGGGAACATGCATAACATTATTCAAGGTGCAAAAGGAACCATCATGAGTCCTTATCATGACTGAACTAATTTTAACTACTTTCTAGGCAACACTATGGTGTGGCCCATAACCCACAGGTCCCAAGATCGAAACCTGGCTCTGAATTGTTAGGTCTATGGTGTGGAGATGGCTAAGAGCCAAGGTCACAAAGAAAGGCTCATGAGATGAAATGAAGAAGAAGCAAAGTGAGGAGGACTTGGCAGCTTCTGATCGCGGGTCGCGACGGGCTGGTCGCGGGTCGTGATACCTGTCGCGGGTTGCGACCAGCGCCTGCCCCTGCACCCTGTTTTCGCGTTTTCGTCTCACGTGAAGCCGATTTTTCTATTTTCGGGGGTAGTATAAATACCCCTCTTTTCCCCATTTGTAAATATGACATAATTTCACACAAATCAAGAGGCTAGAGAGAATTTCTAGGGTTTTGTGCCTTTGTGTGTGTAGCTTGAAATAGCTTGTATCTCTCTCAATCAATCATCAAGATCAATACTACTCCTTAGTACTTGTGGGTTTTTACTCGCGGATTCTCGGGTCTTCCCACGGTGCCATTACTTAACTCTCTCTCTTATTTATTTCTTCATTTTTGTTGGATTGCTTGCTTGCTTGGTTGTTTGCTTTCATTGTTATTGTTGATGTTTGCAAACTAGTTTCTACTTGATTCTATGTTCTCAACACACTATTGGCCATTAAGAGCAATGATACCTTAGTAAGCACCTATTTTAAGATTTACGTGTTATTTAAGATAGTTTCTTTTGATTGTTTGCTTGAGAAATAGGTGGTTAGAGTGATCAAATTGAATTTCTCTTGCTTCAATGAATTTGATTGTTGAAAATATTTCTGAACTTGCTTTTCTATCTCAAGGGTGAAGTAGGTTTATTTATGTTCATGTGATTCTTTGCTTAGGGACAAGTAATGGTTTAGGTTGGGAGAGTTTGATCTTAAGGTTTCATAAAATATTTTTTCCCCTATTTCTGAACTAAAATGTTTGTCAATAGTGTCCTTAGAAGCTATTTTTATGCTAATTATCTCTATCTATTTGTGGTTTTTCCCCTATTTGTGGTTTTTCCTGTGCGTAAAGTGAAGTTGATAAAGTAGTTCAAGTATAATATAATATACCCATTACATATGGTACCAAAGTGACGTACCCGACCAATGGAAATAGTACAATAATATATTGATAAGGTAGTATAGTTCAAGGATAAAATAAAATAAAATAAAATGGTGAGGTTGAAAAGGAAGAGAAGAAGAAAAATAAAAAAAATAGTGTGTCTGAGTATCACAGCTAAACAGCTGAGAGAATAGAAGGGATCAACAACCGGAATCTTAACATTTTGGTCAGATTACGTTGACAAGGTGTGTATTTTAACAAAAATAACGTTTAAAAATGTGTTCTCTCACAAAAAAAATTATATAAGATGTTTTTCACGAAACTCATAACAAATAAGGTGTTCTCTCACAAAATTTCCTAAAATCGATAACTCATTAACTTAATAATTGCAACTAATCCATATTATATTAGGAAAACTATTTGATTAATTTTGGATCATAATCCAAAAATAGTGGAGATTTCTGCTTCAAAAAACATTGACTTACTAACACGCAAACTATCGAGAGTGAGGTATATCTCATTTGGTTCGAGCTCTCTCCCAATTCCAGAAGGTCTTGTTATTGACTCTTATCCGATCCACTAGGCCTAGACCTGTCAAAATTCGACCCGACCCGAAACCCGACCCAAAACCGACCCGGAAACAGCGGGTTTTGAACACAACTTCTTGACCCGAACTCGGGAAAACCGTTTTTTACCCGACCGACCGAAAAATCATTATATTTTTTAGAAATAATATGAAATTATGGGAATTTTATTGCTAAAAATAGCTTCAACTAGAGTATTTGATTCGAAAAATGAATTTTGTTAAATGTGAATGTAATTTTGATGGTTGAATTCAACAATGTATGAGGTCATCTTCTTTAAACTTATCTTAAAGGCTTTTGCTTGGATTATTTTGATGCATGCACTACAGCTCCCCAATGGAAGTTTCCGTTGCTAGTCGATGTCCGCCAAACAATATTTCACTCATCCTCTCATATGTTTGAATTCTGATGAGGATTAGTTGCTAATAATTAGGTACCCCCCTCATCTTTTATTAATTGGTTTGTGTATACAATGTATCAAAGTTCATTTTTATATGTGACTAGGCTAAGAGGGGTTCTTTATACGTTAGAAAAATACTCCCTCCGTCTCCCAAAGGATTTCCCATTTTTCCATTTATGTTTGTCTCAATTACATTTCCCATTTCCTTATTTGGATATGGCCCACCTACTATAATATTATTTTCCTTACAAAAAGTATTTGACCCCACACTCTCTCTCTTAATAAACAATTCTAAAAAATACCCACTATCTTACTTTTCCATTATAATATGAAAACTAGGCCCCACATCAACATCACTCCTTAAACTTTGTGCCCAAAGGAAATGGGAAATCCTTTGGGGGACGGAGGGAGTAATGTTTTTGGGGTTCATTAATGTATATGTGGCCGCCAGGCCAGTCAATGAGATAATTGCACAGGGTCCAATTTTTACGACCATATTTTTTGTCGCTATTCTTTTATTAAATGAGTTTTGTAGCAATTTTACGACCGTATTTGTTTCTTTTTTTGCCGAATCAAATTGTTACATTTTGCGCCCATTCTTGCTTTGCATTCACTATATTTACCTGTAAACCATATGCCAATCACTTCGAATATCGTGATAAAACATAATTCATAAGTACATAGATGTCCAAACACAAGTACCAATTACAAAAGTATCTATAATCTTAGCCAACGATTCCAAACGATAAAAAAGTCTAAAGAAATCAGTTAAAAGTTTCACAAGCTAAAAAACTATAACTATTGTAGTTCTTCCACATAGTAGGAAATGTCATAACCCGCGATGTTAGTCCACATCATTCCAACGCAAGCTTCACGTAAGGATCTCCTCCACATGAAGTTGCTACTATTAGTTTTGCCCAATCACGAGTCGACTCACTACTAAGCCCCTAAAACAAAAGGTAACAAATTATAAATTTCAATGTATAAATTTTTAACACTAAACAGACAAAGTAAAATTATAACTAACAATGAGAAAAGGAAAATATAAGTATACAATATGTGACTGCAATTAGCTATGAACTAGGCAAGATTTAATTATAAAAGAGGATAAATTAAACTGGTAAAGTCATGAGTGAGAACTGTTGTACGAAGATGAGGGTCTATTTCCCTTTCTTGCCACATAGCAGCCCACTGAAATATGGTCTTACAGAAGCTAACATTGTTCATATCGAAAAAAATGTTTTACATCACTAGGAAAAACCTTCACAAGTATCTAGCACCAACTGAAAAAGGGCCACACAGAAGTTGCAAAATCTGAATACCCTTTTAAATTCTATGTATACAAATTCAGAAGTATTTAGATAATAGCCACCAAGAATATTATTTCGAGCTAGTAGGTATCTAGTGTCTGAGAATGTTGAGATGAAAAAAGACAGGAGATAGTAATTTGGCACTACATGATATTATTAACCCCAGTGCTGACCCTGGTGGTACGAAGGCATAGCGAAGTTGGGAAACCTGCTGGTACGAAGAGCAGGAACATCTCAAAACTATTGGTTTGTGGGGGAAGTTACTGGAAATCATATTAGACCGACGCTTCTTTTTCCAGTATGGTATCGTGTACGAGCTTAATATCACTGCTAACAAGACCAGTATAGGTGTGTATTTTATCTATTGAGTTTACTTCTTTACACTTGTTGGGATTTGTGTAATCATAGCATATGCCCGGTACAACTATGGTCATAGAGAATATATCTACTTCAGGATGATTCAGTTCTCTGACATATCATTTACTGTGCTGGTTATCATCATCTTATTAGAATTCACCAAGTTTGAATTTCTTGATCTTTTGACTAGTGCACTGGCACTCATACCGACTGGCTGGGGCATGATTCAAATTGCTCAGGTGCTCCGTCCCTTTCTA
Organism: Patellifolia procumbens; assembly: GCA_947645195.1. Lineage (NCBI taxonomy): Eukaryota > Viridiplantae > Streptophyta > Magnoliopsida > Caryophyllales > Amaranthaceae > Patellifolia > Patellifolia procumbens. Next base: position 3,422,059 of record CANSGD010001541.1, read on the forward strand.
CAAACAACAGTGGTCTGGGACATCGTGGTTTCCTTGGCTAGACTCTATGATTTGACGTTTAGCATTGTGATTATGGCTCTACCTCGATATATGTCATCTATCATAGAAACTCAACACTAAAGAATAAATCAAAAAAACACATCCGGTCAAAGCCAATTAGTTGGAATCGGAATGGGGATGGAGGAGCTTAGATTCAGAAGATGATGGTTTATAGGAATGGGAATGGAGGAGCTTCGTTAATTGAAGAAAAAAACGCCTGGAGATCGTCTTTTCCTTCTTCTTCAAGCCAACTTGTTCATCCTTCTCTCTGACTTGCTGTTGATATTAAAATGAATGAGTAACTTAGTCACCAGCAAGCTGATATTAAAACCTCAACAAGTCACAAGTGGTGTTTCGGTCCTTATCTGAAGGAAATAGAAAGCTGAGGCATTACAACCCCTTCCTTCAAAAACTGACAGAAGAAAAGGATAACATAGAGGCCAAACAGTGCCTGATTCCTTGACTTCCTATAAATAACTTCCATGAGACATTTAATTCTTTAAAGGTTAGAAAGCGTACTCACCTGAAACGTTATGCATAGCTTGGTCTCGACACGAATTCGTTGAATATGAGCTTCCATTAACATGCTTAATTGTTCTGCCATATCATTCATCTTTTTGTCGTGGTCCTCCTTAATTTCATCTTTTTTTTAGATCAGCATTTTCTCGTTCCTTCTCTTGGATATGTGCCATAAGTTCAGCTCTACTAGGTAAATGCCCTGTTACATCTTTAGGTGTTACACCAAACCAAAGCAAACAACGCTACCACGATCTTGTTCCCCAAAGCATTTTCCGACAACTTCAATGTGTGATAGGGATGGATTCTCTTTCTCAACGTCAACTATCTCATTCTAAAATAACAAAACACAAAAAAAATGTTTACTGTAAGCTCACATAAACATTGTTTTGAACATTTTAGGACATTTCTAAAAAAATTACATACATATTTGCCATCCTCATGTTCATCTAACTTTCCAGATTTCATTTTTCCTGTCCTCTTAAAAACAGCTGATATTTGTTAAAATAGATTCCTTGCATTTCTCCTTTTTGCCTTGGTGGTTGCCTTTCTTGTTTAGATGTTGCCTTCGCCCATGATATGAGACAATTGAATTTTTATGAGATGTTACTGGGGAAGATTTTATCCCATATAATCTTGATTTCAGGGTCATTTATGAAAAGGCACCAAGATCATGGCCCCTTGTGCTCGGTAATTTACTTTGTTCCCCCCTCAGTTTCCAAATGCTTGTACTCCAAGTTGTCCTAAATATTGTAAGATTTTGATTGTTACTAATCAAAATTTGATTTTCATTTGTTATTTATGAATGCTATTATGTGGTTCTTAGGAAAAAAAAGTGCAAAGATCTCTCAAAGCATAGCCAACTATGCAAATGAGCTACTACACAGGAATGAGAGTAAACCTAATAGGCAAGTTATATGGGAGGACCTCGTAAGTTTTTGGCCTTATAAATTTGTATTACATTAAGATACACATTATTGATTTCCAATATTGATTTTTTCACCTTTGAATTGGAAGGGAGGTAGAGATGGCAAGAAATAGAGTTTTCTGGAAATTTTTCGAGAAACTCACAACAAAGATGAGAAGTTGGTTAATGACTCGATATCCAAAAAATATGTATGTAAATATTTTGGTTCCGTCATTTGTTTTGAAATCATATTATATCATTATAGTAATATTTATACTTTTCTTGTAGGATGAGATTAAGGCGACTATTCAAAACTAGTCATCACTTTCCCTTTTTGAAGTACTTTAGCCTTTACAATTGCGTGGGGATGTGCATTTTTCTTCAATGATTTTGTTTTCATATTTTTTTTCCACTATATGACTAGGTAGCACAGAAAGTATTTTACTCAAAATCTCGAGATCAAGTGGTTGGCTTAGGTGGAGGGATAACACATAAGGAAGTAAGTGGATCAAAACCAACTAGAGTTGAACTCCAAGTTGAATTAAGTGCTACAAGAAAATAGAATCTTGTTCTCAGCAATCGTGTTGAGACGGTTGCAGCTAAAAATCAACAACTTCATGGTCGACTCAGTTGTGTAGAGGCTCACTTGAAAATGTTTCAAGAGATATTACTGTTAATACAACACTCCAATAAAGATTCACAAAATCAACACGACTCGACAGGTTAGTGTTACTTTTATTCTTTTATGTTTTTTTCCCTTTGTGGTTCACTTGGTTTTGTTGTTTTTGTGTGCTTGTTTGGTGTAGGGGAATCTGGTTTATATTTTCTTTTTCATTCTTTTTCTTGTTTTAAGGAGATTTTTAACTTTTGTAAAGGGTTTTACTGTGTACAGAGATTGATCAATGTGGTTTATATCGTTGATTTGTTTGTCATGTCATCAAATCTGGCAGCTTTGCGGGTAATTACTATGAGTCGCCTTTTAGCAGATGTGTTGGGTGCTGCCTTGTTGCTCACACCCAACAAGTTCTTTGTGAACTGGGTACTGAAACAGTGACGACATTGCCAATGGTTTTTGGGATTGTTCATTCTCATTTTATTATGCATTATTGAAGAAATAGTGAATGAGAGTTAGTAGAACTGACCCATTACTAGTACCACAATCATTTGGATCGACCACAGATCTTAAGTCTGATGAGAGATCGTATAAATGACCCATTACTAGTACAGTAGTACCACAACCATCATGGACTTGTTGGGATAGATGGGGGTGTTGCACTTGTGATTGCGTGACTAAATGAGTACTTGAAACAATACATTGGTACTCTTATTTGAGTGCGATTCAATAAATTCTCTCCTAGCTTCATGTTCCGTCTGCTTAGCATCCTTCTGTGAAGTTAAGGAAAAGTAGTGAGGAATGATGGCATTTTCTGATGACACAAACACTACGCCAATTCCTAGCTGCTTCTAAGGGACTTATCATATGATCTTTGGAGGAAACAACAAATTTGTTCTCGCTAAGTGGTTCATCATATGTTGATTATATCTTGTCTGAGGTGTGCTAACAAGTGTCTGTTGCATTTCAGTCTATCGGGAAAATAACATATGAGTTGAAGGACCGAGGGTATTGTATACGTTGTTGTGCATGTTCGTGGGGACCTGTGCTCTCTGGCTACCCAGATGACAAAATCGTTGTCAGAAATAAAATGTTGCAAGCTACTGGAAGTCTGGAACGATTATAAGCAATACTCCTCCTTTTCATGGAAACTTGCATTGTTAAACCAAGTTGGTGCACTTCTCATGGTTTCTGACCATCACCTAATTTGTTAACCTTGACACGTGTGGGACTAACTGACTTCTTTTCACATGAAGGATTAAGACAAATTGCTCTCGTCAGAGCTTACTAATGCCTTGCATGCAATAGATGCTTCAAGGCTTCAAGAGAACAAATCATAGTTTTTTATGCTAGTAAAAAAGATGGCCAAGAGAGTGGCAGCGATGTTAGTTCATGTTGTGCCTTGCATAAAACTGAATCAAGTTTTGTTTTTTTAATCAAGATTCTACTTTTAAAACACTACAACAATTATAGGCTTTGGTGGCAATTTTTTAACATCAATTAACAATTTGCTACAATAAGTTAGAAAAAGGTCTAAAACACTAAGTCTAACATAGCTATTAAAAATTAACACAAAAGCCTATTAAAAATCGATGGGAAAACTCAATAATGCCAAATCCCAAATTCTATTATGATTTAGGCGGCATAAACTACACAAATTTAGGCTCTAAAATATTTTATTCCACCGCCACCCGCAAGAATCCACTTCCAAATCACTCCCATTCTTCACTCCAAAATTTAGTTTCAATTCATAGAAACTGAATCACTGCATTACAGTGATGCCTAATCTGGTATTGCGTTTCATCTCCAAAATTCGACTTTGGTGGGACGATTTTTCTACTGCTCTCAGTCTCCCAGTCTGGTATTCAATTTTAACGACGACGACAATAGGGCCTGGGGAAGATTTTTCATCTTCTTGCCAAAATCAGTGAGTTCTTTCGTTAATCATTCTCCTCTTGCCTTTTCCCTGAATTCATCTTCCTCATCAATTTATTTTCTTGATTCCTATTTATCCTCGGTTGTGAGTGAATCGGCCCTTACAACATCTTCACACTCTGGGATTCCCTGTTATTACAACTTTAAAGCATATAAACAACTACTACTTTCATGAAACAAAGAAAGAGAGAGAGAGAAAATCTTTTTTAAAAATGGCGGATGTAGCATTTAGATAGAGAGCTCTGAGATTGTGAGAGTGTAGTATTCTCAAAGAAAAACATAATTCCCCCATCTCTTGCATCTAACTGCTTTAGATTTTGACAACCCCCTTCTTTCTGAATTTGATATTTAACAGGTTGTAGGGTATATTCCTAATCTAGGTTGGAGAAAAAAGGGCCTTTGAATTGAATTGAAGAACTCTACAAGAGCTTTCTTATCTAGCTTCACTGTTTGCCACCTCACAGAGTCGTGCTTCCGCTTGCTTAGTTAACGTAGTTGAATCAAGCTCATGTAAATTGAAGCTCTTAACCCCTCTAATTTCCTTAAATCCTCGTATGAATTCAATTCCCACAAATAATATTCGTAAAAGTATTCATGTATTGAATTTTCACTTGATATAATTAATCGAAGGTTACAGCTTAGAATTCAAAGATTACCCCTCTGGTTTGAATATTAAAAAAGTGGTTTTGTTTGATGAATTTGGAATTTTAGCGCGATATGATCCCGGAAAATTGGGGTTATTTGAAATTTGGGAATAATAATTGGACTAATTTGGGTAATGGGAATGATATGGGTAAAGAAGGAACTTATGATGATCATTTTCTATGTTTATTAGTTTATCACTGTAGGCTATAACAACAAGCGAGATTTACATGGCTCAGAAAAAAATCTCTTTTTGGCATAGGCATATTGTTTGATGTGTTTACATAACAAAAAGAATATGTATTACTTTTTGGCATTGCTCATACAGAAGTTAATTTATTCCCTCAAGTTTATGTGGTTTCGTTATGTTTAACTTCTGTAGAGCTTGTTTGTTATAGCATTGTAGCTGTCATTTATATGATCATGGTATTGCTCCTGAAAGAGTTGGTAGGGGGTAGGGGGTTATAGGAGCCATCAATGAAGTAATGGAGGTCTTAGCCGATTAGGAGAGCCTCAAGTTGAACTTTTCATATGATATAGTTGGTAGAGGTGAGTTTCTGAACAGAATGGGCGTTCATGACTGTGAGGGGTTTGGAAGGTTCAGTGGAGTTTGACAGGGAGTGGGAGTCTGATATCACGTATTTATATAGACTTTTCTCCCTTATTTACAAGCTAATTTGTGGGTCATTGGAGCTCTTCGGAGCTATTTTGTGCTAACTATATCGTATATAGTTGTGGTTTTGTGTTTTAGTGTTGAATTGCAGGTTTTAGGGAGTTTTCTCCTTATTTATGAGCTATTTGGAAGTAACTACGGCTTTACGAGATGTTACGAGGCACGTAGGATGGCTCACGAGCTTTATGGATAATTTAAGAGGTTCCAAGACCTCTAAACGTGAAGAATTCAGAGCCAAAGAGTCAAAAAGGATCTTCCCGTACCCTGATCGGGCAAGAAATGGCCCGATCTGGTGAATATTTATCGATCGGGCGGAGAAGTTTCGTACCTGTTCGGGCGAACATCACCCGACCCAATCGGGGGGAAAAGCTTAGAATTTTAGTTGGCAAAATTAAGCCCAACCCGATCGGGCAAGAATGCACCCGATCGGGCAGGCCCAAGATTTATTCTCTAACAAATGCTGTGAGCTGCGTCGAAGACAAGGAGGAGCTTTAGGGCCTGTTAGTGCCGCGACCCGATCGGGCAATTTGTGCCCGATCCAGTTCGGGCGACCAAATTTAACTGCTGCTTGAGCTGCGTATCAAAGATGCTGATGGGCTCAGATTTGTTGGAGGATTTCTGATAGGAAAAATTGCCTAGAATAATGCAACCTTTTGGTGATTCGCAAATAATAATGCAACCTTTCGATTATTCAGGAATAATGAAACCTTTATACCCCATTTATTTTAAATAGGCAAAAACCGGATATAACCTGAAGAAAAGGTTAAACGGGATACATGTCACATAATAATTGGTTATCATTTACAAATTTTATAAAAAAATAAAAATAAAAAGATAAAAATAAAATCTACAATTACCTTCCTACTTATTTCACTAATTAATAATCATCCAACATAATTCCCCCTACCCACCCACAACCACCCTTCAGTCTCTCTCCTAAACCCCTTCTCCATTCAAACCAGTGAAACCACCACCTGCACTCTCCCCTCCCCTCGCCCAAAACAACACCACCACATACACTCTCCTCTCCCCTCACCCCAAAACAGCACCACCACCCACCTCTGGCAATCACTCCCCGACCCTTCCTCAATCTACATAACCACCTTCTCGAAACCACCACCACCACCCTCCACCGTCATTCCCCCTTCTCGAATAACGCACCACCACCTCCACTGTCAATTCCCCTCCCCAAAATCGAACTACCGTCGTGCAGTCGCCGACCCTCCTTCTCGAAATCACCAGCCTACTCTCTTCTCTCTCCCTTCTCGAAACACCCCCACCACCCAGTTAACGTCCTCAGAAACCCCACCCATCCCTCCCCTCTACCCAATTCCCCGTCCATGAACGCCGACAGCCATCACTCACACTCTTACCCCACTTCCTGCGACGACGATGCCAGCGCCATTATCACCAACTGCGGCTGCAATGGCTACGGAGTTTGAGCTGCGATCTTGAAGAGAGAAAAGGGAGGGAAAATTGAGGAGAGAGAAACACGGGAGGGGTGGGGGTTGCGGGTGTAGGGGAAGAGGAGGGAGGGGTCTGGATTTGTTTTGGTTGTTGTGGAGGGGCTGTTTGGGTGGGTAAGGGGTGGCAATAGGTAGGGGAAGGGGAGGTTTTAATTGGTTTTTTAAAAATATTTAATTAAGAGTCTTACTTAAAAATTTACCACTTCTTCAGGTCACCGATTTTTTTTGCCTATTTAAAATAAATGGGATATAAAAGTTGCATTATTCCAGAATAATCGAAAGGTTGCATTATTCTAGGCAATTTTTCCTTTCTGATATTGCGTGGAAGTCAATTAGAGCCAAGTCATTGAATGTGGTGGGGGCCAGCTGTACAATTCTATCTTTTACTTTCCTAAGTCTAATGATGTTTTAAAGTCAATGGGAGTATAAATCATTTTTTTGGAACGTTTTTTCTATTATTTTTCCATCAATTAGGATTAGTGGATTTCCCTTGTTAATCTTCCATTTAATTAGTTATAGAATTTGAATTGCTTACTGAAATAAAACACTCTTAGGTTAGCTTGAAAAGGTGATTGAACCTTGGATTTTCTTCAATAAAGTTTATTACTTTCCGTCAATTGGTACTATTATTCTCTTCTATATTATTATCTTCTCTTAATCTCTTTAATTGCTTTTGATTGCTTAATTTGATTATTGATTGATTCATGATGTTAGGGTTGGGGTTTATTATTAGTTTTATTATGGTTGATCTAATTATGTCTGAGTAGCTTAATTTCTAGGGATTTGGGGAGGAAAGCCATGTTTATACCTTGATTATTTGAATTGCTATTAGTTTCTAGGGTTTGATTAGATAGGTTATGGTGTGATTTGTTCTTATTGAGTAATTAATGTTATTGCGCAGTTTCATTGATTGCTTAAGGTTAATAATTGTTTGCACAGACCCGTCTTACTTTTAGAGGCCTAGTACCCATCAGTAATTCTGATTATGTTTGTGAACATGTTGCATATGTTGAATTATGGGCGTTGAGACTTAACCATAGCTTGACACGTGCTCTAGTCTATCGATTCGTGACCTAGATTCTAATAGTTGTTTGATCCCTTGATTGGTATAAGCATGGTAGACCGAACTAATTCCCTAGACCTTTATTTTATAGATTAAATCTCGTCTTTATATTGCTTTCTAGTGTTTAATTAGTAGTTCAGCTGATTCTTCCCTGATTTTGTCTGAAGTAGCTGTTTAGCTGAATATTAACTTAGAACTCCGTTTCTCTGTGGATTCGACCCTACTTCCCTTGACTATCATTGTTAGAGGACTTAAGATTTATCCTTGACTAGGTGATACGACTTTAGCCTATCAGAGTCTGGGGCCATTGATGGACGTGGAGGGGAGAAAAGAAAGGGGTGTTGGATGTTTGTTGTGATACCATGAAAGAGTGAGCAAAAGTGAAGTTCATTAATTAGCCATGGCTTTATATAGTACAAGCTCTACCAATAGATAGGTATTGGTTTACATAAGAATACAAAAGATAAAGACTACAGCAGGTATAATGCTAATTATAAGCAAAGGATAAGAATACAACTAGCTAATGATAAGCATGCAACTAATTGGTAGATATTGACAAATAAGATAATATTATGTACAGTAAGATAATGATTGACTACAAGTCAACCCTTATCATTAACTGGACCTAAGTTTTGAAGTTTAGGTTTTAATTTTCTTTATAATTTTGTTAGTTGTGTTTGTTTTGTTGCGGTCTTTTACTGTTACCCGCATCTAAACAGCTATACCCAAGAACATATCATTTTGAAGGTAAAAACTTTAATAAAGTACAGAAATTACTTGGGTGGGGCATTTGTCAACTTACTCATCAGAATATGGCAGTGTCCTTGGGTCAATGTGTTTGCCTCTTATACTAACTTGCATTCTCTTGATTATTGATACGAATGTCAATCTTGTTTTTAATTCTTTATGGGTTATACTTGAAACCAAATATTTTATTCAGTTTCAGCTTCACACTTGCCTTTCATATATGTGGTTTTCTATGTCTTAATCACTTGATTATTTTGTGGTACAATTGCTCTGAAGTAATTTGAGATCTGGATTTGAACTTTCCCCTCTTTTTTGTTTGTTTGATTCATTTGTTATGCTGAATTTGATGATTTCTTGTATGCTCTTGCTCTATTTTTCTTTGTTCCTTTTTTCTTGTACTTCGGCATACTTTATACAGATTCCTCTTTGCTCCTATTCAAGAGGTGCATTGCAATTCTTTAGTTTGATGTAATTTAATATACTTTTCATTTTAGACTTATGTGCTTTATGTTTGTTTACCTTTGTCATCTATAGATTCTTCTTATACTACTTATATTAATCCAACCAACTTTAGATTTCTTGTAGTTTAGAAGGAAATTAGTGCCACAAAATATATTAAAAAAATAAATTACATTATCTGTTGTTTTCTCGTCAATACTAGTGCGGCAGACGACAAGCACTCTTATGGATAATCAGAAGCATAAAAGTTGGGTGGATTGTGATATCAAAAGTAGTGAATACCAAGAGTAGTCGACAAAGTTTGTTAAACTTGCATTTCAAGGTGCTTATGATGGGACAATTGCATGCCCTGTAGGCTATCATAGGCGTAATGAGAAAGAAGTTTATGAGAACCTACTAATAAACGGTCCTATCCGTGACTTTGAGAAATGGTTTGGTAATAGTGAATTAGGATCAACATCAACACCATCTGAGGATGATAAAACTCAAGAGGAGCCAAGTGGTTGTGATAATGTGGCCCAAATATTAGGGGATATTTTTGGATTTCATGATGAACATCTAAATGACGATGTTAACATAGAGGATCGAGGGGGTGATTAGGTAGATATGGAACAACTACATGAGGAATGCAAGCCAAATGTTGATATGTTTAACAAGTTGTTAAAAGATCTCGAAGTCAAGTTGTACCCAGGGTGTAAAAATTGCTCAAAACTATCCTTCCTTTTGCCCCTATATCATATTAAAACTTCATTTGGATGGTCTGATTAATCGTTTGGTGAGTTACTTAAGTTGCTCAAAAAGGCACTTCTAGAAGGTGAAACATTACCCGACTCCCTTTATGAATCTAAGAAAATGATTAAGGATATTAGTCTTTTTTATGAGGAGATTGTTGCATGCCCCAATGATTGTATGCTTTTTTGGAAAGATAAGGTTAAATATGATCATTGTAGTGTATACGGAACTTCTTGATGGAAATATTTTAGAGATGGTGATACATTTGATTCTCGGGTAAAAAATGAATAGATGAATGTTCAATATGTAGTTGGATTGGTATAATGCTGCTAAATTAATGTCTTCCTCTATTTATGGGGTAATAATGTTTGGTTTTCTCCATTAATCTTTTCCTCTTATTTGGAATTACTAGTTGTTGGCCCCCAAGGTGGTGAAGCATACTTGAAAAATGTAATTCTAATATTAAATTGTAATTACCTCAATCATGAGCGGAAAATGTGATTTTGATTTCTAGTTATATAAACTTCTTTCCAAAACTTTTTTCGGTAACTACAATGCTAACATCTCATAAATGATTGAACGAAACTCCAAACAATTGTTTGATTCCTCTTACAAACTCTAGAGAAAGGAACATACGTACGTAGTTAAAAATTGGTAGATTTTGAAAAAAATTATAGAGAAAACTCCACCTACTTACTACAAAAGGTTGTTTTATGCAATTCGGAAGAGAGATATGCAAAAATCACTCCTACTTAGGTCCGACCACTTGGCAAGCACCTTCCCCGCATTATGGTATATGTATCCTTTGATAAGACCATGTCATATGATTATATCTCCTACTTGGAATCGGTTTTGTGTCGCCTTTATGAAGCTATATGAAATAGCATATCAAAAGTATCAAATGATCCTACTTTGAGCATAAAGAATGATGAAGGTAGTATAATACGAGTAGATACTTAATGAACACACATAGGATACTTTCCGGTCAATATTAGGTGTTACTAATATAGAGATGTCCTCAAGGAAAGAGGAAGTAAATAACTCCAAAGCAACAAATCTCTACAAGTATACAATTTAAAAGATTATCTTCTTCAATGATCTTGATGATGTAAACTAACCAGATGATTGTGTTGCCTTAACCTTGTTAGTCTCTCCAACATTGAAATGAGAAGGTTGGACAAAAATTATAAAGAGAACTACATTAAAAGAATTAGCAACAATCTTTATAAATATAGTCAACAGATGCTTCATAAATCCACATTACCTTGATTTGATGTATCATTGATCTTAAGCGAATGGTTTTCCCCATGAGTATATCAGAGTGACAAATTGCACAAGTCCTATATAACATGTTCCGACTGCACCAAAAGTAAGCATCATAATATATGGCAACCAACACGAATATAACAAACTTAAAATGTCAATAACTAAACAACTAAAATAACAAAAGTTAGATGTAATCCCAAATCTTAATTGGCGCCATGAACATTGAGGCCAGCCGTTGTTTTGCAATTTCGTTTTCAATTCTAATGCCAATCCCTATTACGGAAAGAAATTTACTCTCATTCCAAAGGAAGAATCAACTAACACGAAGTTTGTTGCGAAGATCTGCTGAAACCTTATCATCAATATTGTCCTTTCCAGCTTCAAGTCCATCTCATCATCAATATAAAAAACTATATAGGATAACATTCAAACAACTAACGTATTCCCTATGATAACATAGCAACTATGACATGAATTTTTTACAGACGTAACAAACTTGTAGCATATGATACGACTTTCAGCCATTCAATAGAAATTAAACATAAAAAGATGAAAACAAAGAAAATCACCAGTTAACTTACTTTACCGAACATATAGATTATTCTAGGATTAACACCATGTAGCCATCGAGTTTATTAACAGGCGGTGACCATCGATTTCAATATAAACTTCGGTTTCTTCTATGGTTTTGAGATAAACTTGTATCGATTGGCTTACAATAAGCACCATTTCACTTGGTATTGTTTGGTGTAACTTTTCCTACCACATTACCTGAGAATAATCCAAATTCTAGAAAGAAGTACACAAAGGCCTAGTAGCGGTCTAGTATGATAGAAAATGCAGACACAATTCACAATAACATGGAAATAAATATCAAAAAGCAATGAGCCAAATGCTAGAAAACACAGGATAAACATACCCAAAATAAAAAAATCGTGAGCCCACAAAAAGTCTTACTAAAGTCTTGTCCTTTCTTCCTCTTGTTCTATGTCATTTCTTATGAAACTACGAAAATTTTAAGTTTAACCAAAGACAATGACAAAAAAACCAGAAGATTATAGACAAAACTTTATGCTTTACCCGATTCACTATAGTCTCAAATGAGAAGCAATGACCAACACCCAAAATTGTGAAGTTAGAAACTCATATATGATCTTACCAATTTCCTTTTGTCTCCCTCTTCTTTTTCGAGAGTGGATGAAAAATCTAAAAAAACATTGTAATTTCAAACATAATTATCTATAAAATACAACCAATAACCCATAAAAAATGCAGAGGACTAAAAAATTCCCAAAATTTTGAAATGATCAATCCAGAAAGGAAAATGCTAGAAAAGGAAAACAAAAGGCACAAAAACAAATAATTCTCCATTCCTTCCCCTTCCAATCTATCTCATAATTCTCCTTACATTGATATCCCCATTATTTCATCCCCATCTATAGACCCCAAAAGCAATAGCAATAGCAGCACCAAATACCCAACAACAACAGTAAATTAATCCCAATGTGGCTGCTGCTACATAAACAAAATGCAAAGCATAAATAGTTTAATCAAGCTTGGCAATAAAGTTCTAACATTAAGAATAGAAAATTTAAAACCCCAAATTGAAATTCCATAAGTAAAACTCACCATATCCACATAATCAACATTCATCCAAAAATTCATAAAAAATAAGCAATCTGGGTAAAACATTCAATCTTACAAAAAATAACCTAAAACATACAAGATGCAGATCAGCAACAAAAGCAAATCTAAGACAATCCATTTCATCAATTCTCTAACAAAAAAATCAAACCGCAACAAATAATTAAAAATATCAAATCATGAATCCCAAAATTTACGACCTACACCAAACAAGTTAAAGAAATTAAAGAAAAAGCTTCAACACACCAGCAAGAAAGAGAAACATACAGTTATATGCGCACGGAGTATCATAAGCAAGCCAGCAGTGGATAATTGTCCCTACCATCCTATCCTGTATGAATCAGACTCCTCCTCCTCAGCCTCTTTCTCTCACCCACAAGATGATGCCCACAACATTTTCTTTTAGGCAAACAAAACCCCTAGAAAATAATGAGATCCATAAAAAAAAAGTGTTAAAGTTTAAGCAATCATAAAAATCATCAGCTGATGGTCTAATTTAAACATTCAAAGAAGGAGATTACATGAAGTGAGTGATGATATTGGTCTGGCCAACTGATTGCTTGCTCATCGTTATTTGTAGTGGATTTAGATCGTTTACCCAACCCAAAATCGTCAATTATTAAATGCTAACCCATAATGTTTTCCCTAGTAAAAATATTGAGCTTCATCTGACTTCATGACCATAGCTGCAAATGAGTCATTCGATCTCACGATAAGGAAATAGAGAAAATGGAATAGGAAATGAGAAATCGAAAACTTATAGCAACACGATAAAGGAGGCGAGCTCCCATAACCGCATATCATGGGAGACCTCTGTTTGAAATTAAGAAACATCTGAATATGTGTTAGTCCTCCAAATTGCTCTATCGTTCATATGTTAGTACACGAAAATCAATTCAACACACAATCATAAAAGCAAATGGGTACTCTAAAACGTCACAAGATGATAATTCGAACAAACAAAAAAAGAAAAAATCAAAAAGTAGGACAAAACAAAAAAAAACGGGGTGAGGGAGTTCCTTGTAAGGGCCAGCAAAAAATTCATTACCCAATATATCTTGAATCATTCCACGAAACAAAACCAAAGTATTAGGCTAAATACACTTAACAATCATAGCATTAAGTATCGAAACCTCAGAATCACCCAAAATGAATTAAAATCGAGAACATATGACCAAACCCTAGAATTTATATGTATAATTATTAATTAGGTTACATAATAAAGGTACCTAAGAAAGGCCGGAATCAATGAAATAAAATCACCGGAAAAGGAATTGAAGAATCACTTTCACTTTCTCGAAGGTTAATCGCATGGCTCCTGGTGGATTTGTGCGGCAATCGTACAGTAGTAGGCCATTGTTGTTGTGTTTCTGTCTACTCTAGTATGTTGGTTATGGAGTTAAAGTGATGAGATAGCAATAGTGGAAGAGCAGCGAGTGGAGAGTGCAAGGCAAGAAGTTTTCGGTTTTATTGGAATTCAAAAGAAATTTAGAAAATGAAAGAGGAGATTAGAAAGAGAGGGTGACAGATGAATGAAAAAGAAAGCCAAAATAGAGAAAAGGGGCTCAACTTTAGAGGAAAGAAAACAAAGAGATCAGAAAAAGAAATGAAATGACAGAACTAAGAAGAGAGGGTGTAGAGAGCTAGAGCTAAGAAGAGAAACAACTGCTTATAAGAAAACTAAAGCAAACTCAAACGGCTAAAAGCGCTGATGAGCATAAGTTAAAAGGAAAAAAATAACTTCTCTTACATTGTTCATATGAATAGTAAAAATCAGCCTTTTAAGACTCCTTTCACTATTCACATGAATAGTAAATACTTCCTCTCTTTTATAAGGGTTATAGGTTTCTCCATTGCGGAGTGCTCCATGTATGGGGAGGTGTTGCCAATATGCCAAATTAATCATGTTACAATGCCACAAAGACAACGCTTTCCCTCAAACGCTATAATAAAATTTAATTTACAGCTTTTCAAACAAGTCCTGTCTTTTAAGAGCTGCAATTTGGTAATCAAATTAAAAAATTTAAATTGAAAAAACGCTGAGCATAGATTTTATAGCGTGTTTAATGTAGTGCTGTAATTCAGTACTACATATTAGAGCATTTTAATGAGACGATGTCACTGTAGCACTATAGAACAAAAGAACCCTACATTTTGTTTCTCTCGCTGAACGAACAGTGAACACCAAACCACTTCAGATGCTACTGTGTCGTTATTCTTCTTCATCGTTGCTGCTGTTGCTGCTTGTTTGCTTCAATTACATGATGCTGTTGTTGTTCTGAATTCGAGACCTTCATCCACTTCGCGTCGACACCTTCATCAATTTCGAGTGCTTCATCAATTTCTCTTCTCCTTCAAACCAAGGTTTTTTACTAGAATTTCTTAGATTCAATTATAATACCGTCAATTCAATTACCTCAAGTATAATTTTGAGATTGCTAATTTTGTGTTGAGTTTGGTTTCAAATTTCTGTTATGAATTTCGTTTGGAATGTTTCTTGTAATTTCGTTCAGAGTTTGTTTAGGTAATTGCTATTAGGGAAATTCTCCCTGTTAGCCCCCATATTTTGGCAATTCTCAGTGGTAGCACTTCTCAATTTTTCTCTCTCTAGTAGCCCTCAAGTTTTGGAAATTCTCGGTTGTAGCATTAAAAATGCTAATTCTAATTAAGGTAATTAACAACTAATGAAACCAAAAAGCATCATTAACACCTAATTAAAAAAAAGAAAAACATAAAATGGGAAATTCCCATTAAAATTGTACAAAAAAAGAAAAAAAGGGGGTGGGCTAGCTGGGGCGGTTTGGGGTGGGGCGCTGCGGTTGTGATGGGGTGGGGGTGGTTCAAGTGGGTCAAAAAGGGGTGCTCTTGGGGGGTGGCTGAGGTGGGAGGGGAGGGTCTCGGGGTAAGGAGTGGCTGAGGTGGGGGTATCGGGGGGTGGGGGAGGTCGGGGGCGAGGGTTTTGAGGGTAGGGGAAGCCGGGGCGGGGGTTTCGGGGGTGGGGAAGGTCGGGTACGAGGGTTTCGGGGGGAGGGGAGGTCGGGGGCGGGCGTTTCGGGGGTAAGGGATGTCGGGGTGGGGTTTTTTGAGAGTTGGGGGTGGTTGGGACGGGGGTTTGGGTAGGGGGCAGGTTTTGGGGTGGCGGGGCAGGGGTGGGGTGACTGGGGAGGGGGTGGCTGGGTGGTTGGGTAGGTTTAGGGGATTTTTTAAAAAATTTTAAGGTTTAATTAGGTGTTAATGATAGTTTTTGATATATAGGTGTTAATTACCATTTTAAATGCTATTATAGAGAATTTGCAAAACTTGAGGGCTACCAGAGAGAAAACAATTTGAGAAGTGCTACCACTGAGAATTGCCAAAATTTAGGGGCTACGAGGGAGATTTTCCCTTGCTACTATATTGATTAACATTCGTGTTATAATGAATTAATGATTGCCAATTCTTGTTATACTAATTCCCCTTTTCATTTGCCCATTAACTTTATTTTGAAATTTGTTTTCAATTTTTTTGGTTGAGTTTGGTACCGGCTGATGGGTGAGATGTGTGGGTTGATACACTCTATCTTAGTGCCATAAACAAACACAAAAAATGCTAGCTTATTGTTTCCTCTTCTCATCATGGCTTTAGTTGAGTTTATTCCTTCTTATATTCACCATCACCACTATGTCTGCCTCCCCCATTGCCAAACTTGGTTGTCTATCTCATTGTGGTAACGTAACTGTTCCCTACCTGTTTGGCATAATTAGTCAGGACGAGGGCTATTTCCTTAGTAGACATTACAACATAACTTGCAAGACTTTGGATACTGGTAACCTTGAGGTCGTTGATATATCCATTACCGGCCAGATGCGTATTAAGAACAGCGTGGCTTAAAATTAAACATCACTATAGTAGAAGTCTAGAGGAACATGACTCTCCATCCTAAATCCCTGAAATAGCAATCAGACTTCCCTGTGATACAAACTAGCTCTAAACACAATCTTCCACTTCACCAAAACCCCTCGAAAAACTAACACACACACACACGTTAGCATGAATCAATAAACTATGTTTTTCTATGCAAGAAAACAACTTGACACCATGGTCCTGATTGCCTCATTTCTTTTTCAATTTGCTAATCTTCTGCTTTGATGTATTCGTGATCAGTGTTTGTTGGAGATTACGAATTTATATGCTATATATGCTCCTACATTGAATTTGAAGCACCATAATTTTGATTCTTCACTCGAATACCGTATTGGTTTTTGCTACTTGCAATATTTACAGTTTCTTCCTCCGACCAAGTACATTTTGATCTTTAGTTGATGCATTTCGTCTTGCTTCACTAGATTTTGGCCTATAGGTAAAGCAAATGTGAACAAGTGCATTGACCTCTATACCTTAAACATTTTATAGGGAACACAACATCCCATCTTTGCGAGCACTAGATTCCTATTTAAAGGAGAAGCTTATTAGATGGCTAAGTCCAGCTGCATTACAGCTGCACCGCATAACTTGGGACGATCCTGTTTCTTAATTGGAGTAGATTGTAGCTTGTGAGGTTTTATTCTTACCCCTGATGCTTTTAGATGATGTGTTTAAATGCAAGGTTGATTCACTAATAATGAAATTTTGGTGTAAAGGCAGTCATGTTCATCCCATCAGTAGCTTAATTGATCTTAAAAGGAGACTTGGAGTAGGTCACTATTGTTTTGGGTAATTGCATCCTGCAATTTCTAGTTACCCTTTCTCCATGTGTTAACTCATAGATATCTCTACTTTGGGAGAAAGTTCATGCTCTCCCTACTTCCTTTTATGCATTTCACTTCTTGCCCCTCCCAGCATAAGTGAGAAGGGGAGGGGAGGCTGGCTCTGGTTCACTGCATATTCCTCTTAGTTATGTTGTCTGTTTTTCTTGTGCAATTATGACATTGTTAAGCATGTAGTTTGTTTATCACACTATAAACTTGTAGTGCATGATTTTGATTCATATAGTATGCTTCAAGTCTTTTTTGGAGTAACCTGATTAGCTTTAGTGTCTCAGGTTCTAGCACCCTGTGGAGTAGGGGACTACGTATGTGGTAGGGCCTTCTGAATGGATATCTAACGGTACAGAACCTTGTCGTGCAGCAGGATTTTCTCCCCTTTAGAGTTATATTTTTTTGAGACGTGAGTTATTTACCTACATGTCATTTAACAATTAATGTATCTAGTTTATATTCTTGTAATTGTTTAATAGATCATTTAACAATTATTACTCTATTATCTTTATTATCTCCTATTATCTTACGGTGTCACTAAGGAAGATGTTTTTTCTTCAAATATGCAGTACTTTTTCGATTGTAAATTTTCAAGCTATGATCAAGGATAAATTGATGAAGTAAGAGTTGAACTGGCGCACCAAAATTTTCTACTCAGCTGATTGCCTTACATTTAGTTGTAGAACATTTTTTTGTTTAGTATAACAATGTTTATCATTATTGAGCTAATTGTATAAACTTCAAATTATTAAGAATGAAATCATATTTTTTGAAATCATTGGTGCCACGGAATTTATTATAGAAATATAATTATTTGTATGAAAGCTGTTTTTTATATGAATTTAATTTTTTCAGTCAATTTACCATGCTTTATAGAAGCGCTGTAGAAAACTCAAAAAATCCGCCAAATAGGAGCACTAGCAGGCCCCTCATTTTTGAATAATTCAAAAAATTCGCCTAAATTGTAACCCTTCTCCTATCTAGTTTAGATTTTAGCATAGATAGTTAGCTTCATTTACTTTGTGAGAGACTTTATTTTCCATGGTTCTTAGTTTAGTTATAAGAGTTTTCTTAGAGTAAACACTTTTAGATTAGTTTTGGAGGAGATCAAACCTCGGATTATTTCAATTAAAGTTATTGCTTTCCATCATTTGGTATGGTTCTTCTCTCTTAATTTCTTTAGTTATTTCTTGGTTGCTTAGTTTGATTTTGGAATTCATTCATGATGCAAAGTTTGGATTTTTACATTAGATTTATTATTGTTTAATCAATTATGCCTTAGCAGTCATATTTCTAGGGTTTTAGGGAGGAAAACCATGTTTATACCATGATTCTTATTTCAATTGCTATTAGTTTATAGGTTTTGATTAGAGTGATTATGGTGTGATTTGTTCTTGGTGAATGATTGATGTTATTGCGCAGTTTTATTGATTGCTTGTGGTTAATAATTGTTAATACATATCCATCTTACTTTTAAAGGCCTAGTACACACCAGTAATTCTGATTATGTCAGTGAACATGCGGCATATGTTGAATTATGAGCGTTAAGACTTAACCATAGATTAACACGTTCTCTAGTCTCTCGTTTCTTGACCTAGGTTTTAATCATTGTTTGATCTTTTTGATTGGTATGAGCATGATATACTGAACTAATACCTAGACCTTTAATTCAAAGTTTAAATCCCTCTTTTATATTGCTTTCATTAGTCTAATTAGTTGTTCAACTGATTCCTCTCTTATCTTGTCTGAACTAGCTGTTTAGCTGAATATTAACTTAGAAACTCTGTCTCTCTGTGAATTCGACCCTACTTCCCTTGACTACTGTTATTAGAGGACTTAGGATTATCTTTGATTATGTGATATGAATTTAGCCTGTCAATAATCTCAAATATTATGTCAGTCAAAACTTCTGAACATAATTGAGAAAAAAGAAAAAAAGAAGATTAACTAGAAACCACCCTTTATAAGTCTTATTCTCATAACCAGACTTACGAAGAAAAGTACTTATGATAATCACCCATAAGTCCAATTTCCTAATCATTGATGCCTAAACTTGTGTTCAAGTAACAAGTGTTGAGTGTGAATAACAACAACTGTTTAATACTCCTCAACTCTCTTAACTACTAACTACTTGAACTGATATTTGGGAAGGGTAATTTAGGTAGGTGTATTATAATTCAGTTACAAGTAGCTTGAGAAGGAAGCCGAGATGCTTTTTAGGGGTGAACTGATATAGGAACAATGATTGGAGAGGAAGAATTATCTTGAAAATTATTGAGAGATATTTAGGTTAATTCTTAGGAGTGTACTAGCCACTCGAATGAGTGTTTATCAATCTATCTTACTTTTTTCCGCAATCAGTCTATCCAAGTTCATCTAATTTCACTAATTAGTTCCATAAAGTTAGTTCGAATGAAGCGCTAGAAGGAGGGCTTGAACCCCTAGCTACTGCAGCAAAACACAAGTACAACTAGCAACTAGCACAAAGAGCCTCAACTAGCAGCAAAAAAACACAAGTATACAACTGTTATCTAACTACTGCAGTACATACTACCATTAAGTTTTATATGATGATAAAGATGGACTTTCTCTAGTCAATGTGTTATTGTTTTTATTTTTTACATTATTAATCAACTTTCAAGGCTATTAATCAGGAATTAATTTGGTGTAAACACAAACCATCAACACAACTACATCAATCAATTCCAAGCATCAACTTTCAAGGCTGCGGTACATACTTTTGTCTCTTTTCTTTTGGGTGATGAAGAGGGAAAAAACCGAAGTTATAGAACCAGCAACTAAATGAAACAAAACAAAGAAACAGGAAGAAAGAAACAACAGTAAGAAACCGAAAGGAAAAAAGAAACAATAGACTAACAGTAGTAGCATCAGGTAGCAAATCTACCACACAAATCAGACTAATAATTTAAAAATTAGGAATTTGTGTATCACCTAATATCTAAATACATAAATAGAAAGGAGGAATGGCAGATAAAACCAATAAAATCATTTACCTAACCGCGTAGATGCCGTCGGCGAGTGCTTTGGTAAAACTATCGTATAGCCTATACTTCTCCCTTGAAATTCCATTCTCTATTAGTTGCATTGTAAAGTTACAAAAAAAATTGTATAATTGAGTAAAGCAAAATTAAAAGTCACATAAAACTGATGCTCTTGGCAAGAAGAAATCCGTCTAGCGACATTCGAACCAATTTATAGTTTTTCATTTGGGTTGATTTTCCGAAAACAATTAAATGAAACCAAATTATAAGTCACACAAAACTGAAATATAACTTGATGCCCTGAATCGCCCTGAACTTGAAGCGGTTGGCAAATTCAACAATTGGCACGCCAAATGGAGGAATTCGGTCCGAGAGAAACAAGTCCTCTAAATTCGAAGCAAAAACCCTCACTCTTCTCCGTAGTTGGGGCGCCAATTGGAGAAATTCGTTCTGAGAGAAACAAAACACTTACAATCAATTTAGGGGAGCAAAAACAAAAACGACCATTCGATGAAACAGAAGAAGAACTTACCCGAAATTAGATGAACAAGAAAGGTCAAAGGAGTCTGCACATCGACAACTACAATGGAACAATGATGAGTTGTAGGGTTCTTTTATTTTTGAGGAATAACACTTTTAAAGGCGTCATAATATTTCTTATTACTTTAATTGTCATTTACAACCGCGGAAACCGTTGTAATTATTAAACAGATGGACGTAAAAGCA
Organism: Patellifolia procumbens; assembly: GCA_947645195.1. Lineage (NCBI taxonomy): Eukaryota > Viridiplantae > Streptophyta > Magnoliopsida > Caryophyllales > Amaranthaceae > Patellifolia > Patellifolia procumbens. The sequence continues at coordinate 3,443,225 of CANSGD010001541.1, forward strand.
TTGATAAATTTGGAAAGCTCCCGCTCAATTCTTTTTGCATGTTTTCATACCTTTTGTGACCACGTTTTAACATTTACCTCCAAATATAAAACTCGTCGCAAAAAAACCTTATTATCTACGACGAGTATCAAAAAACCAATGTTGCTGATACCTATTTACAACCAGATTTGCGCACAGTCGTTAAGGTTGGTCGCAAATGACCTTCATTCTTGTAGTGGGGTAGCAGAATTTTGCGATAATATCGAGTAAAAAATCAAACACAATTATATTATATGCAAAGGTCGTCGTCAAACTCCAAATACATCATATAATTAATTTATTTTTAAAAAGTCTTCAAACTCCTCTTTTTTTTCCTCATCATTCTTAGTTTTTTTTCGACGAAAAATTCAAGAAAACTAATATTTTGTGAGTTTCATTTTATAAGGAAATCTTTCAAATGCAACATTTACAATTCATCCACAATCACAACATTACAACTTCTTCATTTATTATCTACATAATCAAACATTAGATTTCACTGACCCCAATAATCTCAAACAAATAAAAATTTTACACACTGCATTCTAAATTATAACCATGTTTAATGTATCAATCATCATGTTAATTAATTTGTTTTGAAGCACGTTATTTTAATTAATTTAGCAACTACAAACATCAATAATTAACTTTAAATGAAAAACGAATTAAATTTCTTAAAAAGAAAAGACATCAGGAGTTTGGGGCTCTAACGCTCTGTACACTTGCGGGTTACCAACGACTAGACCCGGCAAAACGATCGGTTTTCGGGTCGGTTGATTTCGGGTTCAGATAATTTATGGGTCAGGTCAATTTTAGTTTCCGGTCAGCTTACCTTTGACCCTGACCCAAAATCTTCGATCATGGGTCGGTCAATATAAGCCTTTTTTTGCTTTCTTTTTCCTTGTTTGGTTAAATAAATTTAAGACTTGAAAGCGTCCATAGTATTTCTATTTTGCTTACTAATAACTCATTTTTCCTCTATAATATAAAGAAAGCAATTAAAGTGCTATCATAAATCCAAAAATTATCACTCCTAAATTTAATGTTTTAAAACTCAAACACAAATAAAGGAATGCAACTTTTCAAGGCTAGATAGATCTTCATCTTTGGGGTTAAAGCTCTGACCCAAGGTCTTCTCCATCATTTTTCAGCTTTCTCTTTATCTTTAATAACCTTCCTAAAATCTCGACGAACTTAACACTCTACCTCATCATTATTTGTATTTGTCATGTAGTATATTATGAGGACAAATTGTAACTTTATATTTTTAAACATCTAAAGATCATGAAATAACTAAAACTATATACACATATACAATTATATAAATAATCAAAGTTCGAAACTAATATTCCAAATGAAAAATAAAGATTTACCTTTTTCCACGTCATATCCAAATAGCTAACACGTGCAGTGACTAAAGCTTCTACATTTTCAGGTTTTATGAAGCTCTCCACTATGTTAATACTCTATCTGCCAATCTAAAAGACGGCTTGGATGCAATAGTAGTAATAGGGAAGCTCAATATATCCCTTTTCACAAGTGCCACTTCGAGAGGTCGTTGTTCATTTGTTTTCAACCATTCAAGAACATCCAAGTCAATATTGTGATCTAACTTAGCCTCCTCGACATATAGATCCAGTTGTGTTAAACTCTTGCTCATTTCACTAGTAAAAGATGAGAATCCCTAAACATTTACAAGTGAATTAATAGAAATTATAGAAAACAAATATATAATCAAGCGAAAAAAAGAGTAAGAATAGTTAATTTTTGAAAATAAGCTTATTTATTAGAGGAGTAAATTACCGTAAGACCATCACCAGGTGCATTTCCAACACCATAATCAGTAGTGGTAAAAGAATGATTTTTTTGCATACTCTGAAATAAATTTTGTAGTTGATCTTTAACTTGTTTATTCTTCCATTTTAAAGTTTGATGGTCCAATTAATCAAAATGATATTTACCTAACTGAAGTTTATAGTGTGGATCCAAGATGGCAGCAAAAGAAGAACAACAGTATAGGACCCCAATACATATCAAATTTCTCTTCCATACTCTTTGTCGTTTCTCTCAATATACTATCATCACAAGTACAATATTTGGCCAAAAGAGATTCAATCCTCCATACATCGTCGAAGTACAAATTTGCGGTCGGATAGTTCCTTCCAGAAAACTATTTTTTATGTCATCAAAAGGCTTTAAAAGTGTATTAGTCTTCTCAATCTTAGAACGTTCATCCTCTATAGGAATCGGATGAGCCATTTCTACTTCTTTCATGTTTACAAATGTAGGACGATAAAGCTTGCCCTCCCAAGCATATGATACAAAGAGTTCCATCGAGTTTGACAATCTAACCATAAACCCTTGTGAGTTTCAACACAACCACCAAGTGCACAATCCTCAAACTTTATCATTCTTGATTCGGAACTGGTTTCATACTTTACCAAGTCCCTACGATCATCGAGTTGCATCACCAATAAGTTTCAATACATCTTGAACAATCAAAGTAAAGTACATGGGCACCACGACAAGTATGAAAATAATCACCATTAATTAGAAGGAAATGGAAAAAATACAAAGAGAATATCAACAAGCAAGTCTTGCATGCCTGATTTTCTTGTACCTAGCTTCATCTAATGTGATAGAGAATTTTTTTTGTGAATATCCTATTTTTTATAAGGGGAGGAATCATTTCATATATGGCATTGGCTATGTGGAGAGGCAGTACATGATAAAAAGAGAGGATCTTCTAATGCAATTTCCAATTGTAATCAATGCAATGAGCAGTCACTGAAATATATCCTTGACCAACACAAGAACTCCGCATATCAGTTGTTTAAGTAAATTTTTTAGGAAATTATGCGTAAATCTTAAGACTTGCCTTTTCTCTATTGTGGACTTGCAAACAATTTTTTTGTTGTTGTATTCCTTAAGACACACCTGCATTAATCATTAAAATACATGTGTATGGCCCTATTGTTCTTCATGTTCGGCAAATATAAAAGGATACCCGGCCATGTATTATTATTGTTAAAGCCACTAGTACCTTGCAAACTAAGTTATCAATATCTCTTTTTGCCAACTTACCCTCTTCACTAATGAACATTTGATTGATATCACCTACAACCCGTGCATAACAATTTTCATGATGTCGCTTAGAATTTGTAGTACCATTACTAGAATTAGCAAATAGTGGCCCTTCTTTAATGTACTTAAAAAAGCCCTTGCTTTACCATCTATTAATGTATTGCCTTCGGAATATAATGGAACCAACCCGGAGAAGTCCATTTTCTTTTTTTACTATCACAAGTTGTATTGCTTTCACTTGACTCTCCTAATCTGTTCTGAATAAAAGTTCAATTTAATATAATCAAAGATTGAATTGCATCATGGGCGTTTTGATACAAATTTGTAAACTAAGTATTTTTTTAATGTTACCATTTACAAACTTACAGACTAGCATAATGCAAAATAATGATCCAATAAAAAAAATAATGATCATGACATCAATTGCATGCCAACAATAACATTTTAGGATTCATCAATCATCACCGTTTTTCTATGTGTATTTTGCCACTTAGCCATATCTCTTGTATTAGTATAATATTTATTTGAGACCCTGAAGAAGTGATGCATTAAAGTACTCTTATCATTTACGATTTTCAACTAGATATGCTAAGGATCTGGCCCCACAGAACATTACATGTAACAGTCCCGTATTCATAAACTTGGAGAGAAAGATTCACATAGTAAGGGTAAAGGGCTACTCTCCTTATGGTCATATGGTTTTAAGGTGAAACCTCTTTGGTCTTGTGAAGTGGACTCTCTCTCCTCCCAATGGGTACAGCCCATACCAACACTTAACATTGTATCAGCGCTAGTCTTATAGCTAGCTACCTGGTCCATTAATTTACTATGGGCCAACTTAAAAAGGGACCTCGCACGTGAGGGGAAGTGTTAAGGATTACGCCTCATGCAATATCACATGTGAGAGTCTCATATTAATAAATTTAGAACGAAAGATTCACTTAATAAGGTTATTAAGGGGTTACTCCCCTCATTGCCATAGGCTTTCTTTGCAATTATTTAGGCTGAACATGCTTTGTTATCTCAAAATATTACGCATAATGTAAACATAGATATATGTACCTAGATAAATTAAATAAATCATTGTCCAACTTTATGATGTATATTATGAATTGAAATTACGTTTCGAAAACCCTGCACACAGGCTAAAACCTAATGACAAGCAATTACAAATTTACAATTTTATGTATATGAAAAATATATTCCCAAGATACATCCAAGATTTCCATGGATTTACAATTTTAAGTATATGAAAAATATATTCACAAGATACATCCAAGATTTCCAGGGATGAAATTTAATTATCCACGACCACATTATCTAATGTGGGTAGACTTCCAAGCGCTCAGCTCGAACTTCTGATGCTTCTTCTTAATAAACTTCTCTGCTTCTTAATAAATTTTCCTAATTAATTACTGGAAATCCATTGATGTTTAAGATCGAAGATGAGGATACTCCCTAATTCTATTAGTGCCTTTGCCCTTGTTATATGAACATTTCGCTGTAATAGCCTCGATTGGGATTAAAGACATGATTGATATTAGATTACCGAGAATAGTTTATACCTAACTAAGTACACATGCTGAACAAACTATGCTTGAGAAGAAACTTCTTGGTTAAACACATCGTCATATACTATACAGAAGCTTCAACCACAGACCAACATCAAATTATTCATCAACAACCTAAGTGATAACCTCATCAGCCAGACATAGCTTGATTGTTGAGTGACCCTTCTTCTCCTAGGTACTCAATTCTTTATCATCTTTTCCCAGTTGTTTTGACTTTGTTAATGGTGGGGCACACAAACACTGTTTCTTAAGCAAAGTTTGCATCTTGATCTGCCATAAACCCCCAGTCCCCACCCCACGTTCTAATTAAAAAAACAATAATTAAACAATAGATAATAACTAACCCTATGTTATCTGTCAAAAAATCTTCCTTTACTAACTGCTCCTATACTTCCTTTTTCACGTCAAAAAATCTCTACCAAAGCAGTCAGTTATTTCTTTTTCGTTCCTCTCTCTTTCTTCTTCCGTCTTCCATGTTTCCTCTTCCTCTATTTCCATTTATACCCAAAGCAACCAAAATAGGTACCTTTGCCAGCCTTAATAGCTGGACCATATGTTCCTCTATTTCTTCGAAGAAACCTTTGATGTGTTAATGGCGTCCCAATCAATTTCACTTCACATTTTCCCCTCTCAAAACTTGGACCAAGTGCTCGCTCCACCGCCCTCCACATTACCCTGTTTGTTAGTGTTCATAAATAACAGTTGAGAATTACTAATGCATATTCAAGAAAGCATATAGTGAGAAATCCAAGGTACAAGTTTTATTTTTGAATTTCAATATTCTGTTTTAATTTTCGTTTCTCTAAGATTTGTTTTGATTTTTCGATTTCAACAGAATTGTTGTTTGGATTTCATTTTTAACACAAATATTCGTATCCCTCAACGATCTATCAATTGACAACAATTAATTTATTGATTTTCACGTTCAAAATTAAAGTAGACATCTTTATTGCCGAATACACATCTGTATTGATACCAATTTGTGTGACCAATTGAATCAATGATGCGTCAAAGTTATTCGCCAATCTTAGGTGATTTTTGTAGGGTTTTGTGCGTCGGTTTGTGTTTAGAGTTCGGGTTTGGTTTGATTTGGTGTTAAAGAGGTCTAGAGAGTCGTGTCCCAAGTTTTGGTGTTTGTCTTGTTCGTGCAGCATTCTATCATTCTCTGAAGCATCAAGTCATCCAACCTCCTGGCGGTACGTCATCTCGAAGCCTTCCGAAGCCCTTTGTATCTTTCAAGCCAAGTTCCAAGTCTTCCGATTCCGAGCTCCGAGCATCGAGCCATTGCAGCGGCTAAGATACCAAGGAAGATCCTGCTGGGCTATCCAAGCCTTTCCCCTTTCCCTTTCCTTTTTATGTTAAAACTTGCTTGAAAGGAGGGGCAGCTTCCCATTGCGACTCACGATGCTGGTCGCGGGTCGCGACCTGCTGCTCGCGAGTCGCGACTCGGCACTGCCGCCCACCTCTCCTTTCTTTTATGTTTCCTTATACGGATGGTTTTAGCATATGTTTTTAGATCGTCTTTATTTTGTAGAGAGAGAAGTAGAACAGCAAAGTGCTTAGCTCCCATTTCTAGGGTTTAAAACACTAATATCTCTTAGAAATCTTTGGTGTAAATCATGCTTGTTCTAGCGTAAACTTGTTCTTGGATCCGGTTAGTTGAATCTTGCAACTCTTGTATGTGAGAACTCGTGTACTTCTCATCTCCCTTGGTTATTGTAAGGTTTCTTTGAGCTTATTTCATTGATTTTTGCATAATCTTGCTAGGAGTACTACTAGTGTAGTTGTGTAAATGATCAAGTGCTAGAGTTAAGAACATAACCGATTATTTGTGTTCTTAGTTCTTTAGTAGCACACTAGGTGTTTGTTGTAATGCTGATCTTGCTTCAAGTGCTTAGAGAGACCTTACTTATTGCTTGAATGTTAATGCTTCATTATCATTAGCAATCCTCTTGTGCCTCGATTCTAATGCTACTATTGGTTTGAACTTAAATGCTATTTGTTTGAGTTAGGTGATAGTAAGAGGGGGTTCAAACCACGCTGATCGTGTTTGTTTAACCACGATCTAGGAGGCTAGGAGTTTAGACTTCTCAATAGGTGACCAAAAGGGGATAAACGTTTATGAGTTCCATGATCGATACTTTGGTTGAAAGTGGATGCTAATCGAGTCCAAGTTCCTTTTTCATTGATTTAACTTACAACATTTCTTGTTTAATCGCTTTTATTATAGTCCTTGTTTCTAAGAAAAAAACCCCCCCACTGGTTACGTGATCCCTAGAACACTCTAGGGGTTTGATTGCCCTACTTATAGACTTGTACTTTGCTCCCTGTGGATACGATCCTTGCTTCCGCTATACACTCAGTTGTTAAGGAAAGAAGGTTAATTATATTTGGTTAGGAGTATACGACAACTTCACACCAAATTTAAGCGCCGTTGCCGGGGAGCAAGGTGTACTAGTTTGTGTTTAGCGTATTTTATTATTGATTGTATTGCTTATTTTGTGGTTTATGGTTGTTACTCGTGCTACTAACAAACAACCCTTGCAGTACGATCCAGATTTGGAATTAACTCTTTTCAGGTTAAGAAGGGAATTGCGTGAAAACTTCAGGGAGCTTCCTTTTGCTATTGAACTAGAAGAAGAGATGCCTCCGAGATCTGAGTAACGCACATTAAAGGAGGTTACAGCTCCGAACCTTGATCAGCAACCCCTATGCATAACATTTCCAGAAGAAGAAGAAGGAGAAACTTTTGAGCTGAAATCGGGGTTGATACATCTGCTTCCTACATTCTATGGGCTAAATGATGAGGATCCGAACAAGCATCTTTCGGAGTTCCATGTGGTTTGTAGCAGCATGAAGACTAGTGGGGTGTAGGAAGAGAAGGTGAAACTCAAAGCCTTCCCGTTCTCATTAAAAGGAGCAGCAAATGACTGGTTATACTACCTTCCACCGGGTAGCATATCCACATGGGCTGATTTAAAGAAAGCTTTTCTCGGAGCCTACTTTCCAACTTCAATGTCTTCTTTGTTTAAGAAGGAGATTAGTAACATCGAGCAAAATAACAATGAAACCTTTTATGAGTATTGGGCGAGATTCAGGAAGTTATGTGCTAGTTGTCCATATCACGGTTATTCTGATGAAGATCTAGTACTTTACTTCTACAATGGGCTATGTGATGAAGATGCTAGGATGGTAAATGCAGCGAGTGGAGGCTCTATCATTAATAAAACTGCACAAGATGCTAAAGATTTGATAAATAAGTTGGCTGAAGGCTCGAGGCAGTTTACTAGAAAGTCAGGGGCTCGTCGAGTGGTATCCGAGGGTTCTAGTTCTTCTAAGTTGGAGGACCAGGTACAAGCTTTGACATCCATGATGAGAGAGTACCTAGTTAAAGAGAAGACACACCACGTGAAGGCTTGTGGTATTTGTTCATCAGATCATCTAACTGATTTCTGTCCCCATCTGCGGGAAGAAGCTAGTGAAGAGGTAAAGGCGGCCGGTTTTCAAGGCCAAGGTTTCCAAAAGCGTTATAATCCATATTCCAACACCTAAAATCCGGGGTGGCGAGATCATCCTAATTTGAGGTATGGAGGTACATCTGGGAATCAACCGCCACACCATCAGTTCAACCGTCCACCACCACCTTACCAAAGACCACCGGAGTAAGGAGCACCATATTTTCGCCCGTAAGGCCAAGCACAGGGATCAAGTTCCGGCATGTCAACGGAGGATATGATTAATGCTTTAACTAAAAATGTGACTAACATGCAGGGAAACATGGTCCAATTTTAGGAGGAAACCCGATCGAGTATAAAGAACTTAGAGAAGCAACTGAGCCAAGTCTCGAGAGTAGTGGGCAGGCTAGAGGCCCGTGATTCGGGTAAGCTACCGTCACAAACGGAGCTTAACCCCAAGAAAAATGCAAGTGCCATCACTTTACGGAGTGGTAAGGAGATAAAAGGTAATGAAAAGGCAATTTAGTAAAATAAATGGTCAAGGGTGTTTCTGGGATGAAAAAGTCTAGCTTTTGTAGCATCATTCTAATCTTATTATCAATTAATTAAATGCTTGTATATCTCCTAATTCAGAAAAGTGATACAAATTAGCGTGCAGGGTGAATAGCTACGGAGATTAATATGCTAGTTGAAGGTTGCTATGGAAGATAATGGTAACAGATATTGCAATTGAAATCGTAAATTATGTAGCAAAATAATACGATGGATTTATAAGAGATTCTGCATTGCCTCCAAAATTTTGCTACGGAATCATATTTGTAGCAAAATAAATGCTACGGAATTACCCAAATTCCGTAGCAAAATCAGCCGCGCACATGGTTGTTTTGCCTCCAAAATTTTGCTACGGATTGGTTTACTCGGTTTCACTTTTTGCTACGGATTTAAATTTGCAACGGATGGATGCATTCCGTAGCAAACTCTAGTTTGCTACGCCCTGTTTTGCGAAGCCTAATATCCGTAGCAACTTCCGTCTCAAAATCAAATTAGAAACGGATTTTGAACATTTGCTACGGAAATTTTCCGTAGCAAAATCACGTTTATTTTGTAGTGTTAGCAACCTATAATACAATTAAGTCTAGGCTTTAAGAACCTTAAAAACCTTCACTTTTTACACTTAAAACCCACTTTATATATAAAATAGTAAATCTAAAATTATAACTCAAGTTCATAAATAATAAAAATCAGATTTTTAATTACTTAAACAACAAAGCTTTCAACTTTATTTATAAAAAATATTAAAACTAATAAAGATCACAAGCAAGGCTGTTAAAATCGAGATTCTTCCTTGAATCGGAAGGGTCCATAAAATCGGATCGTAGAATCGAATCGTAAAGTTGTAAGATTATACGATTTTCAAAGAAAAATAAGACATAACATTTATTCATGTTCATTCTTTGCTCATATCTTAAGGAAAACAAAGCTAAAAGTTGTCAAATTACATATTTAGTATCATTTACTTAGGTCTTAATGGATAATATACCTATATGTTACTACATGACTCTTCTTTTGTATGTAATAGTTGACATTTTATTGTATATTTACTAATTAAATATAATCTATGAATAAAATAACCATTAAGTCATTACCAAAAAAACATCAAAATTTACAAGTTACAACATTATGACTTAAGACTTAATATTTTACAATTAATAATAGCATTTAAATGTTTTACTTACAATTAGCAATTTAGCATCATTGAGAAGTACTATTAATGAGAACAAAACAATGCAGTAATCCAATTAGCATCAGCTATATTCGCATTACTCTTAAATGAAGGGGTCGATTACAGTTCAGTTGTTCTATATCTATTGAACATGTCACAGAAAAATTCTGAGTATATTACAACTTAATAGAATCTATAGAAAAAATAATTAAATGTTTCTGCTCATTATATAATCCATAAACTAAAAGAAATGGAAAAACTAAAATTGCTAGGCAAAACGAAATAAAAAATGGCAAAACGAAAATCAAATACCCTAAATCAACAAACTGAGAAAAAAGACAAAGAAGTAGAAGAGTAGAATGTCCTAATCAAACAAGAAATAAGAAATAAGAAAGTGAAGTAGAATTGAAGTTGGAAAACGAATAGAGTAGAATTGATTTACCTGAATGTAAAAAATGAATTGCTGGAGAAGGAGATGAAGTGGTGTCGTACTGCTTTTGGGTGCTCTTAAGAGCGTTCAAATTGTTGGACAGAAAGAGAAAATGAAGAAAGATGGGTTGTAGGAGCGTTTGGGCTGGATAGAAAACAAAGATGGGCTTTGGGCTAATTAAGAGTCTTCCTCCAAAACAAAAGCATGTGTAATTGGGCGTTTAAAGTGGAATCGGTTCAATCGCATAGAATCGATCGATTCTACCGATTGTTACCGATTCCACCGATTCTATGAGCGATTCTACCTGATTCCGATTCTAATACCGATTCTCGTCTTTTAGCTCTGGCAGAAACGTAAAAACGTGCGATAGAACGATTTAAATCGCGAATTTGACAACATTGATCACAAGTTTAATATAAAAACTATTATTAAGCATTAAATAGAGGATAAGGGATAAAAAAATAACCAAAAGAAACCACGAAAAACTGAAAAAACAAAGAGGGAAGACACACACGAAGAGGCGTGTGGCCCGTGGCTGTCACGCGCGGTTGCTGCTGCGCATCGCTACTAGCGGACGAAGGCGAGAGAGAGGAGTGAGGGTGCGTGCGATTCTGCTGTTGCAGCAGCAAGGCGAGAAGGAGAGTGAGCAGTGTGCAGTGGCTGAAGGAACGAATGAGGTGAGGGAGTGTGATGGTCCGACCGACGACACAAAAAACGAGAGAGAGAGGGGGAGAGGTGGACGAGTGAGAGGAGAGGAAAAAGAGAGAAAATAAAAGTGTGCAAACTTGACATTTGTGGGGGGGGGGTATTTATAGGTTTGCCTAAAACCTTTGGCAATTAGGTTAGGCTTAGGTTTGGGCTTAGGTTGATCATCTAACCCTAAGTAAACGGTTTGAGCTCCTCAACCTAATATTAAAATTCGTTTAAACACAACCCAAAACATTTGATAAATATTAAATCCTTAAAAATCCAACCCAATAAATATTAATGATTATTTAAAACGTTTAAATAATCGTCAACTATAATATGGACAAATGCCAACCATGAGTACTCTTAGTCGTACCTTTTGATACTGATACAGTGATACCAGTTTATTACAAACAAATTCTCTAAAGCGTTTAATTAACAATGATGTATAGCCTTAGCCCTAGATCATTAATTTTTCCAGATATTCCTCTGGGATCTTGCAGGTAGTAGGGTCTTCATCTTCGATCCAACCAAACTCCTCCAAGAAAGGATTATCCAGGCTCTTAAGAGGATAGTCTTTAATGCGATCATTCCAAACAGTATCACCACCATCTAAGTCCCTTACAACTTCCCACAAACAACTATTACATTGAAACCCTGACCCAAATCCAACCATCAACACCCTATCCCCTTTTCTTAACCTCTTTTTGGCCTCCATGTATCCTAAGACATACCACAAGCTACTTGCTGATGTGTTCCCAAACCGGTGGAGGGTCATTCGTGCTGGCTCAATATCGTACTCCTTTAACCTAAGGTTCTCCCCTAAGCCATCGATAACCGCCTTTCCCCCAGTATGAAAGCAAAAATGTGTTACTCCAGTCTTAAAATTTATAATAGGTTTCTTTGTTTGTGCCCAAATATATTTTCGAAATGTAGCAACCACGGCAAATCGAATCAGTTCCCTTATAGGTAAGATTTTGGGGGCCACCTCCGTAAGATTTTCAACCAAACACCGGGTGGCGGCTTTCGGGAGGCCTTTGTAAAGACGGAACCGTAACCGTCCCATAGAATCCTCCGTTTGCATACAACATTCATATGATTCGTCTATAGCCCCATGATGTGTCCGCACAAGACACTTGAGCTTCAACATAGGCTTTTTTCTGAGGCACCACTTGTTGGTCAAGAGAATAACACTCCCGCCTGACCTAAAAAGAGAGTTAGATAAGATCATGGATCGTTCATTACCCGCATACCAATTTGGGCTTAGGGATTCTGATGTTACAACCAATGCATAACAATCTTTTTGAAGCTTAAATTCAGTTTGGACAATGCTTATTGATGTTATGCTAGCACTAAACCCCATCCCGCTAAGGTTGTAAGCCTTAACGTTGTCCCTCATCTTATAATGGTTTACTATTCTTGAATCGAATGATGGTCTGGATGCAAACAATGACACATTAACGACTAATACATCAATATCTTGTGCTGGAATTCCACATTTAGACAAGAGTTTGCCAATACTATCATGGAAAAACTCGTCCATCTCATCGAGACAGTCGTCAAGTGTTGGTCTTTCTTCACGACCCATGAGGATGCTCCATGGTGCGTATCCTCCCCAAGACCGGCATTAATAGTGCTCTTGAGGAGGAACTTGAAGTCGTCAACGCCCAAATTTTCATTTCGACATATGACCTTGGCAGACATTTTGGTGCTTAATTTACGTTCATCATGGGGCTTATAGCATTCATAACCAAGTATGTAGCAATCTTGGTGTCTTTTTAGTTGACCCCATTTTAGGATGTGGTAGAGGAAAGAAAGAGTAGAGAAGAGAAGTGCTAAGATCAAGAACCCCATTTCTGATTCAGGAGTTCTTAGTTTTGATATTTTATTTCCCTTTCTTTTGAGGGGATGGAAGCAACTAAAGGAAAAAAGTTAAAGTATAGTATATAATGAGAAGACGTGATTGTAAGATTCAAATTTATAGAATGTCTTGCCAACAACACATAGGTTTCCAGAATAACTTCTTAGTTTCTCCTCTTGTTATATATTCTATGGCTAGAATGAATATATATAGAGAAGTATGTATCATGTTTTTTTTTGGGTACTCTTGCTTTCATTAATGACATTTTTGTAAATACTGACAATATTGATGACATTTTCTAACCGTATTTCATTATATATTGTGTAACGAAATTTTGTAAATGGTGACAACCTTAATGTTAAGCCACACATACTTCTTAACTCATAACATGTACCCTTGTAAATCTTACTAATATACCCTTATTTCAAGTTTTAACGGTCTTTAAGCAAAATTTTGATTTCTAGTGTATCATGACTATCTTTATCTGTGAAGTGCGTACAATCAATTAATCACTCTATGTGGTATAACCACTCTGTACATCATGGACCACAACCTTTAAATTTATTTCTTGGGCCATGCATGGTTCTTGATGTGACTCCTCCATTTTGTTGAACCAAAATATGAATTAAGAAAAAATTATTAGATCGATTGGTTTGATTAACCCTAGGGTCTTTTATCCCCAATAATAAGGTGCTTTATAGACGGACCCTAGTAAAGAGAATCTTCTAGAAGGATCCAATATATGCACTTTTCTTTTCAATTAAGTTCACATTACTAAATTAGGACTGAAGAGTCAACAATACGATGTTGACTGATTTTTTAACCTCCAATTTGACTCCTTTTTGTTATTATTTTATAATATTTTATCATTCCAAAAAAAACCTGTGCGGCTAAGTAAAACCCAAATTTACCAAGCCACATTTTAAGAATGGTGGAAGTCGAGAAAAACCCAAATACAAAAATTTTAAGGAATGGAAGGGATATCAGAGCATCTTTAATGGGTGATTTGAGAAAATCTCAATTCAATTGAGAATTTTTAGATTAAAAATTCTTCTTAATGGGTGAATTGAGAATTCTCACCAATTGACAATTTCTCAAAAATCTCGGTGAACCGAGATTAAATTGAGAAAACTCAATTCAGTTGAGTTGGCAAAAGTGGAGAGAGAAAGGCAAAAAAAACAAAACAGATGAAACGACAGAGGGAAAGGGAGAGTTAAGCTGTGTTTCAACATAAAAATGAAAAAAAAGAAACTGCCCCTGCAGCTCTGACGCGCGTTAGGCCAGGTGGCACGTTTCAAGTGCACAAAAAAATCTTTTTTATTTGTTGAGTTATAAATTTGCACAGCTAATATCTTTAAAAAAAATCAGAAAAAAACTAAAATCGCCAAAATTTATAATTTTTGATCCTCTATCTATAGACACGCATTTTGTTATATTTTAACTAACTTAATTAATTAGTATATAGTGTAGTATTGAGATTGCGGGAAGATAGAGAAAATGTGGTGGGATAGGCAAAAAAAATTGAGAGAATAAGAATTGAGAATATTCAAAAGCTAAGTGAAAAAAATCTCAATTGTAAAATCTCAATCAAGTAATATGGAGGAGAGAGAAATGAAAAAAAGAGAAGTTTGAGATTTTTTTTCGCTCAGCATTCTTAGAAAATCTCAATCAAGTGAGTCATAAGTTAACACGGCATTGTTGGCTATTAAGGAAGAAGTTGATAATGTGGCCTTAAGGAAAAAGACAAAGTCTAAATATTATTCGATGCATTTAGATAAATACAATGTTCTAGAATATTTTTTTTTTACTACGCAATATTAATATGCAGGTGATAAATATGATATTTGATAAATTAGTAAATGCGAAGCAGTATATCCCCTGATTTAAAAAATAGGTAGTACTGAATCAATGAAACTAGTAAAGTGGAAACATATCAATTTTAGATTTGATACCAGATGATTTGAATAATTCAAATGAGAAAAAAAACATAGAGAAAATTGGGTGCAAAAGCAGCAATTATAAGTTGGATGCAAAAAATCACGATCTTTTGTAGAGACAAAGGGAAACACGAACTATTGCTTGGGGGGTGCATAGAATAACATGTCAGAAGCGTAGAATAAACAACATGAAAATCTGATAAGATTATCCAAATTTGAGTCTTCGGACTGCACTCCAAGCATTAGTTGGTGCTGCATTCTGCACTCGACTAATGTTAAGCAGTTTTGTGCACCCATCCTATAGTTGGTGTTGTTGCGGCTAATTTACCCTAATATAAGAAAAATATATATTCATGCACAATTCTATTTAAATAAACCCTTTTCAATGTTCTAACAGCCTTTGAGCCATAAAATTTACTTATGGAGCATTGAAACATGATTTCCAAATGGTAGACTTCCATAGTATTATATCCTATATTTGTCATTAGTTGTGGATAGTTTTCTAGAGAGAAGGGGTCCCTTCTCTCTAGAAAACTCAGCCTTTCCACCGCCTCCCTCCAGCCACAATGTAGCGTCGTAGTCCTTCCACCGCCTCCCCCTAGCCACAACGTAGCACCTCACGCTAGCTTGTCTTCCTCTCACGCTTCCTTTCGTATCGCCGACGAAGAAAATCTGTCCAGCATAGATGCCCCATAAAGCTGTCGTATCTGGCTTTCTTCGACCCAGGGTTCCAAACCCATGCCTTAGTAAGGAAACCTCTTGATCGGTTCTTTCTTCCAGGTTTTTCTTTCAGACCAAGAAAATTCGACTGTCAAACGCGCCTTGAAGCTTCCAAGAAGACGCGCGTTCGGCAACCAAAAGTTCGATGACGTTCGCTGGTTGACACCTGTAATCCCTCGTGATTTTATGAATTTTATAAATATATAAAAAGTATACTTATAATCATTTTCGTATTTTATAAAAAGGTGATGATCACTCGTGTTATTCCATAGATGTGGTTGATGTTGTTTCACAGGAAGTGTTCGAAATGGATGGTGAGGACAAACTTCAAGTAGCTCTTGAAAATAGTATGGATAATGAAAATGTTGAATATGTTTTGAGTGCTAACTTGCAGGAGGCGGTTCAAGCTTTGGAAGAATATGAAAAGCTTCCTATCGTCCCCTTTTCTAAAGGGCCCATGCCACTAACCGTCCCTCGGGACAAGCTTTTACAATCTATTGTGCAGGCACCTACTGTGGAGCTGAAATCACTTCCCGAGCATGTGAAGTATGCATTTCTTGGTGAGGAAAATACTTTTCCAGTGATTATATCGAGTAAGTAAACCAAGGAACAGGAGGAGAAACTTATCAAAGTAATGAAGGAACATCGAGAGGCAATTGGATGGACTATTGCGAACATTAAGGGAATAAGCCCTACCACCTGTATGCATCGAATTCTATTGGAAGTCGTGCCTAAGAAGTCTGGAGTAACTGTTGTTGAAAATCAGGATGGAGAGTTAGTGCCCACTCGTATTCAAAACGGGTGGCGGGTTTGTATTGATTACCGTAGATTGAATGCGGTAACGAGAAAAGACCATTTTCCATTGCCATTCATAGACCAAATGTTGGAAAGATTAGCTGGACATTCATTTTATTGCTTCTTAGATGGCTATTCAGGCTATTTTCAGGTGGCAATAGCACCGGAAGACCAGGAGAATACCACATTCACGTGTCCTTTTGGCACGTTCGCGTATAGACGCATGTCTTTTGGGTTATGTAATGCCCCCGCTACTTTCCAAAGATGTATGGTAAGCATTTTCTCGGAGTATATGGAGCAATTCGTAGAAGTTTTCATGGATGATTTATCGTGCATGGAAACTCCTTCGATAATTGCTTAGACCATTTGACTTTAGTGCTTAGACGATGTATTGAAACTAATCTTGTTTTGGACTCCGAAAAATGTCACTTTATGGTCGAGCAGGGCATTGTTTTGGGTCATGTAGTCTCTGAAAAGGGTATTGAAGTTGATAAAGCGAAAATTGACATTATTCATTCTTTACCTTATACGACTAATGTGCGAGAAATTCGATCTTTTCTTGGACATGCAGGATTTTATCGCAGGTTCAATAAGGATTTCTCGAAGATTTCATCTCCTCTATGCAGGTTGTTGCAGAAGGATGTTGATTTTGTGGTTGATGAATCTTGCAAAAAGAGCATTCGATGAGCTGAAGAGGAGGCTAGTTTCAGCCCCTATAATTCAACCCCCAGATTGGTCCAATCCCTTTGAGATAATGTGCGATGCAAGTGATTATGAGGTAGGGGCCGTGCTTGGGCAAAGAGTAGGAAGGATGCCTCATGCCATTTACTATGCATCCATGACATTGAATAATTAAGCGCAGCGAAATTACTCCACCACAGAAAAGGAGTTATTAGTTGTGGTCTATGCTTTAGAGAAGTTTCGATCTTACTTATTCGGCACCAAAGTCATTGTTTATGCTGATCATGCAGCCCTTCGCCATCTAATGACGAAGAAGGAAGCCAAGCCGAGATTGATAAGGTGGATTTTGTTGTTAAGTGAGTTTGATTTAGAGGTAAAAGATAAGAAGGGAACGGAGAACCTGGTTGCAGATCTCTTGAGTCGATTGGTATCATCATATGATCTAGTGCCTAGTTCGGAGAAGCCATGGAAGGAACCAATCCGGGAATTAATTCCCGGATGAGCATTTGTTTGCTCTTGGATGCTCACACCCATGGTATGCTCATATTGTGAATTATCTTGTTTATAACCGTTTTCCTTCTCATTTCTCAAAAGCACAGAAAGACAAGCTGAAGAGTGATGCTAGATGGTATGTTTGGGACGATCCCTACTTATGGAAACATTGTTCGGATCAAGTGATAAGAAGGTGTATCCCGGATGAAGAGGTAACTTCTATTCTCATTTTTTGTCATTCTCACGCTTGTGGAGGGCATTTTGGAGCAAGGAGGACAGCTTGCAAAATACTTGATTGTGGATTTTTCTGGCCTACTTTACATCGAGATTCATATCATTTTTGTAAGTCTTGTGATAATTGTCAAAGAGTTGGAAATATTTCCCAAAGGAATGAAATGCCCCAATTTTCAATCTTGTATTGCGAAATTTTTGATGTATGGGGTATTGACTTTATGGGGCCTTTTCCAAACTCTTTTGGTTTTTAATACATCTTACTTGCAGTTGATTATGTCTCAAAGTGGGTGGAAGCCAAGCCCACTAGATGATGCTAAGGTGGTTGCGGATTTTGTGAAGTCTAACATATTTTGTAGATTCGGGATTCCACGAGCCTTGATTAGTGATAAAGGGACACACTTTTGCAACCGGACCATAGGAGCATTGCTTAAGAGGTATCATGTGACTCACAAGACGTCCACTGCATACCATCCACAAACAAATGGTCAAGCGAAGGTATCAAATCGAGAAATCAAATCAATTCTTGAGGAAACAGTGAATCCAAGTGGGAAGGATTGGAGTTTGCGGTTGGAGGATGCATTGTGGGCCTACAGGACAGCTTACAAGACACCTATTGGTATGTCCCCATACCTCTTGGTGTTTGGGTAGCCGTGTCACCTTCCGGTGGAGCTCGAGCACAAAGCATATTGGGCAATAAAGAGCTTTAACATGAACATTAATCAAGCCGGGCTACATAGGAAGTTGCAGCTTCAAGAGTTGGAGGAAATCCGAAATGAATCATATGAGAATGCGGCAATCTACAAGGCTAAGACGAAAGCATGGCATGATAAGCTAATAATAAGGAAGGAATTCAAGGTTGGTCAAAGAGTTCTTCTTTTTCAATCCCGTCTATGCCTCTTTCCAGGAAAGCTCCGTTCTCGTTGGATTGGGCCGTTCATTATCACAAAAGTGTTTCCCCATGGAGTTGTGGAGATCATGAGTGAAGCCACATCGAAGGTTTTTAAGGTGAATGGGCAGCGGCTAAAGCCGTACTTTGAAGGTTTTCAGCAAGCAGGGGCCGAGGATGTTCCTCTCGGTGACCCTGAGTATGGATGAGTTCTTGAGGTTTGCAACGTCGTGTCCACGACGTTAAATAAATGAATCTTAGTGTATATAATTGTATAAAGTTAGTTTCTTGTTTATTTTGTAGGATATTATGCTTTTGGTTGTGCTTTTTGCAGGAAATACATGGAGCAAGGAAAAGTGAGTTTGAGAATTGTGAGAAGGTTGTGTGAATGGAGGTTCAAGAATTGCAAGACTTATGGTTCCGTTGAAAGAAATGAAAAAGAGCGAAAAGGAGGACAAGAATGAGGAGGGAGTAGTAAACTTGAAGGCATGATACAAAAGAATAAGGGAAGAAGGAAGGAATGAAGAAAAAAAAGAGAAGAGAGCGAAGCAGCTTCTCGTCGTGACTCGCGATCACAATCGCGACTCGCGATTGCCAGGTCGCGGGTCGCACGCCTGTCGCGGGTCGCAACCGACTACTGCCCCTCTCGTTTTTTTTTTACAAACTCAGCACCCCCCCTCCCTTTCATTTCACTCGACCCTCACTACTCTCATACCCTCCCCCTTCTCACTCTAGCTCTCACTCACACCTTCTCAAAACCTCCAATCTCCCTCAATAAATCTCTCAATCTCCCTCATTTTCTTCAAATCCTCACACAATCTTTCTCTCCACACTCACATTACTCACCTTCTTCACAAAATTTCTGAAATTCTTCACATTTCTACAAACCCTAGAATTTGGGGGTTTTATTTGGAGCAATTTTCACCACAATTGGAGCTTGGAAATTCATTTTTGAAGATCAAGGAAGCTTTCTTCAACCTCCATTGTCCATCATTTTCACAAAACAGCCAACTTTTGGGGGTATAAATTTCTTTTGCCTAATACTCTTTGTTCTTGGTTGAAATTCTTATTCTTACTTACCTATAAGAGTATTTAGTGTCATTGTTGGTTGTTGGTTGTTGGTTGTTAAGTGTCATCCTTGGTTGTTGTTGTTCTTGATTGTTGATTGAAATTGTGGTGTTAGTTGTGTGTTTGGAAGTTGTTGGGTGGGAATTGAAGTTGTATTGAAGAATTGTGATTGTGCCTAGAATTGCTTAGTGAAGGTAGAGAAGGAAAAACAAGTGTCAAAAAGATGAGCAAAAGAGCCCGATCCTCCACACCTAGTAGTTCTTCAGGACCCCTCCCCGCCATTAATGCCCGAGGCCTTAAGAAACTTAGTAGAGATGCTAAGAGGCGTTGGGATAGACTAACAAGACCGGGGAGGACCATTCAAGAAACCAAATTTGTTCATGTGTAGAATAAAAAACAATGGCACAGTAGAATAAAAAACAGTAATATCCCCCACCCCGCTCTGCGCTTTGTGCATCGGTTTCTCTCGATGACCGTATTTTGCCAAGGGGAACCCACTAACCTTCCCGATTTCGACCTTAAGTGTCTTTGGGCTATGATCATTGACCAGTGAAGGGGAAGGTATTCCAGATCGGGTGAGTGTATGGGTGCAAAATTGCCTAGCCCAATCGACGGAGGGGAAAACCTCGGGAAAATTGAGCATGGGGGGATGATTACACTCTTTGCCACATATTTGGGAGTTCAAGTAGCCACTGACAAAGGCGAACCCATCTTTCAACCTTTGGGCGAGGAGGCAGAGCGTTTTAGTGCGGGTACTAACATCTATGGTGTCCACCAGTTAAAAAGTGCAGCAATTTTGTGGACCAAAAACGTGAGAGGAGTGACAAGGTATGTGTGGTTATTCGGGGCACATCATGTGAAATATATGGTATTACCGCAAGAGCGGACTACCATTACAGTGTACACTACAGTGGAGCAACTCTTTTTACCCCCTGATGAGGAGTATAGGCGGGGGGTAGATGAAGAATTGGGCCTCCAAGTAGCGCCGGCACCTCCCCAGCACCATCATCATCATCAGCAGCCAGAACCAGAAATGACTCCACCCCCATTCCAGGCTCAGGTAATGCAGCGGCTAGACACTTTTGAGGGTGAGTTGGGTGATTTACAAGAGAGATACTATGCGATGGAAGACACTATGTACACCATGAGTTCAATGGTCTCGGCAATTAACACCTTCTTTGTGTCGCGATATCCTCATGGTGGACCGGAAAACCAAGAAGTTGGGTACACCGATCCCTCTCCTGATATTGAGATGGCGCGCACAATACGTCGCCAAGAGAGAGAGGCTAGGAGGACTGCCCGGCGAGGTGAGCCCGGGGGTCTCTCCGGCTCCTAGAGATTTTCCTCCATTTCCCTTCCCCACTTTTTCTTTTTGTCCTTTCCACATTGAGGACAATGTGCCTTTCAAGTGTGGGGGTGGGGGGATATTTTGCAAATGTGGTTGTTTATATTTATTTCGCATTTGATTTTAATTTATTTTGTGCCTTTACTTTGTACTTTGATGTAAATTTGAAAAAAAAAAAGAAAAAAAAAAAGAGATGGAAAGAAATCCCGCTGAGTTGGAAACCCGCAAGGGCGGGCGACTCGGGCAAAATTGGGAGGCCTGGATAGGTTGAAAACCCGAAAGGGCGGCCTATGCAAAAAAGTGGCTTATCATGAGCGGGTGAGGTAGTGAGCCAAAAGAAAAGAGAGATAAAATTAATGTTAAGCTAGGATGAAATCCCGAAAGAGCTCCTAGGCAAAATGAGAGAAAAGAAAAGAGAGAAAGAAAAAAAAACAAATTTGTGCAATCATCTCATTTGCCGGTGTTGGCATCATAAGTGGGGCGACATTGGAGTTTTTTATTTTTCGGGTTAGTCTAGGCTTGAGTCTTGTGTCTTCGGAGGTGAGAACGTGTCCTTTTGTTTGGCTCATTTTTGGTGATGTTTGATCGTATATTGGGTGAGCTTACAACTAAGCGTGAGGGAGTCGTCGAGTCCTTAGCGTTTAGCCTTTGAAAGCATTTTGGGTTGATAGAATTGTGATGGTGATTGTTAAAACTCGATTCCCGAAACTTTTCGGAAATTGAGTTTTATTTGTAGAGTATTCTTTTGGGCCATTGAGTGGGATGTACTTCTTTTTGTGTAATCCCCAGTTTAGATGGTTGGAATTTGATAGTTTGGACGGTTTGGAGTGGAGCAATAAGGGAATTTGTAGCTTGGTGCGTGTACTAGCTTATCGGTCTTATTTTCTCTTTTGTGGTGTGTTACTCGAGGTCGAGTAAGGTCTAACCATGCGGGAATTTGATGCGTCAAAGTTATTCGCCAATCTTAGGTGATTTTTGTAGGGTTTTGTGCGTCGGTTTGTGTTTGGAGTTCAGGTTTTGGTTTGATATTGTGTTAAAGAGGTCTAGAGAGTCGTGTCCCAAGTTTTGGTGTTTGTCTTATTCGTGCAGCATTCTATCATTCTCCGAAGCATCAAGTCATCCAACCTCCTAGCGGTACGTCATTTCAAAGCCTTCCGAAGCCCTTTGAATCTTCCAAGCCAAGTTCCAAGTCTTCCGATTCCGAGCTCCGAGCATCGAGCCCTTGCAGCGGCCAAGCCACCAAGGAAGATCCTGCTGGGCTATCCAAGCCTTTCCCCTTCCCCTTTCCCTTTTATGTTAAAAGTTGCTTGAAAGGAGGGGCAGACCCGCGACCAGCATCGCGAGTCGCGACCAGGCACTGCCGCCCACCTCTCCTTTCCTTCTACGGATGGTTTTAGCATATGTTTTTAGATCATCTTTATTTTGTAGAGAGAGAAGTAGAACAGCAAAGTGCTTAGCTCCCATTTCTAGGGTTTAAAACACTAATATCTCTTAGAAATCTTTGGTGTAAATCATGCTTGTTCTAGCGTAAACTTGTTCTTGGATCCGGTTAGTTGAAGCTTTTAACTCTTGTATGTGAGAACTCGTGTACTTCTCATCTCCCTTGGTTATTGTAAGGTTTCTTGAGCTTACTTCATTGATTTTTGCATAATCTTGCTAGGAGTACTACTAGTGTAGTTGTGTAAATGATCAAGTGCTAGAGTTAAGAACATAATCGTTATTTGTGTTCTTAGTTCTTTAGTAGCACACTAGGTGTTTGTTGTAATGTTGATTTTGCTTCAATTGCTTAGAGAAACCTTACTTATTGCTTGAATGTTAATGCTTCATTATCATTAGCAATCCTCTTGTGCCTCGGTTCTAATGCTACTATTGGTTTAAACTTAAATGTTATTTGTTTGAGTTAGGTGATAGTAAGAGGGGGTTCAAACCACGCTGATCGTGTTTGTTTAACCATGATCTAGGAGGCTAGGAGTTTAGACTTCTCAATAGGTGACCAAAAGGGGATAAACGTTTATGAGTTCCATGATCGATACTTTGGTTGAAAGTGGATGCTAATCAAGTCCAAGTTCCTTTTTCATTGATTTCTTGTTTAATCGCTTTTATTATAGTCCTTGTTTCTAAGCAAAACCCCCCATTGTTTACGTGATCCCTAGAATACTCTAGGGGTTTGATTGCGCTACTTACAGACTTGTACTTTTCTCCCTGTGGATACGATCCTTGCTTCCGCTATAGACTCAGTTGTTAAGGGAAGAAGGTTAATTATATTTGGTTAGGAGTATACGACAACTTCACACCAATCAACAACAAAGAATAAGAAGGAAATCCATAAAGAAGACACACAGATTAACATGGTTTACTAACAATGTGCTAGTTATGCCTACCATAAAGAGGGAGAATAGGTATACACAAATTATTAAAAGAGGCGGTCTAATTTTAACATAAAATTAGACCAACCAAAGCCCGTATTCTATTAACAAGCCCATTTTATCTTACTCTAGCTAAATATTATTCCTACATATTTGGCACCACTCTAGTTGTTCATTCTCTTTTCCTTTCCTTATTTCAGTTTTAGTCTCGAAATATAACAAGCGATTCTTAAAAAAGCATATGACTTACCGAATGAATTAAACTAGTCACTTAATAGATTAAATAGGTCACTAAATAAATTTAACACTAGGTATTGAATGAACTAAATAGGTCACGAAATGAATTAAATAGGTCACATTATGAATTAAACTGGTCTCTATTTTCAAAACACGATTTATTGATTTTCTCTTCTTATTATTGGGCCTTCGCCTAATTTTATTTTAAAAGTAGGTGGTCTCTTATTACAAGACCCGTTGTTAGTTATATTAGGAGAGAGTATAGATTAGATAAACATATTCAGATCCGGGCAGAAATTAACTCTAAAAGTTTATGTAATACCCCAATTGTTAGTCTAATCAGTGAGATCCCGTGCTTGTTATTTGAAACGACCAGATAATTTAAACCATATTTCGACACAGGTTTTGTTATCTCAAAATATAGCGCACAATGTACACATAGTATCAATTCTTTGGAAAAAAAAAAAAAATCATTGTCCACCTTGGTTAAATATACATGATATTACGTTTGGAAACCATGCACACAAACTAAAACCTAATGACAAGCAATTACAATTTTATGAAAAATGAAAAATATATTCCCGAGATACATCCAAGATTTTCATGTATAAAATTAAATTATCCATGACCACATCATCTAATGTGGGTAGACTTCCAAGCGCTCAGCTCGAACTTCTGATGCTTCTTCTTAATAAACTTCTCTGCTTCAGCATCAATATCAATATAACGTCCTTTATCATTCATATTATTCCTGCTCCAATTCTGCTGCTGTTGTTGCTGCTGTAACTTCCCCGCCCGGCCCTTACACTCAGCAGTTTGCTGCTTCTTGTTTAATGGAGACGATACATGAGAAAAATAGATGTTATATTCATCTAATAAACTCTCTGTGCGTACTACTTTGCTCCATTTGGCGGAAGACATTCTCTTAATTTGGGTTAGTTTTGTTGTGGCTTATGAAAGATGAAAAAATAAGACACATTAGAAAACGTATTTATACGTGGGTTTTTGTTTTTTGTGAATTCAGCCGCACACGCTTTGGTTTTGTAAATTATCAACTAATTTCCATGCCGCCACTAATTCTCTTATTAATTTCAAGATTCCACTAGCCAAATAATAATGTTAGCATACGTTGTTCCGAATCTAGAAAGACATACGTTTGTGCCTTAGTTTTATACATATCTAAGCTAAATGATGCTCTCTTTAATATTTAGCTTCCTCCCGTAAAGTAGCTGAGCCTTAATGGAAGGCTTGGGCCATCGTCTTTCTTATTTTATTTGCTACAATGGCGTAGCTTCTAAATTCTTATATGCATCGAGAAAGTGCTGTACTTTCTTATTGTTTTCAGAGTACTTTAGTTGTACTTATTCTATTGCTTGTTAACTAATTGCTTTCGGCTTCGAATATTCCTCAATTTCCTGGTAGATATATTGTATCAACAAAATGCGCTTAATGAAGTAATTTTGGCTCGTTACTATATGTTTGATTATTTGAAATTATTTCCATTGCGCAAATTTTTGCTCTTTTGTGGAAAAGTATGGGGTATAGCATGCTTATTGTGCATCTAATTTTATAATGAAAGCTTTACTGTTTTCGGATTCTCAGAGAGAAGATGACTTTCTTAATTGAACGTCATACGAAGACAATTACAATGAATTTAATTGAACGTCATACGAAGACAATTACAATGAATAGCAATGAATGAATTGATATAATCTAAGAAAACCAAACAAGAATATTCTTTTTGAAAAATCGCGATAATAAAACAAAGATATAACAGTTCGGCACAAATATACTCTCGCGGTTTAGATACATTTTAAGCAGGATCCTCCCACACATTTTGAAGCCTTGTGCCGAAGAAAAATTGGGTCCCTTAAGACTAGTAAAAATTGTCTAAGTATAGACTTTGTATCTCAATCTCTAACGTTGCTCAAGACAATGTTTTAACTATTATTTTTTGCATTATACATTAAACTTTTAGATAATGAAATATATATTTATAAAAAATAATCAAAACTAACGCAAATATTTTATATCATATTATACCAAGAGCGAGCCAAAAAAACTAAACTTGAAGAGAATATATAATTTATTGGGACTTGAAACTAGAATTAATGGAATATAAGATTTCGAAAGAAAGAAAAAAAATTAAAGTAGCAAAAGTGCTAACAACATACTACCTCCGTTTCATATGTATTGCAACACAGGGAGTTTTACGCCTCCCAACGCACTACTTTAAACGCTAATATCTCTAATTTTATTTAAGTAAAAATTATAAAAAGTTGATATTAATTAAGCATTTATCGAGACGAATCTAACAAGATCCTACATGGCTACATTTATCATTGTGTACAAATCACAAAAGAAGGTCAAACGGTAGTGTATGAATAGTGCAAATTGTCAAAGGTTGCAATGCATATGGAACGGAGGTAGTAATTACTTAGCAGTTAGCATATAGGAAACAAAGTAGCATTTGGAAACTGGGAACAATGTACTTGTATAAAGACTAAGAGGCGAAAACATTTTAGAAGCAAAAAGTTAAAACAAGATCTCAAAAGGCGAACCAAGTGGCTTTGGCATGGTGGTAGATCACCTTGTCTCTTAACCAATTAGTCAGGGGTTCGAATCTTGACCTTTGGGAATGAAAAGAGGTCCTTGGCCAGCCCTTTACCCTTAAATAGAGCTCCCGGGGCGAAAGGATTAGTCATTGCTTCCGGTGGTGGACACCCTTGGTTTCACCAAAAAAAAAAAGACCTCAAAAGGCATGAACAATTCAGTCATTGAACCCGTGTCATGTGTGTCTTTGGACGATTGAGCGGCAACTCATTTTGCAAGTACTATGATGTTAGTAATGTATAACAAAGTAAATATGAAGTCTAAATCTGGGGCCTTGTGCCAATGTTCCTCTTGCACACTCTATGGCCAAGCCTGATTTTAAGAGCGATTTCATCCTCGGATAACGTCTTGGAGAAGGGCAACCTTGATTTGACTGTGAAGGATCCATGCAGATGAATAGATTATCGATCGCAATGACGCATGCCAAATCTTTAACGAAAAACATATACCTAAAACATGAACTATAAAAACTCATATAAGAGGAAAACTTAGAAAATTGTATGAGCATGTGAGATGTAATTGTTTTAAGGATTTTTTGTCAGAAACAACCTAATAAAAGACACATTTTGTCAAAAACAACCTAATAAATTTTTTTTGGCAAGAAACAACCTTATATAAATTTTTTTTTGTAAGATAAAACCTTGTTACATTATCCGACTATTAACCAAGAATCTCCGGCGTTGACTAGCTTTGCTCACATGACTAACTTAAACACCCCCTATTCAGAATTTACGGAACTTAAATCTCTAATTTTTGACGCCCCCTCCTCTTCTCTCTCTTTCTGTTCGCCATTCTCTTCCTCTGACCTCTCCATGAATCCAACTCTTTCACTCCCTCCTCCATATCTCGATTTCCATCTCTTTCTCTCTTCTCAACTAAATCCAAATTCCTCTCCCTTCACCGTTACTCTCGCCTCAACCACATTTGCTCGTCATCTTTTTCTAATCTCACAATTCAAAGCACAACATCATCAGAATCAAACGCAAAAGATGAGAACTGTCCAACAAGATTGATCGCCCAAAACGTCCAATTGTCCAACAAGATTGCTCGCCCAAAACGTCCCTTGGACATCTATTACTGATGACATTCGTGCTTTGCTCCACGACTATGGCACTGTTGAGTTTTATTTTCATCTTTATTTTGTTTTTCTTTTTTCTGGGTTGTTTCTTAAAATTGTTGTTCTTGTTTAATTGTAGTTGTCAATTCATAATAAGACGAGGAACAAGGGATTGGCGTTTGTCGAAATGGGTTCGGTTGACATCTTCTGGTTCAATTTGTAGTGTTAACAAGGGGTCTAGCAGTCAATCCCATGCTCTTTATTGATTGTATAATTATGGATTAGGAAGGAAAGTGAGGGGAAGGAAACATAAATATTGTTTTCTGGTTTTGATTGAAGGGGATCGAAGAAGGTCAAATTAGAAGGTGCAGCAGGGTGTACCTTGCAATGTATAACATGTGCCTAAATTATTTTTAACTATTAGTATTGTGCAAAAGAACTATTATTATTGTGCAAAAGAAGATGTCATATATATTAAAATAAAAATCATTTTAAAATAACACTTGTAATAGCATGTATATATAATAAAAAATGATGTTTAACATATAAAAAAAATTATTAGTATTGTGCAAAAGAACATGTGTTGTATGTTAAAATAACAATCCATTCATAACAAACAATAGTAATAGCATGCACTATATAATACGAAGTAAAAAAATATGCTTAACATATAAAAGGAACTATTAGCATTGTGCAAACGAACATGTGTGTACATGTTAAAATAATGATCCATTTCAAAACAATAAAAAAGTTCTAATAGCATTTAATTTATAATATAAAAATTATGATAATATTTAAAAAGAATTATTAGCATTATGCAAAAGAACATGTGTTATATATCAAAATAACATTCCATTTTAAAACAAAAAAAAATTCGAATAGCATGTACTATATAATAAAAAAAAAGTGATGATTAACATTTAAAAACAAATATTAGCATTATGCAAATGAACATGTGTTTTATATTAAAATAACAAGTCATTTTAAAGAAATAATCAATTGTAAAAGCATGTCCATTACGATAAAAAATGATGCTTAAGGATTTGTTTTGTTTGTTCTTTTTTTTTTAAATAAAATTGTATAATAAACTCCTGGTGTACATAGCAAGGTACACCATGGTGGTGCCGAGAGTGTGGCCGTTGTTGTCTCCAGCCAGCTGCAGTCTGAGAGTCAGGAGCGTGGCATGAGATTGAGCATGGTCTAGGCCATTAATGATATCATATTCTTTAGCATTAGTGGAACATGCCTAACGTTATTATTAAAGGTGCAAAAGGAACTATTATGAGTCCTTATCCTGATCGAGCAAATTTTAACTACCTTTTAGACAACATTATTGGTCGTTGAGAGTAATGATACCTTGGTGAGCACCTATTACAAGATTTACGTGTTATATAAGACGGTGGCATTTGATTGTGTGCTTGGGAAATAGGTGGTTAGAGTGATCAAATTGAATTTCTCCTCCTTCAAAGAATTTGAGTGTTGAAAATATTTCTAAACTTGATTTTATATATGAAGGGTGAAGTAGGTTTATTCATGTTCATGTAATGCTTTGCTTAGGGACATGCAACGTTTTAGCTTGGGAGAGTTTGGTCTTAAAGTTCTATAAAATGTTTTTTCCCCTAAGTCTGAACTAAAATGTCTGGCAATAGTGCCCTTAAAAACTATTTTTATGCTAATTTTCTCTATACATTTGTGATTTCCCCCCTAATTGTGGGCGAAAATGTGCGTAAATTAAAGTAGATAAAGTAGTTCAACTATAATATAATATACCCGTTACATATGGTACCATAGTGACATACCAAATGAAAATAGTACAATAATATATTGATAAGGTACTATAGTTCAAGGATAATGGTGAGGATTGAAAAGGAAGAGAAGAAGAAAAATAAAATAAAAAGGTGTGCGTGAGTTTAACATCTATACAGCTGAGGGAATAGAAGGGATTAACAATCGGAATCTTGACATTTTGGTCCAATTTTGTTGCCAAGATGTGTATTTTAACAAAAAAAATGTTTAAAAATATTTTTCTCACAAAAATAATTATATAAGGTGCTTTTTCACGAAATTCATAACAAATAAGGTGTACTCACAAAATTACCTAAAATCGATAACTTATTAACTTAATAATTGCAACTAATCCGGATTATATTAGAAAAACTATTAGATAAATTTTGGACCATAATCCAAAAATAGAGGAGATTTTTGCTTCAAAAGTCATTTACTTACTAACACGGTTTCTATCGAGAATGAGGATAGCTCAATTGGTTTGAGCTCTCTCCTAATTCTAGAAAGTCTTCTTATCGACTCTTATTCCATCCAAGTGGCTCGTAGGCGGAAAAAACACGGTTTCTATTTCAAGACGAAACCAATCATAAAGTCTAAACCCCATGTAGCAGACATCTAAACCCCAGTCATATACGCATCAGAATCTTACGAGCATAAGCATATACCAAGTAAATTTTATATACCAAGTAGTACTTGGTCTAGTGGAAAGGATTGTACCCTTTCAACCTTAAGGTTGGGGATTGAATCCCCACTAGGGGCACTTTAAGGGTAGGGATTTCCCTTACCCTTCTCCCTACTCTCAAGTGTCTGGCCCAATAGGTACCGAGCGGGGTTCGGGCCACTTCTCCTTACCAAAAAAAAAAGTAAATTTTATATTAATACAGTATATGATCTAAGCCACCCTTCATTGCATTTGCCAACTTAATTTTTATATCATAGTACGTATACTTTTACTGAGGTGTAAAATAGAGAATGTGAAGTATGTGTCTTAGCTTTGTTCGATCTTTTGGACTAGCTTTGCAGTATTTTATTGAAAGTAAAGTATGTAAAACAAAATGCTCCCCTCGCGGATCTTCACCTCAAATAAAAATAAACTAGCCGTCTAGCAAAGGACGGAAAGGTTTCAATATAAACATTTGCTGCAAAGTAAACAAACTTTGAGGAGAAAGTAATCATTTAGGGAAAGTAACTGAATAAGAAAAGAAATCAATACCCACAAAATGCCGTGTAATCCACACCCACGAAATTCCGTGTAATCTATTAGGGTAATGCTCTACAATGTATAATAGCACTATTAGCAATGAAACAATGTTAAAGTTCATGGCAGTTCATGCCATGAACTTTAAAAAATCCTTGTTAACAATGACCTGTAATTAGATTGTTCATGAAAAATTCACTAAATTGGGTCATCTTATGACCTAATTGGATGAACAGTCATGTAGAAGAAAATAGGGAAAATTTGACTGAAAAAGGGACAAAACACTGCATTTGAAGCTTAAAATACATTAAACGGCATCGTTTCATCAGTTGAGGAAGGAAAAAAAACTGAAGCCAGCAAGGATGTCTGACGCACGTCAGACTTGTTGTCACCTCCTGGTTGGTTCATTTAGGAGAGAGAAAATTATGTTTATTATTCATTCAATTGCATTTTTCTCCTAAAATAAAAGTCTAAAAAAATAAAAAAAATCACCAACGTTCATCTTTTTTCGAGATCTATAAAATAAGACCAATCTTGATATATTTTGACAAAATTTTCGAAAAAATATTTTTCTACCTTATTTTCTATTAACACAACTTTGCTTGCTTTAATAAATTTTGTAACTTTTCTTTGCTGAAAAAAGTCCCTAAAAATGTTAATCAAATAAATAAATGATTAAATTCAGATCAAAAATATCATATTTAAATTATTGATAAAGATATAAATTTTACTTGTTCATAAACATATTTAAATAATAATCAAATAAATGAATGATGTAAGAGAGAGAAAGTATGGTGGGGTAGGGGAGAGAATATGATGAACTTAAAAATAGGTCATTGTTAACAAGAAAATGTTGAAAGATGACATTTTATGAGAGAGAAAATGAATGAATAGTGTCATGAACTTTAACAAATAGGTCATTGCTAATAATGCTCTAAGGTCATCTTCTCTAAACTTATTTTATATGCTTAACTAAATAAACAATTGGATATATATTGTTTGAGTAAGAGTAATTATATAATTTTTTCGTTTAAATGTCCTATTTTGAGTTTAATGTCCATTATTGTGACATTTCCATATTAGAAAAATATGTCACTTATTTAGAAACAGAGGAAGTATAAAGGACTGTAGCTCATTATATGAAGCGCAAGAACTTTCTTTATATAGGATCATTGAGGTTGACTAATTATAGTTAATTAGGAAGAGATACTTTTCATGTATTTCCTCCGTTTTTTTAATATGTATATTTTTCCATTTTGGGGTGTCTTTTTAATTGGTACACTTCTACCTTTTCCCATAAATGGAAGGTTGGTCCACCTAATTATTATTACATTTCTCTCTTATTTTTTTTCCTTCTCTCTACCTTTTTTACTTTTTCCTTACTTTTACTATCCTTCTCTCTTACTTGTGCACTTTTTCCTTGGTCCGCGTGCAAAATCAAATGTACATATAAAAAATCGGAATGAGTAATCAATAAGGGTATGCAACTATTATACACTACGAAGTGAAAAATCCACCAGGTTTCAAGTAGTATTTATATTACCACCAGCGGCGGATCCAGAATTTTTTCTAAAGGGTAGCAGAACTTTTGATAATATGGAGTAGAAAATCAAACACTACTATATTATATGCAAAAGGTCGTCATTGAAATCCAAATAAAACATATAAGTAATTTCTTTTTAGAAAGTCTTCAAACTCCTCTTTCATTTTTTCCTCATCTTTCTTAGTTTTTTTTCCACGAAAAATTCAACAAAACTAATTTTTTGTGAGTTTCATTTTAAAAAGTAAATCTTTCAAATGCAACCTTTACAATTCATCCACAATCATTAATTATCTACATAATCAAACATTAGATTTCACTCACCACAATCATCTCAAACCAAGAAAAATTTTACACAATGCATTTTAAATTATATCCATGTTTAATGTATCAATCATCATTATAATTAATTAAGCAATTACAAACATCAATTATTAACTTCAAATGAAAAGCGAACTATATTTTTTGAAAAGGAAAGACATTAGGAGTTTGGGGCTCCAACGCTCTGTTCAGTTACACTTGCGGGTTACCAACGACTAGACCTGACAAAACCGTCGATCAGGTCGGTTTCGGGTTGGTTGATTTTGGGTTTCAGATTATTTACGGGTCGGATCACTTTCAGTTATCGGTCAGCATACCTTTGACCCTGACCCAAAATGTCCGATCATGGGTCGGTCAGTAAAAACCTCTTTTTGCTTTTTTATCCCTTGTTTGGTTAAATAAATTGAAGACTTGAAAGCGTTCATAGTATTTCGATTTTTCTTATTTATAACTCATTTTTCCTCCATAATAAAAATAAAGCAATTAAATTACTATCATAAATTCAAAAATTAACACTTAAATTTAATGTTTTAAAACTCAAACGCAAATAAAGGAATGCAACTCTGCAAGGCTAGATAAATCTTCATCTTTTGAGGTTAACGCTTTGACTTGAGGTCGTTTCATCATCTTCACCTTTCTCTTTATCTTCAATCTCCCTCCTATAATCTTGACGAACTTGAAACTCCACCCCATCATTATTTGTACTGTCACGTATTATAATATGAGGACAAATAGTAAATTTATGTTTTTAAACTTCTAAAGGTCATGAAATAACTAAAAATAATAAACACATATACAATTATACAAGCAATTGAAGTTCAAAATTAATATTTTTAAAGAAAAATAGAGATTTACCTTTTTCCAAATCATACCCAAATAGCCAACACGTGCAACGACGAAAGCTTCTGCATTTTCAGGTTTTAAGAAGCTCTCCACTTTGTTAATAATCTGCATGCCAAGCTAAAAGACGACTTGGATGCAATAGTAGTAATGGAGATGTCTTGAGGGAAATTGCGAATGATTTAGACTTACCTTGGTTAGTAGTAGATGATTTCAATGAAATGATTTGTCAATCTGAAAAATTCAGAGGGAAACCTCTTAAACTTAAAAGAATGCAAGCTTTTAGAGATTGTTTAAATGACTGTGGTTTAACTGACCTGGGTTTTAATGGCATCAAATTCACTTGGACCAACAAACAGAAAAAAAAACCGATAATGGAACGTCTAGATAGAGCAGTTGCCAACTCTGAGCTACTAACCCTATTCCCAGACTTAAATGTCCACACTCTAACTAGGTCTGGCTCATACCATAGCCCCATCATAGTCCATTTACAAACACTTCCAGCCAAACAAAAGAAAACCAAATTATTCAAACTTGAACCCCTTTGGTACCTAGAGCCTTCCTTCTCTAACCTCATCACTGACTTCTGGCTTTCACAGCAAGACAATCTACCCAATAAGATGATAACCATACCTACTTACATCCAATCTTGGTCACTAAGCAGGTTTGGCAACATCTTTAAAAGCAAGAGGAATCTACTTGGCAGGATAAATGGCATTCAGAAACACCTAGATTGAGAACCTAGTAACCAATTCCTCTAGGACCTAGAATTGTCCTAGAAGAAGGAATTAGATAACATTCTTTACCAAGAAGAGGAATTTTGGAGAGTTAGGTCTAGAGAAACATGGTTGACCTCAGGAGATAAGAACACATTTGGTTATTCTACTCCAACCTCTTTACCACTAAGAAAACTTATGTGCGTAGGATTCCTAGGAATTTTGGCAACATTAACCTGGCCTTTATACCATCAATGAGAGAAATTAGGAATGCAGTGTTTAGCTCTAGCCCCCGAAAAGCTCCTGGAAAGGATGACTTTCAAAACTTCTTCTTTCAAAAACATTGGCATCTGGTAGAGAATGATCTATACACTTTCTGCTACAACATCTTCCAAATAGGAAACTTGATGAGGCCATGAATGAGGCAGTTGTCAGCTACTCCCAAAAGTAGAGCACCCTGAAACTATTAAGCAATTCAGACCTATCAGCCTCTGCCCAACAATATCCAAATTTGTAACCAAGACCATTGTCAAAAGATTGAGACCACTACTCAAGAAAATCATCTCACCAAATCAGAATAGCTTCATCCCTAATAGAGGGGCAAATATTAATTATATCATTGCCTCTGAAGCACTACACTCCATGAGAACTACTAGAGGTAAGAGAGGTTACCTAGCCATTAAGGTGGACCTAGAGAAAGCTTATGATAGGCTAGAGTGGGATTTCATTCTAGATTGCCTAGTGAGCCATAATCTAGACCAAAACACCTGTCAACTCATCATGTCATGTATCACCTCCCCCTCCTTCACTATCAATGTCAATGGTGATAGATCTGAGACAGTCACACCTTCTAGAGGCATTAGACATGGAGACCCAATGTCACCCTACATCTTTATCCTCTGTATGGAACACCTGTCCAGACTTATTCACTCTGCCTGTGATCAAGGATCTTGGACTCCACTAACCTTTGGCAGATCAAAAACAAAACTGTCACACCTTCTCTTTGCTGATGACCTGATCCTGTTTGGAGAGGCTAGTACGGAAACTTGTTGTAGATCTTATCAAATCCTTAATGATATATTTTAACTAAACTCTGCTGGAAGATGCAATCTAGCAATAACCAGGCCACCATTGTGCTTAGAGCCAAATATTCAAACTGTAGAGATGGTCTGACTACCTTTAAAAGAGGGTCACATATCTGGCAAGATATTGGAATGGTTGGGAGAATTTTACCAAATCTGATATGTGGTCTCTGAGAAGTGGGGAAAACATCTCCTTCTGACTAGATGATTGGACTAGGAAAGGTACAATTAGAAGTTTGATTAGTGGACCTTTCACCCCAAAGGACTTCACTTTGAAACTTTCTGATTGTCTGGTAGGAGGAAAATGGATGCTTGAACAATTATCCTTTATTCTGCCCCCAAACCTCTTATCTTATATCTCAGCTTTGTGTATTGCTATTGCTGGTACTGATGAGCTTACCTGCTTCATTGTCCAAGGGCGTTTATTTAACACCAATACAACCTATGCTGAGTTTTGGCAACTACTTTTCAACCACACCTCCCACCAAACACCCTCACCAATCACCAGTCTAGTTAGGAACACCAAGAGCTGGGACAAACTGTGGCAATGTGAACTACCACCTAAAGTCAAATTCTTCTTTTGGTTAGTCTTTTGGGATGCTCTACCTGTCTAAACTACTCTTCATGATAGAGGAATAAAAATGAACCAAAACTAATCCTTCTGTCCAAATACACCTAAAACTTGGTACCTGCATGTACCAAGACAATGCCCAGTAGCTCAAGAGTATTGGCAATGCTTTACTCAGTTACCTTCACCATTTTACTTAGAAGACAATGAAACTTGGATCACTAATAACCTCTTCACCAATCAAGAAGGCACTTATGCAACTTGGAACATCCAATTTGAAATAGGATGTTGGGAGATTTAGAAAAAAAGAAACACTTGGGTCTTTGAACAACAAAATAAGAAATCACAACATGTCTATCAATTGACTCTGAGGCTTACAACTGAGTGTGTCAAAGCAAATGTTAATACAAGTAAGGGGGTGGACCTACCTGATAGCATGGAAATACACCACACCCACTGCATGATCGAAGTTGATGCTTCCTTTTGTTCTAAGACCTTACAAGCAGGGATAGGAGGGATCTACAGAAATAGCCATAAGCAATGTGAAAAAGCTTTTCATCAAAAAATTAAAGCTACTGATGCTACTTCCGTGGAATTTTGGGCCATCCATAAGGCCTTAGACTGGATAGTTGAACAAGATCTCACTAATGTCCATATCTTCTCTGATTCTAAAATAGCAGTGGACTACTTAACCCACCCACATGTGATTAAGGATTGGTATTGTAATCTGGCCGCTATGTGCAGGGACCACCCAGGGAGGAGTACGGAATGGGAGATAGTGAAGGTTGAACGGAAAGGTTTAGAAGATGCTGACAAGCTAGCGAGATGAACGAGAGCAAAATTTTACCCACAACCTTTGTATTAATCTGTTCTCTTCTCCATTCAGGAACAATGATTGTAATCTAAATGTAGATTTTATTTTGTATGTTATTCGTAGGGCTTAGAGAGCCAACAGACTTATTCAAACTAATGCTACAAAAAATAATAGTAATAGTATTATTTAGTTAATCTAATATTTCCTTCCAACCAAAAAAAAAAAAGTAGTAATAGGGATGCTCAATATATCCCTTGTCATTAGTGGCACTTCCGGAGATCGTTGTTTTCCATCATTCAAAAACATCCAAGTCAATATTCTGGTCTAACTTAGCCTACTCGAGATATCGATATAGATCCAGATGTGATAAACTCTTGCTCATTTCACTAGTAAAAGATGAGAATCCCTAAACAGTTACAAGTGAATTAGTAAAAATTATAGAAAATAAATATATATTCAAGCGAAAAAAAGAATAAGAATGGTTAATTTTTTTAAATAAGCTTATTTAATATAATAAATGAGTAAATTACCGCAAGACCATCATCAAGTACATTTCTAATACCACAATCACTAGTGATAAAAGAATGCTTTTTTTTGCATACTCCGCAAATAAGTTGTGTAGTTGATGTATAGCTTTTTTAGTCTCCCATTTTTCATTTTGAGGGTCCAATTCAACGAAAACAATAATTGACTAATTGAAGTTATAGTGTGGATGCAAGATGGCAGTAACGAAAGAACAACACTATCGGACTCCTAATACTTATCAAATTTCTCGTTCATACTGTTTGTCGTGTCTCTCAATATACTGTCATCACAAGTACAATATTTGGACAAAAGAGATTTAATCCTCCATGCATTGTTCAAGTACAGATTTGTTGTTGGATAGTTCCTCGATGAAAATTGTTTTTTTTTGATGTCATCAAATGGCCTTAAAAGTGTATTAATCTTCTCAATCTTAGACCAATCATCCTCTATAGGAATCATGGGAGCATTAACCTTTTCTATTTTTTCATGTTTACATATGCAAGACGATAAAGCATTGCCCTCTCAAGCATATGATACGAAGAGTTCCATTGAGCTGGACAATCGATCTAACAATAAACTCTTGTAAGTTTCAATACTACCACCAAGTGCAAAATCCTTAAACTTTAACATTCTTGATTCAGAACTGATTGCATACTTTACCAAATCCCTAAGATCTTACGAGTAGCATCACCAATAAGTTTCAATCCATCTTGAACAATCAAGTTAAGTATATGGGTACCACGACGAGTGTGAAAATAATCACCATTAATTAGCAAGCAATGGACAAAATACAGAGAGAATATTATCAAGAAAGTCTTGCATGCATGTTGTTCTTTTAAAATACTTGTTATGTTCTTTTGGTTATTCTTCTATGTTCTTTTGGTTATTCTTCTATGTAAAAAATCATTTTGTTCTTTGAATTTTCGTATTTTATTCTTTATGTTTCAAGGAAATGTTCTTTTAAAATTAATAGTTTTAAAATTATTTTAGTAAATATATGTTTTTTGAAATTTTGTGTATTTTGTTCTTTGTAAAAAATTTTTTTTTTTTTTTTTTGAAATTTCGTAGTTTGTTCTTTTTGTTTTAAGTAAATGTTCTTTTAAAACTGTTATAATGTATTTTTTTTTTGTATGTTCTTTGAAATTTACTATTTTGTTTTTCACACAAAAGAATATTATTCTTTGAAGTTTTGTTTTTTGTTCTTTTAAAAAAAGTATGTTGTTCTTTTGATTTATGTTCTTTTCGTTTCAAGTAAATGTTCTTTTCATTTTTTGTTCCTTTAGTGTTTACTATATGTTCTTTGAGTGATGTTAGGGTTTGATGTTTTGCATCTTCTTGGGTGTTGTACTGGGGATGACGTCATCCCGGAGCAAAGTGCTCCGTGCTCCTGGGAGCACCAAAAACGCACTAATGGTAAAAAGAGAGGATCTTTTATGCAATTTCCAATTGTAATCAATGTCATGAGCAGTTAATGAAAGAATCCTTGACCAACACAAGAACTCCACATATCAGTAGTTAAGCAAATTTTTCTGGAAACTATACGTAAACCTTAAGTCTTGCCTTTTCTTTATTGTGGAAAATTGACTAGAATCATCCCAACTATGTCCGTTCCGCTCAGAATAATCTCAACTATGAGTTATTCAGGAATAATCCAAACTATTAGGGGGTACCTTCCCAAAATAATCCAAACATTATTTTTCTTGTCTTCAATGATCCATTTTGGGACTATTATACATAGTAAAATTAAGAGTTTGGATTATTTTTATAAGGTACCCCCAATAGTTTGGATTATTCAGGAATAACTCAGAGTTGGGATTATTTTGAGCGGAATGGTCATAGTTGGGATTATTCCAGTCAATTTTTTCAACGAAAAATTGTCAAGAATAAGTCAACCTTTTTGCATTCTTCTTTTAATAAGTTAAAATATAGATAATCCTAGAATAATTAACTTATTAAAAGAAGACCGCGAAAAGATTAACTTATTCCCGATAATTTTATAGTTTAAGTTGTATTCCTTGAGACACACCTTCATCTATCATTCGAATACATGTGTATGGCCCTATTTCCTTCTTGTTCAGCAACACATAAAACAATACTCATTTCATATTATTGCTAAAGCCACTAGTACCTTGTAAATTATGTTATCAATATCTCCTTTCGCCAATTTACCCTGTTCACTAATAATGAACATTTGATCAATATTATATCACCTGCAATCCGTGCATGACAATTTTCATTATGCCGCTTAAAATTTGTAGTACCATTACTAGAATTTGCAAATATTGACCGTTGTTTGCAGTACTTATAGAAAGTCCTTGCTTTAACATTTCGAAATGTATTGCCTTCGAAACATTCATAATGGAACCAAATCGGAGAAGTCCATTTTCTTGTTTGACTATTACAAGTTGCATCGCTTTCACTTGATTCTCCTAATTTGTTCAAATAAAAGTTCAATTTAAGAATAAACAAAGATTGAATTGCATCATGGACGTTTTGATAAAAATTTATAAACTACGTATTTCTTTTAATGTTACCATTTACAAACTTACAGTAGCATATGCTAAATAATGGTCAAATAAAATTGAAAAAAAAATTAATGATCATGACATCAATTGCATGTCAACAATGACATGTCATGATTCATCAATCATCACTGTTTTTCTATGAGTATTTTACCACTTAGCCATAATTTCTTATCTCTTGTATTAGTATAAAATATATTTGAGACCCTTATAAACTTAGAGAGGTTGGTTCACCTAGTAAGATTAAAGGGCTACTTCCCTTAGTGTCATATGATTTTAAGGTGAAACCTCTGTTGGTCTTCTGAAGTTGATACTCCCTCGTTCCTTATGGTTAATGCCCAGACCAATACTTAACATTGT
Source organism: Patellifolia procumbens (assembly GCA_947645195.1). Lineage (NCBI taxonomy): Eukaryota > Viridiplantae > Streptophyta > Magnoliopsida > Caryophyllales > Amaranthaceae > Patellifolia > Patellifolia procumbens. The sequence continues at coordinate 3,482,756 of CANSGD010001541.1, forward strand.
ATCAGAGCTAGTCCTACAACTAGCTACCTGGCCTACTGATATACTATGGGCCAATTAAAAAAGAATCTCACATGTGAGAGGAGTGTTAAGAAATTGGCCTCATGAAATATCACATGTGAGAGTCTCTTATTTATAAATTTGGAACGAAAGGTTCACTTACTAAAGCTAAGGAGTTGCTCCCCTTATTGCCATATGCTTTCTCTGCAATTATTGAGACTGCATATGCTTTTTTTATCCCAAAATATTGCGCACAATGTACACATAGACATATGTACCTGGATAAATAAAAAAAATCACTGTCCAACTTTATGTTGTATATTATGAATTGAAATAGGAAAAATTGATTTAAATAATCCCAACTATTACCGTTCCTCTCAAAATTATCTCAACTATGGGATATTTCAGAATAATCCAAACTATTAGGGATACTTTCTAAAAATAATCCAAACTCTCAATTCTACTATATATAGTAGTCCCAAAATGGATCATTGAACGCAAGAAAATTTAAGTTTGAATTATTTTAGGAAGGTACCCTTAATAGTTTGGATTATTCTAGAATAACTCATACTTGGAATTATTCTGAGCGGAATGGACGTAATTGCGATTATTTTGAGGTGAATGGACATAGTTGCAATTATTCCAGTCAACTTTTCAATTGAAATAACGTTTTGAAAACCCTGCACACAGGCTAAAGCCTAATTACAAGCAATTACAAATTTACAATTTTAAGTAAATGAAAAATATATTCCCAAGATACATCCAAGATTTCCATGTATGAAATTTAATTATCCATGACCACATCATCTAATGTGGGTAGACTTCCAAGCGCTCATCTCGAACTTTTGATGCTTCTTCCTAATAAACTTCTCTGCTTCAGCATCAATATCTACATAACGTCCTTGATCACTGATATTAAAACTGCTCCAATTCTGCTGCTGTTGTTGCTGCTGCGGCTTCACCGCCCTACCCTTACGCTCAGAAGTTTGCTGCTTCATGCTTAATGAAGACAATACATGAGAAAAATAGATGTTATATTCATCTATTAAACTCTCTGTGCGTACTACTTTGCTCCATTTAGAAGACGACATTCTTTTAATTTGAGTTTGTTTTGTGGTAGCTTATGAAAGATTGTAAAATAAGACACATATTTATACGTGAATTTTTGTTTGTTTTGGAAGTTCAGCTCCACACGTTTTGGATGGTTTCCTAAATTATTGACCTTTTTCCATGCCGCCTCTAATTCACTTATTAATTTCCAGGTTCCACTAGGCACTAGCCAAATAATAATGTTAGCATATACTCTTCCGAATCTAGAAAAGTAGCTGAGCCTTGATGTAAGCCTTATTTTTTTTGCTACAATGGCGTAGTTTCTAATATGCATTGAGAAAGTGCTTTATCTTCTTATTGTTTTCAGAGTATTTTAGTTGCTCCTAATTTTATTTATTGTTCAACTTGGTTAACTAATTACTTTCGGCTTCAAATAATCCGCAACTTCCAGCTAGATATACTGTATCAACAAAAGGCCCTTTGTGAAAAAATTCGGGCTCGTTACTACAAGTTTTGCTTATTTGAAAATATTTACATTGCTCAAATTTTGCTCTTTTGGAGAAAAGCACGGGCCTATAATTGTGTATTGAATCTATATATATTAAAAAGCGTAAGCGCATATTATATTCCAACACATGTCAATATTGATTCTTTAATCTCAACAAAATTTATCTACGTTACTCTTATAAAAAAGTGCAACTTGTCCATGAGAAGCCTTGAACCCGCGACCCCGTGTATGGAAGATAAAATACTCTAACCATTGCTTAATTTCATTATTGTTGCTTCTATTATCAATATTAATAATGATATTATGTGTTTTCAATTTAATACAATATATTAATTGCATTTATGCATAAAACTATTAATTTATATAGGTACATTTTGACTTTTGTTACTCTGCACATTCTACCTTTTGACCATCATATGTTTTTTATACATGAGGAAAAACTTAGTCAGACGTGATCTTGTTCGATTCATCTTAATTTCTAATTTTCTAATATTAACTTTTTATATATTTACTCTTGCGTAATAAGAGATATTCCTGATCAAAGATATGGATTGACAAACGTGAAAAGTACAAATATCCATATTAGATAAAAACAGAGGGAGTAATTTTTTACTATCATTTTTCTAAACAAAATTTTAATGATATTTAAAATACTAAAGTATAATACAGTTAAACGTCAGAAAATGACTTCATTAATGTTAGGAGTAATTGATTGGAATAATCCAAACTACAACTGTTGCGCTCAAAATAATCCCAACTGAGTTATTATATAATAATCCTAACTATTAGTGGTACCTTTCTAAAATAATCCAAACTTTATTTTTTCTTGCCTTGAATGATCCATTATATCTAGGACTAATATATATAGTAGAATTAAAAGTTCGGATTATTTTGAGAAGGTACCCCCCATAGTTTGGATTATTCTAGAATAAATCATAGTTGAAATTAATTTTAGCGGAACAGTCATAGTTAGGTTTATTCCAGTCAAATGCTCCTTAATTTTATAATTAAAGCTTTACTTTTTTTTCTCATTCTCCGAAAGAAAATAAGCTCTCGTCTAACAACCTTTCGATTAGACAACAAAGATAATAATGGAAGTAGCATCATGGGAGCTTCTTAACGCTTAGGCCACTTAATTAATTGAACATCATACGAAGACATGTACAATATATAGCGAACGAGGAATGAATTGGCATAATCTAACTAAGAAAACCAAACAAGATTCTTCTTCTTCAAAAGTCACGAGCTTAAAACAAAGGAATAACAATTAGGCACAATATACTCTCCCAATCTAGATACATCTTACAAGCGGTTTCGTGTTTAGATAACGACTGGAATAAACCTTGATTTAACTGTGGAGGATCGATCAGATGAATATCTTCAATCCATTACAATGACGCATGACAAACCTTAAATGAAGAACCTAAACGTTAACAAACTTGCACTATTTTAAAACCATGAATGAAGGGACTGATGAAAACTCTGAGAAATTGTAGTAACAACTAATCAGAGAAACCCTACAAAGAAGGGATTGAAAACTCACAACAGGAGGGTGCATTTCATTGAAAATAATGCAAAGATTAAGAAAATATAAATAGAATGGGACATACCATCAATGATATTGTTAATTGTATCGCCTTGATGTTTCGATAATGGAGGTTGGGGTTTTTCTGGTGGAGGAAGGAGTAGGCAAATCTTTCGCACAATTAATCAACTACAAAAAATCGGCAATTACTTATCAGCCAAAACGACCTCCCAACTTAAGACCCAAATTGCCACCTATTTTAACATGCTCTTGAAACAATGTCTAGGCCATTAATTAGGTAGACATTTATCATCCCATAAAAGCACCTGAGCAGAATTTCAGTCTCTGGTTAGCCGTAATTGAAATTGTTGGACTCATGGACGTCTTCTTTCTTTCAAAAGCAGGATATGCGGTCCTCATCCAATTAATGACCCTTAGAGGCAGTTCCTATCTTTGTCATGGCAACAACCAGTAGCGGATCTAGGAATTCAAAGTTGGGTAGGCACAATTACAAAAAAAAATTAATACTTCCTCCGTATCAAATTAGTTGCTACACTTTTTTTTTGCGGACTCCAATGAAGTTTTTTGATGTGAGAGAGAAAGAGGGTAAAAGTCATGTGGTAGGAGAGAGATAGAGAGAAGGAAAAGCGAAATAAAGAAGTGTAGCATCTAATAAGAAATTTATTTATTTGGAAAGTGTAACAACTAATTTGATACGGAGGAAGTAATAAATTTTAATTCTTTTAATTCTGCAGGTGATTACTGAACTAATAATTTGTCCAATTTATCAGTTACTTAAGGTTACCAAAAATAAACCCCGCAAAGCTTTACAATAATTAAAACAGACAAAGATAATAAACATAATTTTGTATAGTCGGAATCATTGTGTAAACCATACTTTTATTGGAATGTTGGAAACAAAAATGAAGCTACTTAAGATACGATGGGGAAATGAATTTACAGTGCTATGAGTCCTTGTATTATAGGCCAGCTCAAAGTTGCCAGAAGAAAGAGGCCAGGTTAAAGAGAATTTAACAGCAAATTGACCAAACTCACAAAGAGATTGCCTGCTACAATAACTAGGCCACAATAACCAGCTGGTGCACGAAACTTTGTTTAAAGTTGGCAACTTTTTTTATTTTTGGGTGGGTAGACACTTGTCTACCCAAAGTTCTACTTGCATCCGCCAATGGCAACAACTAAAGTCCCGAATTCAATAGAAAAAATTAGATGCTCCAAGCCGAAACTTCTTGTGGTCTCATAAAAAACAGGACACTAAAGGGTTGCCTCTTGTCTCACGAGGCAAATAATGTCGACGAAAAATTATGGGAGTCCTAGGCTGCGCAATATATGAATCAATGAATGCTCTCTTTTCATTTTTCTTAACTTGCGCTAGATCCGGCCACTATCCGGCCCAATTAACATAAAATGAATTACCTGGTCAGGCTTAGGAAGGGCCAGACCTGTTAACTTTTTTTGCACCACTTTTCTATGGCATTATTTTATCCGTACTATAAATGGCCGAATCCGTTTTCTTGGACCAATTAGCCTTTTTTCCACTAGTGTATGAAGGTATTGTCTTTGGTTATATTCATGATCATAATGGCTAGGAGATAATTTCGGATTTCCGGCAATTCGATTAGAACGACTAGGAGACAACTAATTATAACTGGGCTTATAAGGTGACATATAGGAGGGTAAAGAATGGGATAAATAATTCCAAACCCGTATATGGGTATTGTAGCGCGTTGTAGGAGGGGAAAGGTTTACGGTTTTGCGTGTGCTCATTAGCCTAGTAATGTTACAAATTCCTACCCTAATAATCTCACCTCATAAACATATATATCTCATATTTAAATGGAGGTTACATGGGATTGTACAATATTGGATGACCCTGAAGCACGCTTCTTCTTCTTCTCCTTCCTAAGATATGTTGGAATATTTATGCATAAATAGGCTTGAACTCGTGTTTGACTTGGTTTTTCTTGAATACTTTCTTGGATGCTTTGGGTGATTAAAGTTGATGCTAAAACTTCTAAAGGCCATTAAACATGAGTTAATTTTGGTTAATTAGTGGTGTTAATTGTGTGTATTCATACCATATGTTACACAAGTTAGTTGTGTGTACTCATACCATATGTTACACAAATTAATCCTATAATTAAACCAGAATTTTAATTTGGTTTTAATGGAGTTGAATGCTCATTTGGACTGATTTCGATCCTTGGTAATGCCTATAAATAGGCTAGCTAGTTCACAGGTTTGGTGAGTGTGAAAAATCAGAATATCTCACATCTCCTTACAACTTGATTGCACTTAGAAACTTCTTGCAAACTTTTCTAAGTGTGTTCAAAACACAAACTAAAATACAAAGTCCTTTAGAATTCACTTTGATCATAGAAGTGAATTACAACTCCATTGTATCTCATTAGTTATTTCGTGTAACCCGGTGATCCTAGAGGGGCGAAATAAACTAATAGGAAAGCGTAGTTTCCGTGCCTTGGAGTGGTGACATATCCGGTTTCCTATTGTTTCTTTGTTCATCATCTTACAATCTATTAGTTTATTTTATTTCGGATATGGCTTCATCGCTCAAGGACTTGACTTTGAACATCCAAAAATTGGATAAGTTTGAAGGTGTGGGTTTTCGTCGTTGGCAAAAGAAGATTCATTTCCTCTTAACGACTCTCAATGTGGTGTATGTGCTTACAACACCAATTCCGGCTTACCCGGAAGAAGGAGTTGAGGAACCTTTGGAGACTACGAGGAGGCGAAGAAAGTGGGAGAATGATAACTATATTTGTCGTGGTCATAGTCTTAATGCACTTTCGGATGCCTTGTTTGATCTTTACCAAAATGTGGAGAGTGCAAAAGAGCTTTGGGATTCTCTAGAGGCCAAGTACATCTCGGAAGATGCTTCAAGTAAGAAGTTTCTTGTTAGTAATTTTAATATGTTTAAAATGACTAATGAAACATCTATAATGGAGCAATTTTACGAAGTTCATCACATTTTAAATCAAATAAGGTCACATGGTATGGTAATGGATGAAGCAATTGTCGTTGCTTCCATTATTGATAAATTACCAACTTCTTGGAAAGACACTATACATACTTTGAAACATAAGAAGGAGGATCTTACCATGGAGCAATTAGGAACTCATCTTCGTATGGAAGAAGGAATTCGGGCTCAACATGGGGTTAAGGACACAATTTCTAGTGCTCCTAAGTCTACCGTTAATATGGTAGAGGTTGGTGGGGCTAATGAGACCAAGAAATCCAATGCTCAATCTAAAACCAATGTTGTAAACAAGAAGAGGAAAAATCTTACTTGTTGGGTATGCAATGGTCCTCATTTGAAGAGGGATTGTCCGTCTTGGAAGAAAAAGAAGACGACAAAAAAGAGCAACCTAGTGTTGGTCAAAACCAAGGTATGGTTGCACATGAAAACATAATTGAAGAAATGAATTTTGTTGCTATGATTTGTGAAATTAATGTTGTGTAGGTTGATGATTCTTGGTGGATTGATTCAGGAGCTTCTCGACATGTGTGCAATAATAGGCACCATTTCAAGTCTTGGAAGGAATTGGATGATGGTCCAATTTTGTATATGGGGAATGATTCTACAGTAAAGGCTAAGGGAATTGGCCAAGTAGAATTGTTGATAACCTCTGGAAAGACTCTAACCCTCCGGGATGTTGTTTATGTTCCGGAAGTTAGGAAAAACCTTGTGTCGGGAGGTCTTTTGACCAAGTTTGGTTTTAAGTTTGTTTTTGAATCCAATAAATTTATAGTGTCTAAGAGTGGTATCTATGTTGGTCAAGGTTACTTTTGTAATGGAATGTTTAAATTTAGCATTGATAATAAAATTGCTAGTGTTATTTACATGCTTGATGTTTCTTCTATATGGCACAATCGGTTATGTCATGTGAACTATCGTAGATAATATGACATGTCTAAGTTAGGTTTAATACCTTCCTTTGATTTGAATTTGGAGAAGTGCAAGACATGTATGTTAAACAAAATTACAAAGAATCCTTTTCCTAGTGTGACAAGACAATCGGTATTGCTAGAATTGGTGCATTGTGACTTGTGTGACTTTCATAGTTCATCATCTTTGGGAAATAAAAAATATGTTGTACTTTTATTGATGATTTTTCAAGGTATTGTTACATTTATTTATTATTCTCAAAAGATGAAGCACTTGAAAAGTTTAAGATCTATAAGACCGAAGTGGAACTTCAACTTAGTGAAAAAGTTAAAAGACTTCGGACGGATAGGGGTGGTGAATACTATAATCCTAGTTATTTTAATTCCATTGGAATAATCCATGAAACTACCGCACCATACTCACCTCAAAGTAATGGTGTGGCGGAAAGAAAAAATAGGACTTTAAAAGAAATAGTTAATACCATGCTTTCTAATTCGGGTCTAAGTGACGGTTTTTGGGGTGATGCTATTTTAACGGCATGCTATATTTTAAATAGGGTTCCCAATAAAAGGAACAAGACTACCCTATATGAACTTTTGTCAAAGAAAAAGCCTAATCTAAATTACCTTAAGGTATGGGGATGTAGGGCTATTGTCAAATTGACGGAACCTAAACGTAAAACTTTAGGTGAAAGAGGAATTGATTGCATTTTTATAGGGATTGCGGAAAATAGTAAAGCCTATAGGTTTTATGTCATTGAACATAATGATTTTGTCTCTATTCACACCGGGATAGAGTCAAGGGATGCAATTTTTGATGAGACTCGTTTCTCTTCGATTCCTAGACCAAAGGACATGATACCTAGTACAAGTTCCAAGGTTGTAGGTGACATCAATGATGATCATGAAACCACAACACCCGAAATTAGGAAAAGTAACAGAATTAGAAAAGAGAAATCTTTTGGACCGGATTTTCAACTTTATTCAGGTGAAGGGTCAAGGGAATCAATTGTGACTCAATTCTCATATTGTTACAATATGGAGGACCTTTGATGAGGCTATAAAGTCTCATGATTCCGCCTTTTGGGAAGAGGTCGTGAATGATGAAATTGATTCAATCATGGGGAATAATACATGGGTTTTAGCTAATTTACCTCCTGGTTGCAAACCCTTAGGTTGTAAATGGATTTTAGTAAGAAAACGGAAAATCGATGAAACCATATTAAAACACAAGGCCCGGTTAGTGGTCCAAGTTTTTAGGCAAAAATATGGTATTGATTACTTTGACACTTATGCTCCGGTAGCTAGAATTACTACCATTAGACTATTGATAGCTTTATCGGCGATTTATGATCTTGTAATTCACCAAATGGATGTTAAAACGACATTCCTTAATGGTGAATTGGAGGAGGAAGTATACATGAATCAACCCGAAGGATTTATGGTCAAAGGTCAAGAGTCTAAGGTTTGCAAGTTAATTAGATCTTTGTATGGACTTAAGCAAGCACCAAAGCAATGGCATCAAAAATTTGATGATGTATTCATTGCTAATGGGTTTAAAATAAATCAGTCCGATAAATGTGTATATAGAAAATTTGATAATAACGGTAAAGGTTATAATTTGCTTATACGTAGATGATATGCTCATCTTTGGGACTGATTTGGAATAAGTGAAAAACACTAAAGCTTTTCTCTCAAGTAGCTTCTCAATGAAAGATTTGGGTCAAGCGGATTTTATTCTTGGTATTAGAATAATGAGAGGTAAAGGGATTATTTCTTTATCACAAGCTCATTACATTGAGAAAGTGGTAAAGAGGTATAATGAGTCAAATTCATCTCATTTTGCTACTCCGATGGATCCTAGTATGCACTTGGTTCCGAGTAGTGGTACTCCTATTGCTCAATTGGAGTATGCAAGCTTGGTTGGAAGCTTGATGTATGCTATGACTAGCACTCGGCCGGATATAGCATTTGCTATTGGTAAACTTAGCCGGTATACTAGTAAACCTAGTATGATGCATTGGCAAGCTTTGAGAAGAGTACTAAGGTATTTGAACAAAATCAAAGATTATGGTTTAACTTATACGGGTGAACCTTAAATCATATAAGGGTACTCGGATGCTAGTTGGATATCCAATAAGGAAGATTATTCTTCCACAAGTGGATGGGTGTTTCTTCTTGGAGGAGGTGCCGTTTCATGGGCATCTAAGAAGCAAACATGTATTATCGATTCAACTATGGCATCGGAATTCATCGCATTAGCTTCTTGTTGTCAAGAAAGCGGAATGGCTAAGGAATGTGTTGAGTGAGGTCGACTTATGGGTCACAAACCAATGTCTCCTCTAGATATCCATTGTGATAGTACATCCACAATAGCCAAAGCGTATAATGAAGTCTACAATTGAAAGTCAAGGCACATTGAGGTTAGACATAGCTATGTACGTGAGATGATAAGGAATGGTTGTATAACCATTGATTTTGATCGGTCTAGTGTGAACTTGGCGGATACGTTTACAAAACTGTTGTCAAGGGAACTAGTGAACAAAATAAACATAGGGATGGGTCTTAAGCCTATTGATCAACCTTTAACTAAGGAAAACTAAATTTGATGTCTAATACAACGTTAGATCTCAAATTCAAAGAGGATAGTACTTTTCTTTAAAGGTTGAAAGCACTTGTTTAATATACATCCCAAGGTTAGTGCTTGTTACTGCAATGTAAAGGAGGATGAATTAAGTTTCTTAATAAACCTTTGATAGAGTGCTCAATTGCAGGAGCATGTGCGTAAAGATTTACCTATATGAGTTAGGGGTTTGGCCGCTTCAACAGGTCTAGGCTTGACTTGGAACACTCATGAATGGAAATGGATACCATAGCTATTAAGGTGTCGAGGGTTAAAGGAATTTTTTGTTAGTGCTTGTGTGTATTGTATCTTCGATAATTCGTAGTGATTGTTTGATTCAAAGCTTAGTCTATGCTAACAACTGGAATTATCGTAAAGTATACATATATTAAGTAGAAATTCAATCATTGTGATATTTCTATTTATGCATGAGCATGTTATTTTGTGTGAATTTTTTGCAAGTTGTTGTTTTAAGCTTGTCAACATTTATGTCATAAATGGGAGGAGGATTGTTGGAACGTTTATGCATAAATGGGCTTGAACTTGTGTTTGACTTGGTTTTTCTTGGATACTTTCTTGGATGCTTTGGGTGATTAATGTTGATGCTAAATCTTCAAAATGCCATTAAATACGAGTTAATTTTGGTTAATTAGTGGTGTTAATTGTGTGTAATCATACCATATATTATACAAATTAATCCTATAATAAAACCAAAATTTTAATTTGGTTTTAATGGGGTTGAATGCTCATTTGGGCTGATTTCTATCCTTGGTAATGCCTATAAATAGGCTAGCTAGTTCACAAGTTTGGTGAGTGTGAAAAATCAGAATATCTCACAACTCCTTACAACTTGCTTGCACTTAGAACCTTCTTGCAAACTTTTTTAAGTGTGTTCAAAACACAAACTAAAATACAAAGTCCTTTAGAATTCACTTTAATTGATTATAGAAGTGAATTACAACTCCATTGTATCTAATTAGTTATTTCGTGTAACCCAGTGATCCTAGAGGGGCGAAATAAACTAATAGGAAAGCGTAGTTTTCGTGCCTTGGAGTGGTGACATATCTGGTTCCCTCTTGTTTCCTTGTTCATCATCTAACAAGATATAGGCCATTATTATAGAGAGTAATTATATTTGCATACATGGTGATCTATTTAGTACTCATGGACTAATAATATTAGAGGAACGATCTTTAATATTATAAACATATCCATTAAAAAGGCCAGTAACATGATACTTTTGAGTTAGATGTTAATAATATGATTCTTGCAATTCTTGTAAGAGCTTCTATCTTCGCCTATGAAAGCTCATATTTCCACCTTTTTTTATGGACTACACTTCTTTCTTCACGCTTTTTAAGGAATCGATTTAGGGGTGTATATTACTTGTGTTAAAATTCCATCAAAATATTTAATCGTTTACACACTTCAATCATTTTCTTGAAAACCGTAAAAAAAGAAGTGTAGTGATAAAAAACGGAGGAAGTACTAAAAATCTTTTGCATATTTAAGAATGTGAAACACGTGCTTCATACAAAGATATCTTCTAAAAGCTTCAATTAAAGTATATGCAATTTAATGTAGTGGATATAGTTCTAACGAGGTATAAAATACGGTGCTTGGCTTTATTCTATCTTTTCAACAATCTTAGCGGCAAAGGAAGGAAAAGGATCAATATATATTTTTGCGGCAAAGGAAGCAAACTTTAAGGAAAAAGTATTAAATATATCGGGGTAATGCTCTACAGAATATAGAATAGTTAATTTGGCTTGGAAGCATGTAGCTGCCCAATTAAATTCTAACTGCTAGTTGAGTGCTGCCAAACAATACTTCGTTCATTATCTCAAACTTTTGATCTATGCTAAGGATTAGCCACCATCGTGTACTCTCCATCCTCATCTTTGGCTATGTTAAGTGTATTTTGGGGGTTATTTACACATACTTTTGTAGATAAATATATAATAGTGTGTTGAGGATCTTAGGGGCTTTAGACAAAACTAATTTCAAATGCTTAATTCAATCAATCTATGTTTACCTATCTTTTGGAGATGTAAAGTAAGGTTATTAATATTTTTGTAATCGAATTGCGAGATTATGCATCATCCACCCGGGTGTACCATGAGCATGGTACAACAAAGGATATTTGAGAAAAAAATAGGCGTGGGTGTACCATGCTCATGGTACATTTAAGATAATTTGAGCAAAAAATAGCTTTGTGTGTACCATGTTCATGATACACCGGGTGTATAATAAAATTGTATCGAATAGCTCTAACATTTGACATTAATTATAAATTTTTTAATACAAGATTAATTCATCTGAGACAAATAAAAAATTAATTAATCGAAATTCTAGTACTGATTTGATCTTTCCCAACATGTTATTGGGAAACTTTATTTTAGAAATCCAATTCAGATAAGTTAAAGATTAAAGAAAAAATTGGATCCTCCACTGTTGAGAGGAATAAGAGAGAATATCATAATCTATTGCTACTTTTTTTAAAGTTATTGCCATCTTAATTTAGGATGAAAGTGAAATAATAGGTAGAACGTTATTGACAATTATAATCTAGAAAAGATAACGAATTACACCTAATTTAAGTGCTAACTCAATTAAGTAGTTTAGGTATCTCATAGTATATGAGAATTGCAATTTATTTTCTTCGAGTTCAATGTATAGTTTACCTTGTATGTACACACATATATAGAGACAGAGAAACCAAAGATCCTTGGGTCCAATGGTATAGTTTCCTTTCTCCCACATGGGAGATCAAAGTTCAAATCTTGGTGGAAGCAAAAATTTCAATATTGTTGGGGTTTGGGGGTTAGAGGGGGTGTATGGCTTGTAATGGGCCTCTGGGTGGGGGCCCTGTGCGAAGGCAGCCCAGAGGAGATTCTTGTTACCATAATATAATCTCATACTTATAAATGAGATTATATTTTTTTTATAAAAATTAGAGACAGAGAAAGTTAGGATCCACTAACAAACTAGAAAATTGTTTAAAACCGTAAAAACATGAAAAAGAGCTACACAAAACCTTACCTGGGTACATGTTACGATTAAAGGGGTACGCGTATTTTAACATCAAAGTCGTCAATATTTACAAAAATGTCATTAATGAAATAAGCGTACCCTTTTACCTTCAATGTACCCTTTTAGAACTGTTTTCACAGGGAAAACAATTTTCATCAAAGTTGTCGGTATTTACAAAAATACCATTGATGATTGCATGCGTACCCTTCTATGAGTCCTATGTAACCCCCTTTTACTTGGTTTTCAGGGTGAAAACAGTTTATATATATATATATATAGAGAGAGAGAGAGAAAGGTTCTCCTAAAAACCTATATTTTGCTGAAAATGTCATTCCTGGTAGAAAAAAGGGTACATATAAGGTTTATAAGGGTACATATTACGATTTAAGGATAAGCGTGCTTCTGACATCAAAGTTTTCATTATATATAAAAATCTCATTAATGAATGCACATATACCCCCTTTATAGATGTATAGGAATATGATCAAATGAAAACTGTATTCACCCTGAAAATCAAGTAAAGGGGTACATAAAAGCATAAAGGAGTAAGCCTGCATTCATTAAAGACATTTTTGTAAATACCAACAAATTTTATATTAGAAACACCATTTTGATGTTAGAAGCACGTTTAGCCTTTAATCATAATATGTACTCTTGTAAATTATATATGTATTTCTTTCAAGTCAGTACTCTTAGTTTTCAGTTTTTAACAAATCATAGGTTTTTTTGCAACCAGAGTCTTTCTTTCTTTCTCTCTCTCTCTCTCTTTATATATATATATATATATATATAGAGAGAGAGAGAGAGAGGGAGAGAGAGAGAGATGAGTTCATATGAGAATGCTTGTTCGGGTGTGAGAGGTAGAGAAAGAGTTGAGATCTAATGTTTGGTGACTCAGTTTTTTTCGGGTATAACTATAAGTGGCAATTGTTATAACTCTAAGTTCTTCTCACTTCTTATAAAAAGGGCCTTCTTGACTCTATATATATAATGATAGAGACGAGATAAGTAATGTGAGATCACTACTACAAAAAAGGCCAAAGAAACCTATAATATGATACCTGTTAAGCCACAAATCTGGTTTCTTAGGAAAGGAAACCGTTTAACCATGAAAACAGGTCTTAGAAATAATATTAAGAGACCACTTAGGTACAAAATTGGTGTCAAAGAGGCCATTAAATGCGTGTAGGTCAGTAGGTGTGCATCCATATAAACACCTTTTTACCAAGTTATTTTTTTGTTTTTTTTTTTCATTCCTTCCTCTCCTCATTTGTAGATCTAAAACTCTTTTTCTTAATTCTCTTGTCCTTCCTCCTTCAAGAACCATCTTCTCAATCCTCCCTAAATCAACCACCTCTAACCCACGACGCAATCCAACGCCACAGGAGACAACTACGCAAGCCTTCTATCCACCACGATCACAAATTCGAAGACGCCGCCGTGGTGAGATCAAAAAATGTCATTTGCATCTTCAAATCGTCGCACATATTTCATATGTTTTTTTTCTCTTTTTTGAGGTAATTTTAGTAGTTCATATTAGCACTAAGATAATGGTTTCAATAATTTTCTGAATAATTTGTAAGATTTTATTCACCTCAATAACTATCGTAATCGGTTATAGATCTAAATTTTCCCAAATTATTCGCTATACTCGTTTTTTTTTTCAATTAATTCTAATTGATATATGTTTCTATATCTTCCTTTGATCTAATAGATATTAGGATCTGCCAATTTGAAAATCATTGTGTAGCTTGTTATTGGTTTTTTGGTTTTTTTTCTTACTTTTCTATTTAATTTTGAGTGATATCAAATCACTTGTTTCTTTAAAAGTTAACAGCTTTGATTCTAATTCTTTCATTTTTTTTTATTAAATTATCAGTGGTGTTGATGCTTGGTTTTTCTATGATCTGAATTACATAGCACCAGAGATGGAGAGGCAAAAGAAGAGGTGATAAAGAAGATATGGATGGCTGCTTTGGGATTAAAAATCAACATTGTTCTAGATAGCCTACTTATTAGAGGTGTATATGTGTAATTATATTGTTTAGTTTTGTATAACAATATTTCTTGTTGTTTGAGCGCAATACAAGCTATAGATCTGTTCTTTGAGAAATTTAAAAATTCTTGCAAGTTCTATAGAATTTGAGTTTAAATTTCAAACTGTCAATCAATACGCAACTGTCAATGAAATTAGAATTTTGGATATTGCATATAAATTTTTTTTGAAAAGAAAAGAGATGTGGAATCGGTGGTTTGTAAGCTATGGTACCTTAGATACCCATCTGTGAAACCGCACATCCTATGAAATTGGTCTTCTTGCTCTTGCATTTAATTGCGCCAATTTACATATAGGAAACCAGTTTTAAGACATATGAGGTTTCTTTGTTTTATTTATGAAACCTGAGTTGAAAACCGGTTTCCTAGGCAATGAGACCTGTGAGCTAGAAACCGGTCAAGGTAAGGTTTCTTATGCCTATTTTGACCGGTTTCTCAGCCCTATTTTGTAGTAGTGGATGCCTTTAATGTGAGATGCCTTTTTCATATAAGAAGTAAGAAGCGATATCACTCTAATGAACAAGTGATATATAGGAACATAGAGACATATGTTAGAGAGAGAGAGCACATAAGGAGCAGGTTGCGTAGGACCAAGAGGAAACACTAATCCAACCACGAGCAGATGTAGCAGCTCATCATGGAAGTGTCACCCGTTTTTACAAATCGGTAGTAACCAAACTCTATGCCCGTGAACCACCCTAACCTACACCAAATTACAAACCGTCTACCATTGATACTTCTCATATATCACAACCAGACCCCCCACCACCACTACCACCACCGGCCTTCAACCCTTCATCGAAACTATTTATCCCAATCCCAACCAAAACAGTGGCTCACTTCTCAGCAGAATGGGGCCATTCCATTATCTTCAAAATTCTGGCGAATTCATTCTTTGCGGATCTCATTTGACCAAGAATAAGAAAATTGTGGCTAATTCAAACTAACACTCCAACCTACACACTGGGAAGAGGCTTTCTAATCAAATCTTCTTCCCAAGATCTCAAAGAGTTTATCCTAAGCAAAGGAGCTTGGTTCTTCAATGGCTCCTTCATCTCAGCTTTCCCGTGGTCACCTGGTTTTAGATCATCAGAAGCCGTTGTCATGGTGGCCCGAGTGTATGTTACATTACCTGAATTAGTAGTGGAATTTCACAACAAGGAAATCCTTACAAAGGTAGGTAACTCGTTAGGAAGGTTGATTTTCTTTGTTAGACGAGCACTTGAGATAATCAAAAAATAAATTTTAAATCATGCTTGATCTTGCCAAAACTCTCTAAAGACAACCATTTGGATTGGATACTTCAAACAAGATCTAATTTGGCATGAAATTCCATTTTTTTTCTCTAAAATGCGCAAATGCATTGGTCATTCTTAAGCAAAGTGTCGTCTTCTACAGAAGGTGTGCGTGGAAGGCCAGGATGAAATAAGTGAAACTAACAAAATCTAGAGCACACCGCTAGGAAGCTGGTAGGAAATCAAAAGGTTATATGGGAGAGCGAATAGGGGCGCTATTGCATAACCCCTACCACAAAGAAACATCATCATCTCAATTATGATGCAAATGGCTTCAAAGTGTTAAGCGCATGGGAAGATGCCGCTGTTTGAAAACTTGTACGAAACTACAAAAGCTCTAACACCAAAGAAGCAAAAACAAGATTGGCGGGAAAAAAGAAGCATGAGAGGGATCAAAGACAGAATCTCAAATTTTTCAAAAAATTGCACGTGATCATGTATGTGACCAACTACTCATTCCCACCCTTTCTAATAGCAATTCTCTGCAACCTATTATGGGCGGACACGTGGATGAAACCATATCTCTTCTTACCAACCCTTACTCCAACTGACCTTTATCCTTGTTTCATATAGGAAATTCCGCCTCCCCTGAATATAGCCAAAACAGAACTCTCAACTTCATCATCCTAAATACTCAACTCTTCCCCCACTTCATCTCCAATCTCCCCTTCAATGGAACCATAACACCAATTCATTCTGCAATCTTTTTTCCAAAACCGTCACCACAGTTCTCAACAAGCCTACCAAATCCCACCTATTACACCACCGTACCGAAAGACAACATCAAAGTAATATGCGAAAACACTCCTCAATGCCGAAAGACAACATCAAAGTGAAATGCGAAAACACTCCTCAATCATCACACAACCAGATGTGAATCCGAACAATTTCCACTTTCTTATCCGAGCACCAAACAATTGGGTGGTGGTAGAACCACATCTCACCAGAAAATATATTGCCAAACTAACTCATGCAGAATTCCCATTCGCGGACATGATGATGTAGAAGAAAGGAGAAAAAGAGAAACATCAAATTCTTATCCCAAATATCGCATATCTATATGAATTATGTCCAATCGTAACTAACATTCTTTGGGAGTGGTTTGTAAGACATCCGAGAACTTTTGGATGGGGCGTTATTATACAATGCTGAAAAACACTCCATAAGATCTATGTGGTAGCGTAACTATCGTTATCAGGGATGAGAAACTGTTCATATGATAATCAAGGGTATACAAAACCATCCATTACCTATATAAAAAAGGAGAAAGAGGTTTGTAGTAATTTTACATTATTCCCATTTTGCCCATCACAAATATCTCAAATATAGGCTTTGTTTTTATGGAGGGAGCCTAAGCCTTCTTATTTAATGTTGTTTTAGGAACTTTACTACCTTAATCCATTTATTCCACCTTTGTATCTAGGGATGACAAATTCAGTTATTTGACTCCAAGTCGAGTTGATTCAAATGAATAACTTTGTTATCAGTCCAAACATAAAATCCGATATGGGTTGGACCTTATGTAAGATCAGGTCCGAATTCAATTAAAATTCGATTATAGCCTGCTACCTTATTAATTAATACATTAAAAGTACATTCTAAAATTCTAATAGGATCATTGGATTTATACTCTTGAATAATAAGTAAAACTTTATAATTTTTCTAAAACTAAGTTTTGTTATTTTCAATGGTAATTTAATCCGATTCAATCCGATCCGAATTGGAAACAATTCCAAGAAAAAACTGCCGAGTTCTAATTAAAGAATATATATTCTTAATTAGAATAGGAGTTAGAAACTTCGAGCCTGATTGAGGTAAAGCGAACTTGAAATGTAGTAGATATGATCCGAATCCGGTCCATTCTGATTCCCATTTATATCTAAAATCTCATACGTAAATATTATACTAATTAATATTAACTCAATTAAAAAAAATGTGCAAAGCATATACCAAAAGACTAGTATTACTAAAAAGGAAGTGAAAGATCCACCTAGTTGGCAGTAGTTCCTTTACACGATTAATTAATAAGATTGTCAATCAGATGAACGAAAAAAATAACGGCGGTTTTATTATCCACAAAATTTATCATACAATATTCATCATAACATCAATTGGTAAACGAAATAATTCACTGTCCAAATTTTATTAAATGTATATAAATTGCATTTTAAAACCCTACATACAAGCCTAAAACATAATAACAAGTAATTACAATGTCTGGTAAATTATATATTTAGTCCATAGATACATCCAAGATTTTCATGTATGATCCATGACCACATCATCTAATGTGGTTAGACTTCCAAGCGCTCAGCTCAAACTTTTGATGCTTCTTCTGATAAACTTCTCTGCTTCAGCATCAATATCAATATAGCGTCCTTTATCAGTGATATTATTCCTGCTCCCGTTCTGCAGCTGTTGTTGCTGCTGCGGCTTCACCGCCCAGTCCTTACGCTCAGCAGTTTGCTGCTTCTTGTTTAATGGCGACAATACATGAGAAAAATAGATGTTATATTCATCTAATAAACTCTCTGTGCGTACTACTTTGCTCCATTTAGCAGACGCCATTCTCTTAATTTGAGTGTTATTGTAGCTTATGAAAGATGAAAAAATAGGAGAAATTAAAAGACGTATTTATACGTGAGTTTGTGGCTTTATTTTTATTTTTTGGGAGTTCAGTTGCACACGCTTTGGTTTTCAGAATTATTGATCAATACATTTAACCAATTTCCATGCCGCCTCGAAGTCTCTTGTCAATTTGCACGCCCACTGCCCGCTAGCCAGATAATAAAGCCACTATATGCTCTACGAATCTTGAAAGACATACGTTTTGGCCTGAGTTTTTACATATTTTTAAGCTAAATGATGCTCTCTTTAGCTTCCTTTCGTTTACTAGAAAATAATGTAATGGCTTGGCCATCATCATTAATATTTTAGTTGATACAGTGGCGTATCTTCTCATATATAGAAAGTGCTTTATTTTCTTATTGTTTTCCGAGAATTTTAATTGTACCTAAAAATTTCTTTAGGCTTTGTTATGTAATTGCTTTTGGCTTCAAAACGATCCTCAATTTCCAGCTAGTTATAAGATATTACCAAAATTTCTCTTTAGAGAATAATTCAGCCTCTTTTTATGAAAGGGGTGGAAATAATTCAGGCTTGTTCCGCTATGTTTGCTTATTTGAAAACATTTCCATTGTGGAGCTGTTAATTGCTCATTTGGCGAACAGTTTTGGGTTTATAATACTTCTAAGCTAGTGTGCATCCAATTGTCTAATCTAAGGTTTAGTTGTTTCTCATTCTTTGGAAGAAGATGATATCATTAACTAAACGTCATATGGTACATACAGGATATATATCAACCTTCTACCTCAGAATCTCACGTTACACCCATTCTTTCAGCCTGTAAACAAAGTTTAATAATCAAGCTTTCTCATGCATCGATCGAATGTCTAGCATGCATGCCAATCTCTTTTGAGCAACGAAGTCTGTGTTCTCGGGGTAGAATTGTTCCTTGAGTCCCCTTAGGAACTCTGCCCATGAGTCTATCTTGATCTTGCCTGCTTCGATGTCGCCGTGCTTGGTGTACCATCGAAGCTTTGCATCGTCTGAAAAATGCATGACAAATTTTCTACCTTTTCGTTGTCTTTCAGATGGATGATTCTAAAGTATTGCTCCATGTTACAGTGTGAGATTATGAGGGAGAAGGTAGTTACACTATCGGCCGCCATAAATGTTGTAGAGCGACTAGTAGACTACTTTGTCGGGAAGGACAACCGCATAGAGGAAGAATGTAAAGATCCAGCTGCTCGCCCGGAGATCCCGACTCCAAGCTCCCCAAAGATCCCAAGAAATAACGTTATCGAGGGATTCAATGGAACAATTGGGGGAGACGAGTCCCAAAAGTAAGAGTTGCCCCCTGCCCAAAATATAAGGGAATCCAGATCCAGCACACCCTCGGCAAATATTATGACATTGAACTACATGTTATATGCTTGCTCACACCAGTGGTGCTAGTGCAAACACAAAGGGGAACTTCACAAGATTCAGTGCAGAGTAGCCGCTATGTATGTCGAAGAAGCACCTGATAGAATGACGTCAGAGTCTTACCATGATGATGAGCAGCCTAAACAGACGGGTTCATCTATAGAATGGGTGCAATGCAATATGTGCCCCAAGAAGAAGTTCGACAATTCTCAACAATACGAGTGATGGAACCTAATGGAAAGACAACATTAAAGAGACAAGCTTTCATCGAGACAATACTATGCAAGGGATGAGGACACAAAGGCATGCACCATCAAAGACACCCTCTTGCAACAGATTCCAGATACAAGGTTCCTGCTCGAAGCATATTCTATCGGGTAAGAAAGAAAGAGCTACTCCAAAGTTACACCTCCTAGATGGAGCGAGCCAAGGTTGAAACACAAACAAGTTGAAGCCTCAGAAAAAGAAGATGCCCAAGAGAGTACCGTGGGTTGGACTCCAAAGAAGCATCAACCTAAGTCGAGTGTCCCAAACCACAACATCAAGGAATTAACTGTCAACAAGACTTTTGAGAAAGCTTGCCCAGCGTCGACAGAGACTCCAGCAGAAACAAGGAGACTCCAACAATCGCCGGCAAGCAACAGCGCGCCAGAGACAATGAAGTTCAACATACGAGAGTTTTCAATTTTACATTGTAAATCTTGTAAATCGATGAGGTCGTCAACAACTTAAGTGGGGGAATATGTTAGAATCCAACCTTTCTTTAGTCGTATTTCTCTTATTTTATACTTTCCAATGCTTTAGTTTATGATTTAGTACTCTTATATAGGTTTAAAGTTCCATTATTGAGTTACTGTAAAACCAGTATTCATTGGACATATGTAGTATCTCACATTCAAGCCTCTTTAAGGGGAAAAAGTGAATCAATGAAATTTGGGACATCCTATCAACTGTTGCTTACTCTATAATATTGTTTTATTGTTGTTGGCCAAAATAGAGCTTGTGCCGTCACTTATTTTAAAGTGTTCACCCTAACTTAAAACAGGTACATCCCATAGCCGGCCCCGCTCGTGCCTGCCTGTGCACATGAGCGTCGTAATCGACCCTCTTCTCGTGCTCTTGTCGCCAATAGACAAGAGTTCTGTTTCAGATACCGAGTGCTCGTGCTTCATGACCGTAAGAGTCCGTATTACGCATAAGGCTAGCGCACTTGCCCACAAAAGACAAGGGTGTGCCACACGATCTGATGTCAAAACGCTCGGACCGTGACACCTAAGTTATATGGACTTGGTGGGAGATTAATAGGATTATCTCGAATATAGATGATATATGTATATAATACGTGATATATGTTAATTTCAGCTTAACTAAGGTTGCAAGAGTACGTTAATTTTCTTTGGTTAACGTATTAGCTTATTTTAACCAAAAAGATCAAGACCAACCCAACACTTCAATTTTTGACTTGTTTGCACTTTAACTCATCAAATATGTAGTTTTGGCCTTTTAGGTAATGAAGTAGATCATGTTAACCAGAAACGCCCGATATGATATGTGTATATAATAGGTGATATAACTTTACTTAATGGCATGCTTAGTTGCTAAGTATTAGGAGTTAGTTGGTTAATTCTATCTTCTTACTATTAGGATTTACCGAGTCAAAGTTAGTGTTAGTTGGGTTTGTTAGTGGCCCTTGATCCTTGATCATGATAGACCATGGGTCCTATTTCTAAGTTGTTATTGTTACCTTTAGTTTGCTATATATATTGATCATATGTACTTAGAGAATGTGTGTGGAATAACAAATATGCAGTAGTTAACTACTTCTTCCGCTGCCATCTTTTCTTATCTCTATTATATAAAGGAACGAATGGGGACACCAAAAATAGAAAAATAAAAAAATAAAAAAATCACTACACACAACTTTTTTAGAGAAAAAAAGGGAAAAATCAAAATTTAAACCTTCATTTACCACACTAACAAGAGTAACAAACTGCCAATAACCCCTATAAACAAGGAACAAACTTGCATGAGCGTGACACAATAAACGGAAAGGAAGCAGTTGTTGGCTTATAAAAGTTTAACTGCAATATTTTCTCCTCAAAAGATATTTTACTTATTTTTTCTTCTGCTTTTGCATTCATTGTTTCAGTTGGATCTTCTTCAATTTCGCAACTCCTCCAAATTGGATGAGAGGCTTCTATGCTCATACGACAGATTTTAGTTATGTCAAAATTATGGTCCCTTTTTCTCACTCTTCTTTATATTGGTATGTCTCTCTTATTAGGAGTAACCTTCCTTAGAAGACAACATATATTCTCTGTAAGTGATAATCAAAATCAAGTGTTCAGAATCATATCTACTCTTAAAGTGGTGTCTTCTAACTAGCCACAACAACTTTCAAATCAAGAAATTTGCGTAAATTCTCCTTTTTTATCCCCCATATTATTTAAAAAAAATGAGAATTCACTATTACTAACAAATTCCTCACCAGGGAAGGAAATTAACAACTTGATTGTAATGAATTGCCAATTTCATGATGTTGCTATTGGTGAACATTGATCAAAATTTGAAGCCTTCGTCTTTCAAGGTAATTTTCAAATTTTTTTAATCTTTTATCATGTTTTAACCAAAATGAGATTAAATTGTGTGTGCAGAGTTGTTAGGAATTAAGTGAGTACAAACTTTCAATCTTAATCTCACTCTTTCTTCTCGCTCAAAATCTTTGTAGGTACTAACTCTAATAGAAAGAAGGAGGTTTTTGGAAGTTTGATTGGATTCTTCCGAGAATAATTTGCAACAGTTAGTAGCCAAGATCGAGAAGCAACCAAGGGACTTTGATTTGAATTCAATTTTTTTTATGATTTTATGTATCTTTTTAATTTTTTGAATTGTTCTGCTTTTGTTTGCTTAATTGTAGTTGTATCTTTGCTAAATTAATTTTCTGTACTGCTTTTGACTCCACTCTGGATCATTTTGTAGATATAGTCTGTTTTTTCGTCTAAGCACTGCGTTGACTCCATTTGAAGCGGTGCCCCGGCATATAGATTCTTCGTTACTCTCCTCTCCTCTCTTCAAAATTAATTGTAAATATACTTCTTTCTATATCCTCTTAGTTTTTTAGTTACGGTGCTTTGTTAGTTTCTTTACTGTATAAGCAAGTTAGGAATGGTTTGACAACTTTTTTTTTAATGTTATTTCAACTTTTTTGGGTATTGAATTCTTCGTTTTTATTCTATTCTTTTATATGCTTGCAGAGTTGAAGCAATTTTTTGTTACCTTTCTGAGTTGAACTTGCGAGTATCATAGTTAAATTATAACAAATTTACAATTGATGTGAGTTTAATATCCTTTTGAACTATTATAATCGTAGAGATACATACGCTCAAACACTAAAGTAGCATTAAGTTTTTATCTTTTTCACAATGTTACTCCTATTAGCCACCTCCATCTCTACATTGATTATTTATTTTTTGATAATTTGTGTGATTTGTGTTTATTTTCGGAATTACTTTGTTTAAACTAGATTTTCAATTTATTTTCACACAGGTAGTTTTTGCCTTTATTTACCTCCTTAATTTTATTTCAAATGATAAGATGTATGTATGCAATCATTAAAACTATTTGTTTTCTCACGCATCGCGTGCATATAAAGCTATTGTTATTAACCTCAACATGGTATCCGAGCTAATCCGGGTTCGACCACAAGCCTTTAAATGTCGTGAGTCATGTTTAAAAATTATCGTTAGTCGTGTGAGATTTGAGTTTAAACACTTTGTGAGTATGACAGTCAATGGTGGAGTTGAGCAAGGTAGACAAAGCAACTTCGCTCAAACGTCGTGGAAGAAGTGAGTGAACTCTTCTAAAAGTATGCGTTGTTTGTTTGTTAAAGTCGAGGGTTCGTGGTCGAGTGGTCATGTTCGGGGTAGCGTGTTCGGGGTTGCAGTCTAAGTCAAATAAGAGTTATGAAATTTTTTAAACATGACTCACGACTTTTAAAGGCTTAGGATCGAACCCGGATCAGCTCGGATACCATGTTGACGTTAATAACATAAGAAAAGATGGCAGCGGAAGAAGTAATTAACTACTGCATATTTGTTATTCCACACACATTCTCTAAGTACATATGATGAATATATATAGCAAACTAAAGGTAACATTAACAACATAGAAATAGGACCCATGATCTATCATGATCAAGGATCAAGGGCCACTAACAAACCCAACTAACACTAACTTTGACTCGGTAAATCCTAGTAATAAGAAGATAGAATTAACCAACTAACTCCTAATACTTAGCAACTAAGCGTGCCATTAAGTAAAGTAGTTGATGAAGTAGTTGATACATTAACCCAACATTTTGCACTTTAAATTTGAATAAAGTAGTTGATACATGTTTCTTTGATTTGTTGGTTTTTACAAAGGAGGGGAGAAAGAGAAGTCGGACACATACATAGAAGACTACACGAATATTTTTATTTGGACCAGTGTTTCAATAACTACTAAGACATGCATTTGTTGAGTTGAAACTTCTGATGTCTTCTCTTAATGTAGTTCTCTGCCTCGGCATCAATGTCTTCATCAACGTTCCTACCACCATGTCTTTGCTGCTGACCCTGCAGCATTGTTTCTGCGCTTTTGTTATGTTCTGCCTTTTGCGTTTTCTTTGTCAATGGTAAAAAGACATGAGAGAAGTAGATGTTGGATTCATTGAGTAAGCTCTCAGTGCGCACTACCTTACTTGATTTCGTTGTGTATGCCATTTTCAACTATGCTTCTCTCTGGAGAAGATGATTATCGTAATGGAGTTTTGTGATGAGAAAAAACCTTCCCTTGCAAACACATATATAGGTGATGTGAGGCTCATATTATATGCTTTCCATAAGATAACCGTGTGATCAAATACGTTTTTCACGTGGAGACATGTAAAACTTTCACTTAACGTCTAAGCCCCTAATATTTTTATGTTTTACACTTCAGAATCTTTAAGGCATATGTATTATAAAATAAATTTATATTATTGTACTCCTAGATGATCTCACACATCCACCGTTGCAAAGGTACTTTTAAAATTAGATTGGGTATAAAAAAAGTAAGTAAAAGTTTAGGTA
Organism: Patellifolia procumbens; assembly: GCA_947645195.1. Classification (NCBI taxonomy): domain Eukaryota; kingdom Viridiplantae; phylum Streptophyta; class Magnoliopsida; order Caryophyllales; family Amaranthaceae; genus Patellifolia; species Patellifolia procumbens. Next base: position 3,507,864 of record CANSGD010001541.1, read on the forward strand.
ATATTATTCCAATAGTGTATGCTAAACTCGCTCAAGCAGATTTACATTTGTTAAGCAACAACAGCATCATATCAACAATATTTTATTTAAATTGATATCCTTGTTTTAAAGAGTGTTCTCTCACACAATTGGCAAGTCACCTCATTACTTTATTCCTCCTCTTTTTCGGCAATTTAAATTTTAAGGACAACGTAGACATTTTTTAAGGGTAGAACTATCATCGCTACATTCTGATTCCTACTACAAACATTATATAATTTCTAATAAGAGAAAGAAGATCAACACCTACAAAATGCCGTGTAATTTATCGGGTTTTAATGCCCTAGGGTGTACGAGGTCAGCTTCATTTAATACTATATCTGTTCCATATGTATTGCAACATAGAGAATTTTACGCCTCCCAACGCACTACTTTAGACGCTAATATCTCTAATTTTATTTAAGTAAAAATTATAAAAAAGTTGATATTAATTAGGCATATATCGAGACGAATTTAACAAGTTCCCACATGACTATATTTATCCTTGTGTATAAATCACACATGAATAGTGCAAAATGTCAAAGGTTGCAATACATATGGAACGGAGGTAGTATATTTTTCCGGCTTTTAGTTGGATTCTCTTGGTTCTTGCAGTGTATCTCTACAATAAATATTCAAATTTCTAGTTGCCACCTATCAAACGATATTTCTTTAATATGTTTGGGATCTCTAATTGGCCACGTAATTGATTATAAATTTGATAGTTAACTAATATGTATACCACGTATTTATAAAAATACATAGGAAAGTTATTGTCGCCGTGTAAGTAATGTCTATATTCAGTTTATTCTTTAGTTCATTATTGGTGATCATTACTCTTAAGCCCTTGTTTGGTATGAAAGATGGAAAGGGAATGGAACGGACAGGGTTAAGAGAGGGAAATGGTAATGACAAAGCATAAGGTTATCACTCGTTTGGTATAAACATGGTAAGGGAAACACTAACCTTGTTTCCCTTTCTTGTTGTCTAGCATAAATATAGTAAGGGAAACATTGACCTTATATTTTCATACTTTCAAGAGGAACATAAAGACTAATATTCAAGTTAACTTTCAAGTTTCATCAATCTAATTACCAATGTAATCACAAATTCATGAAAAAAAAATAAGTTTCAATTTCATCCTTGCACCATGTTCACTATTAAAAAAATGTCATAACAAAGTCTAAGAAAATAAATTTCACCATTCAACAAAACAACTTTTTTGACATAAAAGGGAAGAACATAGTGACTATTTTCCAAGTTTATAAAACATAAAATGTAGCAAAGTTTAGCAAGTAAAAGCACAATTACAATTCATGAATTCAAGCATAAATTCTAATTTTTTTAGGAGATCTAGAACATATTGTTTCTTCAAGTTGTATGGAGCTTAATACAATATACGAAACTTGTGTTCTTCGGCCATTAAAATAGTTGTCACCTCCAAAGCCTCGGATGGACAAATTCCTTCTAGCCTCATAACTTCTTCCAACACCTTGTTCACTTTGTCATCCAATTTTTGCTCCCTTTCTTCGGCTTTAGACCATGAATTTGTCATAGTTGCAAGATTTGCATTGATGTTCACAAATATTTTTCCAAATGTTTTTGAATTCCTTCGAAGAGACGCTACTAACTCATCAACATCATCTACTTTGTGTTGCACTTTCCCATTTCCTTTCAAATCTTTCACCTTTGTTTTCTTTGATGGGGGACTTTCAACCTCTTGCTTCATCAGGCGTTTTTGTGATTGAGTTGAATGAGTTGAATGCGGAATGAGAGGTAGAGTTCACATCATCTTCATCACTCTCTATTACCATTTGATTACTCGTGATCTCAACATCCATGTTGTCAATAGCCCCATCAGATGACTCACTAACGTCTCCTGTGGCTTTGTCTTTAGCATAAATCTCGGCAAGTGTCTCATACTGAGCAAAGGGTAGTCCATATAATCCCTTTGCTTTCTTGTGAACCTACCATTAAAATAAGACCAAATAGGAGCAATGGGGGTATCAAACTGAAAATTGAACAACTACCCAATAAATTTCTTGTTATTCTTCATCAATTTTCAATCCCAGTGAGTGTAATAATTCATACTGACAAAGAGGAGAATTGATCTTTAGTCAAGTAGTAGACAGTAGGAAAGAAGCAAAACAAGAATAAGAAGCATATATAGCATGAAAATGCAAATTAATGGGTTGAAATGTATATAAAGATAAAGATACCATTAATTCCAGAGGGCAATCAAAGTTCGCAATAGGGCTAGCGATAAACACTCAAGCGAGTTAGGGCTAGAATTCATGTCGGCAGTATTGCCTTCGCCATGGCAAGGAAGACGCAAAAACCTAAAGGCATGCGATTGTCTCGACGGAAAGGAAGACGAAATTGCTGGACGAACTGACTGGGCTCAACGCTATAGAGTTTGATGGTCTATTAACTCGACAGTGTGATGAGGAAGAGCTTCCTTCCCCAAAGGAATCTTTGCTGCAATACAAGACTGATTCAATGATTCTGAGGTCTTGTGGGGAATGGCTCTCAGCGGTTTCAAAGGAGAAGGCTCAAAAAATCAACTGGGAAGTGGGTGGTTCATCAATACCAACTCCGATCCTCCAGAATTTGAATGAAGTAGCGGAAAAAGGTAATAGGCTCTAAACAAATTTCTAGTTCTAATTTGATAAAAATTGACCTGGAAGATGTGCAACTGGAAATAAATTACTGGAACTCTGCTATATTCTGCTATTTACTTGGGTCTAACCCCCCCATTCAGGTGATGGAAGGTTTTATTAGAAGAATTTGGAGGAATAAGGGGGTAGATAAGGTTGCTCTTCTTGAGAAGGGAATCTATCTAATTCCATTTAAATCCATGGAGAAATGTGAGGAAATCTTGAATGAGGGAATGGTGTTTTTCGATAGTCAACCGTGATTGTGAAACGATGGTCACCCGACATAGATATTGTTAAAGATAACCTGTGTAAATTACCTGTGTGGACTCAATTGAAGCTGGATTTCAAATATTAGGGTGCTAATGCCCTGAAAAAGATAACCAGCCCAATTAGGAATTTGCTAAAAATATATTAGATAACTGAACAGAGGGAGAGATTGCAATGTGCAAGGGTCTTGATCGAGGTTACTATTGACCAAAACATGACAGATTATGTGCAATTCGTGAATGAGAAGGGGATGGTGCAGAGAGTGGAAGTCCACTATGAACAGATACCTAGTAAGTGTGATGTTTGCTTGGAGTTTGGGCATACCAAAGAGAGATGCAGAAAGCAAGTAGTGAAACAGGTTTGGCATATTAAAACCAAACGTAATGATGCAGTTCATGCTCATATGATGAAGCCTAAGGAGACTAAAGCTACAAAGAAAGATGAGGTTGCGGAAAATGATACTTTCAAACCTACCAGCATGCCCCTGAGATATGCAACAGAGGAGGGTGTGCATACACCTATCCCTAATCAGTTACAGATACTAGCTGAAGATATGGAGGAGGTGCTTGATGGGAACCTGGGTAGAAGAAACAGGAGAGGGAACTCTCCTCTGTGAGATGGATATAGTATCCTAGTATGGAATTTGAGAGGGGTTAACAATCCAAAGAAGCAGATGGATGTTAGAAATTTCATTCAGAGGCAAAATGTTGGGTTGGTTAGCCTCTTGGAGACCAAGGTCAAAGCTAGTAACCTTGAAAACTTTTATAATAATTTTTTCAATGGATGGTGTTTCACAATTCAAATATTGCTTTTCATAATTGTGGTAGGATTTTAGTAGCTTGGAAACCTAGTGCATTTGATATGAATATTATTGCTTGTTCAAGTTAATATATTCACTGTCTAGTTAAGCCTAATAGTAAGAACATGTAGTTCTATTATACTTTTATATATGCTTTCAATGATAAAAAGGATAGAGAATTATTATGGAAAGATTTTAATGAAATGAATAACAAATTGGATGCTCCTTGGATAATGGGGGGTGATTTCAACTGTGTTATGAATTTAAATGAGAGAATTGGAAACCCTATTAGAATTGTGGACATGGCATCTATGAGGGATTGTATGCAGGGATCTGATATGACAGATATTCCTAGTTCTGGGTGTTTCTACACTTGGAATAACAAACAGGAGGGTTCGGTCAGGGTGTTTACAAAGCTGGATAGAATTATGGGAAATGAGAAGTGGCTTGCTTCTTACCCCACTGCTGTTGCCCAATTTCTAACATAAGGTGAATATGATCATAGTGTTGTGTTTATTAGAGTATGTGATGCCAGACAGAATTGCAAGAAACCTTTCAAATATTTCACAATGTGGAAGAGTGCAAAGAGTTATCAATGCATTGTAAGAGATGTTTGGCATCAAAATTTCCATGGCACGCTGATGTACAAGATCCACAATAAACTGAAATGTGTAAAAGAGGCCCTAAAAACGCTGAATAGCATTGGATTTTACCAGATCCAAGCTGTTGAGTTAGAAGCTCTCCTTGTTATACAAGAGGCTCAGAGACAAATGCACTTGAAGCCTATGGATTCCACATTAGCTGATAGAAAAAGTGTTGATGTGCATGATTACAACCTGAAACGTAAAGCTCATATGGCTTTTCTCAAACAGAAAGCAATGTTCAGTGGATTAGGGCAATCAAGGCCAAAAAGATCCAGAATAATGTGTATGGGATCCACAACATGAATGGGGAGTGGGTGGATTCTGAACAAGGAGTTGTGGATGTTTTCCTCTAATATTATGAGCAGTTTCCGGGCACTTAAGCACAGAACAAAGTCTCAGTACAACAAGATATCATCGACTTGGGTCTTGTCCTTAATGATTAACAAAATACTCGATTGATGATGCCATTCACAGAGCTGGATCTGGTCCATTCATGGATATAAAGCTCTTGTCCCGATGGATCTGGTGCTCACTTCTATAGGGATACCTGGGATATTACTGGAGATGAGATCACTCAAGCTATACTAGACTTCTTCGCCTCTGGCAAGATTTTGAAAGTTCTCAACACCACTGCCATTTCTATTATCCCAAAAGTTAAATGGCCAGCTAATGTAAGTGAATTTAGACCCATCTCTTGCTGCAATGTCCTGTATAAATGCATTATAAAAATTTTATGTGATAGATTAAAGGAAGTACTTTCTGATTTAATTGCTATTAATCAGGGAGCATCTGTCCATAGTAGATCCATTATCCATAACATCATGATTGTGCAAGACTTGGTTAGGTACTATGGAAGAAAAAAAGTGTCTCCTAGCTGTATGGTTAAGATAGATATTCAGAAAGCTTATGATACAATAGAATGGGATTTTGTTCAATATATTTTGCTTGCTATGAACTTTCCTCGAAAATTTGTTGATTGGAGTATGGAATATGTGACAACCCCTAGGTTCTCTATTGTGGTGAATGGTTCACTAAATGGCTTCTTTGCTTCTAAGAGGGCCCTGAGACAAGGGGACCCAATCTCGCCTCTTCTGTTAGTGATATGCATGGAATATCTCTCTAGATTGATGTTGAAATTGAACACCTTAGTTCAGTTTAACCCTCACCCTAGATGTAAGAGCATGGGTATGAATCACTTATGCTTTGCAGATGATCTCATTATGTGTTGTAAAGGTGATTTTGTGTCTACCTACTTAATGCTCCAAACTTTTAAGCTGTTTTCTGATACCTCTGGGTTGCTTGCTAATCCTATGAAATCTGCTGTGTATTGCTATGGTATGAAAGAGGACGAAATTGGCAAGGTGCTAGCTGTGTCTGGGTTTACAAGGGATTATCGATTTGCTCAAAGAAAGTCTTAGTGGCTCAGTGTGAGAGTCTGGTTGAAAAAATGACAGCTAGAATATGAGTTTGGAGTTCCAGAAACATTTCCTACTCTGGGAGAGTTCAGCTTATTACTTCAGTTCTACTTAGGATCCATGTATATTGGGCTCAAGTTATGGTCATCCCGAAGTCTGTCCTCAGAGATATTGAGAAAGTGTGCAGAGCCTTCCTTTGGTCCGGCAATTTTCAAATGCAAAAAGCAGGGTTGGTAGCTTGGGATGAGATGTGTAAAAGCAAGAGCCAAGGAGGGCTTGGCTTTAGAGACATTTGTACCTGTAATAAAGCTACTGTGGGAAAATATGTCTAGGCAATAGCAAAAAAGCAGGATAACTTATGGATCAGATGGATTAATGAGGTGTACATTAAAGGGGGTGATTGGGAGCAGTATCAGCCTCCAAACGGTTATTGCTGGTATAAGAAGCAAATATGTGCTATCAAAGAGACCATCAAAACAAAGATGAATTGGTCTGAGTTATGCAATCTCTCGGATTATTCCATTAACAAAATGTACAAAACAATGAGGGGAGATATTACTAATGAAAACTGGACACACTATGTATGAAATAGGCTCTCTGTTCCTAAGTTCAGATTCATCTTTTGGCTGGAAAACAAGGAGAGACTCCAAACAGCTAGCAAATTGGCTACTTATGCGGTATGCACCAGTGACAGATGCCTAGTCTGTGGAAGAGAAGCTAAAACTCACTCACATCTTTACTTCCAATGTGTATTTAGCAGAGAATGTCTGAAGTAATTGATGAGTTGGATTGGAATTCAGAGCAATAGAGATAATTTGCCAGATTGGGTTAGATGGATCAATCGTTGCAAAAAAAGCAAATTTCAGAGATTGGTTTTTAGTGCAGCACTTGCTGGTGCTGTTTACTGGATTTTGTGTAAGAACACTGTCTTTGGGACCAACTAGTTCATACAGTTGAGTTTATTGTAAAAAGAATCAAAGATTACACTAAAACTAGAATCTTAGCCTGCATGCCTAGGAAAGTCTCTTGCAGAGACAAGAGATGGTTGGAGGAACTCTAATGCTTAGAATGTGGTCAGATATGCATCCCTATTTTTAGGAGTCCAACCTAGTTGGTTTGCTCATTTAGGATTGCATGGATAGGTTGTAAATACCTTTTTGAAAGTCAATATATTTTTCTTACTTAGGAAAAAGAAAAAAAGACAATCGAAGTTTGCTTTTTCTTAAGCATATATAGCAACAAGTGCTTTTATAATTGACATTTTGTAAAAGTATTAGTAGCACTTAACACCAATAACGTTCATAAGGAAAAAAAAAAAAGCAAGAAAATTTGAATCTGACAGTGTAGTAGACAATTTGATTTTGGGAACATCGTAGTATTTAGCAATCACTGGACAACGAATAGGTGAAACATTACAAGAGGCAGCATGAACTTGAAGACCAATACCAATAACATTGACAATGAAGGACACCATGTCTTGGCTAAATCACACCAAAAGCAGGTTCTGGTCATAATTTCTACCAAACTCAAAAACTATTTTCTAATGATTTTGGATAATATATCACTCACTGGACTGAAAGCGAATGACCATCAAATATAGAAGAATCAAAAGACAATAAAGAGGCTGATCAAACTTGTTAAAAGGCACCAGGTAACTCAAGGACACAGCAACCAGACAATCCAAATTTATATCAGAATTAGAATCAAATCAAATTGTTGACCGCATCTCACTGGGCTTAATCACTACTACAAGGACTAATGCAAAGAAGAACATACTAAAGCAAGCAAGCTAGAGTGTTTACCTTCGCCCATTCATCAAATACGACTTTTTCTGCTTGCAACATCTTTTTATCAGCATCTCACCCAAAGCCTGAATAGACGACATCTGAGCCATTGCACTATATTTCTCTTATCAATGCTTAATCCTTGACTCAATGTGTGGATCAGCCTTCAAACCAAAGTTAGGTAACACCCATTTGATCATTTCTTCCAACTTATTCATGTAACCGCTCTTGAAATCACCTTCGCCTTTCCATTTAGGATCATATGACATCTCATGTAGATACTTTATAAGCGCCGTATCTTCCTCAAATGTCCAGAATATTTTATTTTTACCTCTACCTCGACTAGATCCTTGTTCTTCCATTCTGTATATACAAAACAAGAAAAGGAAAAGTTGAGAGCCTTATGTACTTATAAGTTGTAACCCAAATAATATGCATGATAAAAAGTATAAGAGAAATTTTAGTAGTTTTAAAATGCTAATGGGAAAACTATTATAATGCAACTAAGTTAAGATAACATTGACAGAGACACTACCAGCACAACAACCTGGCAACAGGGAAACAAAGATAGTAGTGGCAGCAAAAATGGGACATGTAGAACATTTTCCTGTGTGGGCCTACCAGTAGAATAGCCACTCCAGACTGAACAAAGACACTAACAACATCAACATGTACTATATACAAAAAAATAAAGGTTTGAATACTAAGGTGGTTCCATAATTTAGGCCATCTGAAAAAAGAAAAGAATTCCATTGAGCTACTTGACATCACAAAGAACTTAATCTTCTTAATTGCCATAATTCATTTTTGTCACGCATAAGTAATCCATTCGGCATAATAGTGATGACACTCAAATGATGGCTTCGTATAGAATTTTATCAGAAAGTAATCCGTTGATAAGTCAATGAGAAGCACAAACGAGAGTTGGTGTTATGCACTTTTCAGAATATAACGACATTTCCCATCTCAAATGATTCTATCTAACATCCAATATGATCCTGATCAATACTACTCTGATTCTAAGTGTTCCTACTGTGATCCCATCTCAAATGATTCTATCCAACTTTGCGGACAGTGGCTTCAAAGTTTTCAAATGGCAATGATCATCCAGGCTTTGTGTAATTAGCAGACAATCTACTTCAGGAATGTCACTAAGCTACAGAACACGTTAAAGTTATTAAAAAACTAAGAAAGAATGGGGCAGAGGAGAATGAAAAAAATAGACATTCTGACTATAGAATTTCTTAGCAGCATCAAAGCCATGGAATGCCAAAATCCAGATTACCCACCAAAATTGGATCCACCAACAGCTTCAAACCACCTACTTCCCACAACCAACTATTACCCTATAAAACCAAAAAGTTCCAGAGGCAATGGTGAGCCTTTTTAATGATGTCCAAGACTAACAATAGACACAAACTGAAGATTTGAATGGTGATCTTAATCACCACAACTACTATGTCCAATATTGAACAACAAATAGAAAGTGAAGTTCAAATTTTAAGGTTGATAAGTTCAAATAAATTCATAGAGGTTGAGTACAGAGCTGAAAAATAGTAAGTGGAGTAAATATCATATAGTATATTCCTATCTATATGTATAAGAATACAAAATAATATATAGATTTACATATTGAACATGTCTATTTCTTGCCCTCCAAGCATTAAACATATCTTGTGCTAGTGTATTCCTATAATTGGTCCAATGATCCGAAGTCGCAACACTCGTAATGTACTCAGTTTCATCATCGGAATCATCATTGAGAATCATCTCTCCTTCCTCAATATCATCCCTAGGCATAACTCTTCTAATTAAGTTATGTAATAAGAAACAAGCCAATACTATTCGACCTTGAGTCCGGATGGGGAAAAATGAGGGACTTCTAAGTATACTACATCTTCCTTTAAGCAGAGCAAAGCACCTCTCAATAACATTTCGTGCCCTGGCATGTTTCATGTTGTAGTACTCTTCTGCGCTTTCGGGTTGTTGGTCAGTCCACTCGTTTAGATGGTAGCTTTGCCCTCTATATGGAGCAAGAAATCCCTCGCAATTGGTATAACCCGCATCCACCAAGTAATAGTTACCTTTCGTTTGTCAAAAAAATAATTACTATGTAATTTTTGCAAATACGGCTCTAGTATATTATTTTATATTCATTTATAAGATTGGTTAGACTAACCTCGAGGTACCCTTAAACCATTTGGTCTAGAGAGTGCATTGCGAAGGACACGTACATCATGGGCCGAGCCTTCCCACCCCGGAAGAACATAAATAAGCTCCATATTAGGTGCACAAACACCCAACACATTCATAGCAACTGTGCCTTTCCTTGTTCTATACTTTCCCTTTTCTTGCGAAGAAACTCTTACATTAATAATGTAAGTGCCATCTAAAGCTCCTAAACAATTATACAAGATAAAAGACTAGGATATGACTCATTTGCACACATACATAGGAGAATTCTATTAATAAGTACATAAATCAGGAATTAATACCTTGAAAGGTTTCTACCTTTCATCTTCACAATCATATGATATTGCAATGGGCTTGTGAAGTAAATGCTCATGCAACTTAAGCAACCTCTTCAAACGCAAGTAAAATTGTCGGTTCACGGTTTCTCCACTTCTTAAAAAGTGACTTCCAACAGATCTATTTTTCTCGTGGTGAGCCAATATGTATAAGAACATGGCCACTATCTCTTCAAGAGACATATTTTTAGTCCCACTTAACCCTCCAAGATCTCTAAACATTTTGCAAATGATATAAAAGGTACGCTTATTGATACAAAGTTGACTTTTGCATACCACACCACTTCCCTTGCTAAACGCCTTACAAAAATAACAAGCGTAACAATTTCCTATTCTTTTTTCTTTCTCTTATTTGAGCACCCCTAATTGTAGCTACACTCATCAAATGCCAAACATAAAACATTATAAAAACTACAATAACCATGGTAACAACTAATTGAATTTGTTTGGCCCTTCTTTTGATCTTCAGTAGACGAACCATTTTGAAAACCTGAATTAATTCCAAAATATATTAGGAATGCGAATTTTAGCTGAAATTTGACGTTGTGAAAGCCTGCTAATTAATTACTTGAAAGTGTTATTATAACAATCTGATTATAATTTGTTATTTGGTAAGACCATTTAGCTATTTACTAGTTTTTTCTCGACTTTGTAGTTATAAGAACAAATATTTAATTTTTAAGAAATGTTACACACTTGTCCGATCCTTAAATGAGTTATCATATCCAAAAATTACACTTGTTGGATTCTTTGAATTTAAAAAGAGCCACATGCCTCACATTCAAATAATGCATTCCAAACACCTACAAATAACTTACTAACAAACATCAACATGAAAAAACCTCTTCAATGGCTCAAACTAATAACATAGCACCACTGTGAACATCCACTAATTCTTTGACATGACAACGACATCGGATATATTTGAAATACCAAATCAGCAACAAATTTCAGTTGAAAAACCAAAACATAATCAAATATCAAATTTACGTATATATTTGATTGCAAATGTCAATTACAAAAGCAAATCATTATCAGATTATTAAATTTACGCATATATTTGACTGCAAATAACCTGAATTCTAAAATAAAGAAGCTATAAAAGAGAAGAGATGGAGAAGGACCTGATCGAAGCTTGAAGCAGCTAAAATGGTGGTTTTCGCAGAAATCATACGAGATATGAACAAAATCAAAAAATACAAATGCAGATTAAGGTTGATTCGAAGATAATCAAAAAATACAAATAGAAGAGTGTATTCGAAGAATAAACGATACAAATATCAAATACAAACCTGAGAAGAAGATCGAAAATAGAAGATTCAATCGGTAAATTGACAAATCTAGAGTGATTCAACCATAAATGAGCAGATTTTGGAGAAAAACAAGAGATTTGGAGTGAGCTTTTGTCGAGAGAGAGAGAGGAGAAGAAGGAGGGAGAACAGGGAGAAATGTTTGAGGAGGGAAACGACTACTATTATTGTAGGGTTTAGAGTGGTAACAAAGTGGCCGATTCAATTACCCTCAGGTAACGGTAATTGTTACCTATGCCTTCCAACCAAACAAAATATAATGGAAAGGGATAATGGATTCCGTTTCCAGCACTAAAAATTTACATACCAAACAAGGGCTAAGTGTGTATGGATTATTTTTATGTAGTTATGTTCAGTGGCTTTGGATGCATGTGTGATTATAGGATGGATATGGTTTCTTGTGTTATTTTGCGTTTTAAAATTGACTCGCATTGTACCGGGTGGTTGTGCAAACTATATTTATAAAATCCCTCTAAGTGTTCAAAGAATATAGACGATTGTTTCCCGCACTAAAATACTTTTTAGACAATCATAATTACAACCGAGTAATGTTGGGTCTAATGAAAACAAACGTACTCTTTTAACCTCAATTAAGAGGGTAGGGGTCTAGTAAAAACTACCCTCATATTTAGAAAAGCATTTTGGTGGAGTGGGAAACTTATAAAAATAGCTTAGCCTGGAGAGTGGGAAACGAAAAGTCCATCAAACTTTGGCATGACAAGTGGATACTAGGTGAGAACATGTGATCCCTTATCCATAGACCCGTTAGCAATCCCTGAAGGGAAAATATTGCTAAATGCGATCAAATCAACTAGCATCACGAACATTATCTCCTTAAACTTCCATGTCTATTTTAGAGAGAATAGAGGGAATTGGCTTCCTCCCTTATGAAGATTCCACCATCTCGATGTGGAAAAAGAAAAACTCTTTTGACTTTAGTAAAGCCACAGACTTCCTTAATGCTCCCAAAAATCAGATTTCCAATGACCGGATATATATGAAAGTGCCTAGGGCACCCAAAACTTAAGCTCTTCTTGTGGCAAGTCTGGTGGGAAAAGATGCTAACAAATGAAAATAGGGAAATTCCCAATGGTGGCCCTTAGGTTTTAAGAATTCTCAATGGTGTAAATTTCAAAAAAACTTTCCTGTTAGTAACCCTGCTTTACAAATTATTCCCAAACATAACCTTAATGAAAAATATTTCATTAATAATAAAGCATATTATATTAGTTAATAGTTAAAGTAGTTACTCGCACGTAAAACGAGGTATTGTGGGTCGTTTTTTGCCCTTAAAGGATGATTTTAGTGGGTAAGTGTTAGCCCTTAAGAGTTGATTTTGAGGTTGAAATTGGCAAAAAAGACCCAAAATGTCTCGTTTTATTTGCGAGTTACCTCTTTAACTGTTAACTAACCGAATATGCTTTATTATTAACGGAATATTCTTCATTAAGGTTATGTTCAGGAATAATTTGTAAAGTAGGGCTACCAACAGGAAAGTTTTTTTGGAATTTCCGCCACTGGGAATTCCTAAGACCTAAGGGCCACCATTGGGAATTTCCCATAAAAATATTGATCTTGGGATAAATAATCACAATAAATATTATACTTTCTGTCCTGAGAAGGTTGAGAACATGGACCACATTCATATATTCTATCCTAGAGCCACAAAAATATGGGGGGAAATTAATATGAACACTATTCAAGCTAACAATATTCATGACTGCCTCAAAGAGAACATTAATTGCAATAGCCATCCCACTGACTCTTTAATTCTCCATGGTCCCATTTTCATCTTCACCATTTGGCACCTTTGGCAAGACGTAACAATTAGATATTCAAAAAGAACAATATCCCTTTAGCTATACTCATTGAAAACTCATGTTCTGCCGCCACTAAATGGTTCTTCACCCAGAACCAAATAAAGGTGGGAAAAGCACCCAACACCCATACTCCTTGGTTTTTTCCTAACCCTAACCACCTAAAAAGCAACACTCATGGCTTCTTAATTAACACAAAAGAAGCCTTTCTAGTAGCATTTTTATGCAGAGATCATACAAGTACTTGGATTAAGAGTCTTCAACTGTCAACTTTTACGATGGATGCAATGGAAGCGGAAGGAAGATCCATACATATGGCTCTGGAGTTGATTAAAAGGAAAAATTGGTTAAATTGTATTATATCTAGTGATTGTCTTATGGTAATCACCGCCATTAAATAGGATCAAAAAACTAATAATCACATATTATCATTGCTTTCAGGGGGTTACTAAGATAACTTTCAAGGGTTAGATTGTGCTTTGAAGGAAGAGGGGCAAACAACCTAACAGATGCATTGGCTAAAACAGCCAAAGGGAGAACTAATGCTTTTAACAATCTATGTATTTTGTCCTACCCTCCCGGAGAATGTAATAATGTGTACGATGCGGACAAACAAAGTTGTATTAATATTTTTCCGAACTCTAAGAGGATTACTCCTCGAGGCATGTACTAAACTATTTAGTTTAATCTAATAGTTGCTCCTCACCAGGGTAGGGGTTTAACCCTTATCAAGGGTACTTTGAATTTAATTATGCTCCAAAAATAGTACAATGGTGTCCTAAAAATTAGGAATAGTGGCTACAAGTAAATTAGTGGGCAATTTATTTTACAAATAAAATTATTTTATTATTTTATTAGTTTGTAGTTATGAAATATGTGGTGTGGGTCATATTCTCCACTGCTTAGTTTTATGTACCAACTTTTAGGTTATCTCGTATGTATTGTAAGCCTATAAAAGGGGGCAATTTAACAAATAATATTTTTTAATAGTTTGTAGTTATGACGTATGTGTTGTGAGTCATATTCTCTATTGTTTAGTTTTATGTACCAAACTTTTAGGTGAGTTGTTAAATATTTTAAGCCTATAAAAGGCTCTTATTATATTAAGATTAATTAAACAAATTTAATGCAAAACTTTTCCATATTTCATTATCTTTCCCCTAAAAGTAACACTTTGACGGTAGGGATTCACTTACTCTTTCCCCTAATCTAAAGTGTCTCGCCTGCTCATTTGAGGCAGGTGGACCCGTTCATGATATAGTCCGATCCCCACAGGAAAAAAAATTCTTACCTACCAAAAAAACAAAAATTACACTCACACAATGGTAATTTAAACTACAATGCAATTTAAATAGGAAAAATTAAATTGAATAATCGAAACTATGGCGGTTTCGCCGACAATAATCCCAATAATAGGTTATTCCTGTATAAATTTAACTATTAGAAAATTCTGCTATAAACTCACCCAGGTAATTTGCAACCTGTTAACTAGGTAATTTTTTATTTCTCTTTTTTCGGTTGGCCCAAATAAAAAGAAAATAAAAGGAAAATAAATATCCCTCTTCACCCCTCCCCTGCCACCCTCTCCCTGACCCACAAATCTCCCTCCTACAATATCCTAAATTTAATTCTCAGATAAAACCTAGCTGCTGAAAACAAGATCCTAACATACTGATACATCAATTCTTGAGTGAAGAAGTAAATCCAGTTCCAATAAAGTTGTAGATCAACTGATGATTGATTTTTTGAAGTGATAATCAAATAAATGAAACATTAAGTAGCTTTAGAATCGGATGGTATAAGAGTAAGATACAAAATGAAAAATCAAACAGGAAGTTGGAAGATAGTAACACAAGTCAATTGGGGAAATTTGCAAAGTTTAACGAGAGTGACGCCAATGTAACAAGCTGACTGGTATATTTGACCCCGCAAAAACCCACCAAGTTTTTCGACAATTAACCCGAATTAACCAAGCATACATGTTTGATTTGGGTGGTGGGAAAGAGACGTGAAAGGGATGTTGGGGTAGGGGTTTTTGCACGCAGGGTTTATACCGTCGAACTACCAATTATTTGCAGGCGATGGAGGTCTCTTCGCGGCGGCCTCAAGTTTCGCCATAAAATGTCAGTCACTTGTATTTGATGTCGTTTTTGTTCCATCGGTGTGAAGGGATGGGAGCGGGATGGAAGTGGGTTGCGGAAGTAAGTAGGTGGGATTCAAAAATGCAAAAATCAATTGATAAGTGAAACTACCCAATGAAAGCATGATACGTGTTTTGTTTACCGATTTAACAAGTTTTCTTCAGGTCATGGCCCTTTTGTGATGGACCTCCATAATATTGGGATTATACAAGAATAACTAATAGTTGGGATTATCCTTGGCGGAGAAATGATAATTTGGATTATTCAAGTCAATTTTTCCACTTACATATATCTTTAGTTTTTTTTTGTAAGGTATCACTGTATGAGTAAAGACGAAAGAGAATACTATAGCTAAGGACTACAGTGATAAGAGTTGATCAAAGATGAAGTGAAGATGATGAAAGGCATTGATACTGAAAAATAGAGTTTAGTTGATAGATTAGTGTTCTTTAGTTCCTATTTACGGTAATGGGTCAATGATAGATTACTGTTCTTTAGTTCCTGTTTACGCTAATGGGTCAATGAAAGAAATAAGACATTATTCTTTTGGAAGAAGAGACTAACATGGCCCAAAAGCAAAATGTAAGTGGTAGTTTGGTTTATACACGAAGGGGTGTTTGGTATGTTATGGGGATAAGGATAAGGATAAGGAATTAGTAGGTGGGATAAGGATAAAATTAGAGTAATCTCATGTTTGGTATGGGTTGGGTTAAGATTAGGGATAAGCAATGAAGTTACTTAAATAGCCTTACTAATTTTCTCATTTTCTCCTCCTTCCTTTCTTTTCATTAAGGGTATGTTTGTCTTATTACCCATAATTCTTATCCCCATCCCTTATACCACCCCCCTTAGGTATAATTTTGGTGGGATAACTTGGGTTTTTATCCCTATCCCTATCCCTATCCCTATCCCACCTAAATTTCTAAATCCCTAAACAAATATGGGACAAGGGTGAAGAGGGACAAAAACTCCTTATCCCTACCCCTTATCCCCTAAACAAACAAGCTTGATGTAGAAATACTTTTGTTTCTTCTGTTTTTGGTTATCTCTATTTTTCGTTTCTCTCCCTTCTCCATCTTAGATGTAAACCCAATGAGAGCTGCAATGTCTAAATCAAGCTAGGTTTGACTGAGTGTAACATGATTCTTGTATACCATTGGTAAAATTTAGTATCCTTAATCTAATGTGATATTACCCACTGTTGGGGCTTGAGTATCCATTTATGCAATCACGAAAATGATGTATAGTATTTATTTACTAGCACTTTTTACGTATCAGTTTTTGTAAATTAACACTTAATTTTTTTAATAAAAATTATCACATTTAATCAACTATCTTTTTATATTCCCACCACATAAGTTTTTCTATCATGTTTAACGTGATGTGGTGTCTAGGGGTGAGCAGAAAAGTTAGGTACCCGGTTCAAGACCCAGAACCGGTTGGAACTGGTGGTTCCGGAACTGGAACTGGAACTGGAACTGTCGGGACTGGGTCTGAGTATCAAATATTAGGAACCGGTTAGAACTGGGTCCAATTCCGGGTAGTGAAATTGTAGACCCGGTACCCACTGGGTACCCGGTTCAACCGTTTCCAAGACTGAATTTTTTTGAGATTAATGTATATGTAATGTATGCTTAAGACCTGAAGGTTTTTAAAACTAACTTTTCAATGGAAGTATCAAATTATGTTATATATGATGCTTATATTTTGCTAAACATGAAAAATATAGCTTTTGAATGCAATTGGGTAGCGGGTACCCGGTATTGGAACCGGCCAAATAGACCAAATAACAATCACTTTTGCGGGACTGGGTACCCGGTCAAGGAACTGGTCCCGGTTGGTTCCGGTTCCAATTCCAATAATTAAGGAACCGGTCCAACCAGTTCCGGTTCCGGTTCCAGGTTCTAGGTACCCGGTCCAACCGGTTCCGAGAAATATGACCGGGTACCCGGTTGTGCTCATCCCTAGTGGTGTCTCTCTCTTGATTTACCACCACCCTCTCCGCCAACAATACAATCCCAACCAATGGATAAACCACCCTCACCGTAGGGGTGTGCAAAATCGGATATCGGATCTGATCCGATCCGGATATTCGGATATCCGAATTTTCGGATAATGAGATATCGTATCCGAATCCGATCCGAATAAACCGGATATCCGAATTTACGGGTATCCGATTTTTCGGACCGGATATCCGAATTTACGGGTATCCGATTTTTCGGACCGGATATCCGAATTATACGAAACCGGATATGTTAAGGGACAAAAGTGGAAAATCCATAAATTATGATTTGTATTTTGCCACAACGTCAGTCACAACTCACAACTATGCTCAACTCTTCTTTTCTTCTTTTTAATTGAAACAGTGAATGCATATCTGTGGAATGAATATGGATATTTGATTGATAATTTGATAATACCCAATTACCCATGAGGTACAGTACACCCTTTTTCTTCCCCTTTTTTTTCCTTCCTGCATTTTTTATCAATTCATTTGAGCATTGCGGCGCCCACTGGTGACTGGTGGTTGTTTTCATGTGGGTTACAGTGTTTTATTTCATAGATGAAGGTGATGCAAGTGAAAGGAAGAAGAGGAGGAAGATAGGTCTGTAGTGTTGAATGTGAGCAATTGAGCGGTGAGTGTGAGCAATGGGCTTTAGTTATTTTAGCCCAAAATAAAAAATCCCAAGTTTAAAAAAACGGATATTCAGATTATCCGAATTTTCAATATAGCTATCCGTATCCAATCCGATTATCCGGTTTTGAAACCGGATATCCGATCCGAAATATCCGGATTTTTAAAATCGGATCGGATATCCGGAATTTACATTCGGATAGTCGGTTTCCCGGATCGGATATTTCGGATCGGATTTTTTTGCACACCCCTACCTCACCGCACACGCGCACACACACATCTTGAATTCGTCAGCCATCACAACACCCACCTTCGCTTTCGTCAGCCACCAGCCACCAGCCACCCACCTCTGATTTCGTCAAACCACCACAACACGCTTGCTCGATTTTGTCAACTACCACCCACGCCACTGCTCTGCATTTCGTTGTCCCCCTCAACCGCCGCCTTGTTCAATTACTTACTTTGAACTCAAAGAAACCAGATTTGGGGCACTTCTCTATAAAAGATCTAATCTGGTCCCTTCCCTGGCTGGTTTCACAAGAAAGAGTGGTTATTAAGGGGAGGTATGGGTTTTTCCTTATCCAAAGAGAAGTTGTTGGTGGTAGGTGACAGTGGATAAAGGCATTGATTGATGAAGATGAAATTTGTTGCCGACGAAGGTAGTGATTGATGGGGGGGCGCTAAAGCTGGTAGTGGTGGAGGATTCCGGCGTGTGGGGGAGTTGGCAAAGGTCAGATGATTGTTGTATTGGTGGTTGTGGCGGTAGATGTGGTGGTAACTGGTGGTGGATAGAGGAGAGAGAGATGGGTTGAGTTGGGTGGTCGTGGTTGATTAATAATTGGGAATATGCGTTAGATATGGGCCCCATTTAACATTAAACATGAATGAAATTGTTATATATAGTTGGAATTTAAGAAGATTAGTTGATTAAAGGTGGTGGTAATGTAAAGATAAGAACTTAAGGTGGTACAATACCATTTTATCTTATTGTTATGCAATAAGCTTTTATATATACTCTAAGAGAATGTCATGTATTATACAATATCGAACAATATATGTATACAAAAAAGGAAAATGAAACCGCATACAATTATTGAACTACACTTATTCTTGCCCCATAACTTCAATCCCAACCAAATAAAACAAACATTTAATGTATCCGGGCCAACCATCTTGTACCTGTACTAGTAGTATAGTACTACACTGTAGGGGCTGAGACAGGGGGGCTGGTGGGGCCACGGCTTTCCCCTTGGCCCAAGTTAAAAATGATTTTTGCATTAAATAACTTACAGATTATTAACTAAGTTGGTTTTTTTGGGGGATTTTGATAACAAGTGACAAACCTATATCAAGGGTTCAATCCTCATGGCAAACGTTTTCCTCCTTTTTTTTTTTAACTCTCCCCTTCTTCATTTCTTACAAAACATAAAACTTAGCTTATTTATTTTTGGTCTCCTTCAACTTAAAATCCTGCCTCTGCCAGACAATTCAAACTTCTGACGTTTTTTTATTAATGTAATCCTCTGCTTTGGCATCAACGTCGTCTTCCACATATTTACTGCCATAATACTGCTGCCGCTGCACCTCGTCCATGCTCTTGCGCTCAGCATGTTGTTGTTGGTGCTTCTTATTCCAAGGCGAAAACAAATGAGAGAAATAGATGCGGCATTCATCTAGTAAACTCTCTGTGCGAACTGGCTTTCTAGAGCTTTTTGTTGATGACATTATGTTTGAATTGGGAGCTTTGTCTTTGCTATGGGGTTTTTGTTTAGTTTTGCTGATTTGTCAATGATGAGAGAATCAATCTACCCGTGGAACGTATTTATAGGCATGGAAGCAACTGTCGCAAGGTGTCTAATTATATATAAAATTCCATTGCCAATATTTTATGACTTTCGGCTACGCGCACGTTTTTCATTTCTATTGAATGACTATCCATATCTCGGTATATGCCTTCTATATGAATTTTCTTTTTCTAATGGGTTGCTATAATGAGCATAATTATGCGTCAATAAAGTTATTCCTATGAGTAACCATAACTTTTCGTGATTAACGTTGCTGCAGAATCACCTTTATAAGTATTCCCATTCCCTAGCATTCATTTTAAAGGTCATACAAGAGCGAAGACGCTATTCCAAGATATCACTATTTATGACCTTCGCAATTTTTGGGTATGGTTAATTCTTCGAAACAAGGCCATGGGAGTTATGAGTTTAAACTCAACACAACATTTTCATCCATGTTAAGGAAGATTGAAGGTCCGGTCCAAGAATGGTGAAACGTCCATTAGATTCAAATAAGTCATTAAGAGTCTTAGTTAATTTTATTTACTATTTAAATTCAGCATTTTAATTTCTGTCAATAATAAGACCGAAAATGATTGTATTTTTCGGTTATTAAGAGTCCTTATTCTAGTAGTAGTTGAGTTGTAATCCCTTTTAGATAAGATTTGATTAGCTAAGGGATAAGGGAAGAGATAGGCATGTAAATAAGATAGGAAGGGCCGAAATCCCTATCCTAATCTTATTAGATTATTTTCCTTATCTTTATCTTTATCATTTCCTAGATTTTATGGATTAGTTTTTAAATGTTTTCTAGATAGAATTTGGTTTTGCTGATTATACTAGGAGTAGTCTAATATAAATAGGCGTTCATATTTTTAATGAGAAGTACACACACATTGAATTGAAATTTCGGACTATTTGTCTTTGTGAATTTGGATGTACATCTTTCCAAGTTTTTATTGTTTTTAGAGAGTGAATCTAATTACAAGACCCTTAGTAATTAGGTGAGTGAAACCTAATTCTAAGCGAGGTTAATACAATTAGTGAGTGAAGCTAACTTGTTTAATCTCAATAATATCCCCCTAAATTGAATTTAAGGTGAGTGAACCTAAATTTGTTTTAGAACCCTTGAAGAATCATAACTGAGTGAAGGTTGTGAGGACTTAAGCTTGGATCCGTCCCGGATTCATATCAAAAGGTTTGCCGAGTCTGTTACAAAAGCTATAAAAGGTAATGCTGAGTTTTTTTTTCCTTTTTTGTTTTTTGAGCCGAACGTTATGTAATTTATGTGGTAAATAAATGTTCTCACATAATTTGAATTCCTATGGAAAATTTGTTTGATCGAATGTGTACGAGTATTGGAATAATTGGCTAATTTGTTTATGTTGTCTGACATTATTATAAATATAAATATGGGTGCAAATGAGTTTTTGCATCCGTAAAGAACCACTGAACAATAACCTCGATAAAGGTTCGGTCAAACCTAGTTAAAAAATTAAACGAACAAGCTGGAAAAAAATTTGTCTACTATTGAGGCAGAGTACATGACGTTGACTGAAGTTGCTAATGAGGGAATCTAGTTGAAGGGGCTAGTTAGTGTTCTTGGTTTGCATCATGATCATGTTGTGGTTTATTGTGATAGTCTTAATGCAATTTTCTTAGCCAAGGATCAAGTCCATAATGAAGGGATTAAGCACATAGATGTGAGATATCATTTCCCGAGAAACGAGAAGACGATCAAGGGGAAGAAAGTGGTACAATTGCTAAACACGCAGATATGTTCACTAAATCCATTCCACATGGCCAGTTTCAATATTGCTTGGGCTTGCTAAATGTTCCAAGTCATTAGAGTCTAGAACCTTAAGTGGGAGTCTGGGACCTTAGGGGGAATCTCAAAGTCTGAACTTCTTATTGAAGCAAATCTGAGAGTATGGCCCTCTAATGAGCCAATCTGGAAGTCTAAGCTCTTAAGAACGAGAGTATAATCCATCTGTCAACTTGGTTGTTGTATCTGGTATATTTGAGGTCCGTGAGAGATCAAATCATGGTGGAAATCTTTTAATTATGCTTTTTCTGGTTATATAAGGTTTAGTAAACCTTAATCACCCCCATTTCTCCTGATCTCTTCGTCTCCCTGAAGACAACCATATTAGAATGCCTAGTATACAACAACTTCCAAAGACTTCCAACGTCTTTGGTGGTATTAGTGGTGAGAGGAAGGCCAGTTTAAGTTCAGAGCTGCAGATTGCTATGGGTAGCCTGTCTTTTAGATACATAGGGGTACCGTTGGCTAGTAGGAAACTTTCTTACTTGCAGAGTAAGCCTCTAGTTGAGATGATTACAGGAAGAGCTAAGGCTTGGGTTGCTCATATGATTTCTTATGCTGGTAGAGTCCAGCTTATTAGAAGTATCTTGACCTCTATGCAGAATGATTGGGCTCTCATCTTTCCTTTGCCTAAAAAAATTGTTAAAGAAGTAAAAAGTGTGTGTAGAAAATTCCTTTGCACAGGGAGCTTGATTGATTCCAAGAAGACTTGTGTTTCTTGGAAAGATTGTTGCTTACTTAAAGTTGTTAGGGGCCTCAACATTAAGAGTATGGTTGAGTGGAATAAAGCTGCTATTTTGAAGACCTTATGGGCTATTTGTTTTAAAAAAGAAAAACTTTGGGTGAAATGGGTTCATATGTATTTTGTGAAGAATAGGGATCTACTTAGCATGTATATTTCTCAACAATGCTATTGGATGTTGAGAAAGATTGTGCAATGTAGAAGGCTACTGGATGGTAGTACTGGTTGGGCTGACTTTATGCATAATAAAAAATTATCTATTGCTAAAACTTATAACAGGTTGATTAGAATTATGGTGTATTTGAATGAAAGAGGTTGTGTTGTAATATCAATGCTTCTCCTAAGAGTGTTTTTATATTATGGATGGATTTGAAAAACAGGTTAGCTACTAAGGATAGGCTTTTTGCTTGGAAGATAACTGAAGACAATTTGTGTGGCATTTATGCATTAGCTACTTAGTCTGTTCAATATCTGTTTTTTGAGTGCTCATATATTACTAAGGTTTGGCAGAAGGTTCTTGGCTTGCTGAAGATTCAGAGGGTTGTGATGGGGTTTCATCAGAAAGCTACTTTAGCTAGGAAGGCTAGTAGGAAGAAATCTGATATTGCTAAAATTTATGTAGCATGTTTTACTGAGTCTTTGTATCAGATTTGGTGTCAAAGGAATAGGCTTGTATTTGATAAAATGATAGTTAGTGTTGATAGGAGTGTGAAGCAATGAAGGATATTATCTTTAGAGTTGATAGTAGATACCAAGGTGAAGTTGTTAAACTTCTTCTTTGGTAGTTGTCTCTATCTCTCTCTCTTTCTCTTGAGCTAGGGCACATGAATAGTTAGAGTTTCCAACCCTTCCTAAAAGGTGGGGATTCTCGATGCCATTGTCCTATGCCTCTGAGAGTAGAGTGTTGCCTTTGTGTAGTTTGTATTTTTTTTTTATCATGATATATATTCTATTTCTTTTTGTCAAAAAAAAAAACAGACTTCTAACGTCCCGTTTGTTGCCAATTCCCAATAAATTGTAGCTTTTCGCTGGGTATATAAGGTTTAGTTAATCTTGTATTCTATTTTTGGTTTCTAGGCCCATTCTGATTAGGTTATTTAACTTCTAAGGGTGCTTATATAAACCCTTAGAGTTAAACCTTAGCCTTATTCTATGATTATGGGCCTAACACATCTGTATTCTTTATTTAGGTCTTTTCCAAAGCAAAACCACTCACAACTTTGTCAGGTGGACGTAGCTAGCACACTGCTAGTGAACCACATTAAATTTTTTCGTGTTATTTATTACTTACACTCTCTATTGTTTATCGCCTATATTTGTCCTAACATTCTTATACAATAATATAAACGACATAACTATTGAATTTTGATGAGCTAACACGATATGTTGGATTTTGGCCCAAATTAGATAGTCCGCTCTAATTTTTCTAGAACTCCATCTAAGATGCTAAAGAGGAATGCACATTTCTCTAGAATTTTCTTATTTGGCTATTGACTCATAAGCTCATGGAGTTTCTTCAAATTCATGTCGGTTAAATCAAGAGGCAAATTAAGCTATGGCATTACCTAGATTATTCTAGACTTGGATCCTGTGACAACATACATGAAATATCTAGATAATGCTCCCGCCAAAGTTCACCGACATACTTCTACTTTAAATATGAAGTTGGACACTCATTTGGGCTACTTGGTAGATAACAACACAAATACAAAGAAGCCATACACTATTAATTAAGCCTTTCTCCATATACCCCTCTTTGTATACAATCTCTTTAGTTATTCCACAATTCCCTCTAATTACTCTTTTAAGAGTTTGTTATTATAGTGAGAGTTTAATTTGTACGTTTGTACTATTCACCTTCATACAAACACTTTAAGGAAATCATGTTATATGGAAATAACGATACATTATCTTTTGAGGACGTCAAATCACATTTACTCTCAAAAGAAAATTTTGACCTTGAAGTACATTCAAGTGATAACAATGAAGGTTTAAATATAATAGGGAGAACACACGGAAAAACAAGTACCAAAAATAAGGCCATAACTAACGGGCATAAATTTGATAATTTATCCAAATATTGTAAAATGCATGGGCACACTGTTTCCAATTGTATAAAATTGAAGAAAAATCTCGAGAGAGAAGAACTTGAGAAAAAGGCAAAGGAAACTGCACAAGTCGATTTCGGTGAAATTGAAATCGATGATGTCCTTTTGGCTACTTCTCCCGGACGTAGAACTTCTAATTGGGTGCTTGATTCCGGTTGCACCAACCATGTTTGTTCTCAAAAGGATCACTTTATCGATTATCAATCGGTGAAGGATAAATTTGTATCTACGGGCAATGGTTCTCGTTGCAAAGTTCATGGTACGGGTTCCGTCCGGATCAAGACACATAATGGCAAGATCAGGACTTTGTCTAATGTTCAATATGTTCCTGATTTAAAATTCAACATCATCTCTTTGGGCACTCTTGACTCAAAAGGGTGCAAAATATCGGCTCAAGGTGGAGTTCTAAGAGTCTCCAAAGGTGCTCATGAACTAATGAAGGCCATCAGACATGGAAATCTCTATATATTACAAGGGTCTTCTGTTATGGCTTCTTCATCTTCTTCATACCCGATTTGGCATCGACGCTATCATGAAACGGGTTCTAACATGTCACATATATCTACACCCAAGCCACAATTGAGTACATCGTGTGATATATAAAGCCTTTCGGGTTCCGACGAGTGCACTAAATTTGGTCCAAGGTAGAGATTGTTGGGTTTTGGGCCAAATTTAATAGTCCACTATAATTTTTCTAGAACTCCATCTAAGATGCTAAAGAGGAATGCACATTTCTCTAGAATTTTCTTATTTGGCTATTGACTCATAAGCTCATGGAGTTTCTGCAAATTCATGTCGGTTAGATCAAGAGGCAAATTAAGCTATGGCATTACCTAGATTATTCTAAACTTGGATCATGTGACAGCATACATAAAATATCTAGATAATGCTCCAGCCAAAGTTCACCGACATACTTCTACTATAAATATGAAGTTGGACACTCATTTAAGCTACTTGAGAGATAACAACACAAATACAAATAAGCCATATACTATTAATCAAGCATTTCTCCATATACCCCTCTTTGTATACAAACTCTTTAGTTATTCCACTATTTTCTCTAATTACTATTTTGTGAGGTTGTTATTATAGTGAGAGTTTAATTTGTATGTTTGTACTATTCACCCTATAAAGGGTTCTTGTACTCTCCTACTTATTATAGTGGAATTTTTTGGTGCTCGTCGTCCGTGGGTTGTTTACTTCTATTTAGAGGGTTTTTTCCACGTTAAATACTCGTGTTCATCTTTTACTACTTTTCTTGCCATACTTACAACTCTACTTATTTTTCTCAATCTATACATCTTTTAATTTGCTTCCGCTACGCACTTACAACCCTAACAAAATATTTATAGACTACAGAAAGGACTCTTACCGAAAAAGGAGGGAGAATAATAAACTACGAAAGTAAAAGACCTTAAAACCAATAATAAAGCATGCATGTACATTGCTTTTACAAGTAATCCAATTATTTATAATTTTATCTCTAATAATAGACAAAACATGACAACCCAAAATTTAAAAAGGAAAGAAGTCAAACGATAGAGACTGTGAATAGTATTTAAATTTTATCAAAACTATTTTTATATATATTCCATGTTTTAAATAGTTCATGCATTAGTAATTAGCAGGAGTACAATCTAGATTATATTGATTATTGAGTTAAGCTATGATAATAATGCTGGTTATAAAATATTTATTGAAGTTGGTTAATTTTGCCCACAAAAACTTAGATGTGGGCTGTTTTCTTTTTTGGATGGGTATAACAAATTTGGCTTTCGGCCATAAGGCAAGGAAAAAAGATAAAGAGGAGCCTAACGCTGCCATGGAGGAGTAGAGTTTGGTTGTCACTACTGCGACTGGTATTGTTGCGCCCCCGTTGCCGAAGTAGGAGCCGCCACCCTGACTAATATTCCGACCATGTTTGGTGGAGTACTGGCCACCTAAAATGCTTTCCTTTTTATTTTTATTGTGTTGATTTTATTCCATTTGTTTTGCAAACGGTTTTGATGACTTAGATTAGATAGGATTTCCATCAAATTCTTTTGGAAGAGATATGGAGAGATTCTACCAAAAAAACAAAAAAGAGATATGGAGGGATGATTTAGATCATAACCACTAGTTGATATAAAATTTGAGATCATTAATTAATTTATTATTTTCTCACTCTTCTACCTCACTCAATATTTATTATTAATAATCCTATTATTTGCTTATCCAATAGATAACGTATAATTGTGGATCTTCACATTATGTCTCCTACTTTTTATCATACCCCACTATATATTCTCTTTCCTCAAATACATTTTCATCCATGCTTTTATTAATCAAGAACAGTTAATGACTATTATGTTTATTAATATATATATATAGGGGATGGATCAGGTGAAAACCACCTACTAAACTGAAAACTGAAAACATCTATTATGAGCTGTAGGATCTAAATGAACGGACTAGATCTGTGCGGCATTCCAAAAACCTTTTACTACCCTCTTTTCATTTTACTGAAGTTTGTCTTCCTTCCTTCTCTATCCTCTTTCTTCCTTTTTTTTCTCTCTACTACAAATCCAAAGCTATAGAGATCTCTTGAAGATCGACATCCTTTTTGCTTTCGGAGTTCGAAGATCAAAGATCTGAGCTATGGAATTGCCATTGAGCTGGGCTGCAATTGCTAAATTTTTGGTATGTTTTTGGCTTTTCAATTTTTTGTTCTTTTCGCCGATGGGCTGCTCTTGCCGATAATTATGGTGTTGAACCATCTCTATAATTAATGTTGTTCCTCATGTTTACTTACTTGTAGCATATAAAAACAACTGACGAAGAAGTGACAATTTGAGCTATAAGACAATTCCAAAATAACTAGGTTATACGAATTGAAGTTTGACAGGATTTTTTTATAATTTGTTTTTAGGAACCCTAAAAAATATTGTTCAGATTATAAGACAACTAGTTTTTGGTGTGGTTTGATGTGTGTAAAATTCCTTATTGCAGCCACTGGCGGATGCATGTTGCAATTTGGGTAGACAAGTGTCTACCCAAATTATATTAAAATTAAAAGTATCATTGTATCACAATGCTAAGTTTAGCGCAGTTGGTAGGAAGAATAGTGGGAGTGTATTGGGGTAGCGAGTTCGAAGGCTGATCCTTGATGTTTTTGGCTTTTTACTCTATTATGTAATGATGTTTTAGCTTACCACGTGTTGTCATGTGTTCCATGCACCATCACCACAATATTGATTCCTTTTTATCTAATTTCTTGATTAGCTCTTGTTCTTTATGTTGATAGGATTGTGAACTTTGTTAAAAGATTTCTATTGAACCATATTAAGAGAGATTATAGAAATAAAGTTGCATCAAATTTTTTAAAAGAGATATTGAAAGGCATAAAAAATTATGAATCAAAATAATTATTGTCAATTTGTCTTTTAAAGTAGTATAATTTATCATGTTTGTCTATTCAACTTCAATCAATTATATCGTGAATATAATGGGACAAATCTAACAAGATCTCACTTTATTACATTTTTCAGTAAGTATGACTCAAAGATAGACAAAATAGAGGAGGGTTGCCTAATCAATATCGGATATATACATATAACCATCGCCTTACTTTTTTGGCAGTACATTTTATGAAAATGGCAGTACATTTCCTGAAAATGGCAGTACATTTATTGAGAAACGTAGTATATAACAATCGATATTTTCACAGCTAAATAACTATATAGTTTGTATTTGGCATATAATTTTTCATTAAAAAATATACTACCATACATATTAGAATATACTACCATACATATGAAATGTACTGCCATTTTCATGAAATATACTGCCAAAAAAGTAAGCCGATGGATATATGCATATATCCGATATTGATTAGTCATTCCTCCAAAATAGAGTATGTGAATAGTATCAAAATTTAATACGTGTTGATGAAGTGTTTCATAAAATTTATAATCAAAGTTTGGCACGAAACTTTAAGCAACAACAAGATATATAGTGGAAGGAGTAAATTGTTATTAATTTGATAAATTAAATTTCTTGGTATTATTATAGAGTGTCTACCCAAATTTCAATTCCTAGATCCGCCACTTTGCAGCAATTTTTAGAAGTAGATTTCTGGTATGTTGATTTTTAGTTTTTTTTTTCTTTTAGTTTATATTGAGGTAGATTCATGATTAGCTTCACAATTCATTATGTTTTTCAAAAATTAGGTACCTGAATCAAACGCTAGTCAAGTAGTTTAATAATGTCACTAATAAAGAACTATTACGATTCAAATGGTTTATCTATTTCTTAATGTATTTCTTATCTGAATTTCAAAGAATATTTTTTGATTCGATTGCAGCATAAATTAATTCATGTTATTATCCTTTTCAATCAAATGTAGCCCTTTTTTGTTAAATGTAACCCTTTTTCTATTCCTAAGTTGTTTGCATAGTGATCTACATTCTTAGGCCTTTAATTCTTAAATACATAGTCGTCATTTCTACCATGGAATGTTGTTTAATCAGTTCAAACGATCAATCATTACTCTTTTCATCAGTAGGATAATAGTTTAATTTAGTCAAATATACTTGCAAAATGGGTTCTTGGTGGAAGCAACGTTATAAATGCTAGGTTTTCTAACATAGCTTATCAAGGGTTTTATGAGAAATCTGGTCTTAATTGGGATATCAGAATGGTGAATCAGTCCTTTGAGTGGGTGGAGAATTCAATTGTGTTCCGACCTGGGTAGGAAACTAGCAATAGGCTGTAAGAGATTGTCCGTTGGAAGCCGTGGTGAATCCATATTATGATTTCAGTTTGGAAAATGATTTGGGAACAAAGAATGGTAGATGTATTTGATAGCTTTGGTAGAAGGCATAGTGCTGCAGACCTTTGGACTTTGCCAAAGCGTCAAATATTAGGTAAGTTGTACATGCAAATGTACAAAGAATTCTACTTGCCACCTCTTCTGCCCCTTAAGAGTGAGCTCTCTATGCTAAGGTAAACAGGATTGAGACACTTGGTTGATTCTCCTCATGCACTCTTCATGGTACAACAGTTACATCGATCACTACATGGCAGGCGAGATGATGAGAGTCATGTATGGTCTTGTTTTGTGCAATATAAGGCTGATGTGGTCTTTCTAGTTGTGCATACATATGAAAGATTTGTAAGTATATAATATTCCACATAGTAAAATTAGGAAATTTTGTCAAAAAATACCTTATAAGTTGCAAATTTTGTGAAAAAACACCTTTTATAATTTATTTTGTGAGAAAACACCTTATAAGCTATTATCTATCAAAATACACACCTTGTTGTCATATTTTGGTGAAAAAAAGGTAAACTTTTGGGTCATTGACTCTCTTATTTTCCCTCCCTTTTTGTGCATTAGATTTTTGTATGAAAATTTGGGTTGATATGGTCACTTCCACACACAAAAAGGGACAAAAAATGTACGCAAGTATTGACCTTTTGGCCTAAGAATGATAATAAGGTGTTTAATTTGATAGATAATAACATATAAGGTGTTTTCTCACAAAAAATATTTTAAAAGGTGTTTTTTCACAAAATTAGTAACTTATAAGGTGTTTTTTCACAAAAAATCCGTAAAATTATCTAGTTTTTCATTATAACCTTCTTTACGGGATATATTATGCTGATATTCAAGCCTACTCTACGTTCATTAAGTTGTGCAGACTTAGTGCAGCACCTAAATATATGTTCAGATTAGTTCTTTGACTGTCAAATGTCACCGAAATACTAAACAATTTGTCATAATGTGATTTGTTCTCATCCTAATATTTGGACACCGGTGGATTTGGACATTAGCTGTTGAGTTGTAGATGTTTGGGGAACCTAAATGCTAAAATGTGAATTCTAGGCTAGCTAGCTACTAAGGACATCTAAGGAACTTTTTGTTAGTTCTGAATTATAGTCTTCATTCAAGCACATGTTGGGCAAAACACTTGATAATATATGCAACTCATCACTATTTAAAAGGGTTACAACTAGTTGAAAATTGGAATTTTTGTGTGAAAAAGAGCTACATCTTGTATAAAAAGGGATACGTTTAGTAGAAAATGGGTATTTATAAGTTCAAAAGGGAATACTTTTTGTAAAAGAGGGGTTCATTTAGTAAGTAAATCATGAGTTTATAGTTAGCAATATGACTTTGTGATCTTTCTACTTAGCGGCCATACAAAGTCTCAAATTTTGTATGTAAACCTATTAGCTCAATTGGTAGAGCATTGTGCAATAGCACAAATTAAAAGATGTAGGTTTGAACCCTACATAGGTTAACGAATGACAAACTTGGTTTAGATTTAAAGTATACCTTTGTGTAGTTAAGTGTATCCCCTTTTACATTAAATGTAGGCCTTTTTCTTATCGAAGGTATCCATTTATCTATATATATATATTACCAACTCATTTGTTTGATTTATTGGCAAAGCTAAAAGCATCAAATGGATAGTAAACTCGTATATGAACAAGAAATTTCAAAACAAGGGCTACTTTTCTAATTTTTAAAACTAAAAGGGGTTCATTTAGAAGTAAAATGATACTTAATAATTTTACTTGATGAGGTGATGGTGTTTCGTTAGCTATTAAGGATGTTACAGGTTTGCTTTGTGCGGAGAATCCCGAGCATCAAGGAAGGCTTAATTCTAGTTGATTTATTTGTTAAAGACATTAGAAGAATCGGAAATACGAAAATTATTGTGATTTTTGAAAGTGTATATAGCACATCTCGAAGAAACAATAGAATTTACCTATCTGAAGGAATGTGCTAGCGAACATTGTCATCCACCTGCCTAGCTTCTGCATGTTTATATCACTTAAAGCTGGCAGCAGATCTTCATAGTCACAAACAATTCAAACATCGTGGACTAGCAAGCAGATAAAAGACAAAGCAGTAAGTCTCTTCTTGTTGCAACACCATACGTAACAACTTTCTTCACTAATTTGGTGAGCCTTGTGCAAGTACAGGCTAGTAAAGACCATGTACACACCTGCCACATATAAATACTCATCTAAAAACTACAAATGAAAGGTTATATTTAATAGGGAAATTCTCAATGGTGGCCCTTCGGTCTAAGGAATTCCCAGCGGCGGAAATTCCAAAAAAACGTTCCCGTTGGTAGCCCTACTTTACAAATTATTCCCAAACATAACCTTAATGAAGAATATTCCGTTAATAATAAAGCATATTCCGTTAGTTAACAGTTAAGGCGGTTACTCGCAAATAAAACGAGGCATTTTGGGTCTTTTTTGCCAATTTCGACTTCAAAATCAACTCTTAGGGCTAAAACTTACCCACTAAAATCATCCCTTAAGGGTAAAAAATGACCCAAAATACCTCGTTTTACGTACGAGTAACTACTTTAACTATTAACTAATATAATATGCTTTATTATTAATGAAATATTCTTCATTAAGGTTATGTTTGGGAATAATTTGTAAAGCAGGGTTACTAGATGGAAAGTTTTTTTGAAATTTACACCACTGAGAATTCTTAAAACCTAAGGGCCACCATTGGGAATTTTCCTATTTAATATTAGATGGGGTACATTTAAACACAAAGGGGTACATTAAAATGTTTATTACTTGGATGTTTATATTAGCCTTTTATTCTATTATCTCAATCATTTTTGATTATATGATTAAACAATAGCGAAGCTCATGAAGGCTCTATTACCGATATAAGAGTTCACTTGCTTGGCTTTTAGTTTTTCAAGATCGGTGAATCAACTGCGAGCTAGCTTGTCATGTCACAAAAATAGTTAAGATTTTGCCTTGATAATCAAAATACTATGTACTTCCCCTTATAATCTTATACTTCCTCCGTTTCTTTATAAGTGCTACAGAGAGAAGTGGCACACAGACCAATGCAGCTTAGAGAGAGAAAGTTATTAGACCAAAATGACTATCTAATTAAATTAGATAGTTTGATTAACTAACAACCCATCATCCCTACCCAAACCAGAACCACCAACTCACCTAACCCAGACCCACCATAACTACCACCACCACCCAACCCAAACCCACCATAACCACCACCACCACCACCGAAATCCACTAAAACCACCACCCTATCCACCGGAACCTACTAAAACTACCACCTCACCCACCGAAAGCCACCAAAACCACCACCCCAGCCACAAAAAACCGTCGAAACCACCAGGAAAACCCACCAAAACCACCAGAATCGCTCGCCACTTTATCTTCAACAAACATCGTTGCCCTTAGCAAAAACAACCACCACGCTACCCACCGGAATCTGACGAAACCACATCCAAACCCTAACCCTAGGTCACCGAAACATAGATCTGAAAGAAGCAAGAGAAACGAAAAAGAAGAGCAGCGAAGAAGAAGACGACCAGAGGCGACGGTTTTTGCGTGGAAGCTCTAGATCTGGAAGTTAAAAGGTCGAAAGTGCGAAGAACGCCGGCGGTGTAGGTGATGGCATTATCAACGATGAACATTTGGTGGTAGGGAAGAGACGACGGCGGAGGAAGAGGAGAATCGCCGGTACTAGAACGGAGGAAGAGGAGAGGGAGCAACGTTGAGCGGAGAGGATGGTCGGTGGTGGTTGAATGGTGCACTGATGGGTGAGAAGTGAGAGGTGAATGTGGTGGAGGAGGAGAGATAGATGGGTTAGGTGGGTTGGGTTAATAAAATGTAATTAGAGAAAATTAGGTTGTTAATGATGGGTAGTGTTGTAATTTAATGTTCAAAAGCTTACTATATTGGGTAATGTAGCACTTATTTTGATCTTTCCTAAAAAGGAAAATGTAGCACTTATAAAGAAACGGAGGAAGTATATATATGAAAAGAATAAAAAAAAAACTTGAGAACTTGATCAATCACAATGTTTGCTTGAAAGACTTAATAGTAGTATACGACCTCTAGAATAATAATTCCCATAGTATACGTGAACATATATGCATGATTCCTAAAAAAGATTTAGGATTCTCTACTCACTGTATTGCGAAAAGGCTCAACGGGTTTAAATTAGATTCATGAAGATTCAATTCCCCTCTACAATGTATATACAAGCTTTGTTTAAACACATACAAAAGGTTGCGAGTATAACTAAAGGGAGTACATTTGGATTCAAAAATGGTACACTTTGAAGTTAACCTATGTAGGAGTTGAACCTACACCATTTGTGCAACTAGACAATGCTCTACCAATTGAGCTAATAGGTTTTATAATAACAAATGAAACTTGGATCAAACACATTATAGATTATGGTTGAGAAAGTGACGAGCCTTGAAAAATTAAGCATTATCAACCACAATAGCCGCTCAACACAATTCTGAAGTTAAGTTTGTGACCTTCTTAATGCTCTGGATTTCTTATTTAAACATTAGTATCGTTTGATCACTAACATTTACGGGTAGTGCAAACCACACCCCTTTATATTCCCCAGAGCCCTCTTTCTTTTCACTATTCTTGAGCAACCACTATAAATTAGTGAACAAAATGCCCACTAAGATACTACTACATTCATGAACAACTAACATTGGATACACATTTCAAAATATATAAACAAACAAACAAGAAGTATTAAGATTTCCTAATATAGCATCACTGTTAACATTGAGATCATCATACAAATATTCTTCGAGAATATAAATTGAGCATCATCCATGATACCACACATGATATACATCCTTAATGAATTACTACCCACAAACTCATCATCTTCCAAACCCAATTTCACCACCTGGTAACCTGCTTAGTGCTTAACCACAACCAAATTTCCCAGCTTTACATGAAAATGGAACGGTAGGTAAGATAAAACAGATAAAAAAAAAGCATCCATAGTCCATAGATTCTATGGGATAGGCCAATTGATTTTATGGGAAAGGTCAACTAGAAATTGATACAAAAAATGAAGGCAACATATCGTAGGTTAGTGCACAATTAATGTGAAGCAGTTTTAATTAGAAACTAGAAATCAAGACATCGGAGCATTAAATTTTAATTAAAAATGCATAACAAAATCGATAGGATTCAACATTAAAAAACAATTTTTTTCACAGACTTCATTCAAACCCTAAACTTCAGTTACAATTTACGAATTGGGAACAAGTATATATTTGTGATTAAATAATATTAGCAAACTTAATATCATTAGTATGGTTAATATTAATATCGTATTTAATTGCATAATGCAACAATTTAGAAATTCATGATATTCTAAATTGGAGCATATTGTCGATTTATTCAATTAAATCACAAAATACACTAAATGAAATATTTCACACATAAACATATTGAGATCATATTGAGAATAGGGGGAGAAAAGTTGGACTAGTTTGAGGTTGTTGAGGTTTCTTGGATTTTAAGGAGTTATTTTATTTGGTAGTATTGGGATCCATATTGAATTTTAGAATATATATTTTTGAGGAAATAAATAAGAGTTTTAAGAGAATTATCATAAAGATGTGAAAGTATAACAATACTGGTGTTTATTTATAGAGAGAAAAAACATATAATCTTTATTGTTTTTTATTAAAATAAATAAATAAAAACTAATTTTTTTTACCATTACAAATTTTTATACATTACAAATGAGAATAAATTATTGGCCATTGGATAAAGCTTTAAAAGATAGAATCTAGTTGTTGCAAATGAGGAGATGAAAATGATGTGGGCCCCACGCATCATGGGCTAACTAACTTGCATCCTCTATTGTCTAACACGTGGAAAGTTTGGGTCTTTACTCTTGCTATGTCAGGCGTACCTTTCAGCCTTTGGATTATACCAATGACCAGATTTCAATTCCTCTCTCCTCTTTTTTTTATCTTTCCTATTTTTTTAATGCCTTATAATGTCTCTCTCCTAATGATATAGCTTTTACATCAACTATAAGATTTACTCCTTAGAGTCATGGACAACTCGTAGTTGATGAAGGGGGTTGGAATGAAGAATCAAAGTTCACGCATTTTAATGGAACAACCAAGAGATTTTTACTTATAGGGCCACGACATTTTAAAGTTCATCCAAAAAGAGCTTAAGCCACTGACTGCCTGATGGTAAGAGGAAACGTTCAGAATGTCTCTCATGTGGGTGTGACAAAGATTTTGTTCCAAGGTAACAACACGAGCATATGTATTGTGTTGAAAGATGTCGCAAAGACGGTTCCCTTTGCTATGGCGATGACACCAGACTGAATAACCGAATGCACAATACCACTCCAAATGGTGTAGGTTCATTGAAGCACTTTGGTGTCGAGGGTAGAACCCATTATTTCTTCCTCGCGGATGTTTGGTTTAGCCGTCTCTTTGGATAGTGCAGAAGGAATAATCTACTGGAGAATGTAGTGAGTCCTATGATGAATGTTGAACAACTCTCCCTAAGACAAATGATGAATAGTTTGGGAGGTTAATGAGACTGAAACAATTTCAAGCAGTTTTTGGAGTCATTTTGTTGGCTGACAAACAAAGAACGCTGAAGAGGGGGAAGAGCTTAAATGTTTAAAGGCTTCCTAGTTTGATGATGTCTCTGAGCAGAATGTGACCAAATACAATAAAATGATGGTAGCACAACATGCTTTGCATAGCAATCCTGAAAATCTAATGCTAAGAACTCAGGAAAACGAAGCTAGGGAGGAGTATTTCCAGGCTCACAGGAACTATACTCAATTTTGTAGTCAAAAAGAAAAAATCAATACATAATAGAACTAACACAATTAGAAAAGCGAATGGTACATTGGCAAACAATTCAAATGAAGTTGCAAATGCCTTCCTTGATTTCTATTATGGACTGTTGGGTAGTGAAGGAATGGTGAGAAAGGTGGAGAGAACAATTATAGCTAAAGGGCACATTCGTGATGATTCTCAACAGCAGGCCTTGGCCCTTGTTTTTAGTGCAGAGGAAATAAAAGAAGCTGCATTCTCCATACATGATCCAAGTCCCCAAGATTGAATGGCTACTCAAGTTGTTTTTTAAAGCAAACTTGGGACATCGTTGGCAGGGATGTGATAGAAGTAGTGGAGGAATTTTTTAGAAGTGGCAAGATGCTCAAGGAAACGAATGTTACAACTGTAACATTGATTCCAAAGACTAATTGTCCTACTTCAGTGGGTGACTTCAGAGTTCAGACCCATAGCATGTTCTACAGTCATATACAAAACCATAACAACGATGATCTGTTCTAGGCTAAGTGGGGTCTTCCGGGTGTTGTCTCTCAAACACAGGGAGCTGTTATAAATGGCAGGAGTATAATCGGTAACATATTTCTCATTTAGTGAAACGGTTTGGGAGAAACAACAATCAAGCCAAAGGGTTGTTAATGAAAGTAGATCTTAAAAAAGCTTACGATTCTGTGGAATGGAGCTTTTTGCAAGATCTTTTAGAAGCCTTGAACTTCCCTGGTCATTTTGAGAAGTATGTAATGGAGTGCATCACAACACCTCAATTTACTTTGCTTATAAATGGAAGCACAAAGTTTTTTTTTGCTGCAAAGTGTGGTCTCAGGCAGGATGACCCCA
Organism: Patellifolia procumbens; assembly: GCA_947645195.1. NCBI lineage: Eukaryota > Viridiplantae > Streptophyta > Magnoliopsida > Caryophyllales > Amaranthaceae > Patellifolia > Patellifolia procumbens. The sequence continues at coordinate 3,544,826 of CANSGD010001541.1, forward strand.
TGTCCCCTTGATTTTTGTGCTATACATGGATTACATAACCAGGATCCTAGCTTATATAGGTGAGTTGGATGAATTTAGTTATTTCACTGGTTGTAGAAGCATGAAGGTGAATCATTTATTTGAGTTTTGCAGATGATTTGCTATGGTTCTGTAAGGGAGAAGCAAAATCAGCCTATCTTCTTCTACAATGACTGAAATTATTTTCTGAGACAACCTATTAGCAAGCTAACAAGCATAAATCTGCCATCTATTGTACTGTTATGGAAGAGAGTGAGGTTGCACGGGTTGAACAGTTCTCGGGCTTAAATAGAGAACATCTTCCATTTCGGTATCTTGGTGTGCCTATAAGCTCTAAGAAGCTAAGTGCTACTGACTGTGATTTGCTCATTGACAAAATGACTAGTATAATATAAGATCATGGAGTACTAGGAATTTGTCATATGCTGGCAGAACTCATTTAATCAACTCAGTTCCACTTAGTGTAAGTATCTATTGCGAATAAATTTTTCTCCTTCCTGGTGCAGTAATGAGGAAGATAAATTCCATTTGTAGGAATTACTTATGGTCTGGTATTGCTACTAGTGAAAAAAATGGAAATGTCAAATGGGAGGATATGTGCAAAAATAAGAAGGATGGTGGCCTGGGTTTTAGAAACATAGTTACATAGAATAAAGTAGTTGTTGGGAAGCTTATTTGGCATATAGGTTGTCAGAAAGATGACTTATGGGTGAAATGGGTGCATGTTGTCTATGTGAAGCACAAGAATTGGTGGGATTTCCAAGTCCCACCGGGTGCTAGTTGGGTCCTCAAATACCTTTGTAAGGTTAAAAATGATCTCATTCAGTTGGATATGTCTAATTGGAGTATGAATCACAAATACTCAATTAAAAAAGTTTACAATGTCCTGATGGAGGATAGGCATGTAGTGAAATGGACACAAGGAGTATGGAATAGGACGAAGTTGCCTGAGCATAAGTTAATTCTTTTGCTAGGAATTCAGGGAAGACTGAGAATAAAGGACAAATTGTTTTTACAATATCAGCTGCGATAACCTAGGTTGCTTATGTGGAAGGGCAGTGGAGACTCATGATCACATCTTCTTTGAATGTGATTTCAGTAAGCACTCCTTTCCAAGATTTTTGAATGGATTGGGGTGACTATCTTGAGAAGGAATTTGATCCAATGAATGAACTGGATTAGAATAAGATATACAAGGACCAAGGTGAGAAAGCAAATTACATGCACCATAATTTCTACAGGAGTGTACCAGATTTGGTTGGCAAGGAACGAAGCTTTCTGGAAATACAAGGTTAGTAGACTAGAAGGTGAATTTAACAATACAAAATGTTTAGTTAAACATAGAATCCATTTTTGTTCTTCTAAGAAATGATTGTGAATGGATAGAAAGTCCATAAAGGTTGTAGTTTTGGCCAATTACGACACTAGTAAAAACATCTATTTAAGGCGTCAATATATTGTCCATTTGAGGCGTTTTTGGCATAGCCTCAAATGGGGGGCCGAGGCCGCAAATAGGAAGTAATTTAAGGTGTTTAAAAAAACGCCTCAAATAACAGTTATTTGAGGCATTTTTGGAAAAAAGCGCCGCAAATAGGTGTTTAAAAAGCGCCTCAACATAATGGTACTTGCTGGTATAGGCAAGAGCTTTATCACGATTTTCACTTCCTCACTTGGGTAATTGTGCAAAGCCTCTAAGGACTTGGATCTAGGCCATCTTCTGGCAACTTTCAAGCTGCTTTGTCTAAATACCTACACCAGCAATAAGCATGAAATTATGAATTAATTTGAGGATGAAAGGGACTGATTTTATGCAAATTACAATGGAAACTAAAACGCCTACCTAAAATCTTCAATGTGAGCAATTTTCGCATTACCTTTAATAGCATATCTTTTTCCTGGAAGCTCATGAAGGCCAATCATCTCACTGCTAGAGAAAGAAGTGTTTTTTTTTTTCGAAAAGCCACAACCAGAACTTGTGCGATACCTGTCAAAGGGCTGCCCCATGCTCAAGGGTAATGAACCAAAAGCATTGAATTTGGATATAGACTACTAGAATGAATGCTACAATAGCCCAATTGTAACAGACAACTAGAACACAAGGCCTTAGTCGTGCTGCTGTGAACCCTATTATATAGAGGTCTGTGTTGAGCCATGGCTTCTCTTCAGATTACTGTTCTTGACTGGTTAGCTTTTTTAAAATAGGTTATGTAATGAAGATATGATGATTCAATGAACAAGAAAAATAATATTAAGTGGAAAAAGATACTACATTATCATATGGAAACTATTGAAATCAATACTAGCTTATCAATTGAGGACTAGAAGTACACAGTTGCAAGTAAAAACAAACCAGAAGTGTATCTCCTCGCAAATTGTTGCTAGAAAGAATGCTATTCAAATTCATCATCTTGATCACATCATCCATCTCCCTAAGTTTTTGGGGGCATCAAGACAATGACATAGTTTGAAAAAGATAATTTAGAGCCCACACAGCTAAGCACATGTGCAACAAACAGAAATTGAGAAAGAAGAACTACCTTTTCCATCCACCAATATGCCCGACATGATCCAATCCTAGATAATAAAGGAATTAGAATAAGGAACAACAAAGGAAATTGTTTATAGCATGAGTATTAGTCAGGGTAATGTATCTTAAAAAATGATGATCAACCAAACTGTTTATGCTCTCTGATGTTTTCCTCTAGTGACTCCAAATCAAGAAATCAATTCTTCATTTCAATTTTAAAGTATCAAATGCATCCCCATTTGTTGTTAATTTACTTCAATCAACTGTGCTTGTCCATCTTTGTTGTTCATTGGTGAAGAAATTTGGTTAAAACCTGAACAATATTGAATCACATAATGCTAGTGAGTAAAAAATTTAAGGTATTTTTAGCAATTTGAACATGCTGAGCCAAAACCTGCAGGGTTTTAGTATGTCAATTGCATAAGGTTTTGGTAGAAGGATCCACTACAATGCCATAACTTATCGTCTTCGAAGAGATGAATATGCTCCATAGGATTTTTCCAACTCTAAATTCTACAAAAAAAAAGAGTCAGGAATGAGCTGTAGCCAATTGTAACTTTAAAATCTGAACATTAAAGGATAATGTGAAAGTACTGTTAGATTGTTAATGTATAGCACACACAGAAGCATGTTCCATTCGAACAAATTTCTCCGAAAACTCGCACCATCAAAAAGAATTCAACACACCAAAAAACAACAATAGTTTGAAAATAAGACTTAAACTAGATGATGAACTAGCAATAAGCTTCAAGTTCGCCAGATTAACAAATTGGAAGATGAAACATGAGTATGTAGGTAATGGCGAACATCAAAGTTAGATTTCCTGCAATTAAATTCCCTGTTCCCACTGCCATGTAATAACCTCCACTAGCTGCAACATCAGGGTTTAATCCTGAGTATGTACCCAATACTTGGTTTGAATCCCTAAGTATGAATCTCAATCACCATGCTTACAACCTCATAAAACCTTCCAATCTATTCCAATTCCATAGTTTGCCAAATATGTGTATTAAAGACCTATCAGGTATACAAATTAACACATGAAAATCGTAATATATATATATATATATATATATATATTAAGACAACCCTAAATTATAGAAGTTAATAAAAAATTCCACATATTGAGCAGTAAAAACTGGATGCATAGACGCAATACAATATAAGAGAAAGATATGTTCATATATTTGGGGAATTTTAAATAAGGGCATAATAAGGTGGCGTTTTTTTATACCTAAAACAACAGTGGCGACTTCACGGAAATTGGAATGACTGGCAATTGTTGGTATGAACTCAATACTCGAAACCGGAATTGACAAAAACAGAAGGAGTAGCGAAAATTTAAGAAATCCGAAAAAGTAACATGTGAAATAAAAGAGGGAGAAATTCAGGAATAAATTAAAAAATTCATCAAACAATTGAAATAGGTAAACAAATTAAGAAAGACGATTAGTCAAACCCTCCAACAATTGTTGTTTTTATGGATACTTTAGAACAAATCAGGGTCACGATTGCCTGGAAGATCTTACGGTGGCACTGACAGCTTGCGTCTGCAACGTGAACCGAGTAGAGACGGTGGCTCGATTGAAGTCGAACATGGTGTCGTCACTGTCGTGGCCGGTGGGTATAGCCTGATCTGGACTGTCGCCGGTGTAGAAGATAAGCACAAAAAGTTAGACGCAGGCAATTCGAACTTCTGGACTCTGATGTTTATGCGGTAATTTGTTGCCAAGGGCCCATGAGTGAACGTCCATTTGAGGCGTTTAACTTTAACGCTTGTGATGTCACAATTGAGGCATTTTGTATTTTTTCGCCTTATACAAATTATGTAATTAAGTTCATTATTGCTGCTATTTGTCAAAAATGCTTCAAATGGAGAGCCTCAAATTAATGTTTTTCTATTAGTGTGGCCTGTTTGTTTTCATGTCCTTTAACGACTTGGTTGTCTGTTAAATTTTTTTCAAAAGCAATATACTACTTACTCAAAAAAAGGAATAATTGATAGGAATAATACACATTTGGCCGGTCTTCCACCACTGGTACCACCTTCAATTAATCCATGTATAATCCAACCTTTAACCCCCATATTCTCTTAGTGGTACCGGATAATGGCAACCTGTTTAAGCATACTAAATGACCGTTGACTTTTTTTTTAAATAAAAACTATAAAAAGCAGGAAAACCCCTTCCTTCCCCACCACTGCCACCCCTTTCCCTCTCCCTCCCCCACCACTGCCACATTCTTCCCTCTCCTTCCCTTCCCATCCCCCAACGAGTTATCCCGTTCCGCTACCACCTTCCCCCACCCCCGTCACCATCTCCCCCACCCCAAAAACAGCCCCCTTCCCTTCCCCTGCGACCTCCCCCCTCCCCCATCATCATCTCCCCCACCCCAAAAACAGCCCCGTCCCCTTCCCCTGGGATGAGGTTTTGCGATGACTTATGTGGGGTTGGCTGAGTCGCCGGCGGTGACTGAGTGAGTGAGTGTTGAGCTCCGTTCGTTCTTGCGGGTGGCGTTCCAGAGGTCGCCAATACGTGACGCAGTGTTTCCGGCGGGGCAGGGGGAGGGTGGCAGGGGAAAGGGGGAGGGGGTGGTAGCCGCGGGGGAAGGGGGGAGGGGAGGTGGGGTGGGGGCTGGCTGGGGAGGGTTTTTACTTTTTTTTAAAAGTTTTTTTAATAACTTTGATTTAGAAGTTTAATTAAAATTTTAAGTTTAAAATACACTTAATTAGCTATTAATCACGTAATTAGAAAGATTATCCATGATTATAGGTCACCAACAGGTGAAGGACCAATGAGAGAATATGGGGTCAAAGGTGGGATTATTGTTAGATTAATTGAATGTCGTACCAATGGTGGAAGACCGGCCAAAGGTGGAATTATTCCTATCAACTTTTCCAAAAAAAAAAACACTACTAGGCCTAGGGCGCTAATACCATTAAAGAAATCATTTGTGATAGATTTCATTGACACTACTAGAAAAGGAGTCTTTTCTAAACGCATTATTCTCGACACAATGGTGATGCGTAGAAACAAATGTTATTGTCCGTACTTTTTCAACGCTTTTCTAGACGCTATTTTACGTTGCCATTATTCTAGTCACATAAAAGCGTCCAGTTTTTTTTTATAGATCACGTGACCCATATGCTGTGCCGCGAAGTTATAATTTATCAAAACTAAAATCCCACATGCAACTTCCTATTGACTGGAAATTACCTGCCCCACTTAAACATGACTAAACAAAAAAACTGAAAACCCTAAAATTCTCAAAGCCCAAAATTTTAATATTTTTAAAAAAATTCTTTCGAATCAAGAATTGAAACCCCCAAGAAAACTGATTCAACGAAATTTGTTGGGTATTATTCTCTGTTGCTCTGTAGTTTACCTGGCCGATTGGTTCGACAAAAGCTAATGAGGATTTCATCAATCTCGCCCAATGAATCTGAAAACTAACAGGTATGTGCTGCTCTAAATCGATTTTGTTTTACTTTGTATTGTGTATAATTAGGTTTGATTCGACTTGTACTTTGTGAGTGTAATTGGCTACTTATTAATGCTTAATCTAGATAATCAAAACCAGTTTATAGCCAACACATTTCATTCTCATTGAGGTAAATACAAATCCATATATTTCCTCACAGTTATTATATTATCGATATACTTCACCTGTGAGAGGATGTTGGTGTTTTCCTGTTGTTCAATTGAGGATGTTGGGGTCATAGTATTGCTTCTATTTGTCTTTTTTATATTATGTTGCTTTTTCTTCTAGGTGAAGGCTACACTCCATGTTTGAGATTTATCTTGTAATTTGTTTATAAAATACTGAAATTCGAGTCTCACTTATTGAACTATTGTCCTGATTCACTCATATGAAAGGATAAACACCAGTAATTTGAAGGATTTTTTGGTATTATTTCAACTAGTACTTATGGTCTTTTACCTAGTCTAACCAACAAGTTGTTGACAAATCATTACCAGAGAGTATATAGAAGTTGAAAGTTCAATGATTATAGCAGTCTTATCACCTAACTTATTAATTGTATTTTTCAAGTGATTAAAAAGTATTTGACTCTAAATACCTTTCTATATTAAAGTATAAGAGGGTCCAGCAACTGAATATGATTTTATGGATGTTGCATTATGTAGATCAAAAATAGGGTGTTAATTAGTTAGCTCTGACTAGGTAGCTAACTAGATAAAATGGGTTGGCTTTACTAATGATGTTGTACTTAACCAAATATTTTACCTACACAAACCTCTTTTATCTGTTTGTATTCTTGGTGAGATTTATAATTTTCCATTTCGCAAGTTAGTGCTATTTACTACACAAAGTCACAAACCCATTACTTTCATAACTGGACTTTATCTTCTACTATCTTTTCAATATATAGTTATGGACTTATGGTCAATCTAACTAGTTAATATGAGTTAAAAGAATCTTAATTTCCTAATTTTATTAAATGCAAAAAAACAATAACACATGTACACACATGATATAAAATAAGTTTGTCTTTGGGTTCATCCTTGAGAAAAGGGTCCCCTAAATTTTACTTGTACCATATAAAAAAAATTATATAAAATAAATTTCATATAGCTAGATATACTCCACCTTTTTTTTATTATATACTCCCTCCATTTTTTTTAATATGTACATTTGCTTTTGCGCGCGAACCAAGGAGAAAGTGCAAAAGTAAGAGAGAATGATAGTAAAAGTAATGAAAAAGTGAAAAAGGTAGAGAGAAGGAAAGAAAAAGTAGGAGAGAAGTGTATAATTAGGTGGGTCAACCTTCCATTTATGATAAAAGGTAGAAGTGTATCAATTAAAAAAACACCCCAAAATGGAAAAATATACATATTAAAAAAAACGGAGGGGAGTACTATTTTGAGAGTTGACTGAATTAGTTAATGTGTTATGTTATAGGAATTACATACATGATTTGGAGAGTATATATTAGAATCATTAATTCGTCATTAGAGTGCGCACGATAAAATTTTAGAGCGACATTGTCATAATTCGATTTTCCCCATTTTGTCGTCTCAACTCTTGCGACTTTACTGGATGGTATTTTAGTTGTGTATTAAACTCTATGTTATGTTTATGTTATTCGTCTTAAAGGTCACATTCCAAAAAGTTCATAATGGTATCTTAGTTGTATCTTATAACTATGGTTAAAGGTCACATTGTCATAGTTCAATGATTGTTAGTTTTCTACTTTCATTGAGAGGCTCCTTTGTCGGATGTTTATTTATAAATGTATGCTGTAATTATAACAAACTTATACTAGATCTAACTTGTAAAATATATATTTTATTTAATGTTGCTAAGTTAAGCTCACGAATAGGAATTTTTTATTTTTAAGATTTTTGATATTTTTGTTTTGTATAGACATGGATACAACTTGGATTGATTTACGGAATGATGATCCCATGTTTTATAAAGGTTGCATGAATTTCATTGAGTTGGCAAAAAAGACTCTTATGGAGGGAAAAACTCGATGTCCATGTAGTAAGTGCAAGTTGCGAAAATGATTTCCGATAGATGAAGTGAGAGGACATATTTTGTTTAACGGTTTTGACAAGGATTATAGGAACTGGATTTTTCATCATGAAAATGCTGATGGAACTAGTACCCAAAGAACACTTAATGGTGGCTTTTTGGACATGAATGCCTATCTATTTAATACTAGTGGTCGCTTCATTGGGAGGGTACAAAATTTTTGTCTTGATGATAAAAGTTTAAGGCAAGCACATCGATATGTTTTGCTTAATTCGAACGAGATGCAAGCTGCTCTTGAGTAAGTAGTATCATGAACTATTGGATAACAATAACTTTTGGTTATCTGAAGTGATTTTTTGCTCCAAAAGCAACAAGAGACTCAGGCATTAGGAAGTGAGACGAAACAATCTAATCAAAATGAATGCATAATCAATGAATTTCCTGAATGGTTGCAAAACCAGGTTATACTCTTTGAAAATTTGAAATTCATTATATTTTTGGTGAACAACCATTAGTTAACCTAAAATATATTTTCATTGTAGATGCACAACATAGGCGATAGTAGTATAGAAGGGAAGGTGAGGAGAGCTTTAGCAGTCGGGCCATGTAATCGTGTTAAAAGGGTGAAATGTTTTGTAATTAGTGGCTGTAAATTTGATATTGTGGATCGTGAACGATATCGTAAGGCACAAAATTCTGGAATCATGGTGGAAGTTGATGGAAAGCTTAAAGCAATATATGAGTTGAACTACTATGGTTCTTATAAGGTTGTACTATTTCGTTGCGAGTGGGTGGACATACATAAGGGTTTAAAGAGAAAATCAAGAGGGGGAGTTCGTGTGAACTTCTCTAAGTTGATGCATACCGGTAGTTATTTGCATGATGATCCATTTGTTTTCTCATCTCATGCTAAACAAGTTTTTTATGTTGATGATGAGGTGAAAAAAGGATGGTCGGATGTTTTTAAGACTAAGCCTAGGGATTTATTTGGAGTAGGTGGTGACGTGCTTAATTAGTTTCGTTATTATGTTTTAGTAGTAAGCTTTTGTAATGTTTAATTTCAACAAAAGGTGCAGGTTCAATGTACATGGTTTAATCTTATTTTGTTTTATTGAAATTGTTGTTTGTAAATTTCTTTCGTGTTGGTATATTAGTTATTCATGATACTCAAATAGTTTCTCCTTTTTTTGTTTCTGTTGTGTAATGCAATTCATTTAATGTATTGGACATTTTACTATGTTAGTTGCCTAACACGCACGGAAATAGTGATCAAGATATTGGCAGATGCATCACATAAAGAGACATTCACTAGGAGACTGCACATTTCCATTGGGTATTACATTTTTTGTTTATTATTCATTATTGCTCACTATATGAACTTACATTTCTTCAAATTTATATGTTTTTCCATTTAACAAGTTTGGTTTGGATTGTTTATTCCAGTATTCATCCTCTTGGATCGTTGAAGTATTTGCATGTTGTTATAGTGACGATAACTTTGCACCAAGTTATCAGCATTAGGATACCACGGTACCATTCCTATCTTATATTCACTGGTTTATGCCTTACTAGTTTAGTAATACTATCATGTTAAAGAAGTATCATTTTATTTAACTATTGCATTTTATTCAGTTACTATCGTTACGAAGATGAGAGTCTATATTAGCATCATTTATTCATCATTAGAGTGCGCGCTATAGTACTTAGAGCTACATTGTCATAACTTTACTTCAACAAGCATAGATTTCCGCATTTTACCGTCTCAGCTCTTAGGACTTTACTAGATGGTATCTTAATTGTGTATTAAACTATATGTTATGTTTATATTATTCTTATTAAAGTTCATATTCCATAGAGTATGAAAATTGTATTTTAGTTGTATCTTATGGTTACGATTGAGGCATTCATCAATGATTGTTAGTTTTCAACTTTCATTGTGAGGGTCGTTCTGCCGGATGTTTATTTAAATTGTATGCTGAAATTGTAAACTTATGCTAGATCTAGAGTTAAGTTGTAAAATATATAATAATATTTAAAGTTACTAAAGTTAAGCTCACGAATAGGAATTTTCTTTTTAAAAGATTTTTGATATTTTTGTTTATGTAGACATGGAAACAAGTTGGATCGATTTACGGAATGATGATCCCGTGTTTTATAAAGGCTGCATGAATTTTATTGGGTTGGCCAAAAAGACTCTTATAGAAGGAAAAACTCGATGTCCATGTAGTAAGTGCAAGTTACGCAAATGGTTTCCAGTAGATGAATTAGGAGGACATATTTTGTTTAACGGTTTTCATAAGGATTACAGGAACCGGATATTTCATCGAGAAAGTGATGATGGAACTAGTACCCAAAAAACACTTGACGACAAGGAAATAATAGTTGGTCGAGATGATATGAGTTGGTTGTTAAGAGATGCTTTTAGGGTTGACATGCCACCCTCTACTCATCAACCTCGTGTTCAATTGTCCGATGAAATAAATTGTGATGAGGGAGTATTAGATGACATGCATGAGGATGATTTCCATTATGAGGTAGATAGAGAATTTCCATCGTTTGATTCGACAAGAGGCCCAATATAAAAGACTAATTGAAGCTTCAAACCAGCCCTATATGAGGGGTGTACTACATTCTCAAAGCTATCATTTCTTTTGCATTTGTTTCATCTTAAGTGTATGTTTTGCTGGTCTGCAGAGTCATTCACGAAGTTGCTTGAACTTCTCATTGATGCATTTCCTCAAATTAAGGAGTTTCCGTCTTCCTATTATGATGGAAAGAAGGTAATTAAGGATTTGGGTCTAGGATATGAGAAATTTGATGCTTGTACAAATAATTGCATGTTATATTGGGGTGAATTTGCGAACAAAGATGAGTGTCATATCTGCCATACATCTAGGTGGAAGGCAGCTAAAGGGAAGGAGGGTGATGTAAGTGAGAAAGGTAAAGAAGCTTGTAAGAAAGGTGAGCCAGCCAAGGTTATGCGGTATTTCCCTTTTATCCCAAGGCTAAAGAGAATTTACATGTCATCGAAAACAACAAAAGACATGAGATGGCATTTTGAGGATCGTGAAAAGGATAATATGTTAAGGCACCCAGCAGATGCTTTGGCTTGGAAAAGCTTTGATGAAAAATATGAAGCATTTGCTAGAGATCCTCGTAGTGTTAGATTGGGTTTAGCAAGTGATGGTTTTAATCCTTATCGTTTAATGAATACTAATCAGAGTACTTGGCATGTGGTCTTAATTCCTTATAATTTGCCACTATGGCTTTGTATGAAATCATCATCATTTATTCTATCTTTGATCATTCCGGGGAAATCAAGTCTTGGTATCGATATTGATGTGTACTTGCAACCGTTGATCCATGAGCTTAAGTTGTTGTGGGATGGTGTTGATGCTTTTGATGCTTATGGTGGAAATGATTTTAAGCTGCGAGCAGCCTTGCATTCTACTATTAATGACTTCCCGGCATATGCTATGTTGTCGGGATGGAGTACATCAGGATACAAGGCTTGCCCTATATGCACACATTCTACTGATTCATATAGATTTGGGGGTAAGCTTTGTTACCTTGGGCATCGCAAATGGTTGCCTAGTGATCATCCTTATCGATCTGAAGTTGTTTTATTTGATGGCACTAAGGAATATGGCATTGCTCCTGTTCGTGAAAGTGGGTCTGACATCTTGAAGCAACAAGAAGGGATCAAGTATATTTATGGAAAGAAAAAAAATCTTCAAAAAAAGAAAGAAAGAAGAATGCTCATGGAGTTAATGACGGTCCTTGTGAGGATGATGCTCAAAATGTTCTGTGGAATAAAATAAGTTTTTTGACTTACCGTACTGGGAGGATAATCTTCTAAGGCATAGTTTAGATGTTATGCATATTGAAAAGAATGTGTGTGATAATCTACTCGGAACTCTTTTAGACATGGATAAGTCTAGAGATGATGAGAATGCTAGAGAAGCTCTTAAAAACCTAATGATAAGACCACATCTTTGGCTTGAACCTTCTGCAAATCAAAAGCGTGACATGCCCCCTGCTGCATACACCATGTCCTCACATGAGAAAGTCCGTTTCTAAGAGTGTTGTAGAAGCTTAAAGTTCCTGATGGATATGGATCGAACATATATAGGTGCGTTAATATGGAAAAACGGAAGCCTATTAAAATGAAAAGTCATGACAATCATGTCATGATGCAAGATATCCTTCCTGTAGCACTACGAGCAGTTAATGCCACAAAAGTGATCGACTTGCTTGATGAGTTATCCGACTTCTTCAAAAAATTATGCTCCAAAGGAATTAGATATAATTCAAGATAAGCTCGTGCTTACACTTTGTAAAATGGAGAACGAGTTTTTGTCAACGTTTTTCACAATAATTGTTCATCTATTAATTCATTTGGTGGAGGAGGTGAAGCTCGGTGGACCCGTTCACTACAGATGGATGTATCCCATTGAAAGGTCAATATCTTTAAATTTGTTACTCTTTTGAAATTTAGGAGAATGATATGTTTATATATTAGGGCTACATATACAATGTATATCTTTTATATTAACATTATTTACAATATTTGAAGGTACTTAGCCTATTTAAAATCTCACGTAAGCAATAAAGAGCAACCAGAGGGGTCTATTGCAGAAGGATACTTGTTAAGGGAGACAATTACTTTTTGTTCAAGATACTTAGAATGTGTGGAGACCATCTTTGACAGACCTAAAAGGAATGATGTTGGCATTCTGGTTGTCGCGTTATTGGAAGGGTACAAAATTTTCGTCTTGATGATAAAAGTTTAAGGCAAGCACATCGATATGTTTTGCTTCACTGGGACGAGATGCAACCTGCTCTTGAGTAAGTACTATCATGAGCTTTTTAACTATTCATCAAACCTGTTTAATTTGTTGGATAACATTAACTTTTGGCTATCTGAAGGGATTTTCTACTCCAAAAGCATCAAGAGACTCAGGCATTAGGAAGTGAGATGAAAGAATTTGATCAAAATGAATGGATAATCAATGAATTTCCTGAATGGTTGAAAAACTAGGTTATACTCCTTGAAATTTTGAAATTCATTTTCTTTTCGGTGACCAACCATTATTTAACATAAAATATATTTTACTTGTAGGTGCACAACATAGACGATACTAGTCTAGAAGGGAAGGTAAGGAGAGCTTTAGCAGTGGGGCCATGTAATCGTATTAAAATGGCAAAAAGTTTTGTAATTAGTGGGTGTAATTGATATTGTGGATCGTGAACGATATCGCAAGACACAAAATTCCGGAATCATGGTGGAAGCTGATGGCCAAGAGTATTACGGAAAGCTTAAAGCAATATATGAATTGAGCTACTACGGTTCTTATAAGGTTTGCGATTGGGTGGACATACATAGGGGTTTAAAGAGAAATCCAGTGGGGGGAGTACGTGTGAACTTCTCTAAGTTGATGCATACCGGTCGTTATTTGCATGATGATCCATTTGTTTTCTCATCTCAAGCTAAACAAGTTTTTTATGTTGATGATGAGGTGAAAAAAGGATGGTTACATGTTATTAAGACAAAGCCTAGGAACTTATATTAAGTTGGTGGTGATGTGCTTAATTAGTTTTGTTGTTATGTTTTAGTAGTAAACTTTTGTAAGGTTTAATTTCAACAGAAAGGTTCGGGTTCAATGTACTTGGTTTAAATTTATTTTGAGTTACTGAAATTGTTATTTGTCATTTTCTTTCGTGTTGGTATATTGGTTATTCATGATACTCGATGGTTTCTCCTTTAGTTCTTTTTCTATCGTGTACTGCAATTCAATTAATGTATTGGACATGTTACTCTGTTAGCAGAATGCGACGTGTTGTTCTTCTGTCATTGCAGTTCTATATTGATCAGGATATTGGCAGACGCATCACATAAAAGACATTCACTAGGAGACAGCTCATTTCCTGTGGGTATTGCATTTTTTCGTTTATTATTCAATATTTTCTTTTTCACGATATTTACTTGAATTTTCTTTAAATTTATATATTTTTCAATTTAATAAGTTTGGTTTGGCTTTTATTTTCCAGCATTCATCCTCTTGTATTCTTGAAGTCTTCGCTTGTTTGTTGTAGTGATGATACCTTTGCACCAAGTTATCAGCATTAGATACCACGGTACCGTTCCTATCTTATGTTCACTAGTTCAAGCTTTATTAGTTCAGTAATACTATTCTGTTAAAGAAGTATCATTTTATTTAGTTATGGCATTACGTGAATAGGTATAGGTACATACTGTAAATTAATGTGCCTTTTTGTGTCACTTTGTTGTTTGAAACCTAGTGTTAGTAAGAGGATGTCTTTTCAAAGGAAATTCTTTTTAATAGATTCGTGAAATTGTGTCTTTTCTCATTTTTGCGTAGACAAACATGTCATTAATCTGAAACAATATATTGAATAACGTTTTTGTCCAATCCTTGCTACTTATTTTATGTCATGAGTTATTCGTATCTAATCATATAGAAGTATTATTTTTTTAAAAGGAATTTTGACTCAAAGTTAGTATGAACTATCGTAACAAAAGGACACGAGCTGCTCTTCTGGCTGTGGATACAGATAATTCGCAGCCACAAAATAAGCTTATATCTCCAGCACTTCAACATGCTTCACGTTCAGGTTAAGGTTTTAATAGCACCAGTGTTGGTATACATGAAAAGAAACATATGCGTTGGAATGGCTTAGAGGGACCAAAAACAACTCAATCTCTTTGTATTCCAGTGTCAAAATCTGATACTCTTACTAAACAAAATCCTATGAGTTCTAATGCATTCCGGCCATCCAATAAGAACGGAGCACAATAAGCATACGTGGCAAGAAAAAAGGGAGTACAACAATGCTAACAAATCCAATTCATGAAAATCTCGTCTTCCTAATTCTATTATTGAGTGGCCATGTAATGTGAAATTTGATGCTAAAGATGAGGTTTTAACCATCGGTAAGCCAAATCTCTAAACAATATGTTTTAACCATTGATGGTTGCATTATGTGAGAACTAGAATTATGAGTCCTGATACCCAATGTGGAAGAGTTTGGCCTATTGATTAATTTGATTTTTAAGCAAAAAATGATCTAATTATATGACTTAATTACGGCAAAATCTTGAAGATAAAAGGTAACCTGTAAAAGTGATATGATTGACTCCATTCTTGAAATATTTATGTCATGTAAAATTTGTTTCCTCTTCAAGTTTTTGATTTTATGGACCTCGAATCTAAACTTTGCTCTTCCTTTGTTCTTATTGTTCCTTTGACTGATTCTAATGGAGAGCATCAGTTGATGAGTGGATCAATTCAACCCATTAACGTTTGGAACAGTCATGGTGTTAGGTATTATGTTCAGTTTAATGAGTTATACCAACCAATAAGGAAAGGTGGACATATCTTGGTAAGATTTCTTGGGAGTATAGCAAAGAATGGAACTTATTGTCCTGTTGGAGAAGAAAATTGGCATCATGTTGATGTGAAACTGAAAGCTAGAATCGTTACGAAGATGAGAGTACATAAAAATGCTTACAACTTATATTTTGAAATGTTGTCTTTATTTATTTAGCTACAAGTTACTTTTTAGTCTTATCAATGTTTCGTCTTTGTAAGAATGTTAGTTATCTCTATTCATCCACCTTTTGGGAAAAAAGAAGACAAAGGGAATTACAAAAAATAAGCTAACCCTTAGGGAGATCCTTAGAGCCAAAATCATTTTGTTATGTATATCTCATAAATTGCATACTAGACCAATTGAACACTGAAAAGCCGATACTTAGCTGCTAATCATAAACACTGAATACATAAAAAGAAACCTATAAGAATATCTACAAAGAAATTTGGATCTTGGAAGTGGCGGTGTTTCCTTTTATTTCATCTTGCTTGCTAAGTCTTATGCCCTTGAACTATTGATTTTTCCCCTAACGTTATGTGATAACAGATTTGCTTGTAGTCTTGTACGATTTTCGTTTTGCTTTTAGATCTATCATTAGACAAAACTTCAGGGAGTCGCAACTCTAGCCTCCATAAATTGTATATCACCCTTGCCATGCACTGGGTCACTTGTTTATATTAATGGAGCATGCCTTCAATGATCAGGATTTTTTCATTAGTCTACAACTGTGGTTGGTTTGATATCAGTATGCTTCTGCTTATTATTTATTTCCTTGAAGGAACATTTCGTGATTCCTAATGACAAGATCTACGATACACTAGTTCTCCCATGTATTGACAAATATTGGAGGCCCTATAAACACTACCTCAAAGCGACATATTTCAAACAAAATAAGATGACAAAAGAAGAACACTATGATAATGTGCCTACTGGACATACTCGCACCGAGTGGAAACAATTGGTTAACCATTGGTTCTCACCTTAAGGACAGGTACTTTGCTTGGTGTTTTGTTGACTGAGATGTCTAAATTATTGTACTAATTATTATAATCTAACTAACAAAATGACTGTGATGCAGAGGTTGTCTGAACTTGGTAAAAGGGCACGATCATTACAAAATCAAGTTCATACATTGGGTTCCACTAGTTACGCTAATCGACGAGCTGATTACGTGAGGGCCTTTTGTAGTCCTTTTCCTTTTCCTGTAAACTTGATTGCCTGAATAGGATAGATTTCCAGCAATGTCTAGTACATATTACTATCTTTTATCTTATGGAACAAAATGTGAAATAATGCAATCAAGCTTGTCACGTGTATTATCAACCATACTAATTCTCTTTGTCTTTTGTCTTTTATGAGATGTGATGATTCTAAATATATATTCTTTTCTACATATATGTTCCTAATTTCCTCACATCAAGTTTATAGCTAATAAAATGACTAATTATGCTTTTAATTTCTATGCAAAAATTAACGCATGAAGATGAGCATGGAGAAGAAATGAGCTTGATACAACTATGGGAAGAAAGTCATAAGAGGAAAGATGGAACCTTTCTCGAAGGCACGGACACTGAGGACTTTTTGGTATCTAGTCTAACACATTAATTTGTTTATGTTCTTTTTCTAATTTTCTATACGTTTAGTTTAGATTTTCTTTGTCTTCAAGATGATATAAAGGCTAAGGCCGAGTCTTTAAAGCAATGTAATCCATCTAAGCCCCATGCTGACATCGAGAATGAGGCATTTCAAGAGGTTATGAATGGAGGAGAAATTCCTGAACGACCACAGGGATATGGGTTTGGTGTAAAAAAGAGTGATATTTATGGGGTGCAAAGTGTACTTCGTAAAGAGGGTTGTGGAAAAGCTAAAAAATGATATGTGGAATTGGAAAACATTGTAGAAACATCTTATTTGAAAAACAAAATGAAGAGCTTGAAAAGCAAAATAAAGAAATTTCAAATTAGTTTGATGAGCATACTAAGATGATGAAGACCGTTGCTACACAATTTTCTATAGTTTTGGACGCGGTGCGTAATGGAAAGGCTTCCCTCAACTAATAGAGGCTGCACAATCAGCGATGCATTCACGTATATGCAATATTTATATCATATATATATATATATATATATATATATATATATATATATATATATATATATATATATATATATATATATATATATATATATATTTTAAAGGAAGTAGATGATGGTTGTAAGAAAGGAAGCCGGGGAGGCTCCATTGAACTCGTCCGACTCACCACATACTTGATGATTAACAAGCTGGTAAAACCATCCATTTCCTATATAACTCTCTTAAATTTTTGAATGAAGTTCTTGGTATTTAGATTTTAGCAAAATTTTAACTAGTACTTGTGCATAAATTCTCTGTTGACAGGGAAGAAACAAGAAACAATGATACATGTCATACATGCATGATATTTTCTCTATACCTTAAGTTAATTATGTGATAATCATAACCTTAACACATCCCCTTTCTTCCTCCCTCACCACCACCACGGCAACCCTTACCCCGGCCCTGCTGCCCCCTCCACATCAGCCAACCCCCTTCCCTCTTCCTCTCCGAATGAAGGTTGCTCTCTGTGTATTCAGTGTAGTGGTAAATCGTAGAAGAGCATAGGAACATTTTAGAAAGTGGAAATCTTTTATTTACACCATGTAGAAAAAAAAGAATACTATAAGCATGATTATGAATCTATTAGTCAACGTTATAGTTCAACAAATGTAATTACACGAGAATCGTTTTGTGTTGATTGTGTAAATTGTGTATTTTTGATCTATAAGCAAGCATTGGACTAGCGTCTGATTGCAATATTCTAGTAATAATCGTAATTTCACTTGAAAAATGTGATTGACCAATATCTCGTGACGTCTTTTTATATTTATATATATATATTTGTATATTTACTTAAATTGTAATTTTTTCAAGGTTGCAGATTATGGTGCTTGAAGGGAAATTGGAGAGCTTCCATTAATGACCAAGCTCTTAGATGATTTTAGAACGCCCCTTATGTAGTCAAATTTCCTATTTTATGCTTTAGATTTCTTATGTTTGACCAAATGAGTTCATAGGATATAATAACCTTAACTTTGTGGACAGAGTTGTTGGTATTGAATGTTATTTAGGTATTTCCTTACTTTCATTTGTAAATGAACTCTGAACTTTCCCTCTGTTTTGGTAAGACAAAGAAACTCTTAGGCTTACGATATTTATATTTGATTGTATTTGATTTCTTCATTGTTGGAGTTCAAGTTTATGGAAGACTAAATATATAGCATTTCGGCATGACGTCCAACTAATATTCACAACATTCATACAACGTTAACATTTACAAAATAAAATGTAGGAAAAAAGAACTTGGTGGGAAGATCTCGACGCTTAAGTGTGTAGAGCATTTTGGCTCCAAAAACTGAGAAGATCGGTGCCAAGCACATTGTCAACATGAAAAAGCGTCGAAGTGTTGAAATTGGACGTGTAACCGCGTCACATTTTTAAACGCATAAATGTGTTGAAATTATGGCGTAAACACAATAAAGCGACGCAATTTTTGTCATAGTAAAGCGTCGAGAATTCTCTATGCCCGAAATCTCGACGCTTTCTCTTTGCGTCGAGACCCAGATTCCCGATGCTATTCTGCGTCGCCAATTCTTAAAAATGCGTTGAGAAATAACGCAATTTGTAGTAGTGTGATTTAGGAATTAGGATATACATATTTCCAATCTGATAGACATTAGACATAAACAAAAATATTTTGTGAATTCTAAATGGTAACCCCTCAAATTTGAAGAATTCTATATGGTGGAACTAACATTTTGTTGGGATCTTCCTTTATGCCACTTTAAATTATCTATTTTTTATAACCTTATTTCATTTGCAACAAAATAAGTTTTGAGTTTTGATAATATTTCATAATTAGATAAATACTTTTTAGAACCTTTAGAAAATGACCACATCCGCACCCCCTAAACTAGAGCATAGCCCCCAATCACAAAACTTGAACCCCAAAACCACCGCAACACCCTCCCCTATGAGAAAAGCTGTGCCACCATCTTAGTTCCTGAAATCATCCCTCCAGCCTCTACCATCCTCGCAATTAGCACCCCAGTGGCCCATCGCCTCCCATGACCCCTCTATGACTTCACCTGAAGGGGAAAAAATTATTCTCAAAGTAGAATAGATTAAAATATGTAAAAATGACATGTAGGAACAAACGAAAGATAAAGTAGGAAGAATAAAAATAAACGAGTGTGGTTTTGAGAATAAAATAATTAACACTAGTGGAAAAAATAGCAAAAGCTAAGGGCCAAAAAGGGCCATTAGCTGCGTATATTGGGTCGTAGCTATTGAAGGCACAACTATTATGAAAAAATAGTAGATGCGTACAAGGTCGCAGCTACTGTTAAGAGTTAGCTGCGAGCCTTAGACTGAAGCCCGCATCATGTTTCATCAACTTTTGCTGCGGGCGGTAGATTGAGGCCCGCAACTAATTTATGCTTTTAAAAAAAAATTTGTTGCTGCAGCGCCTAATCTTCCTGCCAGACAACGTACCAGCTGTCAGCTCCTACACATCCCTCTCACCCTCCACACCAAAACTCCTGCCAGCCAAACACAACTAAGTAGCTACCAACCAAACTCAACCAAGTAGCCTTTTTTTTTTTTTGAAAGGACCAAGTAACTAGTAACACAGTAGCATACATTCTCTGAAAAGCAGATTTAACTAGTCAATAACTAAGACAAAAAATTAGATATAATTATACATAAAAGCTAACGTTCTAGCTAGTATACATACACAAAAGCAAATAACTAAGAAATATTACTTCAACATATATTCAAAAGCCGACTTGCACTATATTATACACATATATTACTTCAAATACCGATATATAGTTGAAAATATAGACTTGCTCTCCTCATTTGACATCCCGAAGCTTCACTCATCTCACTCATCTGTCTGATCAACAATCAACAATGCTAGTCAATCATCTTGCTTCTCTTTACGCTCGTACTCCTACCTGATCTTCTTCTCCGCTTAAATAACTGCAACTTCTCAATATTGAATTCCTGCAAAAAAAATCAATCAAATTCAACCAACAGAGATATCCAAACCAAAATCGTTTACAAACAGATTTAAAAAAAACAATCAAATCAAGCAAATCAGTGTGCTGCTTGATCAACGAAAAACACTCAAATTCAACCAATCAATTTCTCCAAGCCACTATCGGAACCAAGATCAAACTCAAAGAAGACTAAAAAAGTCAAAAATTTAAATCAAATCAGTGCGATACTTGATCAACAAAGAATCGGAGAGAAAAAATTTACTTCTTCAGCAGCGACAGAGACTCGTTAGCTTTCTGTTCCGCTTCTTTAACCATCTGATGTATCTGCTTCTGAACATCGGTGTCATTCATCTTTGGATCTGGTGGTAGATAGTTGTATCTTTGCTTTCCTTTTGAATTTCCTTCATCTGCTCATCTTCTCCTACGATAGGATACATAGCAGCAAAAATAACATTGTTGATATCAGACCTAAAGACAATATAATTAAGGCAGTATCTGTATTATCACAAACCTATGAACAGAGATTTTTTGTCTTGTCAACTAGAAGCTCAATCTTCTCACCACGATCTAGAACCTAATCAACAGAAGATGCAACAGTTATGGCTGAGTTTCAAACTAACAAATCCTCTGTACTACAAATTATACCACGATGGATAATTTGCCCCAACTAATAAAAATACACTAGATAGACCTTGGTTACCAAACTATAATTGCCGTCGGGCCGTAACATGATATAACAGTATATCAATACGTTTATGAAAGTCCATTACCTTCTCACTATTTTCCTTCATCACTAAATTGACTTCTGAAATCTGGTCCTACACCTTTGCAAGCTTGTTCATCTCCTCTGGATGATCCACACAGTATTGCATGTGCTCCTTACGTTTAAGCCTAAAGAGCCATGCAAGTGTCAGCATTTGAGCATAGTTGCAAATTTTAGGAAAATAATAAATTAATGACCAGAGAGCTTAGCCGAAATCTTTGTTTAAGCTTTTTGCTTGAGCAGTAGCAGCTTTTCCACCCCCACATCTCTTGTTAAAATCATCCTTCACTCGCTTAGATTAGCCATTGGGATCTGCCTTCTCCACTTCTGTCATTTCCATGTCCATTGCGACTAACTCAGAAATAAATATATGCCATAGTTAAACCTGAGCTTTGGTATACCTCCTCAATATGCACACAGGCTCTGCAAAGCAATGATTGGTTAATGTTTTAACAGGTTATCATTTATCAATTTCAACTTGGAAGAAAACGATTATTGCAACTTTTTACACATTGTGACATCCCTCTTCAATTTACATCAAAATGCAACCCGAATCAAATGTACATCTCTAATTTATCACAAAAACATGTCAAAACAGAACAAGATACAATCAAATAGCAGGTTAGAGTTCAAATATCGTGAAATTGAAACAATTCAAAACAAAACATAACGAAAAAAAAAGAGAACAAAAGATATTACCCTACTCTCACCAAGGAAATTACAGGTCTCAATACTTCTATTAGTATTTAGTAATACTAGCATTCACAACCTATTCTATTCTAGACTTGCTTAATGCTGAACCCGCTGGCTCTATCCAACTACCTAAAGGTATTCAATCACACTCTTGAATGCCGTGGATAAATAATTTATCGAAATGGATTCTCAAAAAATTGGCATACACATACACATACACATGATAGACAGAACATAAGATGTGATTATCGGCTTATAGATTCTTAACATTCAGCATATACATACACATGATAGAGAGAGCTTTAAGATGCAAAATCCAAGTATCCGCTCGCTTCTGAGTCATTGAAATAGCTTCTTAACATATAGCACACACATAAACACGATTCAACTATAAGACGCGAGTATCTACTCACCTCTGAGGCACTGAAGTAGTCCGGCACCATATGAAATTTGCCTTCGGTGGGCGTCCAACCAAAGGTCTATGATTCAGAAAACAAACTTTATCAACATCTAAGAAATTCGCAAATATCCGCAGTAAAGAAAAAAAGAGCAAAAAAACTGAATATTTATCCCATCACATGTGCACCACACTTTCTTACATTTATTTAAAAAAAACAGAAGGAGCAACTAAAGAGGTCTGTAAATGCATAATACTTTCTCTTTTTCCTGCCCGCCGTTTAAGGTAGACAAGCTACAATGTAATGCTAACACACTTAACATAATTGAAATAGTGTTATGTTTACGATTGCACTGACTCATACTTCTAATAATTTTGGAAACAAAATAGAAGTTTCAAGTGCAATCAAACTTGTTCTACTGGGTGCAAGTGGATAATTTTTTAGAAACAAGTTAAACCAGAGCAAAGTTAAAGAATCAATAGACAATATCTCAAGATCCAATGCAAGTAAATTTGAAGGGACCGAAATTCAAGAGTACTTTACAGGGTCAATGGCTCACCAAGGAGACTACTTCCCTGTGATGCAGGCTGAAGATCAGCAATATCAGATCCTAGGTTTGAACTCTTAATAACTGAGACTATAGTTTTAAACCAGCACTGAATAACACAAACTAACATGCTTTTCCACCAGTAAGAAAAAAGTGCTGAAAGTGGTAGAAGCAAGAACTATACCAGCCATGGACATGAAATGGTTAGGTGATCCATACGTGAGAATACTTGAATCTTTAATGGGGAGATGAATTCAATTCCCAGGTCGATACTTGAGTGATGAGTAGCAGTAGGCAAAGTCAGGTCTTCAATCTGAGATTCAAGGATCAGTAAGTGAAGTTCACACATTCATCATAAATTTACAATGGGAATGTGCTTCATCCATTAATTGGAAGCTAAAATAACCTTAACCCAAACCCTAAAGTCACACACAAATTCACTCTAATCAGCACCTGAAACCCTAAACCCCTAAAATCAGCTAGTAACCACGAATAATCAACCAAGCAACACAACCATCCACACAATGGACTAGATTAAAATACGAACAAAGAAAAGATTAAACAAAAGAAAAAAAAAGAAGAAATAGCGATTGGAAGAGCAAATCTTAGTTAGATAACGCAAACCCTAACCTCTTTCAAAATGGGAGGTAATAACGAAATTCGTCTGAATCGTTCAGGCAAGCAAGCAGCAAATGAACACGCAGCAAATACGACGACGATGGAAAAGAGACGACGGCGGTTCGTTGCACTGAGATTGGGACGCTTGAGAGTTGAGAGGGAAAAGAACTGAGATTGGGACGTCTGAGAGGGAGAGAGGAGAAAGCTTCGCGGGCCTCTTGAGTTATACATAAAATGATATTAAATTGCAATTTTATTATTGTGGCCAATTTAGCTGCGGGCCTATATCTAGCGCCCGCAGCAATCAATCTGTAGCTGCGGGCTTCTCTATATATCCGCTGAAAAAGTAAGTTAGCTGCGGGCTTACTTACTAGCCCGTAGGTAGAAGGGAGCAGCAATAGCCACTTTTTCCACTAGTGTAAGTTGACAACAAAAACAAAGAAAATCCAATTGAATTTTTTCTCCATTATCGAATATCTAAAACTGCGCATTATCATACATTATTTTTCTAATATATATATATATATATATTAGGATCAAATAAAAATAATCTTAAAATAAGAAGGGTGAGGAGGATTTTTTGTGCATATTTGTTGAATTGAATGTGCAAATTTTTTGAACTAAATGTGCAAATCGATCTTTCTCACCTTTCTCATTTTAAGATCCTCCTCATTGGATCCCGCATATATATATATATAGTCAGGATCCACTAAAAACCACAAATTGGCTGAAAATCGTAAAAAGTGAAAAAAGTGTATCTAAGATCTATAAGGGTACATTTTAAGATTAAAGGGGTACACGTGTTTTAACATCAAAGTTGTCAGTAATTACGAATATGTCATTATAAAATATGTGTGTCTCTTTATGCCTCCTATGTACCCTTTTTAATTGGTTTCAAGGTGAAACAATTTATATTTCATTTTTACTATCTATATTCCATTACTTTAGGTTGATTATATTTAAAGTTATATGAATAGACTGATCAGAAACAATTATTATTTTATTACCTATATTAATAAGAACTTTTCTTTTTACAAAAACTCCCACTAATAAAAATTATATCTTGCATAAAGTTAATGTTTTTGTTTTCTTATTCAAATTCATTTCTGCTTAATAAATATATTTCGCTAATTGTAGGGATCAATTCATTTTTTCTACAAACAAAAAAGATCTGAATTTACCAATTCGCTATTCGAACCTAAATTAGCTGATATGCGTGAATTCGATGTTGAAACATAAAGGTTAAAATGTGCTACGTTAATTAATTAGTACTCCATATTTCATCTTTTACTACATTTCAGCCGAACGTTAGCCTTAATATAATTATTTATTTAGTTGTAAGGAATATTAAAGGGTAAATTATGACACTGAATTATGATTTCTTTACATTGCAAAGCATCCTACCATTTGTAAGGATACCATTTCTCCGGCATCAAATTACTAAACAGAACTCTAAAGAGAGGATCGAATCTATTATTAGTGGAGGCACAACACGCAAAGTAGGACAGCTTCCTAACATCAAATTTCTTATCTCCATGTTTTTTTTATTTAAATAAAGAGAGTCAGGATTAACTAAAATCACAAATTTAACTAAAACTGTAAAAGCTTGAAACAAGAGGTATATATGAGTTTTATAGGAGTACAAAATACGATTAAAGGGGTACATGTATTGTTAACATCAAAGTTGTCTGTATTTACAAAACTGACATTAATGAAATACACGTTCTCTTTTATACCTCTTACGTACCCTTTTTACACTATTTTCACTATGAAAACAAATTTCACCATACCTATTCCTATATATAGAGTTTACAGTTTAATTCAAAATTCATCACAAAATCACTAGTTAATTGAAATTATTAGTTCATATACCATCCACATTTTTTTGTATTCGTTCCCATTTTCCTTTTTCATTTGTTGGTATTGTCGAATGAATCGCAGGGATCAAGGTTATGTGGTTTGATGTGGAAGGTGGACTACAATCATTCTCATGGAAATGGCACCATATCAGGAAAAAAATAGTTATTTGCAACCCAGCCACGAACCAAGAAACTTTTGCATATCACACACAATTAGTAGCAGTTATTGCAAAAGCCCGATGTTATGATGGCACATATATTTATATAAGTATGTTTTGGAAGGCCCGCTACTAATAGTTGCTTTTTAGAGCAGGCTTTCCATGTTGTAAAAAGTATCTAGCATGCTTGAGTAAGTCAAGGGGCGGCTTTAAAATTAATTCTTTATGAAAGTCATTGGAGGGACAGATCAAGTACATTTCGGCGATAAAGATTGTTTTTGTTTAGGACAACTACTATGTGTGGTGGTGGGTACTTGGTGGAAAACATGGCGTCTAGGCTTCCTTCGTGGTGGTGGCCTGCAAAACAAAGGTGGACCTCAGGGGTTGTTTCCGAGGAACGCCCCTCCGGTGCCTAAGTCAGCCAAAGATTAACACAAGGTCTTTAGTTGAGAGGAATGAGTACCAAGTGCCAGTATTTTGTGAGTGTTTTCTCGGTTAATTATGATAGAACGTCCCTCACTCATGCATAGGAATGAGTATTTATAAGAGACATGGGCTTATGACTGACCTAGCAAGCTAAGTAGGCTTCATTTGGAAATGAGCCAAAGTAATGAGGCCTTTGTTGATTTATTATCCAGAGCTCTGATCTAGAGAGGTCTGCCTTGTGAGGTCCGCTCTACTCTGACGCTCTGGTGTTGTCTGGGAGAATATGGTGGTCTGTTGGGCAGTCCCCATACAAATTTCCCCCTAGACCCAGTGTTTGATAATAGCAGTACACTAGGTTTAATCATCTTGGCTTGACACTCTACTCTTCACAGGTGCGTAGGAATGTTCTCTTGCTAATTTTTTATTTCCTTCTCAGAGGGGTTCTATTTTCCGTCCATTTGGTGGTGTGTTGAGCAAGAGTCATCAATTGTGTTGGAAGTAATGTGTCCTTTGAAGTTTCCAAGGGAAGTAATGATGAGCAATTACTGTTGATGGGATGTAGCTGGCCTATTTATAGAAAAATTTCACTAATTCCCAAAGTTTTCCTAGTCTCATCTTCCTCGAACTCTCTATTGCTTGTGTCTATTGCTTTCTCTAGTGAATTTGCTCCCATTTTAGTGATTATCAGTGCGATTTTCACAAATCCTCCACTAGATTTCCTCGATATTGTCTTGGTAATTGAAGTAGCTACACCTTTCTATTCGTTTCCTAGTTGCTGGTTCTTCGTCTTCGAGTTATTTCTTCTTACGAACAGGTATTTTCTCGGAAAACTCGTTTTTATTTTTTTCCTCTTGTTATCCTTGATGATTTTGCATGGTAGCTTCATGATGGATAAGCTTTGCTCTTTCTCCTCTTTTTGTACCCTCAAGATTAGTATTTGCTCATTAGTGTTGACGTTGTTGGTGTTATTGCACCATTCATCTAGTGGTTCTTGCATGTTGGTATGTTTTTGCTTTTGTTCTGCTTCTTTGGGCTTAGCTCTTCTCTGGTTCTTCGGCTGAGCTCCGCCACTTTAGTTTGGCTCTGCTCTGCCTCTTCGGCTGAGTTCTGACCTGATTGACGTGGTTTGCTGTACAAACCCTAATTTCGTTGGATTTTAGTTGGTTCGAGCTTTTTGGGTATTTATGGTGCCCTAATTCTTATGCTCCTTTCTTGTTTTTCTTTACTAGTTTTTCTTTTCATTCTACTTTGCTGCTTTTCATGAGATTTGCACTGATTTGTTGTTATTGTTGTTGTTGTTAGGTTGTCGTTGTATTACTTCTAAGAAAATGTCCTTTTTTATTCTTGTCTTTCTTTAATGTATTCTTGCCCCCAGTCTGGTAGCTCTTTCAGCAAGTCAAAGGGGCCAGACTGCTTCGTGTTTGAGCTGGGTTTGATGTGTTGTACTTTTTTCTTCTATAATGAAGTATGTCTTTAAAAAATGGATCTTCTAAAGCGAAGGTTATGGCTTCCTCCTCAAAGGCACCCTCTGGGTCTGATTTGGAATACCATCTGATTTCGGAGGACACTCAATCGCCCTTCCTGACATTGGAGTTTCCTCGGTTAAAGGAGGAGGTGGTCCCTCTATAGTGGAAGGCATTCAATCCTTGGGATGATCTGCATTCTAAGGTATTGGGTGATGAAACCAATAGATTTCCCCTTGGTCACTTCTTCAAAATACCTCAGCGTGACATTGTGTTGCGGTACTCTGAGGAGGAGATGCAGCGAACCTGCCTTTATGATAAGAAAACCAAGCCCTATCTGAGCAAAAAGGACGTAGCTGCTCTGTCTAAGAGTCATGATGCTTACTATATTGAGTTGGCTACGGAGGTCAAGTCGTTCCGCGTCTACTAGGTGGTGGTTCCGACGACGAGCCAGAGCATGGCAGATGCACCGCCTAGGTATATTGCGGTATTGACACATCTTTAGTTCGGGCTGAGGTTCCCGATCCATTGTTTCTTGAAGAAGGTAATCTGCGAGTACAGGATGGCCCCGACCTTAAGGATGTTTCGATTCCCGTTTTACTTCCAAAGGCAGAGTGGATCGGACGACTATTTTTCTGGGTCTGTCCATACTGGGTTTTTAATAGTCTACCCAATTGACACCACCATAAAGGACTTGAGAGACAATTTTGTCTTTGTTCGGGTGCCGATGCAGGAGGGACATCCGTATTCTCAACTAGGACGAGCGGGTGGCCTTCTACTACTTTCGGTCACAGAGCTCTTCTAATGGGAAGGCCACACTTCCCAAGTATTGGCTGCTACATCACGCTGTGATGTGTTAGAAATCCTTTCTGAGAATAAGCAAATTATCCCTAAATTATACGACGGGTAAGCTCTTCCTCTCTTTTGTCTTTTTTATTGTACATTCCCATTATGTTGTGCCATCTGGCACTCATTATTTATAATCTCTACAGCTCCATGCAGAGAGTTCATCCGCCATCTCATAATGGGTAGGTTTTGATCTTTACATCTTAATCTAACCCTTTGTCCCTTGTTGATCTGCTTTGCAGTCATACTTTTTTGTATTAACCCTTTTGTGTTTTATCTTGTAGAGACCCTGGGTTCTTAGCTCCCTCATGAGCTGGGACTGAATTAGTCTCCTAGTGGCCGCAGTTATCGGTCGGTTCCCAGCGCCAGGTCGTACTCGGTTCCTGATTTTGTCAAGGAGATCTCCAACACTCCTAGGAATCACACTTGCTTCCGAACCCCCCTTCCTGAGTTGATAAATAAGCACTCCGGGACAGTCCAGGAGACGGGTGGTCCATCAGCCACCATCACAGAGTTCAATGTCTCTGCTGATGAGGATGAGGAGGATGGTTCACTTGTCACCCGCCTTCGGGGGTCGTTTGCTGGTCCTGCTACTGGTGAGGGGGAGACCCTTGGAGGAGTCTGATGATACCTTGGGGGTCAGGTTCAGCCATGATTGTTCAGCCTCTTCAGCAGATTCTCCAGAGAAGGATTTTGTGTAGACAGGGTAAATACAGAATTACCTTGGGGTCGGGGGTTAGGGTCCTCCAGAGAGGGATTTTGTGTAGACTGGTAACGCTTCTTCAGCTCTTGTTTAATTGTTCTAAAGAATACCTTTTGAAAGGCTTGTTTGTTCTTCTGACTTTTTTTTACTTATGTGTTGGTTTGCTTTATTTCAGATCTGCGCGCCTCTAAAGGGACTCCGTATGAGGAGGCTTAGATAACCCCTCCTGATGGTCAGGCTAGTGACCATCAGCCTATGGAAGTCGAAAAGGAGACCGTCTCTGTCTCAGATTTACTCAACCTTTTTTTCCTTTGCCGTTAATTTTTTCTTTTTGCTTGCTTTATGGGTTAACTCCTTTTTTGGTTGCCCTATTTGTTAGACCCTACAGAGCAGGACGTGCTTGTTTCTACAATAGGATAGGGTTGTGAGGTTTTGGAGCCTCTACAGCATGAGAAGGCGGTGGCGGACTAGTATGTCCCTGCTCTCTCTAACACTGCAGAAGCCTCGGTTGCCCCTCAATCTCAGATGCCAACTCCTCCTGCTAGGAGCTCTATAGTTCATGTTCCATCCCCGAAGGGGTTAAGGGACCAGTTGACTGCTTTGAATCCTGAGCAACTTGCTCGTGCTGTAAATTTATCCTCTCTTGCTTTTCTTTTCCTCTCATCGTTCTGCAAGTAGAGTTTTTATTGGGATTTCCACTAACGTGTTTTTTTCTGTCTGCTTTGCTTTTTCAGCGCGAGATCAGGTCTAAGAGGGTCTAATCTGCTGGGGCTTCTCGGGCTCCCCCCAAGATTGTAGAGCTGCCTCTCGATTCTGCGAATCTGGTGCTGGAGCCGCCTTCGAAGTTGGTGTCGGCTCCTCTGTCCTCCTCTCATACACAGAAGAGGCCTGCAGAGGAGCTGAGGTATGAGGTGGAGCCTCGGCAGAAGAAGGCTCGTCAATCTAGGGACACTGATGTTAAGGTGGAGCAGAGGGTCGAAGGTGGGTTCCTTGATTTGTTCCCCTTGCCGGGTTCATAAGTGGATTTAATATCAACTTCTAGGGCTTTTTTTACACGTATTTTCCTTCATTTCCACCTTCTTTCCTCTCATTTCACACCATTCTTCTCTTCTTTTCTCTTTTCTTCTCATTTTGGTGCACTCGCGTGATTTTTGGTATTTTTCCATTATTTTAAGCTAAATCTTGTATTACGCGATCTGCCTCGATGTCCGCTCTTGTGTTTTTGTTCATGCATGTAGGCTGGAAGATGCTTCAATGACTTTGGAGATCTTGAGGAGAGGAGATAAAGGTTTTGGATCGAGTGCGGAAGTTAAAGAAGCCCATGAAATAATCATTTTGATTATTTTGGAGCTTTGTATATTTGATGGCGTGATGGTACTCAATGCTTGTGAATGTAAAATGTAATTATTTTTATGCAAAGGAAGTTTTATGATAATTGTGTATGCATGGAGTGAGATCATGGAGTTTCCAAGAGTTCATAGAGAAGAGAAGCTACATCTTAACCCATAAGCGTCCGCTTATTTTCATGGTTTTGTTGGCAGGGATTTTTGAGCATATTGGAGCGTCCGCTTAAGCTTTGCAAGCATCCGCGTAAGCTTTGTAAGCATCCGCTTAAGGCATGCGCGCGGAATTCCGACTGTTAGAATCATTTTTACGTTATATTAGAAGGATATAAGTACTTTTTAGCCCTAATTTTGTAGAGACACTTAGTTTTTACATGATTTTGAAGAGATTAGAGTGAGATTATTGAGTTCTATCTTCTTCCACATGTGTAAACTCCATTGCTGATAAAAACATTATAGCTCGGATTTCTTGCAAGTTTATATATTTTGTTTCCGGAATTTCATTCTCCATCTTTTGGTATTGGTTTCATCTACTTTCTCTCAAGTATTTATCATCTCTAATCTTATTACCATGTTTTCTTTTGGTATTATAAATCAATTTTATTAATAATTTTCGTGATAATGTCTAGTGAGTAGTCTTTTATGCTAGGAATGTAGTGAAACATGGTAAAGGGGAGTTAAATCATTGTTCTTGAATTGTTAGGGGATTGTTTATCAATTGATTGTATTGATTGATGTTTTAGAGCTTGTTACTAATCGTTGGCCATGGTTATGAACTTGCATTGTGGATTTTGATTATCATTGTCTATGCTTATTTCAAAATTCCTTCCTAAACTCAATTTGTATTCTAATTTAAGACCAAGAGATTGGCTTAAATTGAGAAGGAAAACCATTGAAGGACTCAAGATTATTCGCGCTTTTTTAAGTGATTGTAAGCTATTCGAAAGAGGACTATTATTGCTTATTTTCTCTAGTTTGCTACTATTCGAGAGAGGTAGCGAGAATATATGCAAATAGTATTTTCCTATTCGATATTGAAGCATGTTTATCCCTATATCTCTTGAGTTGGTTTCTCGTTTGACTCCCCAATGCCATGTGTAGTTACATTCCTATGTCTTTATTCTCATATTCTTAGAACTACATTTGATTTGAGTCATCTGTGCTTTCAGTTTAATTTAGAGTACTTTTAGACATTATTCTCTCCACTCAACCAAAAATAAAAACCCTTAGAACTAGGATTAGTTGGACAAACATAAGTACTACGTTCATTTCACTGAGGATTTGACCCTGACTTACCCTCGCTATATGTTAGTAGGAGAGTTAGGAAATTTAATTACTTTTGCATCGGCTTTAGAATCTAATGACACTTTTGAGGCCGGTCATGGGTTTTAGTGCCGTAATTTCCTCTTTTGTAGATTTGACCAAGCTTTCCCTTGGTTTAGGCTCTCTGCTGGTGGGCTCGACGGGTCAGCGACGTGGAGCTCAAGAGCCAGAACAACCACTAGTGCCCCTGTCTGATCCAAGTGCTTGGCTGAAGTTGCTGACCAGTCGCTTCTTTGCGAACTACTCCGTTCAGGATTTACCCCTGGTAAGTTATTCGTTTTTCACACATGTGACCTTGGTCTATACTACTCTTTTGTGTGTGCTTAGTCTCTGCCTTTTTCTCAGAGAGGGAGTATCTTATACTTTTTAATTGCTATTACTCTAACAATGAGTATGTTGGTATTGTCTTTTCTATGTAGGCTGCACTTGCCGGGGCCTTCATCGGGGAGTTATGCCATGCCATTGGCTTGGGCAGATAGGACACTAACATCCCTGAGCTGCAAAAACTAAAGTTTCAGTTGGAGTTAGTCAAGAAGCGGATGTGATTTATGAAGTCCGATAAGATGTTGGCCGAGACTATGCTAATTGAGACTACCCAGGAGAAGGATCGCCTGGCTACAGAGCTTCAACAGAGCATGAAGCTCTGAAGACCTCTAACCCCCACTTGCAAGGGTTGTTGATGGATTCAGATGCTGTTGCAGCTGAGCACACCAGACTCTCCTCTGAACTCAAGGAGGCTCTAGCACGTGCCTCTGTCCCCGAGACTAAGTTGTAGAGTGTTATGAAGGAGCTGGCGCAGCTTAAGGGCACTTCTCTGCTTTGCAGGATGACCACAATAGCTGTCCGACAAAGTTGGAGTAGCAGGCTAAGGCGGCGGAGCAGGCTTTGCAGACTAGGGTTGCTGAGATACAGGAGGAGGCAACCAAGGCTTTGGAGGCCAGGGAGTCTGAATTCGGGGCAGAGTTCTCTAAGGTCCTTGAGAACAGAGAGACTCAGATACGCGCCGAGGAGGCTACCAGAGCTGAAGGGGCTGAGGAGGCTTTCAAGATCAAGTATCAGGACGACTACAAGCACGCAGTCCGCTAACTACTCTAGCATCTTTAGCCGGACTTCGATTGGGAAGCTTCCCAGGAAGCTTACGGCAGAGACGTATACTTCGATCCTCCCGTCACTCAGGAGCTCCGGGCCATGGAGCTTCTCTAATCTCTCCCTGCAGAGGAGGGAGGCTTTGGGCCACAGGGAGAAATGAGCCCTGCTAGGGATGGTCATTATGTTCCTGATCAATATAAACTCAGGCGGCTATCTCCCGCTTCGCCTTAGTCTTCTTGTGACTCATGTTTGAGCTGTTGAGGTGGATGAGCTGGGAGGCAGTGCTGAACTGTTGCAGTCCCCCGTTTTTGCCCTCTGATGATGTCCGTAATTGACTCTCCGAAATATTTATAATTGACTAGTCAGGCATACACTTTTCAACTCTAGTTGCTCCCTTTTTTGATTAGGTAGTCGCAATTTTACGTAATAGACTCTGTAGCTTTTCCTTTGACTTCTGATCAAAGTCTCTCTGTAAAACATTATCCCCTCTAATATGCAATACATTCCGTTTGAGCTTTGGTCTTCGGACTTGTATGTTTTCAATACCAAATTTTGCTAAGTATTTTCACTCAGACTTTGTATGGCAGTTTTTTGATAAAGTAAAATTCTTCGTACATTTGCTTTGCAAATTTCCACAAGTTTTTCCATTCTAACTATGTATAGAAGATCTTTGTAAATATCTTCAATGTACCTTGGCTCCTTTCTTTATTGAAATACTCTACAAATTTGGTGTTTGTCTTCCACTCAGATCTATTCGTTTCCCGCTCCATATCGTGCACACACCCACTCTTCACGGTCTGTCTGCTCTACTTTGCATGAGTGGGAAGTCTTGATCCGGTGGGGTACATGGTACAGCGCGGTTGCTGTGTGCTCTGAGCTGTGCCAAGGTGTTGGATTTTGACCTTAGTCAAAGGTATTTGACGCCCTATTTTTTTTTTTTTGGTAAGTAAGTAAAATATATAACACCAAGCACCAAAGTTTTACAACCTATCAACAAGCCTACTAGGCCAAATTAGAAACAAAAAAAAAACACCCTCACACTACGAGGAAAAAGGCTTTAGGCAACGCACTTATGGCAACGATTGGAATAGCGTTGCTAAAACCAATCTATTGCAACATTTAATTGATACCATATTTTTTCATTAAACAATTGTTGCTCTAGTATTCTTTAGCAACGGTTGATGTAGATACTTTGATAAGAAAAAAAAAGACAACACTTACAGTTGCCAAAAACATTCACTTAGGCGCCAAAGAAGCCAAAAGCTTCCCACGCTTTATTTTTTTTTCTGGCGACTTTCTCCTTCTAATCTACGAGTTTGACTCCCTCTCCACTACTCAACTGCACTCCTAGAATGTCTCTCCATATCTCCCATAACTGAACTGATTCCATATCTGGTGTTCCTCTCGCAATTCATAGAAATTAGGTTTCTCTTTCTCCTGCAATGAACATGAATAGCAATTAACATCGAAACAGGGTTATTGGGATTTCTCCATTGCTATCAATTTTTCGGAATTTAGGTTTCAAAATTTGTCATTAAGCGACTAACCAATCAGCATAAGGTAATTCCCAATTTCTTTTCCTATTAATTTCACAATTTTAGAGATTTAGTTCAAAAATTGGTAATTGGGAGTGCTCTTCGTCAGTTCATGAGTGGTGGGGAAGGCTTCCGGCAATGCTGACGCATTGGTTTAGGGTCTAAACCAATTCAATTTTTCAATTAGTGAAGCGAATTGATTCAGTGAAAGGCCAAAGGTTAGTTCTTTGGTAATTTTCAATTTCCATTCATGTCTTCTACATTTAGTTTTTCAATTATGGATAATACGTGATTAATTTTGTGATGAGTAGACTATACTTTGTGATTAGTTATTTGGTGATTTTTTTGTGATTTATAGAGAGAATGGCAATGAAATGAAATTATGGACACACCTGAGATTGAAATTAAGGAAATTTTCTAAGAAAATAATCATATAAAGGTGTTTTAAACATACCATCAGTTTTAAAGATACCTCTCAACAGATTGTTAGAGGAAAAATTAAACCTTATGAAGAGGAAAAGTTGGAAGATCTTAGAGTTGATATTGCTGGATTACCTAAAGAATGTGGATAGGAGTGCATTTTTAGACTGCAGAGAGAAAGAAAATATTAATATCCTAGAAATGATGTTTGTTGTCCAATAGAAAGTTTGACTTAGATGCTGGTTTATTCTATGTGTAGTGGATGTAGTTGGACTGCTGATCCTCGATTCCCATTCAGAGGGTTATCAAATTGCGAGAAACATTCTTTATATCTTTGGATTGGCGGTCACCAAAGACGAGATTAGCCCTGTTCCCTTTTCTATTTGTGTCAGGCTTGAGGTATGTCTACTGTGAGCAGATGAAATGTACCCTATTGTCTGAAGAAGGAAGTGAGAAAACCCTTTCTTTCTCTGTGTTTCTTTACTTGTATGGCAAGCCAGTATGCCATTCTGGTTCTGTCTCTATTTTCATCTTCTGTCCTTTGAGGCGAGGGGGTAACAAAAATCGCACTGCATAAGATTATTACCTAGGGCTTTTTATTATCTAGAATTAGAAGGCCAACACAGAAATGATGGTAGGAACTTAATACATAAAACTAGTACTATTATTTTGCAATAAACTTCAGTAAAAAAATCTCATGAAGTTGAGGCCAAAAGGCTTTTGGCATGGGATCGAAGGGCGACTGCGCCATTTTCTGGTTTCGAGAACTTCTTGTAAACTGCCCTCAGCTTGCTTTCCGGTGCCGCTACATGAAAGTTTACCAACAGCCTTGCACATTCCCTGCACATCATAATACATCACACATAAATTTCTGTTCATTAACTTTCATGGTTACTGTATATGAAGTGTATGCTTAATTTGGGACAGTTCATACTTGATTTGGATTTCAGAGTATCCAGTATAATGCTTGAGATTTTATGTCCAAGAGGGAGTATTGTTCAATGTACATCGAGCAGTGTAAACACTTGAAGCCGCTAGAAGAGAGGGAGAGTACTTGATTGTGGTGGAATAATTCATTATCCCAGGTTTATCAAAGAAATATACCATGTTCTCCATCTGCTATTTTCACCCAGATCAAACCGATCAGTAAAAATGCCAACTCAATAAGCTAGAAAACCCATTTCAGTATTTTTACTGTTGTACTCGTTATTTTGATGATGACAAATGAATAGTTTTTAACTTAGTTTTTAATTAGTTTTTCTTTATGTAATTATTTATATAGTTTTATTTAATTATTTATTTTATTTTGCCTAAAATAAACTTATGGAGAATTGGTTTAATAATAACCAAAATTAAGTTGTTTAGGAAAATAGAATATTTAGTTATTTTGTGTAGAATAAATATTCTAATATTATGGAATATTGGATTCCATAATATTAGTTGAGTTTGTTAATGGTTTATAGGAAAATAGACGTTGAAGAGGTGGAGATGATGCGTGGCTGAATTGATAGGTTGAGGTCCTAGATTCTAGGGGCCTTGATCTCAGCTAACCGCACATCAAACATATATCCTAAACTGCCAAAGACCAAGTCAAGAGCTGCTGAGAAGATCGTGGAAGACTCGAAGACTCATTCAAACCGTGCAAACACACGATCTTGGAACGTGGCCTTAACATGGTCCATAACGGCTATGAAGGTGGAAAATAATGCCTAACAACTTGCGTCCACTACAAAGAAGCTGAAGAAGACCGTTGAATATTTATCACAACTATATAAATTAAGAAGAACTTAATTTTAGTTCTTAAGACTTTCTACGATAATTGTGTAAATCTTTTAGAAAGTTATTTCGGTTTTATTCTCTTCAACAATTCATTGTATTCCATTAATTTGAGTAGGGGTGAGTGAAATTTTGTGAGAAAATTTCTACATTCAAGAGAGAAAGAGAAGAAAGAGAAGACTTCGAGTGAAGTCAAGAGAGGAAGTCACGTGTTAAGGGGGAACAAGGTGACGGGGAACCAGTTCCTAGAGGAATAGAGTGAGTTGCTGTTTATAATAGGGTGTAAGTTACTATTATAAATAAAAGGGCAAGATTTATTCGCAGAGAAAATAGGAATAAGATCTTGTTTAAAAGTAGTTCTAGTGTTCTTTGTTTTAACTTCTCTTTATTTCATTTTAACTTGTTAATTCCGCAAAAATAGTCCCCAATAGTCTTTATTACAATTCACCCCCCCAGCCTCTTGTAGTAAACTTATAAGTTCTATAGGACCAACATTTACCTCAGTATCAGATGGAATAGAAGAAGCTTTCACATCTCTAGTTAGGAACATATATGGTGTGGGAACTGTCAGATACCACTCCAAGCTCCCTAGTATTGCTTTCTCCATAGCCAGAACTTGTTCCCTTACATATGCCTTGTCTGAAATCTGAACAAAATAATAAACCTGCAACAAAATTTACCATTAAACTCCTTATAAAAAAGCCCTAGATTATAATACTCCCAGAATGTTCTGTCTCTATTTTTTTGTGGACGTATGTTGGTGAGTCCTGCTTGGGACTCACTTCTGCTGCAACGTGGTTTAGTTGTATGTTGTATCGGGCTATATGAGAAAACCATTGGCACCCAAATTTCTCCTTCTTTGTCTCTGTCTCTCCATAAAGAGTCTAAGTACAGCAATGCATATGCAGTTCAGGGTTTATGTTGCAATCAGCCTGTCTTTGCCTCCTCTCATAAGTCTGCTAGTATATTAACACTGGATTCCAAGGTTGTTGAGTTGTAGAAGAACAACAGTTAATACAAAAACCATTGGGGTGTGTGTAATGGAAACCCTTTTGGCCTTTGCTAGTTTCTTGTAGCTGTAATTCATAATATTTCTCTTTTACTTAATTTTTAGTTTCATCGTTAGAAAGTTTTCTATGCAGATAAGATAGCATCTAGAGTTGTAATAGCCCTATTTTAAGAGCACCTTTATTAATTATTAATTATAATATTAGCTTAATTAATTTTTGAAACCCTTGTGTTTTAAATGAAAACATATATTTGACTTTATTATTATTATTAAAAAGTCGTGTTATATTTATTGACGTAATTATATTAAATTATTTTAATGGAATTACTTTTAATATGAAGTTTTATATTAATTTAATAAATAGGCTTGAGTTATCATTTAAAAAAAATTACATTTCAGATTAATAAATATTTTTATTTTTATGTATGTGTATACTAAATATATTATTTGGGTTGGTTTATTTCATAAGGTTAGATTTTTAAAAAGAAAAGGAGGAAGGAGTGAGGGAATGCCGTGGCAATTGAAGGGAAGGGAAGTGTTGTTTGCGATTTGTGTGTCAGAACAAGAGAGGTGACTCATCAATTTTTAAAAAAAAAGAAAACAAAAGGGGAAGGGGTGTTTCCTGTGGAAACAGAAACATAAAGAGAAAGAAAGCAGAGCAGGGGGTTAGGGGAAGGCGAGAAACAGAGGAGAGGACGAGAGAGAGAGAGAGCTCGACGGAAGAAGAAGGAGGCGGACGGAGGCGCACCTCCGGTGGGGGCGATGCAGCACGACCGATCAGAGGCGCAGGAGGAACAAAGAGGGAGCGACGGAGAGGCATGTGCAGTAGCGGCGCGATGCAGGCCATTTCCGGCCAATAGAGAAGGAATTAGGGAGAGCAACTTCCAAAATACCAAAACCCTCTATCTATTTCAGAGATTATGCTCAAATTTGGGGGTTTTCTTGAGAGGGATGAAGGAGTACGCGTGAGGAGGGTTGTGCGAGTGACCGACAACCACCACCACTGCTCCACCACCACCTATGCTCACCTTAAAACCCTAACTGAGGTACTAAACCACTACTTTTGATTATAAAACATAAATTCAGTTTACAAACTAATTGTTAGACTAGTTGATGTTTAATCTTATTCTGTTCAGTCATAAGTTAGAAATGTATTTTGATTGTATAGTAACTGATTTGAGTTAAATTTTGGTAAGTTGGTACAAATCAAGGATACTTGGGTGTTGCTATTGTTCCTGCTTTGTTGACAAGGTACTGGGTTCTCTTACTAACGAATACAAATGCTTTGTATATTCAGTTTTTATCTATGTCTGGTGATATGATGATATTTTGAGGACATAAACTAGAGTAGTTAGACTCTTAGATTATGAGTTCAAGTACGAGACTGTTTAGAGTATGGAGATTGTTAATTTGAATAGGTAGGATTTAATCTAAGTTCATTAGTAATGGTTGAAAGCTTGTAGTTTGGTGTAATTCGCGGAGGTGGATATAGGATAGCACACGTTTAGCTTCGTTTTGAGATGATGTTGAGAAGGGGGTCGATAACTATTGGAATGAGAGATTAGTGCAGGAAGGAACCTTGTAAGTAGGGGTGAGCAGAAAAGTCGGGTACCCGGTTCCAGACCCAGAACCGGTCGGAACCGGCGGTTCCGGAACTGGAACTGGAACTGTTGGGACTGGGTCTGGTTCCAAATATTAGGAACCGGTTGGAACTGGGTCCAATCCTGGGTAGTGAATTTACAGAACCGGTACCCACTGGGTACCCGGTTCAACCGGTTCCAAGACCGGGTACCCGGTAGAACCGGTTCCAAAACCGGGTACCCGGAACCAGAATCGGTATCTTAATAG
Source organism: Patellifolia procumbens (assembly GCA_947645195.1). Lineage (NCBI taxonomy): Eukaryota > Viridiplantae > Streptophyta > Magnoliopsida > Caryophyllales > Amaranthaceae > Patellifolia > Patellifolia procumbens. The sequence continues at coordinate 3,584,157 of CANSGD010001541.1, forward strand.
ACTGATTATTTAATATAGTCCAAGTCCAAGCCCAAATAATTTTTTTTCTATTTTAATTTTTTAAGCCAACTAGTCAACTACAATTTTGTAACACTTCCTCTCATAACACTTAAACCGTCATAATTCAAAGCTGAACCCTAAAACCCTTAATGCTCTCATTCTGCTAGTCTGCGATACGCCGACACTGCTAGCCTAGGTGCCCTATTGCCGCCACCGATTGTTTCTCGCCGGTTGTAAACAAAGCCGCCGCTAGCCCGCTCTCTTCGACATCTTCCATTATTTGAAGGTTCGTTTACAAGCTATTGATTGAGTACAGTTTTCTCATCTTTTATTTAGTGTTTTGTATGGTTTGATTACATCAATGCTTTGAGATTGCTCAGTTGTTATTATTGCTGAAAATTTCAAGTTTAATAAAATCGATGGCTCAGTTTGAAAAGTGGAATTGCATTGTTAGATCGATTATTTTGTTTGTTTCATTAATAGATTAGATTTGGTATAATATATTACCTAGAAAGAGGGTAGTCATTGTTAGATCAATGGCTCAGTTGTTATTATTTTGTTTGTTTCATAGAATTGCATTACCTTTTTTTTCACAACTAATTTCCAATTACCATATATTGATGGAGGCCAAAACGAACATCATTACAATTTGTGCTGTTGTAATTTTTATATAGTTTTTGAGCAATGAAATGATTTGGTTAGCTTTAACAGCCATGTGCTTTCTGTTGATTTTCATGTTAACTATGAATCTTAGATGTGCTAAGCCCTATAGATTTTCACATATATGCATTAGGCTTAGTTTTCAGATACCTAGAAATTGCATTTGTTTAGAAAAAGAACAGTTATTAGTAAAGAATCTTAATCCTCTTTTTTTTTTTATAAGAATTTCTGTTATTAGTTTTTTTTATTAAAAGTGCTAAGTACTAATAATTTTCTATTGTGTTTCTTGATAGGGTTGGAATGTCTGATGAACTTATGTCGAATCGAGTTTGCTTGGATGATGAAAGTGATGTTGATGGAGCCACAAATATTGGGAAGGACACAGTGGTTGGTGACAAGAGAAAGTCACCATTTTGGAACCATTTTTGGGACATTCGTGATCCAAAGACTGGTAAAGTTATAAACGCTAAATGCAAGTATTGTGATAGAATTTTAGTTGGTAATACTAATAATGGCACTTACTTCTTTGAAAAAACATCTTGCTTCATGTAAGAAATATCCACCAAACATTGACAAAAGACAAAAACTTATCTCTGTTTTTAGACCTTCTCCAAGTGAGACCACCACAATCTCTAATTGGGAATTTGATCAAAATGCATGTCGACTTGCTCTTGCAAAAATGGTTATTATTGATGAACAACCTTTTTCTATTGTTGAGCGTCAAGGATTTAGAATTTGGTGTAATACATCTGTTCCACAATTTCATATTCCTTCACGTTTCACAGTTGCACGAGATGTAAAACACTTGGTTGTTTGTGAAAAGGAGAATCTAAAGAATCTTCTAGGAGGGTTGAAATCAAGAGTTGCTTTAACAACTGATTGTTGGACATCCATTCAAAATTTTAATTACCTTTGTTTGACTGCCCATTTTATTGATGATAATTGGAAATTGCATAAAAGAATTTTGAATTTTCAATTAATGGAGAGTCATAAAGGTAAAGAAATTGGAAAAGTTGTGGAGGCATGCATTCTTGGATGGGGTATTGAGGATAAATTGTCTTGTTTAACTGTTGATAATGCAAGTTCTAATGATGTGGCTGTTGGATATTGAGAACAAGTTTTCATGATAAGCTTGTGTTAGGGGGTGAGTATTTTCACATGAGATGTTCTTGTCATATTTTGAACTTGATTGTAAGAGATGGTTTGCATATGGTGAGGAATGGGGTTACTAAAATTCGTAATGCTGTGAGATATGTGAGGAGTTCTCCTTCTAGAGCTAGATTGTTTGCTCACTCTGCGATGCTTGTGAAAGTTTCATGTAAAGGTTCTGTTTGTCTTGATGTGACTACAAGGTGGAATTCTACTTATGTCATGCTTGAAACTGCTTTGAAATTTGAAAAAGCTTTTAATCGGTTTAAGGAAGATGATCCTGATTTTTCTAAGGAACTTAAGGAAGGAGTTCCTGATAAAAAAGATTGGGACAATGCTAGGTTGTTGGCTTTGTGTTTGAAACAATACTATGAGGCTACTAAGAGGATGTCTGGTAGTTTGTATATCACTGCTAATATGCATTTTCATGAGGTTTTAGGCTTGCTTGCTTCCTTATTAGAATGGGAGACATCTCCAAATCCTAACCTTCGTTTTATGGGTAAACAAATGAGGGAGAAATTTGATAAGTATTATGGAGATCTTGGCAAGACTAATGTCATGATGTTAGTAGCCACTGTCCTTGATCCTCGATATAAGCTCAGATTTGTGAAGTATTCTCTTAATAAACTTTTTCCTCTTGACAATGATAAAGTTGATAGCATGTGTGGTTTCGTGTATGATGTGATCAAGAAGTTGTTTGATTTTTATAATGCTTGTGCAATTTCATCCTCAAAGAGTAGTGCTCGTCATTCTGGATTACAAAGTATGGAGGTTGATGGGCCTCTTAATGGCCAAGAAAGTGCAAATGCAAATGTTGTGAGCAATGAGCAAATGAAAAAGATTTATGATGAATTTGATGAGGAAGATGATGTGTGTGTTGTGAAGAAATGTGAATTGGACAAGTATCTTGAAGAAGCTCGTGAGAAAAGGGAGGAACCTTTTGATGTTTTGGCATGGTGGAAAACGAATTGCTCCAAATACGTAGTTTTAGGAGCAATGGCTAAAGACATTTTAGCTATACCTGTTTCCACAGTTTCTAGTGAGTCCGCATTTAGTACATCTGGACGTGTGCTTGATCAATTTCGTAGTAGTTTGGGACCAAAAACGGTGGAAGCTTTAGTTTGTGCCCAAGATTGGTTAAGAGCATCAGAAATATGTGTGGACATTGAGCAATTTCTTGAAGATGTTGAAAAATATGAAAAAGGTAATACTTTTAATTTATTATCATATATCTACTTTATCACTCTTTTGTTAATAAACATGAATAATATATATTAATAATTTATGGTGTTTATACTGTGCAAGAATTGGATGATAGTGGCATTTCACAACTTGATGAGACTATTGGAGACAATTGAAGCAAAGGTCTCCTTTTATCTTTTATTGAGGTAAACTAATACTTTGATAAATTATAACAAAAAATGTTCTATTTGATTCTTTGATAACTTATTGGACTCTTTTTTATGGTGGAGTTTTTTTCCCAAGTGACACTATGGCAATGACTTGGGCAATATGAATTTTTTGCCATTTTCTATGTTTTTGGAGATTTGTAGTGCACTTTTATATTGTATGAAATTTGAAAACTTTGTTGTTTGATTTTTTTGTGCGATGAATGTGTGTAATGTGTGCTTAGCACTTGGTTTTTAAGCCGAACTTGTGCATGAAAGTATGAGACTATTATGTATGATGTATATTTTTAGTTAAACAAGTATCAAACAAATATAACATTTATCGTTATCATTTATCATTTAGGTAATTGGGTAGCGGGTACCCAGTATTGGAACCGGTCAAATAGACCAAATAACAAACAATTTTGCATCACTGGGTACCCGGTCAAGGAACCGGTCCCGATCGGTACCGGTTCCAATTCCAAAAATTAAGGAACCGGTCCAACCGGTTCCGGTTCCGGTTCCAAGTTCTGGGTACCCGGTCCAACCGGTTCCAAGACCAGTTCCGAGCAATATGACCGGGTACCCGGTTGTGCTCACCCCTACTTGTAAGTAGAACAACATGGTTCTAAGGGATTTCTCGATTCTTCTTTTTAAGTAAATTCTTGAAACTAATGGGTCTTATATGGAATCTGAATACAATTTAATTACTTAATGCATAGTTGTTAACATATTTCTAATTCGGAATTCAGTTAGTAACTAATGAATTGGTTAGAATATAATTGAATCAAAATCTTGATTAGTAAGTCACTAAAACAACTTAGGTTGTATATGGGATGGAGTAATTAGTCAGGTTTCAACCAGATCAATGTATATTGGTATTAGAAATTAATTTCACTAAATAAGGAACTAGAGGTATGAATGGACATCAATTGTAAAAGTTTTCACTAGACTAGATACAATGAAATGGTCATTAATGTCCGTATGATTATTAAAGAGATAGATGACTAAATTGCTAGCCAACTAATAGCCTGAAAGACGGATTAGTTTCTTTAATACAATGAGAGACTCCTAAATGATATTACTATAATTCAGATGAACTAGAGAGTTATGATTAATGTTAATATCTTCTTAACGAGTCTATGAACTGATTAGAGTTGATTTTGAAAGTAGATTAAGAGTCGAAGAGAATCTATTCAGAATTCTAAATAAGAACATATGTATAACGAGGTGGTCTATGTATTGATTAGCAAGTCTAAAATATGAAAGTGTAGATAACAACGTAACTAGTATATATATCTAAAACTGACTGTGGTTATTAGTAACGAGGAAATGATAAAGCCATAACTAATGTTTATAAAGGTTATACAAACTCAAATGTAAGATACTAAACTGAATCATCCCCGATCTTATCAAGTCTATGATTTTAAGATTAGCAGAACCTTCTTAGCGATTAGTTGAGCTACGTAAATGTCCTAGTTGTGAAGGGAGAATTAGTTGTTATGTTCAGTTGTTGTTGATTTGGGAGATTCACAAAAGCACCTAATGAAAGGAAGATATGTAGGGCTAGCTTGTCTGAGTAACTTTAACATAGAATGAGTATCGATCTATTCTATTCTATTACTGAGGTATACAGTCGTAAGGATGTTATAATGAAAGGAGTTGAGGTTATTAAGGTAAATTATGGAGGTTGAGTTTACGACTGATTAGTAAATGACTATATTGAGGTCGGTGAAGTAATTCGATTGGAGATGTTATTGGAAAAGGAATTAGCCATAGAGGTCTTGGGATATATTGGTCATGCTAATAATATCTTTATAATTATATGAAATGATTTTCAAATCGATTACTTTATATATCACTTAATTTACGAATATTCAAGTGTGATATATATTTATGAGAATGTGTTACAAGGTGAAATGTGAAATGTGAAATGTGATATGTAAAATAAGGTGAATGAGTCGCCACATACTATGTTGAATATATATAATATAAATAAGAATGGTGAAATGAGGTTGTGAACATGCCCCCGGGTTAGGGCGGGTAGTCCCTAGCTGTTACCCAATCAGGAAGGGCGAAAACCTGACGTTGAAGGACATGTCCAGTTTAAGTTTTGCAAGCAGAACATAAAAGGTGGGGTGACGACCCTCAACAGTTTGGAGACAACCGGTACATAGTACCCCTCTCCACTCGCGTTCACACCGAGATAAGAAATGGAAATGAATATTTCTTGTAAGAAACTTAAATGTTGTGGAAATAAACCGAGTTTTCAAATAAATATTATATCGCTATTACCTTTTTTTATGAACTACGGTTTGAATAAGAGTTATATATTGTTGTAAGGATTGTTGAGTAAGCTATTTAAAGTATATATAGAGTTTGTGTGAATTGTTGTGAATATATGTGACGAGTGTTTTAAACAAAAACCACAAAAGCATGTTTTACTTGTTTTACGGGTTTAGTACTCAACGTGTTGCTGATGTGAGTCAAAAGTTTTGTTTTGTCATTTCTGAGGCCTGTCAGTTGGGTGGATGGCAGCCCCTAATCAGTTTCAGGTGGATGCAATCAAGTTGTGGAAGCTTGGAGCAGGAATTCTTATTGCAATTATCTTTATATGTATTGAGACGAGGATGATCAGTTTTGTAACAACGTAATTGTTAGTTATGTTGTAAATAGTTTTTAAAATAGGAATTTATAAAATAGAAGCTGGAAATAGTTGATGGAAATATATTAAAATGTTATACAGGTTCATAGTTTGGAAGCAAGTCCTAAGTAAAATTTTAGGCGGTCCGTATTTCAAACGGAATTCTGCCGGATTTTCTGTAGACTTTTATTATTTAATTTATACTATTTAGATCATTTAGATAACTTCATTTAGTGTTAATCTTTTATAGCTAAAGTTTTAAAAAGTTCAGGTATTTAGGATTCCATACTCTTCGTTTAAGGACGATGAGTGTGATGGTAATAGTCCGGATTAAGCTTTCCGCTGTGTTTAGTTCTAATTAAGTTGGTCGGCGAATCTGGGCTGTTACAATCTAGAGTGCTTAGTTTTCATTCTAACTATTTATATGTGTTGTAGTAAGTTTTGGCATTCTAACTATTTATATTGCAGATAAGAATTGCTTTGTACTATCAAAGTTAAAGAAAGAAGAGCTACTCAAGAAGCTTCAGGCCTGCAATTACGTTTTGGAGGCAGTTAGCATCTACAACACTACTCTAAGCGTGTCTGACCTGTCATCTAGTATTAATAGGTTGGTTTTATGTGAATCTTTGTTTACTTAGGCTAAGTGTCGTTCCAAAATAAGAATTTATGCTCATGCATATATGTGATTGTGTGATTATGTGTTAGCTTTTGACCATGCATATATGTTGGCGCCTTACCATTTGATTGATGACAAGTATAACATATTCCTTTGATCATTGTGTAAGTGATTGAAGTATCGTATGAATTTTCTGGTGCTTGTTTACATTCTAAAGTGAGACTTGTTTGTTTTCACATAGCCTTAAGTTGACTTCTTACTAGTTGATTTCATACTCTCATAATGGCATTGCTAGTCTAGCAAACAAATTGGACCAAGGAAAACTCAATATATGGAAATAGAAGTTGCTAAGTTGGTTTCACTTTTCATTTAGGCTATCCTATGTTTTAATGATAACAACAATGATTATCAAGTAACAGGGGGTCTCATAACTGGTAATCATAAATAAGTTTTTCTCTTTTCAAAAAATTAAAAGGTGGAATGGGAATCATGTATGAATTAAGCTTGTGATTTAATTGTTGTTAGTATGTAATCCTTTCTATTATCAGACCATAGTTTATTAATCTTCTCATTTAGTATGTTTTAATCTCACTACCTAATAAAATGTAATAGCTACACTTTGTTAATAATTTAGGATTTCATATTGTTTGAGAACTTTAGGAACTTCCGGTAGATGTTATAGTTACAAATACGAATTTGTAATGGGTCTCTTTTATGAGCAATTTGAAAAGAAGTAGTAAAATTCTCTTATAGGTCTGTTTCCTAAGATGTTGACATAAACTTTACGGTTACACAATCTCATGTTACATCGTCACATGTATAGTGCTTGGCTAGTGTTTGGTGTTATAGTTTCAATATGCTAATGTGTTTACCATGTTTATTCTCTTTGGTGTCTAGAAATCCTTGTCTTTGGGAAAGAAACTTATCAATGGATGAAAATTGGATGAATTTTCCAAGATTATCAGATCAATATAAAATAGGATTAAATGCATTTCTTGATGATTCTTTTTCTAGAAGCGTTGTTGGGGGTCAAATTTCTTGTCCTTGCAAAAAGTGTAAGAGGCGATTTTGCCACTATAGGCATAATGTATATGAGCATTTGGTGGTTAATGGGTTTGTAAAGGGATTAAAGGATTGGTTTGTGCAAAGGGAACATGGTTCATCTACATCTCATGACAATCAAAGACAACATGAAACTGAAGATGAACTTGATGATATTGATGGCTTACTACATGACACTTTTGTAGATGTAGAAGAAGGGTTGGATAGAAATCAAAGGGTTGAAGATGGGCCAAATGATGAAGCAAAAAAGTTTTATAAGTTGGTAGAAGAAGGAAAACAAGAGTTATATCGGGGTGTAAAAAGTTTTCAAAGCTGTCTTTCCTTATTCGTTTATTCCTCTTTAAGTGCCTGATAGGTTTTAGTCGTGTCACCTAATCAAAAATAAACCTACGGACCTCTAACTAGGTAGTCAGTGGAAGCAGGGTCGAATCCACAGGGAGACAGAGTTTCTAAATCAATATTCAACCAATTCAGCTACTCCAGATGAAATCAGGAAGGAATTAATTGAACTAAAGAATAGACTACAGAAGACGGAATAAATTGAGGATTAAACTATGGAATAAAAACCTAGGGTATTAGGTCGGTCCACCATGCCTATACCAATCAAATAGGGTCAACTACTACCAAAACTTAAGTCACGAGTCGGGTGATTAGAGCCTATGTTGAGCTATGGTTAAGACTCAACGCTCATAGTTCAACATACGCCGCATATTCACTAACGTAATCAGAACTACTGACGTGTCCTAGACCTCTAGTCGTAAGACGGATCTGTGCAAACAACTATTAACCACAAGCAACCAACGAAACTGCGCAATAACGTTAATTACTCAATAAAGAACAAACCACATCACAATCACCCTAATCAAGCCCTAGAAATTGATAGAAATCTACATCGCAATCATGGTATAAACATGTCTTTCCTATCTAACACCCTAGAAAGAGACTACTCAGACATGATCGAATTAACAACGACAAAACTAATATGAAACCCTAACAATTGCATCATGAACGATTAAATAAATAAACTAAGCAATCAAAGTAATTAAAGTGATAAAGAGTAGAGAAGAGTACCAATTGACGGAAAGCAGGAACTTTTATTGAAATCGAAATAGGTTTGATCACCTCTAAATTAATCTAAAGCGTTTGAATTAAACTAAGAACAATGAAGAATAAAACTAGTCTAAAACCTAATGAAAGATGAATAAAAGATGTCCCTAAATAATGAGGAAAGCGGTATTTATAATACCCCTCAAGTCTAATTACAAATAGGAAGCAAAAGACGAAATTCGCGACAAATGGCACCAGACTCGATCGGGCCCGAGCACAGTACCCGATCGAGTCCACAGCAGTTTTAGCATTTTTGGTCTTGGGCTTTGATAAATCAGCAGCGCAATAGCAATAAGTGGACTGGGCTTCCACCCGATCACACACCCGATCGGGTCGTGGATCGGGCGCCCAGCAAGCTCAGCGCTTGGCATCTTGTGGCATAGCAGCAGCTTCAAAGTGAGAAAAGGAGCTGACCCGATCCAGCACCCGATCGAGTCTGTGATCGGGTCAACAGCAAAAAGGCCCAAGTACGCCCTCTTGGCGTGGGAAGCAGCAGCTGAAGTTGGATCGTCCACCCGATCGGGTCGGGCGTTGGTCACCCGATCGGGTCTGGGAATGCTTACTCGCCCGATCAGATCGGGCAACACTCGCCCGATCAGATCGGGCAACACTCGCCCGATCGGGCCCGCAACATCTATACCCGATCATAAATACTTCGCCCGATCGGGCCATTTCTGCCCGATCAAAGTACGGAAACCTCCTTTTTGACTCTTTGGCTCTCTAATCTTCACGTTTAGGGGTCTTGGGACCTCCTAAACTATCCATAAAGCTCGTGAGCCATCCTACGTGCCTCATAACATCTCGTAAAGCCGTGGTTGCTTCCAAAAGGCTCGGGAATAAGGAGAAAACTCCATAAAACCTGCAATTCAATAGTAAAACACGAAACCACAACTATATACGATAATTAGCACAAAATAGCTCCCAAGAGCTCCAATAACACACAAATTAGCTTGTGAATAAGGGAGAAAACTCTATATAAATACGTGATATCAAACTCCCCCAAGCTAAACCTTTGCTTGTCCTCAAGCAAACAGAACATGAACATGGAATAGATTACCTCACCCCAAAGATAAAAACAAATCAAAGCTCAAAACATTTTCAAGACTAAGAATCGTTCAAGCAGGCATAATTCAAGTTTGGCTCATCAAATCCATCCAACCACCAATCATTCAAGCAATTTATCAAACTCAAGCATCCACAAGGCTTACAAACCTGAAAAGGCTCTCACAAGGGTGTCACTCCTCTCTATTTTGTGGCAGGCAAAGAATATGCCCGAACACTCACCAACCCGACCATAAGTACCCTTCCCACTCACACTCTCATGTGTTTAAGAAGGTTCAATGACGCTCAACCTAGTCAAGTCGACTCAATTAGCAGAAATACTCCCTAGCTTTGACAAACTGACTCGAAATCAATCAAATGAACAATGCAGACATAAGCTCAAGAGGACTTTATAGGGTTGTAATGAGGCTTAGGTGAGAGGTAGGGGATACTTTTGGGTAATGTGGTGGAAAAACCAAGAAAGGGGGAGCATAAATCATTCAATCAAGGCCTAAGATGGCCTTCACAACTCCTAACAATCACCATAAAACCATGTAAAATAACCCAACTCTCACAAATCAATGAAAAGCGCATAACAAACCCAATTTTCTAGCAATGGAGCGAATATTCTTTTATGAACGTACGTGAATGAAAGAACTAGAATTCTTTTGAATTTTCATTTCATTTTTCTTTCATTTTTCTGAACTTCATTCACGCAACTCTAAACTTGCTTTTTCTTTTCTCTTTCTCACTCTCAAACCACAGCAAATACACTTTTAGATTCCTCAAAAACCAAACTAAACCAACAAACCAATCTCAAACTCAACCCATACAAAAGCTCCCCCAAGCTAGGCTTGGAATAGTATCAAGTGAAGGCTTTGGGCTCATAATAGGGGTTTAAGTAACACGAAACAACTCATTAGGCTCAGCGGGGCTAAGGAGGATAAAGGTATATCAAAAACTCACTCTGAAGCTCAAGAATAAGACAAAAGAACGCCTCTATCACAGCACATGCTACAAGTCATCTAAAATCAGACAAGTACGAAGTCAAAGTCAAGATCAATCCACTAAAGAGGAACTAACACACAAGAATTGACTGGATAATAATATGAATCCAATAAGCTACAAAGAGGCCTCACAGTCTAACCAATTCAGGTATGCAGCACAAAGTGGTCTAATATAATCCAGAAATGCTCGAAATCATAGCAATCAAACATCAAATCATAGCCTCAAGATCACAAATGCCCAGCTATCCAGAAAACAAAGTCAAATCATTTTCAAATAGAGCACAGCAAGGGGCACAGGGAGGCAACTAAACCAGTCATGGGAACCATATTTTTTGATTTTTTTCAGTATTTTTCGAAAGCAGTAAAAGAGATAGGGAATACAAACAGAACTCCTCCCCCAAGCTGAACTTGGCAGTGTCCTCAATGCCAAAAGGTGATAAGGACTATGCTAAAAGGAAAAACAATGTTAGTACCCTCACTCTCGCTCACAAAAAGAAGAAAAATAGAAAGAAAAAGAAAAGGGGAAGAAAAATACGAGTTGCCTCTCGCACAGCGCTGGTTTATAAAGGTCCCGCACGACCATAATCCTCCCTCTCTCAAATAGGAGGGGCTTGGCAATGAGTGCCACCCTCATCAAACATCTTTCTCCTCCAAATGTTCTTGACTATGCCTCCAGACGGTGAGGCAACCTTAGGTGGAATTTGAGCCTTCTCCACCCCTACTTCATCTAAAACCTTATCCCTGCAAAAAGATTGTTCAAGCATAGGTGCCTTAACAGCATTGGTTAGTTTAAGCATCACTTTGTCATCACCAACACTAAGAGTTAAAGACCCAGACTTGACATCAATGACAGCACCAGCAGTACACAAAAATGGCCTACCCAAGATAATAGGGATCTGGGCATCCTCATCCATATCTAACACCACAAAATCAACAGGAATATAGAATTTCCCTACCCTAACAGGAACGTCCTCTAAAACACCTAGAGGGTATTTTATAGAACGATCCGCCATCTGTAAAGTGATTTGTGTGCATTTAAGGGCGCCCATGTTCAGTTTCTTATAAACAGACAATGGCATAACAGAAACAGAAGCACCTAAATCACACAAAGCCTTATCAATAAAAATAGGTCCAAGATGGCAGGGTATAAAAAAACTACCAGGATCTTTTAACTTTGGTGGGGTTTTATTTTGAATAAAAGCACTACACTCTTCAGTAAGAGCGACACGTTCTACCCCACCAAAGTCTCTTTTCTTAGTAATCATGTCTTTCAGAAATTTGGCATAAACAGGCACTTGGGTAATTAAGTCTGTGAATGGAATCGTTACCTCAAGGTTCTTGACAAGAACTTACCAAACTGCTGATCGACCTTGGACTGTTGCATCCTGTGAGGAAAAGGTAGCCTTGGTGTAAAAGGCGTTTCAGAAACCTTCTCCTTTTTCTTCCCTGTCTGTGCAGCTTCTGCAGACAAATCGACTTCAGACGTCGAATTCTTTCTTTTTCCTTCCTCGACCACCCTCTTCTTCCCTGCAGTCGGGGTAACCTCATCAATGGGCACTGGAGGGGCATCATATGCAATGCCACTACGAAGAGTGATGGCATTCACATGTTCTCTCTGAACTGGTTGCCCTGGCAATTGTCCCTGCTGCCTCTGTGCATTAGATTCTGCCAACTGAGCAACTTGAGCCTCGAGAAGTTGGATGTGCTTCTCTTGGGCCCTCCTTGTTTCCTCATTTGCCTTTTGCATGGACAATATCAGTTTCATCAGTTCAGAATTGCTAGGCTCTTGTGGGTTGTTTTGTGGAGGTGGGGTGTGGAAATTTTGTGGAGTTTGGAAGTTATTGGGATGATGGAAGTTTTGTGGTGGTGGTCTTTGGAAATTTTGTGGGGTTTGATGGTATGAAGGTTTAGGGTAGTTTTGTGGAGGTGGAGGTTGATGGTTTTGTGGGTTTTGGTAGTTATGTGAAGGGGGGAAGGTTTGTGGTCTTTGTTGGAAGGCCTTGGCCTGCTCCATCTGAAATTGACTGAACTGACAGTCATGCCCAAAGTGACCCTGAACACCACATACCTCGCAGTAAGATGAGGTAATGGGTGCTACTGCAGACATAGCATTGATACTCATGGGTGGAGGTGTCGGACTAGAAGACTTCATTAGCTGCTGAGTTAGTTGCGCCATCTGAGATGTAAGCAATGAAATAGCGTCAACTTCAAGTACCTTCTTAGTTAAACTCCTAGATGATGAATGGTCATTGGCTGCAAGATTTGATATGAATTCATAACCCTCATCAACTGCCTTGTCTAAAAACACTCCTCCTGCAGACGAATCAACAATACACTTCGTCTGAGGCTGCGGACCATTGTAGAATGTCTGCGTCAAGAACCATTTGTCCTTATTATGGTGTGGACACTCTCTCTGTAGATCTCTAAACCTAGCCCACGCTTCCCTTAATGTTTCATCAGGCTCTTGGGAAAACGTGGCTAGTTTGTTTCTGATTTCTGCTGTTTTAGTAGGTGGGTAATACTCTCTCAGAAACGCAGCAGAAATCTCACTCCATTCAGTTTCCTGCACATCGTTCAACCACTTCTGGGCTCTATCTCTCAAAGAAAACTCGAACAACATGACTTTTAACTGATCTGGAGTGACGCCGGCATGTTTAACGGTTCGACAAAGTTGTTGAAACCGTTGCAGATGATTTGCCGGATCTTCAGTAGGATGCCCACCAAACTGATTTTTCTGGACCATGCTGATGAGTCCAGGCTTAATCTCAAAGTTGTTAGCGGCGATGGTGGGCATGGGTGGTCCAGTAGAAAGACCATCCGGGTTGGGCACCCCATATGACTTCAGTGATTTTGACATAACTGAATTCAAGGTGTCTGTTCCAGAGGTGTTCAGCTGAACAGACTGCTTTTCTTTCTGCTTTATCTTTCGGATCCGCCTGATCGTCCTAGTAAGATCGGGGTCCGCTGGAATTGGGGAACCGTTTCTTTGGGACCTGGGCATACAAAAGAAACAAAAAGCAGCAGTAAAATGTACCTCAATTGGAACAATGAAGTTCCAACGAGGTACAGAGAAGTAGACCAAATAATCAAATAAAAACTTAGAGAACTAGCCGTCTCCCCGGCAACGGCGCCAAAATTTGATAGGCTAAAGTCGTATCACCTACTCAAAGATAATTCCTAAGTCCTCTAACAATGGTAGTCAAGGGAAGTAGGGTCGAATCCACAGAGAGACGGAGTTCTAAGTTAATATTCAGCTAAAAAGCTACTTCAGACAAGATCAGAAAGAAACAGCTGAACTAATAATTAACTACTAGAAAACAATAAAAAGTGGAATTTTACTCTATGAAATAAAGGTCTAGGGAATTAGTTCGGTCCACCATACTTATACCAATCAAAGGATCAAACAACTATCAGAACCTAGGTGGAGAATCGATAGATTAGAGCCGTGTCAAGCTATGGTTAAGTCTCAACGCTCATAATTCAACATATGCAGCATGTTCACAAACATAATCAGAATTACTGGTGTGTACTAGGCCTCTAAAAGTAAGACGGATCTGTGCAAACAATTATTAACCTCAAGTAATCAAAGAAACTGCGCAATAACGTTAATTACTCAATAAGAACAAATCACACCATAACCTACCTCATCAAACCCTAGAAACTAATAGCAATTCAAATAATCATGGTATAAACATGGCTTCCCTCTCTAAATCCCTAGAAATTAAACTACTCACTCATAATTGATTTAAGAACAGCAAAACAAATATGAAACCCTAATAATTGCATCATGAATAATTAAATAACTAAGCTAAGCAATTGAGAATAATAAAAGAGATTAGGGTAAGAAAGAATACCAATTAACAGAAAGCAGGAACTTTTATTGAAATCGAATAGGTTCAATCACCTTTAATGTAATCTAAAGTGTTTAACTAAGCTAAGAGCAATGAGAATTAAACTAGAATAAAACTAGAATAAAGATGAATAAAAGATCCCTCTAAAATAATGAGGAAAAGGTATCTATAATACCCCCTTAAGTCTCATTAAAACGGAAACAAAAGACGAATCCGCAACATAATGCACCGGACCCGATCGGGCCAAAACCCACCCGATCGGGCCGAGGTACAAATCAGCCCATTTGGTCTTCTGGTCATGCATCATCAGCAGCTTAAGTGGAGTGCAGAATTTGGACCAACCCGATCCAGCACCCGATCGGGTCTGTGATCGGGTTGGCAGCGAACAAGGCCCAGCAACACCTTTTATGATACGCACAGCCGCACAGCACAAATACGAATATTGCGGCCCACCCGATCGGGCCCGAGGCGTCCACCCGATCGGGCCTGGTGCATTTTTGGCCAACACATTCTTCTCGCAAGCAGCAATAGAATAAGAGCCACGAGCACCGCGCCAAAATTTGATAGGTTTTATTCGTGTCACCTAATCAAAAATAAACCTACGGACCTCTAACTAGGTAGTCAGTGGAAGCAGGGTCGAATCCACAGGGAGACAGAGTTTCTAAATCAATATTCAACCAATTCAGCTACTCCAGATGAAATCAGGAAGGAATTAATTGAACTAAAGAATAGACTACAGAAGACGGAATAAATTGAGGATTAAACTATGGAATAAAAACCTAGGGTATTAGGTCGGTCCACCATGCCTATACCAATCAAATAGGGTCAACTACTACCAAAACCTAAGTCACGAGTCGGGTGATTAGAGCCTATGTTGAGCTATGGTTAAGACTCAACGCTCATAGTTCAACATACGCCGCATATTCACTAACGTAATCAGAACTACTGACGTGTCCTAGACCTCTAGTCATAAGACGGATCTGTGCAAACAACTATTAACCACAAGCAACCAACGAAACTGCGCAATAACGTTAATTACTCAATAAAGAACAAACCACATCACAATCACCCTAATCAAGCCCTAGAAATTGATAGAAATCTACATCGCAATCATGGTATAAACATGGCTTTCCTATCTAACACCCTAGAAAGAGACTACTCAGACATGATCGAATTAACAACGACAAAACTAATATGAAACCCTAACAATTGCATCATGAATGATTAAATAAATAAACTAAGCAATCAAAGTAATTAAAGTGATAAAGAGTAGAGAAGAGTACCAATTGACGGAAAGCAGGAACTTTTATTGAAATCGAAATAGGTTTGATCACCTCTAAATTAATCTAAAGCGTTTGAATTAAACTAAGAACAATGAAGAATAAAACTAGTCTAAAACCTAATGAAAGATGAATAAAAGATGTCCCTAAATAATGAGGAAAACGGTATTTATAATACCCCTCAAGTCTAATTAAAAATAGGAAACAAAAGACGAAATTCGCGACAAATGGCACCAGACTCGATCGGGCCCGAGCACAGTACCCGATCGGGTCCACAGCAGTTTTAGCATTTTTGGTCTTGGGCTTTGATAAATCAGCAGCGCAATAGCAATAAGTGGACTGGGCTTCCACCCGATCACACACCCGATCGGGTCGTGGATCGGGCGCCCAGCAAGCTCAGCGCTTGGCATCTTATGGCGTAGCAGCAGCTTCAAAGTGAGAAAAGGAGCTGACCCGATCCAGCACCCGATCGGGTCTGTGATCGGGTCAACAGCAAAATGGCCCAAGTAAGCAGCAGCTGAAGTTGGATCGTCCACCCGATCGGGTCGGGCGTTGGTCACCCGATCGGGTCTTGGAATGCTTACTCGCCCGATCAGATCGGGCAACACTCGCCCGATCGGGCCCGCAACATCTATACCCGATCATAAATACTTCGCCGGATCGGGCCATTTCTTCCCGATCAAAGTACGGAAACCTCCTTTTTGACTCTTTGGCTCTCTAATCTTCACGTTTAGGGGTCTTGGGACCTCCTAAACTATCCATAAAGCTCGTGAGCCATCCTACGTGCCTCATAACATCTCGTAAAGCCGTGGTTGCTTCCAAAAGGCTCGGGAATAAGGAGAAAACTCCATAAAACCTGCAATTCAATACTAAAACACGAAACCACAACTATATACGATAGTTAGCACAAAATAGCTCCCAAGAGCTCCAATGACGCACAAATTAGCTTGTGAATAAGGGAGAAAACTCTATATAAATACGTGATATCAGTGCCTAAATGGATTAAGTAATGTAGCGTTTGGTGATCTTTTGGAGCTTTTAAGAGAAGCATTTCCCTTGGCCAAACTTCCTAAATCTTATGATGAATCAAAAAATATTGTGTCGGATTTAGGTCTTGATTACAAAAAGATACATGCTTGTCCTAATGATTGTATCCTTTATTGGAAGGATCACGAGTCAGCCGAAGTTTGTCCTAAGTGTAATTTATCTAGGTGGAAGTGTGATAATATACCTGCCAAAGTTTTGTGGCATTTTCCTTTGAAACCTAGACTTCAAAGGTTGTTCATGTGTTCGAAAACAGCCGAATCAATGGTTTGACATCATGAAGTACGAACTAAGGATGGAAAAATTAGGCATCCCACAGATGAAGAATCTTGGAAGAAATTTGATACATCGAATCCTAATTTCAGAAAAGAACCACGCAACGTGCGGTTAGCTCTTGCTAGTGACGGATTTAACCCATTTCGAACAATGAGTGTCACACACAGCACATGGCCTGTTGTATTGATTAATTATAATCTCCCACCTTGGTTCTCTATGAAGCCAGAATATTTTATGTTGTCTTTGTTAATTCCGGGTCCTAAATCACCAGGAAACGACATAGACATCTATTTGCAACCATTGATTGAGGAACTGAAGGAATTGTGGGAATATGGTGCACAGACTTATGACTCATTTAAAAAGGAGACATTTACTTTGCATGCGGCTCTAATGGGGACCATTAATGAGTTTCCAGCTTACTCGATGTTATCAGGATGGAGCACTAAGGGAAATTATGCATGTCCTAGTTGTAACCACGATGTGATTCCTCAGTATTTGAGTCATAGAAAAAAAACGGTTACATGGGCCATCGCAGGTTTCTAGATTTGGGTCATCCTTGGCGAAAGGATAAGAAGTCATTTGACGGGAAAGAAGAGGATAGGGCACCACCTAATATTTTATCAAGTCATGAAGTGTCACGTGAATTGGAGAATTTTGAAAATGTTTTTGGGAAATCAGAGAAAGGTAATAATAAAGGGCCATGAAAAAAGTATTCCAAATTTTTTGAATTGCCTTATTGGACTGATATTACATATCGTAATAACCTTGATGTCATGCACATTGAAAAGAATATATTTGTGTGATAGGAACATTGTTAGACATTCCAGGAAAGACAAAGGACCATCCTAATGCACTCTTAGATTTGATGGAGCTCGGGGTAAAACCAAATCTTCACCCTTTTCTTTCAGATGATGGTCAAAGTCTTTTGATACCACCAGCGTCTTTCACAATGGATAGCGGAGAAGGATTTGTTTTTAAAAGTTCTTAAAGAAGCAAAGCTTCCTTATGGTTACGCATCAAATATTGGAAGATGTCTTGAAGTCAAGGAAAGGAGGCTTGTAGGCTATAAGAGTCATGACGCACATGTCATGTTACACCATTTGCTTAAATTCGCAGTTCGAAAGACATTGCCCAAGAGTGTTGCATCACCGTTAATTGGATTAGGAAACTTTTTCCGACATATATGTAGTAAAGTTATAAGCCTTAAAGAGTTGGATGAATTAGCTTCTCAAGTTGTTGAGATACTTTGTGAGTTTGAAAAGATTTTCCCGCATGCTTTCTTTGATATCATGGTACACTTACCTACACATTTGGTAGATGAGATTAGGTTTGGTGGACCAGTACAATATCGGTGGATGTATTTTGTTGAGAGGTATCTATGTAAGTTGAAGTCATATGTACGCAACAGGAGTCATCCAGAGGCTTGCATAGCGAACGGGTATTTAATGGAAGAATGCTTGACATTTTGTTCTAGATACTTGAATGATAGTGTGAAGACTCGGTTGGACAGAAGATGTGCAAGAAATCATGAAGGAAGTCATAATGACCATCAAAATCCTTTTTTCCCGACATTTGGGCATCCTATTGGAGGAGGTAAAAGCAAAGGCAAGGGATTCTCCTTGGATTTTCAAAGTTTGAAACAAGCTCACAGATATTGCATCTTTAACTGCAATAGTAAAATAGTTGACAGATATATCGAGTAAGTGATCAAATTCAACTGCTCATTTTTATTAGTTTGCAATTGTATTTCTGATGTGATTTATTATTATGACTAACCCAACAATAAATTCAGGGAACATCAACATTTTGTGATTAGCCAAAGTAGCCAAAGTCAGAAGAAGCGTAGATGGGATAGAGCACGAAGTCATAGTTCAGAGTTCATTGATTGGTTCCAAGATAAGATTCGGAGAGAACAAATTGAGGGTAATATATTTTGGTGGCTAAAGGTCCTAATCCTAAGGCTAGGAGTTATATTGGGTATTTATAAAAGGCTATAGGTTTTATACAAGGGAGCGTGATTCACGAATAAAGACTCAAAATAGTGGAGTCACTTTGACAGCCTTGACTACGAGTTTTGCTAGCTCGGTGGACCAAAATCCTGTAGACAACGATGTTACCTACTATGGTGTGATAAACGATATTATTGAGTTGGATTTTTGGTCTTACTTTAATGTTGTACTCTTTAGGTGTGATTGGTTCCTTCATGATGTTGATGATTTTGGGCTTACGCGTGTCAATTTCAAGAAGACATGTTACATAGATGATCCTTTTGTGTTGGCATTTCAAGTTCATCAAGTTTTTTTATGTCCAAGACCCAGAAGAAAGTGATGTACACTATGTGATGAAAAGAGTTCCGAGAGACTTTTTTGACTTTGATGAGCCCGTTAGTGGAGAAGCATGTTGGGAGGAACCTGTTGATTATGGTTACAATGACATGGATTCTAGTTCTTCAAGAGCAGGTTCGAATGTTCGATCAATAGATGTTACAGATTTCTTACACGAAAGTAACGATGTTGCCGAGCTCGACTCCGACTATGATGATACCGAATGGGATTGGATGCATGCTGATGATTCCCCCCTTAGAGATGACATACCCAACTCTGTGTAAATTATCATTGTTATCTTTTTTTTCCTTTTTGCCTGTTTTTTTAATTTCAGAAAAACATGGTATTGATTTTATTTTTGTTCTTGTCCAGATTTCTTCCCTATCTTTTTTCTATATATATACTTTCATTTTGACTTGCTTCTCCCAATGACGGAACCTTCCATGAGATATTAATTATTTATGTTGCTCCTCCTCCAGTATTGGTCATCTCTTGGTTCATTTTGCTGCCTGCCACTTTTTACTTCCTATGAAATTGGTTATACTCAAAGCAACAACATCTGTTTACCATTTGTATTTGGCATTTTCTATACACCGTAATTGGTTTAACTTATAGTTTGTCACTCAAAGTCGCTGATGTTAAAACCACTCTCTGCATGTTTTAGTAGATGCAACAACAACCGTTTAGCGACCATCTGTAATTGGTCTATTCTATAGACCCTTCGTGATTGGTTTATTTATAGTTTTGTGAGCAGCTCAAAGATGCTAATGTACACTCTCTGCATGTTTTAGTAGAAGTAAGATTTCAAATTTTAATTTGGTTGATGCTAATGTCTTTGTTGAAATTCTTTATAAGCAGAATATACAAGTTGTGGCATTCTTATATTGATTTCAAGGTTGCTGTGCAGAATTCTTCGAGGAAGAAGATGATGAAAAACAAAACACGTTCAGGTTTGAAACATTCTAACCAAGTTCAGGAAGACTATTCAAGCACTGTACCACCAACAATGAAAGATTATGAGATGCAGAGGTCCATGACAATTAAAAAAATGCTTTGAAATTCAAAGAACTTGGATTAAATAAGTTGGCTAGTCAACTCTTAGAGAAAACTAAGAACCAGCAAACTAAAGGTAAGGAGAAAGTTAACGCGTTGATTCACAATGATAATGATTATGTCCCTGATTTGGAGGAGTATGAGGATTTCGAAGAAGAGTTTTTTGAGATTCCTGAAGGAGACACAGAAGAAACTAATGTCTTAGTGGGTTCAACTACAAAATCTACGGCAAATAAGGTATATACCTTTATATTTCCCACATCGTCAAGCTTTCCTATACCATTTAGATTTATTTTTTTATTGTAATCAATATGTTTCTTTTACGGTAATCACTAAGAAGCAAGTACGTGCGAAAAACAAGAAGAAGCCATTATGCCCATCCATGCCAATGGATGATTTCATATCAATGCAACAACAAAAAGATCCAAGTGAAGTTGAACAATTAAATGTGGAGATACAATGTATGGAAACAAGATTAAGATCTAAGCGTCCACAAGCTTCCGAGGTCCAAGGTGATCTCGTTCTTTCCGAAAATCAAGGTACTTAACTTTTGTATTTCATTTACGCTTGAGTGCTCTAAATTTTATTTATTCATTCAAACTTCCAACTTAAAGATTGTTCTTTTTTTCCAAATTTTAAATATATTCTAGGTCCTAAGAAGAATGATAGCCATGGTAGAGGACCAACAAATTTATTTGATGTTCATGCTCGCAAATGGGAAGATCGTCTGGTTGTTTACTGCAACGACATAGGACAACCGGTTGGACCCGAAAAAGCTAAAGATGAGTTGAGCCTTTTCTTAGGAACTATTGCCCGTGACCACACTTGGGCACCATTAATTTTCACAGATTGGCATGATGTTCCAAATAAGGATGAGATGTGGGAATATGTTAATGAATGTTCCTTTACGGCATGTTTTTTACATTAATCTTATTTCTAGATTATATTATTAAAGCAAGTCATCTTACTAGTATTTCTATATCATGATATGGTTATCACATTTTTAGAGCAAGTATATCCTTCCAGCAATAGCTAAAGATTGGAGACTTTCATGCATTGCTGAATGTTGGAAACGCTTCAAATGCCGGATTAAAAGACACCATTACTACGCATACTCCAACAACAAGGACAGATGGAACAATCACCCGAAGAGAATTCCTAAAAAACATTTTAAAACACTTTTGAGATTCTGGGGTACTGCTGCAACAAAGGTATCTAGAAGCGAATAATATTCTGTGTAAAAGATTTTAATATTTCTATTTGCAGCCTTGATGACTTTACTCTTTTGTTAGAAAACAAACTGGCAGAATTTTGAAAATCGTCTAAAATAAGACCACATGCACACTGCTGGCCCTAAAAGTTTTGCAAGCATCTATCAAAAGATGGTGCGAATTTTTAAGTAGTACTTAGAATCCAATCTATGAAGTTTGATGTGAATATTTTACTTACAATTTTACTGTATGCATCATATCACAGCTAAAAAAGGAAGGTAAGCCACTTTCTAAGATAGATTTATTTCAAATAACAAGGTATCGGAAAGAACGAAATACCTACAAGACATGTGCTGATGAGACACAAAAGAAAATCGTATGTGAATTGTTTATGTTTTATTTTTTCTATGCATATTGATTTATCGATTCACTATGCAGTGTTGACCCAGATCTTTCAATTAATTATTTTAGGAAAAGATGAGGGAAATGGAAGCAGCGCAATCAGAGAAAAACGATAGTTGTCAAGTTGATCCATTCGATAAAGTCATGGAGACAAAACATAATGGACGAATGTTGTTACTTGGTAATGGAGTTTCTCGTAAGAAACTGAAGGAAAAAGGAACTAGTAGTACATCATTAGTGCTGCCTACTGAGGTTATGGAGTCCATAAAAAGTGTTGTAACAGCTGATATGCAAAGGGATTTGATTGTAGAAAAAGAAGAATTAGCTAAGGAAAAGGAAGCTCATGCTGCACAAGTTGAGGAAGCAATGGATGTGCAAAGGGATTTGATCATGGAAAAGGAAGAATTAGCTAAGGAAAGGGAAGCTCATGCTGCACAAGTTGCCAAGCTCAAGGAGTTGGAAAAAGATATCGAAGCTCAGAAGGAATCAATGGCGCATGAAGTGGTTGCTATGGTACTTGAACAACTACGCCAAAAAGGAGGTCCTTGCCTTAGCGTGACACCTGAAGTGATTGCAAAAGCTATTGTGTCCAATGCTAACAACAATGGGAAACATCAATGAAGCAAATACATATGTTAATATGGATATATCCAGGTTTGTTTCTTAACGCCTCCTGACTTAATTAATTATTTCCAATAAGTGTTTGGTTAATTTTATAACTTAGCACTGTTATGTGAACTTAGTTAGACTTAAAAAGAGCAATAAAAGTCGAGAGAGAAAAAACACAATTTGGTCAGGGACAGATTTCTAGAGTAAAAAATCTTGTTTGAGCGAATATCCTTCGAGAGCTTGAAGAATTTCGTGTCAGTACCCCTGCAACGACCACATCCAGGAAGATCTGCCCAGCAGATTGTCGCATCCCTGCAGCAAACACATCACCCTCCCCGTCTCGAATTACAAACCTACAACCACGCCCCCGCTGCCAGCCATCCCTGCGTCCACATTCAGCTTCCAAATCCCGCTTTCTGGTGGCTGCCACCCCTCTGTCATACCCTTAAACACCACAACATTCTCCTGCACACACAAGCGCGCTCCTGCAGCAACTTCATTCAAGTCTCCTTCTTCCCATAAAAATTGCACGGTTTGTAGCATTCCATGTAGCCCAAATGATAGCAAGCATCTTGGCCCATTCTTCTTTATCCAAATGATCAACAGACCTTTGCAACAACTCACGAATATTAGGATACGAATGCTGCCAAACCTGTGCCTTTATCCCTTCTACATTCCCAAATTAACGTAGCAAAAGGACATTCCAAAATGGCGTGAAGGTCTGTGTCCTCCCTCGCCCAACACAGTGAGCAACTAAACTCAGGAATATTTAATCCTGTTAACATTCAATCTCGTAGCTAGCCCCTTGGCTGCCTTCCACGCAATGAGCTTCATCCTGCATATTTCATTATTTGGCCATAGCGTACAAAGAGGGAGTAAACCACTATCATATTATAAGTGCTTTACTTTTGATTTTTTCTCCATTGAATGCTAAATTTAAGTGTAGGGGAGTAAACTACTATGATGTTTGAACTGGTATTCTGGAATAATTGTTGGCTATTACTGCATTGGTTAATTGGACTTTAATATGCTAATAAACAGGTCTAAGAATGACTATTTAAGTTATATAATTTGGATTACGCCCGGTTTTAGGGGAGGTGCTGTCAAAATTTATACTAAAATTTGCATAAAGTAAAAAGTTTGTTTGCATCTCATATTAGTTTAATGTTAGTCATTTTTCTTCTTTGTACATTAAAATTTTAAAAAACACGAAATTGGAAAAATGACAAAAAGTGTGTCTGCATTAGTAGGATAACACCACCTCTAAGGACTGACTATAGCAAGTTTGATAAAAACGTTTAATCTAACTTGTTTTTGAAACTAAACTATTTTCGAAACAAAAGATTTTTGGAATGAATGTATAATTGGAAAAGAATGATATGAAACTTGTATCTAATTCTGTTAAATAAGTTGGCTAGCTTAAGTTGGCTAATTATATTAGATGTTCACTTACAATGTTGTTTTTGCCGTTTTCAGGATGGTATACAATCTACAAAGAGCTGCTTTACATGCTTCATAGACATAATGGACTTTTTGGATTTTAAGTTTAGACATTACATTAGACTCTGTTATTTATATATATTATTAGGATTTCACATTCATTGCTAGGATATTCCCAGTGTTAGCAAAATAGTTTTAGTAGGTGGATTTTGGATGCTTGAATTGAAGATATTACATTTATGATGTACTTTTGAGACTTATTAGTCTAATATTTTTATTTAAAGTAAATATTGCATTACAAGGCATTGTTGCCTTAAATGGCTAATATCATTGCTTTAGCTTGAACAACAATGTTGCATTAAACAACAAAATCGTTGTCACAGGTGGATAAAAGCATGTTGGCATCATGATTAATTGTTGCTTAAAATTTTAAAAAGCGTTGCCATAAAACAAAAAAGTGTTGGCTAAGTATCACATAGAACTGTTGCAATTGGTGAATATTCGTCGCCATAGAAAACCGTTGCAATAGAAAACTAAGGCAACAGTTTCTCATAAGTGTTGCTTTATGTCATAAAGTCGTTGCCTTAACCTTTAGGCAACGAGACCTTTTGCAACGGCTAGAAAATTGTTGCCATAAGCCTATTGCAACGTTTTTAGCATCTAGTGCAACACTTTTAGGCCGTTGCCTTAACCCTTTTTCCTTGTAGTGATCATTAGCTAGTTACAAACTAATGCTTTTTAAATTTTGAAGCCAATCCTCCTCTACTTGAGTTAGCTTCATAGCACCAACTCTACTAAGAACTGTAAACTGTAAATCCTTCAACACCCTACTAGTTGTCTCACTCTACCATTCCAAAGTGCATTATTCCTTTCATGCCATACCAAGTAAACAGCAGCAGTAAAGGCAGCTCTGCCTAGCCTTTTCATTCCTGTGGAGCCTTTATATCTCTTAAAAAGCCATAACCACAGCCTCTTGTAATCAGTTGTCATTGCATTAAGCCTCAACCAGCTCTTCACATTGAGCAGAATATGTGAACTGAAGGTACACTCAAAGAACAAGTGCTGAAGTGTCTCTGGTGCCTGCTCACAGATAGGACATGTAGCTATGTAGCATGTAAACAATCTAGCCAATCTAGATCTGGTCTGTAATCTCTCAACCAGACTGAGCCATAATATATATTTGTGCTTTGGAATTATAAATGTATCCCAAACAGAACTAAATACCCTAATCTTAGGGCCATTAAGAGATAAACTCTTATACATTTTTGCAATGGAATAACTTGGTTGATTCAACCAAACAACTGTCTCAAGCTTACAACTAATTAGTGTTATACCACGAAAATTATGCAGCTACTTATGCAGGTTAAAAGTCACTACAGCTATGAATTCCCAGGTTAAGACTCCCAGTTAAAGAAACCAGCTTGGAGCTCACCAGCTAATAAGAACCAGCTAATGCTACCAAGCTAAAAGAACACAGTTCTGTTTGGAATACGATATGAATCAAGATATCAAAGCCTGAAGATCCGCAAAGGAGTAAAAGCCATAATTACGAGACGGCAATAAAGAGCAAGGATCATGCTCAGCAGCATTAATGGCGGATATAAATGGAGATTTGAGAGCTGTTTGAAGACGTTGCTGGTTCAAACGGATACATTCTTCTCTGCTATAAATAGTCGAAATGATTGTATAGACATTTAAGTTCATACGCACTTAGCATTCACATATCAAAGTACAAGCATTGTTCTATAAGCTTACAAATTACGAATTACTTAGTTACAAAGGCACTAGGGCTGTAATCAAAAGTATAGTGGATTGGTGGACTCAAAGCCACCCGCGATTTTTCCCTTATTCCACGGGTTTCCGTGTCACCACCACTGGTGTCTCGTCTGTCTTTGTTTTGCTCTCTTTGTTCATCCTAGCTGTGCTTAGCAGCTTCCAGCAACCTACCAGTATCCTAGCTGTAGTTCCCAGCTTAGTTTTGCCAGAGCAGAATTTAGCATAAACAATTTGGCGCCCACCGTGGGGCCTACAGCTAGATTTCATATCCAATCTTTCATTATCAATTCCTCCTCAAAAACCCCCAACTTCAAATGGCCGAATTCACTCCTGAACAAATGAGAGCTGCTCTCGCATCTCTACAGGAAGCTCAAACAGAGTCCAACAAGATCTTTGAAAACTTACAAAAGGAACTAGAATCAGTTAAGAGCAACGCCAAGAAGTCTTCACGACGACGTACCGGTATGACACCTCGAATTTTGGAGTTAAATGACTCAGAAGCTAGTACTGACGAAGACGCTGAGGACATTCCAGAAGATCCCAACCAGGAGGAGTTGGATCCCACAGCTTCGAAGCTGGCTCTCCTCGAGTCCCAGAATCGGAAAATGATGCGAATGCTAGCAAAGATGCCAGGGGCACCTACACCCGTAGCTGAGGAGACCCATGATGGCTACACCAAGTCACCATTCGTGGATGAGATAGCTAGAGCCATGATACCAAAGAAACTGCATCTAGCCCCATTTGGCAAGCTATACGATGGAACCACAGATCCGTATGATCACGTGAACCAGTACAAGCAGAAGATGTGGACCCTTCCTATCCCATAAGGCCTCCTTGAAGCTACAATGTGCAAGTCCTTTGGAGCCACCTTAGGTGGACCTGCCTTACAATGTCTCATAACCCTCAGGGCTGGTACTATCCCTAACTATTCTGTTCTTATTAACAAGTTTATCATCAATTTGCTAGCAGCAGGGTGTTGGAGAAGCATACAGGCGACCTGTACCGCATTATACAAAAGACAGGCGAAGCTGTGCGCCAGTATCTGGATAGGTTTAACAGGGAAATGATTTATGTTAAGAACCTAGACATCCCAACAGCTATCGAAGCGTTCCGGAGAGGTTTGATACCTAAATCCCGCTTATATTATGAACTAACCAGGTATCCCTGTAGCACCTTTGAAGAAGTCAGGGCTAGAGCTATGGCTGAGATCCGCGTAGAAGAAGATGATGCATCCAGGTATGGAGGAGAATCTAGCTACGAAAGGAAAACTCAGAGCAACAACAACAACAACAAAAGAAACGATTGGCGTCATCAGCCATATCAGAAGCGTGATCAAGCTAGCAGTGTAGCTAGAGAAGCTCCTCGCAAGTCTAACAATGCGGATTTCCCTCCTATATCTTCCTATTGCTTTAATGTTGATGCAGGAGGTGTGGTGAATGCCTTGGAAAAGCTAGGCTCAGCAGCAAGGTGGCCCAGGAAGACTGACAAACCCGATGGGCGAAAAGACACCTCCCAGTGGTGCAGCTACCATGGCGACCATGGCCATCTAACTGAAGACTGCAAAGCTCTCAGGAAAGAAGTAGCTTGGCTGCTGAAGAAAGGCTACCTGGAACATCTAATGGGGAAGAAGGGTCAGAAAGATGAGCCTAGCAAGGATTGCAGCAACAAGCCAGCTGGGCCACCACCTGATCCAACACATGACAATGTAGTTAATTTTATCTCAGGAGGTTCAGAAATTTGTGGACTAACCTATTCTGCAGCTAAGCGGTTCGCTAGATAAGGTCCCAAAGAAGCTCCTATCCAGCACAAAAGCAAGGAGGAGCAAGAGCTGCGCAGCATGACCATCAGCTTCGAGGAGGAAGAAGAAGCTGAAGAAGCCGATCATCATGATGGACTAGTCATATCCCTCACCATTAGCAACTGCTTGATCAAAAGAGTGTTGGTAGACAATGGGAGCTCTGCTAACATCATATTCAAGAATGCCATACAAAGCATGGGACTACGTGACGAAGATATCATCAGAAAGTCAACAGTCCTATACGGTTTCAACGGAGAACCTGCTATCACCATCGGAGAAATCACACTGCCCACCTATGCCAATGGAGTTAATCTGCAAACCAGGTTTAGTGTCGTAGATTGCCCTTCAGCTTATAATGTTATTATGGGTACACCTTGGATTCACAGGATGAAAGTTGTGCCATCCACCTATCATCAAACCATCAAGTTCCCTACCCAATGGGGAGTACAAGAAATCAAGGGGGACAGGAAGGTAGCTAGGGAGTGTTACAACATCTCTCTCAAACCCAAGAAGGAGGACATCTAGCAATTACAGCAGCATCTTGCACCCAGCAAACCCGAAGAACAGGGCATTGGAAATCAAGGGGGACAGGAAGGTAGCTAGGGAGTGTTACAACATCTCTCTCAAACCCAAGAAGGAGGACGTCTAGCAATTACAGCAGCATCCTGCACCCAGCAAACCCGAAGAACAGGATATTGAAGAAGTGATGCTGGTACCTGCAAAGCCAGAACAGACGGTACAGGTTGGAGCATCCCTACCACCAGAGGAAAAAGCCAGGATCGTCGAATACCTCAAGGAAAACATCACCTTCTTCGCGTGGACGCATGAAGACATGGTTGGAATTGACCCTTCTATTTGCACCCACAAGATAAACGTGGATCCCCATCACAAACCTATCAAACAAAAAAGAAGGAAATTCGCACCTGAACGCAACCTGATCATCAACGAGGAAGTGGAAAAGTTGCTGCAAGCAGGTAAGATTAGGGAAGTAAAATATCCTAATTGGCTAGCTAACGTAGTTGTGGTAGGAAAGAAGAACGGCAAATGGCAAGTCTGCATTGATTTCATAGATTTAAACAAAGCTTGCCCCAAAGATCCATTTCCCCTACCTCACGTTGATGCCCTGGTAGACGCCACAGCAGGGCATGAAAGACTCACGTTCTTGGATGCTTACTCAGGTTACAACCAGATCTTGATGGACCCGGAAGATCAAGAGAAAACGACTTTTATGACCGAAAGAGGTATATATTGCTATAAAGTTATGCCATTTGGTCTTAAAAATGCAGGTGCTACCTATCAGCGCCTAGTCAACAAGATGTTCGAAAAACAGCTTGGGGACACAATGGAGGTCTATATCGACGATATGCTGGTCAAGTCCAAGCAAGCTGGAGATCATGTATCTCATCTGCAGGACACCTTTCATGTATTGAAAAAGTACAACATGAAGCTGAACCCAAAAATGTTCATTCGGAGTACCAACTGGTAAGTTCCTAGGTTACATAGTAACGCAAAGAGGAATTGAAGCTAGCCCAGATCAGATCAGGGCACTCATCAATATCCAGTCCCCCAAGAACCTAAAAGAGGTTCAGAAGCTGACAGGAAGAGTAGCAGCGCTCAATCACTTTATCTCTAGATCATCAGATAAGTGTCATCTTTTTTATCATGTGCTTAAGAAAAATAAAGGTTTTGACTGGACTGCAGAATACGAAGCTGCTCTACAACAGCTTAAAGCATACCTAGCTACACCACCCGTACTTTCCAAACCGAAGCCAGGTGAGACTTTACAGCTTTATCTAGCTGTGAGTAGCACAGCCTATAGCGCAGTACTAGCTAGGGAGGCTGAAAATCAACAGCTACCCGTGTATTATATCAGTAAATCCTTACTCGATGCAGAAACCAGGTACATCTCTTTAGAAAATTTGGTGTTAGCTTTATATACAGCTTCGAGGAAACTCCGACATTATTTCGAGGCTTATCTTATATGTGTTATGACTAATTATCCTATAAAAGCTGTATTACGCAAACCTGAGTATACTGGCAGGATGAGCAAGTGGGTCGTGTCACTCAGTACCTATGGTGTCAGGTACCAACCACGAACAGCTATAAAATCACAAGCCCTAGCTGATTTTGTGGCAGATTTCAATCCTAACCTAGCTGCTTCAGCAGATGAGGAAGTGCGGCACATTAATCAGGTAACACCTACAGGTAGTTGGAAACTATTTGTAGATGGTTCTTCCAACTTTAGAGGAGCTGGACTAGTTATAGTCCTAAAATCGCCACAAGGGGACATGATAGTACGATCTATTTGTTCTGATTTTAAAGCTACTAACAATGAAGCCGAGTACGAAGCTTTGATTGCAGGTATGACTGTGGCTCGAGATCTGGGGGCAACCAGGTTGCAGGTATATAGTGATTCTTTGCTTATCATTAGCCAGGTAAAAGGAGAGTATGCAGCTAAAGACTCAAAGATGTCTCTTTACTTGGAGCTGGTCAAATCAAAGATGCTGCTCTTTCAAGAGTTTACAATACAACAGGTACCAAGAGACAAGAATACAAAAGCTAATGCACTAGCTAACTTGGGTTCCGCACTTAGGAAATGCAGCTTCAGCAATATCCCTATCGCTCACTTAGCTGCGCCAGCTATTAACAAAGAGATAAACAGTATACTTAGCATTGGTGACGAGACAGGTGCTGATAGCTGGACAAAGCCACTATTGGATTACCTAGAAAGGGATATAGTTCCAGATGACAAGATAGAATCAAGAAAGATACGCATGAAAGCTATCAGGTACCAGGTAATAGCTGGAGTCTTGTTTAAACATGCATCTAAGCAGGATATGTTGCAGAGATGCTTGGAAAAAGAGCAGTGGGAAGCTACCCTCAAAGAATTTCATGAGGGAGAATGCCGCTCACATACAGCAGGAAGGAGCTTGTCTAACAAGATATTATCCTATGGATATTATTGGCCAACGTTGCGTAAGGACGCCAAGAGGTACGTGGCTAAATGTGAAAGTTGTCAAAAGCATGCAGGTATGATACATAAGCCCTCTGAACCATTACACCCCACGTTAACACCTTGGCCATTCATGAGGTGGGGCTTGGACATAGTAGGAAAGGTGCCAGCTGCGCCAGGTTAAAAAGTATTTATGTTGGCCTTGACTGATTAATATTCTAAATGGATTGAAGCTAGTGCGTTCCAACAGGTAAGGGATAAGGAAGTGATTTCCTTTATACATACTAACATCATTTGCAGGTTTGGAGTACCTAGTGAAATTGTGTGTGACAATGGGTCACATTTTATAAGTGATAAAATACGGCACTTTTGTCACGAATGGAACATCAACCTGGTAACATCAACACCTAGGTACCCACAAGCTAACGGACAAGCTGAGTCCAGCAACAAGGTAATCATTAATGGTATCAAGAGGAGGTTAAAAGCCAAAAAAGGTAAATGGGTGGAAGAGCTGCCTAGAGTCCTTTGGGCCAACAGGACAACACCTAGAGGAGCAACAGGGCGGACCCCTTTCTTGTTAGTCTATGGCTGTGAAGCTGTGTTGCCAGCAGAAGTAGTTGTACCTACTGCCAGGTATGGGCTCTTAACCTCTGAGCTAAATGACTCTGAGTTGTCTTATGATTTAGATACCATAGAAGAACTGCGAGACAGTGCACTAGTTAGGATGGCCACCCAGCAACAGATTGTGGCCCGCAGCTTCAACAAAAACATGAAAGCCAAAGTATTCAAGAAAGGAGACTGGGTGTTAAGGAAAGTCTTCCAAAATACCCAGGAATTGAATGCAGGGAAGCTGGGTGCCAGCTGGGAAGGCCCCTACCTGATTGAACAGGTAGTAGGTAAAGGAGCATATCGCCTAGCTACAGCAGAAGGGAAAGCTGTGCCTAGAAGCTGGAACGTCTCACATTTGAAACTTTACCATTTCTAAGAAACTAGATAACAAGTTTGGGCATCTAAGATGTCAAATACAAAGCAGTTGCACCAGGTAGGGAAAAACTGCTAAGTAAGGACAAGGAACGCCAGGTTAGGCCATCCTCCTTGCACTTTCTACCTATAAAGATTTTTCCTAGAATCCATACTGACTTAGGCATCGGAGACGCAAGACTAGCTACAAGTGGAGAACTACCTAGCCTCATAAGCTATCTAAAGACGCAAGAACACCTAGACACCTTGGAAAAAAGCTACCAGGGTTGCATCAGCTAAGGGCTACACGCCTAGGTAACAGGGCCCATCACACAAGTCATTGGCATCACAAAGCGCCAGGTAAAAACGTAAAGCAGCTAGCTCATTTTATCAAAGATCTGAAAGTGCGCACATATATGTCAAATTTAAAATTCAAAAGACACACCAGCCCCTTAGTGGCGGTAAAATTATCCAAAGCAGAAAAATTAAATTGTTTGACGATAACAGAAATCAGATGAAATTCTAAGAGGGGAACTAGGCTGCATCCTTAGCTGGGGCCTCCTCAGCTGTAGGCGTTAGCTTGGACTTCTCAGTTGCTGGGGCAGAACTGCTAGAAGGTTCAGCAGCAACATCAGCTGCGGCCTTTGCTGAAGACTCAGCTAGATCCTTAACCGAGGAATCAGCCGTAGAAACTTCCTGCCCAGGAAGAGTTAAACCCAAAGCTAGAACTTCAAGATCTTCGATGCTTCCCATAGTGGCTAGGAAAGCATCGGTATATTTGTGCAGCTCTTTATTCTCCAGGTTCTTGAACAGCATCAGGTATGCTAGCTTGGCAGGCTCGACAATCTGGACCTCCGCCATTTTATCTAGATGAATATCTTTCTGATGTGCCAGCTGAGCATCCAGAGCATCCCTCTCTTTCACCACCTCTCCCAGCTTGTAGGTAGCCGCCTTAGCTTCCTCCCTAGCAGCAGCAATCTCAGCTTCCGCTGAAGCTGCGAAGAGCTTCTTTGCATCCCTCTC
The DNA here is from genome assembly GCA_947645195.1 of Patellifolia procumbens. Lineage (NCBI taxonomy): Eukaryota > Viridiplantae > Streptophyta > Magnoliopsida > Caryophyllales > Amaranthaceae > Patellifolia > Patellifolia procumbens. The sequence continues at coordinate 3,616,831 of CANSGD010001541.1, forward strand.
TTTCTCCAAGAGCAGTGTTTCAACTTTACGCTACTCCTCAGCTATAGCTTGCCCTTCTTGGCCTTCTCCAGCTCCTCCTTCAAAGCGGCCACCTCAGCTTGGGAAGCCTTAAGCTTAGATGACATCGTAGCGACAGCTCTCAAGCTAGAGCGTGTTGCCAGACAGTTTTGCAGGGCCTAGTATAAAACATTAACGTGTAAGAGAGGTAAAAAGCAAAGAGTGTCGAAACCAAAAGAATTAAGGGATAAACAGGAGTTATACCTGGAGAGAATATTGAACCGCATGGTTCATTATCACCTCAGGATCCTCAGACCTGAGACGCTATGCTGCTGCAGGGAAGAATAGCCTCTCAGCATGTGGCCATATGCCATTATTTAACCCATCCTCAAATAGGAAATTTGCTGGCATTGACAGATTAACCGTTGAGGTGTTAGAAGGAGGAGGAGGGTCCAGATCCAGCTTGATTATAGGGGGAGGCATGCTAGGTGTAGAAGTGGCAACCTTGGCAGGAGTAGCTGGCTTAGGTTGAGTAGAGGTAGTAGGGACTCCAGATCTCTTTCTTTTCAGCCGAGCCACGGCATCAGCTTGGGACAAAGTACTACCTTTGACTATACAAGAACAGTAAGATAGCAGTTAAGACTTTGCACCTAATAAAGCCTTCAAATAAGTTAACTGAGAGATTAACCTACCTGAAGTCATGGAATCGGTTCCGGAGGTAGCAGGAGTCAAGGATCAAATTGGAATAGCTTTGAAAGGGGGAGTATAAGTTCTCTATTCCAGAGAGATGCTGAGAAAAAACTTCACGCTCTCGTCTCGGTCCTCTAGGGTTTCCACAGCTTCAGACGAACCTGAAAATAGGCAAGGTTAAGGCCATAGTTAATAGAATACTCTAAAGAAGAAGAAAAAGGCAGTAGAAAAAGGCCAGCCAGAGGGGAGGAACACCCCAGCTTCACCAAGGGAATCCTTGGCGACAAAGAAGAAACGAGTCTTCCAAAAAGACTCTGAAGCGCCAGTCCCTTCTACAGGGCTGGGATATTTAGGCTTTTGTTTTAAAGTGACTTTGTTGGAGTTGATGATCTTTAAGCTGTAAAGAGTGAGTAGATCTTCTAGGGCAAAAGAATGACTCCAATCCCTAGTAGCAGACTCTATGGTGAAACAAATTTTCCAGAATCCTGGAATTAGCTGACCAGGAGAGAAGTTTAAAACTTCCACAAAAGAACGCGCTAAAGGTGTAAAATTGAAGCTATAACCTAGGAGAAAGGGGTACTCGTAAAAACAAACTAGGTTTTCCGGGGTCTTTTCCAGCCGATCAAACTCGTCAGGAACCACAAATTCAGTACTCTCAGGGAAGTTCCCTCTAACCCTAATATTCTCAATATCCTCCCAGGTGATGGTTGAAGCCACATCATCCTTTGCCTTCCCCATTGATGTAGGTTTAGGGATAAAAACCTTCTTTCTAGCGGACTGTTTAAAAGGCATGCAAAGAGGCGAAAGAGGAAAGGAAGAGAGAGAGAGAGAGCAGACTTACCAAAGGGAGAGGAGAATAAACGGAATGAGAATCCTTATGCAATCTCTTGATTTTAAGCTACTCTAACACACAAACGGCTAGTATTTACTACTTGAATTAAATGGACTTCAGTGAATGATTTAACTCAGTTCCTTAAACCTACAGTGTGTTTCATTTAATATCTACGCCTCTTGAAAATCCTATCTTTTATGACAAACGTTATGTTAAAATGTTATTATAACTTGCAGCTTCACTACACAGGGCCAGCAGCGCAAGCTACAAGTTAGGGGCAATTGTTATACCACGAAAATTTTGCAGCTACTTATGCAGGTTAAAAGTCACTACAGCTATGAATTCCCAGGTTAAGACTCCCAGTTAAAGAAACCAGCTTGGAGCTCACCAGCTAAGAAGAACCAGCTAATGCTACCCAGCTAAAAGAACACAGCTCTGTTTGGAATACGTTATGAATCAAGATATCAAAGCCTGAAGATCCGCAGAGGAGTAAAAGCCATAATTACGGGAAGGCAATAAAGAGAAAGGATCATGCTCAGCACTATTAGTGGCGGATATAAATGGAGATTTGAGAGTTGTTTCAAGACGTTGCTGGTTCAAACGGATACATTCTTCTCTGCTATACATAGTCGAAATGATTTTATAGACATATAAGTTCATACGCACTTAGCATTCACATATCATTGTTCTATAAGCTTACAAATTACGAATTACTTAGTTACAAAGGCACTAGGGCTGTAATCAAAAGTATAGTGGATTGGTGGACTCAAAGCCACCCGCGGTTTTTTCCTTATTCCACGGGTTTCCGCGTCACTGATGTATCACATTTATATATAGTTTTTAGATGCATTTAGATTGCATTTAGAACTCCTTTTTGAGCATTTAGATGCATAATGACATGAATTACATAAGTTGTGCTCTACTACTCCCCGTTTGTGTGTTTCGATGATTTTCAGGTTATTTTGATACAAAGTGATCATGACTACCAAGGATGTAGCCTATTAATCATTGAAGATGAAGGTAGCTTGCACAAGGATCACAATGCATCCATTTGGGACGATTTTGAGTTGGAATGAAGCAAAGAGTTAGTGAAACAAGTGCCAAAACTGACACACCTTCACTATTTTCATTATAACTTTTTATATAAAATTTATAATCAAGAAATTCAAATTGGGTTGGATTCTAGACTTCAAGAGCTTTCCAATGATAGGTCACACGCCCCAATCGGACTTCTAGTTTTAGAGATACGGCCTTCGCAAGTTGATACAGAATTGCAGTTTAGCCACCCAATCGGGCGGGAATGTACCCGATCGGGCCTGGAGCACGGACAGCTCTTTTCCACGAAATTCTATCTTTTTCTATTCATTTTTTAATTAGATTTTGGGGCTATTATAAATAGCTATTCCTCATATTTTTAGAGACATCTTTTTCTCTAGTTTTATTTTCCATAGTTCTTAGCTTAGCTTTATTTTAGATTAAACACTTTAGATTAGATTAAAGGTGATTGAACCTCGGATTTCATTTCGAACCAATCTTTATTTACTACTCAATCTTTTTTATTAAAGTTCTTTCTTTCCGTCAATTGGTATTCTTCTCTACTTTAATCTCTTTTATTTATTTTGATTGCTTAGTTTAATTATTCAATTTATTCATGATGTTGAAATTAGGGTTTCTTATTAGAATTGTTATTGTCAATTCAATTATGAGTGAGTAGTTTTCTTTCTATGGTGTTAGATAGGAAAGCCATGTTTATACCATGATTGTGATTTAGATTTCTATCAATTTCTAGGGCTTGATTAGGGTGATTGTGATGTGATTTGTTCTTATTGAGTAATTAATGTTAGTGTACAATTTCATTGATTGTTTGTGGTTAATAGTTGTTTGCACAGATCCGTCTTACGACTAGAGGCCTAGGACATGTCAGTAGTTCTGATAACGTTAGTGAACATGCGGCGTATGTTGAACTATGAGCATTGAGTCTTAACCATAGCTCAACATAGGCTCTAATCCCCCGACTGTTGACTTAGGTTTTGATAGTAGTTGACCCTATTTGATTGGTATAAGCATGGTGGACCGACCTAATACCCTAGGTTTTTAGTCCATAGTTAATTCCTCGATTTAATCCGTCTTCTTTAGTTTAATCATTAGTTCAGTTAATTCTTCCCTGATTTCATCTGGAGTAGCTGATTAATTGAATATTAATTTAGAAACTCTGTCTCCCTGTGGATTCGACCCTGCTTCCATTGACTACCATAGTTAGAGGACTCTAGGTTTATTTTTGATTAGGTGATACGACTTTAGCCTATCAGTCACCACCTCTGGTGTCTCGTCTCTGTCTTTGTTTTGCTCTCATTGTTCATCCTAGCTGTGCTTAGCAGCTTCCAGCAACCTAGCAGTATCCTAGCTGTAGTTCCCAGCTTAGTTTTGCCTTAGCAGAATTTAGCATAAATAATTAGCTGTTTAGATTTGCAAATCAGTTTCCAAATCCAACTGGAACTACTAGGAGCTATGTAACTCTCCCAATTATCCTGCTTGATGTACACTGCATGAACCCACTTCACCCACAAACTATCAGCCTTCTTAGCTATATTCCACACTAGCTTACCAAGAGCTGACAGATTCCAAGCTTGTATGTTCCTTATCCCCAACCCACCACATTGCTTTGGGAAGCAAGATCTCTCCCAACTCACAAGTGATGGTCTCAAACTCTCATGAGTGCCAGCCCACAAGAAGGACCTGCAAACAGAAATAATCCTATCTATCACACTCTTGGGCAGAATAAAAATCTGTGCCCAGTAAGTGTGGATAGAGATCAGAACAGCATTGATAAGTTGCAGCCTCTATGCATAAGATATATGCCTTGAACTCCACACTCTAATCCTCAAAGTCATCTTCTCAACAAGCTGATCACAATCATGAACTTTGAGCTTAACTGCACTTATAGGCACCCGAAGATATCTAAAAGTCATACTACCTTTACTAAAACCAGTTGCATCCATAATTCTAACAAAATCACTCTCCTCCATACCAGTACTATAAATAGCAGATTTACTCTTATTTGCATTCAACCCTGTGGTGCTGGCAAACAAGTTAAACCCTTGCATCAACATGAAAACAGATTTATAATCTCCTTTAGAATAGCACTAGATCATCAGTAAAACATAGGTGATTGAGTTTTAGGCTTGCACATCTTGTATGAAATTTAAAAGATGCGTGTTTCCCAACATAGGTCAATACCCTAGTGAGATATTCCATACATAGAACAAAAAGTAGAGGTGAGATGGGATCTCCCTGCCTCAAACCTCTCTTAGAACTGAAAACACCAGTTGGACATCCATTCAACATGATAGTAAACCTAGGGCTAGTAATACAAGTCATAATGAGACCTCTGAATCAGCAAGGAAACCCCAAAGCATCCAACATTTCATCAATAAACTCCCAACTGACAGTATCATAAGCTTTCTGTATATCAATCTTTGTTATACAATTAGGAGAGCATGTCTTCCTATGATACATTCTTATCAAATCTTGACACAACATGATATTATGAATAATGTTCCTTCAACAAACAAAAGCACCTTGGTTACTAGCAATTGTATCAGGCAAAACTATATTCAACTTACTATAAAGGAACTTGGTAATTACTTTATAGATAATAGCACAACAGGAGATAAAAATCTTTAACAGAGGTAGGGTAACACTCTTGGGAATCAAAGTAATAGAGGTCATATTAACCTCTTTCAATAACTGGCCAGTGCTAAAAAAAACCTGAATAACTTCAAGTTCCTCAGCACCCACAATCTCCCAAGTATGCTTAAAGAAAAAACTATTATAGCCATCCATACCTAGAGCTTTCTCATTTGGAATGGAAAAAAGAGCTTGCTTCACATCTTCATTACTGAACCCACCTTCAAGTAGCTGAATATGCTATGCAGTTAGAATATGGCCTTGCGCAATAACAGTTTGCTGAACATGAGCTCTGTCTGAACTACAGCCTAATAAAGATTGCTAATACTCCACAAAAGCTGCTTGAACCTACTGTGAAGTGTTGACCTAAAATCAATCATGATTCTGAATAGCATTGATTCTGTTGTGGCTTCTTCTAGCTTTCAAACTTTGATGAAAAAGCTTAGTATTATCATCTCCCTCAACAAGCCAAGAAATCTTAGCTTTCTGTTTTAAAAAACTGTCATACAACTTTTGAGCTCTAAGAAGATCCTGATGCGCAAGCTTTTCAGATGTACACAAAGAAGGGTGAAAACCCTCTTGATGCATTTGATCTTGAATCTTATTGAGCCGATGCTGAGCTTTAAAAACATCTACTTGTAGATCATTGAAACCTATCCTATTAAGGTCCTTCAATTCAACCTTCAACAACTTTAGCTCAGGAACCACCCTAAACATAGGGCATCCCATAATTCTTTTACTCCATATTCCCCTCATAATTTCTCTAAAATTAGGGGCAGTACTCCATATATTAAAAAACCTAAAAGGCTTTTTACCAGAACTCTGAGGATAAAAACATAGAAGGCCTGGACAGTGATCAAAGGTACCTTCTAGTAGATAAGTAATCTCAGCTGTTGGAAAACTAGAGAGCCAAGTCTCATTTGCCAAAGATCTATCTAGCCTGGAGAAGACTCTAGACTCACCATCTTGTTTATTGTTCCAGGTAAAGAATTTGCCAGTGCATTTGATATGCTCGAGCTAACACTGTGAGAGGCATTCTCTGAAGGGAACAGTTTCACTCATTCTGACAGGAGCCCCTCCAATTCTCTCTTCCACACTAGTAAGAGCATTAAAATCTCCAGAGACCAGCCAAGGAAGTCTCCTAGTATGTTAAGGGATCATAGTGAGACAATCCCACAACACAGTTCTCCCATCTGCATCATTCCTTCCAAACACAAAAGTGCACAAAAAATCAGTGCCATTAGTAGGCTGAACTAAGCAATGTATACATTGCTCAGTTTATACCAGAATATCAAGGTGGAAAGAACTAGGTAGCCACCCTACAATAATTCTTCCTTTATCAACTATGGAATTATTACTAGTAAAACACCAACCAGGGCAAAGGTGCAAGTACAGATCTCCTAACTTGGCACTCTTAACCTTTTTTTGAACTAGGGCAAACAGCTTGACATCATGAGTGTTAATAAAACAACTCACCTCCTTTTGCTTCTCTATGTTGTTTAGCCCTCTCACATTCCATACAAGGATATTATCCATGGTGAGTAGGGGTGATCAATCCCTCCCACACTTCAACCATCTCCTGTACAACTTGTTTCCCCTCCCTTTGTGCAACCACAACAGGCCTGTCATCACCCTTATAGAAGAGCTCATCTGTAGTAAAGGCATCAAAGGAATTTTTCACAGCAACCTTATCATCCTGTTGTATCACACTAGGACCAGCAACATCATGATGGACTTGGGCAGTCTGAATCTTGATCACCTCAGGCCTAGCCTGAACATTCTTTCTTTTAACCACCCACACTTGTTTCTGTGTAGCAGGTTTCTTAAGGCAGTCCATACTCACATGCCCATAGCCTTTACAACCACTGCAAAACAAAGGTTTCCACTCTAACTCAATCTGCTGCTCAACCCTCATACCTTTCTCATTGATAAAGGCAACAACATCAGGAATATCTCTATTAATCTCCATTTCCACTAGCACCCTAGCAAATCTCACCTTTTCCTTTTTCTCAGTAGCTTGATCCATTTTAATAAAGGTACCAAGCTTACTAGTGATCTTCCTCAATGACTTTTCCCCCCAATACTTCAAATCCAGCTCAGGGAACTGAATCCAAGTAGGTATCATTTTAATCTCCTCTCTGTGTATATTCAAATCCTGTTCCCATCTCCTATAAATCACAGGCTTCCCATCAAAAAAGTAATACCCTCCACTCAACAGCTTATCATGATTCTCCATTTTTTTAAGACTCACTAGGAAAATCCCCCTGCCCACCAGCAAAACCTTATCAACTCCAAACTCCCCCCAAACTCTGTGTATAAAACCACTCATCATAGTTTCAGGTGGATTGGCACTAAGAATATACACCACAACAGAAGATTCCCAAAAAGAAACCTCATCCTGAATATCCTCCTAGTCAATTTTAACATCCTCATTACTAACAGCAGCTATGTCATCACTATGAACTTTAGTAGGAACAGAATGAGCCATAACATCAGCAAAAGAAGGGGGAGTGTCAACAGAGATAGGGGGGTGTGTATTCTCAGCAATCACATTACAACCAGTAACAGTACTTGAACTCAATCTCAACTTTTCATTAGCATCAACTAATTGATCCATTTTCCTCTTATTTGTATTCATAACAGATAACCATTTAGAAAGCATTCTCTTTGATAATTCTTGTTGTTTAAGATCATTTTCAGCTGATTTAGGAGAAATAATTTCACCCATTTCAATTAATTTTTCATCAATTCGAAGAGGAGGAATACCTGTTAACTCAGCAATCGATCGCGTTTTTTTCGCACCATTTTGTGTATTTAGACCATTCTATCTCTTCTTCCCAAGCTTAATCGAAGATTTCTGAGATCCCTTTGCCTTGCCCATGGCCACCGGCGCCGGAGACAGCTACCAGAAATCTGAGGTGCTCTTAGTTAGGTTTTCAAAAAAAAATTGATTTTGCAACTTGGAGTTGGACTGTTTATGGACGCCCTAAGTTGCGATGGCCTTGAGGCCTTTAGGGGCTCTGCCCATTTATGCCTTTTGTCAGCGCCCTTTTTGGGGTTGCACTTGGTTCTTTTTCCGAACTCCACTACCCCCCTTAACCTTAGGTACATGTGACTTATCCATGCTGCTTTTTGGGCCTTTGGACCTGCAAAACTTGGGATAGAGGTCTATGATCATAGCTAATTCAGGTCGACAACCGATTCACTCCACTTGCCTTGGGGCTCTAGTGGGTGTTTTATCTTATGGGCGGCCCTGTAATACCCCGAATTTTGAGAAATTAATAAATTATTTTATTTAAATTAAAAACGTATCAATATGAATTTTCTTTGATTTATTTCGAATTATTTTAAATTATTTGAAAAACATTTATTATTTTAATGATATAATGTTATTTCTATTATTAATGTTATTATTTCATATTTAAATTATTTTAAAGAAGCATTTTGAAATTTAATTCATTAGAATGTTATTTTTATGTACTTAGCTAATTTGATGTACAACTTCTTAAGCTTGATTTTAAAATTACTACTCATACCACTTATCACCCATTATCCATCACTTATCACCTATCACCTATCATCCATTACTTATCACTTATCACCCTCATCATCACCTTCCTCCTTCACCCAACAACCATTAATGGCTTCTCCAAAACCTAAAGCAAACCATACTTCCCACTTGCAAGAAATCAGATTTTTCCACTCAAAAAAATCTGATTCACTTACACAATTGAGTTAAAGAAGCAACCTCCCTTCAACCTCCATACTACCCTCATCAATGGTGCTTGACCATTCAAACCCAAAAATCAGAAAATTTGCCTATAAATACCCCATCTATACCCACCCAAGAACTCAAGCAAATCACATTCAAGGTTTGCTTCACTCTCTTCTTTCTCCCCTCTAAAATTCTGATTTTTGTTTTGGAAAAATTAAGAAAATAAAATAATAAAACCTCCATTAACACCACCTCAAGCTCCACCACTTAAACCACCACAAATCTCCCTCCGTCGACCAACCACCACCGCACGGCAGCAGCGGCCACAACCGTCGCAAATAGCGGCAGCCACTGCCGCCACCGTGTAGCAGCAACACGCAGCCACACAGCTTCTCCCCCCTTTTCACTGCTTCCACGCAGCACATCCACCCACAAAAAAAAACGCAGCCTTGCTACCGCCTAGCCCAGCCACGCACGCCCAGCCACCGCTCCACCCACCGGCCGCCTAGTTGTAAGCTTCAACTTGTCCACCATAGTTTAAGACGCCACATTGGTACAACTTCCTCCATCAATGATCAAGGTGCACACCTTGTTCTCAACAGTACATCTAGTATGGAAGATGGCCTCCCTTTGTTGTGACTTCTCCTCATCTACTACTCCACTCAAAGCTCTCCTAACAACCAAGCACTCACCCTCATCTGGACCAACAATCTATTTTCCATAGTCCTCCTCTTCACACGCCTCCATGACTATATCATCCTCCTCATTTAGGGCCTCATACTCTACTAGGGTCACAACTCTTTTGTTAGGACATTCAGAAGCAATATGTCCTCCTCCTTGGCACCTAAGATACTTCCTAGGAGAATGATTTGGAGTAAAAGTATTAGCGGTGTTTGGTGGTTTTTGAGTAGGGTTTGGGGTAGGCTTAGAAAAGGTTGTGTTAGTTTAGAGTAGGTGTTAGGTTTGGGGTAAGAACGAGCTACTTCAGTCTTTCCTTAGTTCTTTTGTTGCTTTTCCACCTTGTGTGCCAATATGATCAACTCCTCTAAAGTAGAAAAAGGATGCAATTCAACAATGTTAGAAATCTTAAAATCCAAACCACCAAGAAATCTTACCAGAGTTTGAGGTTCATCCTCTTATACTTCACACTTCATGAGATATGATTCGAACTCCCTTGCATAGTCTTCTACTGAATTCGAACCTTGTTGTAGATGATGGAACTTGGAAAAGTTCTCTTGGACATAGTAAGTAGGAAGAAACTTTCTTTTGAGTAGTTTCTTCATCTTAGTCCAATCTCGAATCTTTTCCTTCCCTTGTCTTTCTCTTTTGCTACACATACTAGCCCACCATGTTGATGCATATTTCCTATGCTTGAGAGCAACAAGCTTAACCTTTTTCTCCTCACGAATTTTCTTGTAGTCAAAGACTCTCTCCACAGTCCTCAACCATTCTACAAACTCATCTACATCTAATCTACCATCATAGTCAGGAAGATCCACCTTAAAGTCATTCAAGTTTAGTTGACCATTATGGATGGATGGAACCCTAGATGAATCGTCACTTTCTCCATCAGAGTCCCCATAGGATTCATCTCCTCTTTGTTTTCTCATTCTTAAGGACATTAGCCTCACTTGATCTTGAAGCAAGGCCATTCTAGCTTCACTATCACGCCTCTCTTCCTCCATCTTTAAGATCACTTCTTGTAACTGTTCATTTGTTTGGCTAGTACTAAACATTGTGTTTAGGGGTTGTGTTTGGGAATTTTCGGCTAGGATATGTGTTGGCTCTGATACCAAGATGTTATATTCTGGCTATATGATAGGCTGAATAGGTTTGATTATTTTTAAGAAATGATAGGTAGCTTTACGTAAGTTAACTTAGATATAGATTCACCACTAAGTCAAAATAAGGTTCCTAAGAACATCACTTGATTCAAGCTTGAAATCAAGCTAGCATAGGCGCCTAGATTAATTAGGAATTAATCAAAGCAAATAAAAATACAAGGTTTTAATCAATCAAAGTCTAATTACGTTTATTCATGAGATGTGCCCTTTAAATACATGTCCTTGACTCACTAGGAAAATAATTACTGAAATTAAAATAATTAAAAACTAATTAAACCAAAATCTATCCTTATTAAGGTTGGAAAGTCGATCCTATTGCTTGCTCTATCACTTTGGACGGCCCTCTCTTCATTTCCCTTGATTTCCTCACTTATCCCTTCAAAGTAGGAAGCCAAACCCTAAAATGATAAGGTTAGGCGCCTAAGATGGACATTGGAGGAAATATGATTCATTTTCCTTGATCTTCTATACTTGGACCCCCATTTTGAGAAAAGGATAGATATTCCTTCCTATCTTGTGCTTGGACGCCCCATTTTAAGGAAAGGATAGATATTCCTTCCTATCTTAGCTCTTGGTTGATCTTCTAAGAAGCTTCCTTGAGGTAGGCGCCTCCTATTGCTGCATTTTACTTGTTCACTCGTCCAAATATATGTACACAACCCTAATAGACTCTTTAATTAACATAAATGAAATTACAACTCAACTACTACTATCCTAGTTAATCTAATATGACATTAAATTAACTAAGAATACATTTTATTACTCTAGACTCCCTAATAAAGCAATAAAAGATAGTAACTTAGTTAATAACTAATTCACTAAGCTAAGGACACTCTCAAAGGACTCAATGGACTTAATAGACTTAAGGGACTTCAGAACATCCCTTAAAACACAAGCAACCATGTTCTTAGTCTTAGGATCAATGGAACTAGATGGACCTCCATCAGTTAATGTCATACCAAAGCAATAAACATCACACTTGTGAGTTACTGGGTACGGAGTCCACAACTCTGGAGCGGCATACCCTGGTGTTCCTCGACATCCTGACATAACAATATATGTACTATCTCGATTACAAAGTTTTGCTAATCCGAAGTCAGCAACCTTCAGATTCAGTTTTGCATCTAGTAATACATTTTCTGGCTTAATGTCATAGTGAATGATTCTTTATTCGCACTCTTCATGCAAATATGCTATTCCTCGTGCAGTGCCAATTGCAATCTCATGTAATTTTTCAAATGGAGTAGATGGGTTGTTTTGCTGGCCAAATAGTAGCTTATCAACGGAACCTTGCTCCATGTATTCGTAGACTAGAGCTCTCATTTCTGGATCAAAACAAAACCATAAAGTCTTACCAGATTAATATGATATGTTCTACCCATGGTGCTGACTTCTGCCATGAATTGTTCTTCAACCCTTTTACTTATATCTTGTTTTAGCACTTTCACCGCAACATGAATTCCATTTGGAAACTCTCCTTTATACACCACACCAAATCCACCAGATCCTAGCACCTGCCCAAAAATATAAATGTTAGTATTACTTTACAGCTTTATGTAAATATGTTGTATTAGTGCATTTAGGCAACTCTAGTGCACCAGACAGTGGTGCATCTACCCATTCGGAGTATTAGTGTGAGTTATAATAGGTTGTATTAGGCTATTGAAGCCATTTGAGAGTTTTTTCTTCCCATGAAGGTTGCACATCGAAGGGTATCTTCATTTCAACATATTTTCAGTTCTTAGTGAATGAATGTCTTTGACAATTTTCGCAATTATCAAATTACTACTACAAAATGCATCATTTCTCGGCACAATCATCTCGGCACCATGGGATACCGTTGGATTGCTTTTGTTTTACTCCGTGTTTTCTCGGCGCTATTATCCGTCGAAGGCGTTTCTTGGCTCTAAAAAGCGCCGAGGGATTTCGAAAAGTCACTTGTTTCAGACGTGGTTGAAGATCAAGTGGGATTTTGAAAATTTGGGGGAGAAAGAGGCGGGCCTCATTGTCCCCCCCCCCCCCAAAAAAAGAAAACCTTAACCTTTCTCTCGCACATCTCCTCTAACGTGGCTGAACTCCTTTCTCTTTCTCCTCCATCATTGGATCTCACTCATTTTACGGTAACTATACTCTTTCTCCCTCTACGCTTATTACTCTCTATTCTGTTGTTGTGAAAATCTTTTAATTCCTTATGGCTTTGAAGTTGTATTCTTTACAATAATTGTAGTGAAATGAATTGAGTGGCGTGAACTCGAAACCCAAATCATCAACAACAACAGATGTAATAGAGAGTGTTTGTGTTGGTGTTGGCGGTCAATTTGATGAAGAGCGGCGAGAGAAGGAGAGGCAATAGGAGGCGGAAGCGAATCTGAATATAGGAGATTGAAAATGATAGAGTTGTTGCGTAAGTATTCTAGTGATAATTTGTTAGAGGAGCAGACTGAGGCTAAGGCTATGTTGAATATCCATAGATAGAGATCCTTTTGCAGCGGCTGAGTATGTAGTTTTGTTCTTCAACATCTGCTTTGCATTCTATGTCAATTGATGCTTAGCCTAAACTAGTATTGAACATATATAATTTGTTTTTCTTTTCTGTCTGATATATTATGGTTGATTTGCATTCAATTTTTAAGATTTAGATTAACAATAATTATTCTATTGCCAATATTGGGTTTATCTTATTGTCAGTTGTTTTCCATTAGATGATATTCATGATAATTAGTATGAACAAGTATCATACAACATTATATGCTGAATAGTCTATATTGATGGACCTGTTGAGAGTGTGAGTACAGCTAAAATAGTGTGTTAGATTGGGTTTTGAACTCTGTTTTCCTGAACCCTCCTTTACATAAGCCTTGAGAACAAAAATCATCTGCTCCTAACACCCTTTGGGTGCAATGGTCATGCTTCTAATTCCTCTCTTAGACATTGACATGATCTCTGTTTTGGTTAAGTTATGATAGGTCCTGTCTTTCTCTAAATCATGATTAGTCAAGATTTTTTTTCACATCTTTGTTTATGTCAAATACTGAATTCAACCTATCATATATTTATTGGCAGGCTGCAATTGCTTTTCATATGAGCTTCATTGAGGTTTGTAAAGATAAAGTTTCTCAATTGTCTGCCAAGTAAGATATTTACGCCTAGTAAGAAGAAGCATATATAATTTTGTGTTCTGTTCATTAATAGGTACTTGATTGCTTATCTTTCGCTGCATACTACGGTTGTCATATTTTAATTAAACGTAAGTTAAGTTGATCGAGTTATGTCATAGAACCTAGGAAGATAGTTACACATTGGCTTTCCCTTAGTTACATGTTTCGACTGAACAAGAAGAACTGAATGCATAAATAATGGCAACTTGGAAGAATACTTAATAATTGCACCTCAAATGTCTATCCACAACAATTGGACTTTCATTATGCTCTGCTATTATTTTTTACTGGACAAGTTAGACTACAATGCTCTTGCTACATTGTTTCTGTAAAGCTATTTAATTCTATTCAAGCTAATATTATTAGTTCCACACTTTTATGCGCACAACAATATGATTAGTTCGTCGCTAGCATTTTTTTCTTCGTCCTGTTCATATGCTTTAATTTTGGGATCCATTGATGTTAATCTTAACTGCTTAAGATCATATTTATCTTCTTTGAAACTATTCAACTCAATTATAACTTGTAATGCTTCTTCTTCATCTTCAAGTAGTAAGATACCAAAATTAGAGCCGTTTAGCAGAAGCAAGTTCGATAGAGTTTTGAAATTGATGGATCCTCCTTTGATCGAGAAATCTGAAACTCCTTTTGCTAGTAAATTGTTCTTATTCTTTTGAAGATGAACTGTCCATCACATCAGGTGTCACAAGCTGGACAACCTAGAAATTTGTGATTATGAAGAAAGAACAGTAGTGGAGGTTTTTTGAGGGACCTGCAAAGTTTTTTTTTTATATTAATGTAGCCAAAGGAAGTTTGTATCCCATGTGTCTACATTCAACATTAGATCTTAGCATATGTTCCTTTATTCAGTTTTTGGAATTAAAGAAACCTATTTGTGAATTCATTATGTCTTAGCATATGAGTTCTGCTCCTTGGCACTGTTCATTTTGTTAAGAAACTTTGATAACACTGGCACCTTTCGGTACAAAATTAAGAGTACTAAACGGTATATATACAGATGGGATAATTTCCAATAGCTTACTTGCCTTTTTCTCTTTGGTTGGTGAAAGTCATGGTGCAGATAAACTACTTGTCTACATGGGATTGTAAGTGCATTTAATCTGGTCTGCCAGTGGTTACGTGTACTTTCCATTACTGTTATAAGTTTGTTCATTGCTAAATTGTTATACCATCCCTAGGTCGTTGTGCACAAATCATGTCTCGTAAGATTGGTGATGGTCGCTTAGACTCTATGGAGACAGGGGCAGGGTTGACTCGAACTGTAATTGCAGCCGTGGAGGCTAGTACAAGTTTGTTCTACTCACTATGATATGTTGTTCTCTACATTATGCTTTTCTGTGCATTTTCTTTTCTATAGCTATGTAAAAACAGTGACTTATGTTATGCTTCACTTGAAGACTGGAACTATTTTAGGAATTCATACCCGCACAAAAGAAAAAAGGTTTGTCATAGAGCCAAGGTGGTAAATTTTCCGTGCCTCATGGCTAGATCAAGTTCGTTGGTTACGTATGCACCAAATTGTCTCTTCATCATTCTCCATTCTCCCTATGTTTATGGGTGTATACCGTGTATTTTGTCTCGTTAGGTAGCTACATGTTATGCAGAATAAAGATCTTAATGAACCAATGAGGAAGGAATTGACATGCTTCTAATGTAGCTGTAGAGTGTCCTGAATTTTACTGAAGAGATGGAGGAGCTTGCATCTACACTTAATAGTTATGTTGTAGTACGTATTCTTTTTACTTATAAAACCATTTCTGATTATTGCTGAAGTTTACCAGGGTAAGTTGTGATCTCAAGGGGAACACATGGGTGCTATCTAGATAGGGTTTAGATAAATGTTATACATGGTTTTCAAGGAGTTGGAAAACCTTACACTTTTATCGGGGTCTCAGGGAAAGTTCAGTTTAAATTTACTTTTCCTTGTCTGGTTTCCTGCATGAAAATTCAGTTCAAGGCACGTGCATTGTGGTGTTAGGTACATTTGCATTTAACATTAGCGAAATATGGTGGAGCAGCGGGTCAAACGCACTCCATTTTTTCACGATTATGGTCAATAATTTATGCCCTTATCCCCTTATTTACGATTTACGTGCATTTTGACTAGTTTAAGTTTTCCTGGTGCATTGCTTGGTATTGTGCTGTAACATGAACCAGTTGAAGATAATTCAGAGGAGGATACCTATTAAAGAGTAGATTAGCTTTTTGGGTGATGTGTCCAGTGCTTGTTGTGGAGGAGAGAGAATCAAGAAGAAGAGAAAGAGTGGGGTGGTGGAGGAATGGTACTTAAAGAGTTGGATTTGCTTTTTTAATTGAATTTGTAACCTAACATTGGTACACTTCATTAATCAGGGAGACTAATTAGAAGTTTCTCAGGAGTTTGTATGTTTTAGTTTCACGTTTGTATTGGCAGCATATCACTCCAGCCTCTGCTAGCTCATCTTCTCGTAGCAATAGTATCACAGCTGACAGTTAACCAAGGTTTGCTCATTGGTTTTGTTCAGATGCTGATAACGGTGAATGTTCAGGGCTTTGGGCTATCTGATGATGCTACCAATCAAGCTAATCAGTTACTCTGCTAGACTTTACAGAGCCTCGAGAACGCTTGTGAAGTAAGCTTCTTCGCTGTATTTCTGACCAATGAAAGTTTCTATATTGACGCATAATTGAACAAGAAGTTTAAATTCCTGTCACTGTCAGTACAGGAAATAGTCATTAGTGTTTGACTACTGTTTTCTCTTATTGCACTAGCTATTTTTCAGGAGGCTGTTGAATTGCTGTTGACGTCGGCTGATCCATCGAGCAAGCATCGGAAGTTAGATTACATGCTTCCTAATAGTGTAAGTAAGTTTGATTTATTGTGGAGTCTGAGATATTTTTTTTTCTTAAGTTCACATTTTTCGTACATAAGATAGTGATATCTGAAACATTGGTGCCCTTTTTTTTTGCATTTTCTGCTATAGTAGACTCAGCCCTTCGTTTCATGCTGTGATTGACAAAATTTTACAATGAAAATTCTGGTTAACTACAGCCAACCTAACCCAGATGATTTGGGATATGTCGATTATGTTTCCGTAGATTATAACATGAAGTTTTAGAACGGTAGAACCTAATCTGTAGATTATAGTGACTAGAGTACAATCTCATCTTAAATATCACTGCAATTGTATTGATATACTGAATAATTCAAATTACGGATAATAGATGTGATGTCAAGCTTTTATAAGAGACCACACATTATGCAACAGCGTTTTGCGGATCATGACTTGTACAATTTCATCTTCCTTGTTGCTTTGAAAATATTTTTTTATCTATCGTAGCTGAACTATTAATGTTTTCTTTTCCTATCTACAGATTGAATCAGTATGCTATTGCAAAATTTGCAAGTTATCTTAGAAGGAAGCGGAGAATGACGTCAAGAAGCTCGAAGCATGACGTTCTTGCGGCTTGGAATTCGCTAATTTTAAGTGATAAACATAAATGCTAGTAATATAGCTCTATGTATAAAGATTTTCATATATGTAGTATGTCTTACTTTTTCATTTCTCTTTTTATGTAATCTTAATTATGACACTAAGATTGTATTAATAATTATCATTATGTATAATAAATAAGATTTTTTTATTAGCCTTTTTGCCTTTTTTTATTATATTATTCGATGTTCATTTGCGACCATGAAATGCATTTATAAAACAACACGAATAGAAAGGAAAAATGAATAAATAGTAGCGGTAACATTCTCAGCACACAAAAGTGCCACGAACCTCGAGGGTCAACATAGGCGCACAATAGTGCCGAAAAAGTCGGCGTTTTTGAGTGCTGAGAGTTTGGAGGCGACACAAAAAAGCGTCGAGAATCTTGGCGCTTTTAAGTCCCTAAGGTCAGAGTAGGCACACCAAAACGCCGAGATGGATTAAGAGTGGTTATCCTTTTCTATGTGTATCGATATATGAGTGAAGGAAAAACACACAAGGAAAATTAAGAGTAACTTTTACTTACAATTGAGGGAAATGAATCCATCATCTTTACTAGCCAATGTAAGTACAACACAAGCTAACTATTGATATCACGACTAATCAAAATTCAAGTCTTGTTTTCTATTGAACAGTCTCCAACACACACTTTTGACCCTCTATTTTTTCAATTAGTATTAGTAAAAAAAATACTTCATCCGTTTCTTTTTATTTGCAATAAAGGAATTTTTTATGTCTCACAAAAATACCCCTTTGTTGCAATTAAAAAGACTCGGAAGAAGTATAAAAAGTTGATATTATGAAAGTACATATCAAGGATAATCTAGCAAGATCCCACATGAGAAAGTTTTCTTGTATATATTAGTAAGAATATTTGTTCAAATATTTTAAGATCGACTTCCAAAAAGGAAAGGGGCTTATATTATGGGACGGAAGGAGTACATGCGAATGAACGAAAAAAGTAACTAATGCTAAAGTGAAGGAAAGACTTAACCAAGTGAACTTACATATTTCAACAACCCCTGACATGGTTAAAAAATATGTCTGGTTTTGACAATACTTATTGTTACTCCCTTTGTATCATGATAGTTACAACACTTTTCATACATAGTTGTCCCTTATTAATTGCAGCACTTCTATTTCAGGCATAGACCCACCAATGTTTTATTATATATCACCCAACTAATATACCCCACTCATTCATTGATTTATCTGAAAAACATTAAAATATTACTGTTCTACTCTATTAACTTAATAAAAGCATCACATCACTTTCTATCACATCAACTTTTATAGTATATTAATATAACCTATACCCTACTTTATTAACTTTCTAAAAACATGTGCACAAGCTATTATTGTGATTAATATGGGACGAAGGGAGTATAAGTTTAGGATTTTGTAACTTAATCTATTGGTCGTTAGCGTGACGTTGATCGAAGTTAGGAATATTGATCCAATAAATAGGAAAGACTTCAATTAAAGGTCAAACGAGCTACAATATAAATACACTAAGCAACAACCACCATCCAATTATCAAATCCTCCTCTCCCATAATGTTATATTTCTAGATTGGACACCATGGATGAGATTGTTTATTAGTTTAACAAACTAATGTGAGTGTAACACAAGATAACTATTAGCATCACCAATACACACTCATAAACATAAAAACAAACTTACTACTCCCTCCGTAACGGTTTAATGGAAACAACTGATTTTGCAGACATTTTAAAGAAGCCAGTACGGGTATAAATGAACAAATTAATTAAAATGGATTAAACACAATCAAGAATGAGATTAGAGGTTCTTAATTTTGAAAATATTTTCGATTACTTTATCCGTTTACATTCTTTAACCCTTCTTTAAAATGCGTGCAAAACCAATTGTTGTCATTAAATCGATACTAAGACATTAATTTTAAATATAAACACAAGCTGAACCAAATAAGGCAATAAACATATTCCAACTATACTAATTGCCTATTTGCATGATAAAAGATTCTTCCACAGGTATATAGAACATTAGAGCAATTACGCATATAAATAAGAATGGCTTAATACCTTAGAATAGTTGCGCTTGCATAGAGCTAGTTCATGTGCTGAAAACCGAGTAGGCTTCTCTCGTGCTACATCACTAAGGAATCGCTCCATGGTTTCCTTAGGCATGTTTGGGTCGACCATTTGGGGATACTGCATATGATTAAATTTGTAATTTTGTTG
The DNA here is from genome assembly GCA_947645195.1 of Patellifolia procumbens. Taxonomy (NCBI): domain Eukaryota; kingdom Viridiplantae; phylum Streptophyta; class Magnoliopsida; order Caryophyllales; family Amaranthaceae; genus Patellifolia; species Patellifolia procumbens. The sequence continues at coordinate 3,636,470 of CANSGD010001541.1, forward strand.
ATTCCCTACATTATTGCCACCAATGGTTAATTGAGCTTGTGCATATGCAGGAATTGCATCACCTGCCCTTTTTAAGCAGTAGATTATTGCAATCACTACTGCTATGGTGGCAATCACTTCAATGATGATCGAAATTGCGATGTTTGAAAAATCGATTTAAATGTGAAGGATAAGACCATATAATTCTTACGAAGATTTTTCAGGCTTTCTAGCATGCGATGTGACACTTCCTAGGGACAGGAAAAGCAGTATTTCCCCATTATATTTATTGAGGTCAGGTGGTACGCTATTAATTTCCTTTGCAATGCGGTAGTGGATATCTATAATAACATTGTATGTTAGTTTGTGATGGAATTTTTATTCCCATGTCAATCAATATGCTTGTCTAACGTCGAATACATTTCCTCTTCCTAAAGTTTCATTGTGATGGAAGTTGTATTCCTATGTCAATCTATATACCATTATATACGTGGCATTGAGAAATAATTAAAATCTGTGTGAAAAGAACATATACTTGAGGGTAAACATGCATTACAATGAAACATCTTGAGTTCGGGCTGAGGTTCCCGATCCATTGTTTCTTGAAGAAGGTACTCTGCGAGTACAGGATGGCCCTCTTCCAAGTGAATCCCCATTCCTTAAAGAAGGTTCTAGGGTTCATTTGGGTCTATGATGCCATGAGTTTTCCCCTGACCTTAAGGATGTTTCGATGCCCGTTTTACTTCCAAAGGCAGGGTGGATCGTACGACTATTTTTCTGGGTCGGTCCGTACTGGGTATTTGACAGTCTACCCAATTGACACCACCATAAAGGACTTGAGAGACTATTTTGTCTTTGTTCGGGTGCCGACGCATGAGGGGCATCCGTATTCTCAACTAGGACGAGCGGGTGGACTTCTACTACTTTCGGTCGCAGAGCTCTTCTAATGGGAAGGCCACACTTCCCAAGTATTGGCTGCTACATCACACTGTGATGTGTCAGAACTCCTTTATGAGGATAAGCAAATTATCCCTAACTTATACGATAGGTAAGCTCTTCCCATCTGGCACTCATTATTTGTAATCTCTACAGCTCCATGCAGAGAGTTCATTCGCCATCTCATAATGGGTGGGTTTTGATCTTTACATCTTAATCTAACCCTTTGTCGCTTGTTGATCTGCTTTGCATACATTCTTTTTTGTTTTATCTTGTAGAGACCCTTGGTTCTTAGCTCCCTCATGAGCTGGGATTGAATTATTCTTATAGTGGCCACAGTTATCGGTCGGTACCCAGCGCCAGGTCGTACTCGGTTCCTGATTTTCTCAAGGAGATCTCCAACACTCCTAGGAATCACACTTGCTTCCGGACTCCCCTTCCTGAGTTGATAGATAAGCACTCCGGGACAGTCCGGGCGGCGGGTAATCCGTTGGCCACCATCACATAGATCAATGTCTCTGCTGATGAGGATGAGGAGGATGGTTCACTTGTCACCCGCCGTCGGGGGTCGTCTACTTCTCCTGCTAATGGTGAGGGGGAGACCCTTGGAGGAGTCTGATGATACCTTGGGGGTCAGGTTCACCCCTGACTGTTCAGCCTCTTCAGCAGATTCTCCATAGAGGGATTTTGTGTAGACAAGGTCAATACATAATTACCTTAGGGTCGGGGGTCAGGGTCCTCCAGAGAGGGGATTTGTGTAGACTGGTAACGATTCTTCAGCTATTGTTTAATTGTTTTAAAGAATACCTTTTGAAAGGCTTGTTTGTTCTTCTGACTTTTTTACTTATGTGTTGGTTTACTTTGTTTCAAATCTGCACACTTCTAAAGGGACTCCGTATGAGGAGGCTTAGATAACCCCTCCTGATGGTAAGGTTAGTGACCATCACCCTATGGAAGTCGACAAGGAGACCATCTCTGTCTCAGGTCTACTCTACTTGTTTTTCCTTTGCTATTAATTTTTTCTTTTTGCTTGCTTTATGGGCTAACTCCTTTTTTGGTTGCCCTATTTGTCAGACCCTACAGAGCAGGACGTGCTTGTTTCTACAACATGATAGGCTTGTGAGGTTTTGGAGCCTCTGCGGCATGAGAAGGCGGTGGCGGACTAGTATGTCCCTGCTCTCTCTAACACTGCAGAAGCCTCGGTTTCCCCTCAATCTCAGATGCTAACTCCTCCTGCTAGGAGCTCTGTAGTTCATGTTCCATCCCCGAAGGGGTTAAGGGACCAGTTGACTGCTTTGAATCGTGAGCAACTTGCTCGTGCTGTAAATTTTTCCTCTCATCGTTCTGCAAGTAGAGTTTTTATTGGGATTTCCACTAACGTGTGTTTTTCTGTCTACTTTGCTTTTTCAGCGCTAGATCAGGTCTAAGAGGGTCTAATCTGCTGGGGCTTCTCGGACTCCCCCCAAGATTGTAGAGCTGCCTGTCGATTCTGCGGATCTGGTGCGGAAGCCGCCTTCGAAGTTGGTGTCGGCTCCTCTGTCCTCCTCTCATTCACAGAAGAGGCCTGCAGAGGAGCTGAGGTATGAGGTGGAGCCTCGGCAGAAGAAGGCTCGTCAATCTGGGGACACTGATGTTAAGGTGGAGCAGAGGGCCGAAGGTGGATTCCTTGATTTGTTCCCCTTGCCGGGTTAATAAGTGGATTTTATATCCACTTCTAGGGCTCTTTTTACACGTATTTTCCTTCATTTCCACCTTCTTTCCACTCATTTCACACCATTCTTCTCTTCTTTTCTCTTTTCCTCTCATTTTGTACACTCGCGTGCTTTTTGGTATTTTTCCATTATTTTAAGCTAAATCTTGTATTACGCGATCTGCCTCGATGTCCCTTCTTGTGTTTTTGTTCATGCGTGTAGGCTGGCAGATGCTTCAATGACCTTGGAGCTCTTGAGGAGAGGAGATAAAGCTTTTGGATCGAGTGCTGAAGTGAAAGAAGCCCATGAAATAATCATTTTGATGATTTTGGAGCTTTGTATATTTGATGGCGTGATGGTACTCAATGCTTGTGAATGTAAATGTAATTATTTTTATGCAAAGGAAGTTATATGATGGTTGTGTATGCATGGAGTGAGGTCTTGGAGTTGCCAAGCGTTCATAGAGAAGCTACATCTTAACCCATAAGCGTCCGCTTATTTTCATGGTTTTGTTGGCAGGGATTTTTGTGCATATTGGAGTGTCCGCTTAAGCTTTGCAAGCATCCACATAAGCTTTGTAAGCGTCCGCTTAAGGCCTGCGCGCGGAATTCCGACTGTTAGAATCATTTTTACGTTATATTAGAAGGATATAAGTACTTTTTAGCCTTAATTTTGTAGAGACTCTTAGTTTTTACATGCTTTTAAAGAGAATAGAGTGAGATTATTGAGTTTTCTCTTCTTCCACACGTGTAAACTCCATTGTTGATAAAAAATTATAGCTCGGATTTCTTGCAAGTTTATATATTTTGTTTTCGGAATTTCTTTCTCCATCTTTTGGTATTGGTTTCATCTGCTTTCTCTCAAGTATTTATCATCTCTAATCTTATTACCATGTTTTCTTTTGGTATTATAAATCAATTTTATTTTCAATTTTCGTTAAAATGTCTAGTGAGTAGTCTTTTATACTAGGAATGTAGTGAAACATGGTAAAGGGGAGTTAAATCATTGTTCATGAATTTTTAGGGGATTGTTTATCAATTGATTGTATTGATTGATGTTTTAGAGCTTGTTACTAATCGTTGGCCATGATTATGAACTTGCATTGTGGATTTTGATTATCATTGTTTATGTTTATTTCAAAATTCCTTCATAAACTCAATTTGTATTCTAATTTAAGACCAAGAGATTGGCTTAAATTGAGAAGGAAAACCATTGAAGGACTCAAGATTATTCGCACTTTTTTAAGTGATTGTAAGCCATTCGAAAGAGGTCTATTGTTGCCTATTTTCTCTAGTTTGCTACTATTCGAGAGAGGTAGCGCGAATATATGAAAATAGTATTTTCCCATTCGATAGTGAAGCATGTTTATCCCTATATCTCTTGAGTTGGTTTCTCGTTTGACTCCCCAATGCCATGTGTAGCTACATTCCTATGTCTTTATTCTCATATTCTTAGAACTACCTTTTAATTGAGTCATGTGTGTTTTTAGTTTAATTTACAGTACTTTTAGTCATTATTCTCTCCACCCAACCAAAAATAAAACCCTTAGAACTAGGATTAATTGGACAAACATAAGTACTACGTTCATTTCCGTGAGGATTTGACCCTGACTTACCCTCGCTATGTTAGTAGGAGAGTTAGGAAATTTAATTACTTTTGCATCGGCTTTAGACTCTAATGACACTTTTGAGGCCGGTCATGGGTTTTAGTGCCGTAATTTTCTCTTCTGTATATTTGACCAAGCTTTCCCTTGGTTCAGGCTCTCTGCTGGTGGGCTCGACGGGTCAGCGATGGAGCTCAAGAGCCAGAACAACCTCTAGTGCCCCTGTCTGATCCAAATGCTTGGCTGAAGTTGCCGGCCAGTCGGTTCTTTGAGGACTACACCGTTCAGGATTTACCCCTGGTAAGTTATTCGTTTTTCACACATGTGACCTTGGTTTGGACTACTCTTTTGTGTGTGCTTTGTTTCTGCCTTTCATCAGAGAGAGTGTGTCTTATACTTTTTAATTGCTATTACTCTAACAATGAGTATGTTGGTAATGTCTTTTCTATGTAGCATGCACTTGCCGTGGCCTTCATGCCATGCCATTGGTTAGGCAGATAGGACACTAACATCCCTAAGCTGCAAGAACTAAAGTTTCAGTTGGAGTCAGTCAAGAAGCGGATGTCATTTATGAAGTCCGATAAGATGTTGGCCGAGACTATGCAAACTGAGACTATCAAGGAGAAGGATCGCCTGGCTACAGAGCATGAAGCTCTGAAGACCTCTAACCCCCACTTGCAAGGGTTGTTGATGGATTCAGAGGCTGTTGCAGTTGAGCACACCAGACTCTCCTCTGAACTCAAGGAGGCTCTGGCATGTGCCTCTGTCCCTGAGACTAAGCTGCAGAGTGTTACGAAGGAGCTGACGCAGCTTAAGGGCACTTCTCTGCTTTGCAGGATGACCACAATTGTTGTCCGACAAAGTTGGAGTAGCAGGCTAAGGCGGTGGAGCAGGCTTTGCAGACTAGGGTTGATGAGGTCCAGGAGGAGGCAACCAAGGCTTTGTAGGCCAGGGAGTTTGAATTCGTGGCGGAGTTCTCTAAGGTCCTTGAGAACATAGAGACTCAGCTACGCGCCGAGGAGGCTATCAGAGCTGGAGGGGATGAGGATGCTTGCAAGATCAAGTATCGGGACGACTGCAAGCACGCATTCCGCCGAGTACTCTAGCATCTCCAGCCGGACTTCGATTGGGATGCTTCTGAGGAAGCTTAGGGAAGACATGTATACTTCAATCCTCTCGCCACTCAGGAGATTCGGGCCATGGAGCTTCTCTACTCTCTCCCTGCAGAGGAGGGAGGCTCTTGGCCACAGGGAGAAATGAGCCCTGCTAGGGATGATCATTATGTGTCTGATCAATAGCAACTCGGGCGGCTATCTCTCGCTTCGCCTCAGTCTTCTTGTGACTCATGATTGAGCTGCTGAGGTGGATGAGCTGGGAGCCCGTGCTGAACTGCTGCACTCCCCCGCTTTTGCCCTCTGATGAGGTCCGTAATTGACTCTCTAAAATATTTGTAATTGACTAGTCAAGCATACACTTTTCATCTCTAGTTGCTCCTTTTTTTAATTAGGTAGTCGCCATTTTACGTAATAGACTCTGTAGCTTTTCCTCAGACTTCTGATCAAAGTCTCTCTATAAAACATTATCCTCTCTAATATGCAATACATTTCGTTTCGGCTTTGGTCTTCTGACTTGTATGTTTTCAACACCAAATTTTGCTAAGTATTTTCACTCCGACTTTGTATGGCAATTTTTTGATAAAAATAAAGTACTTCGTATATTTGCTTTGCAAATCTCCACTAGTCTTTCCATTCTAACTAGGTATAGCAGATCTTTGTAAATATCTTCAATGTACCTTGGCTCCTTTCTTTATTGAAATACTCTACAAATTTGGTGTTTGTCTTCTACTCAGATCTATTCGTTTCCTGCTCCATATCGTGCAGACTCCCACTCTTCACGGTCTGTCTGCTCTACTTTGCATGAGTGGGAAGTCTTGATCAGGTGGGGTACATGGTACAGCGCGGTTGCTGTGTGCTCTGAGTTGTGCCAAGGTGTTGGATTCCGACCTTAGGAGCCCTTTATTTACTTGCTCTCCTCCACCTACTGCAGTGGGTATCGGTGAGCCGAGAAAGTCAAAGCTATTTGATGCCCTAATTCGCGATAGCCTTGAGGCCTTTAGGGGCTATGCCCATTTATGCCTTCTGTCAGCGCCCTTTTTTTGGGTTGCACTTGGTTCTTTTTTTGAACTCCGCTACCCCCCTTAACCATAGGTACATGTGACTTATCCATGCTGCTTTTTGGGCCTTTGGACCTGCAAAACTTGGGATAGAGGTCTATGATCATAGCTAAGTCAGGTCGACAACCGATTCACTCCACTTGCCTTGGGGTGGGTGTTTTATCTTATCGGCGGCCCCCTTTTTGTGCTGACAGTTCTTGCGCCCTGAGTACCTCTTCAGTCTTTGCTCTGGCACATACCCTATTCTGCTCTACCAGCGTAGGGGTTTTTTTCCCCTCCTAGTCTACCAGTGGTTAATATTTTTGGTGTTGTGTTTAATCTGATAGAGGATGGGGGCTTTATTCAATGTAAGAAGTATGTAGCTCAATAGGGTGGCTCAAAGGCCTTTCATTCATAAACTTGTTTGGTACAATTGGGTCTACACAAAGTATTTCTTCAATATTCTGGCATTCCAATTGCTCTTTAGCTCACTTCCATCCATCCTCCTCAACTTGTATGTCCCTTGGTACAGTTCTTCACTGACCTCATAAGGTCTTTCCCACTTTGCAAACAGCTTTCCATGGACTTTATCTTTTGAACAGCTGCTGCATTTCTGAGTACCATATCCCTCACTTCGAGAGGTGTGGCTCTCACGAGTGGTTATAGTATCTGCTAATTTTGGCCTTGTAGGCCTCCATTCTGAAGCTGGCTTCGTCTTTGAGCTCGTCCAGCAGGTGTAGGTTGGTTTTGAGGGCTTAATCGTTCATTTCAGGCTCAAATAGATTGATTCTTAGACTTTCAAACCTAATCTCAACCGGCATAACAACTTCTGAACCATATACAAGGTGGAAAGACGTATACCAGTTAACTATTTCTCAATGGTTCTTATTGACCACAGAGTGTTGGGTATCTCCTCCAGCCACTTGTTCTTTTGCTCTTCCAGCTTTTTGCATAACCCTATTAGTATATGTTTATTAGTCGCTTCAGCTTGGCCATTGCATCGGGGATTGCAAACTGAGGATAATGTGTACTTGATCCCGAATTGTTAGAGTGGCATGTTGTCGAATTTTTGTCCATGGTCAAAGACCATTGCTTTTGGGTTCTTGTACCTCCTTATGATGTTCTGCTAGAGGAACCTTCTGACTGCCATCTCTATGATGGTGGATAGAGCCTCTGCTTCTATCCATTTGGTGAAATAATCCACCCCACGATGAGCCACCTCTTATGTTGTTGCGCCATTGTGAAGGGTCCCAAGATATCCAATCCCCATTGACCGAAAGGGACGGGATCATAGAAGGGCATGAGATCATTTGCTCGTAGCTTGATGTTGGGAGCGAACCTCTGGCAGCTGTCACATTTGTTCACCAGAGCCTTTGAATTTGCCTTCATTGTATGCCAGTAGTACCCTGCTCTGAGTGCCTTTTGGGCTAGGACTCAGGGTCCAATGTGATGCTCACAGAGTCCTTCATCGATGTCTCTTATTATATAGTCTACATCCCTCGGCCCTACACATTTAAGTAAGGGCATGGAGAAAGACTTCATGTATAGCTATGCTCCGATCAAACAGTATCGACAGGCTGTCAATTTTAGCTTTCTTTGCTTTCATTTTGCTCCCTGGCAAGGATCCGGTCTGCTTGTATGCAACTATCTCCCTGATCCATTCTAGTAGATCATATAGCTCAAAGACATGCTCTGCGTCTTCACATATTTCACTGGTGGGTCTGACCTCCACTAGAACAGATTTGTTCAGATGTTGCAGGCTGCTACTTTCTAGCTTTAATAGAGCGTCCGCTTGGGCGTTCTACACTCTTAGAACTTGCTCTATCATGAAGCTTTTAAAATTTGCAATCAAGCCCCTAATTCTGGCAAGATAGTTCTGCATGGTGGGCTCAGTAGCCTCATACTCACCCTTCACTTGATTATGACCAATAGGGAATCAATCTTCAAGTGGACCGACTTGGCTTCTAAGGTCTGGCATAGTTATAGCCCTACAATAGCGGCTTCATACTCAGACTCATTGTTGGTGGTAGAGAACAGGAACTTCAGAGCGTACTCAATGATTTTCCCTTATGAGGTTCTAATGACCACTCCTGCCCCTGACGCATTAATGGTTGTAGACACATCTGTTAAGACTTCCCAGGTTTTTGGGTTATGCAGCAGTTTCCTGGTATGAGCACTCTACTAGGAAATCTACCAGAGCTTGTGCTTTAATGGTAGAGCGTGGAACAAACTTTATTCCGAGGCCAGTCAGCTCCAACACCCTTTCATGATCCTCCCTGATTTGTCTACCTTCTCCATAGCTTTTTCCAGGGGCATATTTGTTAGCACAACATATGTTGCCTTCTCAATCAGGGGGTATCTTGTCTCTGCACTGGTGAGCGTGCGGCTCACAAAGTATATTGGTTGTTGTTTCTTATTTTCCTCTTTCGGGAGGACTACACTCACGGTTGCGATCGTTACTGCGATTTACAAGTAGAGTGTTTTACCTTGGCAAGACTTGATAGACGTGTCTTCAGATTCTCAAACGCTTCCTTTTACGCTGCCTCCCATTTTAACTCCTTGTTCCTTCTCAGGATTTCGAAAAATGGGAAGGCTTTCTCTGCTAATTGTGCTATGAATTCTGGACAAGGCTGTCATCTTGCCTGTCAGCCTCTGTATGTCTGTGATACTTTTTGGCTCTAGTAGATCCATAGCTGCTTTCACTTTATCGAGATTTGCATCGATTACCCTCTCGTTGACCAAGTAACCAAACAATTTCCCTGACCGCACTCCGAACATGCACTTTTTTGGATTTAGCTTCATCAAGTTCACTCTGGTTTGTGGGTCAAGATCTGCACCTATCCTCACAGCTCTGCCCTCTTCTTCCCCAAGAAGAACCTCTTCGGTTTCTTTCCCAGCTTCGGGCTTTCTATTTTCATGGCAATCTTTCGACCGAACATCGGCTTTATTGACAGTCGATGTCTCTTTCGCCATTTCTCTTTTCTTACCTTGTTCAGTCATTTTGTTCTTTTCCTTCTTCTTGGCTTCTTCAGCCTTTTCATTTTTTCTTCCTTCTTGGCTTCTTCAGCCGACATCTTCTTTTCTTCTTGTTTTTTTTCTTCTTTCTTGTCTTTTGTCCTCTTCCTCCTGGATCCAGAGTGGTCAGGAGGAGGAGGTCTCTTGTCCTTCTTTCGGGCAGTTAGGTTGCAAGACCTAGCTGCTTTATGGTCTCCTCTGAGTCTGCCTAGTTCACCAGACATGCTGAGGAAGAGCATGGTCTTGCGGTGAGTGAAGGGGATGCCTTGCACTGCTTTAATAAATTTTCTTCCCATCAGAGCGTTGTATGGTAACGGAAGGTATACCACCAGGAATTCTTGCATGACCTTCCTCTTGATTCCACTCCGTTCTTCTGCAGTTGCTCGAAGGTTTTCTTGTATAGGATGTTTACGGTGCTTCAGCCATTCAACAGTATCCTTCCGACATCTGTGTTGTAGATCTCCAGAGTTACCATCAGCCGGTCAGAGTGAGGGAAACTCACGCCTTTGCAATCTTCGGCTGTGAATGTCATGTTCGGCAGGTCTGGACTCTACTCTACTTGATCAATGGAATATAGGTTGGGGTGAGTGAGTTGCTTCAGGTGGGCTCTCTCCCCTCCCATCGAGTTCGAGCTGTCGAATATGATGTAAATCGTTTTCTTTTTCCCTTCTCTGATCTCAGCTTGCTTACTCTGATGCTTCTTTCCTTCATTCTACTGCTCTTTTTCTTTGATTCCCTGATTCAGGTAAGTTACTCTTTGAAGTATCCTCTTCCGATCAGTCTTTCGGGATCATTCTTCAGAGTGATGCAGTTTTCGGTGTTTTGGCCTGGAACCATGTTTGGGCCTAGACTTTTCTTTGTTGTGGGTGGTGGTCTATTCCACTTGCGGTCATATCTATGGGTCAGAAAAATCTCAGCTCAGGGCCATTTGAGATTGCTGTAACTGTTATACTTCTCTTTGGCCTTCAGCCGATCCAATTCCTTTTCTACTTTTGTTTGCCTCTTTTTGCCTCTGTTTTGATGGGGTCTACCACCTCCATAGTTGGGCCTGCTTCCCTGGTACTGCGGCCCCTGGAGTTACTGATCGTTCTGCCTGGTTTCCTGTTTGACAGGCTTGGCTGCTCCCGATGACGAGGCTTTATTAAAGTCCTCGGTTGCGATGTATTTCTCAGCCAGTGTCAGGGCTTCACTCAGCTCTTTCATGGTGACCCATTTTAGGTCATCCCTGAATTTGCTATTGTGAGGAAGAGTTGTCCTCAAGGCATGTAGAGCTAATTTATGTTCCAATTCTGAGATGTGCACCAGTTCTTTATTGAATCTTCCAATAAAGTCTCGTAGGCTCTCGTTAGAGTTTTGCCGCAGCAGTATTAGCTCATGGGTGGACTTGTCCTTCTGCTTCCACTGACAAAATGCTCCTTGAATCTCTTCTTCAGTTCATCAAAGTTACCTATAGTGCCTTGTGGAATGGTTCTGCACCATGTCTGAGGTAACCCGACTAGAGTGGATGGGAAATGTCTACACCATGTAGCTTCATTGTAATTTCCTAGCTTCATGTGGGTCTCGAAAGGTGCTACATGTTCTTGTGGGTCCCCCTTTCCCTCAAACTTCAGAGTTGAAAGGAGTTTCGCCTTAGATACCTTTGTTGATATGATCTCAGGTGTGAAGGGAGATTTAGAGGGTGATCTTATCTCATTAGCATGCGGGGCTGCAAATGGCATCTGTTATTTGCTTTTGCAGGATATGATCTCTCTGAGATCTAGAAAGGTTCCGTTCTCACCAGATCCTTCCTCAAGAGATGGCCCCAACCTGCTCTTTACAGGCCTTCTATAGGAATTCCCTCTGTGTTGTGACATGACTTCTTCAACCTCTTGATTGTGTCTTCACCTCTTTCCTTTACGGAGCTGCTCAGCTGCAGCCTCTTGTTCCTTCTGGCTTCTTGTGGTAGACCTCAAACTAGTATTTTCTAGTAATTCGGCAGGCACTTCCTCTCTGAAGAAGCTTGGATTCTGCTGTTGCATGATCTATGTGTCCCACTCATCCTCCTGCCATCCCCTATGGATGTAATTTGGGCTAGAACGTCTAGATACACTATACTTGGATGTTGGGACTGGGGTATGGGTTCTTTTGTTATATCCACAAATGGGTTCTCCTACAATTGGTCCTTCTTCAGGTGTTAGTTGTAGATGCCTTCTCACTGAGTCATCAATTTGCACTCTTTTATTTCTTCTAGACTGTTGAGCTCCAATATTTTCCCTGTACGTCTCAGCAGATTGCAGCACAGTGATTGCTGCTTGGAGTACCCCAGGGGTTGGCATGACCACTGAGCTACTTGGTTGCCTTGTTCCACGAGTGTGGGTAGCATTGCTACTCCTTCTTCCTGACCTGGTGGTCTCTTCTCTCGATGGAGAATAGTCTTCATCTTCAGAACTGTTGAAATCGGATGTGTTTGGGTAAGAAACCACCATTGTGAAGTTGTAGATTAGAGTTTTCTACTCTCCCCCTCCTTCTAGCACCAAATTGTTGTTGTCTAGGACATCTACTATGTGTGGTGGTGGATACTTGGTTGAAAATGTGGCATCTAAGCTTCCTTCGTGGTGGTTACCTGCAAAATAAAGGTGGACCTCAGGGGTTGTTTCCGAGGAACGCTACTCCGATGCGTAAGTCAGCCTACAATGAACACAAGGTCTCTAGTTGAGAGAAATGAGTAACAAGTGCTAGTATTTTGTAAGTCTTTTCTTGGTTATGATAAAACGTCCCTCACTCATAGATGGGCATGAGTATTTATAAGAGACATGGGCTTATGACTGACCTAGCAAGATAATTAGGCTTCATTTGGAAGTGGGCCAAAGTAATGAGGCATTTGTTAATTTATTATCTAGAGCTCTGATCTAGAGAGGTCTGCCTCGTGGGGTCCGCTCTAGTCTAGGGCTCTGGTGTTGTCTGGCAGAATATGGTGGTCTGCTGAGCAGACCCCATACAAAGAGATATAGAGATAGATCTAAAATATTGATTAGTCTTAGTCATGAAACTTATCTTGGTAAGCTTATTGCTAGATTCAAGCTGGAAAACTCTAAGAGAGGTTTCATTCCCATGTAACACGACATGTCAATTAACAAGACTCATTGTCCTTCGACACTAACAAGTTCAAGAGAATGAGTATTGTTCCATATGTTTCTACAATAGGTTTCATTATGTATGATAGGGTTATAAACACAATTCTAGGGTTAGTTAAGAGTTGAGGGAGTTATGGTCATACCATATTGTCCTTCCTATATGATAGTAATGGTGTATGGGCTTCTTGATGAGGGATAATTGTATACGCATAGTCATGCTGAATTAGACTAAAATGTTGATCTTCATTTGAACAATTTAAACCCGATGTTCAAGCAACAAAATTTGAGTATATAGCATCGTATTATTAAATTTGGCATTATGAGACTTAAAGAATTGGAATAATATTGCGAACTTGAGACTGAAAGAATATGTCCTCAACAATCTTCGCAAGTACTAAGTATAAATAGTAATATAATTATAGAGAATATAAGTTAATTATTGTACTAATTGTATTTACTTGCTATAGAATAAATATTGATTATTAGGTCAATATCATTGAGCCTACAACTATAATATTAATCCTATGAGATCACACTTTGTGAGACTAATTAATTAAAAATTAGAACACCAAGTTCGGCCTATGGTGGACGGGCCAATTAGTAAAATTAAGGTTTCCTCAAGTTTAGCCATATCCAAGGAGGGTACTTCTAAAAGGATTATATTAGCAGTGAATATTCTTTCCAATATATATGGATATACGAGCATATATGGATATATGAGTGAAGGAAATATATAAACAAGGAGAAGTTAAAATAACTTTTACCATACATTTGAGAGAAAAAAATTCCTCATCTTTAGTAGGTTTTTGGCACCAAATCCAGTAAAAGTAAGAGAGTGAAATTATTCTAGCAAATGTGGGAATTTACAAAATTTTATTATGGCTAGAAAACTAGACTACGAAAGAATCTCCTTGAAGCTTAATCAATGGACCACTCACTAAAGAAGACTTTGACCTTACTACGTTTGAATTTTTATTTAATGGGAAGTGGTACTTAGACCAGATCTCCTTTCTCCTACCCACTGACGTACTGAAATTCATTCTAGCTTTGTTTATCCCTACTTCTGGTAATGATGAGTTAACTTTTTCCCTTGCCCAAGGGAGATATTTCAACATCAAGACAACCTATGCGAAGCTTTGGCACCAACATTTCAACGCCACTTCCTCACAATATCCCTAACCTATTACCAAAACTGTCAGGATTTCTAAAAGTTGGGACAAACTATGGGACAATAACTTACCCCCCCCCCCAAGATCAAGTTTTTTCTTTGGTCAGAATTCTGGGATGCCCTACCTATGAGAAACACCCTTCAATCTAGAGGAATCCCAACAAACCATACCTGCCCTTTTTTTCCCCTGACACTGTCCTCTAACTCAGAGTATATGGAACTGCTTTGTCTAGGTACCACACCACTTCAACATAGGCAATGATGAGAAGTGGCTACCTGATAGCCTGTTCAGCAAACAATACTGCAATGAGGCACCTTGAAGCATACACTTTGGTATAGGATGTTGGGAAATATGGAAAAAAAAGGAAAGATTGAGTGTCTGAAAAAAAAAAACAAGAAAACCCAAACGGTTTACTAACAAATTGTTCACCTTACAAAAGAAACTAATAAAAAAAATTAAAGATGCAGGAGAGGGAGCAACTCCAAGAAAGCTTAGAGATACACCCTAATCACTATATGATCAAAGTATATGCTTCTTTTTTCCCTAAGACTCTACAAGTGGGGTTGGGTGATTTATATAAGAATGTCTTAAACCAGTGTGAACAAGTTTTCTTCCTAAAAATGCAAACAACGGATGCTAAAACTACAGAATATCATGCCATACTCAAGGCTTTGGACTCGATTTCGGAACATAATATGTCTAATGTTCACATCTTTTCTTATCCAAAATAGCAGTGGAGCATATCACACATGCACCCATTGTAATATGAATTCTATTTTCATGGACCACCCAAGTAGGATTAGACTGTAGGAATTGCCAAGGTTGAATGAAACTGCCTCCAATGTTCATGGTCTAGCGAGATGGGCAAGGGAGCAAAATTTTGTATCTAATTCTTGTATTACTATGTTCTCTTCGCCCTTTATTGATGATGGTTGTAAGCTAAACAAAGATTCTCTCTTGGATCTTGTTAGTAGGTAGGGATGTCAATGGGGAGGGGCGGGTGTTGACATTCCTATCCCCATTCCCGCCCCATCACCCATGGCGGGGGAAAATCTTATCCCCATCCCCGCCCCAACAGGGAAACACCAAAACTATCCCCGTCCCATCACCCGCGTGGAACCCCATACCCACCTCATCCCCGCTAGTCCCGCCCTAACCCCTGTCTCATCCCCGCCCTATCCCCCTCCCAAGCCTGATTTACTAAATTTTTTGGGCCTAGAGGAACAAATGGTAATAACTTGAAAAAAAAAGATAAATTACATTAAAAAAAATAAAATTTTCAATATACGGGGATAAAGCGGGGCGGGCGGGGCTAGGGAGGGACGAGCGTTGATGGGGCGGGGCGGGGCCAATCTAACATCCACACCCGCCCCATCACCAACAATGGGTATTGTTTCATCCCCATCCCCGCCCCATCACCTGCAAAACCTTGCCTTATCCCCGAATAACTGGGGCGGATGTGGGGTGGGTCTCCACGTAACCCTCCCCATTGACATCCCTTTTAGTAGGGATCAAGGAGCCAAACATTGTGTTTTAAATTACGCTACTAGACAAATATTATGTTACAATTTATAGTAAGTAATATATTGTTCTTTCCAAGCAAAAAAATGAGGGAAGTTTAGTCAGTGTTCGTGGACCCAATAGAGAGACTTCAATCGATATTCTCGATCTCTAAAGGTATTCGTAGGTTATATGTTTTGGAGCATTCATTCGCGCTAACCAATTGAAGTCACGCATCAAATTTTTTAAATTTAAACCTATTTATCGATACATGTTAATCTATGCATGCAATATTATTATAGATGTTAGAAAAGTAATTTCTTGAAATTTCCCTAATTACATCTATGAGTTCCTACATCCTTTAACTTCAATTACAACAAACCAAACATTCACTGAATATTGTATACATTTTTTCTTTTTGTGACTTGTTTATATACACACACAAATGACCAAAGACTTGCAGAAATTGACAATACTCTCCCTAGATAGTAATCATATAGTATTAGTTATTTCAATCTCGTATTTGTTGTGTTGGGGCTGGACCATAGAGGACCCGTTATTAGTTGTTGATTTTGAGTTGAAATCTGATGAATCTTTGTACCCTTTACTACTTACGCCCAAATGATCCTGCAAATGAGCAAATGGGTTAGGTGGTGAATCAATTTCAACCCCTCCTTCCAACATCTTGACTACAGAACTCATCATAGGTCTTGAATTAGGCAAGTATTGCACACACCAAAGAGCCACCTTCACCATTCTATCTGCCTTTTCCTTATCTTCCTCTTCAATGCCAACAATCGAAAGCATGTCGGCCAACTCTCCCTTGTCAAACCTCTCATACGCCCACCTTGGAAGCCACTCTTGGCTATTCCCACTAAGGTTAATGTCATGGTTTCTTCTTCTCCCTACGATCTCGAATAAAAGCATACCAAAGCTATAAACATCACACTTGTGAGTAACTGGGTACGGAGTCCACAACTCTGGAGCGGCATACCCTGGTGTTCCTCGACATCCTGACATAACAATATGTGTACTATCTCGATTACAAAGTTTTGCTAATCCGAAGTCCGCAACCTTCGGATTCAGTTTTGCATCTAGTAATACATTTTCTGGCTTAATGTCATAGTGAATGATTCTTTGTTCGCACTCTTCATGCAAATATGCTATTCCTCGTGCAGTGCCAATTGAAATCTCATGTAATTTTTCAAATGGAGTAGATGGGTTGTTTTGCTGGCCAAATAGTAGCTTACCAACGGAACCTTGCTCCATGTATTCGTAGACTAGAGCTCTCATTTCTGGATCAAAACAAAAACCATAAAGTCTTACCAGATTAATATGATATGTTCTACACATGGTGCTGACTTCTGCCATGAACTGTTCTTCAACCCTTTTACTTATATCTTGTTTTAGCACTTTCACCGCAACATGAATTCCATTTGGAAACTCTCCTTTATACACCACACCAAATCCACCAGATCCTAGCACCTGCCCAAAAATATAAATGTTATTATTACTTTACAGCTTTATGTAAATATGTTGTATTAGTGCATTTAGGCAACTCTGGTGTACCAGACAGTGGTGCATCTACCCATTCGGAGTATTAGTGTGAGTTATAATAGGTTGTATTAGGCTATTGAAGCCATTTGAGAGTTTTTTCTTCCCATGAAGGTTGCACATCGAAGAGTATCTTCATTTCAACATATTTTCAGTTCTTAGTGAATGAATGTCTTTGACAATTTTAGCAATTATCAAATATAAATGGGAATAAAATTATGGAGATTATCAGCTAATTATTTTAGTAATCGTATTTACTCGCTACAGAATAAATATCGATTAGTAGGCCATTATGATTGGGCCTACAACTAGAATAAATAATCCTATAAGGTCACACCTTGAAACACTGCAGTGGACATGCCAATTAGTAGGATTAGGGTTTCCTCAAGTTAAGCTAAACGAAGGAGAATTAGGATTTTCTACTTCTAGATGGATTAAGAGTAGTTATCCTTTTCTATGTGTATCGATATATGGGTGAAGGAAAAACACACAAGGAAACTTAAGAGTAACTTTTACTTACAATTGAGAGAAACGAATCCATCATCTTTACTAGCCAATGTAAGTACAACACAAGCTAACTATTGATATCACGACTAATCAAAATTAATGTCTTGTTTTCAGTCTCAAACACGCACTTTTGACCCTCTATTTTTTCAATTAGTATTAGTAAAAAAAAATACTTCCTCCGTTTCTTTTTATTTGCAATAAAGGAATTTTTTTATGTCTCACAAAAATACCCCTTTGTTGCAATTAAAAAGACACGGAAGAAGTATAAAAAGTGATATTATGAAAGTACATATCAAGGATAATCTAGCAAGAACCCAAATGAGAATGTTTGCTTGTATATATTAGTAAGAATATTTGTTCAAATATTTTAAGATCGACTCCCAAAAAGGAAAGGGGCTTATATTATGGGACGGAAGGAGTACATGCGAATGAACGACATAAGTAACTAATCCTAAAGTGAAGGAAAGACTTAACCAAGTGAACTTACATATATCAACAACCCCCGACATGTTGTTACTCCCTCTTTATCATGATAGTTACAACACTTTTCATATGTAGTTGTCCCTTATTAATTGCAGCACTTCTATTTTAGGCATAGACCCACCAATGTTTTATTATATATCACCCAACTAATATACCCCACTCATTCATTGATTTATGTTAAAAACATTAAAATATTACTCTTCTACTCTATTAACTTAATAAAAGCATCACATCACTTTATATCACATCAACTTTTACAATATATTAATATAACCTATACCCTACTCTATTAACTTTCTAAAACTATGTGCACAAGCTATTATTGTGATTAATATGGGACGAAGGGAGTATAAGTTTAGGATTTTGTAACTTGATCTATTGGTCGTTAGTGGACGTTGATCGAAGTTAGGAATATTGATCCAATAATTAGGAAAGACTTCAATTAAAAGTCAAACAAGCTACAATAAAATTACACTAGGCAACAACCACCATCCAATTATTAAATCATCCTCTCCCATAATGTTATATTTCTAGATTGGACACCATGGATGAGATTGTTTCTTAGTTTAACAAACTAATGTGAGTGTAACACAAGATAACTATTAGCATCACCAATACACACTCATAAACATAAAAACAAACTTACTACTTCCTCAGTAACGGTTTAATGGAAACAACTGATTTTGCAGACATTTTAAAGAAGCGATTATGGGTATAAATGAACAAATTAATCAAAATGGATTAAACACAATCAAGAATGAGATTAGAGGTTCTTAAATTTGAAAATATTTTTGATTACTTTATCCGTTTACATTCTTTAACCCTTCTTCAAAATGCGTGCAAAACCAATTGTTGTCATTAAATCAATACGGAGTGATTAATTTTAAAGATAAACACAAGCTTAACCAAATAAGTCAACAAACATATTCCAACTATACTAATTGCCTATTTGCATGATAAAAGATTCTTCCATAGGTATATAGAACATTAGAGCAATGACGCATATAAATAAGAATGGCTTCATACCTTAGAATAGTTGCGGGTGCATAGAGCTAGTTCATGTGCTGAAAACCGAGTAGGCTTCTCTCGTGCTACATCACTAAGGAATCGCTCCATGGTTTCCTTAGGCATGTTTGGGTCGACCATTTGACGATACTGCATATGATTAAATTTGTAATTTTGTTGATTCCCTGCACTATTGCCTCCAATGTTTAATTGAGCTTGTGCATATGCAGGAATTGCATCACCTGCCCTTTTTAAGCAGTAGATTATTGCAATCACTACTGCTATGGTGGCAATGACTCCAATGATGATCGAAACTGCGATGTTTGAAAATCGATTTAAATGTGGAGGATAAGACCATATAATTCTTAAGAGGATTTTTCAGGCTTTCTAGCATGCGATGTGACACTTCCTGGGGACAGGAAAAGGCAGTATTTCCCCATTATATTTATTGAGGTCAGGTGGTACGCTATTAACTTCCTTTGCAATGCGCTAGTGGATATTTAAAATAACATTGTATGTTAGTTTGTGATGGAAGTTTTATTCCCATGTCAATCAATATGCTTGTCTAATGTCGAATACTTTTCCTCTTCCTAAAGTTTCATTGCGATGGAAGTTGTATTCCTATGTCAATCAATATACCATTATAGACGTGGCATTGAGAAATAATTAAAATCTGTGTGAAAAGAACATATATTTTAGGGTAGACATGCATTACGATGAACATCAGTATTTGGAAAATTTGATACGGAAAGTTACATCCGTTGTAGAAGTTGCTATAGATAACTAAATTGTAGCAAAATTTTTGCTACGGAATATACTTTTGTTTCAAAATTTTGCTAGGAAAAATAATCTTGTTTCAAAATTTAATACATAACACAATTCCGATTCATTGTTTACTACGTACGGACTTTATAAATCGTGGCAATTTTTGCCATGGAATATAATTAATAACGCAATATTAAGAAGATATATAAAGAACGTAAACCTACTACTAGTATATGCATCACACTTAACTCAATTGGGAACTAATCAACTTTTCACAACCTTGTCTTAGTTTTGATTCATACTAAGAGCATTTTCGTGGAATTTATGGGGGCAGGAGTAGGTCGTGTATGATGGACAGGGGTAAGAATCTCAAATAAGATATGGATAGGAAATTTCGTAGCAAAATTTTCCAACGGAATATGATTTGCTACGCATGGGAAAAATTGTAGCAAAATTTTGAAACGGAATATGATTTGCTACGGATAAAATAATTTGTAGCAAAACTTTGCAACAGAATATGTATTCCATACCAAAAAAAATTGGTATGGAAACAAAACCATAGAAATGTTTTTGTAAAATTCAGTTTGCTATGTCCACTTTTAAAAATCAGTAATTCGTAGCAAAAACACACTTTGCAACAATTTTTTGATGTTTGGCACGGAAATTTCCGTAGCAAGATATAGTTTTTTTTGTAGTCAATTAACTAATTTTACAAGCAATTTGCTAGCAGTAGGATTGGAGAAGCATAGCGTTGACCTCTATGGCATCACCCAGGGGCAGAATGAAGTTTCTCGTTAATACTTGGATAGGTTTAATAAAGAGATGATAGCTATCAAGAAAATGGACGTTCCAACCACAATAGAAGCATTACGGGTAGGATTGACTCATAAATAATCTACGTATTATGAATTAACCAGGTACACTTGCAACAATTTAAAGATGTAAGGGCAAGAGCTATGGCTGACATAAGGGTTGAAGAAGATGAAGCACCCAAGGGTTAAATCCAGGTCAGCTAGTCATTAGTTACAAGGGGGCATATCACCTAGCACCCTAAGATAGTATGGTTATACCTAGAAGTTGGGACACTTCACACCTGAAGCTACACCACTTCTAACAAAACCAGGTTACATCTATAAGTTTTTACTGACTTAAGCATCGTAGGTTTGTCGGCTATACCAACGACCATCTCTTACCAAGAT
Organism: Patellifolia procumbens; assembly: GCA_947645195.1. NCBI lineage: Eukaryota > Viridiplantae > Streptophyta > Magnoliopsida > Caryophyllales > Amaranthaceae > Patellifolia > Patellifolia procumbens. The sequence continues at coordinate 3,657,141 of CANSGD010001541.1, forward strand.
GTGATGCAGTATTACCTAAGTTAACAAAGCGACATATAAGTTAGATTTATCAAAGCTAACAAAGAGGCTTGTATGTCAGGTTCACCATAGCTAACATATTGACCTACTAAATCAATCTTAACTAGTTGTACTTTTCTAGTCAGATTGTACTTATGTAAAACTTAGTATGAACAGTAAGGATGTTTATCTTATAAATAAGTATGTAATATTTTGATGATGAATAGCGTGCAACGTCAAGTTGGAAGAACCAAAAAAAAAGGAGAAACATACAATTTTGACGATCATTGCTACTATATATATTCTTCTCATTCTCATATTTTCGGCCTATATGAATATTCCAACTGCTAGAATATATGAAAATACCCATATTTCATTATTTGAATATTGTATATTTGATGTAAATCTGTTAGTTAGAGTTAATATCTTTTAGTTAGAGTTTGTTTCCTTGTTTATAGGATTATTATCTCTTATACACTCTCGTATATATCTTGAGGTTGTAAACAATTATTGGTTAAGGTAAATATTCTTTCATGGTATCAGAGCACACCCCGACTCTCACATCTCATGATTGGCCTCTCCATCCGAAAATTAGTTGTGGTTCGACTTATTATTATTCGACAGATACAATATTATCAGTTGTAAATTTTCGAATGGAAACTAAGTTTTTGATTAGTTTGGGAGCATGCAACACATTTTTAAGGGCTAAAGGAAGGTTAGGGGTAGGCAAAATAGCATTTCCATAACCACAAATAAGAATACTATTACCATCTCCGTCAATAATACCATTAGAATTGCTAAAATTAAAATAAGAAGACAAGTTACCTTGGGAAGAGGTCATGTGTGAAGTAGAACCCGGGTCCATATACCAATTCGGATTCGGTGGTGTAAGCCTAAGAGTGTGCATAGCTTGTTCAATGTCGGTGAGATTGGGAGCCTCAACATTGTATGCTTGGGGACGTGGCCAAGGACTCCTTGCTTGAAATGAGTAGGAGGTCTGGCCAAAACCCCTGTCGGAAATGGGCATAAGGGGAAAGCCCAAGGGCAGACCGCCCAAGGTAGGGTTGCTCCTTCTATGCTACTGCCTTTCCACGGCCTAGCGTATTGTCCTGCTTCTTCGTGGCCTGATGAGGGCTGCTGGTGGCCCGACCTCCACTATTGCTGTTATTCCGGCCACCACGGCCGCCTGTGGTCGCGCCGGAAAAGCCCCCTCTATTGCCGGAATTCCGGTTTTTATGATTGTTGTGGTTCGATTTAGTATTATTCTTTTTATGTGAACCATAATGAGGAGGTTTTTCCGACGACGTACCATTGATGTAATGAGCACAATGAGTCGTGGAGGATGCACCGATGGTGGCCTTTTTAGACAAATCGCTTTTTCAAGAACGAGCATGGATCGGGTTTGATAAAACGGAGTTAATGGATGACTTCGACGGAGAAGTGTTCCAACCCCATTGTAAGCGTCCGTGAGATCGGCTACCATTTGTAACACCAAAGCGCCAACATTCTTCAATTGATCGGCCAAAATTTTTAAACGTTGGCAATATGACGAAGCATTCGAAAAATCCTCCATGATAGTGTTGGAGAATTCTTGTTCAAGTGTGACCGCATGGGATTTCTTGTAGTCTAAGAAAATATCTCGTAAAAGTTCGCATGCCGCTTGAGCCGTTGAATCGGGCTCGAGAATGATGTTTAGTTGATCATCCGAAATAGTGTCATGGATCCACTTTAACATCGTTGCATCAAGGGTCGACCATTCCTCATTTTCATCATCCGTAGGAGGAGTTTTGGCCTTAGGCGAGGGAATAATATGATTAATCACACGGTTTGAAGAAAAAGAAAGAGAGCCAGCTAGTTCTTATAGTGGTAAACCCAAAGCGAGATCGGAGTAGGAAGACCATGAGTGGTGAAGTTCTTTTCCCAAGCCATCAAAGAAAGGCCTAGCCAAAGGAGAGTAAAGGCCGGATTCATGCAGTTCTTCCATACCAACTTAGCTGCCCGGCGCTGCTATGGATTTTGAATAACTCCGATCACGTAGAGTATTGAACGTTTTCCATGTCAAGAACAATAGGAATATTGTGTTTGATATTCGAACTAGCAAGATGAGAAATAGTAGCAGAAGGAGATAGAAAGGAAGCGGAGCTTGTGGATTCAGCGGCCATGGTGGCAGGAGGAGAAGTAGTGGGCGACGGCTAGTTCAAAGAGATGAGCTGAAGGGAGAAAAAAACCAAAAAATCTGATACCAATCATGATACTGTCCCTAAAATCTTAAGTCGGAGTGGGAGGAGGTCCTACGTTAAGACTGACCTTAAAATATTCAAAAAGAATCAATGGTAGACCTTTGGTAAAGATTTCTGCAATCTGATAACGGGACGGAACATGCAACACGCGAACATCATCACGAGCCACTTTCTCACGTACAAAAAAATATACATTTCAATGTGTTTAGTGCGTTGATGTTGAACAGGATTGCCAGACATGTATATCACACTCACATTATCACAATACACTAATGTAGATTTCTTAAAAGGACAAAGGAGCTCAACAAGTAAATTTCGCAACCAACATGACTCAGCAACTACATTAGCAACTCCCCTGTATTTAGACTCAGCACTAGAACGAGACAGAGTAGCCTGACTTTTAGATGACCAGAAGATCAAGTTATCATCAAGAAAAATACAGTAGCCAGAAGTAGATCGTCTAGTGTTAGGACACCCACTCCAATCAGCATCAGTATATGAGGTAAGTGTCGAAAGGAGGAAGGATACAAGTGTAGACCATTATGAAGTGAGCCCTTAACATATCGTACAATACGTTTGAGAGCCTGCATATGTTCGTCCATAGGCTGATGCATAAACAAACAAAGTTGTTGTACATCATAAGTGATGTCAGGTCTCGTAAAAGTCAACTACTGTAGAGCACCAGCAAATATACAATAGAGAGAAGGATCAGAGCATGGTTGCTCAGATTAAGCACTGAGCTTATGTTTAGTATCCACAGGAGTAGGAGATGGCTTGCTGGCTGTCATGCCTTCTCGTTCAATGATTTCCTCAGCATATTTCTCCTGAGATAAAAATAGATCACCTGCATGTTGGGTTACAACAATACCCAAAAAAGAACTCAAAGGACCCAAGTCCCTCATAGCAAATTCAGAATCAAGGAGAGCCATGATAGACTTTCGCAGAGTAGTCGAGGTTGCAGTGAGAATAATATCATCTACATATAGAAGGTAGGCGATATCAGTACCTCGACTATACATGAACAAAGATTGGTCTGACCTGCTGTTGCTAAACCCAATCTTGGTGACAAAGTCAGCAAAACGACGATACCAAGGGGCTTGGTTGAGACCATACAGAGACTTCTTCAAGAGGCACACATGATTCGGGATATATGAAATACCCATATTTTCATTATTCGAATATTGTATATTTGATGTAAATCTTTTAGTTAGAGTTAATATCTTTTAGTTAGAGTTTGTTTCCTTATTTATAATATTATTATCTCTTATACACTCTTATATATCTTGAAGTTATAAACAATTATTGGTTAAGGAAAATATTCTTTCACCAACCATTAAAGATCTCTATCAAATTGATTATTTTCCTATTCCCTAGAGTTCAGGGCCATGATTTCTTTGAATTATACTCCATTGACTAAAACATCGTTAATTGGACGCCAACAATTGAATAACTTTGTTTTTGAGGGGTAACTCCATCGGTTTTATTTTATGTGTATTATACCTTTTCAATCTTGATATTGCACTTTAACTGTATTTTGTTTATTCATATATGATATAGATACTATTATTCAGTTATAAAATATCAAATTTTAAAATATTATTAATACAATTAAGAATTTTTTGCCAATTACAGCCATGTAAAATACCCTATTTGTTAATTATAGCCATTATCTTTTTTTCTTGTGAATTACGGCCATGAAAGACTAATATCTAAGTAAGTTGCTGCCATTTTCACTAATTACATCACTAATCCATAGTTTGAACGGTCAAATCATGTTTAATATTTTATAAATATTTTTTTATTTAATTTTATAATATTTTAAATATATATGTTTTTCATATGTGACATGTTAATGGGCACGTATTTCGAGACAACATTTAATCGCGTTTTTCAGACTGAAGACGACGTTTTTTTGAAAAACGGACACCGCCGAGCACCCTTTACGGGCACGAATTTCGAGAATTCCTACAAAACGAGTACCTACAGGCAGGATTTTCGAGCATACTTCGAGACGGGTTTTTCGGACTGAAGACGACGTTGTTTCGAAAAACGGACACCACCGGGCACCTTTTTGTGGACACGAATTTAGGGAATTCCTATGAAACGAGTACCAAAAAGTCGGATTTTCAGGCACGTAATTCAAGAAGAATTTTTCAGACTAAACACACCGTTTTTTTCGAAAAACGGATATCATCGTACGTCCTATATGGGCACGAAAAACCCATCTCGAAGTACGTGCCCGAAAACCCGGCCTGTAGGTACTCGTTTCGTAGACATTCTCGAAATTCGTGCCCACAAAAAGGTGCACGACGGTGTCCATATTTCGAAAAAAACGCCGTGTTCATTCCGAAAAACTCGTCTCGTAGTACGTGCTCAAAATCCGGCTTATTAGTACGCGTTTCGTAGGGATTCGCAAAATTCATGCCCTTAAAGGATGCCCAGCGGTGTCCGTTTTTCGAAAAAACATTGTCTTAAGTCCGAAAAACTCGTCTCAAAGTACGTGCTCGTAAATCCGGCTTATTGGTACTCGTTTTGTAGGGATTCTCGAAATTCGTGTGTACAAAAGGGTGCCCGGCAGTGTCCGATTTTCGAAAAAAATGTCGCATTCAGTCCGAAAAACCAGTCTCGAAGTACGTGCTCGAAAACCCTTCCTGTAGGTACTCGTTTCGTAGGGATTCTCGAAATTCGTGTCCATGAAGGGTGCCCGGCGGTGTCCGTTTTTCGAAAAAACGTCGTCTTCAGTCTGAAAAACACGATTAAATATTGTCTCGAAATACGTGCCCATTAACATGAAATATATGAAAAACATATATTTTTAAAATATTATAAAATCAAATAAAAAAAGATTTATAAAATATTAAACATGATTTGACCGGTCAAACCATGAATTAGTGGTGTAATTAGTGAAAATGCAGCAACTTACTTAGATATTAGTCTTTAATGGCCGTAATTCACAAGAAAAAAAGATGATGGCTATAATTAACAAATAGGGTATTTTACTTGGCTGTAATTGGCAAAAAATTCTACAATTAAAGATATTAAGGTTTACTGGTATGATTTGTTAAAGAGTTAAGTCAAAACTATTAATACAAGTAAGAGCTATGCAAAATGTCAAAACCATACAAATAAAAAAAGTCAAGTAATCATAGAAGGGCGACTTATTCCAAACGTGAGTATATAATTTCATATGAAATATTCAAACTAAACAATAGAAATGGTTTACCAGGCAAGTATAATACAACTCCGTATATTATGAGCATGGTATATCCAATTAAAACTATTTTTTTGCGCAATGTTGATTTTGATGTCTTCAAATGTTTAATAATCAGACGTCCAGATGTTTAAGGACTAAAAAATAGATTGGTGTGTGTCATACTCCTGGTATCCAGATGTTACGGATGTATGATAAAAGTTGTAATTCACCGATGCACAGAATTGTTAACTCTAATGCATAACTTCATTTTATCGCTAGAAATAAAGGTAAAACAAGTAACATTTATAAAAAAAAAGTTAATTAATGATATAAGTATGTTTACCGATAGGGATCTACGTGACACTCTATCCGTGCTATATTAATTGATACACTTCTATAAATGACATGTAAGATAATAGAATATTATTTTTTAAAATTAATGGTCCCAAGTATAACTAATTTAATACCCCCACTAACCCACGAGGGCCACGACCCCCAACCCCTCCAACATGAACTTTATCTAATAAAACCACTACCAATAATCAAATAATGTCGATAAAATAAGTTAGTCAAATAACAATTTTAAAATTATATAACAGTCAAATTATATCTTATAATATGGGAGGGAGTATTTTTTTAGAATATAAGAATTTTCTCTTCCAAAATAACATTAGAATGAACTACAAACATATGCCATGAACTTAACAGAAAAGGAAAATATGAAAACCCAAGAACAAATTTCGGGATAAATTTAATAAGAGCTGTAAAAAACAAGAATTGTTCAAAAATGTTGAAGCGTTACCGATTGCTGCTGTGCTGATGGAGTCAGCTGCGTTATTGAAACTTCGATCTGATGGAGGAAACGGGGTGGAGCTCATTTCTTCGGTCTTTTGAGATTAGAAGCTTTGATCTGATGAAAAACTAAATAGAGAGAATAATATGATGCATTCCCACGAATGAGTCAATGAGTCATATCCCAACTCCATGTGATCACTATATAATATAACCAGTTCTTCAATTCAACACACTGATGTGGCTAACAAGATAAGTCCGGTCTCCCAATAGAAAAAGATAAGTCCCGTCAAATATAGAAAAGCATATACATAAACCGAGCCCGGTCAAATACCAAAAAAGAAGAAAATTTGATAAAAACTAAGCCCAGTCAAAAAAAAATATTGAACACAAGTTTCCACTCCCAAAAACAATTTTGTATTTAAATTTTAATTCTTTTTATTGATATTCATGTACAAAATTTTAAATCCGCACATAGATGGTAAAAGGTACACCTTGGTGTTCGTACCTCTATGTACACCATATGCGTATGAGTAGGTCAACATGAGTTCAAACCAAAATGAGTATGAGTTGGCCAATGACGTAGGAAGGCTTGCGGCAAAGTTTGACGAAGATGTCAATCGTCAAAAACGGGGGAAATAATTTCTACTAGTCGGGCTCACGTTGTCAAAATGCTTAATAAAATACCTTTTCGGAAAGGTAACGGCCCAACTAAGCAAACTCACTTTTATGCTGTGACTCATAGGCTTTTTAGGCCATCCAAATTCGTTTAGGGCCCGAAACAGCATTTTAATTATTTCCGATTATAATTTTTTGCTTAATTTTGTATTAGGGTTTTGTTTAGACTATTTAGTCGCCATTAGAAGACACTTTTGAATTGAATAATAATATTTCAGAGTTAATTCTCTTTTCTGGTGGATTCCGGAGTTTTCTACAGGTTTATCGCTTGTAAACCTGATTGTTCATTTGAGGGATTGCGTTTGTTTTTCCTTTGATAAGTCCGACTGCGTCAGCCAAATTGAGTATGAGTTGGTCGTAATGAGTACGAAGCAAAATGAATATGAATATTCAAAATGAGTGCGAAGTCAATTGAGTATGAATATTCCAAATGAGTACGAATTACCTAAATGAGTATGAAGCCAAATGAGTATGAGTTTTTTATGAGTTTTCCAAATGAGTGTGACATTGCCAAATGAGTATGAGTTAACCTTAAGAGAAATTTTAAAATAAGTATGAGTTTTCCAAATGAGTATGACTTAGCCTAATGAGAGTTTTTCAAATGAGTATGAATTTTTCTTCTCAAACCTAGATTCCTACTTCAATCAATCTATAGAATATCCAAATAAGTATAAGTTTTTCAAATGAGGTATGCGTTACCTAAATGAGTATAAAGTAAAGTAGTCAAATGAGTATGAGTTGGGTTAAGGTTTTTAATTTAATATTTTAATTATGATATTTCTTCATTTATAAAATAAGCATACTCATCTGAGTTTATGTACCCAAGGATTAAACATACTTAAATGCTTATAAATGAGTATGAAAATTTCCATATGAGTATGAAAGTTGTTTAAATAAGTATGAGTTTTTCAAATGAGTATGAGTTGAGTTGGGGTTTTATGTAATTTTCTAATTAGGATATCTCTTGATTTAAAAAATGAGCATACTTATTTGAGTTTCATGTACTCATTTATTAAACATACTCAAATGTTTATAAAATGAGTATGGAAAAAATGTCCGAAATTATATGAAAAAAGTAAATGAAAATTAAATTTAAAATGTGAAATTTAGGTTGGAGAAAGGAGTCGAACCCCGACCTCCCGTATGCTGAGACACGCGCCTGACCACTGATGTATAACTCCTTTTGTGACACATTGGGCATGCAAATTATACATAGTAATGCCCGGGTGTACCTACCGCAAGATACACCTGATGTACGCTATAATCTGCGATCCGGATCGGACGTGGCACATTTTGCACATTTGGACATGTCTCTACAAAAATATAACTCTAGATCGGTTAGTTTTAACCAGATTCATAAAATTATTTGTAAGACCGGACTTATTGTACACGAACTTACTTAATTTGCCTATGGATTCAATGTATTATTATCGGACTATGTGTATATTGAGTTTTCAAGCAATAGAGTTAGTAGTTTAATTACTTAGTTAAGTATTACTATAGTTAGTTCTTTTTACTTCTGATCAATACAAACTGCCAGAATATATCTTTTCACTTCACGGGGCGAGGAAAAAAAATATGGAAAATGCCTTTATGCATGAGATTATAATGAGTTAACTTTAATTTATGCATGAATCACATATATAGATTGGCCGAACTGCGGTGACTTTTACCGTTACATAGGAAGTAAACATTGCAATATCGGAAGGGAAGGCTTAGTACTTCAATGATGAAAATGAAAAATCGGCATAGTGCCTACTGCCTAGTACAAGGATATCAGTAATCTAAATAGATCCAACTTATTTAGAAAAGAAAAAACAATGCTAAGAAATTTGTCACATATATATTAGGATATTAAAGATATAATTAATATCTTTAGAATATATTAGTATATGTTATAATGTTTATTATCTTATCCTCCTTCCGTTCCCTTTTGATGTTCCCATTTTCCGTTTTAGGACGTTTCTAAAAGTTGTTCCCATATTGAATCTTTTCCATTTATATACATTTTTTATCTCCATTTTACCATTGAATATCTAAATATTTACATACCTTTTACTAATTTGTACTTTTAATGGTCTCCACATAAAGCAATAAGTACAAAAAGTACATGAAAAATATTAAAATAAGCACAAGATTCCCTTGTGATTCTATTTGCATTGGTTTTCCCCCATATTCCAAATGAGAACATCAAAAGGGAACGGATGGAGTATATCCTAGCATATTAGTATATAATAATGATATTAATCATGTCTTTATTATCATAATGTATCTCTAACAAAAACGAAAGACCGAGAAAATCTAATAAAAGAAAAGCGACGTGCATCTGCCACCATACATATAAATGAGGGATCATCCTAATAACATTAAAATAGTATACTTATTTCCTTTCAAAAAAAATTAAAAATATATAGTATACTTATTTCCTTACAAAGAAGGACATGGTCTTGCTAAGCAACATCTTCCTGCGCTTCTCTCGAATGAAGACCTCAGCTTCGCAATCGATATCCTCTTCACAGGCTTCTTTGGTGTGATAATGAGACGCGATTGGACGTTCTACTTGGTTGTGGTTTAGAGGTTGCTTTCGTTGAATGTTTGTGTTTTTTTTCTTCTTCTTGTTCTTCTTGAAAGGCGATAATATGAATGAGAAATAACTCTCTTGTTCATTTAGGCTACTAGCATTATTGTTGTTGGAACTGGGATGTAGTTGTTTCATATTAACAATTTTTTTTGCTTCTTATTGGGCTTATGTATGTTTACGGTTGATTGATCCCTATATATATACATCAATTAAAATTTAAGCACTGTTTAATTTTCGCTCACAAGTGTAACTTTGTTGTTTAGTGCTAAGTAAATGGTAACAAAGAATCTAATACCCCTAATTAGACTTTTAATAAGTGGAGCATTAACCAATTAGTGCTTGAAAGTAGTTGATGCGCATAGCAGTATGGTTGCGTTAAATGTCCATTAGAGGAAAAGCTTACAAGTTTGTGGAATTCGCTAAAAAGGTAATATAGTACACTGTTGTGTTTTTGCTCTATTCCATTAAAATTTGAAAGAACATATACTGATACAGTGATACTTCTATATTCCGCCTCAAATGGTTACAATATAATTTTGAGGTGAAAGTTTAAAATATATTGGCCATGTGGACTATGTTGTTACGACTTATGGGTAATTATTGGTTACTACATCATACACATATCATACGGGCATATGATGAGATCCTCCACACAATTTTTTTATGATTTTGGTTTTTCCATTTCATAAAAAAAAGGTAAACTAAATTATTAGAACAGTTTAATAAAAATGAACATCATTATTTTATTATAATTATTTTTATACATCCGGATGCACCGCACACCCTCTCGCATACTCTCCACTTATTCTCATGTACAGAGCACATGATGAGAGAGAACTGTGAGAGAGTGCACCGTACACCCAGGTGTACAGTGAATGATCTCTTATTTTATATATCAGTCAAAATTATTGATCAATAAATTTATGATTCAAGCAAGGTTACCTATTTTTTAATAAAGTAGAAACTCAATAAATTAAAGCTCGACAAATTGATAAACTCTGTAAATTAAGAATTGATTCATTGGAAAATTTAAAAAATCGATAAAATACCAAGAGCCTGTTATATGTATTCTAGTTCCCTCAAAATCATAAATTAATAATTCTTAGAAATTAACACTATGATCAAGCCTGTAAAATTTAGTAAAAGAAAATTATTATCATTTGTTTCAAGAGTACATCGAGCATAGCTATTGATCGAGAGTTTCCATCATACACCCGGGTGTACCATGCTCATGATACACCCAAATCTAGGTGGGCAAAAAGTAGTCTTGTGTGTATAATAAAAATTGTACTACTCGTCTTATGTATAGAATATTGAATTTAAAGTTATCATCAACTTCATCACCTTACAACTTATTATATGTTCGTACAATACATTTAGTTTCTACAAATTATTCAAATTTATCGAATAGGTTAAAATTTTTTAGACTAATAATTATCAATAAATTAGTATTTCCATAATTTCTAAATATTACCAATTCCAACATTATTAACTAAGGAAAAATTGATCGGGAATAATTTCAACTATTAATGTGTGTCTCAAAATAATATTAACTATAGTTTAATCCAAACTATTGGGGATACCTTGTCAAAATAAGTCAAACTTTATCTTTCTTCTTTTCAATGACCGCTTTTGGTCTACTATACATCGGAAATTAAAAGTGGAGTATTTTGAAATGTTACCTCCAATAATCTAACTAATTTTAGAATAATACTTAATTATAATTATTTTGAGGCAAATGGTAATAATTGAGATTATTCTTCACCATTTTGTCCTCAATTTATAGAGTTTTACGTTTATTTTTAAAAATTATGATTCAGGATGCCCGCACAAGGTCAGCTTTATTCCACTTATTATGATTAAAGATGTCTTTAGTGATTAGATGATCTTTTAGCCCGATGCTTGAAATTGATGATTGATTAGCGCCAACACCTATTTGTCATTGGAACCAAAATACTATATTTAATTAGTTGATGAAATATTATTTCAATATTATTCAGAGGTATATTATTTTGTCATATTCGAGTCTACTATTAGTTTAACAGCAACCATTTATATTATTAGTGGTCTTCTGATAAATTAACATAAAATTGATTGTTACATTTTTTTTTGCCAATGAGCCACAACTAAAACGTATTTTACATATGAAGAAGGAAATATTTAAACTTGTAACCTATCGCATACATACCCTCAGACTTAATCATAAGAGTCAAGAACTCTTCGGTAACTGTTAAAATTGTTACACCCACCCTTGCCCAAACTACCCCAACTGGGAAAAGCTCGATCAACGTCGGAAAAGCATAACCTAAATAAAATGGGCATCAACAAACTCAAAATAGAAGCATGCTTTCTCCTCTAAGTTAGACCACGTGCTTGGTTATTTAAAGCAGTAGATAATTCAAGGCATGTCTCAACATTAAAATTGGAGTTCATCTTAATAGCTTTCAAACAATATATGTCATATGCCGACACACAGATTTTGTTCGTCCAAGCACTCAGAAGCTCTTCTGAGCAACCTTTTGCTCATCTCAGAAGGTGAGGTCTTAGGCAAAGATTTTCTCTAAACAAAAGGGCTTGCTCGAGCATTTTAAGTAGCTCGCGAGCATCTGGGGTTGTACGCGTAACTCTTTTGTTTTTACTCAATTATGTCTGGTAATAAGGAGGGTTATAAATACTCTTTTTGGTCATCATTAGAAAGGGGATATCATGCATTAGAGAGGCTTAGCCTACATAGCTTATTTTATAGAGATAAAGTGAGGAAAAACAAAGGGAAATGAAGAGGTTTGGGCCTAGCTGGCCTCCTACACTTGAAATTATGAAAATACCCTTGGGTCGATCCAGCAAAGGCCCAAGACGTAGGAAGTCCATCATCACACCAATAAATAGCAGCCTAACCTGCCAAATCAAGTAACTTTTCATCTATTGTACACTCAATTGCTACATTTGGCAATATATGGATTAGCTAGCTCCGATCTAACTTAAGCATCAAAGGGATATTTGTGGCTACAACTTTGGGCTAGTTCACCGTCTGTTTTGCAGGGATTGGACGTGGTTTGGAACTTTGGACCTCATTGAATCTGCTCGACTAGGACAATTGGATCTCTCGATTACAAATATCTACAATGTTTCTTCTACCGAACATAGAACGATTTTGTTAATCCAGGGGGTGACAAGTTGTTTCGAAGGTTTGAACCATTACACAATGATAATTTGTTACTATCTCTTCTGTTTAATTGTCTTATTTTCATTTCTTTAATTAGTAAATTAATAATGTTTATATCAAATGTTCATACTTCCTATGTTTTTTTATTAGTTGTGACACTTTTTAATTCACGAAATCCTAGACAATGTTTAGAGAGGAGACTTGTAGAGAGAAATAAAGTAGGAGACTTGTAATGCCTCGAACACGGGTGCCTTAATTAAACATCAATAACACTAATTAATCACATGCTCTGCAGAAGCGTTTCCTTAAACCTCTGAGTTATGGCCCACCAATAATATAATATGCTTATAAAATCTCTACATCTCATAACTAGAACTTAAACATTATAAACTTGCTTAATCTCATTTCATGAAATCCATCCTAGGCACATGCTTTTCACGGATCCATCCCGATCCTCTTTCATAAATGAGCTTAGTTCAGAAGAAAAAAAAAGAGAAACAAGAACGACACAAAAAATTTCAAAAATGAGTGAAAACTCGTAACTTTACTCCAGCCCGTTAAAACGTTTTGTTTCGAAAACATTTTTGTACTCACAGGCACAAATTACATCACTTTGCACTTAATTCATATAATTTTGGTAATTTGATCATAATACGAATTAGAGAACATTATTTACAACTTTGAACAGACTATTGGCAAGGACCATTCATAAGAGCTTAGACCATTGACAAGTACAAGCTTTGGACCTTACATTACTTTCATCATGCATTCATACTTTTCATCATACTTGGCCAATTTGGCCGATTAAACATCATAAACCTTTCCTCCACTATAACTTGCCCATTTACCAGTTTAGTTCATAACTCCGAGCAAACAAAATCATTCTCTTTCCACTTTTCATTATTGTATCTTAATTTATTAAACTCATGGACTTGTATTCCGAACAATCCACATATCATACTTTAACATCATAAGTATAAACGTAATCATAAACATGCTCGTAAACTCATAAAAGCAGAAATCATGGTTTCATGGATCATAGATTACGTCTTATCGTTTCCCACGTACTTTCATTAAATAAATCTTAGTCATACATAGCACGTAAATCATACTTCATTAATAAGGCGATAATCATACTTGACGTATAAATCATACATTATACCGTTCATGTAATCACGTTACCGAGAACTTACATAATTCATAAGAACGTACACAAACTCTCATATCTTGAAGATTAAACCATGGAAAAAGACAACGTCATACATCTCATAATCACGTTCGTTATCTTAAGCATAAACACGAGTCATGAACATGATTTCTAACATGAAAGAACATTCATAAATCCACGTACATCATCAATATAATTTAAACTTAATAGTTTCATGAACTTTTGCACATCATCTTGAAACATGATATCACGTATTTATATAGAGTTTCCCCCCTTATTTACAAGCTAATTTGTGCGTCATTGGAGCTCTTCGGAGCTTTTTTGTGCTAACTATCGTATATAGTTGTGGTTTTGTGCTTTAGTGCTGAATTGCAGGTTTTAGGGAGTTTTCTACTTATTCTTGAGCTATTTGGAAGCAACCACGGCTTTACGAAATCTTACGAGGCACATAGGATGGCTCACGAGCTTTATGGATAGTTTAGGAGGTCCCAAGACCTGTAAACGTGATGAATTGAGAGCCAAAGAGTCAAAAAGGAGTTTTCCATACACTGATCGGGCAAGAAACGACCCGATCGGGAGAAGATATTGTGATCGGGTGGTAACGTTGCGGACCCGATCGGGCAAGAGAACAAATGAAAGTTGCTTGCGTTGAAGTCCCCAGGCCCGATCGGGCACCTGTTGCCCGACCCGATCGGGTGAGATGCTTATTGGGCTGCTGCTGTTATTACGCCAGGAGGATGGTGCTGGGCCAATTTAGCTGGGGACCCGATCCACTGCCAGATTGGGTAAGTGATCGGGTGGGCCCAGTTTGCACTCCAAGCCCCTGATGCTGCTACGTTGAACGACAAACAAAAAAAGTGGAAAAAGTTTACTATGGGCCCGATCGGGTGGCCCCTTGCCCGATCGGGTCCCGTTCTCGTCAACGCGATTTTCTATCTTTATTTTTCGCTTTTAATTAGACTTTGAGGGGGTAGTATAAATACCTTTTTCCTCATTATTTTAGGGACATCTTTTTATTCAGTTTTAATTTCTCATAGTTCTTAGCTTAGTTTTATTTAGATTAAACACTTTAGATTAGTTTAAAGATGATTGAACCTCGGTTTGATTTCAAGAAAAGTTCTTGCTTTCTGTGAATTGGTATTCTTCTCTACTTTAATATCTTTAATTATTTCTTGATTACTTAGTTTATATTTATTCATCCATGATGTTGAAATTAGGGTTTCTTATTAGATTTATTATTGTTGATTTAATTATGAGTGAGTAGTTTAATTTCTAGGGATTTAGAAAGGGAAGCCATGTTTATACCATGATTATTTGAATTGCCATTAGTTTCTAGGATTTGATGAGATTGATTATGGTGTGATTTGTTCTTATTCAGTAATTAATGTTATTGTGCAGTTTCATTGATTACTTGAGGTTAATAATCGTTTGCACAGATCCGTCTTACTTTTAGAGGCCTAGTACATACCAGTAATTCTGATTATGTTTGTGAACATGCTGCATATGTTGAATTATGGGCATTGAGACTTAATCATAGCTTGACACGGCTCTAATCTTTCGATTTTCGACCTAGGTTCTGATAATTGTTTGATCCTTCGATTGGTATAAGCATGGTGGACCGAACTAATTTCCTAGACCTTTATTTCATAGAGTAAAATCCATTTTATATTGCTTTCTAGTATCTAATTATTAGTTCAGCTGATTTCCATCGGATCTTGTCTGAAGTAGCTTTTTGGCAGAATATTAACTTAGAACTCCGTTTCTCTGTGGATTCGACCCAACTTCGATTAACTATCATTGTTAGAGGACTGTAGGAATTATCTTTGAATAGGTTATACGACTTTAGCCTATCAAATTTTGGCGCCGTTGCCGGGGAGACGGCTAGTTTTCTAAGTTTTTGTTTGGTTATTTGGTCTATTCTCTGTGCCTCATTGGAACTTTATTGTTCCAATTGAGGTACATTTTACTGCTTCTTTTTGTTTCTTTTGTATGCCCAGGTCTCGAAGAAGAGGTACCCTCGTTCCTGAGGATCCCGATTTGACAAAGACACTCAGGCAACTTCGAAAGAAAATTCAGAGAGAAAAGCAGTCTGTTCAGCTGAACACCTCTGGATCAGACACCTCGAGTTCAGTTATGTCTAAATCACTGAAGTCATATGGGGTGCCCAACCCAGACGGTCTCTCCACTGGACCTTCTATGCCCACCATTGCCGCAACGAATTTCGAAATTAATCCTGGACTCATCAGCATGGTTCAGCAAAATCAATTTGGTGGGCATCCTACTGACGATCCGGCAAATCAACTGCAGCGGTTTCAACAGCTTTGTCGAACCGTCAAACATGCCGGCGTCACTACAGATCAACTCAAAGTCATGTTGTTTGAGTTCTCATTAAGAGATAGAGCCCAGAAATGGTTGAAGGACGTGAAAGAAACAGAATGGAGTGAGATTTCTTCTACGTTCCTGAGAGAGTATTATCCACCCACAAAGACAACAGAAATCAGAAATAAACTAGCCACGTTTTCCCAAGAGCCTGATGAAACACTTCGGGAAGCGTGGGCTATGTTCAGATATTTGCAGAGAGAGTGTCCACATCACAACATGGACAAATGGTTCTTGACTTAGACATTCTACAATGGTCTGAAACCTCAGACGAAGAGTATTGTTGATTCGTCTGTAGGAGGAGTTTTTCCGGATAGGAGGTGGATGTAGGCTATGAGTTTCTATCAAACCTCGCAGCCAATGATCAATCCACTTCTCGAAGCCTCACAAGGAAGGTGTTGGAGGTAGATGCCATTGCATTATTGACTTTGCAGATAGCGAAGCTGAGCCAGCAGATTGACACCTTCAAATCCTCTTCGTCGACAGCACCTCCCTTGAGTATTAATGCTATGTCTGCCGTAGCACCCATTACCTCATCTTACTGCGATGTGTGTGGTGTTCAAGGTCACGTTGGACATGACTGTCAATTCAGTCAACTTCAGATGGAGCAGGCAAACGCCTTCAAACAGATACAACTAAACTTCCCCCCTCCACATGACTACCAAAATCCACAAAACCATCAACCTCCACCTCCACAAAACCATCCTAAACCCTCATACTATCAAACCCCACAAAATTTCCAGAGACCACCACCAAAAAACTTCCATAACCCCAATAACTTCCAAACTTCACAAAATTTCCACACCCCACCTCTACAAAACAATAACCCACAAGAGCCTTCCATGTCTGAAGTGATGAAGCTGATGTTGAACATGAAAAAGACTAATGAGGAGGCGCAAAGAGTTCAAGAGCGACAAATGCTAGCTATGCAAAGATCTAATGAGGAAGCACAAAGAGCCCAAGAGAAGCACATCAAACTTCTCGAGACTCAAATTGCACAATTAGCAAGCACTAATGCTCAGAGGCGTCAAGGGAATTGCCAGGGCAACCCATTCAGAGAGAACATGTGAATGTCATCACTCTTCGTAGTGGCATTGCCTATGATGCTCCTCCATTGCCCGTTGATGAGGTTACCCCAACTGCGGGGAAGAAGAGGGTGGTAGAGGAAGGGAAAAGGAAGAGTTCGACGTCTGAAGTCGACTTATCTGCAGAAGCTGAACAGACAAGGAAGAAGAAGGAGAAGGTTTCTGAAACGCCTTTTACACCAAGGCTACCTTTTCCTCAGAGGATGCAACAATCAAAGGTCGATCAGCAGTTTGGTAAGTTCTTGGCTATGGTTAAGAACCTTGAGGTAACGATTCCATTCACAGATTTATTTACCCAAGTTCCATTTTATGCCAAATTTTTGAAAGACATGATAACAAAGAAAAGAGAATTTGGTGGGGTAGAACGTGTCGCACTTACTAAAGAGTGCAGTGCTTTTATTCAGAATAAAACCCCACCTAAGTTAAACGATCCTGGTAGTTTTTCTATACCCTGCCATCTTGGACCTATTTTTATTGATAAAGCTTTGTGTGATTTAGGGGCTTCTGTTTCTGTTATGCCAATATCTGTTTATAAGAAACTGAATATGGGAGCACTTAAATGCACACAAATCACTTTACAGATGGCTGATCTTTCTATAAAATACCCTCTAGGTGTTTTAGAGGACGTTCCTGTGAGGGTGGGGAAATTCTATATTCCTGTTGATTTTATAGTGTTAGATATGGATGAGGATGCCCAGATTCCCATTATTTTGGGTAGACCGTTTTTGTGTACTGCTGGTGCTGTTATTCATGTTAAGTCTGATTCTTTAACTCTGAGTGTTGGTGATGATAAAGTGATTTTTAAACTGACCAATGTTGTTAAGGCACCTATGCTTGAACAATCTTGTTGCAGGGCTGAGGTTTTGGATGAGGTAGGTGCAGAGAAGGTGAAAAGTGCACCTAAGATTGCCTCACCGTCTGGAGATATTATCAAGAACATGTGGAGGAGAAAGATGTTTGATGAGGGTGGCTCTCACTGCTTAGCCCCTCCTATTTGAGAGATGGAGGTATTATGGTCGTGCGGGACCTTTATAAACCAGCACTGTGCGATAGTCAACTCGTATCTTTCCCTTTTTCCTTTTCTTTTTATTTTTTTCTTATTTTTTTTGTGAGCGAGAGTGAGGGTACTAACATTGTTTTTCCTCTTAGCATCGTCCTTTGTTACCTTTTGGCATTGAGGACACTGCCAAGTTCATCTTGGGGGAGGGTTTCTGTTTGTATTCTCTATCTCTTTTACTGCTTTCTAGGATAGATTTAGTGCTTTTGAAAAATTCTGAAAAAAAATATGGTTCCCATGACTGGTTTAGTTGCCTCCGCGTGCCCCTTGTTGTGCTCTTATTGAAAATGATTTGACTTTGTTTTCTGGATAACTGGGCATTTGTGATCTTGAGGCTATGATTTGATGTTTGATTGCTATGATTTCGAGCGAGTTTTGATTATATTAGACTACATTGTGCTGCATACCTGAAATGGTTAGACTGTGAGGCCTCTTTGTAGCCTATTGGATTCATATTATTATCCAGTCTATTCTTGTGTGTTAGTTCCTCTTTAGTGGATTGATCTTGACTTTGACTTCGTACTTGATTGATATTCGATGACTTGTAGCATTTGCTGTGATAGAGGCGTTCTTTTTTCTGATTCTTGAGCCTCAGAATGAATATTTGATATATTTTTATCCTCCTTAGCCCCGCTGAGCCTAAAGACTTGTTTCATGATACTTAAACCCTTATTATGAGCCCATGGCCTTCATTTCGATTTTATTTCCAAGCCTAGCTTTGGGGGAGCTTTTGTATGGGTGAGTTTGAGATTGGTTTCATGGTTTGGTTTGGTTGTTGAGGAATTAAAAGTATAATTGTTGTGGTTTGAGTGTGAGAAAAAGACAAGAAAAGGCAAAGTTAGAGTTGCGTGAATGAAGTTCAGAAAAATGAAATAAAAGTTTAAAAGAATTCAAGGTTCTTTCATTTACGTACGTTCACAAAGAAATATTCGCTTCATTGCTTGAAAATTGGGTTTGTTGTGAGTTCCATTAATTTATGAGAGTTGGGTTATTTTTCGTGGTTATATGGTGTTGTTGGGAGTTGTTTAGGCCATCTTAGGCCTTGTTTGAGTGACTCATGCTCCCCTTTCTTTGTTTCCCCACCACATTACCTAAAGATATCCCCTGCCTCTTACCTAAGCCCCATTACAACCCTATAAAGTCCTCTTGAGCTCGTGTCTGCATCGTTATTGGATTGATTTCGAGTCAGTTTGTCAAAGTTAAAGAGTATGTCTGCTAATTGAGTCGACTTGACTAGGACGAGCGTCATTTAACCTTCTTAAACACATGAGAGTGTGAGTGGGAAGGGTATTTATGCTCGGGTTGGTGAGTGTTCGGGCATATTCTTTGCCTGCCAGAAAATTGAGAGGAGTCACATCCTTGTGAGGGCCTTTTCAGGATTTGTATGCCTTGTGTACGCTTGAAATTGATGAATTGCTTGAATGATTTGTGGTTGGATGGATTTGATTAGCCAAACTTGAATTATGCCTCCTTGAACGATTCTTAGTCTTGAAAACGTTTTGAGCTTTGATTGTTTTCTATCTATGGGGTTAGGCAATCTATTCCATGTTCATGTTATGTTTGCTTGAGGACAAGCAAAGGTTTAGCTTGGGGGAGTTTGATATCACGTATTTATATAAAGTTTTCCCCCTTATTTACAAGCTAATTTGTGTGTCATTGGAGCTCTTCGGAGCTATTTTGTGCTAAGTATCGTATATAGTTGTGGTTTTGTGCTTTAGTGCTGAATTGCAAGTTTTAGGGAATTTTCTCCTTATTCTTGAGCTATTTGGAAGCATACACGGCTTTACGAAATGTTACGAGGCACATAGGATGGCTCACGAGCTTTATGGGTAGTTTAGGAGGTCCAAAGACCTCTAAACGTGATGAATTGAGAGCCAAAAAGTCAAAAAGGAGTTTTCCGTACTCTGATCGGGCAAGAAACGGCCCGATCGGGCGAAGATATTGTGATCGGGTGGTAAGGTTGCGGACCCGATCGGGCAAGCTCTCGCCCGACCCGATCGGGCGAGAGAACAAATGAAAGTTTCTTGCGTTGAAGTCCCCAGGCCCGATCGGGCACCGACTGCCCGACCCGATCGGGTGAGATGCTTATTGGGCTGCTGCTATTATTCGCCAAGAGGATGGTGCTGGGCCAATTTAGCTGGGGACCCGATCCACTGCCCGATCGGGTCAGTGATCGGGTGGGCCCAGTTTGCACTCCAAGCCCCTGCTACTGCTACGTTGAACGAGAAACAAAAAAAGTGGAAAAAGTTGACTATGGGCCCGATCGGGTGGCCCCTTGCCCGATCGGGTCCCGTGCTCGTCAACGCGATTTTCTATCTTTATTTTCCGCTTTTAATTAGACTTTGAGGGGGTAGTATAAATACCTTTTTCCTCATTATTTTAGGGACATATTTTTATTCAGTTTTAACTTCCCATAGTTCTTAGCTTAGTTTTATTTAGATTAAACACTTTAGATTAGTTTAAAGGTGATTGAACCTCGGATTTGATTTCAATAAAAGTTCTTGCTTTCCGTCAATTGGTATTCTTCTCTACTTTAATATCTTTAATTATTTCTTGATTACTTAGTTTATTTTTATTCATTCATGATGTTGAAATTAGGGTTTCTTATTAGATTTATTATTGTTGATTTAAATATGAGTGAGTAGTTTAATTTCTAGGGATTTAGAGAGGGAAGCCATGTTTATACCATGATTATTTGAATTGCCATTAGTTTGTAGGGCTTGATGAGATTGATTATGGTGTGATTTGTTCTTATTGAGTAATTAATGTTATTGCGCAGTTTCATTGATGACTTGAGGTTAATAATCGTTTGCACAGATCCGTCTTACTTTTAGAGGCCTAATACACACCAGTAATTCTAATTATGTTTGTGAACATGCTGCATATGTTGAATTATGGGCGTTGAGACTTAACCATAGCTTTACACGGCTCTAATCTTTCGATTCTCGACCTAGGTTCTGATAGTTGTTTGATCCTTTGATTGGTATAAGCATGGTGGACCGAACTAATTCCCTAGACCTTTATTTCATAGAGTAAAATCCATTTTATATTGCTTTCTAGTATCTAATTATTAGTTCAGCTGATTTCCATCTTATCTTGTCTGAAGTAGCTTTTTGGCAGAATATTAACTTAGAACTCCGTTTCTCTGTGGATTCGACCCTACTTCCATTGACTACCATTGTTAGAGGACTGTAGGAATTATCTTTGAATAGGTAATACGACTTTAGCCTATCAAAACATCACGTGTTTCCATTGATCATTCTCAACAACTTTTTTTTTTTGAAATAGGAATTCATTCATTGATTTGAAGTCATAAGACATGTACAATAGATATCAAAACTAGAAAATACATATCAAACTCAAATAAATAAAATTCTGACATAGCAAAACCACGATCGAATAAGAGATCTAACAATTCTGAAAACCCTTTTCTCCTATATCGATGTTTGTTGCAGCCTTCTACAAGGGGGGTCTATCGATCTACTGTAGTTTTGAGGTAGAATCGAATCCATATCAACGGATTGTAAATGAAGAATTGACATCTGTTGCAACCTCATACAAAATTTGATCAACAAAGAAACCTTTAGAAATACAAAAATAACATTAAACAAAGCCCTCAAACTCTCACATCGAGAGAAATAAAACCCAATATATGGGTAGATATAACCAAATAAATGGGTAGAAAAATTCTCCATTATAGAGAGACAGAAATTTATTAGCAACAATAACATAAATTAATTAAACAAAAGAAAAAACGGGCTTACCACCGCCCAAAAGGGTGGCGGTAGCCCCTAAATTAAAACTAGGGCTTTGTGGGAGAGTAGGGAGGGAGATGAGAGAAAAAAAAAGGAATTCATTCTTAACAACTTGAAACCACACAACTTTTCCATTAATACTCTTGAAACATAATATGTTTCTATCTTTCACATTCTTTGAACTTGGTAACTCACTAGTATACTTCGTAATGCTCAAGGAGCACTCTCCCGTGTTAGATATACCCTTTAATAGTCCTCAAGGAGCACTCTCCCTTGTTGGGTCTATTACCCTTGGCAGTACTCAAGGAGCACTCTCCCGTGTTAGATACCGCCCTTTAGTAGTACTCAAGGAGCATATCCCGTGTTGGATCTACTACCCACGTACGTGCATGACCCCTTTTAACTCATAACATAATGTAACAATATACAATCAGAATCTCTTTCAACTTTTACTTATCATGTTTTGTATCTTTTACTAATTTGCTTCACATAAACTCATATACATCATTTCGTAATAACCGTTAATACAACACGTCATAACCTCATACATCACATAGAACATGGATTCAAACTTAATATTACTTTTAATAAATCACATAGGTGGAAATCATAGGTTTACGAATCTATCATGGAAACATTAATCATGTATTCATAATCATATAACATTTGATTCATGAGTCATAAATCATAAATAACGTACTTCACTTAATTCGCCATTAATTAGGAGTCTTATAATATAAGCATTAATCATGTATATCCATGAAATTATATAAACATGTATAGCATGAGTCATAACTTAGAACTTACATACTTTATTTAAACATTAAATAATCATGCGAACATACGTTAACACCGAGTTTCATATAAACATGGATAAAGCTATATAAATCATACTTGGCACATAAAACCATACTTTAAATCATACTTTATAATTAATATTACCAATAATACTCAAATATACTTGCACTCACATAAGCATGAATCATGGATCATAGCTGTAAATTACGGTAATTATTACATAATCATGGTTCTACTCGAATAAGCACATAACATGATCATATCTCTTAAATTACTATTGATATAATAATAATTTAAATGACAGAATTCACACCGTTATATAGTAAAATAAATTCATACTTCTTACGTACTCTTGTGTATCACAATATGTATAATATTTAAATAACGTTGCATAACATCGTCAATAATGAATTTGCATAATGACTATATGTACTCTCATCATGATTTATTAAACGAGGCATTGCATAATCACACCTAACATAACATAATCATATTTTCATGTTCGAGCAAACATATGATACTGGTCCTAAGGGTTATCATTGTTATCATGATTCATATCTTCTCGACGTTAATAATCATAATTTATACTTTACAAACATACACATACGGGCATATATAGTAATGTTGGACATAAAATTTACTCTCACTATCATAATTCACAACTCACACTTCCCATAAATAATTATCATTCATATCAATATTTGTTTATAAACACACGCAGACATGTACAATATGCTGGACATACAGGTTACCTTAACCGTTTAATCCATAATTTTGTCATAACTCCAAGAACGTCATCTTTAGTCCTTTGGAATTCCCACATTCCGTTTATCGCTCCATAAACATCAATAAAATAATAATCAAAATGAACTCTAGTAATTACCATAATCACGACCTATGCTCAATGACCCCTTTTTCGAAAATCTTAACTTAATATCATTAATCATAAAACTCGTTAAAATTTAAAATATCGTTTTCATAAATAATAATTTCAAAAATAATTATTACACTAATTGGGATTTAAGCAATCAAGGGGATAAAATGGGTAATTAAATTGGTTTATACCTTTAAGAAAAGTCAACATTGACTTTGGAAAATGTTAGTTTCTCTTACTAGGTCTTTTAGAACCAACTTCTTGGTTCTTCTAACACAGCCAAAAAAACAGGAAAAAAGGAGGTAATGTGGGTGTGGTCGGGCTTGGTGATGGCCAATGTCGAATTAACATTAAAATAAGTGGGATCACTCGACTCCACTTGAATTGGTAAATTGTGAAATGTTCCTTTAAAATTTATTTGTTTGCGGAAATTATTTTACAAAATTAATCATTTGACCCCGAAAAAATTTAACAATCACGTTTTGACCCCACTAAATAATTTTTCTGGATCCGCCACTGGTGATGGCATCGGTCAGAGGTGGCGTGGCGGTCGGAGGTGAGTGTTGGGTGCGGCCTGGTGCTACGGTACAACAACAAAAACTGCAACAAAGAAGGGAAGGAGTAGCGGCGGGGGACGGGAAGGCAAAGAGGGGAAATAGAAGGCTTGTGGTGGCTTTAAGGGTGGTTCTGGGCAGCGTTTTGGTGTGATTTCTACGCGGCTTTTGGTGGCAGCAACCAAGAAAAGGAAGCAGAGGGGAGGGAGTAATGGCGGCATTAATTCCGGCGAGTGAGGTCAGTTTTCCAGAGAAGAAATGCGGACAGAGAGGGAAGAAGGGAAGAAATTGCAATGGTGGTTTAGTGGTGGCTTTAATGGAGGAAAAATCAGAGAAGGGAATAGGAGGAAGAAGATGGGTTTTGTGACCTTCTATTTATAAAAATAGAGGGGGGAACAAGACTGATTATACATGCATTAGGGAGCAAGGCAAAGAAAATTTGTAACATCCTGTCCGATACAAAGAAGAAAAGAGACAATCATAAATGAAATAAAGCAACTAGTGGTAGCGGAAATACCACTAAGACGGAGATGCTACTCTAAGGAGTAGAATTTAAACTATAAACATAAATCCGCCAAACATAATAATTAACTTCCGATAATCATATATAAAGGGAAATGAGGTCTCATATCCTCATTCCAACCGAAGTTCCAAAATATCCAAGGAAACTTCAAAAGAAAACTCAAGATAACATGATCCAAAATCCAAAGAAAACAAACCAAAATCCGTGGTTCAAGACATAAGTCAAAACATAAAGGAAAACTACTTAAGACCCACTAAGTAGCTAGTCCTAATCCCTGACTCGAAATGCTCATCCATTATGACAAGCTCCACCTTCTTGCTCACAAGACCAAACCGCACATTCCCGGTCCAAACCGTAACAATCCTAAATAGCATCGTCATCTGCATAATAAATCAACAACTTTCACAATCAGTGGGGAGTAACTAGCAGTTCTCCCAGCCCAAACAGGAACAAATAATAAACTTCAGAAAGTCAGGAACGACGCTAATACAAACATTCACAAAGAAGCATAAACGCAACATGCAATACATGGTACAACAAGTCATAATCATTAAACATGCATAAAGAGAAAGTTCAATACCAATAATCAAATCAACACACGCAACCAATCACACATCAAATCAAAGACAACAGACCATACCGCCTGTGAGTAGACTCATTGGACCACACCGCCCAAGGCCTACGTTGCATATCCGAGGACCATACCGCCCGTTCCGGATAGCTAAACTCAACGGATCATACCACCTGTGAGTGAACCAATTGACCATACCGCCCATGGTTAAGTAACCAAATCATAGGACCATGCCACCCATAGGATCAAACAAACACCAAGTGCAATGTATACACGACAAGGCATACAAAGAAAATCCAAGCAACATCCATACATGAGTATACACGATAAGGTATACAAATCAACTCAAACAACCAACATACGTATACACGCCAAGGTATACATAAGAATCCAAACAACACTCAACCTATACATTGCAAGGTATACATGCGAATCAATTCCATAAGACAACAAATCAAACATGTTGAGGCATATATCACAAAATCGTTATCTGAGTTCGGGTACGAAGTTAATTATGACCAAGTCACAATATTCCCCGTACATAACTCTTGGAGAAGAGATGCTAAGGGTAGTGTCATCTTCCGCCGAGCATTTCGACGTCGACAACTCAAAGTATAGGCCCTCAACACTCAACAAACCCAGCAATAACCAAGACTACCCAACAAACTAGGGTACATCCCCTTAATATAACAACTCAAACCAACTCAAACGTACTCAAACATGCTTAACATACATGCATAAACCCAACACCCAACATATAAACATGTTGTAAGCTCAAAGAAAAATTAATCAACAAAACGCAACCTAGGATGGCAGACCTTCGTCGCAAGGTGCGACAGTGGTCGCGGGTCGCGAGCTGTCACTGCTCGTGGCTTGCGAGCTGTGCTTGTACGCTCATGCTTCGTCCGTTGAACGTACATCTAGTTTCAAGAAATAATTGTAACACCAAAGTACACCCATACTCATCCAAAACAACACCCTAGTATGATACTAACATCATTAACAACCAATACTCGAACTCCAATGATTAATCAAGTTACTCCAAATCAACTCACTACAAAAATCACGTGATTTTTCTACGGAAATTTTCCCTAGCAAAGATGCAAAATTCGTTTCTAATATCATTTTGCTATGAAATTTGCTACGGAAACAAGGCTTAGCAAAAGGGTGCGTAGCAAACTGAAGTTTTCTATGGAATGCATGGATCCGTTTCTAATTTTGAGACGGATTGAAATCCGTGGCAAACCTGAATTCGTAGCAAAAGTTGAGACGGAACAATTAATTCCGTAGGAAAACAATTTGCTCCGAAATTATTCCGTAGCAAACATTTGCGAGGGAAATAACCTGTGGAAGTAGCTGATTTTGCTAATGAAAAGGTGTAATTACGTAGCATTTTTACTGAATCCTTAGCAAACTTAAGAGGGAGTACCTAATTCCGTAGCAAATTTTCTTGCCAACACCCAGACACAGGTTCAATTCCTGTTGGAGATTTCCGCATCCTTTCACCCTGTTTGCTAGTTTGGATCATTTTAATCACACTTTTTGTATTAGGAGATAAGCAAACATTTAATTGATTGATAATAATAATAATAGTAGCATAATACAAAAGCTCTATCATCTAAGAAACACCATAATCATGAGCATTTACATCACTTCTAAAACTAACTTCCTATAAAAGTACCAAAAAGAGCTTTACCCATCAAATTATATGCATCAAAAGCCCGGCTAATCGGAGTATATCATGCTGCCTTAGTCAGAAAAAAAAAATCTACCAACTTCTAAGAGACAAAAGCACTTGGAGCAGAAGGCGGAGGTGGGGGCGCAGGTGGTGATGCATCGGTATTAGAGGAGCACCCCGTCACTTGTTGAGTAAGTAACTCGACTTGTCTTCGAAGAAGTTTCATTTGGTTTACGGTATCATTAAGGGTTTGTTGTTGCTGCAAGTTTTCTGAAGTAAGTTGGACAACACGATTTTCCAGATTAATTACATGTTGTGAAGAAGCTCTTTGACCTCTCTTACATGCACTAGGCTTCATGTAATATGATTCTGCAGCGGAACCGATCCCATACACCCTTCCTTTCTCATTGAACCCACCAACAACTTCATAATACCCCTCCTCTTCAGTTTTGGGTTCATCACTCAAAATGTTAGCCGCTTGTTTGTGTTGTAAAGCATCCTAATATTACAAAAATCAATAGAAATTAGTACAAACACCAAAAGTTGCATCAAAAAAAGAAAACATTATATGTGGAATTTAAAAAATAAAGCATAAAAGGTTCCCTAAATCAACAACAATATGCAACAGCTCTAAAAATCCAAGAATTAAGTAAATTAGTAAGTTCCTGTAGAGACGTTACAAGAATATTGCCCAAAGCAATAGGCTATATATGTGGCCAGCGAAGTGCAAATGAATGCCCTAGGTCTGACATAATCAGGCTTATTGTTAATGTAGGTAACCCAAGGAAGTACAATAAGCATACATTCTAGCGTATCTAGTGACTTTAGATGCATCTAGGGAACTAACCAATTAGAGCATACTTCTAAACCAACATCATGAAACAAGACCAACACATTCAGATTTAGTTAATTAGACATATTTCTATAACTTGTCAAGAAAAAAGTAAAGAGACATGGTAATCAGTGAACACCTCAAACTTTCTAGATACTAGAATTATAAAATGGAATAAGATCAATACAAATTCTAGCACACAATATGGTAGATAGCGTAACTCAGAAGCAGAAGCACTTAAGTCCCATAGTTATTACAGATTCAGTCCATACTCAGCTCATCCATATTCAATAAGGAATTCAGAAGGAAACAAGGCTCCTTTGTGTCTGTTTACTACATGAGTTCACAAAGACCTGCAACAAATGTTAACAGACGAAGATACTCAAACACATCCAAGTTGAAAAAGCCTATAAGGTTCGGGATCAACTTGATTTCCTCGATTATTTTGTTACTTATATGAACTAATTTCTTCATCCTCTTGTTCTTTAATGGCAGATTTTGTTACTTAAAACTGCTAGTTATGTGCTATTTAAGGACTAATTTATTCAATTGTGGGTTATTTGCTGAGAACAGAACTATATTTTGCTGGGGTGATGAGACGAGCAGCCGTGTAATTAGCCTGCTTCCTAAGAATTTGAGGTTTCAAATGATTGCAGCAGGTGGTTATCATGTTTGTGGCATTACGAAGGGGTGGATTCTAAGGTTTTTTATTGGGGGCAAAGCTTGAACATTAATGAAGAGATTTCAGCTGGTTATTCAGGAAATAGTAATGTGGATAAACCCCCTCCAAAACTGTTCTGTTTGCAGAATTCAACAAGGCCAAGCGAGGGTGATAATGATAGTGATCGACCAAAGCTTGGAACAGAACCAATAAGCTGATTTCGATGCCTCTATAGCGCAAAGCCTCAAGTCACTTGAGGCTGATAACGTTCACGCGAAGCTGGTGAAATATCTTTTGCGTGCCCACGAATCTCTGGCATCATCCTCAACTTCTTGAGCGTCTTACAGACTCGAGAAGTTGCACATCACCTCTGTTAGTGAACTAGATTCTCTTTCAATAAATCTCAATTCCCTCTAGCATTTAATTATATGAAGGTGCCAACAATTGATCAAATTGGTTGCAGAATCTACTCCTTCTCTGAAGCGACTTGAAATCCACGAATGTTGCAAGTTGAAAGACATATCGGGTGCATTCCCGCATCTCTCAGTCCTAAGAATTCAACAAGGCCCAGAAACCTGCAAAACCCCAAATACTCATATATGCTTGACTTGTTTTAATCCTTGTGCCAATGATATGTATATTATAGGCGGATGCACTCAACAATCTGACGTATAATGTGCATATAACTGTTTTGTTCAATTGAATTCAGCAAATGAGACTAGCATTATTTAGTGAGTAAGTGTGCCCAGTAGCTTGTACGTTTTAGTTAGAAACACTAAAAAAGCAGGGAGATCAATTACAAACAGCTCAATCAATGCAGCTACTAGGACAAAAGGCTAAAGTAGTTCAAAAAACATAAAGTTCCATCAACCAAGTTAAGTCCCCTGTTCCCTGTTAGCAGACTTCAAGCTTGCTCAAAACATTACAATATACCAAGGATCACTAAGACATCTTACTAATTATAAATAAACACGTCTCTTGAAAACTAAGAGTAAGAACTTACCCACAACGATGCAGACCTCTCGTCAACAAATGATCCATCCTTTTTTGTGTGCGCTGTCTTGAAAACCTCGGATGGTTTTGGCTTTTCACCGAACCTCTCACTTGTCTTTGTACATAATAATTAAATGCTCATGAAATTAGTATTTCTAAAAAGTTAACTAATTACTTCATTAGATAATGCAAGTATAAATAACATAAGAACTTGCTATTTTGTCCTTCAACTCCTCTGTCAAGATGGATCCTTGAGTATATGTTTTGACAACCCTTTTTTGTTGTTTGTAATGTTTGAAGAGCACTGCTGCGATTTGTTTTTAAAATCAGGTGTATCTTTAACTTTCTTCAATGCAGCAATCATGCTTGGAGGACACCACTTTGGTCTATAATCAGCTTGATGTACAAGTGTTGACACCACATCCATAAGTCGCCTACTCAATTTTGACCTCCAACTTTCCTTCACTAGCTAAGCTATTGATGGATCCCATGAGTACTCAACCTATTGTATTGATTAGATACAAGAAATAAAGTGTTATACCAATAAGAAGATAAAAGTAACTAGAAAGAATATACCTTAAACGATGACTAACAAAAAGGAAATATACATATAAACCACCATGTTAGTTAGATGGATACCAATAAATATGGGATAATATTGACAAACTTAACATACCCTAAATGCATGCCACCACCTACGACGTACTTCCTCGGGAACCATAGACCAATTGTTGTAAGGTTTATTAAAATATTGCTTGTAAGACATAGATGTAATGAAAGTCCAAGTCCAAATAATACATATTAAACTGCAATTAATTTTGATATAACAAACAATTCTAATATGGATATTTACCATAACTCGCCCTCCTGGTGTAGAACCGCATCAACCTTTGCGGAATTACCAATTTCATCTGTTATCATCATAGAAACACTAGTAGATGGTGTTGTAGAAGGTGTGGCAGTAGATGTAGTTAGAGAATCTAAGATGCATGCAAGTTGATTGATGGTAGGTGTAGTAAAAGGTGTAACAGAAGGTGTAATCGAAGGTGGAATAGAAGGTGTAATAGAAGGTGTGGTAGATGGTGTAAACGACGATTCAAGCTCATGTTTCTCCATAATGTTGTCAAGAATTTGATGCTCGTTTTCCTCACCTGGATCTTCCATAAATGTCCTATAAGCCTCGGCATCCTGAAAAAGGGGTTTGCGTGGAGGCCTTTTTATGATTCCACCCCTCCCGTTTAATCCTCCTCTACATCGATACGTCATCTGCACATTTAGAGAATTGTCAGCAAAAACCTTAGGGAGGAAGTTTTATCAATAAAAAGTTAAGATAAATTACCATATAATAGAAAAACATCGAAAAATATCATTGTGAGGATTCTATTACCTTTTGTGTGACAATAGTAGCAATATTTAGTTTATATGGAAACACTTAAAAACAAGCGAACAATAGTCCAAAATCCATATGTATTTATTATCCAAAGAAGAAAATGACATCTCACACAAATGTAAATACTAATATCATCACATGTTATTCAGCATACTAAAACATAATTGAAAACCACATCATAATTCATCATCTGATTCATCCAAATCTTCATCCGTTGAGTAATTATCATCTTCTTCTGCTTCTACTTCCTCTTGTTCTTCTTCTGCCTCCTCCTCCTCCTCTTCTTCTTCTTCTTCTTCTTCTTCTTCTTCTTCTTCTTCTTCTTCTTCTTCTTCTTCTTCTTCTTCTTCTTCTTCTTCTTCTTCTTCTTCTTCTTATTCTTCAAGACTCTGCTAAGTTTCATGTGGGTCAGATAACAATGGAGGATTTTCAATGAGATCCTCTTGAAATGCCGATTGTTCAACGATTGCATCAATTGTTCCACGAGCTTTAATGTTAAAAACGGCCCACCATTGGTTTCTATCATTGGTTGTGCTAGGTTACGGAATATAACACACTTGTTCAGCTTGGTAAGCCAACACAAACGGGTCATATATTGGATATCTTTTTAGCATGATTGACCTCAACAAGTTTGTACTTTTCATGTATTTTCGTACCTTGTCTAGGATCAAACCAATCACATTTAAATAGGACTGTTGTATAGTTCCTCTTTTCACCAACATAACTCAGTTGTATCACTTCTCGAAGTAGGCCATGATAGTCATTGCCTTCATCACTTTTGACATAAACACCATAGTTTATGGTTGACTTACTCTTACTATAATCTAAAGTTTGAAACTTGTACCCATTAATTTCAAATTTATTGAACTTTTGAAGTTGTCTTGATGGACCAAGTGCTAGAGAATGAATAATGTCATCATCGATGCCCACTTGTAAAACCTGTACCAATCATCCACTCATAAAATTAGAGAGAAAAAACATTAAATAAAAAAAAAGTGAACCTTATAGAACTTACATATTCTCTAAACCAAATAGGAAATTTGTGTTGATATTTGATCCATGCACTTTTTGCATTCATAATACCATGTGTCCTCATCATTTCCTCCTTAAACAAACTATTATATTTCCAATTAGTGCATTATCGATCTTAAATTTATAAGGGGAAGGTGATATTAATCATTAAAGCCATACCTTTCATAGTCCTTGAGAATTTCACAATTACTCAAAATATATGCATGAGCAATATCATAATCCTTCTCATTAAGATAACCAATAACACCATCAGAAGAACTATACCCATCAGCACAAGTGAAAAGTTCGGGTACGTTCGAGTCCGATTGCTCACTATCACTATTGCCCTGTGTAGCCCCAAATCTTTGGCCTTAGTGTCAACACGAGGTTCAAAAAAATGGGTACAAATGTTTGAGATTTCCTCCATAAGGATTGCTTTCACAATCGAGCCTTCAACTTTAGCTTGATTTTCGACCTTTTGTTTTAAATGGTATAAAAACCTAAATAAAAGTATACAGTTGTTACATGTAATTTGATAGTTTTCCTAAAACGAAGATTGAATTTAAAAAGAAAATAATTTACATCTCAAAACAATACATCCACCTATACTGAACCGGGCCACCAACTTTTGCTTCGTAAACCAAGTGAACAGGAAGATGCTCCATGACATTAAAAAAACTTGGTGGAAATATCTTCTCCAATTTACAAATAATTTCATGAATATTCTTCTCTAAACGAACTATGTATTCGCGTCGTAACGTTGTAGAGCATATATCCCAAAAAAATTGGCTTATCTCTGTCAAAGCATTCCAGACCTTTAGAGGCAACAAATCTCGAAATGCTACTGGAAGTAATCGTTGCATGAAAACATGACAATCATGGCTTTTCATGCCGAAAAGCTTATACTCCCTTATATCGACACACCTACCAAGATTAGATGCATACCGGTCGGGGAACTTTAACTTTTTGACCCATTCACACAATACTTTCCTCTTCTGCTTAATCAACACAAATGGAGCTTTAGGCATTGAAGTTGAAACCATACCCTTTCGAACAACATCTTCCACTTCTAACTTTTGTATTTTACAATAAAGTTTTGGATCTTTTCTTGCTTTCACATTGTCCCTGGTTTTTCCCTTTACATCCATAATTGTGTGACATAAGTAATCAAAAAAGTTTTTCTCGATGTGCATGACATCAAGATTGTGACGTATCAAAACCTTACTCCAATAAGGAAGCTCCCAAATAATGCTTTGTCTCATCCAATTATGCTTTTCTCCATATCCTTCAACTCGATGTTCATGGGTCTCACTTCCGAATTCTCCCGTCTTTGGTAGAACAGACACAAGCTCCAAAATTTGTTCACCACTTAATCGTTCAGGAGGCATTGTTGTCTCTATCTTTCCTTTTATAAAACCACTTTTATTTCGCCGAAAAACATGATTAGGATGGAGAAACTGTCGATGGCAATCAAACCAACATGATTTTCTACCATGCTTGAGGGTAAATGATTTGGTGTTTTCTATACAGTATGGTGAAGCTAATTTCCCAGCAGTCATCCATCCCGATAACATACCATATGCTGGAAAATCACTAATAGTATGCAACAAGACAACCTTCATATTAAAATTTTGTTTCAATGAAACAGCATATGTCTCCGCCCCCACCTCCCACAAATGTTTCAACTCCTCGATAAGAGGTTGTAGAAACACATCTAAATTTCCCTTTGGATTTTTTGGACCAGGAATAATGAGGCTCATAAACATGAAAGGTTTTTTCATACACAGTCCTGGAGGCAAATTATAAGGAGTTACAAAAACTGGCCAGCACGAGTATTGCTTTCCAGACTCTCCAAAAGGTGAAAAACCATAGTGCAAAGTCCAAGACGAACATTACGTGACTCAGAGGCAAAAGTAGCGAAGGGGTCGTCAAGGTGTTTCCACGCCTCTCCATCACAAGGATGAGTCACTATGCTAGTAGCTCGACGAATATTAGCATGCCACCTCATTTGTTCCGCTGTAGATTTAGTTGCATACAATCTTTGCAACCTTGGATTATTTGGAAGATAATGTTACACCTTATGTGGAGAATGCTTCCCATTTGTCCTAATGGTCTTATCACGACTAGAATGACATATAAGACAGTCTTTGAGATGTTCATTATTCTTCCAAAAGAGCATACATCCATTCTGACATACATCTATTTTTTGATGGGGGAGTTTAAGTCCTTTCAATAAATTTCGAGTTCTATAGAAAGTTTCTGTCATATGATTATCTTTCGGAAAAATATCCTTTATCAAGGATGTGAAACCATCTATTGCTCTATGTGGGATGTTGTATTCACATTTCAGGTTAGTTTCTCTTGCAGCAACAGACAACAGAGACATGTTACACCCATCATATAAAGGCTTCTCGGTATTCTTAAGCATGTCAAAGAACTTTTTAGCTTCAGGATGAGGGTCTTCCTCTATATCAACCTCTAAATTATTTTCAGAATCATATTCAATTCCTAAAGCATCCATCACCATGTTCGTGCAAGGATTAACAAAAGATGCACCACTTAAAGTCACATTTTCTGTAGTTTCTCCATGAAAAATCCACAAGTAATAATCAGGACAAAACCATACTTATACATATGTAATTTCACATTATCTGGTTCCTGATATGGCACATTCTGGCATTTAGCACACGGACATTTTATCATCCCATCAATCATCACATTATCTTGCCTACGAGCTAACTCTACGAATTCTTTTAACTTTTTCTGTAAAATCTAAACGAAGATAATTTCCCTCAAGTCGTTGATACATCCACTCTCGATTTTCCTCCTCACTGCAAAATTAGAATGCTTCATACATGAAAACGTATAGCAGAGAAGAGTATAATATCACTATCGGTAAGTTCTCATATTTTTCCTTAATGAACTAAATAAAATGCAAGCACAAAAGTGTTCAACATCCAATAATTAGATAACAAGAGGATAGGAAAACGCTAAATTTGTAATAAAATAAACTTTGTATACATATCACAAAGAATAAATTTCATGCACGGGATAAAATCAACTCTAGCAAGACATATAATACAAAATTAACAACACCATCATTAAAACCATTAACACTACTATTGTCATCATCATCAAAATATTGACATATTGTTTATCTCAGTTAAATAAAAACAGGGAATATTACTCAATCTTATAGCACGTTCAAAGCCACTACGCTTATGGCGCCTCTATCCTTTATTACTCCTCCTTGGTGCTAAGAAAATTCCACAAATCTACCCTGTATTATTTAAGGGTTTAAAAAGCATCAACATTGATAGATTTGTGCCCCAATGGGCATGATTTTGAACTAAGAAGAATCAATGTAATCATATTATCACTGTCCACGTCCAACGGTCCAAGGCATTAAAAACAAAAAAATGGGAAACAAAAACCAATAATAGTTACCTATCTACTAATCCAAAATATAACTGACTGCTTATCTTGGTAAAATGAAATAAGATTGAATACATTATACACATAGAGGGTTGTGTGTCTCCTAAGTAGGTATATGGCTAAACCTCCTATGGCTCATATGCAAGCAGCAAAGAGGGTTC
Source organism: Patellifolia procumbens (assembly GCA_947645195.1). Lineage (NCBI taxonomy): Eukaryota > Viridiplantae > Streptophyta > Magnoliopsida > Caryophyllales > Amaranthaceae > Patellifolia > Patellifolia procumbens. Next base: position 3,692,710 of record CANSGD010001541.1, read on the forward strand.
TGAGGTATGTAAAGGTAACTGTGGAGTTTGGGATCTGGAATATGGTACAGAAGAAATGTGCAGAATCAGTCCTTGCTTATGATAGTCATTACACAGTTCAGCTGGAGTATTGTGGGAGCAGCATTTATGGCAGTACTTTCCAGAAACAAGAAAACAAGAGCAAAGGGTACAGAGGGCAGTGGCCATCCCCCCGCTAGGCCAAGTATAAATGTTCAGAATTCATAACAATACAATGTCCCGTCATTTAAAAAAAGAATGTTTCTAAAGCACGAATTGGCTTCTATTTCAACATAAAATCCACCTAGCCAATGGTCTTTGCGCATACAAGGACTAAAACTATACCCCCTTCACTGGATTTTTATTTTAGTTCTTTTTCTATCGATCTCTCTTGAAGTTAGTATACACTATGGAAAAACAAAAGTTTTTTTAAAGAAATTCCTCAAGTTCTACCATTGACAAAAACTAAAGATCAAACAGACAGATTTAACATGATAGAAGCCAAAGTATTAATGTTGATAATTATGACAGAGGGGCAACATTCACTGAATAACGAGGATTATGCCTCCAAACGTACCGTTCCTAACCCTTCTGTGCAAGGACCACCCACCAAAGCAATAACTTGAGCACTAGTTCCTGGTAAACAAGCTCCAATCAATCCTGCAGCAACACATACTCAAAATATGTTAATCGATGCTTCAATTTGCATTATGAATATACTCAAAAGCATATAAGCATATGGACCTAAGAGTGACAGTTCATACAATATGTTCAATATATACTAAAAAAGGTCAAGGACTTTTTAAAGAGAAAATTCTGATTCTAGGCCTGTGTTAAACAATTCATACATATGATGGACCTTGGTCTTGGGGGTATGGCCTAACTAGCCGAGGATAAATATTTCTCTTAATCCAATATATGCCTGAAATAAGGATATGGCTGGTAGAAACTTTGTTGTGCCTTTTGTGCTACCAGCGAACACTACTAGAAAAACGGCTAAGGGAGACGGTTACACAGCGACACTCCTTGTCAAAGGGTTGGTTGCGCTTTTCCAATTAGTAAAATTACAACGCACTTACAAAGCGCGGCTAATAAGCGTTGTATGAATATTAAACCACTCTTAAGTCTTACCACTCAGCTCTCCCTCTAATTTTTTAACACTAGAAGTCTAATTCTCCGCCGGTTACTCTCCTTCCATCTATCTCCATTGCTCATTCTCTCACCGCACTATGGGAAGAAGTCCGTGAAGTTTCTTCAAGCTCCAACTCTCAATTAGGATGTCCTAATGAGAAAAGGTACTTTCAAGTAAATATGTTGAACATATTGAACATGTTGCTTTTGCCATAAGTATACTGTCATGAGACTTCGACTTCATAGTGATCCTACATGGTTGAGAATTGGGAATAATGATCAAAATTAACAAGTTGTGCACCAAAACTCTCTGCTACCGATGCAACAAGCCACTGGTCTGTTGAAAAGGGTATGAAATAAAGACAAAAAACCTTCACAACATGACAAAAAAGTCCCAGGTCTATAAGAATGAAAAAGACAAATGTCCAACACATTAATGAGATCAACTGACTCTACTACCACTTTCCTAACTAACCAAGGTCCAAGCACCTCTTGGGTCGGAAGTCTCAAATATAACCAAGGGCCTCCTGAGTCATGAATTACCCTTAAGAAAGAGGTATACGCATTAACCATGGAAAGTTCACGACAGCATAAGTTTAATTAATGTAACAGTAACAAGCAGAAACATATACCTCCATCATGACTGTAACAGCAGTAGGAACATGCCCACGCCAGATGTAGTCATGAATGATAGTTCATATGCATCAACGTAATGAACTAAAACCAATAAAAATTCCTCCAAAACATGAATGATTTCAAGAACAATAACACAATAGCACATCCACTTCTAGAAAATCCTTCGAATTTATTCTCCTATGCCAAATGTGACATCAAATCCCTCTCTTGATTGATAGACAGATTGAATTACTCACCTCATCCCCAACTAATAGAATTGCAATCAGCTAAACAATATTTAAAATTAAATCAAACAAATTCCAACCAAAATATCAATGAACAAAGTACAGACTATAAATTAAGCATTAGTTATGATTTTTTTTCATAAACCTAACTGGTAGTTTTAAATTAGCTCTTGACTATTCTTCAATGGAAAAAATATTAACATACGAAACGTAATTAGAAAGAAAGAGGAATGGAGTAAAAACCTGCGACGAAAACGAGAGAGGACAAGGGAGTTAAATTGACCGAATTTCTCTCCGGCGAGTTCAAGCACCTGTATCCGGCAAGAATTACGCTGACCACAAGAACAAGTGACAATTTCTCCGGCAAGAAGAGCAGCGGGGGTTTTCGAATTTTGAAGAGAAGAGAAGAGAAAAGCAACGTGGGTCGTTATTTTGAGAGAAGACAAACTTAATTTAGAGTTTTTTTTCTTTTTTATATTTTTATGGCTGAAAAGGATAGGTGCGCCAATTCTTCCGTTATAAGCGCCAAGGCGAAATTTTGTTTGGGGGGTTATTGCTAGGGGTTGACCGATTTCCGTAGCAAAATTAGAAACGGATTACATTTCCGTAGCAAATTTTGCTACGGCCATGAATCCGTCGCAAATTTTGAAACGGTTTTTTATTCCTTTTTAAAATTTGATACGGATTTTAATACCCTTTCAAAGTTCCGTAGCTGAAAGGCGTTTTTTTTGTAACATCAAATTTACAAACCGACTAACAAAAATTAACAACTTTGAACATAACAACACGTTCAATACATGAAAATACCACATCACAACCTTCCTAGTCATGATACTACACAAAACTATAATCATACAATCATCTAAGTTCCACCTAACATGAATCTATGTTCTCTAACGCGATTCTAACAACCTAAGTTCAAAATCTATTCCCTAGCGTACTAGAAAAACGCTAGTTACCTTATTCTTCGAGTGGAAAGTAGTAGAACGCTCGATTGTAGTCTAAACACTTTGAGAATTGTCACCACCTTCGTCTCCTACGATCACAACCACAACGAACTTCAACAATAGCTTGAAAACCGGTGCAAAATAGCTTGAAACAAGTAGTAAAAACTGATTTTTAGGTGAGAAAATGGTGAAGGAAGCAAAGAAGCCTTTCTCTCCTTTTTTTTTCTTATGGTGTCCGTGTGAAAGGAGGTGAAGGGGAGGGGTTCATGTGCTTATTATAATCTCAGCAAAAGGGAGACTGAAGAGATGAGTTTAAAGGGGTGATTAATTGCCATGATGAGGGGATGAATGAGGGTGAGTGAAAGGGTGAGACTTTAGAGTTAATTTAATGTTACAAAAGAATAATACGGATGTCCAAGAACCTTCATAACCCTATAGTAAATGAGGAATTTCGGACCTTCTAAGTCAAGTAATGAAATGTGAGTAAACTCAAGCACAAGGTACGTTTTCAAGAATAATGTACGTCGCTCAAAATAAATATATATAGATAAATATTTTTATAAATTAAAATTATAATTATCAACGTAATATATATATGTATTTACCAAGCTATCACATTACGCATTTTGCACATAAACGAGCGCTACATTATTGCCCGTCAAGTATGAGCATTGCTCGTATACTACACAATGCTACATTTAAATTCAAATTTAACATTATATAAAATATATAAATATTATCGAAATAAAAAGTAGATATAAAATATAAGTAACGAAAATATATTAACGAAACCTAATTTAACGTCTAAAAATAGTAATAATTAACGCACGAAAATATCTGAGAAGTTCGGGGTGTTACAAGCTCCCCTGCTTAAGAAAAGTTTTGTCCTCAAAACTTAGAATAACAAAGGAAATACTTGAGACAAATAGCTCGAGATACTTAAGCCTCATTGACTCTTTCGTTTCCTAAGTGGCTTCCTCGTACTTTTGGCTTCTCCAAGTACTTTAACCAAAGGTATCACCTTTCTTCTCAAGGCACGATTTTGTCGGTCCAAGATTTGGACAGGCCGCTCTTCGAAAGTAAAATTCGGTTCAATTGTGACCGATTATATAGGAATGACATGAGAAGGATCGCTGCGATATCTCCGCAATTGCGATACATGGAACACATCGTGCACTTTTGACAAATCAGGTGGCATAGCCAATCTGTACGCCACCTCCCCAATTCGCTGTGATAACTTGCCTTTCTATCCGAATCTTATCACGCCCTTCATTGGAAAAACTTTCAATAGTACCTTATCCCTAACGTTGTAAGAAATAGGCTTCCGTCGTAGGTCTGCATAAGACTTTTGCCTATCCTGAGCAGCCTTCATTCTAGTGTGAATAACCTTCACTTGCTCAACGGTATCGTGAATCAAGTATGGCCCCAACACCAAAGAGTCACTAATGTCGCTCGAACAAGTAGGACTACGACACTTTCGCCCATATAATGCTTCATAAGGAGCCATTTGGATACTAGCATGCTAGCTGTTATTATACGAGAACTCTACCAAATTCAACGACTTCAACCAAGACTCTTGAAATTCCAAAGCACAAGCACGAAGCGTATCCTCCAAAGTCTGAATAGTGCTTTCAGTTTGTCCATCTGGAGCAGTAGTGAGGCACTTCTTCAACTCTTGGAATGCCTTTTCGCACTCTTCGGACCACACAAACTTGCTCTCCTTTCTCATCACCTTGGTCAACGATTGAGCTATCTTTGAGAAAACCTTAACAAACCTTCGATAGTAACCAGCAAGACCTAGGAAACTTCGGATCTCAGAACCATTCTTTGGACTTTCGCATTCCACAACGGCTTTAATCTTGGAACGGTCCACCATAACACCATCTTTGTTGATGACATGGCCTAAAAATGACACCTCCTTGAGCCAGAACTCGCACTTGGAGAACTTTGCGAACCACTTCTGTTTCCTCAAAATATCCAAGATCAACCTAAGATATTTCTCATGCTTTTATTCGTTCTTAGAGTACACAAGGATATCATCAATGAAGACAACCACACACGTATCCAAGAACTCATGGAAAGAGCGGTTCATCTGGTCCATGAATACAGCAGGAGCATTTATAAGACCAAAGGGCCTAATAATGAACTCATAATGCCCATATCTTGTACGGAAAGCGGTCTTAGGGATATCTTCCTTCTTCACCGGAATTTGATGATAACCCGACCTTAAATCTATCTTAGAGAAAACTCCAGCGCCCTTCAGTTGATCAAACAGATCTTCAATGCGGGGCAAGGGATATCTATTAGTGATAGTCACCTTCTTCAGTTCACGGCAATCGATACAAAGCCGCATACTCCCATCTTTCTTCTTGACGAACAGAACAGGAGCACCCCACGGTGAGACATTTGGTCTAATGAATCCCTTATCTATCAGTCCTTGCAACTGGGCCTTCAACTCTTGCAATTCAGCAGACGCCATTCTATACGGGGCCTTAGATAAAGGAGAAGTACTAGGAGTGAGGTCAATGCTAAACTCGACATCTCTTTCAGGAGGGATACCTGACAACACATCAGGAAAGACGTCCGAATACTCACGGACAACGGGAATATCTTCTAACTTTGTTTCTTGATTCAAATCTTTGACCATACAAAGGAACACTTGTTCCCCTTTCTGACAAAGCTTTTGCATTTTGAGAGTAGACACGATCTTTACCCCTTTCTTCAACACCACTCCACTATAGGAGATGCGTTTGCCACATGGACTACGAGGAGTCACTTTTTGATCAAGACAATGAATATGGGCACGATACTTAGATAACCAATCCATACCCAAAATAACACCGAACTCAGTCATGGAGCGTTCCTTAATATCAGCAGGAAGATTAGTACCCAACAATGAAATAGTCACATCATGGTACTCGGCATGACAAGGGTAGTTCTCACCAGAAGGAAGAGATATAAGAGTTCGAAGAGGAGAACTCGAAGATAAGTTAGATTTCTTGGCAAAAGAATTAGAAACAAACGACACTGTAGCACTCGAATCAAACAACACGAAAGCAGGGACATAATTAACAAGAAAGGTATTAGTGCTGACATCGGGGTGAACATCGGCGTCAGAATGAGTCATGATGTAAACTCCATTCTTCGGTGGAGCAGAAGAACTAGGAGGAACAAGAGGACTAGCTGTAGCTCTCGGATTCTTAGGGTACTCATAAGTCTTGTGAGCCACTTCCCTATAGTAGAAGCAAACAATGGTAGATCCGTTACAGTCTTTCCCCAAATGACTAGGCTTCTCACATTTTCGATACTTAAACGGATCAAAACTCGGCCAACAACTGGAACCTTGATATCCACCACGGTAATTCGGTTCAAACCTCGGCTTCTTAGCCGGACTAGGAGTAAAAGAAGGGACAGGCTTCCTCACAGATGCAGCCTTAGCAGTTTATTCCTCCTTTATAGAAGCATGGACACTCAGGGCCATTTCATAAGCACCCTGAAAAGTAGTAACTTCCGAACACAGCACAAGGGTCCTTACCCTAGGAGCCATCTTCTTTATGTACCTCTTAACTCTCACAGCTTCGGCGGGAATGACGGTACTGACAAACATAGACAGCTCTGTAAAGATGTCTGTATACTCTTGGATATTCATGTTCCCTTGAGTCAAAGATAGGAACTCTTCTTGTTTTTGCCAACGCAACTCGTCGGGGTAAAACCTCTCCTTCAGCTTGGCGGAAAAATGAGTCCACCCAAATCAAGCAATAGGCATACAAGGAGTCTTCACCATACCCCACCAATTATCAGACTCTTTATTTAAGTAATAAGTCCCAATAGGTACCATTTCAGCAACTTGGCAATTGGTTGTCGTAAAGAGCTTCTCCATTTCCCTTAACCAATCTTTCAGAGCCACTGGATCAGTTGCACCATCACAAGTAGGTGGCCTATGACGGTCAAATCGATCAAAAGCCGACTGCCCAACAGCTGGGGTAGTAGCTTTGTTAGCTACAAATATGAATGCATTTTCGAGGTTTTGACGGCGACGACGAGCGCCTTCCTTTCTAGCAGCCATTTGTTGTCGTGGAGGCATTCTACAAAACACAAACTTTTAGATTAGTCAACTAAATTCACATAGGTAAACATTTAACCGACAAATAACGCAAATAAAAAGGGGTTCCCATGGTTTCTTTCCTACCCAAGTAACTATCGACAAGCACCAAACTTGAAGCCTAAGGCACTAGTAATCCTAGTTACAAGTCTACATATTTATCGTGAAATAAGTAACAACTCAAAGAGTGTTTTTGCAACGTTTTGCTCTAATACCAACTGTAACATCCCGTCCGATACAAAGAAGAAAAGAGACAATCATAATTGAAATAAAGCAACTAGTGGTAGCGGAAATACCACTAAGACGGAGATGCTACTCTAAGGAGTAGAATTTAGACTATAAACATAAATCCTCCAAACATAATAATTAACTTCCGATAATCATATATAAAGGGAAATGATTTCCTATTCCCTCATTCCAAACAAAGTTCCAAAATATCAAAGGAAACTCCAAAAGAAAGCTCAAGATAACGTGATCCAAAATCCAAAGAAAAAAAACCAAAATCCGGGGTCCAAGACATAAGTCAAAACATAAAGGAAAACTACTTAAGACCCACTAAGTAGCTAGTCCTGATCCCTGACTCAAAATGGTTATCCACTATGACAAGCACCACCTTCTTTCTCACAAGACTAAAACGCACGTTCCTGGTCCAAACCAAAACAATCCTAAACAACATCTTCATCTGCATAATAAATCAACAACTTCCACAATCTGTTGGGAGTAACTAGAAGTTCTCCCAGCCCAAACAGGAACAAATAATAAACTTAAAGAAGTTAGAAACGACGCCAAGACAAACATTCACAAAGAAGCATAAACATAATATGCAATACATGGTACAACAAGTCATAATCATTAAACATGCATAAAGAGAAAGTTGAATACCAATAATCACAAATCAGTTTCAAAGACAACAGACCATACCGCCTGTGAGTAGACTAATTGGGCCATACCGCCCAAGGCCTACGTTGTATATCCGAGGACCATACCGCCCGTTCCGGACAGCTAAACTCAACAGACCATACCACTCGTGAGCGAGCTAATGGACCATACCGCCCATGGTTAAGTAACCAAATCCTAGGACCATACTGCTCTTAGGATAATCAAACCAAATTCCTAGGACCATGCCGCCCATAGGATCAAACAAACACAAAGTGCAATGTATACACGACAAGGCATACAAAGAAAATCCAAGCAACATCCATACATGAGTATACACGACAAGGTATACAAATCAGCTCAAACAACCAACATACGTATACACGGCAAGTTATACATAAGAATCCAAACAACACTCAAGGTTCACACGGCAAGGTATACATGAGAATCAATTCCATAAGACAACAAATCAAACTTGTTGAGGCATATATCACAAAATCGTTATCTGAGTTTGGATACGAAGTTAATTATGACCAAGTCACAATATTTCTCGTATATAACTCTTGGACAAGAGATGCTAAGGGCAGTGTTATTCTCCCCATTTCGACGTCGACAACTCAAAGTATAGGCCCTCAACACTCAACAAACCGATCAACAACCAAGACTACCCAACAAACTAGGGTACATCCCCTTAATATAACAACTCAAACAAACTCAAACGTACTCAAACTTGCTTAACATACATGCATAAACCCAACACCCAACATATAAACATGCTGTAAGCTCAAAGGAAAATCAATCAACAAAATGCAACCCAGGATAGAAGACCTTCGTCGCGAGGTGCGACCATGGCGTCACAGATTGCGAGCTGCCACTGCTCATGGCTTGCGAGTTGTGCTCGTAGGCTCACGCTTCGTCCGTTGAACGTACGTCTAGTTTCAAGCAACAATTCCAACACTAATGCACACCCATCACTACAACAAATCATCACTTGTGCCACGAATTATGTCACGGGAATTTAAAATTCGTGGCGTAATTGCATCTAGCCACGGAAAAATAGACTACAAAATATAATCCAATTAAATAGAAAATTTTATGCCACGTGTAATACTTTTCTTGTGGCAAAGATTGCACTTTTGCCACGAGTAATTATTTTCCCGTGGCAACGATTGAACTTTGCCACGGGTAATCCTTATCGTGGCAAAATTTACACTTGTGCTACTAGTAATTAGTTTCTTGTGGCAAACCTTACATTTATGCCATGAGTAATATCTCCCTGGGAAAACGTTTAATTTCGCCACAATTAGAAATTTGGAAGGCCATGAGGCCCATAACGTAAAATAGTTAATAACTTTTAAATAGTTTATATAATTATGCCATGACTGCACATATTATATTTTCGATCTAAGTTGGTAATGTTTTTTTTTAAGATCAATACAGCCATTTGTGCATTTCAACAAAAAGAAAAAGGTCAATTTCTAGTGCTTGTTCTCTTTTATTTTGTGCCATATAATCTCTTTGTTCTATATTAGTCTTTCCATTTACCGTAATTTCAAAATTCAACAAAATTAGGAGAGTATATGGTTGTAAGAAATTGATTTCAATTATGTAAGAGGCATGTTTTTTAAGGGTGCTTAAATAATTACTAATCATTGTTATTAGCTTAATTATTTATTGGAAATGTGTTGTGTTTATTTGAATGAAAATTTGTATCTTTGATAATATAATTATTAAGAAGTTCAAAATCTTAAATATTTAATTTGACAAAAATATTGAGTTTGCATTTGATTTTGATTCTAAATATGGGTTAGAGTCATTTTGATAAGAAATTTTAATTATATTGTGTATGTGTGTGATGGTGGGGGTATCAAATAAATTTAGAGAATTAGAATAAGGGCATGTACTATTGGGCTAAAACTAGTTGAACTGAAATAAATGAAGCTAAATTAAATAAACTAAACTATATTTATGAATAATGATAATAATAAACAATATTATGAATAATGATATAATAAATTATATAATATATAATAGGACGTTTTGACTTTTGTCACTATTCACAATTTATTTTTGACCATTTTGTGTTATTTATACGTGAGAAAAAGACATAGTCATGTGGATCTTGTTTGTTTCATCCTAATGTGTACTTTTATAATATCAACTGTTTATAATTTTTACACATGTTCGATTATAAGTACTCATGGTTAAAAATATGCATTAGAAAGTTTGAAAAATATAAATGTCCCTACAATATGATAAGGGGTAGTAATAATTTTATAAATATGGTATTATAAATAATAATTTATAAAGAATAAAAATAATTAATATTAAGCACTTACTAGAATTAAATTGAACCGGTCTTGTTCTTGTCAACTTATTTTAATAATTTTCAATAAAATATGTTCAGTTAAGTAAAAACAAGTATTCAATACTGAATAAATTCTTAATAAATTCAGTAAATTTAAGTTAAATAAAATTCAGTTGACGAGAAGATGACTTAAATTGAATGGGACTAGAGTATATGAATAGAACTAAAATAAATATATTAAAACCTAAATAAATTGAGCTGAGGAAAAGAGATCCTAATTAGAAAAAATAAGAAGAGGGGGAGATGTGAAAGTAGGGGAAGCAGTTAGGGTAAAAAAAACGCAAACAAAAGGGGAGGAGGGGTAGTTTTGCTCGACAAAACCGAAAACAATGAAAGGAAGCAGGGGTTTGGGAGAGAGAGAAAGATATAGATAGGGAAGAAAAGGGCGGCATTAAGATGCCGAAACCGGCTGAAAACCAGTAGCAGGAAGAGGACCGTCGAGCCAGTGACGAACGCGATGAAGAGAAGGAAAGGCGTTGAAGGAAGATGGAGAATGGTAGGGGAAGGCCATTTCCGGCCAATTAAAAGGTGATAAAAGATGGATAGTGGTAGGGAAGGCCCATAATGCTAAAGCCCTCAACTAATTTACCCAAAAATAGCCATTTCGTGAGAAGGTTGAAAGAAGAGTGCCTTGCGAATTACTGATATCACGTATTTATATAGAGTTTTCTCCCTTATTTACAAGCTAATTTGTGCGTCATTGGAGCTCTTGGGAGCTATTTTGTGCTAACTTTCGTATATAATTGTGGTTTTGTGGTTTTGTGGTTTAGTGTTGAATTGCAGGTTTTAGGGAGTTTTCTCCTTATTCTCGAGCCATTTGGAAGCAACCACGGCTTTACGAGATGTTACGGGGCATGTATGATGGCTCACGACTTTAATGGGTAGTTTCGAAGGTCCCAAGACCCCTAAACGTGAAGATTAGAGAGCCAAAGAGTCAAAAAGGAGGTTTCCGTGCTCTGATCGGGCAAAAATGTCCCGATCGGGCGAAGGAATTATGATCGGGTATAGAAGTTGCGGACCCGATCGGGCGAACGTTGCCCGACCCGATCGGGCGAGGAGTCAAGTCCCCAGACCCGATCGGGCACCTGCTGCCCGACCCTATCGGGTTGGGTGCTGCTACATCCTGTTTTATTGCTGCGGTTTTGGAGCGTGCGCTGGACCCATTTGTCCCCAGGCCCGATCGGGTACTGTGCTCGGGCCCGACCGGGTCTGTGCTTTAATCGCGCTTTTTCACTTTTTGTTTCCGTTTTTAGTAAACTTGAGGGGGTATTATAAATACCTTTTCCCTCATTATTTAGAGACATCTTTTAATCATCTTTCATTCTAGTTTAGACTCTAGTTATGTTTCATTGTTCTTAGTTTAATTTAAACACCTTAGATTAGATTAAAGGTGATCAAACCTATTCGATTTCAATAAAAGTTCCTGCTTTCTGTCAATTGGTATTCTTCTTTACCCTAATCTCTTTTATTATTCTTAATTGTTTAGCTTAGATATTTAATTATTCATGATGCAATTGTTAGGGTTTGATATTAGTTTTGTTGTTGTTAATTCGATTATGAGTGAGTAGTTCTCTTTCTAGGGTGTTAGATAGGAAAGCCATGTTTATACCATGATTGTGATTTAGATTTCGATCAATTTCTAGGGCTTGATTAGGGTGATTGTGATGTGGTTTGTTCTTATTGAGTAATTAATGTCAGTGTACAATTTCATTGATTGCTTGTGGTTAATAGTTGTTTGCACAGATCCGTCTTACGACTAGAGGCCTAGGACACGTCAGTAGTTCTGATTACGTTAGTGAACATGCGGCGTATGTTGAACTATGAGCGTTGAGTCTTAACCATAGCTCAACACATGCTCTAATCTCCCGACTCTTGACTTAGGTTTTGATAGTAGTTGACCCTATTTGATTGGTATAAGCATGGTGGACCGACCTAATACCCTAGGTTTTTAGTCCATAGTTAATTCCTCGGTTTAATTTGTCTTCCTTAGCTTTATTCATTAGTTTAATTAAGTCTTCCCTGATTTCATCTGGAGTAGCTGAATTGGTTGAATATTAATTTAGAAACTCTGTCTCCCTGTGGATTCGACCCTGCTTCCAGTGACTATCTTAGTTAGAGGTCTGTAGGTTTATTTTTGATTAGGTGGCACGACTAAAACCCTATCAAATTTTAGCGCCGTTGCCGGGGAGACGGCTAGTTTTCTATGTTTTTATTTAATTATTTGGTCTACTTCTCTGTACCTCATTGGAACTTCATTGTTCCAATTGAGGTACGTTTTACTGCTTCTTTTTATTTCTTTTGTATGCCCAGGTCTCAAAGAAACGGTTCCCCCATCCCAGCGGACCCCGATCTTACTAGGACAATCAGGCGGATCCGAAAGAAAAATCAGAAAGAAAAGCAGTTTGTTCAGCTGAACACCTCTGTAGCAGACACCTTGAGTTCAGTTATGGCTAAATCACTGAATTCATATGGGGTGCCCAACCCAGATGGTCTCTCCACTGGACCTACTATGCCCACCATTGCCGCGGCAAATTTCGAAATTAAGCCTGGACTCATCAGCATGGTCCAGCAAAATCAGTTTGGTGGGCATCCTACTGAAGACCCGGCAAATCATCTACAACGGTTTCAACAGCTTTGTCGAACCGTTAAACATGCCGGTGTCACTCCAGATCAACTCAAAGTCATGTTGTTCGAGTTTTCATTGAGAGATAGAGCCCAGAAATGGTTGAACGACGTGAAGGAAACTGAATGGAGTGAGATTTCTGCTGCATTTCTGAGAGAGTATTACCCACCTACTAAAACAGCAGAAATCAGAAACAAGCTAGCCACGTTTTCCCAAGAGCCTGATGAAACATTACGGGAAGCGTGGGCTAGGTTTAGGGATTTACAGAGAGAGTGTCCACACCACAACATGGACAAATGGTTCTTGACGCAGACATTTTACAATGGTCTGCAACCTCAGACGAAGAGTATTGTTGATTCGTCTGCAGGAAGAGTTTTTCTGGATAAGGAAGTGGATGTAGGCTACGAGTTTCTATCAAACCTCGCAGCCAATGATCATTCCACTTCCCGAAGCCTCACGAGGAAGGTACTGGAGGTAGATGCCATTGCATTATTGACTTCGCAGATGGCGAAACTGAGTCAGCAGATTAACACCTTCAATTCCTCTTCCTCAGCAGCACCTCCTTTGAGTATCTATGCTATGTCTGTAGTAGCACCCATTACCTCATCTTACTGTGAGGTATGTGTTGTTCAGGGTCACTTTGGGCATGATTGTCAGTTCAGTCAACTTCAGATAGAGCAGGCCAATGCCTTTCAACAAAGACCAAAAACCTTCCCCCCTTCACATAACTATCAAAACCCACAAAACTATCAACCTCCACCTCCACAAAACTATCCTAAACCCTCATACCATCAAACCCCACAACATTTCCAAAGACCACCACCACAAAACTTCCATCATCCCAATAACTTCCAAATTCCACAAAATTTCCACACCCCACCTCCACAAAACAACAACCCACAAGAGCCTAGCAATTCTTAACTGATGAAACTGATATTGTCTATGCAAAAGGCAAATGAGGAAACACGGAGGCCCAAGAGGAAGCACGGAGGGCCCAAGAGAAGCACATCCAACTTCTCGAGGCTCAAGTTGCTCAATTGGCAGAAACTAATGCACAGAGGCAGCGGGGACAATTGCCAGGGCAACCCGTTCAGAGAGAACATGTGAATGCCATCACTCTTCGTAGTGGCATAGCTTATGATGCTCCTCCATTGCCTGTTGATGAGGTTACCCCAACTGTAGGGAAGGAGAAGGTGGTAGAGGAAGGAAAAAAGAAGAATTCGACGTCTGAAGTCGATTTGTCTGCAGAAGCTGAACAGACAGGGAAGAAAAAGGAGAAGGTTTCTGAAACGCCTTTTACACCAAGGCTACCTTTTCCCCACAGGATGCAACAGTCCAAGGTCGATCAGCAGTTTGGTAAGTTCTTTGCTATGGTCAATAACCTTGAGGTAACGATTCCATTCACAGATTTAATTACCCAAGTGCCTGTTTATGCCAAATTTCTGAAAGACATGATCACTAAGAAAAGAGACTTTGGTGGGATAGAACGTGTCGCTCTTACTGAAGAGTGTAGTGCTTTTATCCAAAATAAAACCCCACCAAAGTTAAAAGATCCTGGTAGTTTTTCTATACCCTGCCATCTTGGACCTATTTTTATTGACAAGGCTTTATGTGATTTAGGTGCTTCTGTTTCTGTTATGCCATTATCTGTTTTTGAGAAACTGAAAGGGAGCACTTAAATGCACACAAATCACTTTACAGATGGCGGATCGTTCTATAAAATACCCTCTAGGTGTTTTAGAGGACGAACCTGTTAGGGTTGGGAAATTATATATCCCTGTTGATTTTGTGGTATTAGATATGGATGAGGATGCCCAGATTCCTATTATCTTGGGTAGGCCATTTTTGTGTACTGCTGGTGCTGTAATTGATGTCAAGACTGGGTCTTTAACTCTTAGTGTTGGTGATGATAAAGTAATGTATAAACTAACCAATGCTATTAAGGCACCTATGCTTGAACAATCTTGTTGCAGGGATGAGGTTTTGGATGAAGTAGGTGTGGAGAAGGGTCCAATTCCACCTAAGGTTGCCTCACCGTCTGGAGACATTGTCAAGAACATTCGGAGGAGAAAGATATTTGATGAGGGTGGCACTCACTGCCACGCCCCTCCTATTTGAGAGAGGGCGGATTATGGTCGTGCGGGACCTTTATAAACCAGCGCTGTGCGAGAGGCAACTCGTATTTTTCCTTCCCTTTTCCTTTTCTTTTTATTTTTCTTCTTTTTGTGAGCGAGAGTGAGGGCACTAACATTGTTTTTCCTCTTAGCATAGTCCTTATCAACTTTTGGCATTGAGGACACTGCCAAGTTCAGCTTGGGGGAGGAGTTCTGTTTGTATTCTCTATCTCTTTTACTGCTTTCTAGGATAGATTTACTGCTTTCGAAAAATACTGAAAAAAATCAAAAAAATATGGTTCCCATGACTGGTTTATTTGCCTCCCTGTGCCCCTTGTTGTGCTCTATTTGAAAATGATTTGACTTTGTTTTCTGGATAGCTGGGCATTTGTGATCTTGAGGTTATGATTTGATGTTTGATTGCTATGATTTCGAGCGATTTTGGATTATATTACACCACTTTGTGCTGCATACCTGAATTGGTTAGACTGTGAGGCCTCTTTGTAGCCTACTGGATTCATATTATTATCCAGTCTATTCTTGTGTGTTAGTTCCTCTTTAGAGGATTGATCTTGACTTTGACTTCGTACTTGTCTGATATTCGATGACTTGTAACATTAGCTGTGATAGAGGCGTTCTTTTGTCTGATTCTTGAGCCTCAGAGTGAATTTTTGATATACTTTTATCCTCCTTAGCCCCGTTGAGCCTAATGACTTGTTTCATGTTACTTAAACCCCTATTATGAGCCCAAGGCCTTCTCTTGATATTATTCCAAGCCTAGCTTGGGGGAGCTTTTGTATGGGTTGAGTTTGAGATTAGTTTCTTGGTTTAGTTTGGTTGTTGAGGAATTTAAAAGTGTATTTGTTGTGGCTTGAGGGTGAGAAAAAGAAAAGAAAAAGCAATTCTAGAGTTGCGTGAATGAAGTTCAGAAAAATGAAAGAAAATGAAAAAGAATTCGAAGTTCTTTCATTCACGTACGTTCTTAAGGAAATATTCGCTTCATTGCTTGAAAATTGGGTTTGTTATGAGTTTCTCATTGATTCATGAGAGTTGGGTTACTTTACGTGGTTCTATGGTGTTGTTGGGAGTTGTGTAGGCCATCTTAGGCTTTATTTGAATGATTTATGCTCCCCCTCTCTTGGTTTTTCCACCACATTACCCAAAAGTATCCCCTACCTCTTGTCTAAGCCCCATTACAACCCTCTAAAGTCTTCTTAAGCTCGTGTCTGCATTGTTCATTTGATTGATTTCGAGTCAGTTTGTCAAAGATAAAGAGTATTTCTGCTAAATGAGTCGACTTGACTAGGATGAGCGTCATTGAACCTTCTTAAACACATGAGAGTGTGAGTGGGAAGGGTATTTATGGTCGGGTTGGTGAGCGTTCGGGCATATTCCTTGCCTGCCACATAATAGAGAGGAGTGACACCCTTGTGAGACCCTTTTCAGGACTTGTATGCCTTATGGATGCTTGAGTTTGATAAATTGCTTGAATGATTGGTGGTTGGATGGATTTGATTAGCCAAACTTGAATTATGCCTGCTTGAACGATTCTTAGTCTTGAAAATGTTTTGAGCTTTGATTTGTTTTTATCTATGGGGTGAGGCAATCTATTCCGTGTTCATGTTCTGGTTGCTTGAGGACAAGCAAAGGTTTAGCTTGGGGGAGTTTGATATCACGTATTTATATAGAGTTTTCTCCCTTATTTACAAGCTAATTTGTGCGTTATTGGAGCTCTTGGGAGCTATTTTGTGCTAACTTTCGTATATAGTTGTGGTTTTGTGTTTTAGTGTTGAATTGCAGGTTTTAGGGAGTTTTCTCCTTATTCCCGAGCCATTTGGAAGCAACCACGGCTTTACGAGATGTTACGGGGCACGTAGGATGGCTCACGAGTTTTATGGGTAGTTTGGAAGGTCCCAAGACCCCTAAACGTGAAGATTAGAGAGCCAAAGAGTCAAAAAGGAGGTTTCCGTGCTCTGATCGGGCAAAAATGGCCCGATCGGGCGAACTTTGCCCAACCCGATCGGGCGAGGAGTCAAGTCCCCAGACCCGATTGGGCACCCGCTGGCCGACCCGATCGGGTTGGGTGCTGCTACATCCTGTTTTGTTGCTGCGGTTTTGGAGCGTGCGCTGGACCCATTTGTCCCCAGGCCCGATCGGGTACTATGCTCGGGCCCGATCGGGTCTGGTGCTTTAATCGCGCTTTTTCACTTTTTGTTTCCGTTTTTAGTTAACTTGAGGGGGTATTATAAATACCTTTTCCCTCATTATTTAGAGACATTTTTTAATCATCTTTCATTCTAGTTTAGACTCTTTTTATTTTTCATTGTTCTTAGTTTAATTTAAACACTTTAGATTAGATTAAAGGTGATCAAACCTATTCGATTTCAATAAAAGTTCCTGCTTTCTGTCAATTGGTATTCTTCTTTACCCTAATCTCTTTTATTATTCTTAATTGTTTAGCTTAGCTATTTAATTATTCATGATGCAATTGTTAGGGTTTGATATTAGTTTTTTTGTTGTTAATTCGATTATGAGTGAGTAGTTCTCTTTCTAGGGTGTTAGATAGGAAAGCCATGTTTATACCATGATTGTGATTTAGATTTCGATCAATTTCTAGGGCTTGATTAGGGTGATTGTGATGTGGTTTGTTCTTATTGAGTAATTAATGTCAGTGTACAATTTCATTGATTGCTTGTGGTTAATAGTTGTTTGCACAGATCCGTCTTACGACTAGAGGCCTAGGACACGTCAGTAGTTCTGATTACGTTAGTGAACATGCAGCGTATGTTGAACTATGAGCGTTGAGTCTTAACCATAGCTCAACACATGCTCTAATCTCCCGACTCTTGACTTAGGTTTTGATAGTAGTTGACCCTATTTGATTGGTATAAGCATAGTGGACCGACCTAATACCCTAGGTTTTTAGTCCATAGTTAATTCCTCGGTTTAATTTGTCTTCCTTAGCTTTATTCATTAGTTTAATTAATTCTTCCCTGATTTCATCTGGAGTAGCTGAATTGGTTGAATATTAATTTAGAAACTCTGTCTCCCTGTGGATTCGACCCTGCTTCCACTGACTATCTTAGTTAGAGGTCTGTAGGTTTATTTTTGATTAGGTGACACGACTAAAACCCTATCAATCACCCAATCACCTCTAGCGCTCGCACTACTGCCACTATTTCAGACCATTACCATCACCATCATCTTCTTTACTTAGGTACTACATCCATTTCTTTATTTACTTATCTCAATTATCTTTAAGTTGCTACAACTCCTTTGAGTTCTTTTTCCTGATTTTGACATTGTTCAACTGTTTAAGGTTGTGGAATTTCAGCTCAGTTTATAAGTAAATTTGATTTACTTTTAAAGACCTAATTGAATTGAATTGTGAAAGATATCACGGTTGTAGGTTGTAATTTGGAAATATATCGTTGATGTTAAAATGAATACTCAAGGATGACATACTGATCCATGGAATTTTTTATTAGTGATTATTAAATAGTTAGTGATGTCTAACTTATCTTATTGTTATTGATTTTATTAAGACTGCAGCATGAATATTGAATTTGCTAGTGAATTATAATTATAATTACTTTGAATTGAGCATTAGCTATGTGTTGGATTCTAGCCGATATTGCTTAGATATGTATTAGATTAAAGGTTGGGAATACTAGTTACAGGGTTCTTCCTTGAAAAATCCTTGGTTATATTTTATTTCTATAGTTTGATAATTCATCGGGCCGATTATCAAAAAGATAGGCGATCAACGACATTTTTCTAGGTTTTTGGTTGTTTGATTGAGAAAAGTAAACTCATATGTCCTTCTATGAGCAACTTTAGTGGCCAAATTTTGTTCTCATTTACTTGTGAACTAATAAGTTTGGAAAACTAGCAGGTTATGAATGGTGTAAACAAAGTATTATGACTTGTATTATGTTATAAGGGTTTGGAAAGGAAATTAGTATAGGCAAATCTTAAGATGAGGTTGAATATGACTATGAGATTACGCTTAAATGTAGTTAAGGAGTTTCTTTAAGCCGATCTGTCGGGCGTGGCCTTGGAGTCTCTTTTCTCTAGCTCCCTACGCCATTGCTTCTAATGTTCTACTTATGTTTTTTGGGTTTCAAGTGCCGCATTGTCTGCTGTTTCGAGGGTATTTTAAGGCATTTTTTGCTGCTGTGTTCTTGCAGTTTTGTGGTTCTCTTGTTGTGATTGTCTTTAGTTTGGGGTAGTATTAGGCGTTGTTTAACTAATGTGTGGAGGCATCTTGCTTCTCTATTTTCTTAGTTTTGGGGAAAGTATTTTGTGGGTTTTGTAACATAAGTTGGTGCTGTCATGATATAATTTTGGATGTATCTATCATTTCTACTTTGCATAGATAATCATGTTTTGCATTTTATGTGTTCTATCATATGTTGTGATGGTGCTTTGAGTGTCATGATATGTGTTCTAATGAAGTGGAACTTTCTTATTTCACATTGATATTAAAAAAATCTTAGATATCTATTACAAAGCATTTTCAAGTTAAGGCTTCACGACTTGATCTTGCCCAAGAGGTCGTTGAAGTTAGAAAGACATCCTAGCAAGCGGTTTTGGAAGCTAAAACAGAAAAGGAAGAAGCTAGGAAAGATGCGGAATCGGCAAGGCTAGAATTCGAAGCAACTAGGAATGAGATAGTTGCTAAAATTGTAGCTAACAATGAAGTTTGAGAGAAAAGGCTCAAGATTTTGCAACTCACTGGTAACAACGATTCCGATTGCGCCAATTCATGATCATAAAGTAAGTATCCAAGCATTTTATTTCTTTTACAGTGTACTTATGTCAAGTATAAGCTCCATTTTGGTGGACTGCATGACTAGCATGTTTGTGGACCGAATGACTTGCATTAAGCTTGTTGAGATGATACTTTTTTCTATTTTAGATCTTTGCATTTTCGGTTGTATGCTCGAATTTGATTTTCACGATCCATGTGAATATTTTTATTGCTTGTTCCAACTAGCTCTCAACTACATGTGCATGCTCCAGATAATCAATTGTTAACTGTGTAGGCCTCTTAGAAATTAATAAATGTGACCGCACTAAATACTGTTGCATGGTTTTGTTTGGGGAAACTTAGGTCAGACTGTTACATTTAGTAATTCTCAATCTTAAAATCAAACGAGGTGCAGCTGCACTAAAGTTAATGTACAAAGTCCCACACAAACCATAAGGAAAAAAGAGGCCAAAGGGCGTAAATAGAGTTAAAAGCTTTAGTAAAACAACACAACTAAAAGTACATTATAATAGAACAACCAATTACTGCTTGAATACCGTGCGATCGATGTCCACCTGTCATATGTGGAGACGTCATGTTCTATCAAGTAGAATTTCAACCGTATATTAGCGTTCATATGCAGCTGGTAGTATTACGCTCATAGAGAAAATTTTGTAAAAGTTTGCTTTTAATGAACTAATGGTAAAATTTAACTTCAATCGTGAGATGGATGATAAAAATTTTATGAGGACTTAGACCAGACTTATAATGCATCATTTAGAGAGCAAGGCTCACTAATTTGTTTACAAAATATGTTAGTTACAAATGTTGCATTATAAGTATAGGAGTCCATCTAGTTTAATTATAATTAGTCTTAAAAGAGAATGAGTATTTGGTGTTTCAACGGTTTATCCTTGGAAGTCGGTCACCGTCTATGAGATTGTAGAATGATTTGGTGGGGGTTGTTTCCTATCATTTAGACCACAATGAGTTTGAGCCCCCAAGATATCAAGGATAGAAGTCATCAATGTCTTTCGGTTAGATGAGGTTACGATATATTTTTTGTCATAGTTTGATGTTGTTTAATGTCAAGTAGGATATTTGTAGGATTCCTTTCTTGAGAATTGAAGCTTATGTGGTAACTCTGTCGCTTGTTGACCTTGTTCTTTACCATATTATCACGAGTTGGCTACTTCTTTTGGATAAGATCTGGATTGGGCTCGACTTTGGAATGCATATGGATTGATGTTAGGTTGTAGCTACGATTTTATCATGCTTAGGGGAACTAGTGTAGTATTAAAGATGGAAGTTCATTGTAGGATGGAGGGGGGGAGGGGTTCTAACAATTCGTTGTTCCAACTAGAGATTTAGAAAGTGTTCCAATTTGAATCGTTGTTAGACTAACAATTCCTTAACGTGTCTTATTACATAAATGTTTTGTTGTAAAGTAATATATCATACCCTATTTAAAATTTTGAATCTTAACATAATTTTTTGTTATTGATTGCTTGCTTGTAGGTCGAAAAAGGAACATATTATGAAGCAGAAGAAGCACTAATTTATCAATTTTTGCAGTATATCTAATTTCTCTTTTTTCCCCGATGCAAAAGCACTGGTGCATTTCTTTTTTGGTTATTTTTTAAGTTGACGATGATAGGAGTTATTAGTTGGAGTTAGTTCATGTATTAATTTTAATAATCAATATATTACTATGTTGTTCCAATATTATGGACATATGGTGCTCCATTTTTATTTTTTTCGCAAGTAACATAGTGTTGAAAAAATTGGAGCAAATAATTTTATCGTAAATTTATATTTTGCATGTAACTCCATTCTATCTACGGGGAGAGTATAGGACCTATTGAATGGTTAGCCACGAGAGAGTTTAAAGCCATTAATTTGTTAGCCACGAGAGTATTTGTGGCAAGAGGATTTGATAGCTATAATAATATTTGTTTTATAGGATTTGCCAGCCACAATAACACTCGTGGCAAAGTATGATGTAGCCACGGTAGTACTTGTGGCAAAGATAATTTGTAGCCATGGGAATGTCTGTGCCATAAAATTGAATTTATCCCACGCCCTTCGTTTTCCCGTGGCAGAATCCTAGCTACGACCACTTGCGGCACGGAAGTATTTTCCCAAAATTCCGTGGCTAAATTGCATAGCCACGAGAATTTGAAACTTGTGCCACGATTCTAAACGTGGCACAAGTGATGATTTGTAGTAGTGCATACTCATCCAAAACAACACCCTAGCATGATACTAACATCATTAACAACCAATACTCGAACTCCAATGATTAATGAAGTTACTCCAAATAAATTCAACAACAAAATCATCAAATTTACAAACCGACTAACAAGAACTAACAACATGAACATAACAACACGTTCAATACATGAAAATACCACATCACAATCTTCCTAGTCATGATACTACACTAAACTATAATCATACGATCATCAAAGTTCCACCTAACATGAATCTAAGTTCTCTAACGCGATTCTAAAAACCTAAGCTCAAAATCTATTCCATATCGTACTAGAAAAACGTTAGTTACCTTATTCTTCGAGTGGAAAGTAGTAGAACGCTCGATTGTAGTCTAAACACCTTGAGAATTGTCACCACCTTCGTCTCCTACGATCAGCACCACAACGAACTTCAACAGTAGCTTGAAAACCGTTGCATAATAGCTTGAGACAAGTAGTAAAAACTGATTTTTAGGTGAGAAAATGGTGAAGGAAGCAAAGAAGCTTTTCTCTCCTTTTTGTCTTATGGTGGTCGTGTGAATGGAGGTGAGGGAGAGGGGTTCATGTGCTGATTATAATCTCAGCAAAAGGGAGAGTGAAGATATGAGTTTAAAGGGGTGATTAATTGCCATGATGAGGGGATTAATGAGGGTGAGTTAAAGGGTGAGACTTTAGAATTGAATTAACATTACAAAAGAATAATACGGTTGTCCAAGACCCTTCATAAACCCATAGTAAATCATGAATTTTGGACCCTCTATGTCAAGTAACGAAATGTGCATAAACTCAAGCACAAGGTACGTTTTCAAGAATAATGTACGTCGCTCAAAATAAATATATATAAATAAATATTTTTCTAAATAAAAATTATAATTATCAACGTGATATAAATACGTATTTACCAAGCTATCACATTACGCATTTCGCACGCATAAACGAGCGCTGCATTGCCCGTTAAAATAATTGACGTAAGTATGAGCATTGCTCGTATACTACACAATGCTACATTTAAATTCACATTTAACATTATATATAAAATATATAAATATTATCAAAACAAAAAGTAGATATAAAATATAAGTATTTAACGGAAATATATTAACGAAACATAATTTAACGTCTAAAAATAGTAATAATTAACGCGCGAAAATTTCAGAGAAATTTGGAGTTACAAAATCAGTCAAAGGGGAAGGGGAGGTGACGGGTGGGGAAGATGAGTGAGAGGGGTTTTAGGTTTTATTTAGGTCAAAATAGTAGATGGTTAACATGGGTAGTGGTAGTTGAGCTATAGATGAATAATTTAGCAAAATGAAATCAACCCAATTAGGTAACAATAGAAAATATAAATCAAAAAAATTAATAATTATAATATTAAACTATTTTAAAATCGTTTTAAACGTTTAAAAATAAAATTTAAAGTAATTATAATTAAATCTCGAAAATTCAATTTAATACTCGTTTAAGCTAATAATATAATTTATTAAGCTTTGAAAAGTCCGGGTGTTACAAGGCCCGTGTGATAGGAGAGAGATTGAGAGAAAAAATGTCCAAATAAGGAAAGTGTCACAAATAATTTGAAACTTCTTTATATAAAAAGTGTCAAAACTAATAAAAACAGAGGAAGTATTACAATTTCTTATATTTTTCTTAAATTGGTGTTAAATTTCATATACTATTTTTTGTTAATTGCATTTCCTTCATAACTTTAATTTCATATTTATGGAGTAGTATATGAGTTAGGTTTTGGGTGAATGTATGTATTGTGTGATTGATTATTGCTTGTTTTAATTCTCTTTATTGATGTTGCATTTTCTTTGATCACTTGAATGTTTTATTAGATTGGAGTAGTTCACTTAGGTTAGCATGAGAGTGTGACCTATTGTATTCTATATATCTTTCACTTGGATCTATTTGAAGCTCAAATATGTTAGTAACAGATAAGAGTTGTTATTTGCTGTATTTGACAATTCCTCCGTCTATGAGAGTTGGATGAAAACTTGTTGTGTTGTGAGTAATTAGCTATTTCATATCGTGGTCTTACATTATCTCTACATGTGGTATTCTTATTTATTTCATGATTATTTGGTGTTTGTTCACATCTCCTAATCTTGTTTATCTTTAATGAATAGCTTAGTTTTGTAGGTTGTAGTTGGTTTTTGGTAATTTCTAATTCGATTTAGACCTAGCTTGTTGTTTAGATCATTATAAATCGGTATTGCTTAGTCCCCGTGGAAGAATGACCTTCACTTAACATATTTCCTGGATTAGTAGTCTAGTTAACTATTGGCTTTACTTTAGGGAGATGAGTAACTATCTGCTTTTCCCTATGTCAACCACGAGCCTAACCTAGTCTGTAATCGAAATGTTTTCCTGCACCTGTATCTCGTCTAATAAAAATGTAAGATCTAGATTTTTACCAATTAGGTGGCCCAATTTGGATTTTTTTGTGTTGTGAGTAAATAGCTATTTTATATAGTGGTCTTACATTATCTCTATATTTGGTATTCTTGTTTATTTCATGATTATTTGGTGTTTGATCACATCTCCTCATCTTGTTTATCTTTCATGATTAGCTTAGTTTTGTAGGTTGTAGTTGGTTTTTGTAATTTCTAATTTGATTTAGACCTAGCTTATTGTTTAGGTCATTACAAATCAGAATTGCTTAGTCCCCATGGAAGAATGACCTTTACTTAACATATTTCATAGTTTAGTAGTCTAGTTAATTATTGGTTTTACTTTGAGCAGCAACCTGCTTTTCCCTATGTCAACCACGAGCCTAGCCTAGTCTATAGTCGAAATGTTTTCTTGCATCTGGATCTAGTCTAATAAAAAATGTAAGATCAAGATTTTTACCTATTAGGCGGCGCAATTCAAATAAGTAATTGTCGTATAATTATTTATCAATAAAATAAACAATGAATTAGGATTAAGTTTAAACTATTAATCAACGATCATCATAATATAACATGAGATAACCATATTAACCAACAATATCCCCTTCAAAGGAGAGGCGAGTGAACATGAGAAGGAAAACAAAGAATTGTTATTCATTACTAACAAAAATTGAAATAACATTTTGAAGTTTTAGTGAAAAAGATTATTGGCTTTTTGCATAACTTTCACAAAATTAACTTTTTTATGTACATGCTATCAGATTATTAGATGTGGAAAACAATTTATGAAATGACTAATATTTAATTTCATTGATACATTTTTATTTATAAAAAATATAATACTTTATTTATATTTTATTTAATTTTTTACACGCATTTGAAAGTAATCATTTTGATAAAAACATATCAATTCATCCTAGATTAAAAATATTAGTTACCATTTTCTAGAATAAAAAAAGATTAATACACGAGACATGAAAAACACGCTTTCACCTAAAGTGAAGACATTTTTTCTACACGCCTATACGTTAGGTGAAGGAATTTAGAGAGCATGCCTCCACCTAGATAAATAAGTACTTTTCACATGTCTCATGCTTGTTTTTTTAAAAAAAAAAATTAAATTCTAAGTGTTGATTTAGAATTACTATTTAAAAAATAAATTTTGGTCTATTTCAGTATTTCTTTTAATAAAATAAGAAAATAATAATGGGATATTATGTTGTATAGGAAAGGTGCAATTATGTCAAAGTAGGACACCGCCAGATTATTTTGTGTTAGCATGGCCAATGACAAGCGCCAAATTTTATCCGGCCATGGAACTAGTCATACCGACATTTACCAAATGATCATTGAATGGTACAATGATGTCAAAGTAGACCGGCAAGTTGAAGTTTTTGCAGAAGGTGGCCATACATCTGTATCAATGTCGCTTCACTGCTTGTGTGACTTCTTTTTACAGTAAAATTTATAGGAATCTACATGTAAAAAGCTCAACAAACTATTATGTGATTGATATGAGAAGCAACGATGGTGAGTGATATTAAGAAAGAGATTTGGATGTCGCATTAGCACCACTAGAAAGTAGAAATTATTAACGCTAACATGAAGAAGGAGAAGAGTTCAAACAAAGTATTTAATTACCAATTCTGAAGAAACTTTGAAACATACCCTATATTACACACATGTAGGATGTAGTTAGATGGGACTCATTAGCACTTTTTATTACAAGAAACTAAGAGATATAATAAACATGCATATGTTGATACGTACATACATGATACATACATATATTATACACATACTATTACTCAGTAATAACAGGCATCATCTTGTTAAGCTCGAGCTTCTTGTGCTTTTGTCGAATAAACACCTCGGCCTCACAATTGACATCCCCTTCACATTTCTTACAATCATCATGCTTTATTGCCTTCTCTACTTTACGACTATCTAGTGGTTTCGTTTTATGGTCGATTTTGTAGGGCGATAATATATAAGAGAAGTAACTCTCACGTTCATCTAAGCTATGGACATTATTGGGTTTGAGGTTGGATTTTGGCTGCTTCATTTCGCTAAAGGTCACTCGATTTACTTCTTTGTTTTCTCTCCTTAACTTATTTCTTCTTATCCTTAGATAGCTTGAGTTTTTGTCACATGAAAAATAACTAATATGGAGGCATGTATAAATAGTATGCAAGCAATCATGGGTTTTGGGTGTCTGTGGTTCTTGTTGAATGTTAAATTGTTGATTGATGTATGATAAAAGAGAATCTAATGCTCTTTGACTTTTAACGTGGCCACTGAAAAAATACTTTAGGCAAAAAGAAAAGCGGCGATGAAAGAAGTTAATTACTTTACTTATATAATAACGTGTATATAGGAGTTAAGGTAGCTAGTTGAATGGATCTCTTAAGAGGAAAGGGAATAGTATACTACATCATTTCAGCTTTTACTTTATTCCTTGTTTGAATTCTCCATGTTACAAAGTTGGAAGCGACTAAAGGATATCCATTGCAACTTGTAACTAATACTCAAACTTCTATTATAAATTATGGCTTTGGACTATTTTAAAAGATTTGTACATTATAAACATGAAATCATGGGATCTAATGTTACTAGTGGTATTTTTCTAATAAGGATTTGTTCACCTTTAGTTTTAATGATGAGAAAAGAAACAAATAACAAATTAATAATATCCTAATGTTATAATTAAGGTTATATATCTGCAAGGTTGTTTGTTTGGAAATTTAAAACAATACTATAATCAAAAGTGAAATAAATATAATTAACTTAAAGATTAAAAAATATATACTCAAAGAGAAACTATTATGCGGATTTCTTCATACATATGAGTCTTTTGCCTACATGTTTTTAACTTTTCAGTTTAAAGATTTTTTTCTTGTTTTACACTAAATTTCCTCATTTAATTAATGTCATTTAAACATTACTGAGTCAATAAATTAATGTCAATTCAACAACACTAACCCACAACCAAAATCACCCTCACCTATTACCAATCTTGTCAGGAACTCCAAAGGCAGGGAAAAACTATGGGGACTGTCACTTACCCCCCAAAATAGAATTCTTTCTATGGTCAGTTTTTTGGGATGCCCTACATGTGAGGAATACACTCCAAACTAGAGGAATCAACATTAACCATAACTGCCCCTTCTGCCCTGACACCCCTGAAACTTGGTACCATGTCCTAAGACAATATCCAATAGCTCAGGAAATCTGGAATCGCTTTGCCCAGGTACCACAACAGTTTAATACAACTGTCAATGAAAAATGGCCGATTGATAATCTATTTAGCTAACAAGAATGCAATGAGGCACCCTGGAGTATAAATTTGGGATAGGTTGCTGGGAAATTTGGAGAAAAGGAATGCTTGGGTGTTTGAACAAAAGAACAAAAAAAACACTATGTTCGTCAACAAATTCTACACCTCACTAGAGAGAGTACTAATAAGGTTGAAGATGACCAAAGTAAGGGAGAGAGCCCCATAGAGAGCCTTGAAATACACCATAATCACTACATGATCAAAGTGGATGCTTCCTTCTTCCCTAATACCCTACAAGCAGGCATGGGAGGGATATATAGGAATGGGCTCAACCAATGTGAAGAAGGGTTTTTTTCTAGAAGGTACAAGCTACAGATGCTACAGCTGCCAAGTTCTATGCCAATTATAAAGCTTTAGATTGGATAGTACAACAAAATTAATCAAATGT
The DNA here is from genome assembly GCA_947645195.1 of Patellifolia procumbens. NCBI lineage: Eukaryota > Viridiplantae > Streptophyta > Magnoliopsida > Caryophyllales > Amaranthaceae > Patellifolia > Patellifolia procumbens. The sequence continues at coordinate 3,720,851 of CANSGD010001541.1, forward strand.
TCACCTCATTTCTGATTCTAAAATAGCAGTGGAACACATAACAAACCCCTTATTATTAAAGATTGGTATTGCAACATCCTCAATGTGAAGGGAACACCCAGGGAGGAGTAGCGTGCAGGAGATAGAAAAAGGTTGGAAGGAAATGCCTCCATGATGCTGACAGCCTAACAAGATGGACAAGAGAACAAAATTTTGTATCTAATGCTTGTTTAACTATGTTCTCTTCTTCTTTTTCGGCGGATGGTTGTAACTTAAATATGGATATGCTTTTGGATGTTATTCATAGGGCTCAAGGAGCCAATCTTCCTAATATGAACAATTTTAACAGACATTAGTTTGTAACAACGTTTCTTAGTTAATATTATCGTTCCTTCCAACCAAAAAACATATTACATGTGTTTACTAAGAGTTTTCAATCTCCCTACTTTGACAAAGTCCAAATGTTGACTAATCTATTCCTAAAGTCAAGAATCAATAGTCATATTGAACTTTGAAGGCTATTGATCAAATATGGCATAAAATTGAAGAAAAGTCTAGCAAATAAGGAAAGTGAACATTACTTGGAAGCAAAGTGAGGAGTGGCATGCAAGGTAACGGTCAAAGGAAGGAAAATGTCTGGTCAAAGAAAGTTAGTTGGAGAAGATCAAGGATCTCTATTATATAAAGAAACACTAGGAGGACACCAAAAATAGAAAAAAATAAAAAATAAAAAAATCCTAACTCCTAATCTCCTATCACTCACGTTCAAACGACTAAAAAAATACAATTAAAAATTAAAAAAAAAAAATTTCCTAATTGCTACTAACCCAGTAACCCACGTAAAAAAATTATAACTGATCAAAAAATAAAATTTAAAATTATAAAAAAACACAACAACTTCAACCACCTCCTAAAATAAGGGTAATTAATTTTTTTAACATATTTGAATTAAATCTGCTAACCGCTTTCATCTCACTCTCCTTTTTCTTCTTCCCCAAATCACTTCCCTTTTCTCCCTTCAAAAAATAAAATCACTTCCCTTTTCTCCTTTATACGTGAAAAAAAATTCAATTTCCTTCTTCTCAAAAGAACTATATTTTAGATGACAAAACAAAACACTAGAAGCCATATCTTTATTGTTTTTGGAAACCGCGATCTTCAATCCTCAAAATTACTCATCACTTTGACATAATCATTTAATATATTATATATGACTCTCCTTTTTTCTTTCTCTGTACTCCTCTACCTCCTCTGAATTGCCTAAGACCACCATGAATTTTGGGATGTCAATGATGGTTATTGATCTCATTTTTCTTTGATTGTGGAATTGGGTTAGGTTTAACCTAGAATATTGAGAGTTTGAATGGATAAAATTAAAAAGGAATATGTGTGAATTTAATGTGGGAAGATTTTCGTTAGTTTAAGGGATGACAAAGATAGTTGGGTTTTAGTTTTTTGTTTTTTTGTTGGTTTTTTATTTTTGATAATTAATCCCACATTGATGATTGACATATTGGACTAATTGGAGGTATGCATTAATTCTACATTTTTTAAAACAATGTTGTCTTTGTTTAAATCTATTTTTGGGTCTATTTAGTTTGAATAGTATATAATTCCAATCATGTTAATCTTATAATAGTTTAAATAACTTTGCAGGTTTTTCCCTCGAAATGGCGCCACTAAAGATTGTACATCTCTCAAGAACAAATACTTGGGGGTTTATATTTCTAAATGTCAAATAAAAAGAAAATATTATGAGACTTTTATCTCGAGTAGAACTTTGTTATAAATATTTAGGTGTTTGTAAGGAAAGCTTTTGAAGCCCTTTTGAGGTGCATTACCAAGACATTTAGTGATTGTCCATGTTTTGCTATTTTTTATTGGAAAAATTGTTTTTAATAAGTCAACCTTTACCCTGTCTTCTAATATTAAGTTAACTTTTGAGTAATCCTGGAATAAGTAAACCTTGTAAACTAATCTTCTAAAATCAAGTCATGACCGGTTGTTTACTTGTTTAATAGGTTAAACGTAACACATGTCGCTATGCAATTGGTCAGCCTTTTTTATATTAAATTTACTTTATTTAATTCATTATAAAGAATTTTAAAAAATCAAAACTTTCATTATTTATCCCCCCACCCTAACAGCCCCTCCCAGTCTAAGAGCCCCTTCCCCTGTCTAACGCCCTCACAGCATCAGCAAAACCCCCCTCCTCGTCTAACACCCCCCTTTCCCCGGTCTAATTAATGCCCTCACTGCGTTAACAGAACCCCCCTCCCCACGAAACCATCCTCTGCCTGTCAACAGAACCCCTCCCAGCAAAACCCGGCGTCCCCTGACCATCAACAGACCCTCTTCCCGCAAAACACCTCCCCCTCCCTGCAATAGACCTCCTCGCCGCAAAACACCTCCCCCTCCCTGCAAACGTCGGCGTTCATCAATCACACCGACTACCATAGACGTTTGCTCGGTAAATTCCTCTCAGATTTCTTAGACAACCATTATGCTTTGTGTCACTCTCTTAGCACCACCAATCTTTATCAATTTCTTGTCGGAATTCCTCTCAGATTTGCAGGTGGTTATTGTGGCTTGTGGATTTGCCGGTGGTTGTTGTGGATTTGTAGGTGGTTATTTGTGTTGTGATTATTGTTGTGAATTGTGATGGAGTTGGGGAAGGGCTGTGACGGTGGGGGAATAATGTAGTGTGGGTGTGTAAATGGGTTCAGGGTTGTGGTTTCGGGTGGGGTCGCCGGACCAAGGAGATTATGGTGGGAAACAGTGGTGTCGGGTGGGGTGTTGGGCCAATGAGATTCTGGCCGGTGGGAAACAATGGGGTCGGGTGGGGTAACTGACTTGCCGGAGGCAAAGAGGGTGGTAAAGTAAAGTATAATTTAATAAAAAAATGTAAAATTAAATAAAATGACTTGTTACACAGGTTGTAGGTTTTTTGACTTGTTTAAATTTAAGTGAGTAACAAGCTTTACTTATTCTGGGATTTTGAGTAGGTTGACTTAATATTGGAAGATGGGGTAAAGGTTAGCTTATTTAAAACAATTTTCCCTTTTTTATTTATATAATGGCGTTGTAGTCCATGAAGTAGTACAAAATGTCTACAAGAAGATTGTTGGAATTCCAATGCTAACAAGTGTTGGTTATGGGATTTTACTTTTCTTGCTAGATCCCAATTTTATGTACACATTTCTTTAGATTAAGGGGGACTTTCTTATTTCCTTGGCATGTTACGTGCATATCATTTCTAATTTAATACTTTATTCGCCTTTTTTCTATTTTATCGTATAAATTTCACGTTTGATGATGCACTATTTTAATCATTGATACAAATTCAAGACTTTGAGGGATATTATTTATACATGTTATTCAGGTTATTATAGTAATTTTGTCATTAATTTATTTGCGCACGTATCACGTGCATATAAGACTAGTATTGTTAGAAGGAAACATCCAAGTTGGCGATTTTGTTAGGGTTTTGTCACTAACTATCCAACTTCTCGGGAAAGTAGTTAAACTTATATAGAGTATGTTATTATGTTCTTAGGCGTGTGGAATAAGGTTTTCAGGGGAACAATTTTCGGCATATAAGTCTAATAGAGCTAAAGCTTTAATTCCTAAACCTATTGGTTTAAGTTTAGGGTTTGTCCCATCTATATTAGGATTAGTTTTACTATATATATGTCTTCCATTTGATTAATAAATTTCAAAGTATTATTCAGTATATAATGCGAGAATTAAAATATTTTCAGATCATTGTGAGTTTAAACAACATTTAACTAGAGCTTATAAATGTTGATTAAGAAGAGTGATAATTAAGAGGTTTAAACTTGTTCTAAGTAGATTTGTTATAACATTTGTGGGGGTTTAGGAATTTTCATATAAATAAAAGGATAATTTCTCAAAAATTACCTTATAGAATACACACCATTGGTTTAACCACTTTTTCTATTTATTTGAATATAACTACCTTATATATAAAATCAGTTGGTTTCACTACCAAAATCATTCTTCGGCCAAAATGAATACTTCCTCCGTTTCTAAATAAGTGACACATTTGCATAGTGTTTACCATTCATAGTTTAGACTTTAATTAGATTTGATGATTTACATTTAGGAAAAACATAGTCATGCGGGATCTTATTAGATTCGTTTCTATGTGATTTTTTTTAATATCAATTTTTTATAATTTTTACTTATTGATAATTGTAGATATTAAGGGTTAAAAAATGCATTGGCAAATGTGAAAACAAGAAGTGTATCACTTATTTAGAAACAGAGGAAGTATATGACTGCCCTTTAGCCGTTTTCAGTCCTATTTCAGTGATTTTATCCTAAATTTCTTCGTCTTCCTTATTTGCTTACACCATTCTTCTCAATTTAAAACTAATTCTACATTTAGTCCATTAATTTTGGGTTATTGGCTTCTCTTTCGTTTCTATTTATCTCACCTTCATTTTCCTCTGTTTTTTCTAGACAGACTCAAATTTGGGGGTTTTGAGCTATTAAAGAAGATTAGAATATTAGTAGAGTAGTTTAAAGCATCTTCACAAGTCACAAGATTAAACGAATAATCACATAGATCATGATTTACTTACCTCCACCATCATCATCTTAAATTTGCTGCGGAATTAGTGCTCATTGATGGATTGGTTATGGGAAAAATTCTCATGCTTCATATTCATCTTAAGGTCTAATTACATGTTTACTTTTGAATTTTAACCTTGATTTTTTGATTTACGGCATTGGTTCATATCAAAATTTTGAATTGGGGTTTTCTCTTTCTAATTAGAGGTTTTTAGATTTGAAATTTAGATGGGTAAATAAGAATTGAGATATTTGATGATTTGTAATATAGTCGGGTAAATGAGATTGAGGAATTTTCTAAAATTTGTTTTCATTCTTTTTTTCCCATTTGTCTCATTTCTCTCTCTCTTACTTGAACCTCTTCCTTTCCTCTATTGTTGAACTCAAAAGGTCTGGGTTCTGTTCAAATCTTGGGGGGATTGAAGATGACAGGCGAAAGATAGAAAATTGAAACTTGTTCAACTTGTAGGATTGAAGATGATAGAAGGAAGGTGCAATTGAATGGTGCTCTTTAATTTTTTAGAAGACAATTGGGGTAATGTTAATGAAATTAAACTGAAAACAACTCATGGGCTAAACGGTCATAAATTTTTTTGGCTGAAAAATAGTTTTGCTAGTGAAACTAACTGGTTATATATATATAAGATATTTTATTTCAAAAAAATTAGAAAAGGTGGTTAAGCCAATCATGTTCATTATATTAGGTGGTTATTGACAAAAAATCCAAAATATAATATCCTTGTTCTTGGTTACTAATTTTCGGACTGAGCTTAAAAATTAGATCCTTTCCTTTGGTTTCAAGATGTTTTTTTCCTGTGATTAAGAAGGCAATATGCACTTCAAGTGGTAAACGAGCACAATCATCTTGTGACGAAGTGTGTGTCATTGAATTTGGACGAGAAACAAAATCGTAGCAGCCTTCAACATTAGATGTAAATTCCTAGCAATTTCAAGGAAATTTAAGGTAAACTTTGAGCAACTACATTTTCCACTTCGGATTGAATATTTGAGAGTTTCTTGGCATGAAATTGGATATTTCTTTGTCGAATTTTAGACTGGAAAATTTCATTATATTTGGAGTTTGTTTGTTATTGATTCAAGCCTAAGTTCTTCGAATGGTCTAAATTAATCGAGTGAATCTGGACATTTTTGGTAGAAAACAACCTTGGAAGTATTGGCTTGGAAATTCTAACGGAAATTTTGATCGAGTGTTCTAAGTACCATGGTTCACATGCTCAAAAAAATTCACTTGATTTCAAATTGTATTTCTTGAGTTTCCGATCTTTTTTTTTATCGAATTTCTGGACAGTTTATAAGCAGATTCATAGTTTTGTTGTTCTTGATTTCTTTGCTGTGTTCTTGAGTGGTTTTTTCGATTTTCTTGCCAAAGTGGCATTAATTAAGTGTTAAAGATTCATTTTTTGTGGAGTCTTTGAGGGTTTGTTTTTTAATCTTGAATTTTCTTGCCTGCTAAACTCGAATATTGGGTTTGTTGGATTTATGGGTTGAAATCAAGCTTTGGGATAGTTGGTCCAAACTTGATTATGTATGGAGTACTACTTTGGGGTATCTTTGTTTTAGTGGGAGTCCGGACGGCAAGGCATGGCACACGCGCGTGTAATGTGATTAACTTTTTGTATCCACTTGGTTTAATTTGTCCGAAAAAGAGTTGTTGGGCTGCTTCGTCAGTTACGTTTGTGAACATAACATAATTGCGCTTTATTTCTTGCCCGTTTTAACATTCTGTCATTATGTTCAACTATTTCGGTTTCCTTTCTTGCTCCTATAAAATCTCTGTCCATCTACTGTTTCATAGACACAAAAAATACTTCTCATATATTTCCTCTCTTTTCGTTCTTCTCTGTTAAAATCTCTGCCTGCTATCCAATCGCACCTGTTGTGGAGGTCTATCGACTTAGGGCAGTGATTATATCACGGCGTCTCGATTTGTGTTGTAAGTTAATTCTGTTTTTGTTACTAGTTCCAACAATCTAAGTCAATAATTGTGTTCGGTTCCAGTACTATGGTTAATACTGATTCTGCTACTCCAATTGCACAACCTGTTAATACTTTGATTACTATGCCTCACAAAATCGTTCCTGATCTGTCTAAATCAGAACCGCTTGATGGTAAAAAATTTAAGCGTTGGTCTGAAAAAAAATTCATTCTATTTTCAACAATATGAAATTGACTATATGCTGAAGGAAGATGTTGTAATTGATGAATCTGCTGAAAATTTTGATGCCAAGAAAGCTAAGGATAATCGAACCGTTAGGGGTGTAATGTTGCACTATATGGTTAATTCTTTATTTGACATATATTGCAAATGTAAGACTGCTAAGGAAATCTGGACTGCCTTAGATGCTAAGTATGGTTCTAATGATGCTGGACCAAATACACGAGTATGAAAATCTGGTTTCTCTTATTATTGCTGAGGGTATGACAATCTGTGAACATTTTCAAGCCAATGCTCTTATTTGAAAAGCTACCAAACTCGTGGGGAGAGTATAAGAAAAATCTGAGACACAAGAAGAAAGACATGAAGCTCCAAGAGTTGGTTGCTCACATCAAGATCGAGGATGCCAATCGTGGACAGGAACGCATTAAAACTAACCCATATAATTCTGCTGTCGTTGCCGATTATAAAAATGCAGGTACTAACAAGAAGAACTATGATCAGATTAGTTCCAACAACAAGCGTAAGAGGTTTAATGGGGACTGTTTCTTTTGCGACAAACCTGGACACATTTCTGCTCATTGTCATGCCAGAATTGCACAAGAGAAAAACGGTAACAAAGGTTACAAAGGTAACCAGAAAATAACAACAACAACAACAACCATGGTTTTAACAAGAACAAATCTGGACAAACAAGACCTCAAGCTAATCTTCACGAAATGGAAAAGGAATGTGAAGACGTCATTGCTGCTATGGTATCTGAAATCAACCTAGCTGTAAACATGGTTGAGTGGATTGTAGACACTAGTGCAACACGTCACATTAGTGCAAACAAAGACCATTTCAAGGACCTAAAGGAATCTGATGATGGCGAGTATGTATTCATGGGCAACTCAAGCAAGGTTCGTGTTCACGGAAAAGGCAAGGTCAATCTAAAACTCACTTCTGGCAAGACTTTAGCACTTGATAATGTTTTGTATGTACCTGATGTGCGTAGGAATTCAATTTCTGGTCATTTACTTAACAATGCTGGGGTTAAGCTTACTTTTGATTCGGGAAAATTAGTTTTGACTAAATATGGTCAATTTGTTGGCAAAGGGTTTTGTAATGGGGGTCTTTTTGTTTTAGATGTTGAACTGAATGTATCTTCTTCTACTTATTTGGTTGAGTCTTTAGAGACATGGTATTCTAGACTTGGACATGTTAAAGATAAGTCTATTAAGCGTATGCATAGTATGAATCTCATTCCCAAGTTAGACATGAGTGATACTCAAAAGTGTCAAGTATGTGTTGAGGCTAAATACCATAAGAAACCTTTTAAGGAAGTGATCAAGAGGCAGACTCAATTGTTAGAACTTATTCATACGGATCTTGGAGACTATAAGAACCTTGTGAGTAAATCTGAACATAAGTATTATATAACTTTTGTGGATGACCATTCTCGGTTTATTAGAGTATATTTGCTTAAAAGCAAAGATGAATCTGAGGACATGTTCTTAATTTATAAGAATGAGGTTGAAAACCAATTAGATAGAAAGATCAAGAGACTAAGGTCTGATTGTGGTGGTGAATATGATTCTGACTTTCTTAGGGATTTTTGTCAGAAAAATGGTATTATACATGAGTTCTCTGCACCTTATACTCCTCAACAGAATGTGGATAACTGAAAGGAAAAATAGGACCTTGAAAGATATGATGAACACTATGCTTATTTCTTCGGGGTTATCTGACTTTATGTGGGGAGATGCTATTTTGTCTGCTTGTCATGTCCTAAACAGAGTACCTCACAAGAAGTTGAATGAAACACCTTATGAGTTGTGGAAGGGTTATCCACCTAACTTGAATTTTGTGAAAGTGTGGGGGTGTTTAGCTAAGGTTCCCATACCTGAGTTTAAGAGAACCAAAATTGGGCCTAAGACCATAGATAATGTTTTTGTTGGTTATGCACCTACGAGTGCTGCTTATAGGTTCATGACAAAGGATGCTAAATCTGGATTTGATGGGCATATTGTAGTATATAGAGAAGTAGAGTTTTTTGAGGATATCTTTCCTTTGAAGTCTTCTAGACTTGTTGATGAGTCATTAGGATGTCCACCTTCATCCTCTTCTTTACCTAGTGATGAGGTCTTACCAAGGCCTGAGATCTCACTTGGACCTTACAATTCACTTGAACCTAGAAGAAGTAAGAGGGCTAGAGTTGAGACGAGTTTTGAACCTGATTTTATTACAACCTTCGTTGTAGAATTTAGTGATGATATTGATGAATCTTTTGTGTCATCTTTTATTGTTGAGGATGATCCTAAAACCTATGATGAGGTAATGAGATCTGTAAATGTTGTTCTATGGAAAAAGGCTATTGATAGTGAGATAGAGTCTATCATGACTAACCATACATGGGAGGTTGTTGACTTACCTCGTGGATGTAATCCAATAGGCTGTAAGTGGGTTTTTAGGAAGAAGTTTAAATCTGATGGGTCCATTGATAAGTTTAAGGCTAGACTCGTAGCCAAAGGATTCACTCAAAGGAAAGATTTTGACTATTTTGGCACATATTCTCGAGTAACTAAGATTGCTTCTAATAGGGTGTTGTTTGTTATTGCTTCCGTTTATGGTCTTTATGTGCATCCGATGGATGTTAAAACTGCATTCTTGAATAGAGACCTTGATGAGGAAATTTATATGGAGCAACCTGATGGTTTTGCAGTTCCTGGTCAAGAGCATAGAGTATGTAGGCTTGATAAGTCTTTGTATGGCCTAAAACAAGCTCCTAAACAGTGGCATGAGAAGTTTGATAGTGTAGTGATATCCCTTGGCTTTAGATCTTGTGATGCTGACTCTTGTATGTATGTGAAATCTGATGCTAGTGGATCTGTCATTAATTCTCTTTATGTTGATGACATGTTAATTTTTGGCACTAGTATGAGTGTATTTGATTCTGCCAAAACCATGTTGAAGACCTCTTTTGACATGAAGGATATGGGTGAAGTAGATGTTATTTTGGGAGTTAAAGTTGAGAAAACTAGCACGGGTTTTAGACTTAACCAAGCCCATTATGTCGAAAAGATACTTAGGTAGTTTGGCTACTTTGATGTTGAATCTGTTAGAACTCCTTATGATGCTAGTATGTCTTTGAAGAAGAATACTTCTGATAGTGTCAAGCAATCTCAGTATGCTAAGGTTATAGGGAGTCTTATGTTTTTGATGAACTATTCTCGCCCTGATATAGCCTATGTTGTGACTAGGTCGAGTAGGTTTACTCATAACCCTAGTCATGATCATTGGAATGCTTTAATTCGTTTACTTAAGTATCTCAAAGAGTCTATGAGTCTTGGTTTATGCTATGATGGTTACCCTCCTATTTTAGAGGGATATTGTCATGCTAACTGGATCTCGGAGAGTGATGACATACACTCTACCAGTGGTTTTGTTTTTAAATTAGCAGGTGCTGCAGTGGCTTGGAAATCTTCCAAGCAAACATGCATGGCAAGGTCAACAATGGAGTCCGAATTTATTGCTCTCGAGATGGCAGGTCGAGAAGCAAAGTGGCTGAGAAATATTGTGGCTGATATTCCCTTGTGGGAAAAACCAGTACCATCGATATTACTTCATTGTGACTCGCAAGCTGCTATTCATATTACGAAGAATAAAGCCTATAATGGCCAGAGTAGGCATATACGCCTAAGACATAATGTTGTGTGTAATTTGATCAAATTTGGTGTTATCTCTCTTGACTATGTGAGGTCGGAAACTGCTAAAGGGATGGGATTGAACCCGCTTATGTAGTAGCTCATGGTGGATACCCAATCTATCACTAGATTCAATGTGGTCAAACGAAATTGTGATGCTATTACTTGTGTTCTTGTTGGTAATAAAGTTTGAGGTATTACTCAAATATTTGAGATGTTGTATCCTTTAGTAGTTTATACTGCACGGTTGAGGTTGGACATTGAGTCCTTGAGTTCTATAGACCCAATTTGGACGTGGTGTGATCAGTACACACTTAATGGACTCACCTACGTGATTGTGGGGTTGGCCGCCTCCTATGAGAATAGACGCGGGCTATTCTCTAGAGCAATCATAAGATAGGGTTTGTTATGGCCTACCGTTGTTTGTGCGGGGACTGTTACACGGTATATTCTAGTTGAAGGTTCAAGACTAAGTTCACCTGTCAACTCTATTCTTTTCTTTTCTTAAATTGTTACAAGTTTGAACCAAGTGGGGGATTGTTGGATTTATGGGTTGAAATCAAGCTTTGGTATTGTTGGTCCAAACTTGATTAAGTATGGAGTACTACTTTGTGGTATCTTTGTTTTAGTGGGAGTTCCACATGGAAGAAACACATTAGTTTCTCCTTATTCATTTATTGGACCTCCCTTCTATAGCTTGTACAAGTTATGGAGAGAGAAAGGGACCTCCCCTCGCGCGCGCCGCCGTCCGTCCGGACAACATGGCATGACATGGCTTACGCGTGTGATGTGATTAACTTTTTGTATCCGCTTGGTTTAAATTGTCCGAAAAAGAGTTGCTGGGCTGCTTCGTCAGTTACGTTTGTGAATAAAACATAATTGCGCTTTATTTCTTGCCCGTTTTAACATTCTGTCATTATGTCAGCCATTTCGGTTTCCTTTCTTGCTCAATAAAATCTTTGTCCATCTATTGTTTCATACACACAAATAATACTTCTCATATATTTCCTATCTTTTCGTTCTTCTCTGTTCACAAAACCGAGTTCAATCCCCACTCCATTTTCCGGAGTGCACCGGTTCGTGGAGAAGAGGTTAACCCTCAAGTCGGTGCCTGCTATCCGATCGCACCTGTTGTGGAGGTTTATCGACTTAGGGTAGTGATTATATCACGGCGTCTCGATTTATGCTGTAAGTTAATTCTGTTTTTGTTACTTATTCCAACAGGGTTCATTGGAGGGTAATAAAAGTTTAAGTATCTTATCAATCTTGGAATCTTTTTTTTTGTCTCTTTTAAGGATGGAGATTGACGAGTTAAAGAAAGATTTTGATGACATAAGGAAGGTCATGTATGATATAAGCATTGGACAGCAAGAAACTGAATAGAGACATCAATCTATACACATTAAAATGCCAAAAGATAGGTTACTGTTCATATGAATAGTGAATAATCCAATGGCTTAGAATGCTCCAAATCCAACGGTCAGAAATTAGCTCATTTGACCTAAGCTCATTCTCCTTTCCCCAGCCTTTCTCTTCCACATTTCTACCATTTCAATCTACGACCCATGCTTGGCCTAAGGATTTCCTCCACCAAGCAGGAGAGCATGAGCATAGGGTTAATCCCATATCTTAACTAACAATAATAGCTCCGAAATGAAGACCTAAATTTGCCAACTGCAACAAATAGAATGAGATGAGAAGTACCCAATCTGCGAAAAGTGGACCAGGAAGTAAAATTCATTACTTGGGTATTTCTAACTCTTTACATCTTGATTAGATTCTTTACTAAATTTAGAAATTTTTTTATTTTGGAAATTAGATGCTTATGTTGCTGAATTGGGTGGTATAGGACTGAAGTGGTGGAAGATGAAATAGATAAGTTCCTAAAAATTCTGACTTTGAAAGCCTAATTTAGAGGTATAACAATGGCGGCGTGAGGCAACGATTGTTGCTCTGGTTGAGCTAGAGGATGCTTCTGCTCCCGGCAGTGGAGGAGAATCCTGCCGTTGAGGATGGTAAAGGGAATGAAGGTTAACACTGAGAACGTTTCTGCTCCTAGGAAGAGGAATTCCACTCATCCTCCTCTGAGGTAAAATTATGAAAATCCATTTACTAATTAGTTGAATGTATAGCTTCTTCTTGATTCTTCCCTCCTTAATCACCAACAGCTTGTCATTTTTATCTACCATTATTTTTTTGAATCTATAAATCCACTGGAATTTCCCTTTCTCTATTTGGAGGAAAAAAATTTGAGTTAGAATCAACTTTTCCTGCAAAAAACAAAAGAGCACTTGTGACTTGTGAGACAAACCATCTAAGCTAATAAGCAGCAACAATGGCGTAAGCAAAAGAGCATGAGCAGCCCTTACAATGGTGAGTTAGTAGATCTGGAATTTGGACTATCATTTAACTTATGTGTTTAGTTAAGGCAAATATGTCCCTTAATGTAGTGGTATTTCAGTTATTACATTGTTACTTAGCTCCTGTATTGTGATAATTCAGTTATTACATTGTTAGACGAATTTTGTATATTTAACTTTGGCCTTTCCTGTACTATAAGTCTATAACTTGGCCGAAGTTTCAATTGAAATACTACTGATATGATGAGCCAAGATGTTTACATGTCAAATTTGTTTTCACCTAACATAAACTATGTTTCTACCTAACATTCTGTTTCATTCATTCATTGTTAGAAGAGGTACAATTTCAGGATTTTCCTTTAAATAATGATTACTTAATGTTTCTGTATTACACTTATATTATTTCCTTTAAACAAGTTGTATCTCTACCGATAGTATATCTGTGGATAGCCTTGATTCATGTCGTAAGAATTTGTTGAGCATCTTTTATTTACATAGCTGTTTTATTACTTGAACAATTCTAAAAGTTAAGATACTATCTTCATGTTGGATCTGGTACGGTCTTATACTTTTTCATTTGGTATGTTCTGGACCGTGATGTTTATTCACTGCATTTGCTCGTACTATTATTGACACCTAGCATTATATAGTAGTTAATTTTTTCCCCTTATTTCTCCAGCATTTATACCAGACTAAATTGTGAAGCACACTAAATTATGGAGCCACTTGATATGTGGAGCAGACTAATTAATACAGGGCAGATTGATTTGTTAAAGCAGACTGATTTAGGAGTCCACTGATTTGTGGAGCATCTTGATAAATGGATTAGACTAATTTGCCAGGCAGACCTATTTGAGCGGAGCAATCTGCCCGGACTTTAAATTTTGTACTTCCTCCCCTTGCCTTGAATGTATGGTAATATACTGTCATCACTGGCTGTACCGTACCCACGGGAGCCCCACCCAACCGTCGACCAAAGGTCTGCAAGTTCTCTGTTACTATCTTCCTTTGGTGCTATAGTGCTTCCTATTTAGTTTTCCTCAATAATTGCTATCACCGAGACATTAGATAGTTGTAAAGTGTTTTGTATATGCAACTTATTGCTCAAAAATCATAATTAGCTGAATATTATTAATTGTCGAAGATTGTCATCATAGGAGACTTTTTTTTATTTTGACAATACTCTAGCGTAAAGTGAACGTTTAGAGTTGAACTGTGCTACACTATACTAATACTCTTTTTGTACTTGTTGTTTTAGTTAGTGATGATTGCGGGAATTGTTAGAATCCATCGACATCAGAAGGCCATGAAAATTAGCTCCCCATCAAAAGAAAGAATTATCTCTACGGTAGCACAAGTTTCTGCAATGAAGGTTAGATGTCTGTGTGAAAGCATCCCAATATGAATGTATTTTTGAGCTTCTTCATTAAAGATACGACCTTTCTTTACCGACACACGCCATCGACACATGGCAACAAGAGAGGTTTTAGGTCAAAGCCACACTTCTGATGGAAGTTCTATAGAGTAAGGTTAACAAAGAGGAGCAATTAAAAAGGGTGGGGGAAAGTGGGGGAGTGGGAGAAGGGGGGGGGGTTGAAGTTTTTTGTGCCGCATGTTTTTAAGTTATAATGAAATGCATTTGTCATAGTTTTTCGTCTATTTGTTCTTATGAGCACTTCTACTCGGAAGGTGTGTCTGTTGTTGTGCCTTGGTGTGGTACTGAAACATGGCCACAAGTTTCCGGTAGATTGAGTATTGAGCATAAAGCTGCCTGCAGCCCAAGATCCCTCCCATTTCTCTTTAAGTAACTTGTTTTCATCTAAGAGCTCTGCAATATGGCTTGTGGATATGATTCATGTTTTGACTCAACCTGAGGAAGATTATCATGTGCGCAATCAGTACTGCCTTGTGGTTTTGCTGAAAGCGGGCTATTGGTGTTCCTGTTGGACAACAAATTATATGATAGGTGCTGCATTTGATGAGGTATTGATTAGAATCCTTGGCTCAGCTACACTGAACCTGTTTCTCTCTGTATCTTTGCCTTCTCTCAACTTCTTATGTTCTTTCTATGGTTTCTTTCTTCGCTTTTGTCATCATTTTCTCTTGTTATTTTTGCCTCCCTTTCACTGTTGTTCTCTTTTTTTAAAGTTGTGTAGATTTGCGACCCATTGCCTCCCCTTTTCGTGTCTACTTTGAAAGTGATTTGTGATTGTGTGGTGGGAGATTTAAGGACATGCATGGAAGCTGAAAATCAGTGACACGGGGAACTATAGCTAAGCAGTCGAGTATTTTATTGAAGGTCAAGTAGCTTAGTTCGGTGAGTTTCCATATCACAGTTGTTAGATCTTGCTTTGCAAATTCTGCTTTTGCTAGAGGAAAGAGCTGAATTGGTGTATTTTAGTGCTTGCTCGAGTTTTTTTTGCTTCGTTATTTTCCTATTCAAATGTACAATGATTGATCTAATGGCCCGTATAATACATGATAGATCTGAGAGTTAATATTCCTCCTAATTGAACGGTTACTTCTCTCTCTTCACTCCTCTTATCTAATTCCTAACACAAGCATATTCAATTTTTGGCTTCTCTTGCTGCTCTCTCCATTTTCCAGCTATAACTTACCCCCCTATAACTTGCTCTCTTTTTATTTTGTGCTTTGATATTTGTGACCCATGACTATTCTTCTCTCACTTCTACCTTGGAATTGATTCCTGATTGTGTGTAGTATGGAAATGAAGGTACTATGTACGTCTAACCCCTTTGTTTTTGGCTTCGTGTACGTTTTCTTTGGATTTGTTTTTTTACGGCGAAGGTTTCTTCGAGCTTATGGTCGGATTATGAGTTCAATCTATATATACATGGAGTTTATACAGGAAATGCTAATCTTTATAACTTCGTCACTGTGACATAAGAGTTATGTTGGATCACAGGATGAACATATATGTTTTTCGTGTAAGGATTAACCGAGTCAGGCTTTAAGTGTAAACATGTGACAAAGAAGGTTATAACGTGGTAAGAAGTAAGCTCTGTATGCCTTGCCATTGCCGAATGCAAAAGTGGAATTGTGGCATAAGTGCATGCATATCGCAGTGAAGGTAATTTTGAAGGTCTAGAAGAAAGACATAATGCCTTTTCATTTCCATTTTTTGTGATAGGGTGGACTGAATGACATTGCATAGTACATTATTTGAGTATGTTGCCACTAGATTCAGATGACGTTGAAAAGAATAAGTGCTTTGGGTTGTGGGTTTTTAGCCGTTTCCCCTCCTTTTTCTACCCTCCCTTCAAAACATTGGTAAGGTGTAACCTACTTCCAATGATTAATGTGCAACGTACTTCCAATAATTAAGGTGCAACATCAATGAATATTGATTTTTAGCTGCCCCTTCCTTAAACTTAGCTTACTCTGACCCTTAGAACAAGGCATAAACATACTACAAAAATACAAATAACAGTTTTAGCATATTATTAATCAAAATGGAAATTGTGCAAGGGACTTGGGGCATGTTCGAGGGTGCGTGGCTCGTACTTTGGAGATGCTCAAGTGAGTCAACCTTGGACGAATTGAAGGAATAAGGCCACCACGGCCGTGGCTCATACACCACGGTCGTGGGCACCTGTAGCAAGCGAAACAGTATTATGAAGACTTGAAGACTGATTCGATGAAATCAGGTCACCACGGTCGTGGTGATTTTGCCACGATCGTGTCTCCTGATCTTCATAGAATCGGTGCGTTTTTTGTATAGTTATTGCCTGGACGATTTTAAGGCACCACGACCGTGGTGACCTGACTTCGGGTATTGACCCGTTTTCTCCGTCTTAGTTTAATGACTCTTTTAATTAGTTTTTTTTAGCTCAGACTCGACATTATCTCTTATGCTAGACTCTAATTACATTTTGCTTAGCCCTAAACTCTCTCAAAACACTAGTTTTCTCTATTGTTCATCTTTGAAGATCGAATCCATTTATTCAATTCAAGTAATTTTCCTTCAATCTCTTTTCTTTATTTCTATTGCTTGTTTATGATGTTGAATTTATTTAATCTCAATTGCGTACAATCCATGATTAGTGAGTAGTTCATTATCTAGGGTTTGGGCGAAAGTATGAATTAAGGGCTTAATGTAGATTGTTAATTCTTTTTATGATTCAATTGTTTGTCTATGCATTAAATGTGGTGTTTTGACACCCTAGGATAGATCTTAATCACGTTTATGCTAGGGCACTTAGGGTTTCTCTCGTTCTTAATGGTACTTTAATCCCTTTTGTCATTCCCATATTTCGACTTGATTTCTAGACCAAGGGATTGGGTAGGAATTAAGGGGATCCTTTAATTAGGGGTTTTCCAATCTCATTGAATTTATTAATCAACGTACCAAAGACCATTCGAAAGAGGATTTGGTTGGTTGATTAATCGATTACTCTTGAGGACCATTCGAGAGAGGACTCAAGTAAATTAGAGGGAAACTTAACCTTGTATTGACATCATTGTGAATCACTATAGCGTCGATTATCGTTGTCTAGCCCATGTTCATACGAGTAGCCCAAACTCTAGTGTTTTCCTTATTATATTAATTCTCCTATTTGATTATTACTTGGTTTTCGATAGCTAGTTGATTAGTTGGTACCTAATTCTATCTCAAACCCCAAAAACCCTTCACTTAGGTAGTTTTGGACTTAATAGACTATAGTCAATCCCAATTTCCTTGTGGTTCGACCCTTGACTTGCCATTACTACGATCATAGTAGTTGCTCGTTAGGTTTATAAGTTTTGTTTGCTAAGCGGTTCTTAGTGCCTTAACGACACACTAAAACCCTCTTATCAAAATGGCGCCGTTGCCGGGGAAATTGTGCTATTGATTGAAGTTTACTTGAGTTTAGTACTGCTTGAGTGATTTTTCTTTTGCTTTAGACTGTGTTGTTATTTTCTAACCCTCTGCTTAGCTTTGTTGTGTTACATGAGAAGGAGAGCTCACGGTTCACCCATCTTACCTTTAGATCCGGAAATCAATCGCACCTTGTGAAAGCTTCAGGGAGGTTTGGAACGGTTGACTTTGAGTTCTGCACCAGCTTCACCAATCTCAAGTTCGACAAGTGAAAGTGAATCAGACATGGGTGAGGAAAATGCACAGCTTTTCAGGGATTTTGGAAATCCGGGGTCCTATGTTTTATAGGGTGGAATTCGACTCCCCACAACCAATTCAAATTTCAGGATTCACCCTCAGTTCACACGATGGTGAAAGCAGAGCAATTTTGTGGAGGGTCGGATGAGGATCCACTTGATCCTCTTGATCGGTTTTTGGAGATTTGTGCTATGATAACGATGAATGATGTCTCTCCAGATTACATCAAGATGCATCTCTTCAGGTCTTCTCTTTCCGGAAAGGCAAAATCTTGGCTCAAGAGTTTGCCTGCTAACTCCCTCACTACATAGGAGCAAGTCACATTGGCTTTTCTGAAGAAGAATTTCCCAGAGTCTAAGACCACAGATATTAGGAGGCAAATCTCCTCTTTCGAGCAAGAATGTGATGAGACACTTGCGGAGGCTTGGGAAAGGTTTAGGGAATTGAATCTACTCATGAGGTTCTTCTATGATGGTCTTGATCCTATGTCGCGTGCTAACCTTGATGCTGGAGCGGGAGGTCTACTTTCTAAGATCCCGCAAGACCAATTAGAGGCCACCATAGAAGAAGTGATCAAGAACTACTCATGGGGTGGAAGAAGGAGAGGAGCTCAACCTAAGAAGGGTGGGAAGTTTGAGTTAGACCCAATGGACCAAATTCAAGCGAAGATGGATCAACTTGACAAGAAGCTCTCAAAGATCACTCTTGCATCATCTAGTCCCTCACAAGTGAATGCTTTCTCTTGTGACATTTGTGGTGGTACAAACCATGATACCTCTTATTGTGGAGGATCTTAGTCAGAGCATGTGGCGGAGATAAATAGTAGAGGAGAGGGTTATCAAAGTAACCAAGGTTATAGGAGCAATCAACAAGGAGGGTGGAGACAACCTCAACAAGGCTATAACCAAGGCTACAACCAATCTCAACTAGGGTGGAATACACCTCAACAAGGCTTTAATCAACCTCAACAAGGGTTTACTCAAAGCTACAATCAAGGTGGATCCTCTTCTCAAAACTCTAACACTTATCAAGCCCCTCATCAAAGATCCAACTTCCAAAAGGCCCCTCAAAACCCACCATTTCCTAAGCCAAATTCCGAACCTACTCCATCCTCCGACCCTACCTCCCAAATTCTCCAACAACTCCAAACCATCACCCAAACCCTTGCTCTTCAAAGCCAAGCTATGTAAATCCATGACCAAAGGTTTCAAGAGTTACAAGCTCACAACAAAATGCTTGAAGCCCAATTAGCTCAAGTGGCCGAGAAGACGCCTTCTAACCCCAATCAACTTCCAAGCCAATCTATTCCCAACCCTAACCTTCATCAAGCCAAAGCCATCCATTTGAGGTCGGGAACGAACTATGAGGGCCCCAAGATGCCCAATGAGTGTGAGGGAAGTAAAGTTGAGGAGGTTGAGAATGATGCTCAAGGGGAAGAAATTGAGAGAGAAGTTGATGTTGAAAGAAGAGAAGAGGACAAGGAGACGGAGGAGACTCATGAGCAAGATGGTGAGAAAGCTCCATTGGCAACACCTCCTCCACCTAAGACCTATGTGCCACCGGTCCCATATCCTCAAAGGTTAGTGGAGAGGAAGTTGAGTGACAAATTCACTAAGTTCCTCAACGTCATGAAGAGCCTACAAATCAACATCCCATTCCTTGAGGCCATGTCTCAAATGCCGGCCTATGCCAAGTTCTTGAAGGAGATCCTCTCCAACAAGCGGAAGCTAGAAGATGAGCTCATTACATTGCCATACCAAGTGACTTCTCTTGTGCAACGTGCTATGCCCAAGAAACAAAGAGATCCTGGAAGTTTTACGTGCCTATGAAGATAGGGGACTTTGAGCCAAAGGGTGCGTTGGCTTATTTGGGGGCAAGTGTGAGTTTGATGCCTCTCTCCATAGCCAAGCACCTTCATTTTGCTCTTCTTCCTTCGAGGAAGACGATCCAATCGGCGGACCGAACTGTTAGGGTACCGCATGGGGAGTTGGAAGATGTTCCAATCCAAGTTGGGCATGTGTTTGTGCCTTGTGTTGTGGTAATGGACATGGAGGAAGATACCGAAACTCCTCTCATTCTTGGAAGGGAGGCTCTTAAGACATTGGACGCCGTGATAAATTGTAGAAATGATACCATCACTGTTGAGGTCGCCAATGAAAAGGTTGTCTTTGAGTTCTCCAAGAAATGGAGGAAGCCTATGATTGAGAGGGTTTGCCGAGTTAGTCATGTGAAGAGTGAGATGGAGGGATTTGAGAGGGAAGTACACACTGAGGATGAGCTCTATGCATCTATCACTCAGGAGCCGAGTTTAGATATGGAAGAGGTGAAAGAGTTCTCTATGCTTCTCGACGGTGCTACCGTTGGGGAAACACTTGGATCGAGATTTGAGGTCCTAGCCACTTCCGTTGCTAAGGAGGAGAGTACTAAGCCTCCTCCCAAGGTAGAGTTCAAACCCCTTCCCCCCTCCCTTAAATATGTTTTCCTTGATAATGAGTGTGCTTATCCCGTTATTGTCAATTCGGCTCTTAATGACATCTCCGTATCTACGTTGATTGAGATATTTAGAAAATATAGGGATGTCACTGGGTACTCGATTGATGACCTTAAGGGGATAAGTCCTTCTCTTGCTATGCATCGTATCCATCTCACTGATAGTAATGCCTCCTCTATTGAGCCTCAAAGAAGACTTAATCCCAACCTCAAAGAGGTGGTGAAAAAGGAGATTATGAAATTGCGTGGCGCGGGAATCATCTATGCTATTTCCGATAGCAAATGGGTGAGCCCGATTCACGTGGTTCCTAAGAAAGGAGGCATGACTATTGTTGAGAATGAGAAAGGGGAAACTATTTCTACTAGAACTGTGACTGAGTGGAGAGTTTGTATCGATTACAGAAAATTGAATAAGTCCACCCGAAAAGATCATTTCCCCCTCCCTTTTATTGACCAAATGTTGGAAAGGCTTTCTCATCATTCACACATTTGTTTCTTGATGGTTATTCCGGATTTTTTCAAATTCCTATTCATCCGGATGATCAAGGGAAAACCACCTTTACTTGTCCATACGGGACATTCGCTTATCGAAAGATGGCTTTTGGTTTGTGTAATGCCCCATCTACTTTTCAAAGGTGTATGACGGTGATCTTTTCTGACATGTTGGAGGATTCTATTGAGCTTTTCATGGATGACTTTAGTGTGTGTGGTTCCTCTTTTGACGCATGTCTTGCTAATCTTGAACTTGTGTTGAAAAGGTGTCAAGAGACGAACCTAGTATTGAATTGGGAAAAGTGTCATTTCATGGTTGAAGAAGGTATTGTGCTTGGTCATAAAGTGTCTAGTAAGGGCATTGAGGTAGATCCGGTAAAGGTTTCGGTAATAGAGAAACTCCCGCCACTAAATTCGGTGACGGGAGTTCGTGCTTTCTTTGGACATGCGGGTTTTTACCGGCGTTTCATCAAGGATTTTTCTAAAATTGCCAAACCATTGACGAATCTACTTCAAAAGGAAGTTGAATTTAGGTTTGATGAGTCTTGTATCGAGGCTTTTCAAGCCTTGAAAAGAGCCCTTACTTCTGCTCCTATTGTGCAAGCTCCTAATTGGAGCTTGCCTTTTGAACTAATGTGTGATGCTAGTGACTTTGCAGTGGGAATTGTACTTGGGCAACGACAGGAAGGAAAGCTCCATGTGATAGCCTATGCAAGTAGGACTTTGGATGACGCACAACGGAACTATGCCACTATGGAAGGAGATGTTGGCCGTAGTGTTCGCATTTGATAAGTTCCGTTCGTACTTGACTTGCAATAAGGCTATTGTCTGCACGGACCATTCTGCGGTCCGATACTTGATGAGCAAAAAAGATGCAAAGCCAAGGCTCATTAGGTGGGTCCTACTTCTTCAAGAATTTGATTTTGAGATGAAGGAGAAGAAGGGGACGGAAAATTTGGTAGCTGACCATCTCTCTCGCCTCTCCCTTGATGAGAGAGATGATGATTTAAAGGATGCCCCCATCAATGATGATTTGAAGAAAGAACACCTCTTTGCTATCATAAATAATGAGGTCCCATGGTTCGCGGACTTTGCGAACTACTTGGCTTGTGGGATTGAACCTCATGGTCTTACTTCTCAGCAAAGGAAGAGGTTCTTCAAGGAGGTGTGTAGATACTATTGGGACGACCCTCTACTATTCAAGTGGTGTGCTGACTCGGTTTTTAGGAGGTGTGTGCCCAATCATGAGATTCATTCTGTGTTGAATCATTGCCATACTTTGGCATGCGAAGGACATGGCGGAGCGGGTAAAACTGTTGCTAAGGCGCTCCAAAGTGGTTTGTTTTGGCCTCACATGCAAAAGGATGCTAGGGGATTTGTCTTGAGTTGTGATAGGTGTCAACGAAGCGGTGGGATCACCAAGAGGAACGAGATGCCGCAAAAAAATATTCTTGAGGTTGAACCCTTTGATGTGTGGGGAGTTGACTTCATGGGACCCTTTGTGCCATCTATGGGGAATATGTACATTGTTGTAGCGGTGGACTACGTGACCAAGTGGGTCAAAGCAATCGCTTCCCCCACCAATGATCACAAGGTTGTGATGAAGCTCTTGAAGAAGATCATTTTTCCTAGATTTGGGGTGCCTCGTATGTTGATAAGTGACGGTGGTTCGCACTTTGCTAAGAAGCAATTGGAAGCTCTTTTGAAGAAGTATGGGGTCAATCATAAGGTGGGACTTCCATACCATCCCCAAACTCAAGGCCAAGTTTAGGTCTCAAATCGAGAGGTGAAGAATGTGCTTGAGAGAGTGGTGAACAAGACTAGGAAGGATTGGTCTATGAGGCTAGATGATACTCTTTGGGCTCTTCGCACCGCTTTCAAAACTTCTATAGGCACCACCCCCTATCGTCTTGTGTATGGGAGGGATTGTCACTTGCCCGTTGAACTTGAACATCGAGCTTGGTGGGCAATCAAAGAGCTAAATATGGATCTTACTTTGGTGAGGGAAGCTCGAAAGGAGAAGTTGGTAGAACTAGAGGAGCTCTGCTTTGATGCTTATGAGAGTTTACGCTTGTATAAGGAGCGAACAAAGAAGTGGCACGACCAACGAATACAACAAAGAGAATTTCGGGTTGGGGACAAAGTCTTGTTGTTTAACTCAAGGCTTAAGCTTTTTCCTGGAAAGATTAAATCAAAGTGGTCAGGGCCATTTGAAGTAGTGAAGACTACCCCCTATGGAGCATATGAGATTGTGGGGGATGAGCGTCCCTTTTTGGTTAATGGTCAACGCTTGAAGCTCTACCACGACAACCACGTCATTGGTTTCGTGGGATGTTTGATACTTGGCTCACTCGAGCACCATCATTGAGAGGTGAGTCCTAGTAGTCAAGCTATTGACTTTAAAGAAGCGCTTCTTGGGAGGCAACCCAAGCATTTTAGAACTAGTTTGATTTTATTTTTATTATTTTTATTTTTGATTTTTTTAAGT
Source organism: Patellifolia procumbens (assembly GCA_947645195.1). NCBI lineage: Eukaryota > Viridiplantae > Streptophyta > Magnoliopsida > Caryophyllales > Amaranthaceae > Patellifolia > Patellifolia procumbens. Next base: position 3,744,234 of record CANSGD010001541.1, read on the forward strand.
TTAGTTTAGTTTTCTTCTTTAAAAAAAAAGAAAAAAATAGAAAATAAAAACAAAAAAAGAGAGTGAAAAAGTGGAGAAGCAGGTACCCACGGTCGTGGTAAAATCGCCACGGCCGTGGTGCCCTGCAAAAGCCAAAACAGCGGATTTGGCAGTTTAGATACTTCTTCGGGGAAATCAAGTCGCCACGACCGTGGTGACCTAAAGCAAGCTATCCGTCCGTTTTCTTAAATCAATAGGGCCGAAAAAAAAACTGAATCACTTCCCCACTTTTACTTCACTTTCTTCTCTCTCAACTCACTCATCCTCTCACATCTCCTCTTCAACTCACCTCCCTTTCCTCCATTAGAACACCTTCCAACCTTCCTATTTCTTCTCCAAATTCCTTCTCTTGCCACATCCACTTAACTTACACATCTTACTTCTTCCCCTTCCTTCACAAACTCTCCATACATTCACAAATTTTTCCAAATCCTAACCTTCAAATCAAATTGGGGAAAGTTTGTTAGGAGCTTCTAGCTTTAAATTGGTGACTTCAAACTCTTCAACAACATCAACTCATCACTTTGGCAAGGTTCATTTGCGGGATTTACTCCCACGACTCCATTGGTATAAACCTTCTTTACTTTTGTGTTTTCTCTTGATTTCACTTATCTTGTTTGATGATTGTTTGATTGTTGTTGGGTTTGTTGGTTGATATTGTGAATTTGGTTGTGGTTGAAGTGTATTGAGTTGAATTTTTGGTGGAATTGTTGGTAGTTGTTCTTTTGGTGTCCAAGTTGGGTGATTTGTAGTGTTGGCTTGTTTGTTGTTCTAGTGCTTGCTCTTGTCCATATCATGGCATCCCATGGCCGTAGAAACCATCATCAACACCTCTACAAGTCAATTAAGGAATCCCTCCTCTCCCCCACATTAGGTATTAATTTCACCTCCCTCGGCCACTTGCAAAGCTTTATGCGGCTTAGCCGCCGTCGAATGAGACCGACCAAATTTTATGATGTTAGAGCGGCCCGAGTATTGTATGTGGAGGGGGACGTTGACCAACTTTTTCGACAAGTAGGGTGGTCTTCATGGTTAGATTTACACGCCCTCACCTACAAACGCCTTACCCTAGAATTTTTGTCCACCATTTCTGTTCGTAGAACGGAGGGGAAGAACCCTTCGAGCATGACCTTCACACTTTTGCGTAGGACCGTCACTATGAACATCAGGCAACTAAACGATGTCTTTGGGTGGCCTAGGGGGGGCAAGATTGGAGCTAAGAGTGAGTGGTCCTCCAAGCATAACAGTCAACTATTTTGGCACCGCCTCATTTCCCTCTATCCCTTTGATCCAAACCGAGCCAAGGCCTCTTCCATGGTTAGCCCCGGGTTTCACATTTCCCACCATGTCCTTAACCACAGCATCTTTGATCGTGATGACAGTCTGGGCAATGTGAGTGCCCGCGAGCTTTACTTTCTTTGGCATATGAGCGAGGGAGACACCCGACTTAACCCCGGGGCCTGGATGATGGACCATTTCGTGAACCTAGTTATAAAACCCACCGGGGACATCACCGTGGGCGGGATGATTACACTTATTGCTATATCTCTTGGTCTTAATCTTACAGGTTTGCAGGTTGTGCCTGGAGACACCCTTCTTGACCTTCATTCCTATGCAACCATGTCGTGGATCGATTCTAACGGTCCTAACGCTGGTTACATTTGGAAGGTCAACGGCAATCCTTATGCCATTCTCCCTGACGTTAACAAGACCCCCATCTATTACATGGAGAACTGGGTGTTTCCACCAGATTTTGACTGGCCACCGCCCGCAACTGCCGGAGGTGAGGAGGCGATGGAGGTTAATGAGGAGGGCGCTATCCCTGCTGCTGAGCATGCCCCGGTTGGGGGAACTTCTGGTACTATAGAGCAGGAACTGGCTGCCTTGCAGGTAGGATTTGGCGACATGTGGTTGGATTTTGAGAACCTCAGGACCGACGTGCAGCAACTTAAAGATTCTACCATTGAGTACGATCTCCACTATCAGAGCATGCAGGGGAGCTTCGACACGATGACCTCGGCCTTCCAAGGTTTTCCTGGTGACTTACAGAGCTGGACTAGCTGTGGTGGTTGGTTCCCAGGTAGTTCCAGCTCCCAGCCACCTCATGAGTGAGCTTTTCTTTCCTCCTCCTTTGCTATTATCGTATTAGCCTATTCACAGTGAGGACACTGTTTTTTATCTTGGGGGAGGATGCATATTTTTGCATATCATGTTGGAGCATGTAGCTTTCAGTGCATACTTTTTACTTTTTTTTCATCATTGAACATTTAGATCCATGTTCAGATTGCATTAGTTGCATTAGTTGCATTCATGCATGCATGTAGGTTGCACTTAGGACTGATCTCTGATGATGATGTTCAGACACGTGTGTGCTTTTGAACATGATTTTTGATATGAAAAAAAGGAAATGTTTTGATAGTCTCTAGTATGCTAAGGAATTGACTGTTTGTGGAATGTTTGGTCTCCCCTTAGTGCGATTCGACCGATTTTGGTAGCTATGCCTTGTGAGGATATGCTTTGACCCTTTTAGACTGACATCTTCTCAGTCTTTTCTACTTGATGTGTGATGCTCTTCCTTGACGACCATTCTCTAGAACTTGCATTGATTCTCCTTGAATACGCTTGACTTGTTTGCGTCTTGAATGTGATTGAGGCTTTCATGTTACTTGAGCTACATTGACAAAGGCCACCCTCACCTACTTATCCTCCTTTGAAGCCCCTATGAGCCTAATCTTGTTTTCTTTGTTAACCACATCTCTAGCTTGTTACTTATCCCCTTACCTAGGGGATTGTAAAACTACTTAGATAAGGTGAAACATATTGATGGGTGTTACGAGAATGACATGGTGTAGGTGTTCTACTTTGTGTTTGGTTAAAACTCATGTGTTTTTAAGTTGGCCTCCTTTCCATACATTGAAGTTCTCATTTTCTCCCTTCTTCTAAAATCACCACAATCCACAAAAATGAAAAAAAAGAAATGAAAAAAAAAATGAATGAAAAAGAGAAAAAAGGATTTGTTGTGTGTTCAAAAATCGCAATAAAGGAGATTGAGATGCTAAAATTAGAGGAGTGCTTGTGATAGGTTGTGTAGAGCGTTTAAATTTTGGTAGGGTTGGTTTTGTTCTTTAAGAAAGGTGCCGAGTTGGAAGTTTCACTTTCCCCTCTTTAACACCATGATCCCAAATGCTACCAGACCCTCACCTTAAGCCTACATTACAACCTTGACCAAGTCCTCTTGATTCTTGATGCAAACTTTGGTCCCTATGCGATGGAGAGTGAGATGATATGCAAGCTTATGGTAGGATATAGTCAATGGAATTGAGTTTTGAGCGTTCATTTGACCCATTTAAACACACGAGTGAAGTGCACATGACTAAAGTGAGAGCTACCATGTATATGACTAAGCCAAGCTTGGGGGAGAACTAGCGTCGGATCCTCCTTTTGGTTACTTTTCAATTCTAGGAACAAGTCAGGCTCAACACTCATGGAACAAAGAGTAGCAACAGATCCTTGAGGTACCACCTCAATCTCGAGCTTTCGGAACTCCTGACACAAATCCTTAGGCAGGACTCTAGCAGCATTAAGAGAGTGTTTAGTCTTCCGACTAAGAGCATCTACAACTACATTAGACTTTCCCTCATGATAATAGAGCTTCAGATCGTAGTCTTTGATCAACTCCAACCACCTTCTCTGCCTCAAATTCAACTCACGCTGAGTGAAGATGTACTTCAGACTCTTGTGATCAGTAAATACCTTGCACGGAACCCCATATAAATAGTGTCGCCAAATCTTAAGAGCAAACACTACAACAGCTAACTCAAGATCATGAGTAGGGTAGTTCCTCTCGTGCACGTTCAGTTGTCTCGAAGCGTAAGCCACAACCTTCCCTTGTTGCATCAGAACACAACCCAAACCATGCTTAGATGCATCACTGAATACCTCGAACTCAACCCCTTTAGTAGGCAAAGTCAGAACTGGAGCGGTAGTGAGGCGTTTCTTTAACTCCTGAAAAGCTTCTTCACACTCAACTGCCCACACAAACTTGCTTTCTTTCCTCATGATCTTGGTCAACAGCTGAGCTATCTTGGAGAAATCTTGTACAAATCTCCTATAGTAACTAGCAAGACCTAGGAAAATCCGGATCTCAGCCACATTCTTCGGACTTTCCCACCCTATGACAGCCTTGATCTTAGAAGCATCTACCATAACACCATCCTTGTTGATCACATGGCTTAGAAAAGATACCTCCTTCAACCAGAATTCACATTTGGAGAACTTCGCAAACCAATTCTGTTTCCTCAGGATGTCCATAATTATCCTCAAGTGCTTCTCATGCTCCTCCTCATTCTTAGAGTAAACGAGAATATCATCGATGAACACCACAACACACGTGTCAAAATACTCATGAAAAGAACGGTTCATTTGGTCCATGAACACAGCAGGCGCATTTGTGACTCCAAAAGGCATGACGATGAATGCATAGTGCCCATATCTCGTTCGGAAAGCAGTCTTAGGGACATCTTCTTTCTTCACTGGAATCTGACGATAACCTGATCTCAAGTCAATCTTAGAAAAGACTCCAGCACCCTTTAACTGATCAAACAAATCCTCTATTCGGGGCAGCGAATACTTATTCTTGATCGTCACTTTATTAAGCTCACGGTAATCAATACACAAGCGTATAATCCCATCATTCTTTTTGACAAACAGAACAGGAGCTCCCCATGGAGATATACTGGGCCTTATGAAGCCCTTATCAATAAACTCTTGCAATTGAGCCTTCAGCTCTTGCAGTTCGGACGGCGCCATTCTATACGGAGCCTTTGATAACGGAGCAATACCAGGCATAAGGTCGATGCCAAACTCGACATCTCTCTCTGGAGGGATACCAGGCAGCTCCTCAGGAAATATGTCCGGATACTCGTGAATACAGGGATATCCTCCATTTTCACTTCTTGGGACAGATCTTTCTGGCGGAACTTTTGCATTTTCATAGCAGATACGATCTTTATCCCCTTCTTCAGAATAACTCCCTTGTAAGAGACACGCTTACCTCATGGACTACGAATCGCCACCTTCTGATCACGGCAATGAATTTGAGCATGGTACTTAGATAACCAGTCCATACCCAAGATGACGTCGAACTCGGACATGGAAAACTCTTTAAGATGAACAGGAAGATTAGTACCCATAAGAGAAATAGGTACGTCACGATACTCGGCATGGCACGGATAGCATTCACCGGGAGGAAGGGAAATGAGAGTTCGTAAAGGAGAAACTCGAAGATAGGTTATCCTTCTGAATAAAAGAACTCGACACAAACGATACCGTAGCACCAGAATCAAATAACACACAAGCAGGTACAGAATTAACGAAAGTACCAGTAATAACATCAGGATGAGCATCGACATCGGACTGAGTCATGCAGTAGACTCGATTCTTAGGCGGAACAGAAGAACCAAAAGGACCAGCAGAAGGATTAGCTCTCGGGTTCTTAGGACACTCGAAAGTCTTGTGACCTTCCTCTCTACAGTAGTAGCATACAACCTTAGAACCATCACAGTTCTTTCCCGGATGAAATGGTTTCTCACCCCACCTGCATTTAGTAGGATCATAGCTTGGCCTAGCACCAAAATTCTGAAATCCACCTCGAGCATTGGGCTCAAACCTTGGCTTCTTTGCAGGAACAAGAGCATAGGAAGTAGCAGGCTTTCTCACAGCGTCAGCCTTAGAAGCTTCCTCCTCTTTGATTGAGGCATTGATACGAAGTGCTAACTCATAAGCTCCCTGAAAAGAAGCAGCTCCAGAGCACAGTACATGGGTCGTTACTCTCGGATCCATCTTCTTGATGTACCTCTTAACCCTTTCAGCCTCAGTAGGTACAATAGAAGTAGCAAACCTAGACAACTCAGTGAAACGGTTCGTATACTCCTGAATACCCAAGCTTCCCTGAGTCAAGGACAAGAATTCCTCCTGTTTTTGCCAGCGGAGTTCATCAGGATATAACCTTTCTTTCAGCTTGGCAGAGAACTTAGACCACTCAAGACCAGAGCAAGCGTCTCTGACCGTGCTTCACCAATTATCGGCTTCCTTCTTCAGATAATAGGAACCGATAGATACCTGATCAGTCTGTTTTAGTGCATATTTATAGCTCATTTTAAGTCTCATTGCATGTAGCTTCAGAGCATTTAGAGTTAGGATTGCATGGTTTTTCCTTCCTTTGGATTTCAATTATACTTCACAAGTGTTTGGTTGTTTTTGATGTATTTCAAGAGAATTGGCACGTGTTGGAGTACTTTTGTGATCTAGGGACTTGGGGCATGTTCGAGGGTGCGTGGCTCATACTTTGGAGATGCTCAAGTGAGTCAACCTTAGAGGAATTGAAGGAAGAAGGCCACCACGGCCGTGGCTCATACACCACGGTCTTGGGCACCTGTAGCAAGCGAAACAATATTATGAAGACTTGAAGACTGATTCGATGAAATCAGGTCACCACGTTCGTGGTGATTTTGCCACGACCGTGGCTCCTGATCTTCATAGAATCAGTGCGTTTTTTGTATGGTTACTGCCTGGACGATTTTAAGGCACCACGACCGTGGTGACCTGACTTCGGGTGTTGACCCGTTTTCTCCGTCTTAGTTTAATGACTCTTTTAATTAGTTGTTTTTAGCTCAGACTTGACATTATCTCTTATGCTAGACTCTAATTACATTTTGCTTAGCCCTAAACTCTCTCAAAACACTAGTTTTCTCTATTGTTCATCTTTGAAGATCGAATCCATTTATTCAATTCAAGTAATTTTCCTTCAATCTCTTTTCTTTATTTCTATTGCTTGTTTATGATGTTGAATTTATTTAATCTCAATTGCTTAGAATCCTTTATTAGTGAGTAGTTCATTATCTAGGGTTTGGGCGAAAGTATGAATTAAGGGCTTAATGTAGATTGTTAATTCTTTTTATGATTCAATTGTTTGTCTATGCATTGAATGTGGTGTTTTGACACCCCAGGATAGATCTTGATCACGTTTATGCTAGGGCACTTAGGGTTTCTATTGTTCTTAATCGATCTTTAATCCCTTTTGTCATTCCCATGTTTCGACTTGATTTCTAGACCAAGGGATTGGGTAGGAATTAAGGGGATCCTTTAATTAGGGGTTTTCCGATCTCATTGAATTTATAAATCAACGTACCAAAGACCATTCGAAAGAGGATTTGGTTGGTTGATTAATCGATTACTCTTGAGGACCATTCGAGAGAGGACTCAAGTAAATTAGAGGGAAACTTAACCTTGTATTGACATCGTTGTGAATCACTATGGCGTCGATTATCGTTGTCTAGCCCATGCTCATACGAGTAGCCCGAACTCTAGTGTTTTCCTTATTATATTAATTCTCCTATTTGATTATTAGTTGGTTTTCGATAGCTAGTTGATTAGTTGGTACCTAATCTATCTCAAACCTTAAAAACCCTTCACTTCGGTAGTTTTGGACTTAGTAGACTATAGTCAATCCCAATTTTCTTGTGGTTCGACCCTTGACTTGCCATTACTAAGTTCTTAGTAGTTGCTCATTAGGTTTATAAGTTTTGTGTGCTAAGCGGTTCTTAGTGCCCTAACGATACACTAAAAACCTCTTATCAATACCCGTTCAACAGCATGGCAATTAGTAGCAATGAACAACTTTTCCATCTCCCTTAACCAGTTTTCTTTCTACCACAAGGTCAGCAGTACCCTCGTAAGTCGGTGGTCGATGACGATTAAAATGATCGAAAGCTGACTGTCCAGAAAAGGAACCATAAGACTTGTTGGCCAAGGAAATGAAAGCACCCTCTAGCGCTCGGCGGCGACGGCGTGCAGCATCCTTTCGGACACAACGGTTATGTTGTCGTGAATGCATTCTAAAAAACAAGAGATCAATTTAGACAATGAGGCATACGTTAGCAACTCAAGTGCAGAAAAAGATAAGAGCATAAAAAGATAAGTCAAAACGATTCCCAAGGCTTTCTTCCTACCCAATTAACTCTCACTAAGTACTTTACTTGAAGCCTAAGACACTAGTAATCTAAGTTACAATGACTACACATCTCTCATGAAACATGTAGCAACTCAAAGAGAGTTTTTGGAACGTTTGGCTCTGATACCAACTGTAACATCCCGTCTTTTAACAATAATAAAAATAAATATAAAATAAAATAAAAGAAAAGAAAAAAATCTATTAATAGAAAGATCAGTGGCAGCTGAAATACCACTGGAACAGAAATGTTATTCTAAACAATGAAATAGAATAAAAATCCCAAGTCATTAATATCCTCAAAAATAAACAAGGAGATGAGGTCCTATACCCTCATTCCATAAACATACTAAAAATCCCAAATAAAACATCAAACCATAATCCAATTAAAATAATTTCTAAAAGATAGGAACATCCATAAAAAAAACTACTTAAGACGGTAACGATCCTAAACTTCCACATCTGCAAAGATATACAACAAAATCCACAATAGTGGGGAGGAAGTAAAAGTTCTCCCAGTCCAATTAGGATTCAATTAACAATTTAAAATATGAAGAATAAAGCCAAGCATACACAATAACCATACAAAGTATAAGGAAAAACATACAACATACGAAGTAGGAAAATAATAAGACAAGTTAACAACATTAATATTCATCAACATCATACAAGATAAGGAAAGGTAGAAATAGTTCCATAAATAGATCGTCAAAGGGGAAAGAGACTTCAAAATTAGTAAGAGAGATAAATGAATAAATAAAGAAATAATTAAATGAGTGAGATGAACGCTAGTGACCCGCAGCCCACTTCCTAAGAGTATGTCAGATCGCAACCTCCAGAACAACCTATGGGTTACGTTCCCTACCGTCTGTGTCTAAGAATGGCCAAACCCCCGATGCGGGACCATACGCGCAGTATCTCCCGACCTCTCGGATGACAACATATCCTAAGTTTCTCCAATGTAGGGTAGCACCTGCTCAGTGCCCCCTCACCGCTCGGAGTGCATGTTCAGTATCCTTAGGATAAGATAATCCTTTAGACTACTCAACTCAAAGTAAAACAATTAAAACCAATAAAGTTCTTCAATTTAAACACTTAACAAATCATCATCAAAATATTTTTCAAATCATCAAATATACTTCAAATCGCCAAATAACCATGAAAATACAAATTTTTCAAAAATAAATACTTCAATTCTTCAAAACAAATAGAAAAACTAAGTTAAATGCTCTTCAAAATCAAGATTTCAAAATATAAATTAAAACATCTTCAAATTCTAATTCAAACTTAAATCCTTCAAAGTCGTTATCTGAGTTTGGGTACGAATTTGATTATAAATTTAATTATAAATCCTCTCCGTAAATAACTCTTGGCGAAATAATGCTAAGGGCAATATTATTCTCCCCCGAACATTACGACGTCGATAACTCAAATTTTAACAAAATACTCAAGACGGTTTCACAACAACATGCATCATCACAATAGTTCAACATTTCAAGATTTAACAACTAAACAAACTTTCATAATTAAATACGACAAACTGCATAAATAAAATAATTTAAAAATAACTTCAACAGTGCTGCTAAATACCCAACAAAACGAAACAGTAGGCCAAAAAGGAAAAAGGGGGAGGCAGCATTGGGTCGAGGGCCGCGATCGGCCTTCGCGAGGCGCGACGCTGGTCGCGGGTCGCGAGCGGCCACTGTCCCCTCTTCGTACCCAAATAAATTCACATCAAAACATGCTCATATAATTCATGAAAAATAAAATATAACTTTAATAACATAAAAAGGACATACTTGAGTTAATACTCCAAAGAACAAAATAATTACAAGTCCTTTAAATCATGAAACTCCACTTATTAACATGCTAAAAAAAATTCCAATTAACTCAGTTAAATTCCAGCAATTTAATAATCATGATAAATCAATTAAAAACATTAAAGAACAACCCTAAAAGCATATACATCATACTATAAAAATTAGGGCATGCTTAGGAGTTAAAAACCACTCAAATAAATCCATTCACTTCATGAAAATAAATTCCAGCAATATTAAAAATAATAAAAAGGCCAATTGAACATCTAAATTCATGCTAAATCATATTCCAAGTTAATATAATAAATCCATCATCATTCACACTTCAACCAATTATTAATAACGATAAATTCAATAAACTAAAATAATTTTAGCACTAATAAAATTAATAAAAATATGAAATAAACATACTAATCAATGAAATAAATAAAGAGTAACAACCCTAACATGATACTAATCAATAGTAACAATTCCAACTTCATAAATAACGGCTTTAAGTACTCTAAATCATTTACTAAGACAATAAAACAAAACCTAACATGAATTCTAATAATAATAACGTTAACACATTTTAACATGATTCTAACATACTTAAATAATTAATTAAATACTAAAGTACTAGAAGGGGTGTTAGTTACCTCGATCTACCCGTAGAGTATATAAAAACCGAAAATAAGGGCAATAAAAATAGCTAGAAAAACGCCTCTTGAGAGAAATACCAAGAATAGAAATAAATCCGAACTTGAGTCTTGAATTAACCCTTGAATATGAATTTTAAGTCACTAGGAAGTAGGAAATTATGAAGAACAAGTGGGAAAATCTTTTTCCCTTTTTCTGGTGAGTTAGGCGTGTGAAAGGGATGATGAGAGGAGAGTTTAATTGTTGTAATATTTAGTTTTGGACAGCAATAATGATAAGAGGAGTAAGAATAAATAATTGCTAAAATAGAATAGAAAATAAAGGAGTAATTGGCTCTCATTGGAAGAAGGGATTAGCTACCAAAAATAAAAGATGCTAGCTTCAAAAGTCAAAACAAAAATCCCCCTCCAATTCTCCCTCATGGCCGGCCACTTTATTCCCACACAACAAGTGGGTTGGCCTACTTAAGCGGTAAATGAAGCATTCTAATAGTTTGGCCCAAAAAATAAAATAATAAGGCTCAAACTAAAACTAAATACTAAGTACTAACACTACTAAAATATAAATAATAATACTACCTCTCTAAAAAATATATAACTCAAATAACCACATCACAATAATCACAAACACCTAAACACAACAATTAAATATAAACATCCAATACTTATGAAAAATAATAATAAGTTATATATAAATTTAGTTTTCAAAATATAAACATATAGAATTATACACAACAACACTTAATATAATTATCTATATAAATAAAGAATATATGAATAAATCAAAGATATAAATAAATATAACATAATAAATAAATAATTAACGCGCCAAATTTCTAGTGAAATTACGGGGTGTTACAGTACATGAATTGAAATTATAAATAGTTGATGTTATGAAAGTGCATATTAAGATGAATTAAGCAAGATCCCACATAAATATATCTTACATAAAAATAACACAAGATGGTAAAATAACATAATATGAATAGTATAAAAAAGTAAAATTATCTCTATTAAAAGAAACCCAGAAATCTGAAAAGGTAAAATGGCCAAATTTTATTTAACCATATATTAGATCAATACCTTCAACATTTCTATTGCTCTAAGCCGTGAGTTTCAAGCTCATTGTTGATATTCAAATTTCAGAAAAAAATTGTTATTCTATTTTCTCTTGGATGAGTTTCATATGTATTATATGATTATACCCCATATATGTTTTTTCTAAATTCAAGTTCGATTAATAAATCTATTTTTTTGACATTAACATCAACTTCTCATCATATGATCTATTATTTTGAAATCATTCTTGAATTTTTCAAAGAAATTTAAATTTTCTTGAAATGAACAAAATGAGACATAACATTATCTTAACCCCTTTTATATAAATAGATATTATTTCCTATATGTTGTATCCATAATAATGACTTTTATATAAGAAATTATGATTAGTAAGTGCCGCATATTTTTTTGGGAAAAAATAAATATTTTAAAATATTAAATTATACGCAAATAAATTTAAAAAGGCTTTTATCCTACTGATCAAAATTTTCTCCAAATATTTACTCCCCCTCTTGGTTACATCACTTGAAATTATGGAACGATGTAATCTCTTGTGATCACCGAGCTTCTCAAATATAGTTATCAAGCAATACTTTTGTTGATAAACTTGATGAATCTTCACTTGATTGGAATTTGTTGCACAACTGGATCACCATTACTTCCATGATGCATGTTGCGCATATGAGAGCTTCTCTTCCTAAAATTGATCACAATCTTCTTGTATGTGTTTAATACAAATAGAAAGGAACTTGCTTCTGGAGGTCATCAAATATTTGGAAATATCAATGCTTTATCAAATACCCAAAAATCAAGTTCTTTATGATAATAGAATTTATGTCATTGTAAAATATCCATATTATCATCTAATATTTATGGACTTGATGATACATAAATAATAATATGGCGCTTCTAGATATTGTGGCACTTCTGGATCATCAATAATCTAATTTACGATTCTTCCTTTGCAAAATGTTACGTTTGCATAAGATATCCTTCAATTGAAATGGGTATTGATTTCGAGTACTTAAACTGCTGGTTGAGATGTTAATAATCAAATTCACTCTTCAAAATATGTTGATCCTTCTAACCATATATATGGGTGTAATTATCCATGGTCTGCCTTACATACTTTAATATGTACATGTATGCATTTCACTAGAGGTTCATATATTTCATATATAGTTCTTCTGGAACTTTTCACGTATTCAATGATCCATCATATATATATATGCTAGACCATGATATTATCATATCTTTACTATGAGATTAGTAATTCAATAACCATTGAATTACAGGAATAAATTATCATTCTTATAAATATTACCTGCAATGTATAAACTATAAAGTACTAAACATACTAAATGTGCATGCATTATCAAGAAGTCACATAAATAAAATAAAATATATGAACAACAATATATAATATGATGCATGATGCTTTACTCTATCTATATGCACATTATTGTAAGACTCAAAATGCAAGACACCATTAGTGTTAGAATCGCGATCCTACTGTAGAATCGTACGATTCTACGATTTAAATATGGCCATACGATTCTACTTACGATTCCATACGATTCTATAACTTCCTCTTAGCTAGCGAAAACTTAAAAAATTTCTATTAAATTTAATCATACCAACAAAGCTATTAGTAACATACATTATCAATTATCAACAATTCAAAAGTTTAAACTACTATCTTTTTTATTTTTGGCCTTTAAAACTGACAATATGAGCGTAATATCTTGATTATTCGTGTTTGTAGAATCGTGCAATTCTACGACTCGATTCTACGATCCGATTCTGAGAGGTCCTTCCGTTCCAAAGTAGAATCCCGATTCTAACAACCTTGCAAGACACTGTACAGTGTGGATTTTAGAATTCCATTTTTCTCGCTGGACTTCTAGTCCATGACAAACTTTTGATCATCATCATTCACATTTCGTTGGACTTCTGATCCATAATAAGCTTTAATATGTTGACATCAAAGTGGACATTTATTTCAGATCCCTTATTCTCAACTCCACTCCTTCTGCATATGCATATTATTCATCGGTTCCATCATATATACCGGTATCATACTATTCCTCAATATTCATTTTGCATGCTATTTTACAATAATATCTGAATACATTTCCAATTGGTATCATTATAATTTTTCTCATATAATAGGCCATCTATTATAATTCAGATATCTATACAGCTTCTGGGGTATTTCATACACTTTGATATTAATATAACATTATTCCACTTTAAAAGTGTCAACTGCACTATCTTGCGATGTATCATATATATATATTGGAACAGATCACACAATCTACACGTCAAATGTAGCAATTTAAGTAAAATTGGCAAGATTTATCTCAATGTATACCAAAGTGTATCTTCAACGCTATACAGCTTGAGTCATAACTGGATACAAATCAAATCAGATGTGCAACATATCTTGATACCACATAGAGAAAAGTTGGCATATAACTTTTCAAATTTACATTATAGGGATCATCAATTTGAAATTTCCAATTATTCCAAATTTTACAACTTTGCCAACTTATTCTATTTCTTCTCCCCCTAAGTTGGTAAATTATCTCAAACACAGGGGCATCGAACTTTCAACCAACTTAGAATATAATTTTCATGTGCAACAAATTCCATCTCTTTAGGAGAATATAATTCATCAAAATTTCATCTCTTCTAGAGAATACTAATTATAGGGAGTATCTTATTTATTGTGCAGTCAGATTTCACTTCTAATCTGTTCTTGTGCTGGTATGTAATAGCCCCAATCAAGAGATTATTATTATCATTCAAATATCACTTGTATGTAATTTTACTAGATGGTGATATTCTAGTCCCCACAAAACTTTAATAATAAGCATTTGTTACTCAAAATTTCTCTCATACAAGTTCTTTGTATGAGCTTTTAATCATCCAATATCTGACTATGGATCAGTCACTTTGGTGAACTTCTGGCCACCTAATATATGTTCATATACAAATCTGTTTAGTGTTAGTATTTCATCTCTTGAATTCTTCTATTGAATCAAATAATTAATATAATATTTCATGATTCGAGTCTAGCTCGATCTCATTGTTATGTCTTGTCTTTCAGTTTTTCAAACGTATAACATGAGCAAGCATCAGCACATCAACTCTTTATATAAAATTGAAATTATATTCTCAAAATAGGTAATAATGAACCGGATCGCCTCACTCATCACATCCAAACACATTTGAGATTTAACTAATTATATATATTTTTCAACACTAGTGATCACTTTGTTAGTAAAACTCTATGTTTGGCAATGTATAAGATGTGACATAAGAACACCGACTAGTGTCTTTTCTTCGATCAGCAAGACTATTGACTAACATCTTATTTTAAGAGAAGTCGTACTCTTCTGGAGTATTAGTTATATTCTTGAAACATGTCAATCTCGCTTCTCATATTCTACTCGTTTATCATTCTCAATCTTGATACATGTCAATCTTGTTAGACATTTTATACTCTTCTACAACATTTTATATAGTCATGGTACATAACAATTTTACCGGATATAATCTCTTCTGGAGATCTATCAAAATGTATCATTTTCTCAAATTTCTCAATTAACTCAGTTGTCAACTATTGAACCTTTCCTTTTGAGGATTCTTACCTTTGCAACCTATTGGTCTACCTTAATTCAAATACGCTCTATATTCTTTAGCAACTTGATATTGTCCTTCTGGAACATCAATTGTACTTGGATTATTTACAACTGATATATAGTCAAGGATATTTATTCATATCCATCTTCAAGATGATATCATTCTAATTATTCAATAAACATATTGTCAAATCCAAGTCCGTAACATAAGCTAGTATGTACCAAATTGACCATTAATATATTATTTTATTCTCGTGCAAGGATTTTACACATTTGCAGGTTATCTCCCCCTAATCCTTGCATAAGGGGTGCGAAAATAACCTACCAACTTTTAAGTACACCTTATACCATTAAATTTTATAAAGTTCGTTGCAATATCATATATTAATGCAAGCATGCTTTACACAAATAGAATAAGTGTGAAGAAAATAAAATAACATGTCCGAAAATTAAGACACAAAATTGATAATGTTTCCAAAACTTAAAAAAATATGTCCAAATTAAAATGTCCATAACTAAATAAATATATTGAAAATTGGCAATAAATACCTAGTTTTAACCTCTTTTTTAAAAATAAATACCTAGGTTATTTTATATTTTAAATAAATACCTAATTTGCTACAAATTTTTTGAAATCAGTACCAACTAACGGATTTGACCTAAAACTTGACGGAATTGACCAAATCCTAACGGAGATTCCTAGTTGGATTTTTAGTGGGTCCCATAATATTAACCAAATACCCACTACTCTATTTCATTTGCCCCATTTCCAAGTTCAATAATCCTTCTTCCTAATCTCAGAAATATCAACTGGAAGAGAAAAAATTGGTTTGAAATTTGAAGTACAAAAAGGTAAATCTTCTTTCTTTGTGGGGTTCGTTTATCATTTTGCTTTTATTAAGGTTTATTTATATGTGGGTTTAGGGTTTTGATAAATTATTTGATTAGGGCATATTTGCTAAAAGGTTACATTTCGTTGTAAAATTTGAAGTATGTAGGGTTTATCATTGCTGTAATTGACTTTCAATTACATTTGAAGTGATTAAAGTCTGTCAATTTAATTTTTATAGGATAGTTGTAAAATGCAAATATTGCATTCCAGCCAAATTGCTCAAGTCTGCCATAACTAATAACTCGGGAAAGAGGTTTTGTTGTTGCAAATTTTCTGATGTTCACAGAGATAAGGAAGGATGTGGCTTTTTCAGATGGTTTGATGAAAATCAAAATGAGTGGCAGAGGGTGATCATCAATGAGAAGAGTTTGGAGAATAAGTTGATGTTGGAAGATTACAAGAATTGGGGTAATTGAGGAAGCAGAGAGAAGTCTGATGTTGGAAAATGAAGGGGCAAGAAAGATATTTCATGTTTGGAGGGAAATAATATTGTGGGACCCACTAAAAACGCAATTAGGAATCTCCGTTAAGATTTGTTCAATTCCGTCAAGTTTTAAGTCAAATCGTTAGTTGGTAGTGATTTCAAAAAAAAATGTGTAGCAAGTTAGGTATTTATTCAAAATAAAAATAACCTAGATATTTATTTTAAAAAAGAGGTTAAAGCTAGATATTTATTGACAATTTTTCCTAAATATCTATAGAACATGCAAAATTATAATACGTCCATAGAGTTCATGGAATACCATGAACATAGAAAACTAGAGTTTATTCTTTAAACCATTAAGAGTTCAATTATTCCCTTCTGGGGTGGTGAGGAAGTCATCAACTTTCAAGTAAGTTATATTGCCGGAGTCAAAACCACCTTGGTCATCTTCATACACAAGATTTGTCTCTCGTTTCTTTAAATTCTGTCTCGCGATTGTTGATAAAGATCAACCAAATACTTTGGTGTACGAAACACACGAGACCAATGATCTTTTTCTCCATAACGAAAAAAATTCACCAGTAATAGCCTCATTTTATCTTTCTTATGTTTGTTACCTTCTTAACTGTCCCACTTCTGGTGGTAGTATGAGCTCTTGATTAATTAACCATATCGACCTTGACCCCATCTGTGTCCATGCTCGTGACCACAACCTCAACCACGACCCCGATTACTCTGAGTGGCACTATATTTAGTCTTAAATTCTTTCCTAATATGGGATTTCACATTCACTTCAGGGAATGGAGTAGAGCCAGTTGGTCGTAACCCATGATTTTTCATGAAGAGCGCATTATTTTTCTTAGGCACAAGCAAACAAGATACTAGTTCAGAATTTGCCTTTTAAAATCCTTCTCAAGGTATTGTGTGTTTGTGTCTCCAGGACAACATTATATGAGCGGAAGTTGAAGTATGCTTTTCTAACATCTATACATCATTAAATTTTCTCTCAACATAATGTCAATTGGGAAGTAATTTTGAACATGGATGAGTTATACTCCTTCACAGTTTGAAATCTTACAATCTTAAATTTGGCCAATTATAATGTGCTTTAGTGAGAGTTATTCTGGTGGTTATGCTTGTCCTTCAAATTACTCCACAATATTTGGGGGTCTTTAATAGTCAAATATTAATTATTAAGTCCCTGATCGAGGTGTTGATTTAGGAGTATCATAGCTTCGGCCTTTATTGACTTGTTGATTTTTAACCTCTTTAATTGATTCAACAAAACTCTTTGCATCTAGGTGTATTTCAGCGCGTGACACCCATAATAAAAAATTTCTACAATAATATCAAGGGCTACAAAATCAAGTATTGCCAGATTCGACATAATGCACTATACGAAATAATATTTCATAATCAACTTTAAAGGTTAATAAACATACTTATATATCGAAGCATAATCACAAACGTAATTAATAGAAAACTAATATTAACGGTCAAATACGAGTTTCCCACATGGTTTGACTCCAAAACAACATTTTTGTGCTCGTGGTTTGCTAGTTTTTCCCAGTTAGAACATGTACTTCCAAAAACTCATATGAAATCCCAAACATTTTCTACTTTAACCCCGTAATTCTAGTCCACATATTTTACTAATACACTTCATAAATACTAGTCTAATTTTCACCAGTTTGCGGTAACTAGAAATTGAAGGTGTAAAACAAGATGTTGCTAAAAGCCTAGAACTCTGATTAAATGAGGTAAGCTAATATAACTAAACTTTCTATTTTAATACTGATAAGCACTTTATTGTGCTTAATTGTAGGTCATTTTTAGTGTCCTTGCATGTAGTTTAGAGCATTTAAGCGTAGCATTGCATGGTTTTTGTCACCTTTGAGTTATATTGCCGCTTCATTATCTGTTTAGTTGTTTTTGGATGATTTCCAGGTTAACTAGCAGGTTTCTGAAGTCATATGATCATTGGAAGACTTGTTGTAGACTGTTGAACTTCAAATAGACATAATGTCTAATCTATAAATCGGATTAAGGTGCTTCTAGCGGGAGGTGTTAGCTCGTTTCGATAGATTTCCAACGACTGGTCATGAGCCCAATTCCGATAAGAGACGATAGAGATATGATCGTTCAAAGTTGAGTTGTCCGCTGACCAGTATGTCACCACGGTCGTGGTGAAATAACCACGGTCGTGGGGACATGTAGCAAGCAAGACAGACTGTTGAAG
Source organism: Patellifolia procumbens (assembly GCA_947645195.1). NCBI lineage: Eukaryota > Viridiplantae > Streptophyta > Magnoliopsida > Caryophyllales > Amaranthaceae > Patellifolia > Patellifolia procumbens. The sequence goes on from CANSGD010001541.1 coordinate 3,762,997, forward strand.
ATTTAGAACTGATCCTATGAAAGTCAGGGGCCACGGTCGTGGAAAAATCACCACGGCCGTGGTGAACTGACTTCGTCGAGTCAATCCGTTTTGAGATTAGCTACAGCCTGGACAACGTTAAGGCGCCACGACCGTGGCGTTTTCACCACGACCGTGGCGACCTGCTTTCGGGCTTTGACCCATTTTCTCCGTCTTAGTTTAATGAACCTTTTAATTAGTGTTGTAGCTTAGAGGTCGACATTATCTCATATCCTAGACTCTAATTACATTGTGCTTAGCCGTAAACTCTCTCTAAACACTAGCTATCTCTATTGTTCATCTTTGAAGATCGAATCCATTATTCAATTCAAGTAATTTTCCTTCAATCTCTTTTCTTTATTTCTATTGCTTGTTTATGATGTTGAATTTAATTAATCTTAATTGCTTAGAATCCATGATTAATGAGTAGTTCATTATCTAGGGTTTGGGCGAAAGTATGAACTAAGGGCTAAATGTAGATTATCTATGCTTTTTATGATTCAATTGTTTGTCTATGCCTTGAATGTGGTGTTTTGACACCCTAGGATAGATCTTGATCACGTTTATGCTAGGGCACTTAGGGTTTCTATTGTTCTTAATCGAACTATAATCCCTTTTGTCATTCCCATGCGTCGACTTGATTTCTAGACCAAGGGATTGGGTAGGAATTAAGGGGATCCTTTAATTAGGGGTTTTCCGATCTTATTGAATTTATTAATCAACGGACCAAAGACCATTCGAAAGAGGATTTGGTTGGTTCATTAATTGATTACTCTTGAGGACCATTCGAGAGAGGACTCAAGTAAATTAGAGGGAAACTTAACCTTGTATTGTCATCGTTGTGAATCACTATATCGTTGTCTAGCCCATGTTCATACGAGTAGCCCGAACTCTAGTGTTTTCCTTATTATATTTATTCTCCTATTCCACTATTAGTTGGTATTCATTAGATAGTTGTTAATTGGTAACTCTTCAATCTTACACCCCCAAAAACCCTTCACTTAGGTAGTTTTGGACTTAATGGACCTTAGTCAATCCCAATTTCCTTGTGGTTCGACCCTTGACTTGCCATCACTACGTTCATAGTAGTTGCTCGTTAGGTTTATAAATTGTGCTTGCTAAGCAGTTCTTAGTGCCTTAACGACACACTAAAAACCTCTTACCAAAATGGCGCCGTTGCCGGGGAAATTGTGCTATTGATTGAAGTTTACTTGAGTTTTTTTTCTTTTGCTTTTGGCTTTGTTGTTATTTGCTAATCCTCTGCTTAGCTTTGTTGTGGTACATGAGAAGGATAGGTCACGCTCACCCATTTTGCCTTTAGACCCTGAAATCAATCGCACTTTGCGAAAGCTTCGGGGAGGTTTGGAACGGTTGACCTTGGGTTCTGCGCCAGCTTCACCAATCTCTAGTTCAACACGTGAAAGTGAATCAGACATGGGTGAGGATAATGCACAGCTTTTCAGGGATTTCGGAAATCCGAGGTCCTATGTTTTACAGTGTGGAATTCGACTCCCCACAACCACTACAAATTTCAGCATTCACCCTCAGTTCACACGGATGGTGAAAGCAGAGCAATTTTGTGGAGGGTCGGATGAGGATCCACTTGATCATCTTGATCGGTTTCTGGAGATTTGTGTTATGATAACAACGAATGATGTCTCTCCAGATTACATCAAGATGCATCTCTTCCGGTCTTCTCTTTCCGGAAAGGCAAAATCTTGGCTCAAGAGCTTGCCTGCTAATTCCCTCACTACATGGGAACAAGTTACATTGGATTTTCTGAAGATGTATTTCCCTGAGTCGAAAACCGCATATATTAGGAGGAAGATCTCCTCCTTTGAGCAAGAATGTGATGAGACACTTGCGGAGGCTTGGGAACGGTTTAGGGAATTGATTCCTTCGTGCCCTCACCATGAGTTCAATCAAAATCTACTCATGAGGTTCTTCTATGATGGTCTTGATCCTATGTCACGTGCTAACCTTGATGCTGGAGCGGGAGGTCAACTTTCTAAGATCCCGCAAGACTAATTAGAGGCCACCATAGAAGAAGTGATCAAGAACTACTCATGGGGTGCAAGAAGGAGAGGTGCTCAACCTAAGAAGGGTGGAAAGTTTGAGTTGGACCCAATGGATCAAATTCAAGCGAAGATGGATCAACTTGACAAGAAGCTCGCAAAGATCAGCCTTGCATCATCTAGTCCCTCACAAGTGAATGCTTTCTCTTGTGACATATGTGGTGGTACAAACCATGATACCTCTTATTGTGGAGGATCTCAGTCGGAGCATGTGGCGGCCATGAATTCTAGAGGAGAAGGTTATCAAGGTAACCAAGAGAAACAATCAACAGAGAGGTTGGAGACAACCTCAACAAGGATACAATCAAGGCTTCAACCAACCTCAACAAGGTTGGAATCCACATCAACAAGGCTTTAATCAACCTCAACAAGGGTTTACTCAAAGCTACAATCAAGGTGGATCCTCCTCTCAAGGTTCTAATGCTTACCAAGCCCCTCATCAAAGATCCAACTTTCAAAAAGCACCTCTAAACCCACCATTTCCCAAACCAAATCCCAAACCTACTCCATCCTCCGACCCTACCTCCCAAATTCTACAACAACTTCAAACCATCACCCAAGCCCTTGCTCTTCAAAGCCATGACCAAAGGTTTCAAGAGTTGCAAGCTCACACCAAAATGCTTGAAACCCAATTGGCTCAAGTGGCCGAGAAAAATCCCTCTAACCCCACAAATCAACTTCAAAGCCAACCCATTCCTAACCCCAACCTACATCAAGTCAAAGCTATCCATTTGAGGTCGGGAACAAACCATGAGGCCCCCAAGATGCCTAATGAGTATAAAGAAAGTGAAGTTGAGGTGGTTGAGGAGGACAATTAAGTTGAGGAAGATGAAAGGGAGGTTGATGTTGAGAAAGGAAGCGAAGATAAGGAAACTCATGAGCAAGTTGGTGACAAAGCTCAATTGTCAACACCTCCTCCACCTAAGACCTATGTGCCACCTGTCTCATATCCTCAAAGGTTGGCGGAGAGGAAGATGAGCGACAAATTCATTAAGTTCCTCCAAGTTATGAAAGGCCTTCAAATACACATTCCATTCCTTGAGGCCATGTCTCAAATGCCAGCCTATGCCAAGTTCATGAAGGAGATCCTCTCCAACAAACGAAAGGTTGAAGACGAGGTTATCAAATTGCCATACCAAGTAAGTGCTCTAGTGCAACGAGATATGGCTAAGAAGCAAAGAGACCCTGGAAGCTTCACTTTGCCGGTCAAGATAGGTGACCTCGAGCCTAAGGGTGCATTGGCCGATTTGGGTGCGAGTGTGAGTTTGATGCCTCTATCCATAGCTAAGCGCCTAAACTTCCCTCTTCTTCCTACAAGGAAGACTATTCAATTGGCGGATCGATCTTTGATAGCGCCTCATAGTGAGTTGGAGGATGTTCCAATACAAGTTGGGCATGTCTTGGTGCCGTGTGATTTTGTGTTGATGGATATGGAGGAAGATCCGGAGACTTTTCTCATTCTTGGAAGAGAGGCTCTTAAGACATTGGGGGCCGTTATAAATTGCAGAAATGATACAATCACAGTTGAGGTAGCCAATGAGAAGGTTGTGTTTGAGTTCTCTAAAACATTGAAGAGACCCATGATAGAGAGAGTTTGTCGGGTTGGTCATATGGAGAGTGAAATGAAAAGTTTTGAGAGAGAAGCTCACACTGATGATGAGCCCTATGCTTCTATCACTGAAGCACCGAGTTTGAACATTGATGAGGTGAAGAAAATCTCTATGGCTGATGATAAAACTATCGTCAAGGAGACACATGAGGCGGAGTTGAAGGTCCTTGCCGCTTCCATTGATAAAGAGGAGAGTTCTAAGCCTCCTCCTAAGGTGAAGTTAAAACCCCTTCCCCCCTCTCTTAAGTATGTTTTCCTTGATGATGCATGTACTTATCCTCTTATTGTTAACTCGGTTCTTGATGACATCTCTATACCAGAATTGATTAAGATATTGCAAAAAAATGAAGATGTCATTGGGAACTCGATTGATGACCTTAAGGGGATAAGCTCGACTCACGTGGTTCCTGACCCCCCTCCTGACCATTGAGTCGGGATTTTTCCCCTCCCTTGCTATTGTTATCATTCGACTTTTCACAGTGAGGACACTGTGTGGTTTAGCTTGGGGGAGGATGTATATATTAGTTGCATATAGTTTGCATTAGTTGCATATAGTTTGCATTAGATGCATATAATCTGCATTAGTTGCATATTAGTGTTATGTTTAGATTGCATATTAGCATTTAGTATCATGTTTAGGATGCATATAGATTGCACTTAGGTTAGAACTCCGCCATTGGTACGCATGTATTCTTCTTGATGACCTGAAAACCTGAAAAAGAAAATGCTTTGATAGTCTGTAGTAGGCCAAGGAATTGTTGGGTTGTGGTATGATTGGTCTCCCTCTTGTGCGGCTCGACTGATGTTGGTAGCTATACCCTTTGCGAGGGCATGTTTTTATAGCCTTATAGACTGACATCTTTTCAGTCTTATATGCTTGTTGTGTGTTACTCTTCCTTGATGAATATTCTCTAGAACTTGCATTGATTCTCCTTGAATATGCTTGACTTGTTTGTGTCTTGAATGTGATTGAGGCTTTCATGTTACTTGAGCTACATTGCCAAAGGCCACCCTCACCTACTTATCCTCCTTTGAAGCCCCTGTGAGCCTAAGCTTGTTTTCTTTGTTAACCACATCTCTCGCTTATTACTTATCTCCTTACCTAGGGGATTGTGAAACTACTTAGATGGGGTGAAACATATTAATGGGTGTTACGAGAATGACTTGGTGTAGGTGTTCGACTTTGTGTTTGGTTAAAACTCATGTGTTGTTTGAGTTCGCCTCCTTTTCATACATTGAAGTTCTCACTCCCTTCTTCTAAAATCACCACAATCCACAAAAACAAAAAAAAAAGAAATAAAAAAATGAATGAAAAAGAGAAAAAAAAAAAAAAAGATTTGTGGTGTGTTCAAAAATCGCAATAAGGGAGATTGAGTTGCTAAAATTAGAGGAGTGCTTGTGATAGGTTGTGTAGAGCGTTTAAATTTTAGTAGGGTTGGTTTCGTTCTTTTAGAACGGTGCCGAGTTGGAAGTTTCGCTTTCCCCTCTTTAACACCACGATCCCAAATGCTACCACACCCTCACCTTAAGCCTACATTACAACCTTGACTAAGTCCTCTTGATTCTTGATGCAAACTTTGGTCCTTATGCGATGGAGAGTGAGATGATATGCAAGCTTATGGTAGGATATAGTCAATGGAATTGAGCTTTGAGCGTTCATTTAACCTATTTAAACACACGAGGGAAATGCCCATGACTAAAGTGAGAGCTACCATGTATACGAATGAGCCAAGCTTGGGGGAGAACTAGTTGTAAGATTTGTTTTCCTTGAGCTTATAAACTTTGAGACTTGATAGTGTTTTGCATTTATTGATGAAAAAGTTTAAAAGGTCTTTAGTCTCTATCTTGGCATGCGTATTATTGTGAGGATTCATTGAACTCTTACCCATGAATTTGATTTGCATTGCTTGAGGACAAGCAATTGGACTAGCTTGGGGGAGTTTGATAAGCACTTTATTGTGCTTAATTGTAGGTCATTTTTAGTGTCCTTGCATTCAGCTTAGAGCATTTAAGCGTAGCATTGCATGGTTTTTGTCACCTTTGAGTTAAATTGTCGCTTCATTATCTGTTTAGTTGTTTTTGGATGATTTCCAGGTTAACTAGCAGGTTTTTGAAGTCATATGATCATTGGAAGACTTGTTGTGGACAGTTGAACTTCAAATAGACATAATGTCTGATCTATAAATCGGATTAAGGTGATTCTAGCAGGAAGTGTTAGCTCGTTTCGATAGCTTTCCAACGACTGGTCATGAGCCCGATTCCGATAAGAGACAACAGAGATATGATCGTTCAAAGTTGAGCTATCCGCTGACCAGTAGGTCACCACGGTCGTGGTGAAATAACCACGGTCGTGGGGACCTGTAGCAAGCAAGACAGACTGTTGAAGATTTAGAACTGATCCTATGAAAGTCAGGGGCCACGATCGTGGCAAAATCACTACGGCCGTGGTGACCTTACTTCGTCGAGTCGGTCCTTTTGGAGATTAGCTACTGCCTGGACAACTTTAAGGCGCCACGACCGTGGCGTTTTCACCACGACCGTGGCGACCTGCTTTCGGGCTTTGACCCGTTTTCTCCGTCTTAGTTTAATGAACCTTTTAATTAGTTTTGTAGCTTAGAGGTCGACATTATCTCATATCCTAGACTCTAATTACATTGTGCTTAGCCCTAAACTCTCTCTAAACACTAGCTATCTCTATTGTTCATCGTTGAAGATCGAATCCATTATTCAATTCAAGTAATTTTCCTTCAATCTCTTTTCTTTATTTTTATTGCTTGTTTATGATGTTGAATTTATTTAAGCTTAATTGCTTAGAATCCATGATTAATGAGTAGTTCATTATCTAGGGTTGGGCGAAAGTATGAAATAAGGGCTAAATGTAGATTATCTATGCTTTTTATGATTCAATTGTTTGTCTATGACTTGAATGTGGTGTTTTGACACCCTAGGATAGATCTTGATCTCGTTTATGCTAGGGCACTTAGGGTTTTTATCGTTCTTAATCGAACTATAATCCCTTTTGTCATTCCCATGCTTCGACTTGATTTCTAGACCAAGGGATTGGGTAGGAATTAAGGGGATCCTTTAATTAGGGGTTCTCCGATCTTATTGAATTTATTAATCAACGGACCAAAGATCATTCGAAAGAGGATTTGGTTGGTTCATTAATTGATTACTCTTGAGTACCATTCGATAGAGGACTCAAGTAAATTAGAGGGAAACTTAACCTTGTATTGTCATCGTTGTGAATCACTATAGCGTCGATTATCGTTGTCTAGCCCATGTTCATACGAGTAGCCCGAACTCTAGTGTTTTCCTCCTATTCGATTATTAGTTGGTATTCATTACATAGTTGTTAATTGGTAACTCTTCAATGTTACACCCCCAAAAACCCTTCACTTAGGTAGTTTTGGACTTAATAGACCTTAGTCAATCCCAATTTCCTTGTGGTTCGACCCTTGACTTGCCATTACTACGTTCATAGTACTTGCTCGTTAGGTTTATAAATTGTATTTGCTAAGCGGTTCTTAGTGCCTTAACGACATACTAAAAACCTCTTATCAAATACCATCATTCAATTTCAGCATTGCTTTGATGATTATCATTCTCCATTACTAACGGAATCCATCATTCTTGTTCAAGTATTTTTGTGATTGTTGAAATTTTTCTTGCTATATCATAATATTCAACCCAAAATTCACCCAACTCTTAGGCCCTGTTCAGTTCACCTTATTTTTACTTAACTGAACTTATTTTTACTGAACTGAACTTATTTTTTACTAAACTGAACTTATTTTTACTGATTCATGTTGTTTTTTCTTCTTTGCACTACTAATTTTTACTGAACTGAACTTATTTTTACTGAACTAAACTTATTTTTGCTGAACTGAACTTATTTTTACTGAACTGAACTTATTTTTACTTAATATTATTATTTTAAGGTGAACTGAACAGGGCCTTATTCTCTGTCTATTGTCCATGCATAAAAAGGGAAAACAAATACGATTGCGGCAAAACCGTTAATTGAACTGTTGATTCTACCCAGTAAAATTATTTTCTCGATCCTTTTTTTTTAACTATTAATGAAGGAAGATGGGTAAATACTTAGTGAACCAAAACCACTAATTAACTTAATAAAATTATAAGTTTTTTAGTGAATTAGTCATAAAGGATACACAACATACTATACTCAAGGAATTGTGAATGACTTACAGGGGCAGCGTCGGAGGATTAGGGATCAAAAATAGCACACGGCGGCGGTGTGTATGGATGTGTATATTGCTTCTTGCGCGCCTGCACTAAACACCACGCACCGCCAAAGTCCAATCTTAATCAACCAAAACGCCAAGACTAGGATCCCGCTGACGGCCTCCGCTTGCCCACATCGGATAGTTAGATGACAATCACAAGGAGAAAGGAGGATAGAGGAGACGACCGACGCCGGAACAACGAAGGAAGAAGAAAAAGTGAGTACGCGAACTCCGGCAAGCCTTTATGGAGGAAAATAACTTGAGTCTCTATAGTCTTATAAGTTGAAGATCTTCTTTGCTTGCTTTGATTTAAACTTTGATTTTTTAGTCGGCTTGTAGTTGATGGATTGCTAACTAAAGAAATCAAAGTTATTCATAAATGTCACAGAGCAATTGGTGTTGGTAACGTGTTGTGAAATTAGGGTTACATAGATAGAGAGTTCTAGGTGAGAATAGTTGTATAATCTCTTTTTCCATATGAGGGGTATACATAGTACAATATGTAGGTAACTTGCTTGGGGAACAAGTGACCTAATTACAATAGGAGTACACGATAACTAGTATATACAAGATATTATCTCCTAATAGACATCCACCATAATATTTCGTAACAATTTTAACATTTTATCCTATTTAAATGATTTGATTTCATTGATAATTTTTCTCATATACAATTTAAAATAGTTGATTGCAATCTCTTAATATTTATAATTAGTTATATTTATAAGATTGGTAACGTGAAAGTTAAGCGATTTAGATAAAAAGAAACCGAGATATTACTTGTTCAAAAACTAAATTTTAGAATTGAATAAAAAATTGTTATGTGTCCTTTTAAAGGGATACTTAATGACACAAATTAACAGAGATAAATTTTTAAAAAATTACATTGGATATAATTTAAATAATTATCATATAATGAACCTTTTGTAATAAAATTTGGCACGCTAGAGTAAATACGACAACTATATTTTTTTGGTAAAAATATATAGTAACTCTATAAAATAAAATTTATTATATCTTTATTTGACCAAGTGTTTTACAACTATATAGCTTTCCCCCGTTTCCTAAACAACAACCTTAAAATTTTTATTTTGTTAACTAATTTTTATAATTCAACTATACATTTAGAATAAAATATAGAAAGAATTAGGGCAGAGTCATTATGAACTGCTAATTTTACCATCAAAAGGTAGTGATTCTTAGCAAAAAAAAACAACTTAGTTATTGAAAAAAGTGATGCTCCCCCTTTATAATTTATCTAATTTCAACCACTTTTGAAATGGTTAGACAATGACACTTGTATATCTAAGATAAATATTTTATTTTGTAGAATCTTAATAGTTTTCATCAATTATAAAATGGTCTTTGTGTTCATCCATATTCAAGGTTAACACAATTTATATTTTTTCTCCAAAACTCTAACCTCTGCACCCAAATACCTTTAGATTTTTCAATAGTTTTTTATTTCATCTCTACCTGTTTGCACCTTTCTACTGTATTTTTCCACATTAAATTTTTATTATTTCCATAATTGAAGTTTGTGAGCTTTAAGCCGGTAAATTTATTATTTTATTACTTGCCAATAAGTAGCTTTTGCAAGTTTAATACTTGCGAATGAGGTTTGTGAGCTTTAAGCCGGTAAGTTATATAAGGTAGCTAAAACTGAAATTTTTTATTCAATTGATTGATGAGTGACTTTGGTATATATCCCAAATTAGTACCATTTTGGAAAATATATTGAATGGTGATTTCACCGACTAGGAATAGGCATTACAGCACCGTCGCGGATCCGATAGCTTCATTTACTTGTAGATGGAGCCGTTGACTGGTACAAACTGGATCTATCTGCGTTTTGGTGGCGAGAGTCTTGGGCAGATGAACAAATTCTTCATTTGGCGGTAGGAGAGATGAACACAGTTCAAGTATTCAGAAGACAGGCGAGAAGGCGGACGGCGATGGAATAGGCGTACAACACCGCCTTCATGGAAAGAGCAGCGGTGAGAGGCGACGAGCGGTGACCAGTGGCGAGCGCCGAGCAGCAAGCGGTAGAAAAAGAGATTCGGTGGTGGTCAGAAGGTTAAGCGGTGATGGAGCAGAATTGGGGCTAGGGATTTTAGAGAGAAGGGGAGAGCCCCTCTCTAAAAACCTCCCCAAATTATCATATGGCTGGACTCTCAATAATAGTTAAGCACATAAGTTATAGTGAATGTCGACCATAGCTAATCATTTCAACCATAAAATCAATAGACCACTTTATCCAAAGACAAAAACAAAAATAATCGATCTTTTTTCTAAATAATAATATAAATGATCTTTTTTATAAAAATAGCCAATTCAATTTATGTCGTATTAAATTCAATTTTTAGTCGGGTCATATTGAGTAATGAAAAAATCTTATCCAAATTGAGTTTATGTCGATTAAATTTGGTTTAATTTTGGTTTGACATAATTTAGATTTTCAGGTAAGAATCGATTTGAGTTAATTTCTTTTGAGTTATTTGGATATTGGGTCGATTTTGGATCGAGATAGTTTTTTACTCGGGTTACATTAATTTTGTCACATATACAAATATTCAAATTATCTAAATCATATATTCTAAAAAATTTGCCCCCCTAAACAAAAAAATTCAAGATGCGCGATTGCAGCTTACTACACAAGTAATTCAAATAGAATAATCCCAAAAAGGCTTACTTATTAAATCTATGTTATTCATGACAGGGAATAAAAGAAATGAAGTTGAGGAATGATAAACCAAAGGATGAAATTGTATATGGCAAGAATAATGGTATCTTTTAATGAAATTTGCAGTGAAAGAAAACACTTACGTATTAGGTCTAGGTTTCTTCCCAGGGCGAAGCCAGAAAAAAATATTGAAGGGGGCCGGATTCATGAAACTATAAAAATCACCATGACAAAAAACAATAATATGTCCTTAGTAATAAAAAAGATGTTCGCAACATTTTATTAATAACAAAGGAACATAGTCCATGTTAACTAAACTATAAAAATATGTCTCAAAATACGCAGGCTGCTGCAATGGCTGTTGTAGCTGCTGCTGAGCTGCTGCCTTTTTCAGAAAAGTAGCTCCGGATCACTTAACTAAAGTAACCTTACGCTTTGAATAAGAGATCTATCTTTATCACTTAAGTTGAACTCTCCTATTTTTCATGAAATAAAAACCATCAATGATTGAATCTATTTTAAACTTGGTAGCAATCTCCTTCTCAATATAAACAAGCAAGTAATTCGAAAGGGTCAAAACTAGTCGAATCAATCTATCAACCAGAGGATACATAACATATTTTCTTTTCTCCACCAAACTTTTACATGAATCAGCTATGGTACCAAAACTAATTCAAATGAACTATAATATCTAAAACAAAATTACCATAATAAATTGTAAAACTTTAAAAAAAAAACTATTGATTTTGATAGATACGCATAGAGTAGCGGAAAGTTACCTGCTTGTGCTGATGATAAAGGGTAATACAGTTGTACAAACTTGGAGTAGTAAAACGTGATTGGTATTGGGATCTTTTAGACTTTTACCAAAAGCAAAACAAAAAGGGTCTGCTACTCAATATGGGGTTTGGTGCCTTGGGATGAGAATGAAGAAAGAAAAATTGGTGAATTGCTTTTTGAGTGTCACAGATTCAGAATTGACAGTGTATTGTTTTAGGATTGCTTTGGTAGCGTTGAAGCGTTCCGCATTCAACCACTTTTTTACTTTTTTTCTTTTTTTTTTTAGATATAAAATATAAGGGCTTAAGTACATAGTAATTTTTTGATGGTCCCTCAGCCCTTGTTTCTTCCTCTGTCTCGGTGAGCAGCAACGACAGTGACGCAGGGAAATGAGAGAAGAGAATGAGGTGACGTCAATGACAACAGCGTCAGACAAAAAGCATCACGTTATTCTTTCTCCGTCTTCTCCGCCACTGTAGCGTGTGGATCTCCTTCGCCTCTTTCTCACTCTTTCTTCCGCCAGAGGCTTTAGGTCTACTTTTTCTTCACTCCTTTAACTAAACTTTTTAGTTCTTCCTACCTACTCATCCCAATTAAACCTGTTTCATCTAAAAAAGGAAAGGTTGGCAAAACTAATTTCGATTATGAATTGATTCTCTTCTTCAAATACTCTCAATTATGAATTATCATACATAATGATATAAGCTATATAATAAAATTTAGATTAGTAATATTGATATTATTTGAAAAGAAAAAATTGGAATTTACTTTTTCTATTTTTTATATTTTGATTTTTAGTTTTAAAAATTGAAAACTGAAAACAAAAAGGATCCTTTAGTACGCAAAAAATGAGTGCATAATGACGATAAACAAAGTAAAATACATAGAAGTAAAAAATAAAATCAAGTTTTCCAATAACTTTTCCGTTATTTCATATTATTTTGAGAAGATACCCCTTGAAAGATAACCCTGCAAAGACCAGCACAGTTAGAATTATTTTTGTCAATATTTCCTTTAAACATTTATTACTCTCTTCCCTCCCTGCCTACAAATAAACTTCATGAGTTAGACAACACATATAGAAACTTCTTTTAGAATAAAAGGTCAGAAAACAAAGTTCTAAATATAATCTGATGGGGCAAGATTTGCAAACCTAAATGTTTTGGATGATTAGGCTTTCAGAAAGCTTCTACCAATTATAACTCTTCAATTTGAACTTTTGTGGAAAATCCTTTCCCAACCAGATTATCGGTGGGGTGAATACCATTAAGAAAAAATATCTAAAGAATTGTGAAATATTCGCCTACAGAGTTAAACCTAATACTTCATGGAAATGGAAAATTTTTATGGCATTACAACCTTTCTTTCGTATGGGTCTAGATAGCAAGTAGGGATGGGAGATGAAATCTCCTTCTAGGATGACAATTGGGGTTTAACTACCCCTGTTTCTTAAAAGGTTAGTTTTATCTTCCAAAATGCTTAGGAAAAATTTACAAAAATGGGCCGAACTATGACCGACCTTCTCAAAATAGGTCAAACTTTGAAAATTCTGAATTTAGGCCAAACTATGGATTGAGTTGGATAAAAATGGGCTAACATGACCGATTTGGCCCATTTTTATCCAACCCAAACCATAATTTGGCCCATTTTATCCACTTCAACGCATTGTTTGGCCTAAATTCAGAATTTTCAAAGATTGGCCTATTTTGAGAAGGTCGGACATAGTTGAGCCCATTTTGTGAATTTTTCCAAATGCTTAATATACCGAAATGTGAGTCAAAGATGTAATAACGGCAGATAAACAATGAAATATCGGTTTCCTTATTCAAATCCTTCCTTCGTATATTGTTCAGTCCCTAAGCAATAATTTTACCCATCCGCTAAGTTAGAGGATAAGCTTTTTTGGATCTGACTACAGATGCAATATACTCTCTTAAGGCCGCCTTAGCCCAAAGTTTAAATATAGACCTCCTATGAGTCAAGTTCAACTAGATATGGAAGTTAAACCCCCCGGCAACAAAACATTTTTTCTAGAAACTTTGCATCAAAGGCCATCTAACAAAAGAAAGACTCGAAAAATGGCATGTCCTCATGTCCAAAGAGTGCGTGCTCTGCAATCATGCAGTTGAGTCTTTTTTCCATTTGTTCCAATCCCCTTAGCTTCTTTCTAGATATTGGTTCAATTCTTCAAGCTAGGGACAATTGGCTAACCCCTCCATCTATTTGTATTTCTGATTCTTTTTGTAATACGCTGATTTTTAACCGTATTTTATTATTAAATTATTAATATTATTAACATAAATATGAGCTTATTATTTTGATTAATAGGTATTTAGATTTCTTAATAAAATATATTTTACTAGAAATCTTTAGATTATTTTAAGTTATAGCCTTATGATACTTATTGATGATTGATTTGATAAAAATAACTTAATTATTGTACTTCCTCCGTTTTGTGAGAGGTAAAATATTCATTTGTTGCAACTAAAAAAAGGAGGAAGTATATGTATTTGATCATAGGTCATTAGCCATCTTAGAGTTTAAAATCCATGTCAAAGCCTAACCCAAAATTAGCCATCAAATCCAATAAAAATCAGAAAAAGAAAAGGAAAAGGAAAAGGAAAAAAAAGAAGAAATCATCTCCTTCTTCCACCTCCTGCTTCTCCTCTTCATCATCATTGGAGCACATAAGTGGCAATTAGATATAATGGAGTCTGCAATCAGTTAAGAATGGAGTTCAGATTTGCAGATAATTAAGTATGACCCAAATCAGACAAGCTAAGATAAACACTAGCAATCTTAACCTCATCTTTTTTATTTCATGTTTATTCATTAGAAGAGAAGTTCAAATTGAACACTCCTACTGATTTCCATTATAAATAGCAGCAAAAATCAATTCCGTTTCCAACAGAAAAACCCAATCTGCCTTCTATCTTCTTCTTCAATCAAAGCTTATACAAAACCACAAAGTTCATAGCTTTCTTCCATCTCTTCTTGTTTTAACAATTTTCAGCCATTAAAGGACTTAATCAAACTCCACAGTGCAAACAACTACCCAACTTACCGAAAACCGCCACCAGCCAGACTCACCTGAACCGTCACCAAACCGCCACCAACGAACCCCTAGTCTGTCCACGCCAGCGAACCCCTACCCGCATTCCCCTCTCCTTTCCCTCTTGTCTGATGCGCTGAGCATGCAGCACAACCACCGGCTAAGACTCCGACCACCTTCCCTCCGCTCCGACCACCCCATGGCGGATCCAGAAATCACAAGTAGCGAGGTCACTAATAAAATGATTCATCATATAAGTAAAGTTTATAAAATATTTTAAATCAAATACGGCCATAAATACATCATCTTAACAAGCCAAAAAAAATTTTACACAAAAAAGTCTAAGGTAATTCTCCTCGACGAGGTTTCATGCTTTGAAAATGGGACGTAATAGTATCATTGGTGATGGTCGAACATACACCCCTTTCAATATATGCCACCAGACAGACATTCAAAAATTGATCACCCATCTTATTACGCAGTTCGGACTTCACATACTTCATGGCAGAGAAGGCTCTTTCCACGCTTGCGGTTGTTAACTCTATGAGTAAGTACACAGATGGAGATATAATATGTTTCCTTGTTTCAACCAACACTCTGCAAAGATCAGCAATCGCAACAAGACCTTGAAACTATTTATGATATCGCACAACAATGATGTAGTTTCTTAATTCAGAAGAATGTCCTCTAATATCATTTGAGTAAAAATCATATGGATATAGTTCAACCATTCTTACCAATCGTGTCACATCAAAATCATGAAACGAGTCCTTAGGACTCAAACAAGCCACACAAAGTAGCAACTCCGTATTGATTTCATTGAAACGATTATTAAGCTCTTGAAGTTGAAAATCAATAACAGCATCGAATACCTCTACACGATAGTGATGTTCATAAGTGATTTTTGGAGAATTTCTCTTTGGTCTTCCTAGAGCCATATAAAACTCATCCATGTTAGGAACATCAATATCATGACCATAACAAAACTAATTAACCTTCTCTAAAAGATCCCCAAACTATTCATCTCTCATCAATTGGAGACGTTGCTTGGATGCTCCTATTACGTCCATTGCAGTGACAATATCCTTTTCCTCCCTTTGTAAAGCTAATGACAACTCATTTGTGATTCCCAAAACTTCGAGCATTAGGTGTAGGATAAAAGCAAAATCAAATGAGCGCAATGAGATCATGAGACCACGTGCATTCTTTCTATGTCCAGAAAATGAAGCATCAGTATATATGAAACTAAGCACATCAATCACATCAGGATACAACTCAATCAAATTTATTAATGACTTACAATGCGATCTCCACCTAGTATCACCTGGCCTTTTTAGACCAAGTTCTTGATTCAACCCTTTTCCAGTTTCAATCTCACTATTGTTTGTTGCTTCTGCAACTCTTATGGCACGCTTTTCTCGAAGAATATCTTGTCTCTTACAAGAAGATCCAACCATATTAAGTATGTCAGAAACAACATCAAAAAACCATATAACATCCACATGATTCTTAGCAGTTCCTACAAGTGTTAGTTGTAGTTGGTGTGCGAAACAGTGGACATAATGGGCTGATTTATTTTCATTCAAAACCAATGTTTTAAGGCCACCAAATTCACCATGCATGTTACTTGCTCCATCATAACCTTGTCCTCGTATACTTGACATACTTAATCCATGTTCTAACAACAAAGTTTTAACGACATTCTTAAGAGAAATGGCACAAGTAGAAGGAACATGTACAAGTCCAAGAAAGCACTCCTTAACAAAACTTAAAACAACAGCCAATTGTTCTTGCTCTTACATATTTCCAGGAGATAAAGCATACACATATTTAACATGTAAATTTTACTTGACATATAATACGTTCATACGATACTTGCAATCATGTTAGCGATTACTTTCATACTTCATGAGAACATATGTAGACTTAGAACTTGAAAGCTAAACCATGTAAGAAATTGACGTCATGCATCTCATAATCAAGTTAATTACTTTAAGTATAAGCACGTGTCGTGAACGGTATGTAATGAGCATTGAGTAAATCCATCACATTAAAACGCAGCTTAAGACTTTCATAAACTTAAACCCATCATCTTGAAACTCAACAACCCATGCAATTACTTTCACGAAAAACACATAGGTGGTTAGTGGGATAAGGATGCATATATATTGTCCATATAGTGTAATATACAAAGTCATATTTATGGGCATTTCCCATAGTTCCTTGCTGGTGTCTAAGCGCAAGGTTCTAGATAAGAGGAATATAACAATAAAAAAGAGTGAAATGTGAATGAACATTTGGATAGTAGGCGTGTATAGGTGTTGTGCAATTATCCAAGTCCACTGAATGTCCTCTTTATTTAGGATATGTATGTGCTTGTTGGGTAGCCACGTCCTATTAGGGAATGCCAAAGAAATATTAGAGTTAAGGTTGTGGTAGCATAGAAATAGAGAGTACTTGTTAGTTACCTGAAAAAAATAGCTAAAGTGTATTTTGCAAAAAATAACAAATCAAAGGGGAAATTTCATTGAACTTGTGAAAATTGCAGCTACTTTAAATGATGATATTAAGAATGTTGTGCTAGACAATGCTCCTAAGAATCTTCAAATGACTGCTCTTAGTATCCAAAAAGAGATTGTAAAGGCATGTGCTAAGGAAACAACTAAAGCTATACTTGAGGAACTTGGTGATGATTTGTTTGGTATATTAGTTGATGAATCTAGTGATGTTTCAATAAAAGATCTTATCATGTTTCATAGCTTTTGATATCCATTAGTGATATTCAGTAATCTTCAGTCATTCAGTTCAGTTCTACCTTTATATAGGTATAAAATCGTATTGTAAATAATATTCATCAATCATAAGCTTTCGATTGCTTCCTCGTGAAACGTTCATTGAACATTCATGATAACATTAGTTTATAAAGCATTCATACTTACAGTCATTCATAGATCAGGTAACTCACGGATTACAATATGAGACAACATACTTCATTTAATTTACACGAGTCATGAGTCTTGTAATAAAGCCTTAATCATATGCATTTATAAATCATTAAACAGGTCCCCTCATAAATTGTAATTCATAAAATAGCATTTCACTTAATTTAGCATAGGCCATGAGTCTTATAAATAAAGTATAAATCACATATATCCATGAAATCATTTAAACATGTATTATATGACTCAGAACCGACATTATTTACTTAAACTTTAAATAATAATGTGAACAATAATTAGATTACATAACTCCCGTTAACATCGAGTTTCATATAAACATGGGAAAAGCCGTAAAATCATACTTTCACTTAAAGTCATACTCTCAGACATATTAATGATGAAATATACTTTTACTCACATAAGCATGAATCATGGATTGATGGTAACTATAAATTAATAGTACTTTACATAAACAGGATTTTATTCGAATAAACAAATAACATGATCATATCTCCTTATAATTATTTACTACTTAACACATAATAATTATATATTTAAATTACATAACTCATATCATCATATAATTTCATATCGTTTACAGATACGTACTATACTTTAAACATACGAATCATAGTATATATATATTCCGCATAGATAGATGTGCACACCTACACATCTACTCCAAATCAGGAAACAAAGACCTCTTAGAATCAAAGGTTTACCTCCCTGCCCAAGAAGCCGAAAACGACGAGGTTTGGTCGGACTTAAAATCTTATATAAGCCAACAACACAAACCTTGGATTGTTTTAGGCGACTTTAATGAATTCCTCTCCCTCACTGACAAGAGTGGAGGTATGGCAATGCAACATTCCCAACTATGCCGCTTACCCGATCTCATTCAAAGCCTAAATGCCCTAAACATTCCGTGTCTTCAAAACGCTTTCTCCAGGAAAAAAACATATCCCACTTATATTATTTACGAACGACTTGAGAGAGCTGTCTGTTTAATAGAATTCCATGACTTCTTTCCGAAAGGGAACATTACGTACGACACTGTTACGGTCTCTGACCATACCCCTATCATCTACGACCCCCGTAACAATGAATGCTACCCACCCCCACCCCCACCCCCTTTCAGGTTTCAGCAAGCCTGGGCCTTAGGACCCGAGGTTCATGCATTAATTAAGACACATTGGGTCACCAATATAAAGGGATCGAGGTTTTATAAAGTGCAAAAACCTCTGGCACTTTTAAAAACGGTTCTTGAAAATGCTGGAAGAATCTAAGAACTCAAAAAAAACTATGGACCCAACCTGTTAACCCCATCTAGGTTAACCATATTCAGCGACTCATAAAACAGCGAGAAAAGTTAAAGCTTTTCAAACAGACACATTAGGGTTCCCAATAAAGGAAAACAAGACTCTCACAAGGAGATAGAAATACCAGATTCTTCCATAATAGAATGAAGCTTTTCAAACTTAGATATGAAGACGGAATATGGTTTGACACAAGCCAAGATACCTAAGCCCTACTAAAAAAGGCATTTCAAAAAAAATTTAGGTCAACAGCTTCGGCCCCTAGTAATGCCAACTATGACTATATTACTCCAATCTTATCCACTACAGATGACGATACCCTGCTAAGCAAAGTCACATAGGAGGAAGTAAAAACATCCTTCTTTGAAATGAATCCACACAAAGCCCCTGGCTTAGATGTCTACGGACCCAGGTTTTACCAAAAGTTTAGGAATTTAATTAAGGACGATGTGTTCCTAGAAATCTCGAGTTTCTTTGACCATGTTAGCCTCCCCCCGTCCATAAACCACACTGTCATCACCCTCATACCTAAAACCCAACAACCTGAACAACCGAATTACTTTCACCCTATTAGCCTGGTTAACGCCATTTAGAAAGCCATAGCCAAAATCATGGTGAATCGGCTCCAACCTATCCTTCACTAAATCCTTGGAGCCTCCAAAATGCCTTCACCAAAGAAAGATCAATTCATGATAACATTCTTATCGTCTAGGAAACCTTGAATACCTTCCAAAAATCACAAAACAAGACTGGTTGGTGTGCCCTAAACTAGATATGAAGAAGGCTTATGACAGGATTGAATGAGACTGCCTATGAGGTTGCCTATCCTACTTCAGATTCCCCGACAAATGGATTAAACTTATCAAGCAGTGTGTCACCAAAGTTTCTTATTCAGGCGAAGTCAATGGTTTCACTACTTAGGTGACCCCCTGTAACCCTACCTCTATATTATCTGCATGAAAAGTTTTGCACGACTTCTAACAGTCCGGTCTTAGATTATATCTACAAGTCTAGGGTTCCAACTTTGTCCAAAAGCGTCTATGATCTCATGCCTATTTTTCGCCGATGATAGTCTTCTCTTTTTGTAAAGCAACAAAAACGACTTTGACTACCCTCAAAAAAGTCATTGACACTTTCTGCAATGCCTTTTATCAATTGGTAAACTTCCACAAATTAGCTATCATTTTCTCCAAGAAAGTGCCTAATGCAAAAAAACACGTGCTTGCCAGTGACTTCAATATGACCCCTAAATCTTGCCTAGGCAGATATCTGGGCATTCACTTTAGTGGACATAGGCTCTCAAATCGGACACCCAATGCCTACTGGAGCTTACGGAAAAAAGGATCAAATCATGGGAAGCATGCTTTTCTCCAAAGCCAAAAGACTAACTCTCATTCAAGCCAGCATTACCAAGATCCTTGACTCTTCCCACAAGAAATTTTTCTGGAAACAGAGCCCAAAAACAAATGGCATACCACTGATCTCTTGGGATCGTATCTGTACCCCCAAAGGAATAGGAGGTCTAGGACTCATGAAAACCCTCCTCCTAAACCAAGCATACCTAGCTAAATTAGCATGGAAGGTTATGACCAACCTAAATAACTTATGGGCTCAACTGGTCAGGAACAAATACCTAAAAAACGACTCCGTCTTTGAGTACACCCCCAAAACCTTCTCACTATGTCATTTGGCGAAAAATTATAGGGCAAAGGGAAATTTTACGAAAGGGCATCCGGTGGAAAGTAGGAGAGGGCTCTGGCATTTTCTTTTGGCTAGATAACTAGGCAACCTACTATAGCCTTCTAGAAATTTTGAATCCTAACTGGGCAACCATTAATCTAGAATAAAAGGTTACGTTCTCCCTAACAGAGCATGGGATGTAGGCTTTTTGACTACCGTACTACCTCAACATGTGGTCAATCGTACTCAAGGCATCCCTATTCCCAGCACGATCACTGAAGACACCCTAGTTTAGGGCCTAAAACCACATGGTGACTAATCAGACAAGATTGCTAATTAGCTAGCTCATAATATCCCAACAGACAAGCCCAAGTAGGAATCCAGAACACTCTGACACCTGGATATTCCCCCTAAACTACACATCTTCCTCTGGCAACTACTTCATAATGGAATTAGTGTACGTGCCATCCTTCAAAAACGCAATATTATCCCAATTGATACCTTCCCACTATGTGCCCCTGCTCACACTGAAACAATTGATCACCTCTTCCTTCAATGCAATAAAGTACGAGACTTTTGGTCCCTTACTGCGGTCCAACGATGGTTTAGCATCTCTTCCCCATCAAACAGGGTCAAAGATGTTGTGCTTGATCTACTAAAGGACAAATTTATAGCTGCAAAGTTCTCCTTTCTCTCGTGGAGTATCTGGAAGGAAAAGAACGACATCATTTTCAACATTGCGATTCTTAATCCTCATAGGATTTTCGACAGGGTAAAATTCTATCATTACGAATATAAACTTAAGGATCACTACGATTAACTCTATACGAACCCATCAAATTGGAACCCCCCCCCACTCACTCACTCACTCAGCAACAACTGCAACCCACAATTACAGTCTTGTTCGTTGGCTCCCCCACTTCCAAACACCATCAAAGTCAACTTTGATAGTTCAGTCAGACATAACAACGCCGCTGCAGGATACTTCATCAGAGATCATCATGGTACAATTATTGCTGCTTGCACTCATAATCTAGGGACCGCAAATGTAATGGTAGCCGAGGCAACAACACTTCATAAAGAGATTATAAATCTATCGACCTCAACTATTCCTCTATCATCATTGAAGGTTACAACATTTCAATACAGTCAACCACAAAGTTCATCCACCATGGCAAATTGCAAATATCATTGAAGACACCCACAACATGCTCCAGAAGTTCCATACTTATACAGTACGACACATCTACAGAAAAGCCAACAAGGCGGTAAATTGGCTAGCAAATGCAGGACACTTAGTACTAAATTCTATGTATATCACAGACTGGGCTCAATCTCATTTGTCCACCGTACTTTATAATGATGCCTTAGGGTACTCCTCGAGCGGAGGGTCTCCTAAGCATCATTTCTCCTTTTTCTTACCATTACAAAAAAAATAAAAAAATGCATGTGCATGGGTATTTATATTAGGAAGCATGGACAAATTCCTTGCATGGGCTTGACGTAGGCTTCACTTAAGGTCTTAGACCTCTTTAGTACTATTCCCAACCTTCTGTGAACCTGTCTTCTTAGGCCTGCTCAACGCATTAAAAAAAGGGATTTAAATCTTAAAATAGCACGATTTTAAGTCTCTAACTTGCCATATAATTTAAATTAATGCTAGAATCAGTATATGTTAAAATTGTAACTAAAATCGATTAAAAATCAGATATAATGCTTAGCTTGCCTTTCCTGAATAATGGTTGATGAAGATAACCCTGAACGAGTTTAAGCCATCAACTGCATCTAAAATGAGAAAATTATAAGGCATCTGCGAAATAGTCTTGATATTATCTCTTTAAACGACTAAATCTTTTACTCCCAAACATTTGTAGCCTCGAATTATTGTGAAGGGCTTTAGCCCTAGCTAGGCAAAACTGACCCAAACTATCCCCAGGCTTTTACTGAAAGGATGCTACAATAATTGTGAAGGGCTTTAGCCCCGGCTAGGCAAAACTGACCCAAACTATCCCTAATTACCAAACCAAATGCTGCTTTTTCATTGTCAAGTTTAGAGTCGTCAAAATTCAGCTTCAAAAATATTTTCGAACCAAAATTGTTTTTACGGGCTGGTGTAAAGTTACGAGTTTTTAACTCATTTTGGAATGTTTTCTGTAGTATTGTTTCCCTTAGTGGATATTTTATTACTTCTCAAAGACCGAGGACTTTGTGAGTATGTTAGATTATTATTGGTTTTGGTTTATTTTATTACTTTGCAAGGACCGAGGGCTTTGTAGGGTACGCATTTATTGTCATTCGACATTCGATTGTTGATTTAAGTCAACAAATAAATTTGGAGGATTAACTCTTGGTCAATTGGAATTGTTTGATCATTTATTTAATCCTAAGATAAAAGAGGAATACTTATTGTATTCATGTTATGTGTTGGTTGTCTGTTTAGAGTCCCACATCGAATTAACTTATTAATACTTAAAGTGGAAGTGAATAGAAATAGCTTTAGACTTGTGCACGTCTGAAGTTCTGGACTAGTATGAGTTGGAGTACATGGTAGTAGCCCATGGCTTTTCTTGGGGTCGGATTGATCATCGTACCCTATTTTTATTTTTACAGGTTCGGAGTCGCGCCCGTAACTCGGTCTTCTATTTTGAAGGCTGGTTTTGGTTGGACAACTCGATCCGTTGTCTATTCAATTTACTAAATGATTATCATGTTGTATGTCTTGCGTAGTCAAGTCTTATTTTACGAGTTGAAGTCTTGAGGTATTTTTATTGATCATGTTTTATTGCTTAGTAGTATCATGATTAGTTTTCGTATTTTATTTTATTTATGTATGTACTCAGCTTTGTTGATTACGTGCTTTTCTGTGTGTCGATCATGGCTGTGCCTATTGATCCTGTGATGACCCTTTATTGGCGAGGAGTTTTCAATTGAGTAATTGCCTACAGGTTAGGAAGGCATGATGCATCGTCTTAATTACTCATTTGGGACTTGGGAAGCGTTGATGAGAGATCATTTTATTATTTTAATTGCTTCCTACCTTTACATTACTTTTATTGAGTTGTTCTAAGGATTATTTAATTTAAATGTTTTAAGTTGGTTTTAATTATCCTTCGAGGTTTGGATAATGTTTTGACAATTATCATGTCTTAAGTATTTAATAAAGTTTTATTTAATGATTTTCCACTGCAATACTCTGAGTAAGCCGATACGTTTTCACACGGGCGATAATGCCTTGATAATTCTCTATTTTAGTTGGGAAAAATATATGTTTTATAAAGAGAGAATTGTCGGTGTGTTACAGAAGTAGGGTCGAATCCACAGAGAGACAGAGTTTCTAAGGTAATATCCAGCTAAACATTTACTTCTGGCAAGATCAGATAGAAATCAGCTGAACTACTATTTATTGTAATGAAAGCAATCTAAAATTGGGATTAAACTATGATTAAAAGTCTAAGTAATTAGTTCGGTCCATCATGATTATACCAATCAAGGAAATCAAACAACTATTAGAACCTAAGTCAAGAATCGATAGATTAGAGCACGTGTTAAGCTATGGTTAAGACTCAACGCTCATAATTCAACATATGCCGCATGTTCACTTACATAATCAGAATTACTGATATGTACTAGGCCTCGAAAAGTAAGACGGATCTGTGCAAACAATTATTAACCACAAGCAATCAATGAAACTGTGCAATAACATTAATTACTTGTCAAAGAACAAATCACATCATAATCAATCTATCAAGCCTTAGAAACAATTAGCAATTCAAATATGAGTCATGGTATAAACATGATTTTCCTCCCTAAGCCCTAGAAATAAGACTACTCAGACATAATTAAATCAACAATAACAATTCTAATAAGAAACCCTAACAATTGCATCATGAATGAATCAATAATAAAACTAACCAATCAAGAAATAATTAAAGAGATTAAAAGAGAAGAATAGTATCAATTGACGGAAAGTAATAACCTTTATTGAAATAAATCCAAGGGTCAATCACCTTTAGAACTAATCTAAGTGTTTAAACTAATGAAAAGCTCTGAAAACTAAACTAATTAAAACTAAAATAAAAGATGAATAAAAGATGTCCCTCCAATAAAATGAGTTTATCTATTTATAATAACCTAAAACTAATTAGAAAACGTAACTAAAAAGATAGAACTCGGGCTCCGCGTGCCCGGTACTCGATCGGGCAAAGGGCCACCCGATTGGGCCAAGTCAACTAAATCATCTTTCTCACCCAAATGAAGCAGGAGTAAGATAGAAGCTAATTGGGCCTTAAGGCCTATCCGATACTGTCAGGTCCTTTGTGCCCGATCGGGCTAACGCTGGCTTGGCCCAGCTTCCTCTCTTTGTGTACACAACAGCAACAATAGCAGCCTAGAAACTTCAAGTGCGGGCCTCGCCCGATCGGGCCTTGTGTGCCCGATTGGATCGAGTTGGGCCTAAGGAAGCCTACACTCTTGTTCTCTCCATTGAACGCAGCAATCAACCTAGGGGCCTCTCACCCGATTGGGTCGAGCAACGGCTGCCCGATCGGGCCCGTAACCCCAACACCCGATCACATTAATCTTCGCCCGATCGGGCCATATTTTGCCCTATCAGAGCATGGGTCAACTCCTTCTTGGCTCTTTGACACTCGACTCTTCATGTTTAGAGGTCTCGGGACCTCGTAAACCATTTATAATCCTCGTAACCACTTGTACGTGCCTCGTAACAACTCGTAAAGGAGCGGTTGCTTCCAAAAAGCTCAGAAATAAGGGGAAAACTCCCTAAATCCTGCAATTCAACATAAAACAATAAAACCACAACTCTATAGATAATTAGCACAAAATAGCTCCGAATAGCTCCAATGACGCACGATTTAGCTCATAAATAAAGGGGAAAACTCTATGTAAATACATGATATCAAACTCCCCAAGCTAAACCTTTGCTTGTCCTCAAGCAAATAAAACATGAACATGGAATAAATTACCTCACCGCAAAGATAAAACTTTCAAAGCTCAAAAACGTTTACAAGACTAAGAATCATTCAAGCAGGCAAAATTCAGGTTCGTCTATTCAAATCCATCCAACTACCAATCATCCAAGCAAACCGTCAAATTCAACTCATCTACAAGGCATACAAATCCTGAAGAGGTCCTCACAAAGGTGTCACTCCTCTCAATTTTGTGGCAGGCAAAGAATATGCCCGAACACTCACGAACCCGACCATAGATGTCCTTCCCACTCACACTCTCATGTGTTTAAGAAGGTCAAATGACGCTCATCCTAGCCAAGTCCACTCAATTAACAGAAATACTCTTTAACTTCGACAAACTGACTTGAAATCAAATCAAGAAACAATGTAAACACAAGCTCAAGAGGACTATATAGAGTTGTATTGTAATGGAGCTTAGGCAAGAGGTGGGGAATATTTTTAGGAAATGTGGCGGAAAAACTAAGAATGGGGGAGCAAAGATCACTCAAACAAGGCCAAAGATGGCCAAAACAACTCCCAACAACACAATATAACCACAAAATACATCCCAACTCTTATGAAACGATGAAAACTCACAACAAACCTAATTTTCAAGCAAAGTAGCAAATTTTTCTTTATAAACAACGTGAATGAAGGAACTTTGAACTCTTTTGAACTTTTATTTCTTTTTTCTCTTTCGTTTTTCGAACCGAGCATTCACGCAACTCAAACTTTTCTTTTTCTTTTCTTTTAAACCACATCAAATACAATTTTATTCCCAAAACAAAATAAAACCATAAAACCAATGTCAAAACTCAACCCAACAAATGCTCCCCCAAGCTAGGCTTGGAAATAGTGTCGAAATAAAGGCCATGGTCTCATAATAAGGGTTTAGTAACACGAACAAGTCATTAGGCTCAGTAAATGTATATCAAAAATTCACTCTAAGGCTCAACAATCAGACAAAGAAGGCCTCTATCATATCAAATGAAACAAGTCATCGAATATCAGACAAGTATGAAGTCAAAGTCAAGATCAATCCACTAATGAGGAGCTAACACACAAAAACAGACTGGATAATCATATAATCCAAAAGGCTACAAAGAGGCCTCACAGTCTAACCGATTCAAGTATGCTGCATAATATAGTGTATAATAATTAATATTTGCCCGAAATCATAGCAATCCAACTTCAAATTGTAAACTCAAGATCACAAATACCCAGCTATCCAGAAAACATAATCAAATCATTTTCAATTAGAGCACAACAAGGGGCACATGGAGGCAACTAAACAAGTCATGTGAGTCATAATTTTTGATTTTTTCAGCATTTTTCGAAAGCAATAAATCTATCCTCAAAAGCAGTAAAAGAGATAGAGAATACAAACAGAAATTCTCCCCCAAGCTGAACTTGACAGTGTCCTCAATGCCAAAAGGTGAACAAAAGGACGATGCTAAGAGGAAAAACAACGTTAGTGTTCTCTCACGCTCTCTTATGCAAAAAATAAATAAAAATAAAAAGAAAAAGAAAAAGGAATAAGCAAAAATTATGGGTTGCCTCCCGCACAGCTCTGGTTTATGAAGGTCCCACACGACCATAATACCTACATATCTTAAATTGGAGGGGCTTGGCAGTGAGTGCCACCCTCATCAAACACCTTCCTTCTCTAAATGTTCTTGATCGTACCTCCAGACTGTGAGGCAACCTTAGGTGTAGTTTGAACCTTCTCCACGCCCACCTCATCCAAAACATCAACGTTGCAACATCATTCCTCAAGCATAGGTGCCTTAACAGCATTGGTTAGTTTAAAATGCATTTTATTATCACAAACACTCAGGGTTAAAGACCCAACCTTAACATCAATAACAACACCAGTAGTACACAAAAATGGTCTACCCAGAATAATGGAAATCAGGGCATCCTCATCCATATCAAGCACCACAAAATCAACAGGAATGTAGAATTTCCCGACCCTAACAGGAATGTCCTCTAAAACACCTAGGGGGAATTTTATAGAACGATCAGCCATCTGTAAAGTGATTTGTGTGCATGTAAGTGCTCCCATATTCAGTTTCTTATAAACAGACAAAGGCATAACAGAAACAGAAGCACCTAAATCACACAAAGCTTTATCAATAAAAATAGGTCCAAGATGGCAAGGAATAGAAAAACTACCAGGATCTTTCAACTTAGGTGAGGTTTTATTCTGTATAAAATCACTACACTTTAAAGTAAGAGCGACACATTCTACCCACCAAAGTCTCTTTTCTTAGTGATCATGTCTTTCATAAATTTGGCATACATAGGAACTTGAGTAATCAAATCAGTGAATGGAATCGTTACCTCAAGGTTCTTGAGCATAGCCAAGAACTTACCATTTTGCTGAGCGACCTTTGATTGTTGCATCATGTGAGGAAAAAGTAGCCTAGGTGTAAAAGGCGCTTCAGAAACCTTCTCCTTTTTCTCTCTGTCTGTTAAACTTCCTCATATAATTCGAACTTAGACGTTGAACTCTTCCCTTTTCCTTCCTCTACCACCTTCTTCCCCTTAGTCTGGGTAGCATCATCAATGGGCAATGGAGGAGCGTCGTAAGCAATGCCACTACAAAGAGTAATGGCATTCATGTGCTCCCTCTGAATGGGTTGCCCAGGCAATTGTCCCTACTGCCTCTGAGCATTATTTCCTGCCAATTGGGCACTCTAAGTATAGAGAAGTTTGATGTGCTTCTCTTGACCTCTTTGTACCTCCTCATTAGTTTTTCGCATGCTCAGCATCAGCTTATCATTTTAGATGTGGTAGGCTCTTGTGGGGATATTTGTGGAGGTGGGTTTTGAAAATTTTGTGGGGTTTGGAAGTTATTAGGGTGATGGGAGTTTTGTGGTGTGGGTCTCTGAAAACCAGTGGGATTTTGATAGAATGATGATTTGGGGTGGTTTTGTGATGGTGGTTGGAAGTTTAGTGGGTTTTCATAGTTTTGTGCAGGGGGGAAAATTGTGGTCTTTGTTGGAAGGCATTTGCCTTCTCCATCTGATGTTGATTGAACTGACAATCATGCCCAAAATGACCCTGAACACCACATACTTTGCAGTAAGATAAGGTAATGGGTGCAACGGCAGACATATCATTAATGCTCAGAGTAGGGGGTGTCGAGGTAGAAGATCTCAAGGTGTCAAGCTTTATATTCAGTTTCGGCACTTGCGAAGTCAGCAATGCAAGGGCGTCTACCTCCAATACCTTCTTTTTGAGGCTTCGGGAAGTGGAATGATCATTGGATGCAAGGTTTGACAAGAAATCATAGCCTACATCCACTTCCTTATCTAGAAAAACTCCTTCCGCAGACGAGTTAATAATACTCTTCGTCGGAGGCTGCAGACCAATGTAGAATGTCTGCGTCAAGAACCATTTGTCCATGTTGTGATGTGGACACTCTCTCTGCAAATCTCTGAACCTAGCCCACGCTTCCCCAAGTGTTTCATCAGGCTCTTCGGAAAACGTGGCTAGTTTGTTCCTGATTTGTACTGTCTTTGTAGGTGGATAATACTCTCTGAGAAACGCAACAGAAATTCCACTCCATTCAATTTCTTTCACGTCATTCAGCCACTTCTGTTCTCTATCTCTCAATGAAAACTCGAACAACATGACTTTCAATTGGTCTGGAGTGACGCCGGCATGTTTGACGGTTCGACAGAGTTGTTGAAACCGTTGCAGATGATTTGCCGGGACTTCAGTAGGATGCCCACCAAACTGATTTTGCTAAACCATATTGATAAGTCTAGGCTTGATCTCAAAGTTGTTAGCGGCGATGGTGGGCATGGGTGGGCCACTGGAAATTCTATTAGGATTAGGCACCCCATATGAATTCAATGATTTGGCCATAGCTGAACTCGAAGTATCTGATTCGAAGGGGTTCAGCTGACAAACTGCTTTTCTCTCTGAATTTTCTTTCGAAGCTGCCGGAGAGTCTTTGTAAGATTGAGGTCCTCTGGGATGGGGGGAACTGTTTCTTTGGGACCTGTCAAACAAAACAAACAAAAAGAAGCAGTAAAATGTACTTCAATTAGAACGATGAAGTTCCATTGAGGCAGAGAGAAGTAAACCAAATAAAAACTTAGAAAACTAACCGTCTCCCCGGCAACGACGCCAAAATTTGACACGCTAAAGTCTTATAACCTAATCAATGATAAATCCTAAGTCCTCTAACAATGATAGTAAAGGTAAGTAGGGTCGAATCCACAGAGAGACAGGGTTTCTAAGATAATATCTAGCTAAACAACTACTTCAGGCAAAATCAGATAGAAATCAGATGAACTATTGTTTAAACTAAAGAAAGCAATCTAAAATTGGGATCAAACTATGAATTAAAGGTCTAGGGAATTAGTTCGGTCCACCATGCTTATACCAATCAAGAGAATTAAACAACTATCAGAACCTAAGTCAAGAATCGATAGATTAAAGCACGTGTTAAGTTATGATTAAGACTCAACGCTCATAATTCAACATATGTTGCATGTTCACTAACATAATCAGAATTATTGATATGTACTAGGCCTCTAAAAGTATGACAGATCTGTTTAAACAATTATTAACCACAAGCAATAAATGAAACTGCGCAACAACATTAATTACTCATCAAGGAACAAATCACATCATAATCAATTTATCAAGACCTAGAAACTAATAGCAATTCAAATATGAGTCATTGTATAAACATGGTTTTCCTCCCTAATCCCTAGAAATAAGACTACTGAGACATAATTAAATCAACAATAACAATTCTAATAAGAAACCCTAACAATTGCATCATAAATGTATCAATAATTAAACTAAGCAATCAAGGAATAATTAAAGAGATTAAAAGAGAAGAATAATACCAATTGACGGAAAGTAATAACCGTTATTGAAATAAATCCAAGGTTCAATCACCTTTAGAACTAATCTAAGTGTTTAAACTAATGAAAAGCTCTTAAAACTAAACTAATGAAAACAAAAATAAAAGATTAATAAAAGATGTCCCTCCAATAAAATGAGTTTATCTATTTATAATAACCTAAAACTAATTACAAAACGTTAAAAAGATAGAATACGGGCTCCGCGTGCCCGGTACCCGATCGGACAAAGGGCCACCCGATCGGGCCAAGTCAACTAAATCATCTTTCTCGCCCAAATGCAGCAGAAGCAAGATAGAAGCAAATTTGGGCCTTAAGGCCTACTCGATGATGTCGGGTCCTTTGTGCCCGATCGGACTGACACTGGCTTGGCCCAACTTCCTCTCTTAGTGTACGCAACAGCAGCAACAGCAGCCCAAAAACTTCAAGTGTGGACCTAGCCCGATCGGGCCTTGTGTGCCCGATTGGATTGGGTTGAGCCTAGGGAAGCCTACACTCTTATTCTCTCCATTGAACGCAGCAATCAACCTAGGGGCCTCTCACCCGATCGAGTTGGGCAACGGCTGCCCGATCGGGCCCGCAACCCCAACACCCGATCACATACATCTTCGCGCGATTGGGCCATATTCTGCCCGATCAGAGCGCGGGTCAACTCCTTCTTGGCTCTTTGACACTCGATTCTTCACGTTTAGAGGTCTCGGGACCTCGTAAACCATCTACAAACCTCGTAACCAATTGTATGTGCCTCGTAACAACTCGTAAATGTGCGGTTCCTTCCAAAAAGCTCGAAAATAAAGGGAAAACTCCCTAAATCCTGCAATTCAATATAAAACAACAAAACCACAACTCTATAGAGTAATTAGCACAAAATAGCTCCGAAGAGCTCAAATGACACACGAATTAGCTCATAATCACATGATCACTAACATAATCATAATTACTGATGTGTACTAAGGCCTCTAAAAGTAAGACGGATTTGTGCAAACAATTATTAAACACAAGCAATCTATGAAACTGCGCAATAACATTAATCACTCTTCAAGAACAAATCACACCATAATCAATCTAACCAAAACTTAGAAACTAATAGTAATCCAAACATGAATCATGTTATAAACATGGTTTTCCTCCCTAAATCCCCCGAAATAAGACTACTCACACATGATTAAATCAACAACGATAAAACAAATATAAAACCCTAATCTTTGCATAATGAATTAATTAAATAATCAAACTAAGCAATTAAGAATGAGAGAAAGTAAATAAGACTGGAAAATAATACCAATTGACGGAAAGCAATAACCTTTATTGAAGATAATCCAAGGTTCAATCACCTTTGAAACTAATCTAAAGTGTTTAATCAAAGAATAACCTTTAACTAATGCTGGAAAAAAAGATTTTTGACAAATAATGAGGCTTGAGTATTTATAATAGCCCTTAAAACTAATTAAAGGCGGAAATAAAAGATAAATTTTGGGCTAAATGCGACAAACAGGCCGCCCCCCCCCCCGATCGGGCACACCTTGCCCTATGCCATTGAGCTGGTATAAAATATGAGGCCCATTTTGTTTTCTTCTTGAATCAGCAACAACGCAATAATTCGGGTTTGTGGGCTTCGCCCGATCCCATCGGGCCAAAAGTGCCCGATCGGGCTGAGCCAAAAGATGAGGCCCATCTTCTTTTCTTCACAGCTTAGCAGCAACACATCATATTGGGTTTGTGGGCTTCGCCCAATTGGGTCGGGCCACACACGCTCGATCGGGCTGAGCCAAAGGTAGCCTAGCTTCCTTCCTTCGCCCAAAACACAAGCAGCATTATATTTGTGGACCTCGCTCGATGGGTTCGGGCACCACTGCCCGTTCGGGCCCGAAGCCCCAGTACCTGATGCAATATGTTTAGCCTGATCGGGCCATGTTCTGCCCGACCAAAAACACGTCCTTTGGTTCCTTCTTTGACTTTTGGCACTCAATCTTTACGTTTAGAGGTCTTGGGACCTCATAAATCATTTATAAAGCCCGTAACAACTGCTGCATGCCTCGTAGCAACTCGTTAAGCCGTGATTTCCTGAATATGGCTCAAAAAAGTGAGAAAACTCCCTAAAACCTGCAATTTAACACGAAAACACAAAACCACTACCATATACGAAAATTAGTATAAAATAGCTCTGAAGAGCTCCAATGACGCACGATTTAGCTCATAAATAAGGGGAAAATTCTATATAAATCCATGATATCATCTTGAGGATTTAAGTTGGGAGATCTCTTATCGACGACTGGGTAGAAGTTCTAGGGTTAGGGTTCCTCCTGATTTTTTTTGCTTTCTCTCTCTAGAATGCCTCTTTTTCTCTACCTTCTCGCTATATCCATGCACATGCATGGGTGAAAGGTATGTTCACAAATACACTCACAAATACTTAGACTTCCAACTTGAGATCTAAGAGCTGACTTATGCATCAAAGAAGCGTTCCTCGGAAACACCCTTATTGTTAGTTGTTTGCTTTTCAGGTGACCACCCCGAAGAAAGCCTTGGACGTCACATGCTCCACCAGCAAAACTCAATTACCACCACTACCATACAAGAACATCTGACGCTAAAATATGATACAAAAACAATTGGAGAAAAAGTCCAATTCACATCTTCAAAATGGGTCTCTTACCAAACCCATCCAACTCTAGTTGTAACACTCCTTTCTTCCTACCTAAGTAACTCTCACCAAGTATTTTTCCTAAAGTCTAAGATACTAATAATTCTAGTTACAATAACTACTCATTTCTCATGGAATATATGTAGCAACTTGAGTGTTTATGATTTATTTACTCTACTACAAAGTGTTACTCCCCGTCCTTTGAAAACTGTCCTTTGAAAACACTAGATAGAAAATAGACATATGAAATAGAGATAACAATGACAACAAAATATCACTGAGACGGAAATGGCGCTATATTGCAACTATGAAAACATAAACAGATCTATTCAAATCCAACAAAAAGATTATTAAGAGTAAATTCATTATTTACTCCCTCTTTCCTAGAATACCCTTTACACTTTTGCACATAGGCCACATATTATTGAATTCATCTATTTTACAAAGACGCTCTATCATTATTATATTTTATTAAGTCCACCACTAACTCCTATCATACATACTCTTACAACTTGGGCTCATCTCTCCTATATAAAACAATATCACTAACTCCTATCACATCTAATTTTTTAATAAGATGACAATTGATAACCAAACAACAACTTATCACCTAAAATTTTATGACAGGGAGCATGTCAAGAGTATTTTGGGATGGGCGGAGTACTTCTTTATTCATTTATTATTATTATTGTTATTATTATTATCATTATTATTATTATTATTATTATTATTATTATTATTATTATTATTATTATTATTATAAAAAAGGACAAAAATCATAGAACCTACAAGAAATTAGTGGGCAACCAAGATACAATCTGGGCACCCACTCCTCTAGCTATAGCAAACCCTATCCTAGTGAAAATATGGGCAGTTGCACGCGCCCCTATATCCAATGTCCTCGAGAAGTTCTGAACCCGCTTCAGCAACGCAATAGCCACCTTATCCAATTCCCCAAGAGAAGAAAAGGAAAAGGGAAGGAAGCCATACCCAATAGCTCGACAACGAGCTTCATACTTGACCCGCTTCCGATGTGCTGCATTAGCAACAACACGTCCAAGAGCAAAGTCAGACAACCAAGACTGGGTCAAGGAAGAAGACCTTGTCAAGTCGACACAGACATCAAGACCACCATCCCAAGAATAAAGGAGCACATCTGCCGGCCTGAGGGCCCCGTCGTTCCCCCTAGACAATCCAATATCAACCTCCTTTCTTGCCGAAATCCCAGAATGATAGAAAATATCAACAAGAGTATCCCGAACGACATTATGCCGATGTTTAATGCCCACAATACCAGCAAACGACACCGCATGATCACCAAAAACATCCCCAGCAAAAACCCTGGAGCAAGCAGAGCACGGCATCGAAGTAGAGAATAAAGGAATAACCAACTGGTAACATAACACACTCTGATAAGTCTTAGGGTTCATAGTCTGACCCAACCCTGAAATAGGAACTGCCCGAAGCCAATTTGAGGTGTGATCCCCCTGCTGAGACTCCCACAAAGCTAACCGTCGAGGCGATAAAGAAAAGGTAGATTACGCCGATGCAGTAACCTTTGTGAAGTATATATCTGCCAATTTCTTCATGAGTTTAGGGGCAGCGACTACACTAGGATAACGCAAAATGTCAGACTCCACAGTTCTATTAAAAAGATCCAATGCATCCTCAAAGGCACGTCCACAACCAACAATACCTACAGGACGTAGAAGCTTATCCTGTAAACCAGCAGACTGCAAACGAGACGCGAGATAAGCATAATGCCGAACATCACTCGCGCAATAAACACCAAGTCCTCCAAAGACAAAAGGTAGGGTAGCAAGACGCCACTGCAAATCGCCAAAACCAGGACCCCGAAGCAGTAACAATACGCTCCAAAGAAGAACGAAGAGCCCCATCGAAAGAACGATAAGCCCCATCAAAGGCACAAGGAGGACACGTACACAGGGCAAAATAGAGTTTTGAAATGCCCGTACACGCCCTAAAAAGCAGCAACTCACACTAAGGAT
The DNA here is from genome assembly GCA_947645195.1 of Patellifolia procumbens. Classification (NCBI taxonomy): domain Eukaryota; kingdom Viridiplantae; phylum Streptophyta; class Magnoliopsida; order Caryophyllales; family Amaranthaceae; genus Patellifolia; species Patellifolia procumbens. The sequence continues at coordinate 3,797,905 of CANSGD010001541.1, forward strand.
CAACAAGCTTAGCAACCTTATCCATAAGCGTAATGGTCTTGGACACTCTCTGCATCACAAGCTCTCCACTGAAAATAGAGTCGGAACTGGCGGGACCACCAAGCAATTTTACACCATGAAAAGGTCGTGCAATATCAGGGGAAAGACACCAACAAGCCTACTACGAGGGTCTTCGACAGGCCAAAAAACTTCAGTTTTTCCCACATTGAGATGAAGCCCGAAACTAGGCCCATCCTCCATAATCAACTCCAAAACCTTCCCCACGACCAAGGTATCACCAATAATGGTGCCATCATCCAAATACCACGCTTGAAGAATGATATCAAAAGAGTCCCTGATTTTACACACCAAGGGATGTATAACCAAAGCAAAAAGCAAAGGACCAAGGGGATCACCCTGTTGCACCCCCTGAGATGACCATAAAATGTGCTCTCCATAAAATAACCTAGCTGGATGAGAGTAGCAGAGAATTCAACCCAACGCGAAAGGCCCGGGCACCGAAGACGAACTTCACGTAACATGATCTCACGATCGACTAAGTTGAAAGCATTTTGAAAATCCACCAACAACATAGAAAGACCGACATCATTTCCACGATCCTCAATCAACCTGTTAACAGCATGAAGTACTGCCTCACCACCTGAAGGAACCCAACCACCAAACTGAAGACCATCAAAGTAACCTCTCAAAGAAGGCCCCACCAAAACAACTCCAACCTTCGAAACCAAACGCCGCCATATAGTACCAACGGCTATCGTACGAATACCACTACCTTGCTTGACAAGAGGAGTAAGAGGAGCACTAGCAATGTACTCACCCAAAACACGACAAGTGTCGCTTGTTGATTGCTTAGCCAATCATCTTCCTCTATTTTAGGGTGCTCCTTCTCATCTCTAAATACTATAGATAGTTCCACAAAATCTGGTAAAAGGTCGGATCTCACCAACTACCTAAACTTACTTTGTCAAAATATAGTCAGAATTTCTCTGACTCAAATATTGACTTAAGCATCGGAAGGGGAACCAACTACCAAACCCCTGGGTTGGTTTCCTTGATTTCAGGTTCGGACCCAGAGCTGCTCTCATCTCTGCACAAGTCTCGGAAAGAACTCAGCAACACGAGTTGGAAGAAGAACTTAGCTATCAGCATCTAACAACATTTGGCGCCGTCTGTGGGAAGACGTGGAGATGACAGACTATCATTCGTCTAACCAAGTCCCAAATCGGAGTCAGCAATATCAGGTCGAAGATACAGTAGAGGACGAGCGTCCAGCAAGGAGGAGAGATGGACCTCGTTTGGGAAGAGGAGAACCAGTGTTGGAAGAAAACATGGAACGCCCGATGACTGCAACTCATTTAGCCAATGCCATGAACGACGTTCAATCAAGAGTCTCAGCTGTTGTTCAGGAGCAGATTAAGAGCAATATGTTGTTCTTTCAGCATAATGGAGCCACATCAGCTCAAAATGCACCTTTACGTGGTCGTTCACAAGTGGATGTAGCAGGACTAAGCCGACCTTCCCGACTAGTAAGAAATGATAAAGGCAAACGTCCAGCCCGCAGTGAGCAGCCAAGGAGATTATATTGGAATCTTGTGGTGAGGCCTCAAGAGGATAGACTAATAGGTGAGCATGGTATGGCGACGGATGCATTGGATTACATTCAGGCTAAAAGAGCGGCTTCCCTACAGCAGTCAACTACAGGTTCCACCTCCTATTTAAGGGATTATCCTTTGAGAGTACTCTCCCAGACGGAGGTAGGAGGCCCAGTCCCCTCGCTCCGTCGTCATCAAGAAAAGACAGTAAGCCAGCCGAATGTCTATTACTGAGGGACTCCATCCAATACTTCTTCAAATCCAGTGAATACAGAATACCGTTGTGAAGATATGTCGGTTGATAAGAGGATGGGAGCTTTGTGCATTGATTGGCCGACTCCCTTCTCATCTAGGATAATGGAAGCTCCCCCCTATCCAAAGGTTAAATTCCCGACGATTGAACCATTCGATGGTACAACAGATCTTGACGATCACTTGTCAGCATACAAACACCAAATGTATATTCAGGCAGTGGACACTTCTACATGGTGCAAGAATTTCCCAGCCACTTTGAAGGGAGTGGCTCAGAAATGGTTCAACAACCTTTCAGCTAATTCGGTGAATAATTTCACTGAACTCAGCTTCTTGTTCACCGACCATTTTATAGCAAACCGTTAGGAGCAGAAGATTAGCATGCATTTGGGAAAGGTCATCTAGGGACAAAAGGAAGCTTTGTGCAGCTTCGTTAAAAGATTTAATCTTGAAGCCCTTCGGATCCAAGATTTGAATTCGGGAGTAGCCTTTGATGTTTCATCAAGAGATTACAGCCGGGAAGCTTTAAGTTTGACCTGGTTAAGAAGAGAATTACCACTTTATCTGAAGCCTTGAAGGGGGTAGAAGCTTTTATACATGCGACTGAGGTTTGTGCCGAAGCCAAACATCCCGAGTCTAAGAAGCCTGAGGATTTTATTCCTATTAACAAGAACAACCCTAAGAAGGCTGAGACCTGGAAGGTGGCATCAACAACGACCTCGTTCAAGAAGGGTAAACGAATAGAAAGAGAAGTAACACTGTCAGCTGATCCAACAGAGTTTAACAAAGATCAATACTCTATCCTTATGGAGATTAAAGATCAACATGATCTTAAAGCTCCAGCTGATATAAAGATGCCTTACCGGAACAGAGACAGAAGCAAGTATTGTCATTTTCATAAAGATTATGGTCATGAGACCAACGAATGTAAGAATCTAAAGAAAGCCTTGGAGGAATTAGCTCTTCAAGGAAAAATGAACAACTACCTTCCCCATGGAGGGAAGAGGTTTAGAAAGAAACATGATCGTTATGGCAAGAAGAAGGAAACCGAGAGTACAGTTGAAGATGTGGTCTTAGTAATATCAGGAGGATTCACCGTAGGAAGGCCAACCAACAGAGGACACAAGAATTATCTCAGAGAACTCGGCTAAGTTCTACTGACAGATAACACCAAAGTTGAGCCTTTTCCAAAAATGATGGTCAGTGAGAGTGATAGAGGAGAATTAAGGACTCCCCATGATTATCCGTTGGTAGTGGAAATGAAGATTGCAAATTTGAAAGTAAGACGGATCCTGATTGACACTGGTAGCTCCACTAATATACTCAGTGTTGATTGCTTGTCTCGGCTATAGTTTGAGGAGAGCCAACTGCCTCCCGTCCACCATCCCATCATTGGGTTTGGGGGAGGAATCATCCATCCGATGGGAACAGTATCTTTGCCCATCCTAGTGGGAGGAAAAGACAAGTCCAGAACCCTATTTGTCAAGTTTTTTGTAGTAAAAGACCTTACAGCCTATAATGTCATCCTGGGACGACCAACACTCAATCACATCAAGGCGGTGGTTGTTACGCAATTGGTGCTGATGAAGTTTGAGTGTGACGATGGCCAGGTTGGGGGCACTGTATGGTGATCTAAGAACGGCCAGAGAATGCTACTTGACTGCATTAAGGCCTTCGTCTTGGAAGCCAGAGGAAAAGAACAAGGGGTCAGTGGGTAGAATATACAAGATGTTTGAGATTTCGATTCCATCTTCGTCCATTAGGAGAGGACTAGAAAAATCTCAAACGCAGATTGCTTCCTCAAGGAAGGTGTCTGAAGACCTATCGAACAAGAAAATGAGGTTGATTGTCGTTAAGGAGGAGCTTGTATCCTCGACGGAAGTTATGGCCATTATGGGAATGCCAACTGAACGACCGGTATGAGCCTATCACTATCTTCTTAGATGAAACTCGTCTAGAGAGAACTCTTCGGTTGGACTCATCTCTCGAACCTGAACTGAAAGAGGCGCTAGTAAAATTGCTTCGAGAATTTCAAGATGTTTTTGCCTACATTGCAGAAGAGATGCCTGGGATTGACTTGGAGGTGGCTGTTCATCAGCCGAATGTTGATCCATCCAAGAAGCCTATTCGTCAGAAAAAGAGGCATCTTGGTCGGGCCAGAAATCAAGCTGTGGGTGAAGAAGTAAAGAGGTTAATGGATGCTGGCTTTATCAGAAAGACTCATTATCCTGACTAGATAGAAAATGTGGTAATGGTGCCTAAGCCTAATGGTACTTGGAGGATGTGTGTGGACTACACCGATCTAAACAAGGCTTGTCCCAAAGATAGCTTCTCTTTTCCCAAACTAAACCGGCTAGTGGACTCCACGGCTGGACATGCTCTGCTAAGTTTCATGGATGCTTATTCCGGTTTCCATCAAATTCCGACGTGGCCCGCTAATCAAGATAAAACTTCTTTTATCACTGAGAAAGGTTTGTGTGTGGACTACTTTCCAAAAACTCATCAACAAGATTTTCCAACCTCGGTTGGCGGGGGGGGACATGGAAACATACATTGATGACATGATCGTTAAGAGTCCACTTAAGAGCGACCATATAAACGATTTGAGGGAAACATTTGAAACTCTCAGAAAATATAAGTTGAAGTTAAATCCCTAAAAGTGTGTCTTTGGAGTCTCAACAGGAAAATTCTTGTAATTTTTGGTAGATCGGAGGGGCATTCAAGCTAATCCAGAAAAGATTCAGGCGATACTTGATATGAAGTCCCCATCAAAGATAAGAGAGGTGCAACGGCTAACTGGGTGCCTGGCTGCATTAGGAAGGTTCTTATCACAGTCTGGAGATAAATGCCATCACTTTTTCGACACCATCAAGATGAAAGCTAGATTTGAGTGGACAGCTGAAGCAGAGCAGGCTCTATAGCAAGTGAAAGATAACTTGCGTCAGTTACCACGCCTGGTCAGTGATAGGGTTTTAGTCGTGTCACCTAATCAAAAATAAACCTACAGACCTCTAACTAAGATAGTCAGTGGAAGCAGGGTCGAATCCACAGGGAGACAGAGTTTCTAAATTAATATTCAACCAATTCAGCTACTCCAGATGAAATCAGGGAAGAATCAATAAACTAATGAATAAAGCTAAGGAAGACAAATTAAACCGAGGAATTAACTATGGACTAAAAACCTAGGGTATTAGGTCGGTCCACCATGCTTATACCAATCAAATAGGGTCAACTACTATCAAAACCTAAGTCAAGAGTCGGGAGATTAGAGCATGTGTTGAGCTATGGTTAAGACTCAACGCTCATAGTTCAACATACGCCGCATGTTCACTAACGTAATCAGAACTACTGACGTGTCCTAGGCCTCTAGTCGTAAGACGGATCTGTGCAAACAACTATTAACCACAAGCAATCAATGAAATTGTACACTGACATTAATTACTCAATAAGAACAAACCACATCACAATCACCCTAATCAAGCCCTAGAAATTGATCGAAATCTAAATCACAATTATGGTATAAACATGGCTTTCCTATCTAACACCCTAGAAAGAGAACTACTCACTCATAATCGAATTAACAATAACAAATCTAATATGAAACCCTAATAATTGCATCATGAATAATTAAATAGCTAAGCTAAACAATTAAGAATAATAAAAGAGATTAGGGTAAAGAAGAATACCAATTGACAGAAAGTAGGAACTTTTATTGAAATCGAATAGGTTTGATCACCTTTAATCTAATCTAAAGTGTTTAAATTAAACTAAGAACAATGAAAAATAACTAGAGTCTAAACTAGAATGAAAGATGATTAAAAGATGTCTATAAATAATGAGGGAAAAGGTACTTATAATACCCCCTCAAGTTAACTAAAAACGGAAACAAAAAGTGAAAAAGCGCGATTAAAGCACCAGACCCGATCGGGCCCGAGCACAGTACCCGATCGGGCCTGGGGACAAATGGGTCCAGCGCACGCTCCAAAACCGCAGCAACAAAACAGGATGTAGCAGCACCCAACCCGATCGGGTCGGGCAGCGGGTGCCCGATCGGGTCTGGGGACTTGACTCCTCGCCCGATCGGGTCGGGCAACGTTCGCCCGATCAGGTCCGCAGCTTCTATACCCGATCATAATTCCTTCGCCCGATCGGGCCATTTTTGCCCGATCAGAGCACGGAAACCTCCTTTTTGACTCTTTGGCTCTCTAATCTTCACGTTTAGGGGTCTTGGGACCTCCTAAACTACCCATAAAGCTCGTGAGCCATCCTACTTGCCTCTTAACATCTCGTAAAGTCGTGGTTGCTTCCAAATGGCTCGGGAATAAGGAGAAAACTCCCTAAAACCTGCAATTCAACACTAAAATACAAAACCATAACTATATACGATAGTTAGCACAAAATAGCTCCCAAGAGCTCCAATGACGCACAAATTAGCTTGTAAATAAGGGAGAAAACTCTATATAAATACGTGATATCACTTGAACGATTCTTAGTCTTGAAAATGTTTTGAGCTTTGATTTGTTTTTATCTATGGGGTGAGGCAATCTATTCCGTGTGCATGTTCTGTTTGCTTGAGGACAAGCAAAGGTTTAGCTTGGGGGAGTTTGATATCACGTATTTATATAGAGTTTTCTGCCTTATTTACAAGCTAATTTGTGCATCATTGGAGCTCTTGGGAGCTATTTTGTGCTAACTTTCGTATATAGTTGTGGTTTTGTGTTTTAGTGTTGAATTGCAGGTTTTAGGGAGTTTTCTCCTTATTCCCGAGCCATTTGGAAGCAACCACGACTTTACGAGATGTTAAGAGGCAAGTAGGATGGCTCACGAGCTTTATGGGTAGTTTAGGAGGTCCCAAGACCCCTAAACGTGAAGATTAGAGAGCCAAAGAGTCAAAAAGGAGGTTTCCGTGCACTGATCGGGCAGAAATGGCCCGATCGGGCGAAGAAATACTGATCGGGTGTAGATGTTGCGGACCCGATCGGGCGAGGGTTGCCCGATCCGATCGGGCGAGGGTTGCCCGATCCGATCGGGCGAGGAAGCATGTCCCCAGACCCGATCGGGTGACCACCGCCCGACCCGATCGGGTCCACACCCACTTGAGCTGCTGTGTTGTGCGTATTATTATAAGAGTGTTGGGCCTCATTTGCTGGCAACCCGATCACAGACCCGATCGGGAACTGGATCGGGTTGGCCCAGATTTCCACTCCAATATTGCTGCTGAAGCTGCGCTGACCCAGGAACGGATTGACGATGTTTTGCACTCGGCCCGATCGGGTACTGTGCTCGGGCCCGATCGGGTCTGGTGCCATTTGTCGCGAATTTCGTCTTTTGCTTCCTATTTTTAATTAGACTTGAGGGGTATTATAAATACCGTTTTCCTCATTATTTAGGGACATCTTTTATTCATCTTTCAATAGCTTTAGACTAGTTTTATTCTTCATTGTTCTTAGTTCAATTCAAACACTTTAGATTAATTTAGAGGTGATCAAACCTATTTCGATTTCAATAAAAGTTCCCGCTTTCCGTTAATTGGTATTCTTTCTTACCCTAATCTCTTTTTTTATTCTCAATTGCTTAATTTATTTATTTAATCGTTCATGATGCAATTGTTAGGGTTTCATATTAGTTTTGTTTTTGTTAATTCGATCATGTCTGAGTAGTCTCTTTCTAGGGTGTTAGATAGGAAAGCCATGTTTATACCATGATTGTGATTTAGACTCTTATCGATTTCTAGGGTTTGATTAGGGTGATTGTGATGTGATTTGTTCTTTATTGAGTAATTAACGTTATTGCGCAGTTTCGTTGGTTGCTTGTGGTTAATAGTTGTTTGCACAGATCCGTCTTACGACTAGAGGCCTAGGACACGTCAGTAGTTCTGATTACGTTAGTGAACATGCGGCGTATGTTGAACTATGAGCGTTGAGTCTTAACCATAGCTCAACATAGGCTCTAATCCCCCGACTCTTGACTTAGGTTTTGATAGTTGTTGACCTTGTTTGATTGGTATAAGCATGGTGGACCGACCTAATACCCTAGGTTTTTATTCCATAGTTTAATCCTCGATTTATTCCGTCTTCTGTAGTCTGTTCTTTAGTTTAATTATTTCTTCCCTGATTTCATCTAGAGTAGCTGAATTGGTTGAATATTAATCTAGAAACTCTGTCTCCCTGTGGATTCGACCCTGCTTCCACTGACTACCTAGTTAGAGGCCCGTAGGTTTATTTTTGATTAGGTGACACGACTTTAGCCTATCAAATTTTGGCGCCGTTGCCGGGGAGACAGCTAGTTCTCTAAGTTTTTATTTGGTTATTTGGTCTACTTCTCTGTGCCTCATTGGAACTTCATTGTTCTAATTGAGGTACGTTTTTTTATTTTTTTATTTTTTTTCTTATTTTTGTAAATTCTTTCTTTCTCTCTCTTACTCATGAGTTTATATGGCGTGGCCGGCTTATAATTCGTATGGGGAAGGTAACCCTAATTTTCAAGGGCATTATGACAATAATAATGGATACTCCAATTATCAGGGGCAAGACTATAATAATGGGTATTTTAATTTACAAGAGAAATATAATTTTGATAATGGGTATTACAATAGTTATGTATCTGATGCATATTCTTATTGTCAATATCCAAATAATTTGTGTATGAATTCCCATGATATTAACCATTTCCCTAACGAGTCCTATGCAACTGATTATACTTATTCTGACCCACATGGAGTCCGTAATTATTCACAATCTGAATCTTCAGAGAGTCTAGATTTACTTAAGCAGATGATTGAGTCTTGTGGTGAACGAATTGAAAAATCTAATCAAGACTTGATGTGTTACCTCACACAATGAATTGAAAAATCTAATCAAGACTTGATGTGTTACATCACACATGTCTCAAATTATGAAAAATCGCTTGCTATGCAACATGATGGTCAACGGGCGATTTATGATGATAATGATTGTGATGATGATTGTGTCGAGAATGCCATATTAGAGGTGGATGATAAGACTCTGACTCCTGATATTGAAAAGCATGATCAGACTGAGGGGAGTGTGGATGTAATGAATGTTTTGATAGAAGAGGAACTCTTGGTTGAGAGCCCTTGTGTTGACGAGCCCATTATTGAGGATGGTGAAATTGTAAGTAAAACCGTCAAGGTTGAGCCTAGTATTCCCTGTCCCTATATTCCATCTTCACATAGACTTGATCTTGTCCCTTCTCTCCCTATTCGCCATGCCCAATATTTTCTCACAGTTGCGGTTGCTCCTATTCTCTCCTTGAGATCCTCACAGCCTACGTCACCAAAGGGAAGTTGTTCATTGTCCTTCTTTTCTCCCTTTTATTTTGATTTTACTTATCTTCACAAATCATTTATTTTCTCTGATATTATTTATGAGAAGATAGATGCGCTTGTCATCAAGCCATATCTAGTGCTCAATGACATGTTTGCAGGCGCATTTGATAAGTTACTCAAGGCATTGGACTCTTCCAATGATGATAGGAAAAGATCGTGTGGGCATGTTAGGGTACTATTCCTACAACCCTGTTCCTCTTATGACTGATGGACGAGGTAATATGGTCGTGCGGGACCTTTATAAACCAGCGCTGTGCGAGAGGCAACTCGTATCTTTCTTTCCCTTTTTCCTTTTCTTTTTATTTTTTTATTTTTTTTATTTTTTTTTCTTCTTTTTGTGAGCGAGAGTGAGGGTACTAACATTGTTTTGCCTCTTAGCATAGTCCTTGTCACCTTTTGGCATTGAGGACACTGCCAAGTACAGCTTGGGGGAGGATTTCTGTTTGTATTCTCTATCTCTTTTACTGCTTTCTAGGATAGATTTACTGCTTTCGAAAAATTCTGAAAAAAATCAAAAAAATATGGTTCCCATGACTGGTTTAGTTGCCTCCCTGTGCCCCTTTTGTGCTCTATTTGAAATTGGTTTGACTCTGTTTTCTGGATAGCTGGGCATTTGCGATCTTGAGGCTATGATTTGATGTTTGATTGCTATGATTTCGAGCATTTTTGGATTATATTAGACCACTTTGTGCTGCATACCTGAATTGGTTAGACTGTGAGGCCTCTTTGTAGCCTGTTGGATTTATATTATTATCCAGTCTATTCTTATGTGTTAGTTCCTCTTTAGTGGATTGATCTTGACTTTGACTTCGTACTTGTCTGATTTTAGATGACTTGTAGCATGTGCTGTGATAGAGGCGTTCTTTTGTCTAATTCTTGAGCTTCAGAGTGAATTTTTGATATACTTTTATCCTCCTTAGCCCCGCTGAGCCTAATGACTTGTTTCGTGTTACTTAAACCCCTATTATGAGCCCAAAGCCTTCACTTGATACTATTCCAAGCCTAGCTTGGGGGAGCTTTTGTATGGGTTGAGTTTGAGATTGGTTTGTTGGTTTAGTTTGGTTTTTGAGGAATCTAAAAGTGTATTTGCTGTGGTTTGAGAGTGAGAAAGAGAAAAGAAAAGGCAAGTTTAGAGTTGCGTGAATGAAGTTCAGAAAAATGAAAGAAAAATGAAATGAAAATTCAAAAGAATTCTAGTTCTTTCATTCACGTACGTTCATAAAAGAAATATTTGCTTCATTGCTTGAAAATTGGGTTTGTTATGAGCTTTTCATTGATTTATGAGAGTTGGGTTACTTTACATGGTTTTATGGTGATTGTTGGGAGTTGTGTAGGCCATCTTAGGCCTTGTTCGAATGATTTATGCTCCCCCTTCTTGGTTTTTCCACCACATTACCCAAAAGTATCCCCTACCTCTCACCTAAGCCCCATTACAACCCTATAAAGTCCTCTTGAGTTTGTGTCTGCAATGTTCATTTGATTGATTTCGAGTTAGTCTGTCAAAGTTAAAGAGTATTTCTGCTAATTGAGTCGACTTGACTAGGATGAGCGTCATTGAACCTTCTTAAACACATGAGAGTGTGAGTGGGAAGGGTATTTATGGTCGGGTTGGTGAGTGTTCGGGCATACTCTTTGCCTGCCACAAAATAGAGAGGAGTGACACCCTTGTGAGAGCCTTTTCAGGATTTGTATGCCTTGTGGATGCTTGAGTTTGATTAATTGCTTGAATGATTGGTGGTTGGATGGATTTGATTAGCCAAACTTGAATTATGCCTGCTTGAACGATTCTTAGTCTTGAAAATGTTTTGAGCTTCGATTTGTTTTTATCTATGGGGTGAGGCAATTTATTCCATGTTCATGTGTTGTTTGCTTGAGGACAAGCAAAGGTTTAGCTTGGGGGAGTTTGATATCACGTATTTATATAGAGTTTTCTCCCTTATTTACAAGCTAATTTGTGCGTCATTGGAGCTTTTGGGAGCTATTTTGTGCTAACTATCGTATATAGTTGTGGTTTTGTATTTTAGTGTTGAATTGCAGGTTTTCGGGAGTTTTCTCCTTATTCCCGAGCCATTTGGAAGCAACCACGACTTTACGAGATGTTACGAGGCACGTAGGATGGCTCACGAGCTTTATGGGTAGTTTAGGAGGTCCCAAGACCCCTAAACGTGAAGATTAGAGAGCCAAAGAGTCAAAAAGGAGGTTTCCGTGCACTGATCGGGCAGAAATGGCCCGATCGGGCGAAGAAATACTGATCGGGTGTAGATGTTGCGGACCCGATCGGGCGAGGGTTGCCCGATCCAATCGGGCGAGGGTTGCCCGATCCAATCGGGCGAGGGTTGCCCGATCCGATCGGGCGAGGAAGCATGTCCCCAGACCCGATCGGGTGACCACCGCCCGACCCGATCGGGTCCACACCCACTTGAGCTGCTGTGTTGTGCGTATTATTATAGGAGTGTTGGGCCTCGTTTGGTGGCAACCCGATCACAGACCCGATCGGGTGCTGGATCGGGTTGGCCCAGATTTCCACTCCAATATTGCTGCTGAAGCTGCGCTGACCCAGGAACGGATTGACGATGTTTTGCACTCGGCCCGATCGGGTACTGTGCTCGGGCCCGATCGGGTCTGGTGCCATTTGTCGCGAATTTCGTCTTTTGCTTCCTATTTTTAATTTGACTTGAGGGGTATTATAAATACCATTTTCCTCATTATTTAGGGACATCTTTTATTCATCTTTCAATAGCTTTAGACTAGTTTTATTCTTCATTGTTCTTAGTTCAATTCAAACACTTTAGATTAATTTAGAGGTGACCAAACCTATTTCGATTTCAATAAAAGTTCCCGCTTTCCGTTAATTGGTATTCTTTCTTACCCTAATCTCTTTTGTTATTCTCAATTGCTTAATTTATTTATTTAATCGTTCATGATGCAATTGTTAGGGTTTCATATTAGTTTTGTTTTTGTTAATTCGATCATGTCTGAGTAGTCTCTTTCTAGGGTGTTAGATAGGAAAGCCATGTTTATACCATGATTGTGATTTAGACTCTTATCGATTTCTAGGGTTTGATTAGGGTGATTGTGATGTGATTTGTTCTTTATTGAGTAATTAACGTTATTGCGCAGTTTCGTTGGTTGCTTGTGGTTAATAGTTGTTTGCACAGATCCGTCTTACGACTAGAGGCCTAGGACACTTCAGTAGTTCTGATTACGTTAGTGAACATGCGGCGTATGTTGAACTATGAGCGTTGAGTCTTAACCATAGCTCAACATAGGCTCTAATCCCCCGACTCTTGACTTAGGTTTTGATAGTTGTTGACCTTGTTTGATTGGTATAAGCATGGTGGACCGACCTAATACCCTAGGTTTTTATTCCATAGTTTAATCCTCGATTTATTCCGTCTTCTGTAGTCTGTTCTTTAGTTTAATTATTTCTTCCCTGATTTCATCTGGAGTAGCTGAATCGGTTGAATATTAATCTAGAAACTCTGTCTCCCTGTGGATTCGACCCTGCTTCCACTGACTACCTAGTTAGAGGCCCGTAGGTTTATTTTTGATTAGGTGACACGACTTTAGCCTATCATCAAGCAGGCATAATTCAAGTTTGGCTAATCAAATCCATCCAACCACCAATCATTCAAGAAATTTATCAAACTCAAGCATCCATAAGGCATACAAGTCCTGAAAAGGGTCTCACAAGGGTGTCACTCCTCTCTATTATGTGGCAGGCAAGGAATATGCCCGAACGCTCACCAACCCGACCATAAATACCCTTCCCACTCACACTCTCATGTGTTTAAGAAGGTTCAATGACGCTCATCCTAGTCAAGTCGACTCAATTAGCAGAAATACTCTTTATCTTTTACAAACTGACTCGAAATTAATCAAATGAACAATGCAGACACGAGCTCAAGAGGACTTTAGACGGTTGTAATGGGGCTTAGGCAAGATGTAGGGGATACTTTTGGGTAATGTGGTGGAAAAACCAAGAAAGGGGGAGCATAAATCATTCAAATCACGCCTAAGATGGCCTACACAACTCCCAACAACACCATAGAACCACGTAAAGTAACCCAACTCTCATGAATCAATGAGAAACTCATAACAAACCCAATTTTCAAGCAATGAAGCGAATATTTCCTTAAGAACGTACGTGAATGAAAGAACTTTGAATTTTTTTCATTTTCTTTCATTTTTCTGAACTTCATTCACGCAACTCTAGATTTGCTTTTTCTTTTCTTTTTCTCACCCTCAAGCCACAACAAATACAATTTTAAATTCCTCAACAACCAAACTAAACCAAGAAACTAATCTCAAACTCAACCCATACAAAAGCTCCCCCAAGCTAGGCTTGGAATAATATCAAGAGAAGGCCTTGGGCTCATAATAGGGGTTTAAGTAACATGAAACAAGTCATTAGGCTCAACGGGGCTAAGGAGGATAAAAGTATATCAAAAATTCACTCTGAGGCTCAAGAATCAGACAAAAGAACGCCTCTATCACAGCTAATGTTACAAGTCATCGAATATCAGACAAGTACGAAGTCAAAGTCAAGATCAATCCACTAAAGAGGAACTAACACACAAGAATAGACTGGATCATAATATGAATCCAGTAGGCTACAAAGAGGCCTCACAGTCTAACCAATTCAGGTATGCAGCACAAAGTGGTGTAATATAATCCAAAATCGCTCGAAATCATAGCAATCAAACATCAAATCATAACCTCAAGATCACAAATACCCAGCTATCCAGAAAACAAAGTCAAATCATTTTCAAATAGAGCACAACAAGGGGCACAGGGAGGCAACTAAACCAGTCATGGGAACCATATTTTTTTGATTTTTTTCAGTATTTTTCGAAAGCAGTAAATCTATCCTAGAAAGCAGTAAAAGAGATAGAAAATACAAACAGAACTCCTCCCCCAAGCTGAACTTGGCAGTGTCCTCAATGCCAAAAGGTGATAAGGACTATGCTAAGAGGAAAAACAATGTTAGTGCCCTAACTCTCGCTCACAAGAAGAAGAAAAATAAAAAGAAAAGGAAAAGGGAAAGAAAAATACGAGTTGCTTCTCGCACAGCGCTGGTTTATAAAGGTCCCGCACGACCATAATCCGCCCTCTCTCAAATAGGAGGGGCGTGGCAGTGAGTGCCACCCTCATCAAATATCTTTCTCCTCCAAATGTTCTTGACAATGCCTCCAGACGGTGACGCAACCTTAGGTGGAATTGGAACCTTCTCCACACCTACTTCATCCAAAACCTCATCCCTGCAACAATATTTTTCAAGCATAGGTGCCTTACCAGCATTGGTTAGTTTAAACATTACTTTATCATCACCAACACTAAGAGTTAAAGACCCAGTCTTGACATCAATTACAGCACCAACAGTACACAAAACTGGCCTACCCAAGATAATAGGAATCTGGGCATCCTCATCCATATCTAATACCACAAAATCAACAGGGATATAGAATTTCCTAACCCTAACAGGAACGTCCTCTAAAACACCTAGAGGGTATTTTATAGAACGATCCGCCATCTGTAAAGTGATTTGTGTGCATTTAAGTGCTCCCATGTTTAGTTTCTCAAAAACTGATAATGGCATAACAGAAACAGAAGCACCTAAATCACATAAAGCCTTGTCAATAAAAATAGGTCCAAGATGGCAGGGTATAGAAAAACTACCAGGATCTTTTAACTTTGGTGGGGTTTTATTTTGGATAAAAGCACTACACTCTTCAGTAAGAGCGACACGTTCTACCCCACCAAAGTCTCTTTTCTTAATGATCATGTCTTTCAGAAATTTGGAACAAACAGGCAATTGGGTAATTAAATATGTGAATGGAATCGTTACCTCAAGGTTCTGAACCATAGCCAAGAACTTACCAAACTGCTGATCGACCTTGGACTGTTGCATCCTGTGGGGAAAAGGTAGCCTTGGTGTAAAAGGCGTTTCAGAAACCTTCTCCTTTTTCTTCCCTGTCTGTTCAGCTTCTGCAGACAAATTGACTTCAGACGTCGAATTCTTCCTTTTTCCTTCCTCTACCACCTTCTCCTTCCCTGCAGTTAGGGTAACCTCATCAACGGGCAATAGAGGAGCATCATAAGCTATGCCACTACGAAGAGTGATGGCATTCACATGTTCTCTCTGAACGGGTTGCCCTGGCAATTATCCCTGCTGCCTCTGTGCATTAGTTTCTGCCAATTGAGCAACTTGAGCCTCGAGAAGTTGGATGTGCTTCTCTTGGGCCCTCCGTGCTTCCTCTTGGACCCTCCGTGTTTCCTCATTTGCCTTTTGCATAGACAATATCAGTTTCATCAGTTCAGAATTTCTAGGCTCTTGTGGGTTGTTGTTTTGTGGAGGTGGGGTGACGAAATTTTGTGGAATTTGGAAGTTATTGGGATGATGGAAGTTTTGTGGTGGTGGTCTTTGGAAATGTTGTGGGGTTTGATGGTATGAGGGTTTAGGATAGTTTTGTGGAGGTGGAGGTTGATAGTTTTGTGGGTTTTGATAGTTATGTGAAGGGGGGAAGGTTTGTGGTCTTTGTTGAAAGGCATTGGCCTGCTCTATCTGAAGTTGACTGAACTGACAGTCATGCCCAAAGTGACCCTGAACACCACATACCTCACAGTAAGATGAGGTAATGGGTGCTACTACAGACATAGCATAGATACTCAAAGGAGGTGCTGCTGAGGAAGAGGAATTGAAGGTGTTAATCTGCTGACTCAGTTTCGCCATCTGCGAAGTCAATAATGCAATGGCATCTACCTCCAGTACCTTCCTCGTGAGGCTTCGGGAAGTGGAATGATCATTGGCTGCGAGGTTTGATAGAAACTCGTAGCCTACATCCACTTCCTTATCCAGAAAAACTCTTCCTGCAGACGAATCAACAGTACTCTTCGTCTGAGGTTGCAGACCATTGTAAAATGTCTGCGTCAAGAACCATTTGTCCATGTTGTGGTGTGGACACTCTCTCTGTAAATCCCTAAACCTAGTCCACGCTTCCCGTAATGTTTCATCAGGCTCTTGGGAAAACGTGGCTAGCTTGTTTCTGATTTATGCTGTTTTAGTAGGTGGGTAATACTCTCTCAGAAATGCAGCAGAAATCTCATTCCATTCAGTTTCCTTCACGTCGTTCAACCATTTCTGGGCTCTATCTCTCAATCAAAACTTGAACAACATGACTTTGAGTTGATCTGGAGTGACACCGGCATGTTTAATGAGGGAAAAGGTATTTATAATACCCCTTCAAGTTAACTAAAAACGGAAACAAAAAGTGAAAAAGCGCGAGTAAAGCACCAGACCCAATCGGGCCCGAGCACAGTACCCGATCGGGCCTAGGGACAAATGGGTCCAGCGCACGCTCCAAAACCGCAGCAACAAAACAGGATGTAGCAGCACCCAACCCGATCGGGTCGGGCAGCGGGTGCCCGATCGGGTCTGGGGACTTGACTCCTCGCCCGATCGGGTCGGGCAATGTTCGCCCGATCGGGTCCGCCACTTCTATACCCGATCATAATTCCTTCGCCCGATCGGGCCATTTTTGCCCGATCAGAGCACGGAAACCTCCTTTTTGACTCTTTGGCTCTCTAATCTTCACGTTTAGGGGTCTTGGGACCTTCCAAACTACCCATAAAACTCGTGAGCCATCATACGTGCCCCGTAACATCTCGTAAAGCCGTGGTTGCTTCCAAATGGCTCGGGAATAAGGAGAAAACTCCCTAAAACCTTCAATTCAACACTAAAACACAAAACCACAACTATATACGAAAGTTAGCACAAAATAGCTACCAAGAGCTCCAATGACGCACAAATTAGCTTGTAAATAAGGGAGAAAACTCTATATAAATACGTGATATCAGTCAGCCAGTTGAAGGAGAAAAAAATTTTGTTTATTTGGCCGTTTTACCTGATGCTGTCAATGCAATCCTCCTTGCTGAGAGTGAGAGTGTGTAAGTGCCCATATATTTTGTCAGTCATGTCTTAAAAGATGCGGAAAATAGGTACAACATGGTGGAAAAGTTCGGTTTAGCTTTGGTCATAGCTAGTCGAAAGCTACGCCCATATTTTCTGGACCACAGCATAGTGGTCTATACAGACCAACCTCTCAAGCAAGTTTGACGAAAGATGGAGACAGCAGGAAGAATGTTGAAATGGGCAATAGAACTTAATATGTTCGATAAGTGATTGAGCCTCGCAAGGAGATAAAGGGACAAGCTTTAGCCGACTTCATTGTTGAGTTAACTCGCCAAGAAGTGGAACAAGTGTCCGACCCTGCCGAAGGAAGGACTCATTGGACGCTGATGGTTAATGGTTCAACAACTACCAATGGGTGTGGGGTAGGAATTATTTGCCAATCGCCTAAAGGAGATAGGCTTGAGTATGTTATGCGTTTTGAGTTTCAAGCATCCAACAACGAGGCTGAGCTGGAATCAAGATGTGCAAAGCAGCTGGAGCTCAGGAAATTGAGGCTCAGTCTGACTCACTTCTAATAGTCAGCTAGGTGAATGGTGAGTATGAATGCAAGGAAAGTTCTATGGATAAGTATGTGAGAATGATCAAAGATGAGACAAAGCAGCTGAAAAGTTTCGTCTTGATACAAGTACCAGGATCAGAAAACAACCAAGCTGATTCTCTCTCAAAGCTTGCTAGTTCAGCTGCTTGTGACACATCCAGAACTGTTTTTTGGGAAATTAAGGAGAGGAAGAGTATAGAAGAGGAAGAAATTATGTTTCTCAGCCGGGGAAACACATGGATGGAACCTATCATCCAGTTCAAAAAGACCGGACAACTACCAGAAGATCCTATTGAGGCCAAGTATAACAGAGCAAGACACAATTGGTTCGTGTTATGGGATGAAACTTTGTATAGAAATCTTTTAACAAACCCCTTCTGAAGTGTATTACCCTGGCTGATGGACTGGACTTCTTGAAGGAGTTGCATGAAGGATCATGTACCTCTCATATTGGCGGGCACGCCCTGGCTTAGAAGGCATTTAGGACGGGATACTATTGGCCAACTCTCCGGCAAGATGCCATGGATTACGTCAAGAAATGTGTTGATTGCCAAAAGCATGGAAATATCTATCAAAGACCTTCAATCTGCTCACCCTAGTTCTCTTCCCATTGCCATTTTCCAAATGGGGCATGGATATACTTGGGCCATTCCCTTTGGCTGCTGAGTAGAAAAAGTTTGTAATAGTTGTTGTTGACTATTTCAGCAAGTGGGTGGAGGCTGAAGCTGTGAGAGGTATTACCACCAAAGATGTGAAGATTTTTATATGGAAGAACATCAAAACCAGGTTCGTCATGCCCCAGTCTATAGTCTTTGACAATGGTCCACAATTAGGGACACCCGAACTGAAGGAATGGTTGGCCGAGAGGGATATAAGGGGACACTTTGCTGCTGTTGCACACCCCCAAGCCAATGGACAAGTTGAATCATTCAACAATATGTTATCCAATGGAATTAACAAAAAACTTGACAATGGAAGAGGCTTCTGGGTGGAAGAGTTATAGTTGGTCTTATGGTCGGTAAGGACGACAGCAAAGAACTCCATTGGAGAAACTCCGTTCATGCTGGTGTATGGTACAGAGGCAGTCTTGCCATTTGAGGTGGAAGAACCTACTCTGAGAGTTATGTTTTACTCAACATAAGGAAATTGGTCAGCCATGAGGACAGCCTTAAATCAGTTGCCTGAAGTTAGGGGTAATTCTCTCCTGAGGATGCAGCTCTACAAGCTCCATATGGACAGGGAGTTTAACAAATTGGTCACTCGTCGTCCACTGAACATAGGCAATCTTGTGTTGACGAAGATGGAGGTAGTGGGACGAGCTAAGGAGTAAGGCAAGCTGACGCCTAACTGGGAAGGCCCTTACCTAATCGTGGAGGAGGTTCGAAGCGGCACCTATCAGCTGCAAGACATGGAAGGTCGGCCCATTTTCAAAACTTGGAATTCAGATAATCTCAAGAAGTTTCATATTTAAAGTTGTCAGTAAGTTGTAGTAAACCAAGTGACACGGCAAAGAATTGTATACATGTACTCTTAGTCATTCAGCTGAGCAAAAATCATTAATACAATTCTCCTTCTTACTATAAACACTTGGTGTAAATTATATCAATATTTGTTTGCTGAAGATTTTTTTTTCTTTCCCTAAAACAAATACCAAAATCCGTCTTCGTTCAGACAAGAGATATGATCAAAACAGACAACAATTGCTTCAAGATGAAGAGGTGTCTTACTTAGCCATTCTGAATAATGAAAAACCTTAGTAAAGCTTTAGCTATCATGGACATGTTCGTCCAAAAGATGATAAATCCTAAAGGGATAATGTCATTTTGAAACGAACATTATCTGAATCAGACTTAGTAAAGTTTGACGCATGTGTCATCCAAAAGCTATTATCGCTCAAAGACGAACACTACTTCCTCAAGGATGCCAACCATAAATCTGACAAGAAAAAGTATAGTTTGGTGCATATGGTCCGCCAAAAGTCATTTAAGCTAAAGGAAGAACATTGCTTCCTCAAGGAAGCCAGCCAAGGCACTAGTTCATACACTTTAAAGACCTAGACAAAGGACAATGTTCAAAGCAGGTCGTCTTGATCCCGCAATCAGACCTTCTTATAGGTTCGTCCAGAATCTTCAGCTTGGTCGTTTTCCTTTAAGAAACAATGTCTGCATGGAAAATTGCCAACAAGAAACACACAATGAGCAAGGTTAAAATACATTCTAACCAACAGACCTCTTCGTTTGAAATAGTACCAAATTTCAAGTGAGGCTACCCAGTTAATTAGACGATGAATACTCCCTGACGAGATAAGTTATAACTTGGTAGTTTTCGGGGGCAACTATGCTGACTGTTTTCCTTCTTGGGCCACGATCTGGTCAGAAAGATAGTCACCTAAGAAGGGGGGCAAATACCCGAGTAACTGACAGACGAGTTGAGTTAACACTTAGTTCCTTCTTTGAAGGGTTAGGTTGACACTTAACAAGAATATCATGTTTGGGATTCTTGTCCGAACGAGCTGAGTGAACACTTAGCAAAAATTCTTGTTTGGAACATACCCAGTCAAGAAAAGATTCCGGATGAGTTGAGCTAACACTTAGCAAAAATTCTTGTGTTTGGAATATATCCGGTCAATAAAAGTGATCATGACGACTGTACAAATATTGCTTGGACAAAAATCTAAGAGAAGTATTGAAAAATAGAAATCTACTTCAGACGAGATACATGAACACTTAGAAAAATCTGCATACAATAAAGCATAAGGCCAGCAATGTGAAGAAAAGCTAATCATTCAAATGGAAGAGAGTTGTTTGCCAAAAAGCCAGCCAAATACAAAGCAACAGAGTTTGCTATGATATTACAACGAAATTAGACGAAGGTTTTTGTTTAATGTAATTACAAGGCTTTCGAAGGCAGCCTGAATAAGCAAAAACAAACTAGCCAAAAGTGGACGAGGGCTGTCTGCTAAGCTTCTTTATCATCTCAAACCGGAGTGGATGTCATTTGTGCCCTCCTCGCTGTCAAACTTCCTGGAGTACTTAATGCAAGCCACTCTCTTAGACTTGCTCCAGTCTTGTAGAACCGCCTCCTGATTTCCTTACTCAAATGATGAGGAAGGAAAGAAGGTGGTGTGGAGTTGTCGTATACCCCTAACCAAATATAATTAACCTTCTTTCCTTTACAACTTGGTGTATAGCGGAAGTAAGGGTCGTATCCACAGGGAGCACAGTACAAGTCTATAAATAGCGTAATCAAACCCCTAGAGCCTTCTAGGAGTCACGTAACCAATGGGGGGGGTTTGATTAGGAACAAGGACTATACTAAAAGCGATTAAACAAGAAATGTAAGTTAAATCAATGAAAAAGGAACTTGGACTCGATTAGCATCCACTTTCAACCAAAGCATCGATCATGGAACTTATAAACGTTTATCCCCTTTTGGTCACCTATTGAGAAGTCTAAACTCCTAGCCTCCTAGATCGTGGTTAAACAAACACGATCAGCGTGGTTTGAACCCCCTCTTACTATCACTCAACTCAAACAAATAGCATTTAAGTTCAAACCAATAGTAGCATTAGAACCGAGGCACAAAAGGATTGCTAATGATAATGAAGCATTAACATTCAAGCAATAAGTAAGATCTCTCTAAGCACTTGAAGCAAGATCAGCATTACAACAAACACCTAGTGTGCTACTAAGGAACTAAGAACACAAACAACCGATTATGTCCTTAACTCTAGCATTTGATCATTTACACAACTACACTAGTAGTACTCCTAGCAAGATTATGCAAAAATCAATGAAATAAGCTCAAGAAACCTTCCAATAACCAAAGGAGATGAGAAGTACAAGAGTTCTCACATACAAGAGTTGAAAGCTTCACCTAACCGAATCCAAGAACAAGTTTACGCTAGAACTAGCATGATTTACACCAAAGATTTCTAAGAGATGTTAGTGTTTTAAAACCCTAGGAATGGTAGCTAAACACTCTCTGGTCTACTTCTCTCTCTACAAAATAAAGACGAACTAAAAACACATGTCCCAAACCATCCGTAGAAGGAAACATAAAAGAAAGGAAAAGTGGGCGGCAGTGCCTGGTCGCGACCCGCGATCACTGTCGCGACTCGCGAGAAGCAGGTCGCGACCCGCGACCAGCATCGCTCCTCGCGATGGCAAGCAGCCCCTCCTTTCAATCAAGTTTTAACATATAAGGGGAAGGGAAAGGGGAAGGCTTTGAAAGCCTAGCAGGATCTTCCTTGGTGGCTTGGCCGCTGCAAGGGCTCGATGCTCGGAGCTCGGAATCGGGAGACTCGGAACTTGGCTTGGGAGATTCAAAGGGCTTCCGAAGGCTTCGAGATGACGTACCGCTAGGAGGTCGGATGACTTGATGCTTCGGAGAGTGATAGAAAGCTGCACGAACAAGACAAACACCAAAACTTGGGACACGACTCTCTAGACCTCTTTAACACCAAATCAAACCAAAACCCGAACTCTAAACACAAACCAACACACAAAACCATACAAAAATCGCCTAAGATTGGCGAATAACTTTGACGCATCAGAAGGAGACCGACAAGATCATACATTTAAGGGGAGGAACAGCGTCATCCTCCCCCATAGCGGCATCAACATGAGGATCTTCCTCATTCAACGCCTCTTCTTCGTTTGAATCCTCAAAGACATAAGGCTCCTCATTACGGATCTTTGCCTTGTGAGATTCCTCCTGAAATTCAAGGTGGTGTTGAAATCGACTCACCTGATCAGGATCGGCTATCATCTCTATAGCCTTGATACCCCAGCCCTTTGCCGTCTCCACTGACTCAGCAAAGGCTTTGAGGGCATCTTAAAAGTTGAGTTCTGCTTAATCCTTCAGCAGAGTTACTTCCGCTTTGAGTCCATAGATCTCCTTGTCCAGCTCAGCCGAGGTATCAGCAGCAACCTCTTTCAACCTCGCCAGGTCGTCAAGCATGGTATCCCTGGCCAGAAGCCACTCTTCCTTTTCCTTGAGCAGCTCAGTGATCTTGATCAGATGAAGCTTGTTGGCTGACTCAAGTTCGGCTGAACTCTTCTCCATGGCCTCCATGCTCTACCGATGCTGAATCTTCAGGCCCTAACAAGTCACTATGGCCTCATCCCCAACCGTGGTTTCCTGGTGGACGAAGACATTATTTTCCTTGTGGAGGTCCTTCACATAGTTTTCCATGACTATGCTCCGGACGTACAACTGAAATAACACAAAAGAAAGAGTTAGAAGAAAACATAAATGGAATAAAGAGAAAAACTTAAGTAATGAGAGATACAAAAGAAAGATGATACCTCGGCAGACAACTGAGACATGTAGCCAACATGTCCCGCCAAGGCTCCCCTCAGCCCCTCGACATAGTCGTTAGGGAAGGCCTCAAAAGCATTATTCTTTATTTTCTTCTTCTGTATTAGGGAGTACTTGGAAAAGGAGGGGATAGCCTCGTCAGGAGAGTCTACGTCCAATGGCTCAACAATTGGAGATTTTAATCTATCTGAAAATGGTGAACTATCAGTTCTACGAATAGAGATGACCACTACAAGTTTGTCGGATGGACTCATCGAACGTACACCAACCCGCAGCGTTCAGACCTAATTGGAATGGTATAACTCACTGGAGGAGGCAGACTTCGTCCGAAAGGGATGGGGCATTTGACCCACCAATTAAGCCACGACCCCAGTATAGGCCGAAGTCCTAGGAAAAACCGCATACGGCTGTGATAATTCTTCAAGATTAAAACCAGCTGCCTCCAGCTGGCTCTCCAAGTCAATAAGAGTGAAGGATTCACCAGCTCCTACTACAGTAACCGGTGGTGGTAGGATCACCGGGTCAGAAGGCTTTCTCCCCTTTTGGTCACCGGCGGGGATAGGTGCCTTACCGGCAGACGAGCTCGCCTGCCCGACCTTCTTTGCCGGATCAAAAGACTTTGGTTTTTTGGGGGAAGAAGGTTTTCCCCTTGAAGCGGTCGGCCTCTTCCTTGATGAAGTTGGCTTGGCAACAGACGCTTTCGCCCTCGGCGAATTTCTCTGCAAAACGCATGACACAAGTTAGGTATATGAGAGGACAAGTTCTATATAAGGACGAAGGTTACCCCAAGAATATGGCTAAGCTCAGTCGTTCCTCTTCCTAACGAGCCTTCGCCCCAAAGTGTTTTTATATACAGCCAAAGGTATAAGGAATTATGCTATGGAGAACGAAGGTTGCACAAGGAAGGAATCCGTCCACAGCTGGCCGCCTTCCTTCTTTAACCAACCTTTGTACTCGTTGGTCCCTTAACGAAGGCTGCAATAGATCGAAGGTTGCTCAAGGAAGGAATCCATCCACAGCTGGCTGCCTTCCTTCTTTAACCAACCTTCATTCTCAGTGGTCCCCAGGCAAAGGCTGCAACAGATCGAAGGTTCCTCAAAGAAGGAATTCGTCCACAACCGGCCGCCTTCCTTCTTTGACCAGCCTTCGTCCACAAGAGAACCTCTGTCGGAGAAAGCGTAGGAAGAAGGTCGTCCTTGTCCAGATGTCTTCCTTTCGCATGTAATCTTCGTTAAAAAAAATTTAATATTCTTAAGCGTCTCTTCACGCTTCTTAGACGGAGCTTTAGAAAACTCCGCCCGATTGCCACCAAATTGGCTCATATTGATGTCTCCTTTCTAGGATGGTGGAAGTTCTTTCCTTACTGGTACTGTTTAACAAAGAAACAAGAATTAGTTAGGCAAATTCAGAATTATTTGGTGCTTACAATTACTTGGGCAAAACCAGGTTAATACATGTATCTTTGCCCTGGTTTAGTCCAGCGGCAATCAAAAATTTCTCATTAAAAAACATTTCCTTGAAGGGAATCCAACTAGCCGGTCCCCTCAAAGCAACCTTCTTAGATTTTGGGCATCCGGGTTCCCAAAGCCCAGGATGAATGTATTATGTGGCCGAGAAGTGGGCTACCACAGCATCATCATGTCTATTCTCCAATATAGGGGCACCCCGTCCTATATTGGTTACTGATCGCTTTTTGTATTTATAAGGCCTAGCTGTCTCTTCGTCTTGAGCTTGGACGAACACAAACTCCGACATCCAATTATGCATTTTTTATGGTTTCTCAAATACGGTCATGAACCCCGCCCTATTGCATACACTATACAAAGTTCCCTCAATTGTGCATGTGGGTGAAGGCAGCTGGGGACAAAGACAAGCCACACAGCTGACGTGTGGCGATGAAGGTCAAGATATTCAGCCAAGCATTGAGGGCTCGATGGTTGTGACCTAAACTATAGTGTCTAAGAATTTCAAAGATGAAGGGGTGAAAAGGAAATCTAAATCCTGCATCTAAGGCTAGCTTACATACAACAAACTAGAAGGGAGGGGCATGAAAAATCGTCTCCTCTTTCTTTGGAAGGA
This sequence comes from Patellifolia procumbens, assembly GCA_947645195.1. Classification (NCBI taxonomy): domain Eukaryota; kingdom Viridiplantae; phylum Streptophyta; class Magnoliopsida; order Caryophyllales; family Amaranthaceae; genus Patellifolia; species Patellifolia procumbens. Next base: position 3,823,008 of record CANSGD010001541.1, read on the forward strand.
CAAAATGAAAATCGGTTATAGGCATCTCTCTGTCCAGACAACTCCCATATGTACCATATCTCTCTAACCAATCAATATTTACACATACATAGGCTGGGTCAGAGAGAGGACCTAGACGATCTCTTAATTCTGCCGAAGTAGTGGAAGGATCCGACCCTTCCTCCTCTTCAACTTCCTCATCATCCTCGTCCGAGTTTCTTCCATACGGACCAGCTTCATCCTGGTCAGGGAAAACTACCTCATCCTCTTAGTCCTCAATACGACACTCAGCTAAAGGCTCAATCTCCATCGGCTGAACCTCCTCTACCACATCAGATACATCCCTCTCTGGTCCTCTTCCAATAGACTCTTCTATTTCGGAACTGGCGGCTGGAAGAATTATCGAACGCCTTAGACACGCCGTTTGCTTGACACTTACCACATTACCCTGCACACGCAGAGACTGGGTCATCGGAAACGAGTCTTGCGTTCTATTAAAACAAATTTATCGATATTCAGCCGGATGGGCCCAACTCTAGAAAAAGCCGAAGATGAAATAGAATCGGTTCTAGGGTCAGCACACTCCATGGGTTGGCCAGGGTTATTGGACAAGGTAAAGGATACCATTTTATTTTAAAGAAAAGAAAAATGAATAAGGATGAAAAATATAAAGACAGAGAAGGAAAATACTTGACTAAGAGCTGGACGGAGATGTGAAGGACTTTTTCTTCTTCCCTTCAACAAGTCAAGACGCCCTCAGCAAAGTCAAACTTTCCTAGAAAACTCTCTCTCTCTAAGAAGCTTTTCTCTAAAATCAGAATCCAAAAATGGGGAAATGAGGAAGTGAGGGGGAATTTATAGGGGGGAAAAAACTCTCCCCATCCCTATAAGTGAGACGACACGAGTCACTTCCTAGAGGTGCCACGTCATTCTCGCCTTTTCTAATTGAAGGGAAAATCAGTTAAACTTTGGAAAAGTATGGTAATCTGGAAAGTTACTCTCTGTAAAAGGGTATTAATCAGACAAAACCAAGATCAATCCCCTTTTAGGGGAAAATGTTGTGACATAACAAAAGCATGACATGTAGACCGGTTGAAGGGTGCCACGTGTCCCAATTGATGCATGACACGCAGACCGAATAGCCGAGCGCCACGTGTCAAGTTCTAAGAATGACACATGGCATAGACAAGAGAGTGATGAATGAACTCACCTTCTCTGAAAACGAGGCCCATTCATCCTCTAACAAGACAATAATCAGAGCCAAGTTCCAATGAAAAGCAACAAATGATTGGTTGAGAACATTAAGGCAATAAAAACACGACAAGTGTCACTTATTGATTGCTTAGCCAATCATCTTCCTCTATTTTAGGGTGCTCCTTCTCATATCCAAATACTATAAATAATTCCTCAAAATCAGGTAAAAGGTAGGATCTCACCAACTCCCTAAACTTACTCTGTCAAAATATAGTCATAATTTCCCTCACTCAGATACTGACTTAAGCATCGAGGGGAAACCAACTACCAAATCCGTGGGTTGGTTTCCTTGATTTCAGGTTCGGACCCGGAGCTGCTCTCATCTCTGCACAAGTCAAGAAAAGAACTCAGCAACACGAGTTGGACTAAAAACTTAACTATCAAAAGCTAATAATAAAGTATGTCACGTATTTAGAAATAGATGATGTAATACATAACTCTTACGTCTTTGGTACACCAAAGTGTACCTTTTACATGCTGTAAAAATAAACCCAATAACTCAACAGCTCGTCTTGCAAGAGACCGCCTAATTTTAACCTTAAAATTAGGCAGGCCCAATAAGCCCAATATCAAAATAGCCCATATCAAAATGAACTTCACGCGCTCCACTCTCCCCACTCTCTCCACGTCAAATTCAAAAACCACCTGATTCTCTCTCCTCTCTCTCTCTTCTCTCTTCACTCTCTCTGCTAAAACTGCACCTATAAGACGCAAAAAAACTCCTACTTTAGCGGCATCTGAAGCTATTTCTCAGTCGATTTTGCAGAATTTCACTCTCAAAATCTGTAAAGGTAAGTTAATTTGAGTTCGAAGATTGTTTTATGCATTTTTGAGCTGATTATTTGTGACTATATGTGTTCTTAGCTCATTCCTTCATCAATTTACATGCATATGTTTAATTTTCTCAAGTTAGGGTTTTTGACATGTTAATTTGAAGGTTATTTTCAGCTATTGTAACTGATTGTTAGAAAATCATACATCTAAGCTTTTGTTACTGATTTTGGTATATTAGAATGACTGATTTTGAGTTCGAAGCTTGTTTCATGCATTTTTGCACTGATTATTCGTGAAAATCTGTGGATTTTGGTTCTGAATAAGCTATTGTGATGTAGAAAAGATATTGTTGTTGTTGACAATTAGAGACTAGTTTGTTGTCAGAAGTTTTCTTTTTAGCTTCATTAGTAACTAATATAATGTTTAACTGATTAGAAAGGTTTTACAACAAAAAATAAGTTTATAATGATTTTCTGTTATGGTGATAAGTTGGGTGTGATTTTACTTGTTTGTTTGCTGAAGTATACTCCTTTTTAGGGACTTGTTTAGTTCATTTAGGGACTGCTTTAATACATTTAGGGACTGCTTTAGTTTATTGCATCAAGTAACTAGTTTTTGGAAACCATTTTGAATCAGTTTGTTTTCCCTTTAAATGAACTTGCAGATTAATCAAATTTAACTTTTGACTTTCATTTTTTGCACAGCCCTTTGACTAAGCTAGATTGAATTGGGGCGTGACCTAGATGTTTGCTACAATATGCACACAAGAAGGTTGGAGGAGCTCAAAAAGAGTGCAAAAGAGAACGCTGAAACTGCACAAGATGGATCACCAACAATGACTCAACTGTTGGAAAATCCAGAAGTGTTGAAGCAAATTGATGAGATCGAGCGGCTCCTACAAAATAACTAAGAAAATAGTTGCAGACATGCCTTCGTTTGACTTGGATATACCTGGGCTCCAGGATCCACCACACACACGAGAACAACAACATCAGCCTCTCGCCAAGCAACCAGTTTAAGCTAATCCAACAGTTTATAGGAGATCAAAAAGAAACCAAGAATCAACCAACACAGCCAAATAAGTCATGCAGAAGCTGCAAAAACCATCTCCCCCGAAGCAAAAGGAACAAGCAATTAGAACCTCTCCAAGAAAATAGTTTGAACATAAACTCATTTTGACTACTAACATTGATGATTAGTTAGTTTTGAACAAAAGTAGAAGTTTATGTAGAAGTACAAATATTGGCACTGCTTGGTCATTTTGCAAATATTATGTTGAATGGTGCTCAACTTTAGGTTATATGTCAATTGGAGACCATGATATTCACTCCAATTACATCTTAGATTTGACAGGATATGGTGGATGTAATTTTGAGAAGGAAAACAATTGCCACTGGTTTGTTATTTTGCAAAACAATGTTGATGTAATTAGTACTAAACTTTAGGTTTTATTTTGAAGTAAAGTTGACTAATGATTATTAAATATCAATTAATGACCATTATATTCCAATTAGTGACCACTATATGGAAATTAGTGACCATTATATGTCAAAGCTTATTAATGTTGCAAAGTCAATTCAAAATAATGGAAAATGGCAAAGCTTATTCAATACAAGATATTTCAATAAGTGACTACTTTAATCCATTTGGCGCCTAGTTTAATCTGATTAATTACTATTAAAGTAATTAGATGAAAAACTTATAAAAATAACTGTAAAGAACCAAAATGACTTAATTACCATTATGACTAACAAAATGTCACTCAAATTACAAGTATAGGTCATAAAAAGCTTAAAAAAATTAATAAGTGACCAAAAAAAGCCATTTTGTAACCACTATAATACATTAAGTGACCACTATAAATAAATGAGAAACTACAACAATCTAGCAGGACGAGTGTAAGACCCAAACTCCTTGTCTGCATTAGAAACATTAGAAGAATTGCCGCCTCGCTTTTTACTTTTCTCAATCCCTGATTTTGGCCTCACATTTCTTCCCTTCGTTTTGCACTGAAGAGGATCAAGCACTGTAACAGCAGAAGAACTTCCTATAGAAGGATCTACAGAATAAGATTCTAAATCAGACACATTGAGGTTAGAAAACAAAGCCTCCATGGCACCAAGATCACGCATATAACCCTTCTCAACAATCTTCCTTGCCTCTTCGTTATCATCACATCTCATGATAAGATTATTGTAGACACTACATATTTGATAAAAACAAGGGATGCGATCTTTCTTCAACAATGACATATCAATACGTTCTTGCTTCAATCGGTCCAACACTTCTGTTTTGGCAAACTTTGTCCAACGCTTTAAAATATATGTGGACAGTATCTCAACAACCGAATGCATGTGAAACACCCTAACATGCAATGATAACACAACAAACCAACCTCCTTAAAATATGTACATGAACAAGAGATAAGATTGTTTAAACAATCAAACACTACTTGGTGTGGTTGGGGATACTTCTCGGGCCAAACTTTATACAATAACGTGCTACCTTCCATACTCATCAACATAGATATAGTACCCATAGAAAATCCAAACTCTTGTTCAAAATGCCTAAATAGAGTAGATGTATAAACTTGACTTGCATGTCTAAGAAGGCCAACCATAGGTAAATAAGATTTCGGGACTGATTTAGAATCCTTAAACTCATCGTTGGTTTCTATGCTCCTCCAACGTAGAACAGTGTTGTTGAACATCCCATATAAATCAAACAAACTTGTTGTTTTGGAAGACTAAAATCCCATTGCATTGTTGGTACTTTCACTACGTTGTGAAGACAAAATTCCAACCGAGAAGAAATCCTTGCTCAATGTCGTGCACCATTTATCCTTTAAGCCATATAAACGCTGAAACCATGTATCCGCTTGCAACCCATATTTTACAATCATATCTTCCGAAAAACTCTCAAACTCACCACTATCATAACAACCTCTAAGACACTTGTTAAAAGTATCAATAAATGTGGAATCACTCTTCAGAGTTCCAAAATGACTCAATGCATTTTGTTGGATATGCCACTGACATAGTCTGTGCCTTGTATTAGGAAAAACCCGAAAAAGGCATTTCAGTTACAACAGTTTGATTAGAGACTAGTTTAAATATATAAGACACCATTTTAATCTATTAAGGGACCAACATAAATAGATAGAACAAACATATGTTAACCAGACAGTGGCAACATATATTCAACAACCTATAAACCTCAAAAAGAGACCAGGATAAGACTAATAGAGACTAACATAACCCATAGAGAGACTAGTTTAAACATATAATACACCACTCTAATCAGACATGTGTTAACAGTGGCACCATATATTCAACAACCTCTAAACCCCAAAAATAGACTAGGATAAGAGTAATAGAGACTAACAAAATCCATATAGAGACCAAAATAACAAAAGGTAAGTAAATATACAAAACAAATTACATAATTTGCCTATGTTGCCAAGCTTCACCTTATAAAAAAAATCAGCTTCTTCAGCAGCCCTTTGGCTAAGTCTATCTAGAGCAGCCTGTGCATCACCACCCTCAATTGCTTTCATCTTTAGCCTATTCACGAAATTGAAGTGGTCACGAGAAGTGTGCCCAAGGGCCTCCGGACCACCATAATGCTGACATTCATAACGGTATTGGACAGCAGGTCTCATTGAAGCCTCTGTCATCACCATAATCTCTTTTGCTTTCCCTTTCCCAATAGACCTCTCCGAACGATGGAATTGTTGCCACTCAGGCCTTGTAAGCTCATGATTATGTGTAAGAACATGAGCTATCACTTCATACATCCCCTCAACTTCACTCTCATCATAGCATTTCAATTGGTCTTCGTAACAGTAACCTTATGCTGCTTACGCTTCCTCTCAATCCCATCATCACCAACAGAAACATCAGGAACAGTTTCCAAATCATCTTTCCCATTTGGTTTTCCATGGCATGAACAAACAAAGTATTTTTCCTTAGTCATATTAACACACGACTTACCAATACCAACCCTAGATGTGTACTTCCTAATACTAAATCCTAACTGTAATAGCCTGAAGTTTAAGCACCTTAATTAAAGATTGATTATGTTGCATTGCTATGATTTTGTAATTTAAAGGTTTTGAGTATGTTTTGAGATATGTGAATTTCTTAATTACATTGGTGATTTTTAAGATTTATCAATTTAATTAATTTACCGATGTATCGATAAAAATCATTCTCTAGTATATTGAAGACGGTATTTAAAACCCAATCATATTCCTCTTGCTTCTCCTTCTTTACATATTTATATTTACAAGTGTATAAAAAAAAGGGAATAGAAACCCCTAAACCCATAAAATCAAAAAATCCCAAAAATACAACCCAAAACCCCAATCACTCAGCTCTCTCTCTCCTGTAACCTTCTCCCTCCCTGCGTCCCTCTCTCTCTCTCGATCTTGTTCCTCCATTTTCGACCCTCAGACGCAGCATCGTCGGCCACCAAGCTCGCCATCCTCTCATTTTCGTCTGGGCGAAGCTAATCAAGGCCCGTTTCGTTTTCCCTCCGCTTTGTTTTGCTGCGACGGACTGATGTTGCTCCAATGCCCCTCCACCGCCTCAACGGTGGGGCGGTTACTCTATTGTTGTTGCATGCCGGTGCTTGGCTGCATCCATGGCTCCATTTTCTTAATTTTGTCCCTTGAAACAAGTTGGGTAAGAATATATCTGATTTTTCCCTTTCTTCATTTGATTTCATGAACCTTGGATCAGATTATGACCTTAATTGCTTATTGGATTCTGTTTCATTGAGCTATGGGAATACTTTTAATTTTTGACAACCTAAACCAGATTTTTATAAGCTGAAAAGTAGTTTTCATATGTTTAAGGACATACTTATATCATATCCGTTTGAAAATTGATATTTTGGGAATTGATGTTATGTATCCAGATTTAGAGGATTGTTGAAAGGATATCAATGGGAATTGAGGTCATTGAAAGTGGTCTAAAAAGACTTAAGTGATTCACTTATGTATTATATATATATAGAAAAAATATATATTCATTCTTGATAAAGGAAACTATGTTTAGAGGTCAAATGGAAGTATATCTTATGTTAAGATTACGTAAGAGTAGTGATTAATATTCATATTTTTTGTTTGAGGTGAGCCATTGTGGACTTCAAAGATTCAGAGTAGCGGGTTGTTAAATCTTGATTATGGAGACGAGCTGGTATTTGGAGACTAAGTGAAGGTACACATTGTCCCTCTATTTTCTAGAACCGAATCAGGGTTTATACGATTTGATAATTGATGAACGAAATGTTTTATATTAACTCAATATTGAGTTTAAAGATCTTATACCTAGAGTAAACTGTTTTATATGAAAGGAAATTTGTTTTGCAAATGTGATTGCATCTCGTATGTATGAATTTGGTTATCAAGCTACTTTACAAGCGATTCATGTGTATACTGTGTTTGGTATTTAAAGTTATACGCGTGAACTTAATCTGTGTGAAATACGGTTTTGGTTTGGGACAATTTCCTAAATAAATTTAAAGAACTTGTTAAAAGAATTCTTGTATCAAACTCGAGTGAGACCTTGAAGAAATTAGTTATGAATCGTCATATATAAGTTTATATGATTCCTAAGAACCATTGTTATAAGCTATTTAAGAAATTATATTTTATAGATGTTATGTATACGCGTGTATAAATTTATTATGGATAGTTAAACAAAATAAGACTTTCCGTATCAAAGTTTCCTTGTCTACTTAAGAAGATCAGCGGAGTATGATTTGATTTAAGACGCTTCTTATTAAGTTTTCTCAACTAGTTTAGTAGAAGTATATTGAACTCAATGGAAAGTTGTGGAGCTTGACTCTAATGCATTATATATATATATATATATATATATATAGATATATGTAAGTATAATTTAGTTCTCAAATACCGGACAACGTAAACTACTCGATGACCTATGTTTAAGGACACTTTTGAGGCATATGCTTATTTTAATTTGAATTTTAATGTGAATATCTAAATGAAAACTCTTGATACAATCCTGAACATAATAACTTGGGTTTCTGAGTTTAAAGACTTTGAATAACTGGCAATAATAAAAAGAGTACATTTCTAAGGGCATACCATTACGTAAAGAACGAGTAATTATTTAAAGATTTCAGGATATTCCACAATAGTGGTTACTTTCAGTTATGGAGATTTCGAGATTTCTAATTTGTTTGAAGTATCTTTAGAGGAATTGTCGGATTCTATTACGAACATTAAAGGATAAGATTATTGGAGTTGGTATGGTACAAACGAGTTGTATCTTAGTGATGTACTGTTAAAGTATAAAGTTACACCATTATTGATATATCTTGAGGGTTGCCGATAAAATAAGCTTAAGAAGATTGGGGGTTATGTTTGAATTGTTGTGGGATAAAGAAGTTTGTGTGAGAAGTTCTTTCTATGGATATAGGCGAATACGTGAGAATAATTTTGGGAATAAAGTTGTGACTTGGGAAGAAATCATTGAATTTAAACATAGTTGGTTGGATAATATGGCTTGCGACAAATCTCATCCGTCCTAACAATTGACAATTGTTGGGTAGCCAACCCTTAAGTACTAAGGAGCTAAAAGAAAGATCGGCTTATGAGGTTTATATTATTCCTATTGTGGATTAGGAAAGTAAGTAAATGGATCGAAGGAGTACTACGGTATAGTGGAATTGTAATACTTAAATGTATGAGGACCCTTTAGTGGAATCGGGAACCATTTTCCATGGAAATCTAAATGGAATGCATAAAATAATATGGAGCCACCGACTCCTAAGCGGGAAAATAGGGTTAAACAATAGAAAGTCGAGTAGAGGCGATATTATATAGTGGAGCACCTTGATAATTGATATCATGATTTGTGTGTAAAAAGATACATGGATTAGGGATTTATGGGAAAATGGAAGTTTCGGTATTTGGAGAGCAACAAACTCAAGCAAATAATCAAATATGATTACGTTGATTTCGTAAGGCAATATACAATTAAGGTGTCATTGGGTTATGACAGTTAGAGAGGATATACTATGAGAAGTTGTGAAACATTAATGAAAGAAGATTAGTGAATCATAAATGAAATAAATTGTGAAATATGAACGGAAGAAGAGTTATGAAGTATAAATGGAGTGAAATAGTGAATCTGGAAATCATGCTAAGAAGGCAGAAGTAATATCTCACATAATAAATTCTGAAATGATTGAGAATGGTATTGTAGGAACTTTGGAACCTATGTCAAGGTTACTGGAAAGTTGGAATTGAAGTTCATGTATGACGAGTACTTCTAATGGGAACGTTAACTAAATATTATAATTTATAAACCTTGGATAAATCATACTATGGAAATTATTGAGTTTTATAACTCTGGATTTCGAAGTCTACGGAGTATTATAATTTTGGGTTTCGGAATTGATTTTTATTTTTGTAAATTTGACTATGGAACCTTTTGTTATAGATGGCTATGAACCCACTCAAGGGCAGTAACTCTCTCACATGAAATGGTAGATTTGTTAAACCATTTTAATACACGAGTTTGCTCGAAAAGAACATTTTCGAAAAACAACTATTTTATGGCTAATGCATGAGCTAAATTTTTCAAAGTGATTTCAGAAAAAGGAAATTGAATTTATAAACATACATATATACGAAATGGAATTTGATCTTTTAAGTGAGGAATTACCTCCCGCCCTTGATTCCCGGGTTTATGCTAAAAGTTTTGGAAAATATGTCTGAGTTGTTAAAGAGAATAAAAACTCTAGATTTGTCAACTAATTTGGTTTTCGAATTTTGTGAATTAATTTTACCCGGGGAAAGAACTATGTGTGTATAAGAATGTATATATGTGTACGTATTCTCTTTGTGGGAATTATGTGGGACATGTCCTGGAAGTCTTGCAAGCAGTACGTAGTGGGGTGACGACCCCGAAGTGTATAGAGAAGTGGCGTAGTCCTCTCTATTCTCGTGTTCTTTTCCCCATACTATTTAATTTGTGTAAAAGATCTTTACTTATGTATAAATTTGCTGATTTGGATTATGTTGCGAAGAGTTATATAATGAAGTTGTTTTCGGAAAATTTATGAAGAATCCTTTAATGTATTACATGTTTAGCTTTCCGTCATAGTTATGTTGGAAAGGAATAACTTTGAAGACATACATTATATGTGAGTATACTTATTGAACAGTATATACAAAAGAATTTACGAAGATATTTTCTTTAGGAGATTATTTGAAAATCAACAACAAATAATTAAATAGCTATGTTGAAACTCCTGGTGTTGTACGTACAGTTTGTCGAAGTTGGCAAGGACTAGTTTTGAGTCGTGTCGGACCATTATATAAAGATATATATATTAACTTTGTGTTTTTTAAAATAATAACATTCGTGTTTATATATATATATATATATTGGATTGGAAAAGTCCTATTGCTTAGTATTGACATATTCCAGAGTATGAGCGAATAACTCTTCATAAGCTTTTGGGCATGTTCTACGAGATTCATGTACCTAAATTGTATAAATATATGCTTATACGCACCTACATTTGAGCTAAGTAATTAAATATAAGAGAACGATTCCGAGACGATCAGAATGACGTAGTAGTATGACGTATTATGACTTTACGAGATGTGTCCTATTGTATAATCCTACTTTGGGAAAAATTTCGATAAGTTGTATAAGAACCTCTATGTTAGTTTTAAATGATGAGATAATTCTGAATGATTGTTAAAAACTCTGCTGTATTTTGGGAAGTACATTAAATCCGAGAGCATAACGAGTTTGTCTACAATATATGTTTGTCTTTTATAAAAAAATTTAGCTTAGAGTATTCACCAAGGTATATTACAATGTTTATTAAGTTTATCCCTAAAATCCTTTTTGTTGTGTTTTGTAAACTCATTGTTATATTGGAGCTTGTTCCTTAAGTTATGTGTAAATCATTTTCAAGGTCTAATGCCACCTAAAAAGAATTTTGGGTTGGACAATGTGTGCTCAGCTTTCGCTGATTTTGTTCTTGGAACCTGTCCTGGTGGGGGCAGTTTCCCATGTTAGTGGTTTTGCAGGTTCAGTATTGAGAGCGGCCATTTGATTAGGAGCAAAATGGATGATTTTTGGAGCTTACATTATGTACATAGAGTGTGACTACTTATTGGATTGAATTTACATTCCTATTGTATTGGTTTGAGAATCTGGTTGAAGGGATATTGTATTTGAGGATTAATTCTGCTGCAAGTTGAGCCAAGTTGTAATTTATTAACTTTGGTTTAAACGTTAATTGTCATTTATGATCTTAATAATGTCAAGCTAGCAGCTCGGGAAGGCCGGGTTGTTACACTAACGCTCCGGAATGCAGCCGATACAACTCATACATCTCCTCAATTGATTTCTTTTCCACACCAAGGAGACTACCAGTAACATCAATCTCATCAGCAACATCAATCTCATCAGCAACATCATCTCCTGCCACATCATGACAGTTTACTAAGAGACCAATTTATTCTATAAAGACACCAATATAAGCCAAAAAGGGACCACTTTAAAAATCTTCAAAAAGACAACATACCAAGCACAACCAAGGACCTCGATTCATTGGACTCAGAAACAATGGAAAGATCTGAATCTTCTACTGGATTCAATTCTTCATCTTGTGTAGCCTCCAACAAAAATTCTTCAAACCTTGAAAAAAATGGAGATTCCATACGCATAGAAGAACCTAATTCAGTAGACTTTTGTGCATCCTCTTATAAAAGTTCTTCAAAACTTTTATACATTGAATCCATCTACAAAAAGTAAGAACAAAATACATTCATAAAAAGGAAAAAGGAATGGATGCAACAAGAATTGAATAGAGTACAAACATAAAAGTCTAAAACTGAAATTAATAGCAAATTACATACAAAAAAGAGTATTTTTAAACCTGGAGATTGTTGAAGTGAAATTAAGAACTCCATATAATGTAACTATGGAGTTATTCAAATTTATGATTTGAAGACATGCTTACCAATATTGGAGCTTGAGGTTGATGACGAGCGAGAGAAAACCGTTATTGCGCGCCAAAATTGATGAACTTGAGGAAGAGGAAATCTTGGAGGAGCGCCGTTATTGCGCCGTAATTGGTGAATTTGAGGAAGAGAAAGGACGTGCCAGAGGAGAGCTGTTGGGTTAAACTCAAACATTGAATCTGAGGAAGAGAAAGGACATGGCAAAGGAGAGCTATTGAGTTGCTGCTGGGTTAGAGCCTCTTTGTACCGATTTAATGGTTTGGGCCTTGTCTATTTAATTGGGTCTGGGCTGCCTAATTTTAACATTAAAATTAGGCAGCATCTTTAGATAATTTGTGATAACTCAATTGAGATTGACACCTTCTATGTAGAGGTGTCAAAATCTGATCCGATCCGATAATCCGATTTGGTTCGACAACAACCCGATTTGGTTCGATCCGAATTGGAACGTATCCGAAATCCGTCCGCTATCCAGCCCGACAACAATCCGATACTGGCTAGATCTGATTTGATCCGACTCAAACCTGACCGGAACCGATCCGATTTCTATCTGAAATCGATTATACCCGATAGTCTAAGATCCTGTATCCGACCGACATCCGATCCAAAACTTATCGATACCCACTTGAACCCGATATTTATCCGAGTTGATCCGACCTGATTCTACCCGATCCAAACTTGACCCGACCTGATTTTATCCGATCTGATGTTGATTCAACCTGATTTTGTCCGATCCAATGTCGACCAGAACTATTCGGTATTGACTCCATCAGAGTAAGTTTTTGTAAATTAAAATTTATATAATACTCATTTTTTAATATTACTATTTTATTTATTTTATTTGAAGGAACTATTTGATATTATTAGAATTAAAATGACAATCAATTAATTTATTTATGGAATATTTTCATTAAACTTTACATTAAGTTTTTATCTTTAAGATACTCATCCTTAACATATTAATTTAATAATTTATCAAACTTTTTAACTTGTAATTTGGAATAGTTATCTTCAATTTTGTGTAATAAATTCTTTATCATTAGAATTACTATTATTCATTAAATTTGAATATATGATAAAATAAGTAAACCTTTACTTTATGTTTTTTCAAATTGTATTTAATTGAATTTTCTATGAATAATAGTATACTTCATCCACTTTTTAATATTTACCATTAAAAGGTAAACCTTTTATTTAGTTCACATCATATAATTATACAATAATGGTAATGTTTACGTGTTGAATACAATTGTCAAGAATTTTGTCGGATTATCAAATATATACTTGTTGCATTATGTCATTTTTCATATTTGCAACTCTTTCTTATTACTAAAATCATTATTTATAGATTAATTTGATTCCAAATAACATTCAACTATTCAAAAATATGTTGATAAAGACTCCAAAGACATTAGTGCAAGATCATAAATTTTGATAAACTATATTGATAATTACTTGGTTATTTGTATTGAATATTACTTTTATCAATCACTCATATTTTAATTCCAGTCCAATTGAGCTCCAAATGAGTCGGAAATTTCAGTCCAATTCAATTCAAGAGACTAAAATATTTTTGAACGAAAAGAATAATGATAAAAAAAAAACCAAAAAATAATTGAAAATTATAGATGAGGGAAAATAAAAACAATTAAAAAAATTCTCTCTCATCTCCATTACCAACACCAATGGCACCAAACCATCACCCCCACATCTCAATTAAACCCATAACCAAGCCAACACCTCTTGATCTCCATTAAAACCACTATATATAAAGCCATTAGATAGTGCAGTCGACTCACACGCGCACATACACTTAATGAAACTGATGATAACTCTGGTTCTTCTACTCTCAGACCAAACAAATTTTACACAAAAACTTAGTGGGTCACAAATCAAATCATTTCCAAAGTTTAACTACTAAATCCATTCAATTTTCTATCAAGGATGTATATTAAGCATGACCTAAACGAATTCTACTAGTTAAACAATCATACTATCAAGTGAACGGAATTTGCAATACAACATAAACAAATCCATTTGTGTTACAATTCGATATAATCAATTGAATTTCTTGTCAAACAATTGTAAACCGCTCGAATCTGGAAAAGAAAGTAAAGAATTGGACATGAAGAATGAAGTTTATAGGAAAACCCACTCAATTTTAATCCACTCATTAAACTAAATTGATTACACTTAAAGACATAAGCTAGTAAGAGGAATTGGGGATAGAAAGAGTAGAAACAATGGCCCATGTAAAGATGGAGGAGGCAGAAAGAGGAATACAAGCAAAAAGGAGGTTATCTAGAGCAAGTACAGTATAAGGAATTTCAAGATGAAGCCATTTGAACGCCGGAGAGGAAAGTAGTATGAGCACATAGCAAAGTGGCGAGAATAGCAAGAAAAGTTAAATTGAAGGTGGAAGAGATAGAATATGAGAGAACTAGACTCCAAAGAAGGCGTTGGGTTTGATATTGAGGGAGTCAAGGGGTTAGGGTTTGGGCCGTTTGCGGGGGGGGGGTTGGGAGAGATAAGCTAGGGTTTTGGCTTTTTATATTAATATGGTGGGTTATGAAATTTTAGAGGTAAAGAGTGGTAAGAACTAAGGAGAACTCAAATTTTAGATTTGATCTTTTCAAATTTGATTTTGAATTTTCAAATTTCAATAGGTTTGTTCTGATTATCGAATTTTTTGTGTGGTGGTATTTTATAATCATATTACTATTATTTTTAATAAGTTTATTTCTATTATTATTATAAAATAGTATAATTGTGTTTACTTAGAACTTTAAATTTAAATATATTTGTGACTTAAGCTTTTGACCGGTATTTTTTTTAACTTTTTATTTTAATTTACTTATTATCGTTATTACTTTTATATATTTATTATAGCTAATACTCGATCCTATTTTCTATAACACTATAATGGCTGAAGATATATCTCTATTATATAAGTGAAGTGTAGGGGGACACCAAAAATCAATATTTATCTTTTTTTAAATTTCTAGTTAAATGGAACAACTTTCTCTGTAATTAATTGTTTTCTCATTTTTAAATTTTGAAAAAGAAATACAAAACACCCTAAACAAACTTATTGTTACATATTCATGCATAATTTTACATTATTTCGCACGCATCGCGTGCATCTATGCTAGTGTATATGTATAGTATCACCTTCAGCTATGTCAAGCTTGGAGCATTGTGTTAAAGAGATTGATAGCTCCATCAGATTGGTCATATGCTTACTACTATTAATACTACTACGTTAAGTGAGATATTGTTGGATTCAACTAAGCATATATATCCTCTAAAAAATAAATTATATATATGTATATAAATTGTTACTATAAGCTCGTCCATAATCATTACAAGAATTCTAAAAGTTCGTTCGAGCTCATGATAGCTCAAACATTAAAAACTTACAATCGAGTTTAGCTCAAACAACTAAAGACTCGACTCGTTAGCAGCCCTATATACAATAAATATACGATATTGCACATTGATATAATATATTAATGATGTTTATAACTACTACTACTACTACATTGAAATGATATATATATAACTTTTAACTATCTTACCCACCAATCTAATATATTGATTATTGATTTAATCTTAAGTATCTTAAATGTATTAATGACTAATTTAATACACTACTCTATCGTATTGACTAATACATTGAAGATTGATTTAATACACTGCACTTAACTATCACAACACATTGATTTAAGTATAGATGATTGAACTATCTAATACACAAGATTTAATTATCTTACATAGATCTTAACTATTTGCTTGAGCTATAACATATGTAAAGAGACATAATACACTGATCTTCATCTTCATTACTTGATCTCACATATTGATGATTGGTCTAACACATTGACTTTAAGTATCTTATAAGTTATACATTAATCTAATAAATTGATTAATCTAATATATCATATCGATAATAATTATCTTATACGTTGATTTAATGAGTTGATGATTGATCTAATAAATTGGACTTAACTACCATATACATCGACATAGTATATCGACGATAGATCAACTAGACTAATATATCGATGATTGAACTATTAATAGATCTTAACTAGTTGCTTGATCTAGAACACATGTAAATAGATATAATACATTGATCTTCTCTATCTTATTCATTGATCCAATATATTGATGATTAATCTAATACATAGATCATAAGTATCTTATAAGTTACACACTGATATAATGTTTCGATTGATCTGATACATGGGTATTAACTATCTTATATATAGATTTAATATGTTGATGATTAATCTAATACAATGATCTTAGTTATTTTAAACGCTAATATAATTTATTACTACTATTACAATTAATATTGGTATTAATATCATTTATATTATTACTACAACTACTGTTACCGGTTTACTACTACTACTACTATTATCACGGTTACAAACTTACAGTAACAACAACAATCAAATCAAATAATATTTCTTAGTTTACTAGTTAGATTATAATATCTAAATCAATCTAATTGCAATGATCCCATGTAAAAACGACAATGATATGTTAAACAAGGTAATAACAAGCTGACCTAACAACTCTTAATATTAACATAATCAAAATTGAATATGTCACGAAATGAGTTCAGCTAGAGTGTTAATCGAGCGAGACACCTTGAACTATGTGAACTACTCAAGCAGTCGAGACGCTAATGAGGCCTAGTAAAGATTCACAAAACTAGAGTCGAATACTCGCGAGGAACTCGAAGGATATAATAAAGGGTTAAAATGTTCAATATCTTATGGATGTAAAGGCGACTGAAAAATCTTGCAAAGTCAAGATTGACTCGTCCCGACTCGTTATGCAAAACTTGACCCGATTTATTATCACCTCTAAGTTTGACTAGAAATCGAATTAACTCAACCAAGAAATTACCGCAACTGAAACCAACTCGATTGAAATGCCATCAAAATCGAATTGACCCGTACAAACCCGACAATTACCCAACTAAGGCTTACCCGAATCCGTTGATACCCGACCCAATATCGGTCCGACTCAAATCCGACTTGGATAATTAGATCCGACCCGAGTACATCCAATCTGTTGCGGATCAATCGGAAACCGACTCAGTTATCCGAATTGACACCTCTACTCCTACGTGATAACACGAAATGGTAATATTTCCTTATTGTGGAAAATTTTTGTATCTTGAAAAAACCGGTATTGTGTCGTGAAAAACTGGTGTTGCCAAATCTGTTATACTCCTTCCTTTCGCTCTCCTGGTAACTCTTTTTGATCCTTATTTTTCTTCTTCTCTTTCTCCATCATCGTGCTCCATTTTCACTCTCTTACAATCCTGCTGATTCGATTCTGATATAGTATTCTAACAAATTATAAAAAATCAGTTAAAATTTGATCAGGATTGCTATCAGTCAGATCGCCTTCAATCACATATTTGAAGTTTGAGCTCACCTCATTTGATTTGAGAAATTGGGTGCGAAATAATCAGTATATTTAGCTAAGAAGACCAATAATGATGGTGGAAGACCTCGGCGTCGAAGCCAAAGAAGCGGCGGTGCGCGAGGTTGCTAAGCTTTTGCCTGTTCCTGAGCTTCTACAATCTATTTCTTCCATTAAGGCTGATTACATTTCGCGTCAGCAGGTTTATTTCTTTGTCTTTTCTTAGATTCGCTGCTTCCGTTATTACTCTACGCTACTAGTGTATTCATTGTTGAAGTGCAATTTGTTCCTCTGAATCCATAATTAGGTGTTACTGTAGTTCTAATAGAAAAATAAAGGTTATCTGTAGAATTGTAGTATTGCTAATATAGTACTTGACAACCTCATACTATTTTGGAATGATAGGTTGAATTCCTTTTGCGCGAAAGTGGTGAAATCACCCCCCTTAAGTTTTATCAAATGTGAGTTTAGGCCCCTCAACTTACATTGGTGGTATCTAACCCCCCACAACTTCACCAAATGGTGAAAATAAACTCTTAAATCAAAAAGTTACCAATTAAGAATAACTTGGCGATTTTTTGTTTAAGGGTTTATTATCACCATGTGGTGGAGTTGTGAGGGTTAAGTACCACAAGTGTAAGTTAAGGGGCTTAACCTCACCTTTTGACACGAGAATTGTCGATCGATCTTTATTTTACAAGTCCGTAATTGCTATAGTCAGATATTTCTTAGGGTAGCTTTGCGATATTGGAATCAAACAGAGAAAAAACATTAATGCTGCAGAATCAATGCATCCATTCCGGTGCATTAAAGTTGTATTCACTAGTTATTCTAGATGCTCACATTATTAATCAATCATTTCTTTTTCCAGTTTCCTGAAGGATTTCATGTTTCCTGTTAATGCGAGAAGTTGGTTGATGATCAGTTGAATTAGTAATTACTTTATTTTAATTATCTTCTTTGTGTTTCACACTACTGAAACGGCTGGACTCTTGGATATCCTGTGATTCTATTCATTAGATTGTGCACAGTATCATGTTTTTCCATCTGTGGGGTTTTGGATGCTTATTTTGGTGTTCTATTTGTGGGATACATTTGTGAGTAAGAGGGCGAGAGAGAGAAAGAGGATGTGGGTTGGTGAACATACAAAATTATATGCAAATGTTGATATAAAATTTAGGTCACACATGGATTGTCAAGGCACAGGATTAACTTGATTGGCAAACCTTTGCTAGACAACTATTTTGCAATGCAAATGACCTTCATAACTTGCGAAGTTTTAAATATGAGAAAACTGGGTACTAATGTGAAAGGAGTTAGGAAGCTCCATAGGGTACAATTCTATTACCGTAAAAGGAACGTGGCCTAGCTCCATCCACCTGGGAACTTGGACTTCTATCCGAACTTAAACAAGTTGGCATGAGCTTATCTGTCTCAAACAGAAATAGACTTATTAGCTCTTTGGCATGTTGAAGCAAAATTTTATGTACTTATTTTAACTTATTGACCCTGAATTGAATTGATCATAATGGAATTGAGCTTTTTTCGAAAAAAATTCACGGAACCACCTTTATAACATTTTTTTTATCAAAAAACTACCTTATAGATATTTCTTTCAAAAACCCCCATTATATAATCATATTCATTTCAGAAAGTCACCATTAAACAAATACCGTTCAGTTTGACCATTTAATTGTGGTTTGACCACTACGTGTTTGTCATGTAAGATGTAACCTCATTTAAGTCCCTTTTTTCCTTCTTCCTGCATGTGAGGTCAAGAGGGTCAAGAGGGAAGAGTGGGAAGATGTTTCCTTGATGTCACGTGATAAACACATGGTGATCAAACCATCCCTTGACGGAATTAGTTTTATGGTTTCTTTTTGAAATGAATATGGTTATATAAAGTGGTTTTTTAAGGAAATTCTTTATAAGGTAGTTTTTCGAAAAAAATATTGTTACTAAAAGTGGTTTCATGTCTTAGGTGAAAAGAACCAGGCTATGAATGACAATGTTTCTCCATATCTGGGGTTTGGATATAATTTAGCTTTTCCATTCATGGGGTACATTTTTGAGTGTGTGAGAGAGAGAGAGAAAGAGAGAGAGATAGGGAGAGTGAGAGGAGGTCTGTTGGTGAACATACAATATTCCATGCAGTTAATGTACAATATAGGTTGGGCATGGATTGTCAAGGTAACCATATTGCTAATGAAAATGGTTGCAACCATTGTGGCAGTTGCAAGTCTTGCAACCATTGTGGCAGTTGCAACCACGTCACAAGTTTAAGAGCTGCACATAAAAGAAGTGGTGTAGAGTTAAACTTTTTGGAGGAATTGATCATTAAGGAGAGGGATTAAGCACGTGATGAAAGTTGAAATGTGTTAAAGAGGGCTACACTTTGTTGAAGCTCGCTTACTCGAGGGTCTACGGTGGAAGAAGTACCTATATCAAGGATATTGAGGCTTAGGGTTGTACAAAAATCTAATGTTGCTCGTCTACTTGTTTTGGCTACCAAGTCAGGGAAGTCAATGAAGAGTTTCCTTGGTATTTCGGATGGAAATTTTGGGCTGGGTTTGCTGTCCTTCTCTACACTTTTTCTTGCCATTTATTGCCTTTCAATTGTTTATCATGTTTTCCTAATTATGATGGGTAGTGGAAATAACTCTTCCTCAAACTTTCATTTCAAGAGACACACATCACGTAAGAACTTGGATGAGCTTACTTCTAAGTTGAGTATTTTTGATACTGATTCTTTTTCTAGTCACCTAGACCATATGATTTGGATGGAAGACTTCTCAAATGCTCTTTTTCTAGTGGCTTTTTCTATGACCACTTGCAAAAAAGTACGAACTTTAATTCCCTTTTTCAAGTACCTACGCTTGGAATAAGGTCGTGATGTTAGTGATTGTTTTTTTAAAAAATCTTTTTCGAACAACTATCTTGGATATCTTCATCACCATGATAAGCTTTAGGTTTGCGGACCCCATAGGTCTCAATGCATTATGTCGATGCTTTTCAAAGCAGAAAATCACTTAAAATTTATTTTTGTTGTTGACCTCTTACAGAAGAAGCGTTTCTAAGTTGTAGGGATGAAGTTGGTTTTTTAAACTACTATCGAGGGTTATCTTTAGTTTTCTTACATGAGCTTTGTTAGAATTTTTTTTTGAGTTTCTCCATGGGATACGGCTGTCTTCCTAGCATCTTCGTGGATACATGCTTCCTTGGGATGTCTCCTCGGTTCTATCTATGTTCTACCACATCTGATAAAGGCAAAGGTAGGTGTTAATAAAAAATTGGTAAAAGCAACTTTTGGTTGAAAAACCGGCTTTTCAAGTATTCTAAAAGCCATGTACCTAACACTTTTTTTTTGCTATTCGACCAAATTGAAAAGCCAAAAGCCACCCAAAAGCCATTTGCCAAACACCCCCAAAGTATTTGCAACTCTAATTAATGTTTTATAAATTAAATAATGTTAAGTACAAAAGTGTAAAATTCGTTTATGTGTTCCAACTCTGTCACCTCCTTCACTTTTCACTTTACGAATCTATCACCTCCTTCACTTTTCACAGTTGCTATGAGATAATCGTATATATCTTAGCAACCAAGGTGGATACTATGGTGGAAAATGAACTTGACTTCTCATGGCTCTTTTGTCAATTATATTTCGCCCGGCATGACCTACCTCAATGGCATAGTATACTTAGGGCTTGTTAATTGAACTCCAAGGATTAGTGAAATGTGAGAGTAACACTGTTGTGTAAAGAATAGAAAATAATGTGGGGAAAACTAGTCTGAGTATTCACCCACGGAAGATCAATCAATTTCTTGAGGTACTCTTTTAGCTGCATGGTTTCCGCCAATTGAGGTACTCTTAGTTTCTGGCTTTCCATCACTAATGTACTTTCTTGAGATACTCTTTTAATTTTAGGAATGTTAAATCTAGTATTTATATGGCTATTGCTTTTTATTAGTACTAAACAGCTTAATTGCGGATGTTACAAAATTCGAGTTCTTCTTTTCCTAATACCTTTGATTTCTGATAACTTATTGTCCCCTTGCTTTTTATCTCTTCTTCAACTTGAAATGAAATCCTTAATTTTTCTTCATATTGACAACTTTAGGAAGACATCCTTTTTACTATTCTATTTGGTCATGGCTAATCTATTTCCTGAATTCTAGAATTTGGTGCCCATCATGTTTGTTTCTCGATTCTGGTGTTTTATTTGTAATTTGTGAAGGAAATTTTAGAGGTGCTAGGAGCATAATACTACCTCCGTTCCATATGTATTGCAACATAGGGAGTTTTACGCCTCTCAACGCACTACTTTGGATGCTAATATCTCTAATTTTATGTGAGTAAAAATTATAAAAAGTTGATATTAATTAAGCATATATCGAGACGAATCTAACAAGATCCCACATGACTATATTTATCCTTATGTATAAATCACAAAAGAAGGTCAAAGGGGAGTGTATGAATAGTGTAAAATGTCAAAGGTTGCATTACATATGGAACGGAGGTAGTATATCTTTTTTGTATGGATCAAGCTTTGCCATTGCTAGGTATGCACACATATCAATTACTAGGTTTTAGGCTAGTATCATGCTGTCAAAACAAGGCCCCCACCGTACAAGCGATATCTCATGGTCTCGGCCCATATTTGGGGGTGTTACAACACTTGCATCATCTTCCTTACCGCGACATCATGACCATTACCTCGATTGCAGTCAAAACCTTATTTTTGAACCATGGCTAGTATATATTAAAATTTTAAACTTTGGATGGCTTGGCTAGTGCAATCATAAATTTTGTTCGCTTAGATGTTAAATTAAAAGGTCCCTTATATTTATTTGCTTGTGTGTTGTAGCTTTGATATCCCTTGATTTGACTACCTGATTTTTCTTCTATGATTACCAGGCAAATGATGCTCAGCTTAGCACTATGGTTGCTGAACAGGTAATACTTAAGTTTGTTTCTAGCTTCATGGCTTCAATATATGCTTCCTTCGTTTTTTTTAACGCTTTCCTTATTCGTCAGTCCCTTTTTTATTGGTTACACTTAATCTCATTCTTGATTGATACGTTTTCCCACTTTATCCCTTCTTACCCCACATATAATACTCTCCTACTTTTCTTACATCAACCCCACATATCGCACTTTTTCCTACCTTTTCTTACATGAACCCCACAAATGCACTCTCTTTCCTCTTTTACCTAGTAACTTTAACCAACAAAAAGGAACAGAGTAGTACATATTACATCTAATGTACATATATCTTAAACTTAATTTATATCGTTTTGACAATTTGCAAGTTTCTTTGAAGAACTGCTGACATTAAACCAATTGAATACCTTCTTTTGCAGGTTGAGCAGGCACAATCTGGACTAAAATCACTTTCATTGTCAGAAAGAACAGTTAATCAACTTCGAGGGAACTTTGTTTCCATTGAAAAGTATGTAGATTCAGAATAGCTTCAGTTTCACTATAGCATTAGAGTCTTCTTTCCTCATAGGTCTGTTTTTCAGAGGACTGGTTTAGCTAGAACTTTTACTAGGAGAACACGTACATTAGAGGTCTTGGCATGTTTCTTTATCCTCTAAATTCAAACCTTTATAATTTTACGGCCATCTTTTGATTGACACTGTCCTCCTAAATTGGGGAGAGGGGATGGGGATGATGTCAAGACGCTGAATTAAGTGTAGAGGTCGAGTTTTCATTACCTGTCTTCAATGATCAGTGTTAGCACACTTGCGTTTTGATCTTTGCTATATTATTCCTGATGTGCATATTCTAATATTATTGGTGTTGGTGCTAAGGTTTGCTTTCATCCACTAGGCCCCTTTTAGGATCTACTGGCATATCTCTCATTACAGGTTTTGTCTTTCTGCTGGTATTTTGGCAGTTGTCTCCCTAGCTATCCAATATTGGAATGTAGTTGGCAATGGCATTGGGAAGGATGAGGTCAATGGGATGAAGATGGTCTTAGGCATTTCGAACATTCTATGGCCTGCCGTGTTAATATTTTAGATTGCAATGGACTCGTGGAACTCTATTGGTGTAAACTTGTGGATAGTCAGTAGTTGAGACTGGAGAGAGATTAGAATAGGATAGTCTTACGGAAAGCTCTTACTTACCCTAGCTGCTTCATGTATATTATAGACTTGTGATTTCTCTTAAATGATAGTAAAAACATATGGCCTGACAGCCTGTTTAATGTAATTATTTTTCAGTTTGGGGTTTATTGAGAGCTAAGATCACGTTTTTGGACATTGAAAAAGGCTGTTTCTTTGGCTTCTACTTACAAGTTTGCTCGTGAACCTAAATACCAAACTGTTGCAATAACTTAAAACCCTAGAGATAATAGGCCCTTAGCTTACACTTATATGGTAGATTGGATGATGTATTTATTCAATTCTTAATTCTAGGATTCCAGTATCCATGTTGAATATTAGATCCTCATTCTCATGTTTGCAACACATACCTGCATTTTCTAAAAAACTGTGGCTTGGAGGCCATAACCAAATCTGTTTCATTCCTTTTTTTGGGTGGGGGAGAGGGGGAGGGGTGGGTTGCTGTACAGTATGAGAAGACAAGGTGTTGTAAGTACAAGCATGCACCAGAATGCATCCACCATCTGGCTTATCTTTTCATAGCCCGTCATGTGACAGATTATGATTCATCTCCCTCTCAAAAGCTTGCTCAAGTTTCTAGCTTAGGAGTTTGAACTGTGACTGTAGGATGTGTTTGGTTAACAATGATCAAAGGAAGGGAAGAAGAGAGAAGGGGTTGGTAATGGAAGGAAAGAAGAGAGAAGGGGGTGGTGAGGAAATGAATGGGAGGAAGGAGTGGGCTTGCATTTTCCTTTCAAATCTTTCGAACATTTTGATGAAATTGATTAAAAAAAGCGGAAGATAAATGGATCCTCCAAATCCTCTTCCCTTTGCTTTCCCATTGTAAAATACAAGAGAACATGGATCCCCTAATCTCCCTCCCTTCCCCTCCCCTCCCCTCTCCTCCCCTCCAAAGTCCCTCATTAAGGAACATTGTAATTATTGGTGGTTTGCTAAGTTTGAACCTATTCTCTTGTTGATGTCAGGCTATGCCAAGAATGCCAAACATTGATAGATAATCATGATCAGATAAAGCTCCTTAGCAATGTGAGGAATAACTTAAACAAGACCCTGAAGGTAGGCTGAGATTTAGTGTATTGCTTTTATATGTATATCTTTAATTTCTTTCAGTTGTGAAGGATAATGTAGTTATCTAGCTTTTGGTAAATAATGAAATGTGGTAGTCAGATGCAAAATGCTTGCTCTAAGTTCCTGTCCGCATATAAATGACCCTTTGTCTGGGTGCAATGACACTAGTATTTATAAAATATAAGATGTAACAAATCAACCCCGGCTTTCTCTTCCCAGTTAGGTGTGTCATAGTCTATGGTGCTAGTCTTTCCTTTTTCATAAGTGTCTGAGTAAACAGTCACCACACCAGTAATGCCGAGGTCCTTGCTGATATTATAGCCTTTTGCTTAAGCAGCTACCTTAAAGAAGATTAACACCACTTTACTTCCTCTGCTCTTTTGGTATACGCAAAGGACTTGACATGTATGTCAAAGCACAATTTTGAACAGTAATATATTTAACTGTGAATATGTGAAATTATAAAAGGTTGCTACATTGAGAAATACTTCGTATATATTCTGAGACGAATCTAAGAAGACCTCACAGGACTATACTTTCCATTGCGTATAAACAATATAAGATCTTAAGTGGAGATATGAAATATTGTCAAAAGTCAATATGGTACATAAAGAACGGAGGTAGTACTTTAGAGGAGGAGGCTCCACGATGTGGTTACTTGGCTACTAGTGTCAGGCAGTGTGTATCGTGGTGTTAAACTTGGCTATTTTATGGAAATTTTGCATGTTTTTTGGTCCAAAAGAAGCGTCAAGCTTCTTTATTTTTCTTGGAGTATTGAGTATCTGATGTGGGCACTTCAAATAAATGAAAGTAAATTAACATAGCCCATATATTGGCTAGACCGCTAGAGTTATTGTCATTGGAGTAGCATCAATCATATCTTATGTTACTTTGGTCTCCATATTGTCTTACCCCATGTTAGACGCTTGACTCTGGCGAGGGTCAGCACTCCATATGTATTGAACACGCATTCATAGAGAAAAAAAATGTAAAAACTAAAAGGAGGAGGAGAAGATCGAATTATGTGATACATGCTCACAAATGGGCTTGAGATTCAATTTTAACAAGAATTGGCGAACAGGTTATAAGTATTTTAACAAGAACTGCCAAACATGAATGCATTCTCCCTGTATCCATGTCCAATTATAGGGCAGTGTCCTTATAATGTCTTATATTATTTACACTTGATGTGTCTAAAACATGAATACTTATCCATATCCAACACTCATACCCATGCAAGCAACACTCATACCCATATCCAACACTCCCCCATTGCTGATGGCAGTGTGCCAATGATGCTGCTCACGCACAGAGTTTTTGAGGCTAAAACTAGGCCAAGTTAGTGTGGAGATGTGTTACTTTCACTTGCACTTGAAGTATAAGGGACCTAAATGAAGTACAGAATGTTGACTGTGAACTCCCTCCTTTTATGGTCTGGTCCCTGGAACTATTCTTTTGGTTACACATTGTGTCTTTGCGAAAAATCATTTCTATAGGGTGCTTCTTTTCAAACTTATGGAGCGATTCGAAGGCCTTGTTGGGCTGAAACTTTTTTTTGGAATTCTCCCTCAAGTACTGCTAGCTTGCTAATTAAATTGTGATCTTCCTAACAAAGACATTCTAATTCACTTTAATCTCATGCAGGATATTGAGGGAATGATGTCCATATCAGTTGAGGCAGCTGAGGCCCGAGAATCACTAAGTGATGATAAAGAGCTTATTAACACATACGAGGTAGATCAAAATTCATATATTTGTTTTTAGATGTTGATTCTTTTTCTGTCTGTGCTCATTTGTGTTAATTATGACAGAGATTGACTGCCCTAGATGGAAAAAGGCGATTTGCATTAGCAGCTGTTGCTTCACATAAAGAAGAGGTTGGAAGAATAAGGTAAGAAATTTTTTCCTGTTGGTTGATAGAAATCAATTGATAGTTGAAAGAAGCAACATTCTCAATCCTCAAAAGCGTAGTTAATTAGTCACCGGGCAGAGAAACAATCTGCCTTGTGTTCAGGGTTTGGGCGATAGTCCAATTTCCTCGCAATTTTGTACAATATGACACAGTGGCAAAAGTCCCACCCTTCGACTCCCATCACATTGGTAGACCTAAGAAGTTATTAGAAATGACAAATCTAATTGAATAGCTCCTTTAGATATGTACCAGTCCCATGAGGATGAAGTAAAGATGAACATTGATAGTGAGGAGCACATAGGTCTGCTGATCTTGTGACATGATAGTATCTAGAGAATTGAGAATCATGTGTTTGATCTGGTTATCTTTACAATAACATCGGAATGTTATGATCTATTTCCTAGAAGATATCTTGATTCTGTAATCTTGCTCATGAATATGTTTGTCTAGTTAAGCTGTTAATTGCTTGTAATTGCAAATTATTTGTAGAATTGACAGCTACAGAGGCTATTCCATCCCTTGTATGACCATTTTTCTAGTTAATTTGTTATTGATGGAAGTGCCTTATAGAATGATGGTGGGGTGGGGTGGGGTTGGGCAGGAATAATGGAGTAAGGTTTGTAATTTTTAGTAGGAGGAATTCCCTGAAGCAACATATATTTTTCTGGATGTTTTATGATCTAGGGTGATTGAACTTTCTCTCTACTCTCCATGCAAAGAAGTGGTTAATCTTCTATTATTTATTTCATCTCACTTAAAAGACTCACTGTTCAATATCATGGTGCCAAAACAAGGCCGTATCGGCTGCGTTATAAAGATTTTTAAATCTAACGAACCAATACTACCCGCATTATAAAGGTGTAAAAAAACGCTTTTTAGGTGGATTCAAGCGTTATCCCGTGGTCCCGCCTGATGTTAAAACAATTGCATCATCTCCGTTATCGTGAAACCGTGACCGTTACCGCATTCGCAACCGCCTTTTAAAACCATGTTCAATATGGTTATTCTACACAGAAAGCTGTTTTGAAATACTTTTGTGGTTTAACATGCTAATGATGTATTTATATTTGTTTTTTTTAATACCATGTGATGCTACCAAAACTTACGATAATTATTGTCACTCAGAGAATATTTTGAAGATGTTGACCGAACATGGGAGACATTCGACAAGACCTTGTGGGGCCACGTTGGCAACTTCCATAAGCTTTCTAAAGAAAGGTATGTGAATTATATATAGTAAGAAGTAAACATATTGTTATTTCTCTAAATATTGTGCTGTCATCTGTAGATGTTTTATGATCTATGCACTAGGAGATTGGAATTTTTTAATTCAGCAGTGTTACTGGATCTATTGACAAGAATGGTGGTTTACCCAAAGATATAAAATAGAAAGAGGGGATAAAGAAGCTGACATAGAGAAATAAGAAACTGTCATTCCTAGTTTGAAGTGAGAAAGTTTCCTTTAACTATTCTGGTATTCAATTCCTTGTAAAGGCAACAAGTGTTCTTGTAATCAGTGAGAGACCTAATATATGAAACTGCTCCTTGCTTGTAATGAAGCAAGGATAGAAAGTGCACCACCTTAATGAATTATATATGTGCATATATGATCATTAGTTTCTAATGGGGAAAATACCAGTATGTAATGGTTGTAGAATTCCTTTAGTCTGATCATCATGGTGTTGTACACATGCTACTTAGCTACCATATTGACTTCTATTGCTTAATGGTTTTCCAAAAGGATCCAAAGAGCTGAAGTTTATTGGGCATTTAAGGTTAATCATATATGTTGGCAATTAGGCTCCGTTCTTTTCAACTTATTTTCAGTTCTTATAAGTTCAGATAAGGCATAATAAGGTCGAAAAGGGTCTAATAAGATTTAATAAGGTTGAATAAGGTCTAATAAGGTCGAATAAGATCTAATAAGGTCTAATAAGATTGAATATGGTGTAATAAGGTCTAATAAGGTTCTTATATATTTTTTATATAACTACATTATTATTATTATTATTTATTATATAATATTTATTATTATTATTTTCATTTGGCTATCATCGTTGCTTGTTGTACGCTTGAGAATTTTATTCGTCTACATGAATAAGGGATATCAATTTTTATGGATTGTCGTTTGTAAATGAACATTAAGTTATTGTAGTTGGTGGTTGTTTTTGAATCTATTGATATGCATCTTTTAAGTTTGGCTCCGCAGAAATTTATAAATAATAATAACAATAACAACAAATAATGACTTATAGACCAATGATAATAAATAATTATAGTAATATAATAGTAATAATATAATAATTTGAATAATAATAATATAATAATAGTAGTAGTATAGTATTAATGATAATAGAAATGAAAAAGATAAGAAAAATAATATAGTATTAATGATAATAAAAATGAAAAAGATAATAAGAAAATAATAATAATAATTATTATTATAGTAGAGATAAGAATGATAATAATTATAATTATAATGGTAATAGTATAAATAATGATAATAATAAATAATAATAATTAATAATAATAATAATAATAACAATAATAATAATAATAAGGTCGAATAAGGTCGTATAAGGTCGAATAAGGTCGAATAAAGTCTAATAAGGTCTAATAAGTTCAAATAAATTCACATAAGTTAAGATAAGTTCAAATAAGTTCATATAAGCAAAAATAAGTTGAAAAGAACGGACCCTTAGAGGTCTGACTGTTCATAAATTGCAGCATCATTAAATACTGTGGATGTCTAAACTGAGAGACTGTCTTTAATTAAAATTTGTCAATTATTGAGATTTTACACCGTCATTAATTGCATAATATATTTACTATATGCACGCTGACGTTCTCCTGGTGCACACTGATTACAAGATTTACAACAACATCAACAACAAAGCCTTATTTTCAAAATGATTTGGGTCTGCTAACATGAAATATCATCTGAAACTTTTAAAAAAAAAGAGACCAAAATAACCTTTATTAAGTACTCCCTCCTTTTGTTTTTAATTGTTACAGTTCACTTTGGGGGATAACCAAGAAAATTTGTGAAATCTATGCAATAATTGTTTGGGGAATATATAAATTTGTTTGGGGAATAGATAAAGTATGAGACATAATGTTCTAAAAGTAAAAAGTATGTGGTGGTTGGGTGTTTATTATAAAGACAAAAGGATAGGTGGGCCCAAATATATGGGAAAATGGAATATAGAGATGTGAAAGTTTACCAAAGATAGTAAAAGTGAAAGTGTAACAACTAAAAAAAAACGTTCTAAAAAGGAAAGTGTAACAATTTAAAACAAACAGAGGGAGTATATATTAATATTTCCTAACCTCATTAGCTTATCTTTTTAAGATCTACAACACGTGCAAATATGTTACTAATTCCAATATGTCATCTTAGGAGTTTCACTCTTACCAAGGAGAAAAATGGAACTTGTTTCTTCTCTGTTAGTGTAACCATAACAACAAATTAATATGGGCCAACCTCTATATCTCTCTCACTTCAGTCTCCTTTACAGTTTTATCTCCTTCTACCTTTTCCACTTTTTCCTTAGTCCAAGTCAAATAGCAATTGTCCAAATTTAAAAACAAAAGGAGGAAGTTATAAGAAAGAGGGTTGAAGCAATTAATTAATGGATATATATGAAAGAGAAACCCAATTTTTTATGAATGAATATTTGAGTCTTTTTTCAACTTGAAATCGATTTACAAGATTTTTTCCATCTTTTCCTATTCATATATATTTTTCATTTCATATTCTAAATATCTTACATATATCATTGATCACACAAATACGCTTATTCTTCTTTTTCTGTGGGGTCATATACTCAACCCATGCATTGCACAAATTTGATAAATAAGTAGACAATAAAAGGGAAAAAAGGAAGTAAAGTAGAACAAGGTTTTTTTTGGCAGAAGATATTAAATCTTATTGACTTTTAGAGTACGCTAATATGCCATTATTTCCACCCTTGCATGATTTGACAATTCATGTCTGAATGTTAGGTTGAAAAATTATTCTGATAAAAAAATGGTGGGAGGGAATAGGGATCTTGTTAGGGTTTTAAAATAGAGATACATTGTCTAAGAAATTTTGAGTTAAATGTTACTGGTTTTTGTCTGAAATTATCTTACATGACTCCGTGTTTTATGGTAATTTGTTTCACTATTTTAGAAGTTGCATTCATTTGTTGCCTCTGCAATCTTTGCATGGATGTGCTAATTGATATTTGATAACTTGCTTTGCAGTCCACAAACTCTTGTTCGTGCATTAAGGTACATACATACATTCTGATCACATTTTATGAATTTAATTTCTATGTAATATCCATTACCATCGGTGAAATTGTCTGCTAAATTATAAGTTCTAGTATTGTATATGTTCATTCCTCTGTTGACGAGGTTGATATTTTATGGAACATCTTTCATGACAAAGATTATGTGCACTTCTCCTTTTGTTATTTATTTATCGATATGTTGAAAAATATGAAGTAGATTGTATTCTTTGAAGACTATAATAAAGGCCGTCCCAAATTAATGTAGCATAATAAATCTTAAGAAGATAAGTAGCCCTTGGTTCCACTTTTGTTCCATTTTCATTTTTCACCCACAAGCATAGGCATAATAGAGGAACTATGACTTCCGATTGGTATAAGGTTGCCTTAGGGAACTCAAATTTCTTCTCGTATATTGGAATTTGATTATGGAATTTTAGATAATGAATTACAATACCAACCTTGTGTTTTTGTGTTAAAGATTGAGATTCCATTATTGTCGAATCCACTAACATTGTGTCATTGTGTGGAGAAAGAAACATATGCATGAAATCATTGTGTTCACAACTTCCCCTACTATGTTAGTAGACTATATCTTGTAAAAGATAGAAAGAGGTTTTAGCTATCTCCTAGTTATACGAGTCTTAAGTTTTTCTAGCAAGGCCGACCTTAATATAAATTGCAACAAGAAACAATCAAACAATGGGTCCATGTGACACCCCCTAGTGTCGTTGGCCTCGTTGCATTCTAATTCTTTATTATTTGCAGAAAAAAGTGATATAAAATTGATTTTGTTAAATGGACATTGGGTTAAGTGGATTGAAGTTTTGGGTGGAGCAGTGGCCGTCTTATATTCTTACGGTCAAAAGGTTGATCCTTATTCCCCTTCCTTGGGCATATAATCCCCATTTGACAGCGTTAGAGAGGAATTAATGGTGGAGGCCACCCTTGCTAAGAAAATGAGTGGATAGACAATTGCCAACAAATGTTTGCCAGATGCCTGAATACGCCTTTGGCTTTAGAGGTTTGCAAATGATGATGATGCTTTGTGGAAGAACATCATTAAGCTAAAGTATGACGTTGAGCACTCAACATGGTGGGTAAGAACATCTCTCCCCTTATGGTGTAAGCACTTGGAAATCCAGATAACTTCAAGTCGTTTTTACAGTTCAAGAGTTCTGTTTTTACATGACATTTTGTGTGGCGATCATTCTCTACATCCAACCGTTCTAAGGCTTTAATATAGAATGGTAACCATAAGCATTAGAATGTTATCTTTTGAGAGTTTGTAACCATAGGAGGAGATAAGATTTCTTGAATAATTTTATGCGATTGGGAGGAAGTTTCAGTTGTAAGGTCTTTGGAATGCCTTTAGTTCTAGAGTTTTTTTTGGAGGGAAATGATGAGGTGATTTGAGGTCATAGCAAAAACGGATCTTTTTTCGTCAAGAATTTCTGTTTCTATCGATATTTTGAAAGACAAAAAAGCTCCTGGTGAAGCCTTTCTTATTGTTTGGGCATCGAAGAGAAGATTCTTATTGATGCTGTACTTGAGAGAAGGAACTACATCATTACTAGTTGTTGCTTTTTGTACCCTAAGGTGGAGGAATCATTAATCGTCTCATCCTCTTCTGTCCTTGAGTTCTTTCTTTTTGGCACTTAATTTTAACTTACTTTGGGTTTGAAAAAGGTCTAACCTGGTTTTGTGAAACATGTCCTTGTTACCCTGATAAGAAGGATGAAAAAAGGTTGGCTTGTTGAGGTATGGAAGATGATGTTGTTGACAATTTGGTTGTGCACTTGGAAAGGAAGACATCAAAATTTGAGGCTTAAGCTTCGACTCATGAAGGTTTCAAGTTCTCTATTTTGAGACTTTTGTATAGTAGAAATAAAGTTAAGTATCTAAGCTTTATGTAGCCCTTTATTGATTTCCTAGATATGTTGCTCCATGGTAGCTTTGAGCCCTTTTGTCCTAAGCTTTGCTTGGTAAATGCTTGACACCCCCTTGGTGCCTTTCTAGTCTAATTCTTCAGTGCCAGTAAAAAAATAAAGGAAAATCAATTGTTGACCGGTAGCCGTCAGTGATCACATATGTGTGTGCCCATCAGCTTTCTCGCTGTTCCACTATTAAGCACCATCTGTTCCTGAGCTCAACTGATTGGCCAACCAATAGACAGTCCCTTCTCTCATAAGATCCAAGAGAGAGAGAGAGGGAATGAGATAAGAAGAATTCAGAGCATTAGGGGTCTAAAATGTGCGAGCTTGATGGGTATAGGGCTGTAGCCTGAGAAACTCAAATGACAGGTCATAACATATCATTTCAAGTCCTCCACTTATGGAATTTTCAAATTATCCAAGATTTGGGCCAATTTCTAATTTAATATTATTTGGTACAAACACTTGATTTCACCCAATTCCAATTTTTTCAACTGAAGTTCTAGTATCCAAAAACACTACAATGATGTTTACAAGTTTCAATCATAGTAGCTAGTCCTTAACATCTTTTCACATACTCATAAGAAGATATTTGGACGGTAGAATATCATTCTGTCTAGTGCAGCTCCCACGTGCAAGCCGAAATGGATGGAACCTCGGTTATTTTGGAGGGCACTGGGTTCAAGCCTCATCTGGAGCATGTTGGAATGCCCTTTTCATCCCTGACAACTGGAGTCCCGCTGTTTCTCTGGGTCCATGAATTACCTAATGCTCCCCTCCTCCAAAGAAAGCAAATAGAAGAAAGTAATAATCTTGTCCACCGATCATTACTATTCTATGTCAGTGTCATGACACGGTGTTCATTGATGCCAAATATTTTATGTTTGATTAAGTGCGTAGCTGTCTTCAAATATAGCTAGAAGTTTGTGTTTCATGCTCTTCTTTTGAAGATCAGATCGTCCATATTGTGTCATTGATGCGGAAGTTGTCCATGTGAAAATGAATCTATTGCTTCTGTTTTGCTGTGTAGCTTAATTATCCTTGAACTTTACAGGGTTGTTGAAATGCAAGAGATCCTTGATCATCAACTTGCTGAGGAAGCCGCTGAGGCTGAGGGAGATGGAGCAATGGCATCGATTGGAAATGCTCGTCGAACCACTAAGTAAACACCTCTTGGTTGAAATTTTTGCATGTATTCTTTATTGTTCATTTCACAACTCGTCCTTGCCTTCAGGATGTACATAATTTTATCTGGATGGAAGTTTCATGTTTCTTGGCATTCTTGACTTTTGTGCTGTTTAGAATACTTGCCCTCTTTTATTTAAGTATTCAGCAACGATAAATTGGGTTAAGAAAATATAAATTGGCTCAAGAATGTGTTTTGTGTGCCTCCCTCAGGTCAGGGTGCTTTTTTATATTCTAGGCTGCAGATCAGTGATGAAGTAGTCAACCTTATACAAGAGTATGGCTTCAGTATAGTTGTATATGCCCCAAATCAATTACAAATTTCCTGAATGCAAAACCTGTAAACTAAGTCAGGCCCTCAATTCATAGAATCATGGATATTAGCATCTACAAACCAAGGAAAGATAATTGATACTCATGCTGCACTTAAACGAGTTAGATCCAACTACACAAGATCTTTAAACGAGTTAGATCCAACTATTCAAGATCTTTAAACGAGTTAGGTCCAACTATTCAAGCTCTTTAAACGAGTTAGATCCAACTATTCAAGATCTTGATATAGTAGGTTTTGAATTTTGGGTGTGACCACTGATGAGGCTTCCCCCTTAAGAATTGACAGGTTCCTTTCTTTTATAGTCTTAGTTTAAAAAAGCGCGCCTGAGGCGCGCCCAGGCGCGAGGCGAGGTGAGGCGCATGGCTCATCGCCTTTTGAAACCGAGGCGAGGCGTTTTTGTTAAGGCGCAGCTAGGCGCGCGCCTTTGGCCGCCTTGGTGGAGGCGCAAGGCGGTGCGCCTTTGCCGCTTGTTGTAGAAATAAGAGAGAGAAATAATAGATCTGAGTTTAGAACTAGAAAGAATCAAAATTCCTTAAAAGTAATTCTTACCCACAACTTTTCGATCAAATTCAAGCAAGATTCCTCATTTAGTTGAGTTCAATTGCTGCGATTTGAACGCTAAATAAAAAACCCCCAAATTGGTACAAACCCTAATTTTGGAATGAAGTGAAATTGAAGAACAATGAGCACTTAATCTTAGACAGAAACTTCCGATTGGAGGAAATCATTGATTTTCGCCGGTCATCTGTGGTCGCCGGAGGCTGCATGCCGTTTTCTTCGAGAATAGCAGACTACCCGTGGTTCTTTGCTGTTTCACTGTTGCTTCACTTCTTCTTTACAGCTGTATTTGTTCTTTTTAAAAGGCTGTAGCAGATTCATAAATAATGGGGTGTCTTTTTTCTTATTAAATGGCTACAGTAGTGTGACTCAGCACCAATTTACTGTTTCTCATGTTTGACCAGCACATACCAGTACCATACTTGTTTTATATGCTTTTTTCTATGGTTATGGCTATTTTTAATTACTTTTATTCACTTCTTATCTCTACTGCATACTTGAAATTCATTTTTATACTTAAATTTGGCTTTATTTAACAAGTTAATTTTCTATACCACAAAAATCGGAAAAAATAAAATAAATAATAAATAAAAGTGCGCCTCGACTACGAGAGGCGCGCGCCTTCGCCTTGCGCCTTGCGCCTAAGCTCCAGGGACCCTTTGCGCCTCGGTGCGCCTTGCGCCTTTTAAAACTAAGTTTATAGTACACCACCCAATAGCTAGATGAGATAGCTTCCATATCACTGTAATTCTCTTGTCCTTCAAAGTTAAACCCCTCTTTCGACCTAATAGAATATTCTTTTTGTGGGGTTATCGGTAAGAGTTAGACATTTAGACCTAACTTGCTTGAAAAAAGATGGATCAAGTGCCAAAGTGAAAAAACCAAGAACAGAATAGCAGCAGTGATGAAACTACTCTTCATCAAGATTGCAAAAACTACATCTTCTAGCAAGACCTAAATTCCTTCATTTGAGATGATCTTATGTGGGGATCTTTTTCTTGTTAGTTTCTCCAGGAGCATTCTGCCATAGTACAATACTATTGAATCATGCTCGTCCGGTTTGGCAATCATCTTAGGTAGCAAGTTGCTGGTAGATTATAGTCCAAGTGCACATTTGATGATATCACTGCATACAGTATAGTGTCTTGAATCCTCTTTCAGGCATGTAGCTGTAGTAATTTGTAGAATTCCTAAACAGTCTCATAAAGCATATTAGTAGAGGATAGAGAACGGTAGTAGTATATTCCATGTTTGGAAAAGAAGTCAACAATAAAACAGCTTACTTCGCTTGTTTTTTATATATCACTTCGTACATCAATCCGTTTATACGTTTTTTTATTGATTTTTTTTAATATAACTAAGTAATGCCTTCGAAAAAATCCTGACTACAACCCCACTATTAAAACGTAAGTTTCAAACAATTTATGACTATTGAGAAAAACTTCAGTTTTTAGTTTACTACAAATGGTTTTTGTTTAGTTTTTTACAATAAGGCATTGATACTGTTGCAGCGCACAATTACAGAAGAATTCTGTTTCCAGAATATGAAAAATACGAAAATATATTTGATAAATAATAAATTTTTCTGTAAAGCTGTCTACTTTCCGTGGAAGGTAAGTGGACTTGTAACAAGTGATTAGAACATTACCGGCTCACCACCGCCGCCCCTGCACTTGCAAAGGAGCATCCTTTACACTATGTTTGGGTAGGAAGATTTGGACGGAATCACGGAAAGGAAAGGAAGGGAGAGGGAGATACAATTTCCCTTGTTTGGATATAACATAGGGAAACAGAAGCAAAAGAAATTGGAGACCGTTACCTTCTCACTTTATTAAATCACATTCCTTCACAATTGGAAAAATTTGGAAGGAAAATGGGAGCTCACTCTTTCCCTACCCTCACTTTCCTTTCTCTTCTCTCTTTCTCACTCCATGCCCTTTCCCTCAATAAATACTATCCAAACAAAGGGTTAGACAAGAAATAAGAAAAAATTCAAGTGACCTCTGTCAGTCATTCCTCCACAAATGCATCCAAATACATAAAGTCACCCTGCTATTACACAAGATATACGTAGTGATAGGATAAGCCATTCCTTTTGTCCTCCAAAGTTCATGGTGGAAAAGTGACCTACTGTTAGTCACTCTGTTTGCTTAGTTGAAAATGGACAGTACTCATAAGCAGTCTACTTATTTGCCCTATGAGAAGCTCCTTCATGCCAACAATTATCATTATTGGAATGGCTTCTGATTACAATTTTTGTAATTACTGAACTTCCTATAATTTTTCTGAGTCAGTTACATTTCTACTGGAGGCACTCACTGTGTAAAATCTCTTTCTTAATATTATTGTTGGTACTGTTAGGGATGGGAAAAGAATTAATGCAGCCGCATCTCCTAAGCTGAAGGTTCAGGGAAAAGGCTACAAAGATAAATGCTATGAACAAATACGAAAGACAGTGGAGGAACGCTTTAACAGGCTTCTTACGGAGGTTAGTCTTTCACTATCTTTTTGCTACAAATTCTGTAGAGTGGTTTTCTGTGATACAGCTTTGGCAAATGGTAGACCAAGTGCAAGTCCGTTCTTCCCTCTTATTGATTAAAGAAACGTACTTGAAGTTGTTCTGGCTTCCAATAAGATGAAAATTAGTGAATGAGTACTCTGTTTTAAAATATGGCAAATTCTTCTTTCAAAAAAGAAAAAGAGTATGGAATTTTGTTTGAAGAAGCATACTATGAACAGCCTGACTTGTATTCCATGACTAGTCGTTCTTTAAAAATAAGTCTACTTAGTAAGTGCCACTAATCCTGTTTCTTGTTTTACATCTTTCATAAATATTTTCTATGTAATACATCCTTTCCCAACAAGAGTCAATTGTGCTTCAACTAGAGCTCTCTAACTGCTGTCTGTGGTACAGCTTGTTTACGAGGACCATAAAGCAGCATTGGAGGAAGCTCGGACGGTATGTTAAGGTCCCTTCTGCCATTTTTTAATTGTACTTCCACTTTCAGAATAATTTAGACTAGTTTCCTGTCACTAAGAAATTTATGCTTATTCTGCATGACCTACTCCTACTCAAGCTTTGCTCACAAGAATTCCCTGTATTTTTTCCTTGGTCGTAGTGATTTTAGGTGTGGCTATAATTTAGATGAAGCTGTACCTAAATAAACAACACACACAAATTACAAGAGGAATTTCCTGAGAAATCTTCATATTACGTGAAGTCTGATGTGATGTCTGAGAACCTTTGTCAAAGACTAGTATCTCTTTGTACTTGTTGTTTGAACATTCTGGTCAAGCTGAATGGCATCCTCATTGACTCGCTTAATGCAATAGTTTTGTTTTTACTTTCTCATGTCTGCCATATCAT
The DNA here is from genome assembly GCA_947645195.1 of Patellifolia procumbens. Lineage (NCBI taxonomy): Eukaryota > Viridiplantae > Streptophyta > Magnoliopsida > Caryophyllales > Amaranthaceae > Patellifolia > Patellifolia procumbens. Next base: position 3,861,242 of record CANSGD010001541.1, read on the forward strand.
AGATGCCGGGGTTAATGCGAAATTGTCATCAACACGAGGATCTATTCTACGTGTAAGAGTGCTTTGCACGATTGCCCAAAACATCACTTTCTCTTTTTGAAGAGGAGTTATCTCCTTGATACAGTTCCTTCGTACTACCTTGTTCATCACTTATAGATTCATAGCATGTAATTGGTAGGCTCATTACTATTTATTTGTTGGTCATAATAAATATCTTCCATATTACTACAGGTTGTTGGTTAATCACTTGTAAGACTTATGATTTCGCATTGTCGGTTTGTCACTTGGAAATGTTGGGTTTTTTCTAGATATGCTCCATGTGTTTTCTACATCTCATAATTTTGTTGCACTTCATGAAATGCACAAACATAATTTGGAGCAAAAGTTGATTACTGAATTGGATCAAAATAGCTAGCATTGAAAAGGGGAAAAAGGAAAATTATTTTTTTCTCCTCTCATTGTATATCCTTCAACTAGTCGAATTGTGGCTAAGAAACTTATGTCACATATCTTGAGTTTCTCCAGTTTAGCAATAAATTACAAATCATGTCCAAATATGTTTCTGAATTTGTAGTAAAATTGGTTTTATGTGCCATTTCGAGTTCATCAAGTATTTATTTGAAAGATACGGTTAAAACAAATAAAATTGACTCTCAAAATTTCATTATTGTATTATCAATAGTCAAGATTTACCAAAACAAAAGGCATTAAAGTGGTTCTTCTGAAAGCTTGCCTGTTACAGTTAGGAGTCCGAGTATATATATATATATATACTGCTGCATACCAAGAGGCATGAATATGGATACCTGAGTCCGACTAACATAGGCGTCCATACATATTTCTCATGGCCAACTACAATACAGTTGGCCTAATGACAGCTCTTAGCAAACAGTAAGATAGCTAAAAGTGAATGTAATACCTCCTCCTGGTTGCAGCAAGTGGATTGAGAAACAAAAGGATAAAGGAAACAAGGATAAAGAAACAGAGAGATGAAGATAGAAATAGAGGACTAATGTTGTGGTTGTATATTCTTTAAATATTCTGTAACAAGTTGTATGGCATTCCAGTGGCCACCTCATTCCCAAAAGCTTACAATAGAAGTCCACTTTTTGGATGAAATCTGATTCTCCCTTCCCTCCTCCATTTATACCACTCTTCTCTCTCTCTATGACTGACTCATATTAATTTCCCTTTCCTTTGTGGATACACTGCGCACACTCTCCTTTCCTGACATCATAGCCAACTCTAATGTGTAAAGTCAGCATTGCCCTTTTGGAGCCTAGAAAAAGTGAACATTATCTGGGGTCTGGGATGTTCAGCTTCAGCCACTTTTTCTGTTACAGTTCCTGTAGATTCACCTTGTCCTCAAGGTGAAAATCTGGAAATCACTGCTTGAGAAGCTCGAATTCCTCCCATGTAGCATCATGGATCGGTAAATTTCGCACTTAATGATAACTTCGATATGTTGAGCATCAGTAACCACATAGCGAACACCCAATAAAACTTCAGGAACAGCCTCCAGTTCCAAATCCGGATTGAGTTCCACAAAAACCTGTATTCCCTTAACCCATTTAGCATAAAAGGTAAATACTTTGGACCCATGATACTAGCTTCGTCCATTTGGTTAAATGATTTGGTCATGTTGACCACTTAATCCAAACATATATGGAATGTCGACACCAACTCACCTTTTCGTTACCAAATTTCTCATGTCATATTGTAGCTCAACATTTCTTCTCCATCTCTTTAGTGTGTCGAGTTTCTCATATTGTCATTATGTTGACTCACATTTCCCTAGCTCTTGGTTTCTTTTATCATGTTCAAATTATAAATTTTTCTTGCAAGAATTGTAAATTCAGGCAGGAGGGTGTGCTCAGAAACTAAGGCTTATCTAGCTCAGCTGATTGAATGGGTTAATGATGTTAATCCTTTTCAATAAGTCGGCTGTAAATCTATACAACTTCCATAGATGGTCTAGTGTTCATGCTGTGCTATGTCTAGTTAACTTTGCAAGCTGTTAATGTTTTCTATGCGGGTTTTTTGAACATAAAGAAGACGAAACCACCCAAACAACAAAAAAACAACTCATTCTCTCTGAAGAAAGCAAACTTATAAAAAGAACGAATTCAAACAATTTGTAGGTGAGAAAATTCAAGTCCACAACTCACTAGTATCGCCATAGCTAATGAAGTTTTAGTATTTTCTAAAATAAGCGGTCCTGCAAAGCCACTGTCATGATATGTAAGCTATCTAGCACTATCTATGCGTGATTTCTTGGAAATATTCGCCTCTGGCATCAAATCTTGTTGTATCTTTTCTCAAGCAACAATTTATGCCTGATTGAATGAGTTTTACGTTGTAATACTCATATAACTTTCTTTGGTTCTTGTTTCTTGAAGTTTAGATTGGAGAAGAGCTTGGAGATATTTATGACTATGTAGCTCCTTGTTTTCCTCCAAGGTTTGTGTTACTTGAGATTTTTCATTGTTTCTTCTGTTTTCTTTCATATTATTAATGCTTGCATGCCCACAACTCTATATCATGGTTTGGTGTGTGTTTCCTAGATATTGATGTTTGTTTGATTTTCATATTTTCCTATAATGTTAATTGAACATAAACTGTCAAAAGTTTTTTAAGATGCATGGGAAATCATTAGACTGTCATTGATGTTCATCTTCAGGTGAATCAGGATTGACCATGTATTGGCTCTTTGGTTTCTTTGGTCTCCCCTTGATTGCATTTGCTTATCCTATATGAGGATGGAATTTTCCATGTAGTGGTGTGGGCATGTGGCTATTCTTATAAGGATGTGACATGACAGCAATCTTTTTTTGTATGCCCTCAATGTTTTTAATTGGAACTTTAGAAGGGACATGGTATGAGAAGGCACCTTTTCTTTCTCCTCCTCCTTCAAAGGCTCCTTTCTTAAGTACGGACCACATAATTCTATGAAAATCTGTTTGATTATGCTCTAAGCGGTAAGATGGTCAGCCTTATCACTTAGTCTCTATTTCTACTATGAGAAAGACATGCGATCTAGAATTTTAAAAGAACCAAAGGCTGCTTGTGAAGTGGCTTTTAGACTTTGAAGGTTTGAGGAGATGAATATAACAATTGTTGACTCGAAGCTGCTTTAAATTTTAGTGAGTGCTAAAATATGTGAGAGACAAGTACTTTTGTCAATTAAGCGTGTATCACCTACAAGAAAAGTATAGAAAAAGGTTATTATATTTGGCATTAAATTAGTAGTTCTAGATGCTCAGTTTGTCTCTAATTTCGTTTTCTGTTTCCTTCTTCTTTGTTTCTGGTGCGCGCACGCGGCGAGGAGGGGGGGGGGGTGGTACTACTTCGTACTTTCTGTTTGCTGAAAACATATGTATATTTTGTTAGTTCTCTTTGTTCTTTCCCAAAATGATTCAAATTTAAGAACAAATATAATATCCACCATCATTGTAATGTGGGAAAATCTGTCAAAAACTACCTTTTGTGTAACACTTATTTTGATTTTAAGTACCTATCATGAAGTTCTAAAAATATTTACCTTTCATGGCACTTTTCCTTGTAAATACCCCCTAAGGTAAAAGGAGAGAATTGAATTGGCCCTCAATTGATTACCGTTTGGCTCTAAATTGACCTTATGTCTCGAGGATGGTAACCTATGAAGCATGGGGATGACCAGAAGTTGGCGTCTTGCTTACTTGGGACGTGTTGTGTAGGAGGATGGTTCAAGGACGACAGGTGATCGTCCTTGAAACCTCCCTAAATTAGCACAAGACTATCATGGACGTCTTAAGGACAGATCCTTGCGCACATCACTATCTTATTGATCGTGATAAAATTTTTGAAAGAAAAGAAAAAGGGAAATGAAATACTAATTTGGAGGCTAACATTAGGGTTTTTATTCTCTTTAGTCTTTTAACTTTCCCTCTTCATGTGCTTGTCACAGTGTTGCTCTACTCGTCTTCTCGTCTTTTACTTCTCTCACTCTCTTAGTTTCTTGTCTTTCCCAATAACTCAAAGCGGCAATGTAGTGACAGGTAGGACAAGTCCGTCCCAAGGACTACTTTCTTATGCTTTTGTAGTTTCTAAGATGCGCAATTAAATCTGAATTTCTAGAATTACTTCTGATGGTTTTTCTGGCTGTAAATATTATAAACGTTTGCACCATTTCCTTGCCATTCCTGTTTTTAGAATTTTCAGATTTCCTCTCGTCCCCGATCATGTTTATGTTCTGCTGCTGACTGTGCTACCATCATTAATTTTCCTTTAGTTGACAAAATGATGATCAAGGTGAACTTAGGTAATTTGTTAATCTATCTATATATATTAAATGCATTGCCTTTCGTGAATCTCTGCCCCATGAACCCTCCACTTAGTAATGACATGGCATTACATCATATATGACTGGCAATTGCTTTATCAGTTCTTGAACCCATAAATTCTGAATCCGTGTGGAGTGTTTTAACAAATGATCCACTTGTTGAAGTGATAGTTTAAAATGTAACTAATATCAATAGGTATCTAATATCTACAAAAGAAAAAAGAGTAAGGTCACGATCTTTACATCATTGTTTCTTTAAGTAATATGGCTCTCCGTCCTCATTCTAAGTCCCTCCTTTCCCATTAAAAGGTTTCTGTATAGGAAAACTGGGAGATATTTTGGTGTTATAGAAAGAGTGACTCCTTTTCCTTTAAGAGCTTATGCTTCATTCATAAATATAGATAGCCCATGAATTTCCCAGCTTTCGATATTTGGAAGACAAAGGCTCCTCTTAAAGCTTGTTATTTTGTTTGGGCAAAAGTCAAAGATAAGATATGTTCTTAAGAGAAGAAACCTTTCAAACACTAGTCATTGCAATTTGTGCTTTAAGGAGGTCAAATCCGTTAATCATCTTCTCTTTTTTTGTGACCGGGTTCTTTCTCTTTGGTACTTGATTTCAACCCTTGTGTCAAGCTCATGGTGCTAAAACAAAGTCGTATCATATCTTATCTGCCGCGTTGTAAAGGTATCAAAATTTACCGAACCTCGTAAAGGTGTTAAAAACCTCGTTCGGTTGTTTCAAGCTATAATGCTATATTTCATGGTCTTCGTCCATATACGAGATGTATGTAAACCGTATCATTTCCTTTCCCGCGACACCTTGACAGTTACCGTGATTGCGACCAAAATCGCATTTTCTGGCCATGGTCAAGCTGGCTCCTAGTTCTATAAGATGCTCTTGTTGCCAAGGATAAAAATGATTAGCTCGAGATTTGGGTGATGATTTGGTGGTGCACTTCAAAGGATATAGACCAACGGATATTTGAGGGTTTGAGACTTTGAAGTTTTATTATTTTGAGACTTTTGTGTAGATGGAATCAAATTGAAAAAGAGTGTGACTTGACTTTCCTTGATTGTGTAGGTAAATTGTTCCACAATAGTTCGAGGGCTTGAGCTTCTTCTCATTGACCCTCCTCTTTGTAAATGGGTGACACCCCAAGTATCCAACTCGCAGGAAATTATCTGACCAATTGTTTCCCACTAGAGATCATAGTAATTGCGTTAAAATTATTATAGTTAGTAACATGTCACATGAAATACTCTGCCATTACACATTTTTCTTATAGATAACCCAATTATGATAGAAAAACCAATCTTCCCTCATCCGTTCATTCTTCTGTCATCCAAATTAAAATGAGCCGTTGTGCTTTAATTTTGGTCTTGCAATATGACTCGTTTTTCAAAAGGTTTGAGGACACAAGAGGGAGACTTACACTCGAAGGAAGTTCTTACACAGTGCCCATTGTGTTTATCAGATAAAGAGTTGACTTTTGTAGAGCAAAAAGAAAGAGCAATAAGCAGTCCCTAAACAGATGTACAAGGCTATAAGTCACAGGAAATGCCGGATCAGCTAGTCCAATGAAAACACAAGGACATTTAAATTAACGGAATATAACACAACAAAAAGGACATGGGGCATTACCCAGGCTCGCAAACTAGTTTTATTAAAGTGGGTGAGGGAGGGCGTATCCGCGTATCCAATGTTATTAGAATCTGGATTCTACTTTGAATCGGAAGGGGCTCTTAGAATCGAATCTTAAGATCGAATAGTAGAATCGTACGATTCTACAAACATGCTTCGTCAAAATATAATAGTCAGCTTCCAACATGCTCATATTATAAGTTTAAAAGATAATACTTAAAGAAAATAGATGTTTACATATATATAGGCAATAAATGACAATATTATATTGATTAATACCTTTGTTTTGATGATTTAGTTTGATTTATAATTATAAAGTCCTCGTTAGTTATAAGTAATTACTAGAATCGTATAGAATCGGATGACTCTAGTTGAATCGTAGAACCGTACGATTCTACGATTTGAATCGGGATTCTAACAATTATGGGCGTATCTCTTGACGAATGTGCATGGTATTCGACTTTCAAATAGTGCATTCAGAATCCCTAATCCTTTATACTTGTTTGGTTGTAACCTGTTAACTATTGCAGTGAAGGTTCTTGTAAGTACTGTGACTTCTTATTGTAGACCTCTTGTTGCTCTTTTGGAAGCATATGGGGTTTCTAGTGCTTATCTTCTAGTCTATCTATTGCACCCTAGTTTACTTGGAGAAAATACTTTTGCTTTGACTATGTGTATATGCATACTTATATTATTCTTTCTAGTTAATTTTATCCAATACTGGTGGCAGATATGAAACTAGTTAATTTTATCCAATACTGATGGCAGATATGAAATATTTCAACTGATGGTCAACCTATACACAGAGAGATTTGTTCAGATGCTTAGGTTGCTTAGTGACAAGGCAAATGAACTCACGAACATAGAGATATTGAAGGTACTCTTTTTCTATATTCAAGTAAAATGTGACAAGAGCATGATATTCAGATCTTTCCAACGTAAATTGTTTTTATAGTGAAGAATATGACCTTACTGGGTTTGGGAAGCATTTGAAACCATATGTCTGTCTTTTCTTGTTTTGGTAGTGATGTGCTCTGTCTTAAGTTCATGTACCATAGCCCTGTTTTGGTGCACAACCTGAGTTCAAAGTTTTTTGAAGGGTGAAGATGATGCCTTAACAACCTCAAACAAGTGGGCTCGAGATGGGGGTTATGTCAGTGTGCCTTTATTTCCATGCCCAGTCCTTAACTCACGTAGATAGGGAAAGAAAGGAGAGATGAGAAAGAACAAAACAGTTAAGCGTTGCTTCCTTTTACTACCATAAAACCCATTATCTTTTTTTTTTTTGGGGGGGGGCTCAAAATATACAGAGGGGGATGTGTAATAATAATAACATATGGACGAGAGAGAGAGTTCAGCATGTTTAGTGCTTTTTCGTTTTTTATTGATGGCTAATATAAAGGATGCATATGTTACGGGCAACAAGAACTTGGTCTTGGAGTTGCTCTATATTAAATGAGATAGGAAATTATTAGATATCGCCTCATCTTAGGTTCTCATCCATAGTGAGAGAGGTTAAGGCACCTATTCACAGCCATATCCATGCTGCTGCAGAGTTAGGCAGTTAGCCTTTAGTTTGATCTGGTTATTGATGGACCTCTTCCTTCATCAGATATTTTCTTTTGTTCATTGTTCTCCAAAGCTCAAAAGTTGGTAGCAAGAAGAACGACAATTCTGCTACCAAAAGATAAAAGGGAGATTCAATGAGAAGATGTCCAATACAAAAGTCAAAAGAATTTTGTAGCGGATTCACACCCCATTCTTGTAAAAGTTCTTTAAAGTGCATGGCTGGCAGCCTGGCACCCTTTGTGGTTAAACTATGTCAGGTCTATGTGCTTGATTTGCTCCAGAACTATCAGGGACGTGGACCTTGAAAGGATGGAATAATAGAAAGGGGGTGAAAGGAGGAAGATAAAGGGTACTGTAGAGTGGGGTTTTGGACCTGTTTTGTGGCAAGTAAAAGTGACCTTAACTAGTTTTTGTGAACCACCTTCATAAGCGAAAACAGTAATGTGCCACTTAATACTCACTTCTTTTTAAGGTTGATATATATGATCCGTTAAGACTGAATGACCTCTTTGTTTTGCAAGAATATGGCTGGATACACATCCCTTTTTGCTTTTTCTAGAACGAAGCATCATTTGAGGTATTCGGTTAATCGTAATGATTATGATCGTTAAGAAGGAATAAGTAAACGCATTCACTTTTTCATTTTCAATTGCTAAGTGTAGCTCATGAACTTGATTGTTTGCTCACTCATGTTATTTGCTTCTGTTTTTCCTCAAATCTTGAGCAGTTGATCGATAGTGTAACGCCTACAATATTAAAGGTTAAGAAAATCAATGAATGGACATATCAATCATATGTTGCTTATGTGTAGGTAACTAGTTGGGTGGTAGACTATCAACAAAACTTGATTGACCTTGGTGTGGATGAGTCTTTAGCTCAAGTTTGCTCTGAGAGTGGTGCAATGGATCCTTTGATGAATGCATATGTTGAACGAATGCAAGCTACAACAAGAGTAAGCTTTTATATTCTAATTTCAGCTATCTCTGAAATTTGTCAATATTTTTTACCTCGTATATAGTTGTATTGCGTCTCCTAGTCTGCAAGCTGGATACTGATTCTGCTTCTTCTTTCTAGAAATGGTACTTAAATATCTTGGAGAATGACAAGACTCAACCACCAAAGAGAACAGAAGAGGGTAAACTGTACACACCAGCTGCTGTGGATTTGTTCAGAATTCTAGGAGAGCAAGTGCAAATTGTCCGGGAAAATAGCACTGATGTCATGCTGTACAGGATTGCATTGGCCATTATTCAGGCAAGTTCAATGGCACAACATAAGATAAATTTGAAACAAAGGCAGACATAGTATATAGTATGTCAAAATGCCATGCCATGTCTTGCTAAGGATTATCTGCTATGAATTAACATGGTAGGCAGATTTGACAGCGAATGAAGTAGGGAATAAAATGATAAAAATGGAGATTAAGACGAATAAGATGATGATTGTATGGAAATGATGATTAATAGATGAATAAAATGAGTAATGAAAGCTATTGAGATTGATAAAATGGAATGTAAACTAACAAAGATAAATTCAAGCTTTCGAGAGGCTTGATCTCTCCTAATTATGAGCATTCGAGAGGCTCATACTCTCCCATAAGTTTCCATTCAATACATTCCATAATGATCCCTCTTCCTAATTGTTCTCTTATTTATAGGAAATCCTCCCTAACAAACTGTCTAGCTTATTCCCCAAGTTACTACTAATGGACTTATATTTGTGATGCCTAATATGCCCTTCCCCTAATATTGATTCCTTGCATTACCGACCCCATGAAGTTTCACCTTGTCCTCAAGGTGGATGGTAATAGACACTTGCTTCTCGACCTTGTTCATGATGCTTAGTAGTCCGATTGCTGCACAACCAACAAAGTCCTTGCTTCCGCTCTTGCTGAAGTTCTGAATAGTGCCTGGTGGATGGTAGTGTATGTCCCTTGGCCAAAATTAGGAGAGATGAGTTATAGTTGTTCCGGAATGAAGTCATGGGTTGGTTGTGAGTTTAGGTATGAAAAGGAGGTGGAATTGGAAGTTGTGGGTTAAAGAAATGAATGTGGGGTTTGGACTTGTTACTTTGAAAATGGGCCTTATTGGCTTCAGTGGGTTGGACAAATGAGAATGCAATGTAATGTAGCTAGGTTTTAGAATGGGAATGAGCTGCAAAATGGGCTGAGATATGAGGTACAAGTGTGTTGCAAGATGATGAATTGGGCTGGTAATTAAGAAATTCAAACATAGGCCCAATATTCTTGTGAAGATTGGTATGGGTGAAGGAATTTGATAAGGCAAAATATCTGACCTCACTCCTTTGAGTTGAACACGTGTAATGAATTGTGAGTGAGAGTTGGTGGGCAAGTGGGTGAGACCAGTAAGATTTATTTTCAATTCCCCTTTTTACCCTTACCAACAACTTCTGATTTGTCTTCCTTTCCAAGCCTATGGAAAACCCAAATCCATTGATGCTTCCCCTATCCTCAAGTTTAAGAACATCTCCATTAAATCCACCGTGACCGCTGTTGTGCTCTCCCACCGGAAAATTTTCCGGCCAGACAACCTAAATCATCATCATGAATCTTGCTAGCTAAGAAACGTGAATCGCCACCGGGTCCACCACCAGATCCGCTGGCTCCTGATCCGCCCTTCACGAAAACGTCACCTCCTCTGTTCCGGCCACCGCAAGTGGTGGTTCCCTTGCTAACCCTGCCAATTTCGACAAACAAACCCGGACCTCCACCAGAACCACAACCTCCGGCACCACCTCTTTCAAAAAATCCTCCTCTGTTTGGACTCATGTTACCACCAAGTATAAAACCGCTCAGACCACTAGAAAACTCACCCAGCCCATAACTAAACTGTCCACCAGCGAAGAAGCCTGGTCCACCGCCGGATCCACTAGCACCAGATCCGCCTTGCACGAATCCGTTTCTTTCTCTGTTCACGTTACCGTAAGTGGCTGTGTCACCAGCAGATGTAAAAATTTTGGCCACCAAACCAGGACCACCTCCAGAATACACACCAGAATGTACATTCAACCTTACCTCCATTTCTAAAAATTTCTCCAAGGTTGAAGAAAACTCCTGGAAACTCTGCTTCTCCACCACTTCCCTCAAAGGAGTTGGTTGTAAATACGCCACTGTAGAAGGAAATTGCCGCATCATCAGTTTCTTCAACTCATCCCACTCTTTGAATGGCCACAACCGGTGGTTTGAATCGAACCACTGCAATGCGTCGCCAACCAGTGACATTGCAACGACCTTTATCCTCTCTGTCTCATTCAACCGGAAAAAATGGATGAAATCTCTTTTCCCTTGCTTTGCCTGCAACTCGAATAGGTATGCACATGAACTGATAGGAGCATATACTGCTGTAAAGTCTGGTTCAACTGTATAATATTATTGCAACTTTGTGAGCATGGGTTCTTGCTAATGCACCTTTTTTTATATCTTTGTGTGGCAACCTTGTGTTTTATGATGTATTCACGGGATCAATGGTTTTCTTATTTCTTTGCACATGAAAAGATTTTTCAGTGAAGAAAATTAGGAAAAACAAGTGCTCGAGAAGTACACTCAATTTTAAGCAAAAGAATAAAGAAAACACGTGAGGCGAATCCTATGGGTATGCTCCTAAAGGCTAAAAGAGAAACGATATATAGAAATTGATATTAAATATTCTATTGATGATACAAATTTGTCATAAGGCATGTGACTACTTTTACGCATATTAAGACTTAGTTAAACTTAGTTAAAATCACATTGCTAACGTGAATGACATCAAATATATTATTGATGATACAAACTTGTTAAGTGTGCAAGCCCAACAAGTACAGCAAGAAACCGGCACGGAATCGCGTGGTGGGTTTTGAATTTTTGATCATGGTGAAACGTATGCAAAACGAGAAGAATTGGTTAATGGCCTGGCTGAGTGGATATTTCTCACGTCTGCACCTAGGCTGGCTTTGGGGATGCAGTTTTTCGGCAAATTACTCGTTATTCATTATTGCTTTTCTACTGTCGTATTTCCATATCCTAGATGATTTAGGGTTCTAGTGTTTATATCTCCTACAGTCCTACCCCATTGTAATTAGTTCGCGAATAATATTAGTTTCCTATTCATAGTTAGATTCGAGATCTTGTTAGATGATAGAATTATCACCTTGCTGGAGAACGGATATAAGTTTAACCTCAATAGAAATAAGAAACGGGATCACAATTTACTGGGCTGAGAACGGGTCAGATTTTACCTATTCTCTTAGGAGACTTGTAAGTTAGAGTTCTTAAGGGAAGATATTCAAGAATGTAATTATGGTGAGTTCGACTAATATTTGTTGAACTGATTTACTACTTCTGTGGTTTTGTATCCCACTAGTAACTGAGGGATGATTTTCACATATATCGTTTATCATAGTCTAAACTTTTCGGACCCCAAATTTGTTCTTATTTTGTTCCTGCTTGCCTTGGGCCCGTAACTTAACCATACTAACTTAAAATTCTTGTATTTATGTTGCAAATGGCATTTATTATTGTATGTATTGTCGAATGCCTTATAATTTTAACAATCTTTTCGGCTAAGATGCATTATAAAAGAGCAAATAGAACTGTGTCTCTTAATAGACATCCATAATATTTTGTTTTAATTACAATGAGTTCCCTCGTTCTCGTGTCATAACAATTCTTTGAGCACCAGTATCTAGTTCCATCGCCAAGATTGTACTGCATCTTATGGCATATCAGGAGTTGTCTAGTAACTATGGATCTCTAGTAGCAATATTCATGGTATGATCATCACATCATCATGGCTGTCTTAACTTACTTGACGAACATAATATGAATGCCAAATCAATTGCAAAGAGAATGCGAATGAAGCTTGCCACTGTAAATGGCCCTTTCCTGTAACCTCCAACAAGGGCTTTCAAGCATAAACTATACAAATGAAGTTAAATTTTCCTATTGCCAATTTATGCCTCAAATTTCGATGACTTGATCGCGAGGTGGCAATCTGACATATTATCACGTTTTGCGATTGTGGCTGCAATTTCATCCTGTGATTCTGGTCAGAAGAAGGTCATTAATTTTCCTCGTATCATAAAACTTGCTATTTTTTGTTGCCAAAAGTTTTATAGTCATAAACGTTTGTCAAGCCCAATTACTTGGTTGCTTGAAAGGGAAAGTTCAATAACAAGCATGATTGAAACATAAGGTATCATCTGGATTTGCTCTATACATTTTCTGTTTTTTGTTTGTGCGCGGGAGAGAGGAGTTATCTTTTGTGCACAGTGCTTTTTTTGTAGTGAAATCAAAATTTTCTATCTTCTTGCTCTCTAAGGATTTGTTTTCAGATCAAAGAAACAGTTAGAAATCGATTTATTAGAATTTGTTTTACTAATGTCCTTCGATCGGCTATCTTATAGTCATTTGCCATGCTATCGTGTTTTAGGTAATGAATGATTTTCAAGCAGCTGAGAGGAAGAGACTTGAAGAGCCTGCATCAGAAATCGGCCTAGAACCACTTTGTGCGATGGTTTGTGAATCATCCTAGTTATGTTTGTTGTCCCATAATTCTTGCTCGAAGTCCATATCTAATTATTGATTTTCTCAACATTGCTTAAACAGATCAATAACAATCTTCGCTGTTATGATCTTGCAATGGAGCTCAGCAACAGCACTCTAGAAGCTTTGCCACAAAACTATGCTGAACAGGTGAGTCCTATTTGTAGTTTAAATGCTTCTGCTACGCGTTTTTCTGTGTCCATGATTTCATGCCTGTGGCTGTCCTTGAGCTTTCCTCCTCTAGTATGATGCCTAGTTTTAGAAAAACATTCTCATATAATCTTAAATAATGATCAGTTTCCTGCTTCTAGTAAGTGGTTCCTAGAAAGAAATACAATTGTCTCTGGTTATTGAATTCATCCTGAGGTCCATGCCTTGAACCTCTTTTTCTAGATTTCGAGTTCAATTCTTTCCTTGCAAACATCTTGTGCAGAAAATTAGCAGTGTCCAAAATTATGGAGTCGGCTCTTCTTCTTTTCTGTCAAACATAATTTGTCGTCTTGTTTGCAATGGGCAGGTTAATTTTGAAGACACTTGCAAAGGTTTTCTTGAAGTTGCAAAGGTGAGCTAAATCATTCCACTGTTTCTCTCCTTCTTCTCTCTTTAACTTCATATTGTTGAATGGTGTGCTCAGTGTTATATGCTACCAGCAATTAAAGCAAGCACCCTTGTCATGCACTTGTTGTTTGCATGCATTCTGAAGTGATTAGACTTCCTTAATCACTAATCAGAGAGTGTAATCCTTGATGCTACTCTGAGATTCAATGAATGGGGAAGACTTTACTATGAGTCTCTTGAGTTTACAAATGGATGAATTATTTCTTTTGAGTTTAGAAATGGATTTATTCTTTGCTTGTCTCTCATAAGGTTCTGATAGTTGCTTTATGCTTGTTTTTTTGCCCTTAGAGGATAAGATATTTGTTACTCTGTTAAGAGTGAGAAAAGGGTTGAAAACTTGAAATTACTTGGGACCAAGACAGGGATGAAGTCTGAAACAAATAAGCGCCACTAATCTCCTGGTCTTTTGGCTGCATTGGCCGGGTCCTCGATTCCTGCTCTGGACCTTTGGCCGGAGATGGGATTAGCATTCTGGATTATCTTACTGGTTATTGAATGAAAGGTCTTGGGTTAAAACTATTGAACATGTCTTCATTGCTTGTCCTAGTTCAATTATGTTGATGCGAGTGCGATGGTCCTAGGAATTTAGTGGAGGCACAGGCGGGAAGGGAGGGGGAGGACTGGAGGAGGGCTTACACTAATATTGTTTTTTTTTTTTAAATATGGTTTTTAAATTATTCATTCTTTATGCTGTTTAAAATTGTGAGAAAATCGTTGTTGAAGGTATAACTTTTATGCTTTTGGTATTTGTACTATCTCCACATCATAGTAAATTTTCTATTCCCATGCCAAGGTATTTTGGAAATTCTACCTTGCGACCTTGTGTTTTGGAAAATTACATTTGATGGATAAAATCTTTGATTTTTCTTGAGTGACGCTATGCTATTGTAAAACAACTAAATGTGACATTATTGAGCACGTTTTATCCATTTTACCATTAATTCTAAGAAAAAGAGAGGAATATTCTAGAAGGTAGCCTTGTGGTTTTTCAAAAGGTGTATGAGTGTGTGATTTCCGGTCGTTGATCCATCAATTTTGATTTATTGTTTTTTCTGGAAAACATTGGAATAGCTATGTACGATGTTATATTTGATGTTGTCGCACCAAAGGTGTAGGACAAGAATGCTAGAATTAAGCTAATTCAGCTGTTAATGCAATTTAACATTATGGGAAATGGGATGTTCCACAGTATATTACTATTCCAATGTCATTGTGATGTTTAGTTATACAATAATACAGGGCCACTTTAGAAAATCATTTTTTTCGCCACCATATATGTTCTTTCAAATCAGAGGGTCACCATTTAGAACCCCCCCCCCGCCTCTGTTTTGTTGTTTCTATATAGCTTTCCATGGCTTCTTCATCACATACAATTATGATCCGATGACATCTCTGAACAAAATCTCTTGTCGCCTTTCCCACTCCCACCTGACGATCATGGAAAAAGAATTTTCTTTGACCGCAAACTTATAGATTCTAATTTTTGATAGAAGTAGTTTCACTCAATTCCTCGTATATTACTGTTATAGACCGGATTTGATGGACAAGGTAGATGATAATGTAAAGGAAGGATTAGTAATTTTAATGGTGATTTGAGAACTAGAAATGGAACTTGGATTGATTGGATGGATATCTTACATAAACCCTAAGAATAATACAAGCTAAGCACTACCTAAAAAGATTCATTCTCTCATTAATTTTCATGATGCCTACACTCTCTCTACTTAGCTCTATTTATAGATAAGTAACCCTAAAACCTCTAAACCCTAAATTATTATGAACTACCTAAAATACCCTTAGCCTAGTAATATCGATTCATTACACTACCGGCCCCTTAAAATTCCACCTTGTCCTCAAGGTGGGAAGTGATTACGCTGAATTCCAGACCTAGCGAGCAATGAAAAGTGGTGTTGATGTTTGTTAAAGTTGATTCCTGGCTTCCATTGTCGTTCCAATTCCTCATTGGTCATGCCTCTGACTTCTTGTAGCGGCCTAACAATGGTGAAGTGGTCTTGGAAATTACATGAAGTTGTAGTGGGGTGTAGTTTTGAAACCTTGTGATATAAAAGCGGGTTGGACTGCTTAGAAAATAAGGTGGCATGGCTTATGCGATGAGGTGTAGAAAGTTTGGGTTGTAGAAATTTGGTTTGAAAAATGGGTCTTGAGGGAGTAGAGCTAGATAAAAATGTGGGTAACTGGGTGAGGGAGGTGGGCATGAAGAGTGAAGCATTATACCCCATATGTGAATATTGCTGATTAAATGTTACGGTATTGGATTTAGGAAAATTGGGTTTTGAAATCTGAGTCAAATTGGGCTTCTTGTTAGTGAGCCCAAATTGAAGCCCGATTTTTTTCAATGTATAGTCCTTAGTTTCTTTAGGTGCCATGGAATAATCAGAATCACATGGGACATGTTGCCCCACCTCAGCCATGATGTCATCCCTTAATGCATTTACTAAATCGCCCTTACTAGTGCCTTCTAATATTTGCTTCCCCTCCAAGCCAGAAGCAACAAAGCTTCCTCCACTCACTTTTAAACTTTTCAGCTGCAAGTCCAATTCTCTGCCATTAACGCCACCACCTGCCCCTCCATCACTGCAATCATCGACGGCTGCCACAACTCCGCTGAAGCAGCCTTCGCAAACTCCATCGGTTCCTCCACCAGACCTACTCCTATCAAAACCGCCAGTTGAGATTCCTTCCCTGTTCCGGCCACCACAAGCAGTGACTTCATCACCACCGCCTGGACCGCCACCAAATCCGCACTCCACCGATGCTCCATATTCTCTTCCCCTTCTATTTCCGGCGCCACCACCTTGACAAACACCATCTATGATAGAGGTCGAACCACCATATGCCCTATCGACAGATTCTGTGACGAAACCACCAACCTCACGACCTAAATCATGGCCGACGACTACATTTGAGAACACCAACACCAGGGGTTGAGTTCTCATGACCCCCATTAAAATCACCAGAAAACATGGACGAACCAACAAAATTCAAACCAGAATCCAATTTCAACCTTACCTCCGTTTCTGGTAATTTCTCCATAGTAGGAGAAACCCTCTCCACTTTTCTTTCCTCTACTTGCTGCTCCACTTCGTGGCCAAATCTCGCCGGAGGATGTATTGATGAAGACCCAAAACGCAGCATAACCAGCACCTTCATCTCCTCCCACCCAAAGAAGGGTTGTAGCCAGTGTTCCCTAATAAACCACCACCACGCTTCACCGTCGAGCGCGACACAAGCAGCCCTAAACTCCTCCTCTTCACTGAACTAGAAGATCTGAAAAAGTTCTTCAATGTCCATAATCCATTCCTTTGGGTTTTTTCCATTGAACAAGGGAAGTTGAAGTTCATACCGGATGTTTTGTAACTTTCTCCGGTCCGGAAACCACCTAGTTATCTCTTCAAATCCTTCATGAACCATGCTTCTAAGCTCCTCCATTCCAAAAAAAAAAATTCCTTTTTTTTTTTTGAAACTGATAATCAGCAGCAAACCCACCACGGACCGTAAGGCTCTAATACCAAGTTTTTATAGACCGGATTTGATGGACAAGGTAGATGATAATGTAAAGGAAGGATTAGTAATTTTAATGGTGATTTGAGAACTAGAAATGGAACTTGGATTGATTGGATGGATATTACATAAACCCTAAGAATAATACAAGCTAAGCACTACCTAAAAAGATTCATTCTCTCATTAGTTTTCATGATCAGGGCCGTCTTAAACCTTTTTAGGGCCCTGTTCAAAAATATAAATTGGGCCTTATTAACTTCAACGGTGAAAATTTTGAAATGGAACCCAAATTCAATTTTAAGAGAAATTGTTTTAGTATGCCACATGGATTATGATCTTAAAAAATAACTTCTGCAAGTACAACACACCAAGTCCTAACACTACTAGCGTCCTAATTGACCAACCAGTTCAAATTATGCCACCAATGTAAGTAACCCATAATTGGGGATTTTGGATTTAGATGAGTGAATAAAACTTCAAGATCACTCAGCTATAAAGACCCAAAAAAATTTAGGCGGCTGTTAAGAAATGATTAGCAAAATTCGGAATTAATTGCTCCTTTGCCCTTTTTGATGAGCTACAAGCTAGAGTTGAGGGGAAATAAAAAAAAATTCATTGGTAGATTTGTTAGAGGAAGAGAAGGAACTGAATAACCTATGAAGTTAGTAAACTAATAAATTAGAATAAATAAATTAATATTTTTGGGTAATAAGGAAAATATTATTGAGTTTTTTGTTTTTTTGAAAATTAGGAAGGAGATAGAAGATTTGTAGAAAAGAAAGGTGAGAAAATGTTGACTAGCGTTGGAAACAATGCAAAACAATAAATTATTGCTAGCATCCTTACAACTAGTAGGGAAGTCCTTCATGTGTGCAATGAAACATTACTTTTTTGGGCTGATGAATAACGAGAAATGGGGGCCTGATGGATTTGGGGCCCTGTGCATGAGGGCAGCTTGCACTCCCTCTTCTACGGGCCTGTTCATGATGCCTACACTCTCTCTACTTAGCTCTATTTATAGATAAGTAACCCTAAAACCTCTAAACCCTAAATTATTATGAACTACCTAAAATACCCTTAGCCTAGTAATATCTATTCATTACACTTACCTGTTCTCTTGGGTTTCTATATCCATTGTTACAAGGACAACTGCTGGTGGAAAACCAAATATAGGGCATTTAATTTGTTATACATGCTTCCTCTCTTGTTTGGTTGTTTCCTTCTCTTTTGGGAGAGGGTGATTTGGGGGTTTCAGAGGTAAGGTCTTAGCTCTTTGTTGGTCTTCCTGAACTTTGAGGTTCAAAGCTTTTAAACGTCAAGCACACATTGGAGAAACTATCCGATTGTTGCCAGTACAATTACTAAACTATGCTTTGCCCGATAGGAAGGTGTGCATCAAACTGTTACTGTTATATTTGAAGATCCAGGAGTGCAAGAGTTGCTGGTCAAGCTCTATCAAAAAGGTGATATATTGTTAGAATGTTGAATTTTCAAATGCTTCTCATGCTCTTAATATTGCTTTGCTCTTTTTTGTCTAAATAACTTCCCCAACAATTGGATTTTTTGACCTCCTGTTGGAAGCTTCTATGTAACTGTATGTTTTGTTAATTTTCTATGTTATATACCTTCCTCAATTCTTTGTTTCACTACTCTATGCATGATAATAGAGTCTGAAGTGATGCTTGCCTTTTTTAGCAACTATTCTATCATCTCCTTTTTGGACCTTTTAGATGGACAACTTGTTGTCTCCGTTGTATGCAGACTTGCTAACAAATTACATTAAGGCTCCATTTGGTTGGGACGAAAATGTTTGCCCGGAGAACTAATTTCCCCATTTTCCTTTGTTTGGTTTGTAAGGGATTGAAAATAGTTTCCCATGAAGTGGATTATGTTCTCGTCCCTGGATAAAGGATAATCACATTTCCTCCCTACTCAGCTTTCTTATTACTTTCTCCAATCTATCATCCCATTTTTTTACATGATTCTTTTTTTCTCACTTTTCATGTAAGAAACCGAACAAAGGAAAATTAATCTAAATTGAGTTTTCCCCTGGAAAATGGCTTTATGGAAAATGATTTTCCGTCCAACCAAACAGATTCTATTAGTGTTTTTCTTGAGTTGGCATTTTGCCCTGATTAATGTCCTATGCTTCCGTATCTCGTATGCTTTGTGTGAAATTAATAGTTACCTCTTTTTTATCATGTAGACCCTAACACTCCGCCTCATTATTACTTGCTAATGACATGTCAGATGTACCTCAATTACTAAACTTTTAATACAAGTTTCAGACAATATCTGAAGTTTTTTTTTTTTTCATCTTTTAAGGATGAGGGTGTTTGAGTTTCGTTTTCTAAGTGTTGAGAGCCTAGTAAGTATATTATTTCACGGAGTTAGAAGTGTAGCCTATGATTCTCGGACTTGGATACGTGTGCCTGACTTGGGTATGAGCTAAAAGGTTTTACGTGAATAGTTATAAAATTGAAGATGTGGTGACATCCTTAAGACCCATGCACGACACTTCACCTGGCAAATCAGAAATTTCGTGCCGCCATAATTAAAGAGGGAAAGGATGAATGCGAAGAGAAAAGAGTCCTAGCCGAGTTATAGGAACTACAATACAGGCAACGATGAGGGACAATCGGTGGGCTCTTCTGAGCCGATTGTCCCTCATCGACTCATAGTTGTTAAAATCCCGATTCAAATCGTAAAATCTTACGATTTTACGATTCAAATATGGTTATCAGATTCGATTTACGATTCTACACGATTCTATGCATTTTTTTTGTACTAGCGAAAACCTTATACATCTAAATCAAGTTTATTCAAACTATCAAAACTACGAATAGACATATATGGTCAATATTACCTATTTAATAGATAAACAACTATTTTTTTTTCAATTATTAGTCATTCAACACTTATAAATGAGCATATCTGGATCATTCATGTTTGTAGAATCTTACTATTCTACGATTCGATTTTACGATCCGATTCTAAGACCACTTTACGATTCAAAGTAGAATCCCGATTCTAACAACCTTACTCATCGTTGCCTTGGGTAAATTCTGTTTTTCTTCCTCCATATTTTTTTTGTGTTCCTTGGGCTGTGACTTTCTAGATGTGGCCATCTTATTATTTATGTTGCTTTTGGTCAGAGGTGTCAAACACATCTTTTGACCCTTCTCACCTACACCTTCTCCCTATTGATTTTCAAAAGTTACAATGGATCACGCATCATTTCTGATTTCTATATCAAGCTCTATTTCTGGAGCTAACTAGAAGTGTGAAGTTTATTTATTTCAGATACTTTCCAATTGTTAGTTTTCGACTTATAACTCCGCTCCCAATTTAAGTAAGCACTTGTTTTCAACTATATCATACTCATTTCATCATATGCAGCAGGTTTGTGTTCCTTACCCTACCATGTAGTGAATCAATTTGTAAACCCTGTAATACTGGTCGACACCCACATCTGAATATAACTTAGGAGATAAGCATCGTTAATTGAATATGATCCTTCTTGCAGAAGCTTTTGAGGTTGTAACATGTCCTGTCGCAAATCCGTTGGCTCTCAACACTTTAATGATTCTCTAAGCTGAATGCTAAAGCCCAGCTGCATTCAAAGACACATTCTTTCTGTAGTCAGTAATTAATGTATTGGTTTCAATTAGAGCAGATGGAATATAAATATTATGTTTGCCTGAACTTATAATTTGCACTTTGTTTCAGAATGGTGTGAAGGACAGGTGACAGAGTACCTGGTTGCAACATTTGGAGATTACTTTACCGATATAAAAATGTTAGTTTCTTTTCCCTGTAATTTTTTTCAAATCCGGTGGGGAGCTTACTTCCAATACTCTTGTGCTTACCAAAACTTAGCTTGCTTGAAGCTGAGGTATATTGCTAAAGATATTGACTTTTCATTCTTGCAAACTGAACGGTGTAGCGCATGAAGCTTCAAAAATTACAAAAGCTATTAAATTGTACCAGTCAACTTGCTTGCATAAGAAAATGAGATTGTTTTAGTAAAAGTGGAGACTCCTCTAGTATCACGCTGTAGTATTCCAGTGCAAACAAAATAGTCTGTTCTGTGGAGGAAGTTTATATTTCACTTGTAGTTGCATGTTCTGCCAATTTTAATTTTTATAATTGTCCATTTTTATGTACTTGAGGCTTTCGAGTACTCCCAGATCTTGAGCAGCGTAGCATTTGAGAGTTGAGAGTGGAGATATAAGAACAATTATAATTTTTATAGTCGCTGTACTAGTGAAAAGAATAATACTACTAGTAATTGTAATCAATACTATTATTATCATCAACATACTATATGTTATGTAAAATAACAAGGAAAATGAACGTGTGAAGCTGAGGTAATGAGAAAGCTACGATGTAGAGGAATGAAACCTCATCTGAAGAGGATAAATATGCTAAATAACACTGATGTGGAGCTATTTTATGCTCTCGTTGTGGGAAACCTTGCTAAACATCCAATAGACAGAATTACAAAAAGTTGGCCATTGTCACAAGCGTGCGTAACTCACTGAAGAATCCTGGTGCATTTATCGTCTAAAATGGAGCTTCAGGCTATATAGCTATTTTCCCAGACACATGTCACCCATTTCGATGAAATCCTCCTCCCCCTCCACAACTGGGGCCGCTGCAAACTAGGTCAAAGGAATTATCCTGAAATCTGCTTGATCTATTGATGCCATGATTTTTATGTATGTGGGAGGAAGAAATTAGCATGATTTCGGACTTGCTAGTGTATGGATCCAAGTGTCTGACATTGGGAAATTTTAAAATCAAGGACTTGGGATTTGCTTTTAAGGGATCCAAAACTTAAATATGGACTTGGGGATATTGTTCTCAAAAGTATTTTTCTACACCTCGATTTTTTATAAATATAGGCAGGGACTGTGAAGATCCTCTCAAATAGTACAGGTGACATCGTATTATTGTTAATTTTCACATAAATAAAAAAAGCCGTTTTCAAAATTAAAAAGTTAAAGTTGACAACTCAACAATGAGTTACAAAGTCAAAAAGTCATGATTTACAATATTATTAGCCATAATTCAAACTGAGGCTTTCCGATGAAGTGGTGGTGGTTATATTCGGCAAGTGTGGCCCACTTCTCGTATACATTGAAACTATTTTTGTGTATCTTTCTTTTGGTGTTCATCTATGTGCTACTGGCTCTAGATAAATAATATTAGTTACTCCCAATAGCTGACAATAGTCTGAACACTTTCCTTTTTCATTTGTCCTAGATTAGTTTGAATACATTCATATTTGGCATAGTTCCACTTTTATTATATAAGTTTCTTAATTCTTTATCCCAAAACTAAAAAGTATGAGTCCCCTACTCTATATCCGAAATTAAAGATGCTCGACTTTCTCTCCCCTCCAATAAAAATGGCCCACTACCTCCTATCACATCTACTTTTTAATAAAATAAAATTTGATAACCACACAACTTATCTCTTTAAATTACATGTCCAACTAAGTCGGTAGATTATTTTGGACGGAGGGAGTATCGCTTATGAATTATGCCACTGTTATTTCCCTATCTTGTTTCAGTATTGGTAGTTACATATTGCTACTTTAGCTAGATATCATATTTCTCTGTAAGAAACCTGGCTCTACACAGGTACATTGAAGAAAGATCATTCAGGAGATTTGTGGAGGCCTGCCTAGAAGAAACCATGGTAGTCTACGTGGATCACCTTTTGACACAGGTTGTCATGAAACATAACTAGTAGATATGGTTGTGTGGTCTGTGGTGTAAAGGCTAATAGTTTCCGACTTTACTTAATCCTCAAGGCTTCCTTTCTATTGCCATGTCTTTGCAGAAAAACCATATAAAGGAAGAAACTATTGAGAGGATGAGATTGGACGAAGAAGTGCTGATGGATTTTTTCAGGGAATACATCAGCGTATCTGTATGTTTTGACTCTGAGATATGATCTTATTATTAATGTGTCTTTATGGATCTCTTGAATTTTCAATATATGCTGCAGAAAGTGGAAAACAGAGTTAGAATACTCAGTGATTTGCGGGAGCTTGCTTCAGCTGAGAGTCTCGACACGTTCACACTGGTCTACACAAATATTTTAGAACATCAACCCGACTGTCCGGTAAGACTTCTTCAATATGTTTGCCAGCCCCTTCTCTTCTGTGCATGGTCAAGATCACTACTAGGATTATTGATTTCTCTTTGATTCTTCTGCTCGTAACTTCATTATACTTTTGTCCATATAATGTGAGTAATATATTGGTTCCCGTTGCAGCATGATGTGGTTGAGAAGCTTGTGAGCTTGCGAGAAGGCATACCACGGAAGGATGCTAAAGAGGTAAGTTTATTTTGTGATTCCTAGTAAACACACCAAGTCATGAAAGCAAACTATTTTGGTAAATTATTTATTTTGTTGGTGTAGTAGGCCTGTGTTTCTTTATTTCTATAGGACTCTCTGACCATTCAATCATTATCTAAAATAAATCTGAGTGTCCCATGGTTGGATGAAAACCAAAAAGAACCTCTCACGTGCGAGCTTGTATCGCGAAACTCTATTTGTGCATCTTAAAAAAAAATCGAATTTCACAAAGTAACTCTGCATCTTTTACAATATCCATGACCTTTAAATATATTTTGTGTAAATATATATAATTTCTGTAAATATATCATGTTTGCTTTAGAAAGCATTTGAATATTAAAAGAAACTAAAAATAAATAAATCACCACCCCCCCCCCCCCACACACACACACACACCGCCCCAGGACCAATTCAGTCCTGAATACCATGAGCTCCCTTCTAGCCCCCTTCCCATCCATTAGCCTGTTGCTCTCTCCCTGATTTCCTTCTCTCCTCAGCGCAACCGCTCCCTCCCATCTTAGTATAATATATGCCCACAGACACCAGAAATGCCACCCCGTCATAACCACCACGCCAGACCCTCCCTTTCCCGCTCACCACAGGTTGAAGGGATGTGCTAGAGATGAAGCATTTTCGGGCACCGAAAAAAATTTCAATTCAAGCAAATGAGCGGCACGTGCCCTATGCGACCTTCCGTGATAGCAATGCGGTGGAGTAACGTCGATGGTGGTGGTAGGAGAAACGCCAGGGCGAAAAAGAAGCTAGACAAATAGCAAGATTGAAACCTCAATGCAAAAGAAAGTAAGATCCAGATCATGGATAGCATAAAAACAAAATTGTACAATCAAGAAATACTTAAAAGAGACTTTTTTGGGTAAGGAGAAATGGCCCGGACCCCGCTCGGGTCGCACTTGAGAGTAGGGGGGAAGGGTAAGGGAAATTCCTACCCTCAAAGTGCCCCTAGTGGGGATTGAATTCCCAACCTTGAGGTTGGAAGGGTACAATCCTTTCCATTAGACCAAGTACTACTTGGTTATATACTTAAAAGAGACTTGAGGTAACATTTAGCAAAAGGTATGCCATGAACATACCAGCAAAGAAGTACCCAAAGGAAAAAGAGCTGGAAAACACATAATGAAGTCCCAAAACTTATTGATCCTTCGAGTACAGTAGACATTTTAAACTCGATCCTTAAACATATTGCTAAAAAATTTCATAGGCCTTGTCAAGAAGGGAATGATCAAAGGAGAGGAGGTTGTGGTGGAGGCTCATGGTTTTGGTGTTGTGCAGTTCGGGTTTAGTCAGGTTGGTAGTGTAGAGGCTGGTGTTCGGTGGATATTGCTGTGTGATTATTGGATGGAGCAGATGAGTTGGAGAAATTGGAGAAAGGAAGAATTTTTTATCCTAAAAGAAATAGGAAATAAGAGTTTTTTTAAACTTGAACTGTAAATTACGTTTTGGCCTTTTGGGATTTAAGATCCAGGAAAACTTAAGGAAAGGGTATTTTATAAAATTCAATTGTTTGTCCTCCAAATCGAAGGAACAACATAACGTCACCAAGTAGAAATTTCCAATTATATTGGATAACATCAAAGATTTTCACTAGATTGTATATTGTGCATGATGGCATCTATTATACCAGGAATCCGAGATTCTGAATGAACTCGTTTATTATGAATGGGTCTTTTTCTAATTTGTGGACTCTTTTACTTACTCAAGGTCCCTACTAATATAGAGAGAAATATATAGTGAAGGATAACCTCTTGTGAAGTTGGTCTCTTAGTTAAGGCAGCCTCTGTTACTCTGTAGCGTTTCAAACTTTTCTGACATAAACTTAGTGGTTAGATTAAAAGCCTGTAAATGAATTTGCTTTTGTTTCAGACATAAACAAGAAAGAGCTAATAGCTTTTAATAACTGGTCTACCACACTCTTTCTGTTTGCTCTTTAATAGTCGTGTCAAACCGCAAACCTGACCCCCAAAATGCACCCAGTATTGACCTAAAACAACTGACCCAAGGCGGAAATTACTATTAATAGAATGCATAATCTGTTAATATTAAATTACTCATTCTGTTCTCCTGAGTTTTGCAACTTTTTGCTTACATTCGTTCTTTTAAGCTCTGGCACGTTAAGTTTGTTTGCCTCTTTTATCCTCCCCTGGTCCTGACTATCCTTAATAATAACCTATGAAGGAGTAATCGACAATAGACCTGTTGGATAATTTAGAGTATTTGGTTGATTTATTTCATGTAACGTTACCTTGAACTACTTGGTTATGGTGTCGTTGTTCAAGCTACGTTAGATGCACATTGATGTTTATGGTATAATAAACATGTTATATAGAAGCATTAAGAACATAAGCCAAATTGCATGAAGCAAGCAACGGAGCAGCAAGCAGCAATCGCTCGCGGCTCGCGAGCTCCTTCGCGACTCGCGATGGGGTGCTCGCGACTCGCGACCCTCGTCGCAGCTCGCGACGGGTCACTGATTCTCCGTGCTTCTCTTTTGCGGTTTTGGCTTTTGGGCGGTTATTGTCCGTTTCTTTGCTTTGGACGTGCATATATGTGACGTTTTGTCACAGATGAAGGGGTGTTCTTTTTGCATTCTCTCTAAAAGCACTCTCAAGTTTCTCTCATTTTTACATTGATCATCAAACACAAATCACACTAAATTTGTTCTCATTTGACAAGATTCATACGAGCGTGACTCTTGTTGTTCTTCTCTGTATCTCGGAGGTGAATTCCGTGTAACCTGTGCTTCGTATAGGGTCGGAATATTGCTTTTGGGAAAGTGTTCCCAAACACGCCTAGAGGATCGTTTATTCGTTGTTGTTTTCATTGTGTTCATCTTTGTTTCCCGGTTACTAGCACTAACAATCCAAAAGCGATATTTACTTGAAGATGGCTACACTTCGTGAGATGACAGCGAATTTCCACAAACTTGATAAGTTTGAAGGCGTGGGTTTCCGTAGATGGCAAAAGATGCACTTTCTTCTTACCTCTTTGGCGGTGGTGTACGTTCTCACATCCCCGAAGCCTATTGAAGTGGATGATGAGACGATTGAGGCTACTAGGAAGAGGAAGAAGTGGGAGAACGACGACTACATATGCCGTGGTCACATTCTCAATGGTATGTCCGATGATTTATTTGATATTTATCAATACTATGAATCCGCTAAAGTTCTTTGGGATGATTTAGAGTCTAAATATATGGCCGAAGACGCTTCTAGTAAGAAATTTCTAGTGAGCAATTTTAATAACTTTAAAATGGTTGAGGCTAGGCCAATTACGGAGCAATTCCATGAAATCCAAAGAATTTTAGGAAGCTTTAAACAACACGATATTAGTATGGATGAAACATTTGCCGCTTCTTCAATAATCGATAAATTACCCTCCTCTTGGAAAGATGTTCGAAATAGTTTGAAACATAGGAAAGATGAAATGACTATTGAACAATTGGGTGCTCATCTTCGGATTGAAGAGGGCATTCGGGTTCAAGATGGTCAAAAGGAGGTAAATCCTAGTTCTTCCACTATTAACATGGTGGAGGATGGAAAGTCTCATGACTCTAATCCTAAGAAGAGGGCACATAACTTCACCAAGGGAAACTATGGTAAGAAACCAAAGTTTGGTGGAGGAGGACAACAACGAGCTTGTTGGGAATGTGGAAAGCCCTGTCACTTCAAGAAGGATTGCACCATTTGGAAGAAAAAGATGAACAAGAATGGGCATGGTGGTGGGAAAGGCAACTCAAGCCATACCCAACCCAAGCAAGGTACTTGTGCACAAGTTTCACTTAATTCAGTTTTGAATTATGTGTGTACGATTTCTGAAATCTTTTGCGTACAGGATGATTGTTCATGGTACATCGATTCGGGAGCTTCAAGACATGTATGCAAGGAACGATCTCTCTTCAAGACCTTCAAGGAGGCGGATGAAGGAGAAGTTCTTTACATGGGGAACGATTCTACTGCTAAAGTCTTAGGAGTAGGTCAAGTTGAGCTAGTTTTTAGTTTCGGAAAGTCTCTTGTTTTAAGAGATGTTGTATTTGCTCCGGACCTTAGAAAGAATCTAGTCTCGGGAGCTATCTTGAATCGAATAGGTTTTAAAATGGTATTTGAGTCGGACAAGTTTATTTTATCTAAGGGAGGGTCTTTTGTTGGATTGGGTTATTTATGTTATGGTATGTTCAAGTTAAGTATTTCGAATACTTTGTTAAACAATGTTTATGTTGTTAATGATAGTTCTTCTCTATGGCATTACCGGCTTGGTCATGTTAATTATAGAAAGCTTTATTCTATGTCAAAGGATGATTTGATTCCTAGTTTTGATCCAAGCATAGAGAAGTGTAGAACATGCATGCTTACAAAGATAACCAGAAATTCTTTCCCAAATAATGTGGAAAAAGATACTAATTTGCTTGATTTGGTGCATAGTGACCTATGTGATTTTCATAGCACTCCTTCTTTAGGTAATAAGAAGTATATCATAACATTTATAGATGATTATTCTAGGTATTGCTATGTTTATCTTCTATTCACTAAAGATGAAGCTCTAGATAAGTTTAAGATCTATAAAAACGAGGTTGAATTGCAACTAAATGACAAAATAAAACGGCTTAGAACCGATAGGGGTGGTGAATACCATGATCCTAGTTATTTCCAATCATTAGGAATTATACATGAAAGAACCGCGGGTTATACACCACAACAAAATGGTATAGCGGAAAGAAATAATAGAACTTTACAAGAAATGGTAAATTCTATGTTATCCTATTCGGGTTTAAGTGATGGATTTTGGGGTGAAGCGGTTTTAACAGCTTGTTGTTTATTAAACCGTGTTCCTATGAAAAAGAACAAAGTTACACCCTATGAATTATGGTACAAAAGAAAACCAAATCTAAGTTATCTTAGAGTTTGGGGTTGAAGGGCAATTGTAAAAGTGCCGGAACCTAAACGTAAAAAGTTAGGTGAAAGGGGAGTTGAATGCATCTTTATAGGGTAGGCTATTCATAGCAAGGCCTATAGGTTCTATGTTATAGAACAAAATGACTTTTGGTCAATTCACACTATTGTGGAGTCAAGAGATGCAATATTTGATGAAAATCGATATTCATCAATTCCTAGACCAAAGGATGTAACTCCAAGTACCATAATACAAGATGATGATCGGTCTTTAAATGATCATGAATTAGATGAACAAACTCTTGAAGAGAATGTAGCATCGACTTCATCACAACCTAGGAGAAGTAAAAGGGCAAGAAAGGAGAAATCCTTTGGCCCGGATTTTCATGTATATTTGGTTGAAGGATCTAGAAGTTCTATATTGACTAAATTTTCATATGTGTTTAAAGTGGAATGTGATCCTTTGACTTATGGTGAGGCCATGAGATCTCAAGATGCTCCTTTTTGGAAGGAAGCTATTGATGATGAGATGGATTCCATCATGGGGAATAACACATGGTGTTTGGCGGATTCGCCTCCCATGTGTAAACCTATTGGGTGTAAATGGATTTTCAAGAAGAAAATGAAAATCGATGGAACTATTGATAAGTTCAAAGCCCGGTTAGTGGCTCAAGGCTTTTCCCAAAAGCCGGGTATCGATTATTTCGATACATATGCACCCGTTGCTAGAATCTCTACTATAAGGTTGTTGATTGCTCTTGCAGCTATACACAACCTTGAGATCCATCAAATGGATGTTAAGACAGCGTTCTTAAATGGAGAGCTAGAGGAGGAGGTTTACATGAAACAACCCGAAGGGTTTGTTGTAAAAGGTCAAGAAGGTAAAGTTTGCAAACTCGTTAGATCTTTGTATGGGCTAAAGCAAGCACCCAAGCAATGGCATCAAAAATTTGATGAGGTTGTGTTGTCTAACGGATTTAAATTGAATAATTCGGACAAGTGCGTATATAGCAAATTTGATGACTTAGGTCATGGTGTTATGATTTGTCTATATGTAGATGACATGTTGATTTTTGGGACTGATTTGTCACAAGTTGAGTGGGCAAAGGCTTTCCTATCATCAATGTTCTCCATGAAAGATTTAGGAGAAGCGGATGTCATTCTAGGCATAAGAATTAAAAGAAGCAATGGTAAATTGAGTTTATCTCAAACGCACTATATTGAAAAAGTACTTAAGAAGTTCAATGTTAGTGATTGCTCTTTTGTATCAACTCCTATGGATCCAAGTGAAAAATTAATGCCAAATGATGGTAGTGCGGTATCTCAACTTGAGTATGCACGGGTCATAGGATGTTTGATGTATGCTATGACGAGTACTAGGCCGGATATTGCATTTGCGGTAGGAAAGCTTAGTACGTATACTAGTAACCCTAGTATGAAGCATTGGCATGCTATTAAAGGCTTTCCTATCATCAATGTTCTCCATGAAAGATTTAGGAGAAGCGGATGTCATTCTAGGCATAAGAATTAAAAGAAGCAATGGTAAATTGAGTTTATCTCAAACGCACTATATTGAAAAAGTACTTAAGAAGTTCAATGTTAGTGATTGCTCTTTTGTATCAACTCCTATGGATCCAAGTGAAAAATTAATGCCAAATGATGGTAGTGCGGTATCTCAACTTGAGTATGCACGGGTCATAGGATGTTTGATGTATGCTATGACGAGTACTAGGCCGGATATTGCATTTGCGGTAGGAAAGCTTAGTACGTATACTAGTAACCCTAGTATGAAGCATTGGCATGCTATTCGTCGTGTCTTAAGATATTTGGGGAAAACCAAAGATTATGATTTATCCTACAGTGGATATCCTTCGGTTTTAGAAGGTTATTCGGATGCAAGTTGGATCTCTAATAGAGAGGATCACTCTTCCACAAGTGGATTCGTTTTCCTACTTGGGGGATGTGCTATCTCTTGGGTTTCTAAGAAGCAAACTTGCATTGCGGACTCCTCCATGACTTCGGAGTTCATTGCTTTGTCCTCGGCTAGTAAAGAGGCGGAGTGGTTAAAGAATCTCATGATTGAGATTCCTTTGTTGCCAAAACCAATATCGCCCATAGCGATACATTGTGATAACGATGCAGCTTTGGCAAAGGCTTATAGTCAAGTTTATAATGGTAAGTCAAGGCACATTGGTGTGCGGCATTCCTATATTCAAGGACTTATTAAGGATAGTGTTATCACTGTTGACTATGTGCGGACTACGTATAATCTAGCGGATTGTTTCACTAAGGCCTTGGCTAGAGATACGGTGAAGAGGATGGCAATCGGTCTTGGATTGGAGCCCTTAGTTAATCACGAGTGAGGGAATCTTAACTTAACGCCCAATAAGACGTTGGGTCTTAAGTTCAATAAGATTAATTCCTTCATTTGATGATTGAAGAACATTTGTAAATATCCTCTAAGTATTGTTCTTGTTTGACTATGATGTTGATAAGAGGTTGTATATACTTAATAGTTCTCTTGTTATGCCTTGACATAGTGGCATGTTTCAATTAAGAGTTCTACCTATGTAAGTGTGAAGTTTAGCCGCTTCAAGTAGCTATAGGGGCATAGCTATGATACACTTATGAATGATACGGACACATGGCTTAACGTGTCAAGTTTAATGAGTTCAAATAGTTAATCTTGTGTGTATGGTATCTTCAAGTTTTCCACTTTGTATTGAGATTGGTTCAATCGCTTGCGACACCTCTCGGATATGGATTCTTGGAATGTATATTATACTAGGTGGAAGTTCAAGTCTTAGTACACTTTCATTGATGCATGAGGTTGTTTGTTTTGATGGTGTTTAGTGCTTATTATCTTTTAGAATACTCTAAATGGGGGAGGATTGTTGGATAATTTAGAGTATTTGGTTGATTTATTTCATGTAACGTTACCTTTAACTACTTTGTTATGGTGTCGTTGTTCAAGCTACGTTAGGATGCACATTGATGTTTATGGTATAATAAACATGTTATATAGAAGCATTAAGAACATAAGCCAAATTGCACGAAGCAAGCAACGGAGCAGCAAGCAGCAATCGCTCGCGGCTCGCGAGCTCCTTCACGACTCGCGATGGGGTGCTCGCGACTCGCGACCCTCGTCGCGGCTCGCGACGGGTCACTGATTCTCCGTGCTTCTCTTTTGCGGTTTTGGCTTTTGGGCGGTTATTGTCCGTTTTTTTGCTTTGGACGTGCATATATGTGACGTTTTGTCACAGATGAAGGGGTGTTCTTTTTGCATTCTCTCTAAAAGCACTCTCAAGTTTCTCTCATTTTTGCATTGATCATCAAACACAAATCACACTAAATTTGTTCTCATTTGACAAGATTCATACGAGCGTAACTCTTGTTGTTCTTCTCTGTATCTCGGAGGTGAATTCCGTGTAACCCGTGCTTCGTATAGGGTCGGAATATTGCTTTTGGGAAAGTGTTCCCAAACACGCCTAGAGGATCGTTTATTCGTTGTTGTTTTCATTGTGTTCATCTTTGTTTCCCGGTTACTAGCACTAACAAGACGTGAAAATATGTCCTACATACCTCAATAGCTGTTTCCTCCCCTCCTTAGTTTTAGTTGGATACAACTCAAGAGAATGGAGGAGTAATCGACAATAGAACTGAAACATGGATATAACAAATGAATTTTATGTTCCTTTACGCCCCCCCTCCCCCGCAGTTCACCAGAAAAGAAAGTAGAAAAGAAAATTATTGTTCGACATAATGGGTATTAGGAAGTGGATGAATTTTGGATGCTCTTAAGTAAAATTATTGTGTATATACTCTTATCATGCAGGTCGTGCAAGAATGCAAAGAAATTTACGAGAACTCGTTGGTTGGTGGAAACCTTCCTAAAGCTGGGTTTGTTTTCCCGAGAGTGAAGTGCCTACAAGCATCAAAGGGCTCCATATGGCGCAAACTAACATAAGACCCATCTGAACTGGTTGTTTAGACTTTTGATATATGCATCCAGATTTCATAGCTCTTTTTATAGGTTATTATTATTCAATTTGTTAATCTGTGTGAAAAGCCCTTCCTTCTTACCTCAATATAATGGCCTACGATGTAATGTGATGTTTTTAATTTAACAGTTTTTACCGCTCGACTTTTACCTTCTTATCTCTTTTTCTCTTTTCGGAGCTTTTTTCCCCTTGTTGTAAATTACACGTCAACAAATGGGCGACATTCTTGTACCTATGTAGCTTGTAAAGAAATATTGAAGTTGGCACTTCTGTTCCTGACATTGTGGTTCTTTCTTGAAATCTTATCTTTCTTTGCCAGCTCACCTTTTTTCATCTTTATTTTAATTACAAGCAAAAAATGATTTATTTAAGTAAATAATTTATTTTTGACAGGAACTCAAGCAATAATATTAAAACATAAATAAATTACACTATTGCACCCACAAATTTAACTTGGTGGCTAATTTGTGAGGAAGAATTCTGACTCGATGAAATTAACATAAAAACTTACTAAATATATAAAACAAACACATTGGAAACTCTAAATTCTTGGGATCTTGGAGCTGATAGGTTGGAGCAGTAGGTTGACACTTTCTTCCCGATTGGTGTTGATCACCAAAGATAACATTGCAGAGTCAATTTGATAAAGTTGTAATGGAGGTTGTTGTGAATGTGGACAAATCATGAGGTTGAAATACTATACCAAAGTTTGCGAACTTAATTCTTCGCCATTAAAGGAATCCCAATTGAATAGATGAAAAGCTCCTGCGATCCAGAAAAGCGAAGACAAATGTGAGCTCTATACACCGTCTTCAATCTTGCTATGAAACACAACTAGTATTTGGGCCCAGGCGATGCTCTGAGATTTATATGCATTATGTTTTAGTACTTTAAGATAACTAAAATTTGTTGTAGAAAGATGTTAGTAAGAAGTTATAAATTAGTAGTTTTATTCATAACTGCAATTAAAATGTTGTAACTTAATTATTGTTTTTCATTGAAAACATGTAATATCATTATTAGTTTCGTTAAAAGGAGCAACAATAATGTAGTGGCACAATGGTTAGAGCATTTACCTTTCACACTCGAGGTCGCAGGTTCGAAGCTTCTCATAGACAAAATTTGCACTTTTTTATGAGAATAACATTGATAAATATTGTTGAAAAGAAGGGAGAGTGACACGTGGCGGATGACAATGCTTGCTTACGCTTTTTAATATATATATAGATGGGGCTCAGTTTGAATACACTAGACCTAGAGAAGAAAAACAAGGTTTTTTGGGCTCGTTGGCGTCCGATAAACTATCGTAGCCAATGAGCCCCTACGACCAACTTGGAGAGAATTTCTTTTTATGGAGGTTTTCTTAGATAGACTATTTTTCAAAAGTACATGCTTTAACTACATAGTAAATGATTAATAACTAGCATTAAAGGCTACTGCGATGTACGGACTAAAGAATGAAAATTAATAACGATGAAGAAATCGTTATGATAGTAATTAATATCTATGAAAAAATAATCCTAACATTCATAAGTATAACTTTATTTTTACAAAATCGGTTTTATATAAAAGTCTTATGATATTAGTTCTTGGTGAGTTTTATTGTCGATGTTATTGATCCTAAATTTTAGTTAATGTGTAATGATTAATTTTATTTTCTATTTTAGAAAAAACTAAATTTTATCAATTGTTATCGTAAAATCTAATTATGTATATTGATTAAACACAAAATTTACGTATTTTTATTTGAAGTATATATTTATTCCTAAACACACATATGCAGTTGTAAGTAGGGGTGTTCATAGCTAGGTACCCGACTTTTCGGGTACCTGGAAATGTGGGCACCCGATTTATGGGTAGGTTTTAGGCGGCCTATGACCCTGCCAGGAATAATCGGGTGTCTGAAATGCATGCAGGTGCCCGGATTTCCCGAGTTGAGAAACCTGATAGTAGGTACTCGTAATAAAGAATTATGGGCAGCAAGTTTTATTAAAAAATCACTAACTCTGTGCCTCTTCTTAGGTACAACTCCTTGCCTCTCTGAAAATTACAGATATAATTTTTTTGGCAATATCATTCGAAGTTAAATAACGTTTTACTTGAGAAGTAATGTACAGCGAAAGAGGAAAATGAACTCCAAAATTTACTTAAAAGCGGTTATTAGCTCCCTGTTGATGTGTTTTAAAATATATACCACAAGTGCACGGTGTCTGTTGTTAGCAGAGCCTTAGGGGACAGGTTTTCAAAGTCAATATTCAATAAAAAGCTACTTTAGATAATATCAGGGAGAAAACAGTTGAACTACTAATTAAACTATATGAAGCAATATAAAAACGGGATTTAACTATGGATTAAGAGACTAGGGCATTAGTTCGGTCCACCATGTTTATACCAATCAAAAGGGTCGAAAAACTAATAATATCTAGGTCTAGGGTCGAACAATCAGAGCCAATGTTAAGCCTATGGTTAGGTCCAACGCCCATAATTCCACATATGTCGTATGATCACAAACATAATCAGAATTACTAGTGCATTCTAAGCCTATAAAAGCAAGACGAATATGTACGAACAATAATTAGCCAGACGTAATTCATGAAATTGTAAACTAACATAAACTACGAAATAAAGAACGAATCACACTACGATTGCACTCATCAAAACCTAAAACTATTAGCAATTCAAATATAAATCATGGTATAAAACATGGTTTTCCTCCCTAAAACCCTAGAAAGACGACTACTCACTCATGATCAAACTAACGACAACAAATCTAATATAAAAACCTAATCTTTGCATCATGAACGAATTAATAATCAAACTAAGCAATCAAGAATTAAAGAAAGAAATAGAGCGAAGAACAGTACCGAATGACGGAAAGCAATAACTTTAATTGAAAAATATATGAGGTACAATATCCTCCGAAACTAATCTAAAGTTTTTACTCTAAGAAATCGTTTAAAACTAAACTAGAACATTGAAAATAAAGTGTCCGACAAAATAATTAAGCTTAGCTATTTATAGTAAGTCCAAAAAAAAGCACGAAATAAAAGATAAAATTTCGGAGCTCTGTATGCCCTGCCTGATCGGGCCATGTTGCCCGACACTAACGAGCCAAGACAACAACAAAACATAAGCTTGGTTTCTTCCTTAAAACACAGCAGCAACAGCAGCAGCCTACAAGTGCCCGCCCAATCGGGTCTGACAGAGCCAATTTCTGGGCGTCTTGTCTTCTCTCGTACGTATAGCAAAGCAGCAATGACAAAAGTACCTCACGCCCGATAAGGTCGCGCCAAACTGCCCGATCGGGCCCGATGAAAATGAAGATTGAAGGGTTTAATTCTGCCCGACCGGGTTCCTTGGCCCCATTGCTTCAGGATTCACTCAGCCAAAGTCATATTTTCTAGGCCCAATCAGGCTGGGTTGTCCGAAGCCTTCGGGCTGGGCTCTTTCCTTCATTTCTTTGGCTTTCAAACTCAACTCTGCACGTCCATACGCCTCGGGACCTCTTATAACTCACCGAATATGTCTCGTAACCACTCTTACTTGTCTCGTAACAGCTCGTAAAGCTGTGGTTTCCTCAATATGGATCGGAAAAGGGAGAAAACTCCCTAAAACCTGCAACATCAATAAAAAACAACAAAACCACAACTATGTAGAGTAATTAGCATAAAATAGCTCTGAAGAGCTCTAATTAAGCACGATTTAGCTCCCCAATAGAGGGGAAAACTATATAAATAATCATGTTATCACCTGCACACCTTCATAAAATGCAATAGTTGCTTCATCAAACCTCTAAAATAGAAGGATTAAACGAATCTAGAAGCTTCATAATATGAATTAGAATACGGTAAAATGTTTGCACCCTCACGATAGCAAGCCTTGACCGATTAGCCCAGTTAGGTCTTAGTGATTTACGATTACAACTCTACAAGTCTTAGTGTCGGAGCGTGATTGCTCAACTTGTCCCATATATATCCAACAGAGACTTCTATTCTCCAACAAAGTATCAAGCAAGAAACAAGCCAATAAAATTAAATCGAAGCCCTTTAGACCATTACATGATTTACATCTACCCCAACCCACTAAACCAAGATAAACTCACTAAAATAGAAAAAGGAAGCGGGTCAGTCGGGTACCCGACAGTTTCTGACAGTGGCCCATTATCTGATCAGTTTATTTCCTAAAACCCCAGTCAAGTATCCGGCCCATTAAAACCAGTAAAAATCATCAAATTACCTACTTTGTTATGTTGATGTATTTGATATTATCATGTTCTTGGTTGATTTTGATTTAATGTTCATGGCATGATTTCTGTTAATTTATAGGTTGAGAATTATATATTTTATTTCTAAATCTGTTATATTGAATTTCATTGGAATCTCATGCTAGATTTTCTTATGTCTTGGGTTAAATTCATGTAAGTATGATGCTATTTATTGTTGGTATTAATTTGGAGTAGGTTTTGGTTGTTGATACGTTGAAATTGAAGGATCAATGAGTTCCTGACCAGGACATGCATCATAGCGCCACGCGACTAGGGTCGCGGTTGGCAACAGATATGCCTTGGCTGGTCGCGGATCGTAAGCCTGCTTCTTCGTATGTTTTGTTTTGCTCTTGTTCCTTTTTAATTTCATAATATATTATGTTACGTCAGTTAATTGATGTAGTGTGTACGAGTATGAAATCATGTTCTTCGTGCTCATTTCGATTACATTTCATTATTATTAATTAGCATGACAAATATATTTTTTACTTTGAGTTTGATGTGTAATGATGATTATGTATTATCTGAGTTATATTCATATGTTTGAGTTATCGACGTGGTTGTGTTTTTGGGACAATAATAATATTGTCCATAGCACTTGTTTGCCAAGAGTTAAGTATTGGGGGTATTATAAGTCATTTTATAATTAAACTTGTAGTTGAACTCAATTTACAAGCAGTACTCTTATCGCGTATTTCTTTGTTCTTGTTATGAAGATCTTTAATTTGAACATTTAGGTGTGAAATTTTTGTGCAAAAACTATATGTTGTTTGCGAAATCTTTTGAAGTTTTGTGAGGTAGATCAAATTTTATGTTTTAAAATGCTAAATTGAAGACTTTGCAAATTATCATTATTAATTAGATTTATTTTATATTATTTTAAAAATGTTTTTGGGTCGTGAAAGCCTTATGTTTAAGTCTAAAATTGATATCTTTGAAGATGGCCTGCATAATTTCAAAGTATATATTGATGTATGTTGTATGGATATTAATTTTGTTTTGTTTGAATATGAGTCAGGTGGAAGGACGGTGATTCAAAGAAAAACGGTGCTATATATCCTACATCGGATTTACCTTGGTTATGTTGTGGTTTGAAGGTTCGGGAAGTACTAAGAATGGTATTATCCCGCATCAAATTTTTTGCCATTCTTTAATACAAACGACAGTGGGGATCGTAACTCAGGTCATTCTTGAGGTTTTGGTCTGACATTTATCGTAAGTAGTGGGGTGTCGGATTCACTAGCATTCATTCTTACTCAAACTATAAATATACTACTTTCATAATAGAATTTCAATTACCTTTATTATTGCATTTAATGTTATATCATACTTCCATGAGGTATTTGGGTGATTGTTATGTGAGTATGTTGACTTGTTGCTAAACCGTTTTAACTACTATAGATCCTAATTGGATTGGGATAATTGTTAGTTACTCCCACCCGATTGTGGATTGTATTTGATTTATATGTTTTGCAAGCAATGATAATGTTCAGAGTTATTATTTGGCCGGGTAAAGTGAGGCTAGGTAGTACCCAAAAGATATGGCATTCGTATCAGTGGATGAACATTATGAGTACAATAAGACATATTGTTTAGTTGGTCTTAAACGAGATTACTACAATTTTGTATGAGTTCCCGAATAGTTTGAACAATAGTTTTGAAGGATGATTTTGGATAATTTTGGATAGTATTTCTTTGGTGGTTTTAAATGAGGTTATGGGGCCTCATTCTTTACTATATAGATTTTGTGGTTTGATATCAATATTTGGGATTTTGATTACAAGTTTTATAATTTAATTATTTAGTCATAGAGTTACATTTCAGTCGCATTGATATCTCTGATATCACTGTATACTTTTTCCTATGTTTATTCCTCTTAATTAGTCTGTTAAAGGACGGAGTGTTATAAGTCGAGTTAATTTTGGATTCCAAGCTTTAAAAGCTTCATAGTCAAAGGTCTATTACAAAATCTTCAGTTGAATCAAGTGGTTTGCTAATTGCTTGACAATCTTTTCGGCTAGGTCTTGCTCCATCATCCTTACTCTATTCGGTTTATTCCGAAGAATTATCATTTAGGTTAGGGATAGGATGTTGTGTGTTATTACGACCATGGGTACCGAGTACCGACATCTCCATAGAGGTTATCATGTCAGGGCTGACCTACAAACCTCTGCATCAGATTGGTAGTGAATTGTACGTTATTATGCTTTAAGACTATAACGAAATGTATACTTGAAAATTATGAACTATTAATTAATCACCGTGTTGATAGGATTACTCAGTTGGTCCATTTGGATGATCTAAATGAAAGGAAGTATCTTATAAAAAATCCTTTGAGTGGGGGAGTACCTTGGGTAGATATCACATGAAGGGGCGTTTGATTAGGGGGTCATAAGTAGAGGTGTCAAAACTTTACACGACACGACATCATGAAAACAACCAGATACGAAATAAGTGGGTTAGTGTTGAGCATTCTTGACATGTTTACTTAATGGGTCGACACGAGTTTAATCATTTAATAAATAGGTTGGCTTAGTGTTGAGATTTTTAACACGAAACTGACACGATTTTATCCGTTCAATTTTAAAATACAAATATTTATAAAATTATAATATGGTATGGAGGCAACAAATAGAATTTTTTACTTCATAATTCAAATTTCGATACAGAGAAAGGTTAATGTTAGCTAAAGATCAAGTCATACAACGATAAAAGAAGATTAGACAGGAAAAATTGACTTATCATCATACTAATTTTTTAAATTTTATGGCTTAAACAGGTTAAATGATTGACACGGCTAACGTTTATGCTGTAATTTGATTATTTTGGGCTTTTAGGGGCCAGATCAGGCCCCCACTGAAAATCCGCCCTTAGCAACTCCTTTTTTAGATGTTGCTGGAAGAAGCGTTAGTCTTCTCCGGTGTATTTCCCCCCCTACTTACTGACTTCATCCTGATTTGGGATAAATGTTTAGCTAGTTCTTGAGGCGTTATCAAAGTTGGATACTGATTGATTAGAGATCATGACTTGTATTATTTGTAATGTACCATTGTATTATTTAGCATTGTTATGTATTGATGACTAGACGACACAGTTTGCATCTTTGGTGCCTTTTCTCAATGGCGGATCTTGAAATTTTTTGTTTAGGGGCCAAATTTTTTAGAATATATGATTTAGATAATTTAAATAATTGTATACGTGATAAATGTAATAAAAAACTAACTCGATCTAAAATCAATCTAATATCCAAATAACTCAAGCCGATTCTTACCCGAAATCTAAATTATGTCAAATCGAAATCAAACCCAGATTTAAGACATAAACTCGATTTAAATAAGATTTTTTCATTACTCAATATGACCCGATTAAAAATGGAACTTAATACTCCCTCTGTCTCAATTTGATGTTCCCATTTTCCTTTTTGGGATGTTCCAAACCGATTCTTTCCCGAAATCTAAATTATGTCTATTCGAAATCAAACCCAATTCAATCGACATAAACTCGATTTGAATACGATTTTTTCATTACTCAATATGACTCGATTAAAAATGGAATTTAATACTCCTTCTATCTTAATTTGATACAAGTATTATCATGCACCCGGGTGCACCGTGCGCATGGTACATCCGGTGGCATTATGGTAATTTTTGCGAAATCCTGATGAAGGATTATATAAAATAAGCACAAAAATATCCAACAAATGAAGTTGCCTCAGTTCGTCTCCCATTGCGCACCCAACAACTTGGAGTCTGGGAGTAGGTCGCTGGTTCGACTCCCAACTCTTAATGCAAAAAGATCCTTAAATGAATAAAAAACTCTTAAAATATTGCTCATTAAATGAAATTATTAACAATAGTACTGAATAATAAAATGAGCAAAAAATAATTTCTAATAGAGATAATAAATAAACTTTTTTTGAACAATACACTAACAGTACAAGTTTTGACTTATTTATTTTTTTTCTTATTATATTCTTCTTCTTTTTTCCACTCTCCAACTTTTTACATTTTTTTGACTTTTTAGCTTTTTCTTATTTTATCTTTTTCAATTATTTTGCATATTGTTGTACTATAATTATTTTTTTTGAGGGATGTTGTACTATAATTATTATTTTTGGATTTCTAAAAAATTTATTTTACGGGTAGAATATATATTTATTATAACACGCCTTTTTTCTTTTTAATATTTTCCATACTCTGTTACAATATATTTTTAAA
This sequence comes from Patellifolia procumbens, assembly GCA_947645195.1. NCBI lineage: Eukaryota > Viridiplantae > Streptophyta > Magnoliopsida > Caryophyllales > Amaranthaceae > Patellifolia > Patellifolia procumbens. The sequence continues at coordinate 3,902,214 of CANSGD010001541.1, forward strand.
ACAATTTTAAATAAAATCTTATTATATTCTTCTTTTCTTCTCCACTCACTAACTTTTTTCCATTTCTTACAATATATTTCACTCATTTGATCAAATGAGCAATCATTTTTGTGCAACAAGATCAGTAAATATTCTGATCACAATCGAGCGATTTTATTTTACTCATTTGATCAAATGAACAATCATTTTTGTGCAGCAAGATCAGTAAACATTCTGATCATAATTGAGTGGTTTATTTTACTCATTTGATCAAATGAACAATCTATTTGAAAGCAAGATCGGTAAAGATTTTGATCTTAAGTGAAGTAAAATAAATCTACTTATTTTGTAACAATCAAACACAAACAGTGAGAGTAAAAAACAAGGAAATGAGCAACATGATTTTCAAAGGAAAACATGGAAAAATATGTTTTATATAGTTCACATTCTGAATTGATATTGAGTGAGTTAAATTAACTCTACTCATTTACAACATGAACAGTTTTATTTTACTCATTTTGATCAAATGAGCAATGTATTTTGTCTTGGAGAGAAATCAATCTGCTCATTTTGACATATGAGCATGTTTGTTTTGATAAGTAAACATTCTAATATCAAGTGAGGTAAAATAAATCTGCTCATTCATAAAATGAGCAGTTTTAATTTACTCATTTGATCAAATGAGCAGTTTTAGTTTACCCATTTGATAGAATGAGCAGTTTTATTTTACTCATTTGATCAAATAAGCAATCTTTTGTACACAGGAAGATCAGTAAACATTTTGATCTTGAGTGAGGTAATAAATTTGCTTATTCACAAAATGAGTTGTTACTATGACTTAATTTTTTCTTATTATATTCTTCTTTTAATTTTCACTCTCTAAATTTTTCCAATTCTTTTTTGAATGTGGAGAAATAAAAACTAAACAAACAATAAGATACCCATTGAAAAATTAATGATATAAGAAATATAGATTTGAAATGAGTAAATATGTTACTTAGTGCAAAAAGGTCCTTAAATGAGCAAAAAAACTCTTAGAATATTGCTCATTTAATGAAATTATTAACAATACCACTGATTATTTATGGAGCAAAAAATAATTTCAATGAGTAAAACATCCTTATAATGAGCAAACATTGTCTTATTTTACGGCGTAGAATATATAATTCTTTTAAATTCACTTTAATTTTTAAGCTTTCAATATATTACTAGAATGAATAATACATAGTTCGAATGAGCGATGTATCTTAAATGAGCAAATTAAATGTCTATTTTTAATGTCTTAAAATAAAAAATAGATAGTCATAAAAAAGAAGAAAATAAACAATATTATTTTCTAATTTGTAGTAGCTTAACACTGGTACGTGGAAAATAAATAAATGAGTAATTTATCTTTTAAATGAGCAATTATATAATTCATTATTGATTAGTAAACATGTATATAATGTTTCACATTGACGAATATATTACTAAAATGAGCATTATATATTTCAAATGAGAAAATATATTTTCTAATGTGTTAAAATAAGTACCAAATAGAGTAATCGGTTATACACTTATAATATAAGTAAATGAGCAATATTGTTTTCGAATCAGCAAATAGATTATACTTGAACTTGAAAAATAACTAAATGAGCATAGTAACTTTCAAATGAGCAATATAACTTTTGAATGAACAATAATATATTTCTTTTAAAATAATAGGAATAAAAAGAAGATTAATAAAAAATGAGTTGAAGGAGGAAAAAACAACAACAAAGAGTGGTAGAGGGGGGATTAGAACCCACGACCCTCTAACGCAGAGAGAGTATAGAGGCTCAACCACTGAGGTAGCTTCCATTTAGTGACGTAAAATGGAAAGAAATAATATTAGAGCTGTTTTGCTGAAGTTCACGAAAATTACCATAATGCCACCGGGTGCACTGGGTGTTCGGTGCATGGTCTCCAATTTGATGTTCTCATTTTTCCGTTTGGGATGTTTCAAAAAGTTTTTCCCACTTTGAATTTAATACTTTCTCTATCTCAATATTTATATACTAAATTACACTTTATACAATATAAAATTAAAAATATTATTATCCACCTCAATTTACATTGGTTTTCCCCCATATTCCAAATGAAAACATCAAATTGAGACGAAAGGAGTACGACATAAACTGAATTGACTACTTTTAGAAAAAGATCATTTATATTATTATTTAGAAAAAAGATCGACTATTTTTATTTTTGTCTTTGGATAAAATGATTTATTGATTTTATGGTTGAAATGATTAGCTATGGTCGACAGTCACTATAACTTATGTGCTTAACTATTAGTTATTATTTAGTTTTCTATTTGTAAAGATTCCGTTTTTAGATTATGGGTCTGGCTAAAGTACGCTCCCGGAGTGTTAATCACCATTCAAAATATTTTATACCAAAGTCAATAATCAATCAATTAAATTAAAATTTTAGTTTTAGCTACCTTATATAACTTATCGGGTTAACATTCAAAAACCTCATTGGTAAGTATTAAAACTTGCAAAGCTACTTATTGGCAAGTATAAAATAAACTAATAAATTTACCGGCTTAAAGCTCCAAACTTCAATTGTAGAAATAATAAAAAATAAAAGTGAAAAAATACAGTAGAAAAGGTGCAAACAGGTAGAGATGAGATAAAAAAACTATTGAAAAATCTAAAGCTTTGTGGGTGAATAGGTTAGGACTTTTGGAGAAAAAATATAAATTGTGTTAACCTTGAATACTGGTGAACACAAAGACCATTTTTAATTGATGAAAACTATTGAGATTCTATATAATAAAATATTTACCTTAGATATACAAGTGTAATTGTCTAATCATTTCAAAAGTGGTTGAAAGTAGATAAATTATAAAGGGGGAGCATTACTTTTTTAAATAACTAAGTTTTTTTTGCTAAGAATTACTACCTTTTGATGGTAGAATTCGCAGTTCATAATAACCCTGCCCTAATTCTTACAATAATTAATTCTAAACGTATAGTTGTATTATAAAAAGTAGTTAACAAAATAGAAATTTTAAGGTTGTTATTTAGAAAACGGGAAAACATTATAATTGTAAAACACTTGGTCGAATAAAGATATAAGAAATTTTATTCTATAGAGTTACTATATATTTTTACCAAAAAATATGGTTGTCGTATTTACTCTAGCGTTCAAAATTTTATTACAGCAAGGTTCATGATATGATACTTATTTTAATCATATCCAATGTAATTTTTTAAAAATTTATCTCAGTCAATTTGTGTCATAAAATTTATGTATCCCTTTAAAAGGACACATAACAGTTTGTTATTCAATTCTAAAATTTAGTTTTTGAACAAGTAATATCTTTGTTTCTTTTCATCTACACCGTTTGACTTCGACGTTACCAATCTTATAAATATAACTATGTATAAATATTAAGAGATTGCAATCAAATATTTTAAATTTCATATGAGCAAAATTATCAATGGAATCAAATCATATAAATAGGATAAAATGTTAAAATCAAAATATTTGGAGAAATATTTGATTAATAGGATAAAAGCCTTTCTAAAATGCGGATAATTTAATATTTTAAATTTTTTATCTTTCTGGACACTTACTAATCATAATTTTTAATATAAAAGTCATTAATAGGGATACAACTGAGCGTCATTGAACCTTCTTAAACACATGAGAGTGTGAGTGGGAAGGGTACTTATGGTCGGGTTGGTGAGTGTTCGGGCATATTCTTTGCCTGCCACAAAATAGAGAGGAGTGACACCCTTGTGAGAGCCTTTTCAGGATTTGTATGCCTTGTGGATGCTTGAGTTTGATAAATTGCTTGAATGATTGGTGGTTGGATGGATTTGATTAGCCAAACTTGAATTATGCCTGCTTGAACGATTCTTAGTCTTGAAAATGTTTTGAGATTTGATTTTTTTTTATCTACGGGGTGAGGCAATCTATTCCATGTTCATGTTCTGTTTGCTTGAGGACAAGCAAAGGTTTAGCTTGGGGGAGTTTGATAGCACGTATTTATATAGAGTTTTCTCCCTTATTTACAAGCTAATTTGTGCGTCATTGGAGCTCTTGGGAGCTATTTTGTGCTAACTATCGTATATATTTGTGGTTTTGTATTTTAGTGTTGAATTTTAGGTTTTAGCGAGTTTTCTCCTTATTCCCGAGCCATTTGGAAGCAACCACGACTTTACGAGATGTTACGAGGCACGTAGGATGGCTCACGAGCTTTATGGGTAGTTTAGGAGGTCCCAAGACCCCTAAACGTGAAGATTAGGAAGCCAAAGAGTCAAAAAGGAGGTTTTCGTGCACCGATCGGGCAGAAATGGCCCGATCAGGCGAAGATTTATTGATCGGGTATGAAAGTTGCGGACCCGATCGGGCGAGGAAGCATGTCCCTAGACCCGATCGGGTGCCCACCGCCTGATCCGATCGGGTCCTTTGCATTTTATGGTTGCTGCTGCTGCTACGCCACAAGACGCCAAACGACAAGCTTGCTGGGCACCCGATCCACGACCCGATCGGGTGGGTGATCGGGTGGAGGCCCAGTTGGCCTGTCGCTGTTGCGCTGCTGTTATATCAAAGCCCAAACAAAGTTTGCTGAAATGGGTGTGGACCCGATCGGGTACTGTGCTCGGGCCCGATTGGGTCTGGTGCATTTGTCGCGAATTTCGTCTTTTGCTTCCTATTTTTAATTAGACTTGAGGGGTATTATAAATACCGTTTTCCTCATTATTTAGGGACATCTTTTATTCATCTTTCATTAGCTTTAGACTAGTTTTATTCTTCATTGTTCTTAGTTCAATTCAAACACTTTAGATTAATTTAGAGGTGATCAAACCTATTTCGATTTCAATAAAAGTTCCTGCTTTCCGTCAATTGGTACTCTTTCCTATCCTAATCTCTTTTGTTATTCTTGATTGCTTTATTTATTTATTTAATCGTTCATGATGCAATTGTTAGGGTTTCATATTAGTTTTGTCGTTGTTAATTCGATCATGTCTGAGTAGTCTCTTTCTAGGGTGTTAGATAGGAAAGCCATGTTTATACCATGATTATGATTTAGACTCCTATTGATTTGTAGGGCTTGATTAGGGTGATTATGATGTGGTTTGTTCTTTATTGAGTAATTAACGTTATTGCGCAGTTTCTTTGGTTGCTTGTGGTTAATAGCTGTTTGCACAGATCCGTCTTACGACTAGAGGCCTAGGACATGTCAGTAGTTCTGATTACGTTAGTGAACATGCGGCGTATGTTGAACTATGAGCGTTGAGTCTTAACCATAGCTCAACATAGGCTCTAATCCCGCGACTCTTGATTTAGGTTTTGATAGTAGTTGCCCTTGTTTGATTGGTATAAGCATAGTGGACCGACCTAATACCCTAGGTTTTAGTCCATAGTTAAATCCTCGATTTTTCCCGTCTTTCTTAGATTAATCATTAGTTTAATTAATTCTTCTCTGATTTACTCTGGAGTAGCTGAATTGGTTGAATATTGATTTAGAAACTCTGTCTCCCTGTGGATTCGACCCTGCTTCCACTGACTACCTTAGTTAGAGGACTGTAGGTTCATTTTTGAATAGGCGATACGACTAAATCCTATCAACAACATATAGGAAATAATATCTATTTATATAAAATGGGTTAAGATAATGTTATGTCTCATTTTTTCATTTTAAGAAAATTTAAATTTAGAAAAATTCAAGAATGATTTCAAAATAATAGAACATATGATGAGAAGTTGATGTTAATGTCAAACAAATAGATTTATTAATCGAACTTGAATTTTAAAAAACATATATGGGCTATAATCATATAATACATATGAAAGTTATCCACAGAGAAAATAGAATAACAATTTTTTCCGAAATTTGAATATCAACAATGAGCTTGAAACTCACGGGCAGGGCCGTCTCAAACGATATGGAGGCCCTGTGCTAGTAATTAAATTAGGCCCCCAAAATTTTTTCCCCCGATTAAATTAGGCCATCTTAGATTATCCTTCAAATAAAACAATAGAGTTAGTGGATATGCTTGAAAAATTTGGAGACCAATAATTAAATATCTACTATAATTAAAAAACCAAATATATTACTACTATAATGGAAAATTATGTTATTTCAAAGACAAATACAACTGGATCTGATACAAATATAAAATAAATTCATACTAACTCTAAACTGACTAAACTAGTCTTAATATAAGGCATCTAAGCAGCAGCTTGAGCATAGAGTTCCACAATAGAATGAAATTTATTGTAAACCTAATTATAAGTGACAACTATCATTTTGATATTCAAATATATTTTCATTACATTGATTAACATTTTGTGTGATGTGTAATTATGTACCCAGGATTTCATGCTTATCACAATTTGAAAAAGTAAACATAAACATTAATGCTTTACTTCTTGTGGAAAAAAACAATGACACTAACACAGTTTATAAAATTGATTTGAAAAAATACCAATCTGATAAAAAAAATTATCACAATCCGAAGACGAAAAACTTATTAATCTATTATGACAACTAACAATAACAATTACAACAATTTTTTAATCACAACCACACAAATTCAATTAATCTGATTATCGAATTCATCCAAAAATCAAAACAGAAAACAAAGCAATATGCGAATTACATATACAAATTAATTTTCAGTAAAACATCAAGCAATAAAAAGAAAATCAGTGTATAATATTCTAGATCGAGAATTCGAGACTTGGAACAAAGGAACTTACCTGATTATCAAGACTTTGGTTGTTGAAGAGGTATGGAGGCAATGAAGCATCAGTTTTAATTTATAATATCAAAAAACTAATCGTTTGAATGATTTGATTCAAGATCAAAGGGAGATTTAATTGATTCATGGAAAACCCAAAAGATTTGAAAATTTTTTGATTTAATTGCGGTTGAAATGTTGAGAAAGGAAGATACGAGGAATTCATGGAAAATGGGAGAAGATTTCATGGGATTTGATTAACTTTAAATTGGAAACTATAAAAATTTGAGAGAGAAATTTAAGGAGGAAGATGGAAAGGTTTTGCTTAATTATGGTGTGAAAAATCTGAGGAATATATGTTGTTTAGCTGCTTCCTTTATTCAGTTTGATCAAATGAAATTTTTGGGCTTTTGGACAAAATTTGCGGCCCTCTTAGAATTGCGGCCCTGTGCAGAGGCACTCCTTGCACTCCCTTACCACCGGGCCTGCTCACGGGTTAAAGCAATAGAAAGGTTGGAGGTATTGATCTAATATATTGTTAAATTAAATTTGGCCATTTTACCTTTTCAGATTTCTGGGTTTCTTTGAATAGAGATGTTTTGACTTTTTATACTATTCATATTATGTTGTTTCACCATCTTGTGTTTTTTTTATGTAAGAAAAAACATATTAATGTGGGATCTTGCTTAATTCATCTTAATATGCACTTTTATAATATCAACTATTTATAATTTCTATTCATGTACAATTGGAGATATTCGTGATCAACGATATACATAAGCAAACGTACACAATATCAATGTCCCTATTCGTAAAGGAGTATATTTTTCAATTTTGACTATTTCTCCTAACAACTCATTATATAAGATAATCCGACCAATTGATCATAACATTAGCTAACTTTTTAAAAGAACCTTTTCTAACGGGTTATAATGATCAAAACACAATTGACAAGTTGGAAAAGGTTTAGGTGACCGGTAGTAGTAAAATATTATGGAAGAATCGCATCTAATAATGCAACCTTTTGACGGTTCACAAATAAAAAAAACAATCTTTCGATAATTCTGGAATAATGCAACCTTTATATCCCATTTATTTTAAACGAGATAAAACCGGTTACAACATAAAGTATGGGTTATATGGAATACGTGTCACTTAATGATTGGCTCTCATAACTATATTTTATAAAAAAAATTAAAAAACATAAAAACAAAAAAAACCCCTCCCCCCGTACAAACGCTCTTCTCCACCCCTGCCACATCTCTTATCTCTCTCTCCATTCTCGTTATCTCCCCGAAAAATCTGAAAAACGCCGGCAAATCCTCCATCTCTAATGATTTTGGAGGAGAGTTCGAATGTTGAAGATAGTGACGGTGGTGGTGTAGATTTCAGACTTTGAAGATGCATATTCGGGTGGTGGGTTTTCGGTGGTTATCGATGGTGGAGGTGGTTTATTGGTGGGTTTTTGGTGGTAATCGAGGGTGGGGGTAGGTTATTGGTGATTTTCGATGAGGAAGAGGTGGTTTAAGTGGGGATGGTGTGGTTGTTGGGTTGATTGTTTCGTCCAGGATGGTGGTAGTATTTTGGGCGGATTTGGGTGGTGGTTTTCCGTGAGTAAGAGGTGGTTTCAGGGTGTTGGTGGTGTTTTGGGAATGGTTGGCAGTGGTTGGTGGTGATTTGGGGTTTCATGGAAGTTTCAAGGTGGATGACGCTGGTTGCGGTGGCTGGTGATGGTGGTTGTGGTTCGTGGCTGGGAAAGGAAAGAAGGAGGAAGGTGGTTTTGTGGCCGGGGAAGGGAACGGAGGTGGTGGTTGTGGCCTGTATGTGGCGAAGGGGGAGGGTGGGGGGGGGGGGGGGGGCTTTGGGGGGTTGGCAGTGGATGGGGGAGGGGAAGGTTAATTGTTTTTTTTAAAATTTTTATTATATAATCCCTCCGTCCCCCAAAGGATTTCCAATTTTTCCATTTATGTCTGTCCCAATTAGATTTCCCATTTCCTTTTTTGGCATGGGTCCACCTAATAAAATATAATTTATCTTCATTTTTATATTATTTCTCTCTCCTATGCTATTCTCTCACCCACGTGATTTTGCAGACATTACAACTCTCCCTATTTCACTCTTGTTTCCAGTAGTTTCCCACCCACTCCATTTTACTCATCCTCACCCCACTTTCTTATGCTTCCATTTCTATCTTAGCCATAATTTTCATCTTAAAATGAAAAACTTTACTTCCAAATATGCTGATTTTTCTGACTCTCAATTGTGGAAAGTTGTTGTAGATGATTCTTTTGATTCTTAGGTAGATGTTCCTGAAACTGAAGAGTTTGTCATGGATTCTGCAAAATCCGTGGATGAAAAACAAAAAATATGCTCCCAAAATGAACTTATCACTCCTAATTTGGTAGATCTACAACCAAGTGATGATTTAGGCAAAAAATCTAAAAGTATTCAGATAGTACCAGATAAAGGAGTCGTGATTTCTCCCAAACTCGAGAAATCAATTGTTCTTGATACTCCTGAACGATCTCCCTTCAAGGCTGATTTAGATATCTATTGTGAGGAACTACTTCAACTTTTTGTACCCAAGTATAAGCCCAGAAAGAGAAGAAAGATAAGTTTCTAAGCTATTGTTAATTTGTTGGATCCGTATTTGTTAGACCCAGTTCATCTTTGTATTGCATGTGTCTGCTGTATCCTACTTTTGTTTTTAGGATTTTTTCTCTTTTTTGTGCTCTGTTTTAGGTTATCTTCATGCTCTGTTATTTAGTTGTATCTTCATGGTCTGTGTTTTTAGTTGTACCGTTAGGTTTATCTTTGTGGTTGTTTTGTAAGTTTACTCCATTTTGCTGGAAAAAATATGGACTGGGTAAATCAATTTATATACAACCATGTGCTATTGGAAATTAATTCTGGAAAGTAAAAAATTCAGCAAAGAGTATGCAGAAACTAACGTCAAGTAAACACTTTCACAGTTTAAAAAAATTTCTGGAAAGTTTAGAAAAAATTGTACTCCATGGTTTAGTAATGTCAACGTCCAAATAAAAGTTCCCAATGTCAAAATATTTACATTGCATCATTGCCTTTCACACTAGGCTTAAGTTTAATGTCAAAATATTTGCAAGAAGCCATTAAGTTCCCAATTTGCTTACAAATAAAAGGTTGCATCATTGGTTCACAGTAGCAACGCTACACTTAAATTTACAAAAAGTATACCAAAAGCTCCCTATCTAAGCCATCTTTACCAAAAAGTTTACAAAAGCTTCCTATGTGAATTTACTGAGTTATGGATTGTAAGTAGTTAGCACACTCTTGTACTAAATCTGGGGAGGGGTTGAATGTAACAGGAAGTTGTCCAATTCGTTGCAGTCTGTCCTTTCCCACATGAACTTGATCATATTCATTGCTCCCCTTGACCTTCATGACCTCAATCATGCATAATTGCAAGGTTAGGAAAACATAATTAAGAGATTTAGGAAGTAATGAATTGAAAGCCTCTTCACAATTTTGAACCAATTCTTGGATGTTCTTTGGGGAGGTTTGGTCTTTCAATGATTGGATCGCCCGAAAAAATCCCAAATCTAAGATATTCATGTCCGGACTATTTGGGGGTTGGTTAATTAGTTGCAAGTCTAAATTCAACCTTTCTACTGCATTACGAAATTCGGGATCAGTACCATCAATGTGAGGCTTAGCGTTGTCTTGTTGAATGTAAATTGTTCCTTCCCCGAACCTTGGCCACTTCTCAATAATTGCTGGCAGCACCTTATTAATGAGCATTTTTCTATATTCCACTTTGTTGACAACAATGAGTGGTTTCAACTCTAACGTGCCCCGATCATGGTTTCTGCTTTTCCTCTTTGCTGCCACCTATTGTACGAAGAGAAACATCCCTAATTTCCCATCAAAAATACATTCTCCCATCTCATTATATCTTGGTGTTGCAACAGCCGCAAGAAACATAACTTTTCCTATGTAACGTTTACTTTTGGTTGTCCTATAAGGTCGTCTTTCATGTGATAGGAGGTAATAGTTGCCGTTACATTTGGTAATATAAAACCATTTTTCATCAACATGAATGGTGTTGTACATTTCTTGAAATTGAGGATGTAAATGAGAAGATTCAGCTTTTAAATTGTTCATGCAAAACAAAAGTCGTTGTTTCTTGTTGGCATCAGTTAGACTAGGTTTTATAGCATTGGAATGTCTCTTAATCAACCCTTTCTTTACTAACCTTTGAATGCATGACTTTGATGCCCCTAAGGCTTTTGCAAGAGATCTTATTGTTGTGCGATTTTGCATTGGAACATCAGCAACTTTCTCTATATCAAATGTGAAGCCCCTCTTCCCGCATCTTCCTTTCTTCAATGAGTCAACATCAATGGGAATGTTGAATATCTTGCAAAGCTTGGCTCTTGCCCATATGTTGTACACTTGTCTTCGGGATATGTGGAATGTTGTTGCTGCTGATTTGAAGCCACCTCGTTGAACCTTTCCATGTGGGCTTCGTTGAAGCAAAAACTCCACCAATTTTTTCCTTTGATCATTGGTAAGTTCCATATGGGATTACTCTATTATGCCAACTAGATATTTGAAGAAATATTGTTTTCTTGAGATGGCTAATTACGGAACCTAATTTCCTTGATTATTTTGAAGAGGCTTAAATAAGCCACTCAAAAAACCAAGTTGGAAATTAGGAGGCTTAATTAGAAAATCGAAAACAAAGATTTTTCATATCTAATGGAGGCTAATAAGAATTAATCCCCTAACCTCAATGATGAAATTCCTCTGAGAGGTTTTTTTTTAAAAATAATCTACTCCCTTTTTTTTACATTTCCCCTCCCCCCCCCACAATTTTTTTTTCTGTAAAACAGAAATTTTCCTGCCCTTTTTTTGGGGAGAAATTTTTTACAGTAAGTGTATTTGAGGTAGTAAAGAAATTATGAGATGTAATAAATGTGGGTATTTATAGGTGTAATTGTTGTAAAGTGTGGAACAATGAAAGTGTTTGTAATTTAAATTTTGAAGTTTGGCTCCTAAATTTTCATGTCAAAAAACATGTCTCTGTTAAAAATATTTGGCTCCAAATTTTTGGTTGTGAATTTGGCTCCAAAAATTGGCTTGTAAAATTGGCTCCAAAAAAACCGTCAAGTATGGTAGTACAACAATGGAAGTCAACATCAGGAGTTGTAAGCATTTAATGCTTGGGACCCACCATTTATATCCTCATTAAACAATTAATAAAAGCACCAATAACTCTCATTTTTTTATTCAGGTTTTATACAACTAAGGCCCACTTTATCACTTGTCTTAATCTCCGTGCCCAAAGGAAATGGGAAATCCTTTGGGGGACGGAGGGAGTAGTTAATTAGAATTAAGAGTTTTAATTAAAAATTACCTTTTGTTTAGGTTACCGACAACTTGTCTCATTTAAAGTAAATGGGGTATAAAGTTTGCACTATTCCATAATAATCGAAAGGTTGCTTTATTAGAAGCAAATTTTCCAAATATTATTGGGCGAACTTTTGAACTAAGTTTTTCATGTAAATACAAGGATTATAAAAATAGAATAATGAGTTTGAAATTCTCGAGTTAAACAATAAAAACGTTAGGGGTATCAGTGAGACCATGCACCATACACCCGGGTGCACCGTGTGCACGGTGCACCCGGTGGTATTATGGTAATTTTCGCGAACTTCAGCAAAACAGCTCTAATACTATTTCCTTCCATTTTACATCACTAAATGAAAGGTACCTCAGTGGTTGGGCCTCTATACTCTCTGCTCGTTAGAGGGTCGTGGGTTCAAATCCCCCTCTACCACTCTTTGTTGTTGTTTTTTCCTCCTTCAATTCATATTTTATTAATCTTCTTTTTATTCCTATTTTTTTAAAAGAAATATATTATTGCTCATTTAAAAGTTATATTGCTCATTTGAAAGTTACGATGTTCATTTAGTTATTTTTCAAGTTCAAGTATAATCTATTTGCTCATTCGAAAACAATATTGCTCATTTACTTATAATATAACCGATTACTCTATTTGGTATATATTTTAACACATTAGAAACTATATTTTCTCATTTTAAGATATATTACTCATTTGAAATATATAATGCTCATTTTAGTAATATATTCGTCAATGTGAAACAATATATACATGTTTACTAATCAATAAAGAATTATATGATTGCTCATTTAAAAGATAAATTACTCATTTATATTTTCCACGTACCAGTGTTAAACTACTACAAATTAGAAAATATTATTGTTTATTTTCTTCTTTTTTATGACTATTTATTTTTTTATTTTAAGACATTAGAAATAGACATTTAATTTGCTCATTTAAGATACATCGCTCATTAGAACTATGTATTGTTCATTCTAGTGATATATGGTAAGCTTAAAAATTAAAGTGAATTTAAAAGAATTATATATTCTACACCGTAAAATAAGACAATGTATTCTCATTATAAGGATGTTTTACTCATTTAAATTATTTTTTGCTCCATAAATATTTAGTGGTATTGTTAATAATTTCATTAAATGAGCAATATTCTAAGAGTTTTTTCCCTCATTTTAGGACCTTTTTGCACTAAGTAACATATTTACTCATTTCAAAGCTATATTTCTTATTTCATTATTTTTCAATGGGTATCTTATTGTTTGTTTAGTTTTTATTTCTCCACATTCAAAAAAGAATTGGAAAAATTTAGAGAGTGAAAATTAAAAGAAGAATATAATAAGAAAAAATTAAGTCATAGTAACCACTCATTTTGTGAATGAGCAAATTTATTACCTCACTCAAGATCAAAATGTTTACTGATCTTCCTGTGTAAAAAAGATTGCTCATTTGATCAAATGAGTAAAATAAAAATGCTCATTCGATCAAATGAGTAAACTAAAACTGCTCATTTGATCAAATGAGTAAAATAAAACTGCTCATTTTGTGAGTGAGCAGATTTATTTTACATCACTTGACATTAGAATGTTTACTTATCAAAACAAACATGCTCATTTGTCAAAATGAGCAGATTGATTTATCTCCAAGACAAAATAAACTGCTCATTTGATCAAAATGAGTAAAATAAAACTGTTCATTTTGTAAATGAGTAGAGTTAATTAAACTCACTCAATATCAAATCATAATGTGAACTATATCAAACATATTTTTCCATGTTTTCCTTTGAAAATCATGTTGCTCATTTCCTTGTTTTTTACTCTCACTGTTTGTGTTTAATTGTTACAAAATAAGTAGATTTATTTTACTTCACTCAAGATCAAAATCTTTACCGATCTTCCTTTGCAATTAGATTGTTCATTTGATCAAATGAGTAAAATAAACCGCTCAATTGCGATCAGAATGTTTACTGATCTTGCTGCACAAAAATGATTGCTCATTTGATCAAATGAGTAAAATAAAATCGCTCGATTGTGATCAGAATGTTTACTGATCTTGCTGCACAAAAACGATTGCTCATTTGATCAAATGAGTGAAATGTATTTTAAGAGATGGAAAAAGTTAGTGAGTGGAGAAGAAAAGAAGAATAAAATAAGTTTTTTATTTAAATTTTTTAAAAAAATATATTGTAACAGAATATGGAAAATATTAAAAAGAAAAAAGGCGTGTTATAGTAATTATATATTCTACCCGTAAAATAATTTTTTTAGAAATTTAAAAATAACAATTATAGTACAACATCCCTCCAAAAAACCTAATTATAGTACAACAATATGCAAAATAATTGAAAAAGATAAAATAAAAATAAGCTAAAATAAGAACTAAGACTATGGAAGAAAAATGAAAAAAATAAAATAAACAAAATTAAACAATGAGATTCAAAGCCAAAAGAGGAGGAAAAGACAAACGTAATTTTTTTTAATAAATGGTTGATATGGGAGTCGAACCCATGACCAACTGCCAAATACATACACCTCAAGACCAACTGAGCTAAACTATCTATATGGTATTGGGGTACGCTTTTAATACTTATACTGTTGCCCAGATTTTCGCGTTAATTACAATAATGCTATCGGGAGCATCATGCGCACGGTGCACCCGGGTGCATGATAATAATTGTAGGTATCGGTCTATACTTCTTGTAGGGAAAGCGTGCCCTAGTGCCCCATCCTTTTTTTTTTGGTAAGGAGAAGTGGCCCGGACCCCGCTCGGGTCCTATTGGGCCAGATACTTGAGAGTAGGGGGAATGATAAGGGAATCCCTACCCCCAAATTCCTCTAGTGGGATTTGATCCCATGACCTTAAAATCATGGGGCCAAACTCTTACCACTAGACCAATCCAAGCTTGGTCCTAGTGCCCCATCCTTGTATTCCTTCAGAAATCATGTATTCCTTCAGAAATCTATACTTGTTTGTTAATTTTAGGAAAAATTGTATATTACCACCTTTTATGTACCTCTTTTTGTAAATTACCACCTTAATTTTTTTTTTTAAATTACCACCTTTTGGTTACAAAAATTCATAAACTCCCACCACATAACGGATTCCGTCAGGTTTACCGTTATGTGGGGCCCATATTTCTCTCTCCTAGTTTTCCACCATCCTCTCCCCTAACAAACCAGCTCTAACCACCAGAAACACCACCCTCAACGGCCACCGCACACCCAGATTCTTCAGCCACCACAACACCAACCTTCGATTTCGTCAGCCACCCACCACAACACCCCTCTGGTAACTCCAACCCGACACCCATGGCTGCTCCTCTTTCTCTCACTCCCCTCTCGTTGCTCTGCTTCCCCTTTTTCCTACCACTGCACCATGGTGGTGCGGGCCACCAGCACCCGTAGTCGCCCAATGCATCTAGCCCCACCATGGCCACGCAAACCACCACCATTAAGACCATCTCTCTCCACAGAGTTTTGGTGGTTGTTGTGATGGTGGTTTTGCAGTGTATGTGGTGGGGAAAAAGGGGAAGTAGAGTAGAGAGAGGGGAGTAAGAGACAGAGGAGTAACTATGATGTTCGGTTGGTGTTACCGGAGTGGGTTGTTGTTGTGGTGGCTAACGAAATAGGAGGTTGGTGTTGTGGTGGGTGAAGTATCTGGGTGTGCGGTGGCCGGTGAGGGTGGTGTATCTGGTGGTTAGGGCTGGTTTGTTGGGGGAGAGGGTGGTGGAAAATTAGGAGAGAGAAATGTGGGCCCCACATAACGGTAAACATGACGGAATCCGTTATGTGGTGGGAATTTATGAATTTTTGTAACCAAAAGGTGGTAATTTAAAAAAAAATAAAATCAAGGTGGTAATTTACAAAAAGTGGTACACAAAAGGTGGTAATATGTAATTTTTCCTTAATTTTACTCCCTCCGTTAGTACATAAGTAGGGTAATGTATTGAAATTTCTTGTAGTGCGAAAACAAAGAAACCTTTCTTCCCCAATCCCCAGTGCCCCATCCTTGTATTCCTTCAGAAATCAAAACCCTCGTCCCTTGCTTAGTTGCTCCTCAGTCCTCACCTTTGGTCTCCTGCTGCCGCTAGCACTGAGTTTCGCCTGAAGTGGTAATTGGTAAGGTAAGTTAGTTTGGTTTATGAATCTGTAACGCAATTTCTGCACTTAGAGATTTCATCTGCTTGTAAAATTGATCTTCCTATTCCTATTCCTATTCCTATTCCTATTCCTAACTGCAACTATATTAATTTGCTGTAATTTGATTATTTTGGGCTTTTAGGGGCCAGGCCCCAACTCGCCCCCACTGAAAATCCGCCCTTGCCTTTTCTGGTTATATAATGAATTGACGCTGCTCGGCTGCGGTGCCTAAACTGCTGAGCCTAATAGGGGTAATGACTGCTGTTGGCGCAGTGAATCATGAAATGCATATAACGAGTGAGGAACTAGTACAAAGCTTCAACTGTTGATCCATTTCATATCACTAATGTTATTACTTCTGATTTGTTTTTAAGTTTCTGCCATACTTGTAGATCGGAAGGGGAATGTGTTTTTTTTATAGGAAATTTTAGATTTTAAAATGAATAATCTCCTATAACATTTAAGTGGGAATACTAGCTCTGTGGTGTAAGATGCAAAATTCACCCTGTTATTTTCTCTTGAAAAGTAAACAAGGCTAGCCTTATGGTTTGAGGATCTAGATGGGAAATTAATGTTGATATCTCTTTCAAATATGTACGAGAATGCATTTAATGTCTTGCCTATTTGCAACCTTTTGAAATTGAGACATTGATCAACTCTCCAATTGAAATGATATCTATCTTATGCTTTAGAAATCGTTGATACAT
This sequence comes from Patellifolia procumbens, assembly GCA_947645195.1. Taxonomy (NCBI): domain Eukaryota; kingdom Viridiplantae; phylum Streptophyta; class Magnoliopsida; order Caryophyllales; family Amaranthaceae; genus Patellifolia; species Patellifolia procumbens. The sequence goes on from CANSGD010001541.1 coordinate 3,919,159, forward strand.
AGAGTGTTTCCGTTGATTAAATTATGGGCATTTCAACGTATATTTATCACTTTCAAGTCTATTTTTTATTCTATTTTCTAAATGGTGGGGCTAGTTTGGAGACCATTTTTGCCATGGCATTGCTGGATTTTCTTTTAATAGCTTTGAAAAGTACATGCCATAAATATTTCTACCATAGGAGAACTGCTATTTTTCTCAAGAAATGACTTTTTTGGTATGTTTTATAAATACTAAGCCACTTTTTCTGCCTGTTTGTAGGTTGATTTGATCTTTCCTTGTAACTCAGTAGTACAAGATGGCCGCAACAGCAATTACAAACATGACTGCTGTGTCAGTTGCATCTTGCAATGTGAAGGCAGGCCTGGTCCCAAAAATGAATCTATCTGGTCTGCAGATGAATTCTACCAATGATTTTAGGAATTTCAGTGGTCTTAAAGCAGCAGCCTCTCTAAGCTTTGAATCAGAGACATCGTTCTTTGGGAAAGATGGTGTTGTTGCCCTGCAAAATTCTTATGAAAGAAGAGCTGTGAAACAAGACATCCAGTCTGTTGCCTCTCTGCAACCTAAGGTGCAAGCATCCTTCAAAGTGGCTGTTCTTGGAGCAGCTGGAGGGATTGGTCAGCCATTGGCACTCCTAGTCAAGATGTCCCCACTAGTCTCTAATCTCCATCTTTATGATATAGCAAATGTCAAGGGCGTGGCTGCTGACCTCAGTCACTGTAACACACCTTCTGAGGTTTTACCTTTTACTGGCCCCGAGCAGTTAGGAGATGCCTTGAAAGATGTAGATGTAGTTGTCATCCCAGCTGGAGTTCCAAGAAAACCAGGAATGACTCGAGATGACCTCTTTAATATTAATGCTGGCATAGTCAAGACATTAGTTGAAGCTGTTGCTGACAACTGTCCGGATGCCTTTATTCACATAATTAGCAACCCGGTGAATTCAACTGTGCCAATTGCTGCAGAGGTGCTGAAGCAAAAGGGTGTTTATAACCCTAAGAAACTTTTTGGTGTCACCACTCTAGATGTTGTTAGAGCAAACACTTTTGTTGCTCAGAAGAAGAATGTGAGACTCATTGATGTAGATGTGCCAGTGATTGGTGGACATGCTGGTATAACCATTTTGCCACTATTGTCTAAGACAAGACCGTCTGTTAGCTTCACCAATGAAGAGATAGAACATCTAACTGTAAGAATTCAGAATGCTGGGACAGAGGTTGTGGAAGCAAAAGCTGGTGCGGGTTCTGCAACACTGTCTATGGCATATGCTGCTGCTAGATTCGTCGAGTCTTCTCTACGTGCTCTTGATGGAGACTCAGATGTGTATGAGTGCGCGTTTGTGCAGTCAGAGTTAACTGAGCTTCCTTTCTTTGCATCAAGAGTCAAGCTGGGGAAGAAGGGAGTTGAAGCTTTTGTGAATTCTGATCTGCAAGGACTAACTGATTATGAGACCAAGGCTCTTGAAGCTCTTAAGCCTGAGCTCAAAGCCAGCATTGAGAAGGGCATCGCTTTTGCTAACAAACAACCAATTAATGCTTGAGCTTTTCTTTAGGTATGGAGTCTGAAATGAAAATGCTTAGAAATGATTTGATGTTAGATTTGGTGGACGTTCTCATTTTTGTAGCTTGATAGAGTTAATTCCCATATTTGAAATAAGTGTCTGAGGCTCAAATGCTGTTTTAGAGGCTGGCAGTGGAGCAACTTAGACTTATGGTTTCTGTTGCGGGAAAAGGCTTTTTTTGTTCAGTTTGGCCGATGCTCAGTTGTTGTGTCTGATGTCTGTAATCTAGCTAGAGCTGTGCGCCCTCAAGCTACGCCTGAAACTAAGCTTGAGCAGGGCTTATGAGTACTTTGTTGAGATCAGTTAAAGTATACATTGTAAGAGGAAATTGTGTTAATTCCGAGCTTCATATTTCTTTGCCATGAAACCAAACTGGTTAGTTTTTCGCTAGTTCTCAATTCAAATGTCACACCTGCTTATTCTGGGTTCCCAAGTGAGGAAGCATTGCTCAGTAGTTAACGAAAAGTAAACATACTCCACTGAAATCATCCCATTTTAAATGCTACATACTACATATTGGGGGAAAAACGCATTTTAAAAACCCTAATTTTCTAAATGGGGAAAAACAATTAAAAGGAACCTTAGATTTCCAAAACCGTTAAACGTTGAGAGGCAAAAATTAGAAGAGTAAATCATACCTTGTATTTAATGAAGGTTGCAGGAGAAGATCGAATTTGAAGCCTTAATGGAGATTGGAGGAGGAACCCTTTGGGAGGAAAATTCTGTTAAAACTGATTCGGGGGAGAGTAGTAAGTAAAAAAGTTAAAGAGCAAATTGGAGGTAGAAAAAAAAGTCAAAGTCGAAAAATGGTCTTTTGGCTTGAAAATCATAATTTAGTTGTTAGTAACAACCAGAAGTAATTCATTAGGTCTTTTTAGACAATTTTTTTTATTAGGTCGTTCCCTACAAAACTTATGTTTTATTAGGTTCCTTATGGCAAAACACAAATTATTAAAAGAGACGGTCTAATTTTAACTTAAATTTAGACCAACCAAAGCCCACATACTATTAATAAGCCAATTCTATCTTACTCTAGCCCAATACTATTACTAGACATTTAGCACACTCTACTTATTCATTTTCTTCTCCTTTCCCTATTTGAATTTTAGTCTCGAAATATAACAAGCGATTCAAAAAAAAAACATATGAATTACCGAATGAATTAAACTACTCACTAAATGGATTAAACTAGTCACTAAATAAATTTAACACTAAGTATTAAATGAACTAAACAGATCACGAAATGAATTAAATAGGTCACAAAATGGATTAAATTGGTCTCTATTTTCAGAGGACGGATTGTTGGTTTTCTCTTCTTATTATTGGGCCTATTGGGCTGTTACCTACTTTTATTTTAAAAGTAGGCGGTCTTTTACAAGACAAGTTGATGGCAAAAAACCCTTAAAATTTCAATGATCTATGTGCTTCCCAGTAAAGTAGGGGAAAGAAAAGATCTAAAAAAATTATTGGACAGTGAAAAAGGCAAAAAATCTACTTAAGAACAATTATCTTCAAATACCCAAAAAGCAAGGCGGAACTGTCTTTCTTATTTATCTTTGGAGCCAAGTGATGAGTTGACTAAGCTTTTTCTTATAGTCGAGTTACTATGTACCTCAATATTCAATCAATCTTCTTCTCTAGGGCAAATAAAGACACACCAAACAAACGATCGATAAAACAAGTATCCTTTGGTACAATCTCCTCTTTCGGGTCTATCCTATATGCCTGTTTTCAAAAAGTAGAGTAAAGAAGCATTGTTTTGAAAATGATAAGTTATTGACCAATTCATCTTTAAAGCTTTCACGTTAATATATAAGAAATATAAGGGTCCAAATTGGTAGCAAAAATTTGAAGTACAGAGATACTAATAACTATTGTAAAGAACAGAACAAGAGAACATGACACAATAGAGAGAAATTCCACCTTATGATTCATCTTATTGAGTGTTGGATAACTTATATGTTAGCCACCTAGCCTTTAACAAACTCTAGTTGTTTTATATCCTTCTTTTCAATTGCTAGGAAGTATAGATATCATGATTCCAAAACGAGAAGGATTCCATGATACTTCTATTGTTCGTCTAATACTTGTCAAGTAACTTGTGACATGGCAACTTGTGTATACACAATTACTCTATACAACTTTCTGCATTAAGAGAGAAATTAACTACCAATATCAGAAATAAAAGGAAGGAAGAGTATTGACATTGACGAGTGCATGAACCACGATGATCAAAGCAGAAACCAATTTGTAGGAGTCCTATACATAAGAATGTACATCAAAAGAAAATAAATAAAAAAAGCTCAGATGCACAGCTCTTGTGAAGTATTTTAAAAGCGGTTCATGGCAGAGGGACTAGTGTTGCTTCTGCCCAGTTGACGCTTCCCAGGCCTGCAATATGTGGTTGACAATTTCTTCTACACCTAATCCGTGCTTCACCTGTGCAACAATGGTTCATTAATGTTTACTGCAGGACTAATTTGAGTAGCAGGAGATTTGAAGATGGTCAAAAATGACAAGGAAATGGTGAGCTGGGCTGCGCAAGAGCTTTGGGTAGCTCAAAATTGAGTCATAAGTGCCAATTGATAATCTAATCTTCGACACTAGTTCATCATATATTGAACTGTTTTATATTGTAGACTTTGACAACTATTTTGCTGATTTATTTATTTAACATTCGACACTAGTTCATCATATATTGAACTGTGTTAAATTGTAGACTTGACAAGTATTTTCCAGATTTATATTACTTCTCATATATAACGACATCTATTTTATTTGAATTACGGAGTATAAACTTGTGACTGCTGACAAGCTTTTGATAAGAGATCTTCGTTGCTCAGCTTTTTTAAGTCTCGAGCGGAACAACAAGCATTTGGCAATTTACGATTATATATCCTGCTGATGGAAAGATCTAAGAGTTTGTATGTGGGTAGCGTCATCTAGTTAAGCATTCTAAACTAATGGGTTTCCAGCTTTCCTTAGAACATTTCTGGAAGTAATGAGGGAAAATGATTTTGCAGATAGATGATGCAAACAATTTACTTCATCATTCAACTTTTAAGTTGAAGTAGCGTTTGATGATGTTCATATTCAAATAATCAGGTATCTGATCAGATTCTTCTCATACAAACGCCATGTAATGAATTAATGATTGGTTATACAAGTGCTCTCTTACCATTTGACAAATTTAGCTCCTCCTGGATGTAAAATGTTAAAACAACAGGCTGTGTGTTTTGTGCTCTTTTATCATTTGAAATGTAGGCCAAAACAGGAGGCTCACTGGCAATGGATGAAAACTTACAGTGATTGGAAAGCAATGGTAGAGGATAAAGGAAGGAGGAGAAAAAAGAGGGAAGGGGAACGGGAGAATTGGAGAAGTGCTTGTGTTTTCTCTTCAAATATTTCCAACTTTGAAAAGACTTGGATTATTAAAAGGAAAACAAAATTAGACCCTCCCCATTTCCTTTCCTTTCCTTCCCTTCCAGAAATTCATATCCAAAATCAGGAAAATGACTCTGATGTGTATTCAGGCCCCACATCACAAAATGAAAATTGCTAGCAATAGCCTGTTGGGCTACTACTACCTATATTGCTTCTTAGGAATCAATGTGATTTTTACCTTACTCTTAAGCGGTGGTTTTAAATGTAACTAATTTTGTTTGAGTTCCTTTCAATTTAGTGTAATAAGATTGGGCCTTTAGATGGGTTCCAAGTTATGAGGGTTATTAATAGGACAAGTTTAGTTCAAAACTTAGTTCTAAGTATTTGATGGGCTTTCTAATTTTCTGGTTTATTTTGTTTCCTTTTCCAATGTGGAGCAGGGAACAAGGTAATTTCACTTTAAATATAGACCTGGGTTGTATTTAATGTTAAGCTTTTAGATTGCTTGTAAGAAATTCCTATTCAATTAATTAAAATCAGAGTTGAGTTGTGTTTCTCAGTAGTTAGATTCAGAGGGCCATATAAAACCACTTAAAATCGTTCCATCCCGTAGACAACTTTAGGGTTCATAAATTTGAACCCTAGTTCATATCCAAAAACATTAGGCCTTAATTTTGCTGTTATTTCTTATTTGGGTCACTCATATTCATATCAAAATCCATCCCCTTCCCTCCCTTTCCTTTCGTTCGGATCCTTCTCATCTAAACACATCTAGGTTATGATAAGGGGAATGCAAATTGATCCCTTTAGTTCCTTCCCCTTCCCGATTATAAATTCAAAAGTTGAAGTCTTGAAGATAGAATCCTCTCGCCCTTCCTGCCAAAACCTCTCAACCAACAAACTTACAAAGAAGCTTAATGCAAAATGTGTTGGATAATTTAGAGTATTTGGTTAATTTATTTCATGTAACGTTACCTTGAACTACTTGGTTATGGTGTCGTTGTTCAAGCTACGTTAGGATGCACATTGATGTTTATGGTATAATAAACATGTTATATAGAAGCATTAAGAACATAAGCCAAATTGCACGAAGCAAGCAACGGAGCAGCAAGCAGCAATCGCTCGCGGCTCGCGAGCTCCTTCGCGACTCGCGATGGGGTGCTCGCGACTCGCGACCCTCGTCGCGGCTCGCTACGGGTCACTGATTCTCCGTGCTTCTCTTTTGCGGTTTTGGTTTTTGGGCGGTTATTGTCCGTTTCTTTGCTTTGGACGTGCATATATGTGACGTTTTGTCACAGATGAAAGAGTTGTTCATTTGCATTCTCTCTAAAAGCACTCTCAAGTTTCTCTCATTTTTACATTGATCATCAAACACAAATCACACTAAATTTGTTCTCATTTGACAAGATTCATACGAGCGTGACTCTTGTTGTTCTTCTCTGTATCTCGGAGGTGAATTCCGTGTAACCCGTGCTTCGTATAGGGTCGGAATATCGCTTTTGGGAAAGTGTTCCCAAACACGCCTAGAGGATCGTTTATTCGTTGTTGTTTTCATTGTGTTCATCTTTGTTTCCCGGTTACTAGCACTAACAATCCAAAAGCGATATTTACTTGAAGATGGCTACACTTCGTGAGATGACAGCGAATTTCCACAAACTTGATAAGTTTGAAGGCGTGGGTTTCCGTAGATGGCAAAAGAAGATGCACTTTCTTCTTCCTTCTTTGGCGGTGGTGTACGTTCTCACATCCCCGAAGCCTATTGAAGTGGATGATGAGACGATTGAGGCTACTAGGAAGAGGAAGAAGTGGGAGAACGACGACTACATATGCCGTGGTCACATTCTCAATGGTATGTCCGATGATTTATTTGATATTTATCAATACTATGAATCCGCTAAAGTTCTTTGGGATGATTTAGAGTCTAAATATATGGCCGAAGACGCTTCTAGTAAGAAATTTCTAGTGAAATTTTAATAACTTTAAAATGGTTGAGTCTAGGCCAATTATGGAGCAATTCCATGAAATCCAAAGAATTTTAGGAAGCTTTAAACAACACGATATTAGTGTGGATGAAACATTTGCCGTTTCTTCAATAATCGATAAATTACCCTCATCTTGGAAAGATGTTCGAAATAGTTTGAAACATAGGAAAGATGAAATGACTATTGAACAATTGGGTGCTCATCTTCGGATTGAAGAGGGCATTCGGGTTCAAGATGGTCAAAAGGAGGTAAATCCTAGTTCTTCCACTATTAACATGGTGGAGGATGGAAAGTCTCATGACTCTAATCCTAAGAAGAGGGCACATAACTTCACCAAGGGAAACTATGGTAAGAAACCAAAGTTTGGTGGAGGAGGACAACAACGAGCTTGTTGGGAATGTGGAAAGCCCGGTCACTTCAAGAAGGATTGCACCATTTGGAAGAAAAAGATGAACAAGAATGGGCATGGTGGTGGGAAAGGCGACTCAAGCCATACCCAACCCAAGCAAGGTACTTGTGCACAAGTTTCACTTAATTCGGTTTTGAATTATGTGTGTACGATTTCTGAAATCTTTTGCGTACAGGATGATTGTTCATGGTACATCGATTCGGGAGCTTCAAGACATGTATGCAAGGAACGATCTCTCTTCAAGATCTTCAAGGAGGCGGATGAAGGAGAAGTTCTTTACATGGGGAACGATTCTACTGCTAAAGTCTTAGGAGTAGGTCAAGTTGAGCTAGTTTTTAGTTCCGGAAAGTCTCTTGTTTTAAGAGATGTTGTATTTGCTCCGGACCTTAGAAAGAATCTAGTCTCGGGAGCTATCTTGAATCGAATAGGTTTTAAAATGGTATTTGAGTCGGACAAGTTTATTTTATCTAAGGGAGGGTCTTTTGTTGGATTGGGTTATTTATGTTATGGTATGTTCAAGTTAAGTATTTCGAATACTTTGTTAAACAATGTTTATGTTGTTAATGATAGTTCTTCTCTATGGCATTACCGGCTTGGTCATGTTAATTATAGAAAGCTTTATTCTATGTCAAAGGATGATTTGATTCCTAGTTTTGATCCAAGCATAGAGAAGTGTAGAACATGCATGCTTACAAAGATAACCAAAAATTCTTTCCCAAATAATGTGGAAAGAGATACTAATTTGCTTGATTTGGTGCATAGTGACCTATGTGATTTTCATAGCACTCCTTCTTTAGGTAATAAGAAGTATATCATAACATTTATAGATGATTATTCTAGGTATTGCTATGTTTATCTTCTATTCACTAAAGATGAAGCTCTAGATAAGTTTAAGATCTATAAAAACGAGGTTGAATTGCAACTAAATGACAAAATAAAACGGCTTAGAACCGATAGGGGTGGTGAATACCATGATCCTAGTTATTTCCAATCATTAGGAATTATACATGAAAGAACCGCGGGTTATACACCACAACAAAATGGTATAGCGGAAAGAAAGAATAGAACTTTACAAGAAATGGTAAATTCTATGTTATCCTATTCGGGTTTAAGTGATGGATTTTGGGGTGAAGCGGTTTTAACGGCTTGTTATTTATTAAACCGTGTTCCTATGAAAAAGAACAAAGTTACACCCTATGAATTATGGTACAAAAGAAAACCAAATCTAAGTTATCTTAGAGTTTGGGGTTGAAGGGCAATTGTAAAAGTGCCGGAACCTAAACGTAAAAAGTTAGGTGAAAGGGGAGTTGAATGCATCTTTATAGGGTATGCTATTCATAGCAAGGCCTATAGGTTCTATGTTATAGAACAAAATGACGTTTGGTCAATTCACACTATTGTGGAGTCAAGAGATGCAATATTTGATGAAAATCGATATTCATTAATTCCTAGACCAAAGGATGTAACTCCAAGTACCATAATACAAGATGATGATCGGTCTTTAAATGATCATGAATTAGATGAACAAACTCTAGAAGAGAATGTAGCATCGACTTCATCACAACCTAGGAGAAGTAAAAGGGCAAGAAAGGAGAAATCCTTTGGCCCGGATTTTCATGTATATTTGGTTGAAGGATCTAGAAGTTCTATATTGACTAAATTTCCATATTTGTTTAATGTGGAATGTGATCCTTTGACTTATGGTGAGGCCATGAGATCTCAAGATGCTCCTTTTTGAAAGGAAGCTATTGATGATGAGATGGATTCCATCATGGGGAATAACACATGGTGTTTGGCGGATTCGCCTCCCATGTGTGAACCTATTGGGTGTAAATGGATTTTCAAGAAGAAAATGAAAATCGATGGAACTATTGATAAGTTCAAAGCCCGGTTAGTGGCTCAAGGCTTTTCCCAAAAGCCGGGTATCGATTATTTCGATACATATGCACCCGTTGCTAGAATCTCTACTATAAGGTTGTTGATTGCTCTTGCAGCTATACACAACCTTGAGATCCATCAAATGGATGTTAAGACAACGTTCTTAAATGGAGAGCTAGAGGAGGAGGTTTACATGAAACAACCCGAAGGGTTTGTTGTAAAAGGTCAAGAAGGTAAAGTTTGCAAACTCGTTAAATCTTTGTATGGGCTAAAGCAAGCCCCCAAGCAATGGCATCAAAAATTTGATGAGGTTATGTTGTCTAACGGATTTAAATTGAATAATTCGGACAAGTGCGTATATAGCAAATTTGATGACTTAGGTCATGGTGTTATGATTTGTCTATATGTAGATGACATGTTGATTTTTGGGACTGATTTGTCACAAGTTGAGTGGGCAAAGGCTTTCCTATCATCAATGTTCTCCATGAAAGATTTAGGAGAAGCGGATGTCATTCTAGGCATAAGAATTAAAAGAAGCAATGGTAAATTGAGTTTATCTCAAACACACTATATTGAAAAAGTACTTAAGAAGTTCAATGTTAGTGATTGCTCTTTTGTATCAACTCCTATGGATCCAAGTGAAAAATTAATGCCAAATGATGGTAGTGCGGTATCTCAACTTGAGTATGCACGGGTCATAGGATGTTTGATGTATGCTATGACGAGTACTAGGCCGGATATCGCATTTGCGGTAGGAAAGCTTAGTAGGTATACTAGTAACCCTAGTATGAAGCATTTGCATGCTATTAGTCGTGTCTTAAGATATTTGGGGAAAACCAAAGATTATGATTTATCCTCCAGTGGATATCCTTCGGTTTTAGAATGTTATTCGGATGCAAGTTGGATCTCTAATAGAGAGGATCACTCTTCCACAAGTGGATTCGTTTTCTAACTTGGGGGAGGTGCTATCTCTTGGGCTTCTAAGAAGCAAACTTGTATTGCGGACTCCTCCATGACTTCGGAGTTCATAGCTTTGTCCTCGGCTAGTAAAGAGGCGGAGTGGTTAAAGAATCTCATGATTGAAATTCCTTTGTTGCCAAAACCAATATCGCCTATAGCGATACATTGTGATAACGATGCAGCTTTGGCAAGGGCATATAGTCAAGTTTATAATGGTAAGTCAAGGCACATTGGCGTGCGGCATTCCTATATTCAAGGACTTATCAAGGATAGTGTTATCACTGTTGACTATGTGCGGACTACGTATAATCTAGCGGATTGTTTCACTAAGGCCTTGGCTAGAGATACGGTGAAGAGGATGGCAATCGGTCTTGGATTGGAGCCCTTAGTTAATCACGAGTGAGGGAATCTTAACTTAACGCCCAATAAGACGTTGGGTCTTAAGTTCAATAAGATTAATTCCTACATTTGATGATTGAAGAACATTTGTAAATATCCTCTAAGTATTGTTCTTGTTTGACTATGATGTTGATAAGAGGTTGTATATACTTAATAGTTCTCTTGTTATGCCTTGTCATAGTGGCATGTTTCCTTAAGAGGTTCTACCTATGTAAGTGTGAAGTTTAATCGCTTCAAGTAGCTATAGGGGCATAGCTATGATACACTTATGAATGATACGGACACATGGCTTAACGTGTCAAGTTTAATGAGTTCAAATAGTTAATCTTGTGTGTATGGTATCTTCAAGTTTTCCACTTTGTATTGAGATTGGTTCAATCGCTTGCGACACCTTTCGGATATGGATTCTTGGAATGTATATTATACTAGGTGGAAGTTCAAGTCTTAGTACACTTTCATTGATGCATGAGGTTGTTTGTTTTGATAGTGTTTAGTGCTTATTATCTTTTAGAATACTCTAAATGGGGGAGGATTGTTGGATAATTTAGAGTATTTGGTTGATTTATTTCATGTAACGTTACCTTGAACTACTTGGTTATGGTGTCGTTGTTCAAGCTACGTTAGGATGCACATTGATGTTTATGGTATAATAAACATGTTATATAGAAGCATTAAGAACATAAGCCAAATTGCACGAAGCAAGCAACGGAGCAGCAAGCAGCAATCGCTCGCGGCTCGCGAGCTCCTTCGCGACTCGCGATGGGGTGCTCGCGACTCGCGACCCTCGTCGCGGCTCGCGACGGGTCACTGATTCTCCGTGCTTCTCTTTTGCGGTTTTGGTTTTTGGGCGGTTATTGTCCGTTTCTTTACTTTGGGCGTGCATATATGTGACGTTTTGTCACTGATGAAAGAGTTGTTCATTTGCATTCTCTCTAAAAGCACTCTCAAGTTTCTCTCATTTTTACATTGATCATCAAACACAAATCACACTAAATTTGTTCTCATTTGACAAGATTCATACGAGCGTGACTCTTGTTGTTCTTCTCTGTATCTCGGAGGTGAATTCCGTGTAACCCGTGCTTCGTATAGGGTCGGAATATCGCTTTTGGAAAAGTGTTCCCAAACATGCCTAGAGGATCGTTTATTCGTTGTTGTTTTCATTGTGTTCATCTTTGTTTCCCGGTTACTAGCACTAACAAAATGCTCTCTTCTTAGACCATAGCAATGTGATTTATAGGTCATAAGCTCATAACACTCAGGGTTGAGAGAAAGAAAGATAAAGAGAATTATTAATAACCTGAGCAAAGACAAATGGTCCTCCATCTCGCATGCGAATTGCATCTCTCTCCATGACTGCCAAATCAGCTCCAACTGCAGGGGCAAGATCGGTCTTGTTTATAACCTGCAGTTAACACAATATGCTTAAGTTGTTACATAAAGGGTCATCATTAGTCCCAAAAAAAGGGGGTCATCAGTCGAAGCAGTTAAGCAGGTAAATAAGATCTACTTACAAGAAGGTCAGCTTGTGTGATCCCTGGGCCTCCCTTGCAGGGAATCTTATCTCCAGCAGATACGTCTATTATGTAGATGATGTAGTGAGCCAGTTCCCTGCTAAAGTTGGCAGCTAAATTATCTGCAGGAGCACAATAAACTTTTCAGACCACCTTAAGTCTTTCATTTTCCCTCACTAAGATACTTCCCATCTCATTTCTAAATTAATTACATAACCCATTGATCTCTACTGTAAACTTAACAAAAACCTTGTTATGTAATGATTAATGTTGAAATACATAGCACAGCATCAGCTAGCAATAGCTAAAAATTGTGAGGCAGGCTTCTATTAAGCCCACATATCAAAAATATTGCTTAGAAATGTAAAGCAGTCATACATGCCAGGATTTCAGTTTCATATAAGTTATGATCTCAGCACACAATATTTACCAATAACAAGTGTGATATATGTGTAGAATTATCATTAGTGACATGATAGTTGATATCATGCTATCTGAGGCATCATATATGTAGAAGATCAATTATTATTACCTCCCCCGGATTCACAAAGAAGCATGTCCGCTTTGTATAAATTTGAAAGCTCTTCAAGAGGACCAAGATTTATGCTGATATCTTCACGAATAGCAGCATGCGGACAGCCGCCCGTTTCCACAGCACGTATCCTTTCCTCTGGTAGTGCACCATGCTTTATCAAAAATTCTCCGTCTTCCTTTGTAAAGATGTCATTAGTAACATACATTAACCAACAAACTATTTACGTCATGCGGAACTACTCACTATACAATTTTTCAAAAAGTAACACAGGCACAAGTGTAACCACCATCTCAGCCCAAGACCTCAACCACAAATTGGCCAGTGCTGTCCAATCCCATCTCGACTAACATATCCCTTTGGCATACCAGTGGCAAGACTCAAATTAGAGACTTGCCTGTGGGAAAAGTTCCTATCGCTGATAGGTGTTACATAAAAAGCCAAAAAAAAAGAGTAACTTCAACAAGAAGCAGCTCACTTGTAAAAACAAGCATCTTGCATAAATCAATCTGCTAAATGATAATTGTGAGGTAAATCATGGTAGTGTTTCGATAAGCTTTTCGTGTTTTTATTTTTATTTTTATTTTTAGAATTTCTTTTTTTTTGTTTCTAAAATGTAAAAATTTCTGCTAGAAAAATTAGGAAAGTATTGACCATGTACATTATTTAAAGTTTCTGGTCAAAGTAAAAAAACGTTCCTGTTCTAATTAACTGTTTAAATTTAGGAACCAAACATCAATTGAGGCAAATGTCAGTTTTTCTTTTTTATAAATGAAAAAAAGGTTCATAATGTGCAAACCAACAGCAAGTTAATTTTTTCTTCAACCCAACTGAACATTGTCACAGGGTTTTTCATTAAACTGAAAAGGCCACTGGAAGCAAGATGCAAAGGTCGTTTTCTGAGAAATGATAATGTTCATCATAAAACAGCCATTAACAAATAGCTGCAGAAATAGAATATTACTATAGCAGAATAAGATTATGACAAAAGGCAAAGGCGTAGCATCGCCTCGGAAAGATGAGCTGGGTACAGGTTTCATGAAACCATATGATGCCTCCATAAATAACTGAAGTATCCAAGTAACATAGGTTTATACAATCACCACATTCCTAAATCTCTAATAAATTTTGAGTCCAAAAGAGGGTAAAGATCAATTGGCGAATAACTAACCTCTCAACCATCCTAGATTAAAACTTGCTTTCTTGATTGTAACTATATTCCTCTAGTGTCAAAACTAACATAGTCACATCCAGTCAAATGTTCATTTGGCCCTTACTCTGGTGGACATACTACCTCTGTTTCACAAGAATGTTACATTTGCATAGTAAACAATATTCACAAAGTTCACTTGGAAAGTCATTTGTTATTTATATGCAAGGAATACTCATATGGGATCTTGTTGGATTAGTTTTGATCTATAGTTAATTAATATCTACTTTCCATAATGCTTCCTCCGTTTCTAAATAAGTGACACACTTTTCTAATGTGGAAATGTCACAATAAATGACACCAAGCTCAAAAAAGGACATTTTAAATGATAAAATTATATGATTACTCTTACTCAAGCAATATATATCCAATTGATTATTTAGTTAAAGTACTATTTTTCTTTTTAATTGTGGTCCCCAACTTTCTCTCTTTAAGACTCCATTTGTTTTGGTGGAAAACCATTTTCTTGGAAAATGATTTCCTCCATCTCTCATTTTCCTTTGTTTGTTTTGGTAAGGATTGAAAAACAATTTTTCTAAAGGTGGAAAGTGCTCTTAGAAAAGGAAAATCAATTTCATTTTGTAAATGAGGTATGCCACATTTTTCTCTCAACTCCTTACTCCTTTTGATGCTCTCTTTCTCATCTTTCCTTCTCTTTTGCTTCATTTACCTTTTCTCCCTAAGTTTTCCTCTACTCAAACAAACAAAGGAAAACTTATTCTAAAATCATGTTTTCCATTAAATATTGTTTTCTTTGAAAAGTGATTTTCCATGAAAATTGTTTTCCATTAAAACAAACGGAGTCTAAGTTCCTTGATTTTCCCCCACTTTCTCTATGTTCCACTTATTTAGAAACGGAGGAAGTACTTACTATACCCAACAAGAGATATTAATGCGCCAAATTTTTTATTGCCATGTGTTAAAACAAGAAGTGTAACCACTTATGTGAAACGAAAGGAATATTACATAAGCAAGTAGTATTTTAATTTTCATCCTGTTACCTACTCCATGATGTAGAAACTATTTGGATGTTTCACGATAAACTACATATTCTCTTTTAAGTGAGTTGTTCCCTTCTATCTCTTCTCTTAAGTTGGGTGCAAACTCACCAGCCCACCTTTTCTCTCCAATTTTTCTTTTTTTACTCTGCCAAAAGTCAATGCATAGTTCTTCATGGGACAAATGGAATATGATGCTATTAACAAAGGAGGTTACGGACAATCAGTCAAATGCCAAAAACAATGATTAGGAATCCCGTTAAATGGTAGATTATCAATTATCAACATAGACACTCAGATCCAAGAAATGTGAAGGCTATTGACGCTCTTGAAATTAGAACATTAAGAGGTGCGGTTGTGCTCACAGCAGCAAGACTATATTTGTCCCTCAAAAATTTGCACAAAGCTAGCATTAGAGCTGTTTTCCTGCATACCATAGACCAAGATCAGTATCAGAAATGGAGAAAACAGAATAATATTCTTTCCCATACCAAGTTCATAAGGTAGTTAGGACAATTATCCTTTTCTTACTCTTATGAACTCATTACTGTTGGCATTTCAGATTTCAGAATATTCACATGGAGAAAATAAAGGCGGAGAATATTCAACGCCAAATATATCTGGAAACGAAAACTAAAGCCCCTTTGACAAGGAACAAGTGACATTTCTTCCTGAGTACCTACTAAATGACCTCCTCTCTTTTTTTTTCTCTTTCTTAAGGTTATGTTTTGTTCCACATACAAAATAACTTCCTGTATCTTGTTCAGACAGCCATTTTCTCTAATCATGGATATCCTATTTTGTCCAAGACTAATTTCGTAACCATGTAATAAGATAGTTTGATAGCGAGTTCATGTCATTAACGCATAAAGTGCGCATTTCATTTTAGAGAACCCACAAAGAAACTTGTTCCGCAAAAAATCTCAAAAGCCTCAAACAATGGCTCATATCAAATGTCTCTAATCAAATGTCTCCATTACCTGCAACAAATGTGTCAAATGCTAAACGTTACAAGTATGAGGCTATAAGTCTCTATGCTATGGTAAGTCTGACCTAAGGTTAGCATTGGGCAGAGCTGGTCTGTCCTTTAAAAGGACTAGGTAAATCAGCCTTGAGTTAACATGAAAAAAAGAGTAAGCCCAAAAGAAGAAAATGGTAAGTAAGTGGTACATGACCAAGCAAAGTTGACCCCAACCGAGAGCCCACATGTATCCCAAAGGACGAACCCAAACCTAACCCAAACCGAATTAAAAGCTACCCAGGTTCACTTACCCGAAATTGACCTTATATCCAATACAACCTTAGCTGATTTGATCTAAACTGAAAATGTTTTGATACCTAAAACGATAAAACAATTTTAACAATTTTAAAGCTTATGAGAACTTATGTAATGTTTCTTCATCAAATAATAACAATTAGTGTTGAGATAATAATATTGCGAATATTTTGTAACTAATTTCCTAAAAGTTAGGATCTCTAAATTAGTTAGGTCTACATAATTGTATTATATATTGTGATGGCAATTAAAGAGAAGATCAACTTTTATCCTAATCGCTTATTTTACAAGGCATCAGAGACGTAAGGTTCTAATTTATTTCTCTGTTTCTTTCAATGGCCGGCGACACCCCTCTGCCACCTCCACCGCCTATCATAAATATCAATTTCCCTTTTTATTTCGGCACAGGTGACACCATGCGACTTCATCACTCCCCACTCATTTATGACAAGATAACTATGACAACTAGGCTGCCGATATTGAAAGGGCACTCGAAGCACGCTGCACAATAGGCTTTCTTGACGGCAGCATCACCGGTCTGAAGCCGCCATACTCTACGTCCAATTGGATTACTATCAACGCCATGTCAGTCTCCACGATTGATCCCGAGGTTAAGGTCATCCTCTCGAAATTCCCTTCACAAAGGGCTAGTCTGTCTCGGCTGTCTTCAAAATACGTGCAAGAAAGCAATCCCGGACTTTTTCTCTATCCTATCATCTCATGCATTGCCCGGATCATATGATTTGATCTTATTCGGCAGACTTCTCACTTTGGGAACATCTCAAAACCTGGTTCGCACTCGTCAATGGTCCTCATATTCAGCAACTCCGAACGGCCATCGAAAAGTGTGCGTAAACCCAAACTATGACGGTATCTCAATACTACGGTTAAATTAGATAGCTTGTGGGAGGAACTTCTCCACCATGAACCTTTAATTGATTGCAATTGTTGTTCTAAAGTGTGTAGCGGCTTCTCTTCACTCTAAGAGACGAGAAACACGACACTTCATGATTTTTGCGATTTTGCAGTTCAAGTTCCGCGTGCTCGTGGCACCACTACCACAAGCTGGGCACGAGGCTAGTACTTGTTGGTCTCTCTTGGCTTGTTCTCATTATAAAAGTAAAAAACATGGGCATGACATATCTACTTGCTATGAGGTTGTCAGATTTCCGGAGGGGTGGACAAAGGGTGCAAAATTAGACGGAGGAGCTGCGAGAAGTTCATGGCCACCCACAAATTGTGGGCGTTCGCCAAGGCCCACATTGATGCTGTCACCTTTTCGGCGCGACTTCTCACATACCCACTGCTAAGCAGTGGAGGGTGCTCTACTCACCGCCGAGTAGAGCAGTGGAGGGTGCTCTACTCACCGCCGAGTAGAGCAGTGGAGGGTGCTCTACTCACCGCCAGGCGTTTGCATGACCGATAATACTAAATTTTCCAATGACAGATTGAACGACCAGTTTTATTCTGATTCTTGGATTATTGATATCAACGCTACCTCGCTATCCATCGGTGCATGTACTCGTGAGAAATCTTGGTTATTCGATAATGCTGATATTTTTCTTGTCTCGTTGGTCTCCCCAATGGTGCTAATGTTCTTGCTACTCATAAGGGTTCAATGCTTTTGTGTGACATTATCACTCTTACGAATGTTCTTTTTGTTCCTACAATAAGTTACAAAATATTCACAATATATTATCTCAACAAATAGACTATAATTATAATGTCATTTGACTCAAGAAATTAATCGTACAAATGTCACTTTCGTGAATGAGGAGTACACCATAAACCCGATTATCTCTCCTCGAATTCAACCAACCCGAAATGACGCAAGGCTTGGCCCGTTACCCAAGTACTCGATCAACCTAAAAATCGAATCAAAACCAAAATCAAACCTAAAACTTCAATGAACAATCAACCCGTTGAATTAAAATATACTACCTCCGTTTCATATTAAGTGATATAGTCTTGGGTTTACGCATTTTGAGGCAAAAAACTGTAAGAATGTTTAGGATAGATTAAAGGGGAAAGTTAGTAGGTGTGGTCCCCCACCCTCATTCATACCAAATAAAGTAAAACACCAAATTGTATCACTTTTTTTTTGAAATTTCCCAAAAGGGAAAGTGTATCACTTAATATGAAACGGATAAAGAATCTGAAATGACCCGATTCAAAATGATCCAAATTGAATTTGTTTGGAACAAACCAATTGCCAACCCTACATATGTTTAACTACTTACACCATGCCGGTCGACCTATATGCCCATATGTTGCCCCATATATTATTATTAATCCGTTGCGAAGGTTTTAATTACCAATGTGAATCAACCCTATTATTTTTGTACCACTAGTCAGAGAATTGGTATATCGCAACAGCTAAATTGGTGGCTAATTAGTGCAAGTGGTTTAGCATTACTTTAGACAATACCAACATTAAGACAAAATCGAAAGCAACAGAAAAGCATGGTATGAACTAAGAAGAATAAAGGAGAGGAATAGGCGATACCTAGTGCCAACAGGACCACCAATACCAATAGTAAAAGCTCTCTCTTTGAAATCTCTGGTAGTCAAAGGAGGTGCCCTTCTGCTGAAATAGCCGGGGGAGTAAATGGGTTCATGTGTATGTGGTGCTAATCCATCATGGCTATGATACACTTTTCCATCTCCACCGACCGATGTATTTGGTGCTTCTTTGCCCCTACATACCAAAAATCATAAACCCCCATTATTTTAGTTTGACACTAAGAAGGAAAAGGCTGCAAATATTTTAAAACCCAACACCAGAAATTGAAAATATTCAAATTAATATGTGCTTAGATTAGAGACATTACTCGTGGCTATGATGATGATGGTGGTGGTGGTGGTCATCATGGTGATGGTCTTCAGTGCACAGATTTTGGGAATCCATTCTGAATCACTGGGGGTGTTGTAGGACTGTTGAAAAAGGAGATACTATACGATTACTCCGCGATAACAGGGGTATCAGAAAATATCGCTAGTAAATTGGACAACAAATTTTTATACTTCATCCGTTTTTTATTGAGAAAATTGCGAGAAAAGACTTTTACAATTGACTACTTTGTTAGAAAGAACCTTATTTTTAGCTTTTTTGACATTTAAACACCTTAAACAAAAAAAAGCTTGCGACGGACCAAATTGCTACTTACAATCTAATTAATTAAACACTATTTACATATTAATAAAAAAATTATATCTAATCAAAACCAATTATACCTAATTAAAACTAAATATACTTAATTAAATCTTTCTCTCTCCTCTACCACCCATCACCACCCTTTCTCCTCTACCACTCACCACCACCGCCTACATTTTTCTACTAAATCAACCCAAAATTGAACCCAAAACAGGAGATAGAAAGAGGGTGGAAGTAGGGGGTGGTGATGGGTGGTCGAGGAGAGAGAAAGATTTAATTTTTTTTTGTATTAGTTAGGTATAATTAGTTTTAATTAGATATAATTTTTTTTATTAATATGTAATTAGTGTTTAATTAGGTTGTAAGTATCAATCTGGTTCCTCCTCGCAATTTTTTTTGTTTAAGGTGTTTAAATGCCAAGAAAAAAACATCATTTCTCGCAAAGTGGTCTTGACAGTTTTGATTTTAAGTATCTTAGGCAATTTTTTTGAGAAGAAAGAGATAGAGAGAATGAAAGAATGACCTATTTGATAGCAAAAAGATAGAGAAAGATATATGCCCTAAATGAAAGTGTTACAATTAATTTCAAACTTTCTAACATAAAAAATGTCACAATTAAGAAAAAATAAAGGAAGTATGAGAATGAGACAATGTCTCACTGTCAATGTTAGAGGACTCCCTTTTGTTTATTTTATGGGAATGCTACTATTTAGACACGGACAATAGCACCAAATTTTTGTGCTTTACAATTTACTAATAGTTGAAAATAATTAATGTCATTTAGCATGAAAAACTTATCATTAAAAAATTTCAACGCAATTATAATATGGATTTTGAAAGTTACAACTTAAGAAAACTCTTAGTTTTAACTTATATATCATCATTGATTTTGAAAGAAGAGGCAATAATAGTATACTGGAGTAGTAGTTGCAGCTCTTTTATTGCATACTCGAGGTTGTAGGTTCAAATCGTCACATGGACAATTTTCTCTATCTATATTAGTAACTAAAGAAAAATCCAAAAGTTGACATGTCAAGTTCACAATAACTCGGGGGTACGTGGCGGTTTGGTAGCTCCCTCTGTACACATGTCGTTATGGACGATCACTTTGAATTAGAAAATTTGTAGATATAAGCGCAAATCAGCATAATGAGGGATTGCATATAAAAATATGGGAAACAATTTTTTTACATTTATTGCTTCCCTTATTTTTTGGCTGATTATAACCTAAATTATCAATAGTATCACTTCATTAGTTTACTCTACAAATTAAAACATAACTCCCCATTTTCATTTGCACAAAAAAAGGCTTCCTCTCAATCTTTATTCATTCTCTATCTTTTTTTAGTCTCCCAAATAAGTTTTCCCACCCTGTGGCCGGTGATATCAACATTAATTTCCCATCTAGATCCTCAAACCATATGGCTAGCCTCGTTTACTTTTCAAGAGAAAATAACATGGTGAATTTTGCATCTTAGACCACAAAGCTAGTTTTCCGACTTAAATGTTATAGGAGATTATTCATTTTAAAATCTCAAATTTCCTATAAAAAAAACACATTCCCCTTCCGATCTACAAATATGGCAGAAACTTAAAAATAAATCAGAAGTAATAACATTAGTGATAAAAATTGGATCAACAGTTGAAGCTTTGTACTAGTTCGTCAATTGTTATATGCATTTCATGATTCACTGCTCCAACAGCATTATTAGGCTCAGCAGTTTAGGTACAGCAGCCGAGCAGCGTCAAATCTTTATATAACCAGAAAAGGCACCAAAGATGCAAACTATGTCGTC
Organism: Patellifolia procumbens; assembly: GCA_947645195.1. Taxonomy (NCBI): domain Eukaryota; kingdom Viridiplantae; phylum Streptophyta; class Magnoliopsida; order Caryophyllales; family Amaranthaceae; genus Patellifolia; species Patellifolia procumbens. The sequence continues at coordinate 3,940,209 of CANSGD010001541.1, forward strand.
TAGTCACCAATACATAACAATGCTAAATAATACAATGGTACATTACAAATAATACAAGTCATGATCTCTAATCAATCAGTATCCAACTTTGATAAAGCCTCAAGAACTAGCTAAACATTTATCCCAAATCAGGATGAAGTCGGTAAGTAGGGGGGAACAATACACCGGAGAAGACTAAGGCTTCTTCCAGCAACATCTAAAAAAGGAGTTGTTAAGGGCGGATTTTCAGTGGGGGCCTGATCTGGCCCCTAAAAGCCCAAAATAATCAAATTACAGCAAATTAATATACTTGCAGTTAGAAATAGGAAGCTCAATAAACTTACCTTACCACTTGAGGCGGTCTGCGGGCGAAAGTTTGTTTGTGCAGAAATTGCGCAAGCGGCAGCAGGCGACCAAAGGTGAGGACTAAGAAGCGAGGAGCGAGGGTTATTTTTGGGTGCTTCGCACTGCTTTTAAGACTCCACTGGGGACCACCCCTTATCGACTGGTTTATGGAAAATCTTGCTATTTTCCAGTAGAAATGGAGTATTTATTTGTGTGGGCAGTCAAGGCAGTCAAAGATATTAACTTTGATTCTGCAGCTGCAGGTGAAGTGCGACTTCTTCAAATTAATGAGTTAGATGAACTTCGTAAATGAGAATCATAGGCTCTACAAAGAGCAGACAAAGAAGTTGCATGATAGGATGATTCAGAAGAGAGAATTTCGGGTCGGCGAATTTTTTTTATTCTGCAACTCCAAGTTGAGGTTGTTCTATGGTAAGCTCAAGTCTCGATGGTCTGGACCATTCAAGGTGACTGATGTGAAGTCACATAGAGCTATAGATGTCGCCAACCACAAACAGGAGAAGTTCAAAGTAAATGGACAACGTCTGAAGCTGTACCGTGGAGGTGCATCCATTGGTTGTGTGGAAGAGATTCGATCGATTCTCCTTCGCTTGATGACATTTGATTGGGCTGGTAATATGGCCGTGCGACACCTTTATAAAACAGTTCTTTGCGAGAGGCAACCCACACTTCTTAGTTTCTTTTTATTTATTTTTGATTTTTCCTAGTTTTTACAATGGTGAGAGAGCATGAGGGCACTAATGTGCATGCAGAATCTGTGTTTTGTGTGCGGATACTGCCCCTTTGAGTTTGGAAACCACACCCCATAGGCCACTGATAAGCACTTTTTGTGCTTATTTGTAGAGCATTTTTAGTCTCATTGCATGTAGTTTAGAGCATTTAGTTCTAGTATTGCATGGTTTTTGTCACCCTTGAGCTACATTGTCGTTTCACTATTTGTTTAGTTGTGTTTGGATGAATTTCAGACTAACTAGAAGGTTCTTGAAGCCATATGATCATTGGATGATTGGTTGTGGATTTTTGGACTAGGAGTGGAATAGCCGGCAAAGGAAGCAATGAATATAGAGCACATAATGAGAAATAGTGCACTTGCACATACCACTTGTCCGCTCGCATAAAGGAGCACATAGAGCAATGAAATCGTGTATGAAGAACTTCAAATGGACATAACTTTTAATCCATAAATCGGATGAAGGTAATTCTAGTTGGAGGTGTTAGCTCGTTTCGATAGCTTTCCAATGATATTGTATGTCTCAAACAGAGCACCGGAGCAGAAGTTATGACTGTTTTAAGTTCAGCTATCCGCTGTCTATAGGGCAACACGCCCATGCTGATTTCAACACGCCCGTGTTAGGCTTTTTGCACAAAGGCATTTTCTTTGGAGCCTCATTGCTGCTTGGTTGCTGATTTGAGGAAATCAGGTCCACACGCCCGTGTCCATTCTGACATGCCCGTGTGGCCTGAATTTCTTGGAAACAGTTCCTGTTGTAAGACTGATAGGAAGACCCCGACTTCAGAGAATTAGGTCCACACACGTGATGTTTTGGACACGCCCGTGTAGACCTGTAGTTCAGGTTTTTTTTTCGATTTTCCGTCTTTATTTTTGGAACTAATATAAATAGGTTTAGTTAATTGTTTTGTAGGAGTCGAATTTTTAGCATTCTAAACACTTAGTTATTATCTCAAAACTCTGTCATATTCTTAGTACTTACATTGGCACTCTTATTGAAGATTCAATTGTTCATTAATCCAAGTGTTACTCTCTTAATCTCTGATCTATTTTCATTGCTTTTGTTAATCATGTTGACTTTTGTTAATCTCAATTGCTTAGAATCCATGATTACTGAGTAGTTTCATATCTAAGGTTTGGGCGAAAGCATGAATTAGGCTTAATGTAGATTGTTAATGTGATTATGATTCAATTTGTTGTTTATGCATTGAACTTGGTGTTTTGTCACCCTAGGATAGATCTTGATCGCATTTATGCTTGGGCACTTAGGGTTTCTATTGTTCTTCATTGAATTTTGATCCCTTTTGTCATTCCATGTTTCGACTTAGTCTCTAAGCCAAGGTATTGGGTAGGAACTAAGGGGATCCTTTAATTAGGGGTTTTCCGAACTCATTGAATATTAATCAATTGACCAAAGACCATTCGAGAGAGGATTTGGTTGATTGATTAATCGATTACTCTTGAGGACCATTCGAGAGAGGACTCAAGTAATTTAGAGGGAGACTTAACCCTGCATATTCATCATTCTTGAATCGCTATTATGTTGATTATCGTTCTTTGGCCCGAGTTCATACGAGTAGCCCGAACTCTAGTGTTTTCTTTATTATATTTTACATCTCATATTTGATTATTAGTTCTTATTTCTTAGCTAGTTGTTAGTTGGTATTTGAATCTACCCTTCTTATACCTCAAATACCTTTCACTTAGGTAGTTTTATACTTGTTAGACTTTAGTTAATCCCTTTTTCCCTGTGGTTCGACCCTTGACTTGCCCTTACTACATCCATCTTAGTTTCTAGTTAGGTGTATAAATATTGTTTGGAAAGTGGTTCTTAGTGCCTTAACGACACACTAAAAACCTCTTATCAGCCACGAGTATAAAAAAGGCGAGCTAATTTCTGAACATTAGTTCGCCCGATGGCATCGGGCACTTCGGCCCGATCGAGCTTACGGGTTGCATTTGCATTCTAAGAGAAGAAATCTAAAAACGCAAAAAGGGACCCCACCTGATCTGACCGGGTAAGAACGCCTGATCAGGCGAGACGTTCTAACTATCAGGGAAAAGAGTGAATTCTCCGGCCCAACTTGGACGAGTCAATTCACCCGATCGGCGTCGAGAACACACTCGCCCGAACTTCTCGCCCGACTACTTGCCCGATGGGACGGCTCTACAACACTCCTCAGCAAAAAAAACTCCCGACGGGAATGGGCCACCTCACCCGATCGAGGCCGAGAACAGTCTCGCCCGCTACCAAGCTCGATCGGGCGACCACGAAGCCAACCGAGTCTTAAAAAACGTGGTTGGGTCAGTTTTCACTCCTTTCTTACACACAACGCCACCTTCCTTTTTCTCAATCTCACTCTGTCTCTTCATCTTCTCTCTCCCCAAATCAAACCCCAACTCAATTCCTCCATTAACACACCTTTAACCTTCCTGTTTCCTTCATCTTTCTCCTCAAAAACTCCATTAAACCTCCTCTTTTCCCTCCCTTTTCCTTTCCCTCCATCTTTCACACTCTATTTCACCAGCCTCACCACTTTTCCGTCTCAATCTTCTTCCTTTCTCCATTGTTGTGTGGAAGAAGTTCTTGAAGGTTTAAAGCTCTTTAATAGCTAGTAAAGTTCGCAAATTGCTCTGAGGTTCGGGTTCCAGATATAGAAAAGAACCTACTGCATCACCATAACCTCCACTACTTCTAGGGGATGATCAATACCCTAATATTGTAACAGCCCGACCATTAGCAGCTCAATTAAGACATAATAAATATGTGATTAACAAAATCCAAAGTAATGACCGACTGTTGCTAAGCGCGTTGACCCCTTTCTAAGAAACTCAACGTACTTAGATAAATGCATCGAGTTAATTTTTTAAGCAAAAGCCATTACAAATCCAAAGTTCAAGTAAAAGGTTAAAATATGATATCTTATACAAAATCCATCCTCGCCAAATCGAATAAAACAAAGAAGCATATTCAAATACCTTCACATATCATAGGATGGTTCCCACATTCTAATCCTCCAAAATAACTGAATCTGCCCCCACCAAGACATGTTCAAAGAACAAAAAATCAGCAACATTGGTACACAAGTTCTTATGCGTAAGCGAAATTACTTATGGTGGCTGAAAATAAATTATTAAGGAAAGCTTACATTCAACTTAAGATTATTCCAAATTTCCAACCCATATACGAATACATATAGATTATATCAACTCATATATGAATACATATGTATATTTCAACTCATATATGAATACATACATATATCACATGATTGTTCTTTAAATGTTTGAAGTTTCACAGCTGTACCATAAACTCATGTATGGTATTAAAATCTTGTTTTTACTTTTCGAAAATACACTATTATACGTTTTACATAGAGGTCTCTTCGGCCACATAATCTTATTAAATTATATAAGAAATCTACTTTAAATATTACAAGATAATACTCAAAATAACTTTCTCAAATTCACAAATACGCCAATATGCGTTTACATAAAGGTCTCATCGACCACATGATCTTATACAATATATAAGAAATATGCTTAATATGTTCCAAGATAATACCAATATAGCTTTCTCAAATTTCACAAAACTCGGGGAAGAACACACATTGGAGTAATGTTACCACTAGCTCCCACATTAGTGGGCTGTCGCCCATTCCATATCGTTTTCGCTTGCAAGACTTTCAGGACATGTCCCCACACATTACACATACATATTAGAAGGTGTCAAGTCACCATTGCAACAATTTCCACCCTTCTTAAAGCACATTTCAAAAGTTGACAATTCCGTCTCAAATCGATAGTTTTCGATAATCGTTAAGTACAAGTCATATGTCTAAATGATCCTTTTGGGGATAACTTAAAAGTAATTCTAGAATATATACTTAATGTTTTTAGCAATTAAACTTTCATAAACGAGCAAACCAACTCATGATATTTCCATGAGTAATAGGTACAAACACCATACTAGTAATGTAACTTAAAGCAAGAGTATATGATCTTTATTGGTGAAATCAATATAACAAGACTAATGTTAGGGAAAATACTTTGCAATATAGATATATACTTATATAAATCTCTTAAGATCATCATTTCAAGTTAAGCTTAATGATTATACGAAGGAAAACCTTAGTAATAACAAAACCGCAAATAGGTTGTAATTGTAGTAATATAGTTTTTAAATAGTCGAATACTTCAAGACTAAAACCCCTTTATGTACATACATGTGTCCTTATGGTCATAAGAAATTTTATAATTCATAATCTTGATTTTTACGTATCAAAATTCTCAATAAACTCATTATTAGTACTCAAATAACCATTTCGTCAATTCACAAGCAAATAATTTATTTACTTGTAAAATTAAATTTTAAAAATATTTGAAAACTGTATTCTCATTTATACTGCCTTTATAATGTTCTAATTATTTTATAATATTTTATCAAAGGTTTTAATAATTTAAAAGTAATTAACATCATAAACCGTCAATTTTCCCATAAACATGGAAAACACTATAATTGAACTAAAACATGCTTATATCCAAACTTAATAAGGTTTCATATATGTAAATACTCAAATTTTCAGAATATATATTATCATCACAAAGATAGATTAAGTAGATAAACTTTCTCAAACTATACGCAAGTTCAAATCATGATGGTCCAAAGTAAGATAGTCACACTAGTCATGTTCAATAATCACTTCTTTAAATCATTCTTACTTATACCTGACTCATAACTTTACAAATCTGAATACTTAGTAACTTTTAATTACTAACAAAATTAATTCATAACACATACTCACATATCTTGTGATATCAAATCACACACACACACACACACGCACGCACGCACGCACACACGCACGCACGCACGCGCACGCGCGCACACACACACACATACGAACACAAATTGGTCATATCTTATCCATAACACATTCTTTACGTAGTAAAGAAACTATATGAAATCTGTTGGTATAGATGCGTTTTTCACTATTCATATCAATACCTATCCTCCTCATGTGTATGAGTTTTACAGCAGTTTTCGTGTGACAAAGCCCCGTGTAGGAACCATCACACACTTCCATTTTGGACTATTAAATCAACACTTTAATTATACCTTGCTAGACTTTGCTCGGGTGCTTAGGATTTTTATTGGAGGCGAGTACTACGCGCCTCACACTTTTGACATGCCTACGACATATTATGCTATTACTAGGGATGACAAGCCCTTTGACTTACAACGTTGCCACTGGAGCAATGTCCACCACCCCATATTCAACATCTGGTTTAGATTTATGGCCTAGACGTTGTTGGGATGGGCAGAGGGACACCTGATTAGGAGGGACGAATAAACTGTCATAGGTAGCTATTGGGCAAAGAGAACTAGGAATCATTTTGATTATAGTATTGCTCATCATGTCGATTTGCAGCTCGAGCGCATCTCAAACACCCTCCCAAATCGTCGATTAGACAATACTTGGACCAATAGGAAAATTGTAAATGAGGGCTTGGTCACTCTCTTTTCTAGGACAATTGCAGGTTTTGATGAGTTTGCCCTTAAATCTGTTTGGCTCTTCCCTAATTGATATATTACCTACCTGGACACTCTTAAAGTTCTTGAGAGATTAAGAAGTGACAGGTTTCAGTGGCGTATTAAGTCCAAGAAGTTCTTTCAGCTCTCCGACCCCAGTGCCCGTCTACAGCCGGCCCGGCCCCATTACCTTCTGTTCATTGAGGGTGTTGAACTGCCTGTCCCCCCTCCCGAGATACCTTAGCGCACTTACTCTAGGTTCCCACCCCCTCTTGCTGATGAGGCCCCCTCTAATTCTGTTCCCCCTCACCCTCTTTCTGGTGCGGTTTGATGACGACCCTTGGTCGTATGGAGGCAGGTATGGGTAGAATGGAGCTGAGATTCAACAAAAACACTACGACCCTTCAGGGCCTTGGTACACAGATTGATTCTCTACATGATCGTGTGGATACTCTGGACATGCGTCAACAACATGGCGGAGGATGAGCATTATTCCCTGCACCCTTTATATTATGATTTTTAGAGGCGGCACATCGTAGAGCAGCCTGCTAGGCACCCCTCATGGTATCAGTGGAACCCAAGTTACAGTAGGCCTGCTTTGCGATTCAGAGGGGATAAATGAGGAAGGAGACGGGACTCCACCATGACACTCTATCTCTTTGGGTGATTTTAGATCCATACCTAGTGGTTTCGGGGGTGGTAGTGATGGATTTACATGTGATTCTAGTGGTTTTCCTGGTGGTGATGTTACTGGTGCTGATATCTCTGGTGGTGGTTTCTTCGGTGGTAACACAGACATTGACATGGGCGACTGATGCCCTTGTCGTGATCCTTTCCCTGGCTGCAATGAGGACATTGCCGAGTTTGGCTTGGGGGAGGATTCTTATCTCTGTATGTACATTATCTCTCCTTTACTCCTTTCTTGTATAGATTTAATGCTTTCTTAGACTAGTTTTATTGCTTTGAAAAAAAAGCTGAAAAAATTACAAAATATGATTAGTCATGACTAGTTTGATTGCCTCTTTGTGCCCCGTGCTGTACTTTGGTTGAAAAATGATTTTACTTTATTTTCAGGATATATGGACATTTATGATTGTGAGGCTATGCTGTGATGTTTGATTACTATATGACTTAGTAAGATGGAAAATAAATATTTTTCAAATGGAAAAGATTCAAAAAGGAAAGTATTTTTAAGAACATCCCAAAATGAAAAATGGGAATATCAAATAGGAATGGAGGGAGTAATATATTCTGAAATATTTATAGTTGAAATGATATTATATATTTAGGTATAATGTGAACCCCTTTTTATTTCCAATTTTTTTATAGAAGTTTGGGCTTTTAGTATTTATAAGTTTTGAGGAATTAAGGTTGGACCTTTATTCTTAATTATAATAATATAAATGGTGAACAAGTTTATTCAGGAGTCCATATTAGTTACCTACTAGGTTTTATATAAAAAGGGAAAATGAGTTGGCGAGAGAGCGTGTATATTTTCTCTATATCTTTAAAGATTATGTAAGTCTTCTTCCTCCTTTTCTCTTTTATTTTATTTTATGCTCTATTACTTTGAATGCATGTTTAAAGAAGTAATATGTATTAATAAATTTAAAAAATTATATAATTGAGTGCTTTTTCTTGCATAATATTGATATTGATTTTACAAGTTGGTACCCCTTCTGTCCCATATTAGTTGCAACAGTTTGACTTTAACACTATTTATATGCCATACTTTGACTATGACTTTAAAATCACATATAAAATCAGGGAAAATTTGTCACGAATAAGTCAACCTTTGCGTTGACTGCTTCTAACAAGTCAACTTTAATATTATTCCAATAACAAGTAAACCTTGTACGTACTTTTGCTTTTAACAAGTTTTTTTACCGGTAACCTATTACTAACTTGTTAGATTATGTGACTTGTCCACGTGTCTTGTTCTAATTAGCTGTAATTAATTAATTACTTTAAATTTTTCTCACTTTTTTTTTCTTTTTTCTCTCTCCTCCTCCTTCCCTGACCACCACAACACCACCTCCATCCTTTCTCCATCCCCGTAAACCACCACCTCCTTGTTGTACCCAGACTCAACCACCACAAACTATACTGATGATAACCACCACCACTTCTATCATCAATTCAAGCTGCTCAATCAATCCTCTAAATCAATAATTTTGCCTAACATAAAGTCCCAGAATCTAAAAACACAACCCATTTCTAATCAACTGATTTTTGTGACATAAAAAACAGATTCTCAATTGCTATTACCCTAAACAAAATGTCGTTTGGTGGTGTCACTGCTAAGATTCTTCGGCTGGTTTGTTCGGAGTTGAACCTCCCTTAACTTAAGTTGTCAGGTCTTGGTCAGGAAGGAAACTCGGCGCTAAATTCTTAAAGGCCTTTGATAAATTGATTTTTTTTCTTCATTTTATCCTCCTCTTGAGATCATATCAAGAATTTTGTTGTGACCTTTTTTGTATTTTTGTATATTTGTTGGTTCTGACGCTGAGACTTCACCTGAATGAATTGTATAAAGATACGGATGCTACATTCAGAGACGGTGAAAGTATTGGTGCCAAAGTGGAGGAATAATGCCATTTCTGTAAGCTGCCATGAGAGTGAACTGGGAATTATTAGCAGTGGAAGAGGAGGAAGATGATGTTGGAACAGAGAAAGAGATGTTTGTTGTTGTTAAAATTGGGAGGTGTGAAGTAGTATAAAAGGAGGTGTAGAAGGAGTTGAGAAGATCAACTGTCATCATTAATACCCAATTAAGCTTGTAGCATAGAATCAAACCTAGAGTGAGTGAAATCCCTGAAGAGGTAGATAGGGGAGAGAGAATGGGAAGGATGTGGGAGTAATGTTCTGATGTGAGGTTGGGGGGAGGGAGAGAGGTTTTTTTTTAAATGTTTTTTTCAATATAAATTTAAAGTTTAAAATACTCCATAAAGAGTGACATGTGTCAGTTGACCTGTTAAACAGGTTACTAAGAGGTAAAGCCGGTAAAAACTTGTTAAAAGCAAAAGTATATATAAGGTTTACTTGTTATTGGAATAAATTAAGGTTGACTTATTAGAAGCGGTCAACGCAAAGGTTGACTTATTCTTGACAAATTTTCCTGAAATCGAATGTTAGTAAATAAGATATTTTTAGATTTGTCTTAATGTATTTAAATTTGACAAATTCATTTTTCATAATTTGTACTAATTGATAGTTAGAAATATAAATGGTCAAAGTTTTGTATTGGCAAGTGTTCCACTTAAACTATTGCAATTAATACGGGATGGAGGTAGTATATTTAAAATTGAATCTTGGTTTTTAAAGTTGGTTTAATTAAAGGTTTTCGCGCGCCCTGCCACAACTTAACCACCTTATATTGCCGTTATGTCACCAACCTTTCGTCGTACCCTTGTGTGGATGCACCACCTTTAGCTGATAACTACCGGCCGCACAACCACCATGCCAGGCTATTTTGTTGATGTTGTTCAGATTTTAGGAAAAAAATGTTATTTTGTTAAAAAATTTAGTTTTGATATTGATTTTTACTTTAGGAGAAAAATATGTCTTATTCCCTAAAGTTGTTAGATTTGTTCCTAATTTTAACCCATAGTTTTTATTTAATTCTAAACCTATTTCTACTATTCGACTTGAGTTTTGAAACAAGTGAAGTTTTTATCATTATTAGTTGTTTTAAATTGTTTAAAGTAAATATTTTATATTAGAGCCTTTTATTAGTTTTGAAAGTCTTAATGGTTGAGTTAACTCTTATGAACACCAACTGATTTTAAACAAGTTTTTGAAGGTTTAGATAATTTATATACGTTGTTGATTTTTTAAGAGGTTATATAAGTACTAGAGTTCTTATTAATTTTATCTTTATCGTTGGAAGGTGTCCAATTCATAAGAGAAAGTTAAAGACTAGTTGATATCTTGTAACTGTTGAGACTTTTATATTAGAAAATATGTATATATAATACCATGATAATTGGTTAATCGAACATGTGAATATATGAATTTGATTAAGCTAAACTTAGTTAGAAAGCACGCAGACTTTGTTATGCTTTGGAATTTAGGATTTTACGAATGTGAAAGGATATTATGTGCTTCTATGGTTTTATTGAGCATGTGGTTATTAGGTATTGGTTGAAATTGGATATTTTGGTCAATGATATTTTGTAGATTCATGCTCATGTCATACGGACTTGGGAACAAATTTATTTTTTTATATCGAGTCATATCAATAGTGATCTTGTTGGTTGATTCCCTACTTGTATTTGGTGCCCGAGGTTGAATCTTTATGATTACCCAACTCGGGGCATGATCAGATTAATTTTGGTTTTAAATAAACTGGAGCTAGCTATGTAATCCATGGCTTTATAAGGTGAAAAGATTTTGGGTTGCCCAACCGTACATATCTCGTCCTTTATGTCATATATACGTAATAGAGGTCTTTATTAGTAATTTATATTTGGTGTTATGGTATTGGTTGTTGTTTGTCATGCACTGTTTAAAGTATTATTATCTGTATATTGTGGTGTTTACTCTGCTTTGTTGACTTGTACTCTCTTTTGTTTCTTCTTTTTTGGTATGTAAAAAATATTATAACTTCCAAAAGATCACAACCTTTTGCACCCTAACTTCCCTTCGTGAGACTTTACATACCTTCTATCTACTCTGCTAAGTTTCCCACCCACTGTGTAATACAATATGAGATTAACAGGATTTTTGATCTCATTGATAATCATCTCTATACAAACAGCTCTTTCTATATTTCTATACATCCAAATAAGGTAACTAGAATTGCTAAGCTTGCTGCCAAAATTTTCTTCCTCACCATATTCCCCTTGTATCTGTTTTTGATCTAATGCAAGAATTGCTGCAGATTTTGGGATTTGTTTCCGACACCCAACTAGCTTTGTAACTTCTATAGATCTTGATTACTATACTCACAGTCAAAGAACACATGTTTATGTGATTCTTGTTGACTTCCACATATGCTACACAAATCTTTTTCAACAAAAGCAAACTTGTACAAACTATCTTTTGTCTGAAGCCTCCCTTTGACTGCAAACCATGTGATAATTGTATGTTTGGAATAGGATATCTATTCCACACTTCATAAAACCAGGGCCTTTTGACTATTTATAGGCTTTCACAATAGAGTATTCTTGGATGAACTCCAACTAGCCATATCAAGATGTCTCAACTGATCCCTTGTTTTATATAAATCCTTCACCACCCAATAGCACCAATTATTACTCTGAATGTAGATTGTGTAAATCCAATTATATTACACCCACTAGCACCAATTATATTCCACCAATTATTTCTCCATATGTAGACATTGTGAATCCACTTCACTCGTAGGGCATCCTTCATAGAGCCTATATGCCAAACAAATTTCCCAACTACAGGTCTATTCCAAGTTATAACATCTCTAACTCCTAGGCCAGTAATCCTTCTAGAATTACATACACCATTCCATTTCAGCATCATTGTGTTATCGCTAGAGGCTTTTCCACACCACAGAAAATTCCTAACAAACCTTGATAATCTAATTCAACACATTACCAAGCAAAATTAACACCTGTGCCCAAGAGCTGTGTATGCTTATGAGGATCGAGGACATCATTTATGAGTTAAAAATGACAGCATATGCGAGTTTCTTGTGCTTTATTGACTAATTCCAATAGTCATTTTCTCCACCAAGATGTTGCAGTCTTTTGCTTTGATCTTTCTAGATAAGATAGGCACTCCTAAATATATAAAAAGGAAGAACCCTAATAGTAAAATAGACAAATCTGTCGGAATTTGAACTTCATATTTAATCATTCCATTATTCTATATCTCTGATTTGTTTTTATTTGCACATGCACTAAATGTTTTAGTGAACTAACCAATACACTGCAGCATTATATAAGAAAATGGGATATGCCCTTTACAAAACATCAGCAAATCATCAACAAAGTAGAGTTGATAGTTCAGCTTCAAATCTCCACATCTAGGAGGATATCTAAAAGAGTCCATACCACCTATATACATGAAAATCCTAGGAAAATGTTCCATACATATTACAAATAGTAGGTGAGATAATGGATCTCCTTCTGTAATCCCCATCTTCATCGAAGAATAAGATGGTTTTGAGACACAAGCCATGATTACTTTGATGAAATGATTAGGAAAGTTTAAAGAGTATATCATTTCCTCACAACTTATGGTATATCATAAGCTTTTCTATTATTTATTTTCACCATACACAGATGCGGGAGCGAAGAGGCTACTCCAAAATATCACGGTTTATGAGCTTCACAATTTTTGGGTATGGTTAATTCTTCAAAGCAAGGCCATGGGAGCAACGAGTTTAAGCTCAACACAACCTTTTCATCCATGTTAAGGTGGGTTGAAGATTCAGTCTAAGAATGATGAAGCAAGGCATCCAATAGAGTCCATAGAGTCGATAGGAATCTTAGTTAATAATTAAATCTTTATTAAGTCTCTTATTTTCAGTCAATAATAGGGATGAAATTCTCTTGTATTTTCGGTTATTAAGAGTCCTTGTACAAGTAGTAATTGAGTTGTAGTATTCCCTAAAAGATAAGATTGGATTAGCTAACAAATAAGGGTAGTAAGGCGTGTGAAAATTAGATAAGGGCCGAAATTTGTAAGCCTTATCTTATTGGATTATCTTCCTTATCTTTTTCTTTAGGGAAATTCCCAATGGTGACCCTTAGGTCTCAGTAATTCCCATTGGCAGAAATTCCAAAAAAAACATTCCCGTTGGTAGCCCTACTTCACAAATTATTCTCAAACATAACAATAATGAATCATATTCCGTTAATAATAAAGTATATTCTTAGTTAACAGTTAAGGCGGTCACTCGCAAATAAAACGAGGCATTTTGAGTCGTTTTTTGTCAATTGCGACCTTAAATTCAACCCTTAAGGGCTAAAACTGACCCACTAAAATCATTCTTAAGGGCAAAAAGACCCAAAATACCTCGTTTAACGTACGAGTAACTACCTTAATTATTGACTAATATAATATGCTTTATTATTGTTCATTAAGGTTATGTCTGGGAATAATTTGTAAAGAAGGGTTACTAGCGGAAAAGTTTTTTTGGAATTTCCACCACTTAGAATTCCTGATACCTAAGGGCCAACATTGGAAATTTCTCTGTTCTTTATTCTCTCCTACATTCTAGGGATTAGTTTTAAGCTGTTTTGAATTAGTTTCCATCTTTCTAATTATACTAGGAAGGCAATTAGTTTCGTGTAGTATTTATATCTCACGTTTTTAATAAAGGTTGCAGAGAGTATTTTGTTTGAAACTTTGAGTTTATGAATATAATTTTGAGGTATGTCTTCGAATATAAATGACACGAAATTCAATATTTATTATAGGAATTGCAACTCCATAAAATTTGCATGAGGTATGTTTCCTCACATGGCCTATTAGGAATTGTAACACCCAATTTTAAGAATATAATTATTATTTATTTTAGGCCAATTTGCACAGAACCACCTTAAGTTTTCCACTATTTGTAAACTCCCACCTTTATGTCTTTTTTTTTATATAAATTACCACCTTAAGTTTACCAAATGTTTATAAACTCCCACCACTTATCGGATTTTGCCAAACTCCGTTAGTGGTGGGGCCCACACGCTTTATTTCTTTTGTTTTCCCCTCCAAACAACTCACTTTGACTATCTTCATCTACTTTGACTCAACCCAACTCATCTTCCTTCCCCCTTATTTCCCCTGTGTAGATCTCCATCAATGGAGTCAAAGAATTCAACCCCCTTAATTATCCTAACCCCTATAATCCCAGCAAAAGATTTCAACAAATGCTTAGATTTAACCAGACAAAAAAAATCAAAAAACAGAGATATCAAATCCTCCACCATTAATGCTCAATCTTCCCCCAAAAAATTGAGTTTGGCTTCAATCATCTTCCCCAATAAAATATGAAAACAGAGATATCATATTCTCCACCATTAATGCTCAATCCTCCACCATGAGATATAAAGAAAAAATATATATGAAAACAGAGTAGCAAAAGACTCGTTTGGCTTCAATCAGATTGACCAGCATCTTTGCACATTCTCTGTAAGAACCAACACAAAATAAACTAGTCAGGATTTCCAGGAACAAATGGTTGCTGCCAAACTCATCCATGGTTGCTCTTCTGAATTATGGCTCTATAAACAAACAGAGTAGCAAAATACTCTTCAATGAGAATTACCTGAATTTCCAGAAAAAATCGAAGCTTTATAAGTTTTGTTCCTCCTAAAATGGTGGCACAGAAATGGAAATAATGTGGGGGAAGATGAGTTTGGAGGGAAATAAATATATATAGGAAGAGGGAAATGAGGAGTTTGGAGGGGAAAAGCAAGAGAGGTAGAAGGGATTCAATGAAAAAAAAAGAGAACTGCATGAGGGAGAGTAGATAAGAAGAAGAAAAACAGAGGAAGAGACAAATGAATGTATTGGAAGGAAAATGAATAAAAAAATCACAGTCGGCTCAACCACTAACGCAGTTTGGCAAAATCCGTTAAGTGGTGGGAGTTTATGAAGGTTTGGTAAACTTAAGGTGGTAATTTATAAAAAAAAACATAAAGGTGGGAGTTTACAAATAATGGGAAACTTAAGGTGGTTCTGTGCAAATTTTCCTTTATTTTATTGAAAATAAATTATTTCTGTGAACCTCATTTAATATTTAATTTTTTCATATAAAAATTATTTAAGAAAGAAAAAACTTGTATACTCACTTAGTGGGTGAAGAGTTTTAATATTAATATTAATAACAACAAGAAAATGTTATATATCTATATATATAAGTGTAAAAAGGAAGGAAGTAGTTTTATGTAAAAAAAAGGGGAAATAAATAAAAGAAAAAGAAAAGAAAGGCAAACAAAAAGGAAGGGAAGCACTTATTGGAGAAACCAAAAATAAGAAGAAACAAATAGAGGGAAAGAGAGGGAGGAAGAAGGGAAAAGAAGAAGAGTACTGGGAAGACAAAGGAAGGAGCAACGAGCACAATTCTGGTCTAGGCCTAACACTAATGATGAGCACAAATCTGGTCTGGTCCGGGCGCATCCTTCCTTTCTATAGGATTCTATTTCCATTAATATTGTGGTAAATTAGTGGCCGATATAATTACTGTTTGGTCCAATCTAGTCACGTCACGTGCACCCTTAAATAAGAGAGCCATTAACACTAATGGCTGGCACTGGCAGAGATTGATGAACCATCATAGAGCCAAAATTTTTTTAATGGTCTTTTATTTCTGAATATACTACCATAGCCGGGTAGATTGATGAACCATCATAGAGAAAAAAATATTTTTAAGGGTATTTTATTTCTGTATATACTACTTTTGACTTCTAAGGGAACACTATAAGAGGGGGTGAATTATAGTGTGAGAAATATACGTTACTTTTTGCGGAATTGTAAAACAACGAAAGGAACAAGAGATTTTAGCAAGGAAAAACTTTCTAGGGCCAATAGGAAGAAACGACCTCGACCACAAGGGATTTTGACTCAAACTTTTCCACTATAATAGGCCAACGACTCTGTTACAAACCTATTAATTCTCTTGGGCCACAAGTTGAGTTCCTAAACTCAAGTTCCCAACAACAGTTCCCACCAACCGTTGTTCCTCTCATACTTCACTCGAAGTTCCTTTCTCTTTCTCTTTCTCTTGCTTCACTCAAAGCCTCACACTTACAATGAAACTCACTCAAGTTTCTTCCCTTTCTCTTGCTTTACTCAAAGCTTCTCTCAATACAAGATTTCACTCAAAATTCCCTTACCCCAAACCAAGGTTACAAATGATAAAACAATAAGGGAATAAGTAGGAAATGTATAAGGAGAACAAGAGTATGATGAAGGAATGACTGTACAGACTCTATCTTAGTTAAACCCAATTAAAATCGAAGTCCGACACTCAATGGAAGGACTACTAAAGCTTGACACGTTATGTAAGAATAACTTAAAGTCCAACACACTATGGAATGACTACTATAAGTCCGACACTTTAAACTTTGGGATTAGGCACCTATTTATAACTTAGGTAGTCATAAAATAACTTACCACTAATTAATCCACTAACCAATGATATCTACTAATTAAACCATTATCCCATGATGTCCATAACATAATTAATTAATTAGATTTCATAAAACATTCCTTGAGAAATAAATAACCACTCATCCCACTACTTAACTTAAATAAGAGAAGCAGTAGCATTACGTGGTTTTGAATACTTGGGGAATAATTAATCTAATTAAAATAAATTAAGGCTTGGGAAGAAAATAATCAAGCCCACTAACCACTTCACTATAAACGTGTAGCAGTAATGAAAGTGATATCAGTTACTTGGGGAGTAATTAAATTATTTTCTTTAAATAGTTTCTAGGAAAATATCTTTATAAATATTTTAATCAAAACGGAAAATGATAATTAAATTTAAAAAGAAAATCTTTTTAATATTCAAAAACCAGATTATGTTTTGAAAATAAAATCTTTTGATATAATAGGAAAAATTGTCGGGAATAAGTCAACCTTTTCACGGCCTTCTTTTAATAAGTTAAACTTTGAATAATCCTGAAATAAGTTAACCTTTTAAGGGTATTTGCTTTTAACAAGTCAAATCCGGTTTAAAAACACAAAATTGGTTTGGGATGGAAAGTAGAAGAAGAGAAAGAACGCAGAAATAATAAATTAAAATTTAAGAAAGGCCTCACGTATTACCGGTTGAATAATTTATAAGTCATTTGACTTGTTAAAAGTTTAAGTAATATCAAAGTTAACTTATTCCAGGATTATCTAAAGTTTAACTTATTAAAAGAAGACCACGAAAAGGTTGACTTATTCTTGACAATTTTTCCTTTAATTAAAATATAAAAGATAAGATTTAGAAGATTTGATATTATCCTAAATAAATCAGAAAATCATTTTAAATCATTTCCTAACAAACTAATAACCAACTCCCTAAAATCATGGATCTAGCCAAAACTAACCTAGGACTCCTAATTAAATTAGTTGGGCGCACAACATTAAATACGGTTTAGGAAGTGTGTTTCCAACTGTGGTCCCAAACTGTGCCAACGTTTGTTCCCAACATAGGAACAGAAGCCGATTCCTAATTTCTAAACTTTGGAAACATTGCTTAACATTTAACTCAAGTTCTTATGTGTTTGTGTGTGTTCCTATATTACCACAACATGTTCCTATCTACCAAGTTCCCATGCCAAGGAACTTGTAGACTTAATTAATAGAAACCGACACAACCTTTTGACCTGTTAGACTCAATAAACCTAGGAACTTAACTAGAGACTCTAAACCTTCATTCCAACTTCATAACTCAAGTTTTCTTAATTCCCTTTTTACATTTAGGAACTTAAATACAAACTCATGCATTCTAAGCTTCCTTCATGTTAAGATAGTTGTTCCTTTGAATATCTTCACTTCAATCTTCAAGTCAAGCCTCTTCACTTCAACCTTGATTGTAGTATTCTCTTTATCCATAGGAACAATGCACCTTGCACACCTTTCATAACAAGCATTCCCAATGCTATAGGCACAACCTTTTACAATGATTCTTGCACACATAAAACTCATAAACTTTGTTAGTTAATTACTTTAGTTTGTCATCATCAAAACCATATTGGGTCAACAACTACCATAGTCGGGTAACTCAAATTCAAAGGATAATTCAAAGGCTACACTGAGCAAGGGGTACATTAACAAATAAAAGAGATACATTTACAGGTAAAAGAATAAATTCAACCTATTTAGGATTTGAATCTACATCTTTTGTGTGAAAACACAAACGATTTGCCAATTAAGCTAATATATTTATACTCGTAATAGATCATATCTCATTATCATGCTTCGTTATTAGCAATTCTATATTCGAAGTAAATATTCACTTACCAACTTTATACATCGTAAGTAGAAATTAGAAGTTGAAAGTGTTCTAAGTACAATTATTATGTCATTATATACATGATTTTTTCTGATGTACTTATTGTTATTGGTCTTTGTTAGTTCTGCTACAAGCAACCAACAAATAAAATAGCCATGTTGTACAATCTTTTAGTGTAAACTACTGCTCAACAAAGTGTCTATTTTTACCCCATATCGAAGAAGCATAATAGTGCCTATTTCTAAAGTAAATGTATCTCTTTACCACTTAATTGTAGTGCTTGTCAACAAAGTCAACTATAATCCATCGGTAAATTTAACCATTATATGTCCATTAGTACAAAAGATGTAACTTTCCTTTTTTCCTTTCAATAAAGTAATGCCTATTACTTCTTCTCTATCTATCAACCACTATATCTAAAAAGTACCCCATTTAAATTAACAATGTACCTCTTTCTCTATCCAAAGTATCCTTTTTTCTATCCAACGTACCCCTTTCCCATAATATTATCGCTCTTTGTATTAAAGTAATGTAACTCTTTATTTTTAGAATAAGCATTTAACCTATGTAGGGTTTGATCAAGGGATAAGTAGAATTCATAGTATGCTCTAGCACTTTGTTCAGCTCTAAGAGCAAAGTAAAGTTGGAAAAGTATAACCAACAAGTTGTCACTAGGCATTAAACAATTGATATGCCTTTAATAACATACCTTTAAGCATATACAGAACTTGTGACCTTTTACGATTATCCAATGCCTACAAATCTATCAGCAAACTCATAAATCTAGAAGCTCTGCAACCCACAAACCTATGGTTTAGGACTTCGGGTAGAATGATGGACTAGGAGCTGAAGATCATTCACAATTCATTGTGAAGCTAAATGCTAAAGATAAATATCCCTACTGTATGTACATAGATTCTTCAACTACAGACGATCCTAAATTAATGCCCCTAACAAGCATAAACATACTGTTGTTACCCCAAAAACAGAATGAAAACAACCAAATAAATAAGTCAAAATCAGACAAAAAATGAAAAACTCACGTAAGTCATCCCACACCAATAACTGCCTCAAATAGCTCCTGCACTACACCCTTACAACCCAATAAATAGCAACAAAGACGACATCAAAATTTAATAAAAAAAGAAAACAAATACTACTAGAGAGGAATAATCAAAATTAACAACGATTTAACCTCATTCAATGCCAAATTATTCTTCCTTAAACCTAATTTTCCGAAAGCTGAAAACATTAATGGGGAAAAAAAAATCTAATTCAAGCTGAAAAACATCAATGGAAAAATATCTAATTCAACGCCATATTACTATATTAGAGAGATGAAAATCACCTTATACAGGTCGAATTGGTGTTTCTACAACCTACTTTTTTGAAATTTTGTCCAAAATTTAAGAAACCTAATTTTTCTTAGTTGTCGTTAGATATAGATCCAACTTAAAGCCAAATGCGAAAACTAGTTAAAAATTATAAATTCTAGGTATAAATTAACAAATTGTAGCAACAGAAAAATTCAAAATCATTCACCCTATAATAGGCACAAAATAAAATCTAAATCACAAAGAATTGGAGAAAATAGAAACATATACCAAAAACAAGTTCAGCGAATATCAACAACAATTATGTAGATTCGATCTTTGATCTTCAATCTTTGAAAGTCAAAAATTCAACTTCGATCTTCCAAAGAGGAAATATCAAACATAAACTTCCACTAATCCTACGATGACAATTTGGAAAAGAGACAAATCAAAAATATATGGCCCGTAGCATTGGATTTGCTGTAGAAGGAGGAAAGAGATAGAGGAAAGAGAGACTTCAGTTAAACAATAAGAGCGTAGCAGAAGATTTTTGTTTTTTGGGAAAGTCGCACATGTTTCATCCGTTGGATTTAATCCTATGGCTCATAGTATCTGTTTTTAGTTTTCAGTAAAAGGATTGGTTTTCACCCGATCCTCTTCCTATATATATATATATATATATATATATATACATATATAGAGAGAGAGAGAGAGAGAGTTGGGATCCAATGAGAAGGATTTTAAAATGAGAAGGATGAGAAGCAATTGGGTTCGTTCATCTTAAATGATCCAACGATTGTCCTTGCGCTACAGCATACCCGATTAAATTAAAAAGAAACCTCTATTGAACCGGTTATGCAGAAACAAAAAGAACGACGTTATTAATTCTTCCCTATATTCTCTATTGTCTATTTCAAGGTTAAAACCCTAAATCGTTCTCTTCTCCATCCTCAAATCCGCAAGATACTAATCTATTGAACAAGAAAAGTAAGGTTGATTTGATTAATGCTGAGAAATTCATCTCCAATGCCGAAGACATCGAATTAAGAAGGTATTTTCTTTTCCTCAATCTTCTTATTTCGATTGAATTTATGGATTCCATGGATAATTTGAAATTGGTGTAGTATTTATCCTTTCTGTAGATATAAGCAATTGTTTAGGGTTTTTATTCCTATTTTGATTGGGATTAAGTTGGTCCTTTTGTGTAGGATTACATAACATTGAAATTAGTAAAAGATGATGATGATAGAACAAATAATGAACCAATTTTTGATCCTACGTTGATGTACTTTATGAAAATATTAACCATCAAGAAAAAACATACATTCGAAAAAATGCACATGTTGTTGAAGAATTTTGCGTATATAGTTTGAAAATTATGCACATACATTTAAAATTATGCAGATCATATTGGAGAAATTGAGTACTACTTTGTTCATCTTGTTTTATGATTGATGTTAGAAATTATGACCACTTTGTAAGTGCATTCTTCTGTGAATGTAACTTAATATGGCTGACCTTAAGCTTTAAAGTCGCAACTTATGTTTGGGGTAAACTTTACATATCCATGTGTAATTTTGGGACTTTGCTTCACTTATATATGCATTTAATCACTTATATTTGTATTTTCAAAGTCGCAAATTAATTCTCGCACGTTCTAGTTGAAACTGCTAGTGTGGAACAGTATCACATCCACATTTGATGTGGATTTGGATAAAATCAATGCACGTACAGGAGGAACCTCTATATGCATAATTCAAGCAAGAAGTTTAATATGCCAACTGGTGATGGTCCCTGCTGCACTCAACTAATTTTCTAAGCATGAAAGCCCTTAGTAGCCAGACTAAAAAGTGCGCTTATAGTTTTATAAACATGCATCATTGTCTTTAAAAACATGCATATTTTCCTTTAAAAACATGCATATTTGCCGTTAAAAACATGTATTATATCTCTAGTTATCATATAAACTAATTTTGACTTTGCTATGAATAATAATGTGCATATCTACAGGACGCACAACGCAAACAACAAAAGAAACGACTACGACTTCTAGTATCCAATTTATTAGAAGTCCACGAATGAGGTACATCTTACTCCTAATGGAACGAGGGAATGGTTTTTACATTGTCCCGAAGATAAGAAGCCATGTGTAGGTATGGTATTTGAAACTTTGGAGAAAGGTATTATATCATATGTAGATTACACTGAAATATGTGGTTTTGAAACACGCTTATCATCTACATACAAGAATAGCAAAGAAAAATTGGTTTGAAGTACTGTGTTTGTAGTAAAGAAGGGCACTTAACACCTAAAAGCCAAAGTAGTGTATATGGGATACAAGGTCGAATAAGGAGTACAAAGAGAGTTGGTAGCAAAGCAAAGATAATTTAGAGGCAAAACTCTTCAAATGGAACTTATTATGTGTTTCGTTTTCATGAGGGGCATAACCATTGCCTTGCTACTCCAACATCAAAGCAATATTTGAAGAGTTCAAGGAAAATGACCATGGTTCACAAAAACTTTGTGACTAACAATGCAAGAATGAATATAAGACCCGTCACATCATTTAGATTATTCAAAGAAAATGTAGGAAATTATGATAATGTAGGTGCTACAATGCAAGATTTTAAAAATTTTCATAGGGATTTGAAACAATACATCAAAGGTGAAGACGGAAAGATGCCAATTGATAATTTTATTAGTAAGAGATATGTATTGGATGGATTTGACTTTGATTATGCACTTGATGATGACTTTCACATCTCTCACTTATTTTGGGCGAATGTTATTGTCGCAAGAACTATGCATTGTTTGGTGATATGATTTCTTTTTATTGTACTTATGATATAAACGAATATTCAATGGTTTTTGTACCTTTCAAGGGTGTGGATCATCACAAATCTTGCTTCACTTTTGGGGGTAGGTCTCTTGGCAAAAGAGGATACCGATTCATTCAAATGGTTGTTTAGGACCTTTCTCAATGAAATGGGAAATTGTGAGCCCAAGTATATCTACATTTGAATTTGAAGAATTGTGAGATCCAGCGATGAAACCAACCATAAGTGAGGTTTTTTCTACCACTCAACATCGACTTTGTATGTTGCATAGTATGAAAAAGGTGGGGGACAAAATAAGTAAAGAACTCAAACACAATGACACTTTTTTTTGAAGAATTGAATCTTTGTGTTTGGGATATGGAACAAGAACCAGTTGAATTTGAAGCAAGGTGGAATTAAATTATGATTAAATATGGTTTAGCGAATATTGAATGGTTCAATCATATGTTTGCAATACGGGAGAATTGGATACCCAATTACTTTAGGAATTTTAAGTTAGGGGGCATTTTGAGGATAACATCAATATCTAAAAGCCAAAACAATTTCTTCGACAACATCACTAATTCTCATGTGACACTTGTTGAGTTTTACATGCGTTTTGAGAGTGCTATGGATGCCCAAAGAAACAAGCAAGATAAACTAAGCGTAGACTCTAACTACTCTATTCCTCAGCTTGTGACTCGTTTACCTTTGGAGAAACATGCATCTAAGGTTTACACCCGCATTATGTTTAATAAGTTTAAAGATGACGTGTATGCAGTGTGTTTTGCTTGTGGGATTGTTGATATAAGTAAAGAGGAATGTATAGAAACATTGTGTGTCAGGGACTCACATCGAAAAAAGACTTATGAAGTTGTGTTCAATGCTGAAAATCTCATTACAACTTATCGTTGCAAATTATTTCAATGATTAGGGATCTTATGCAGGCATGCAATATGTGTTTTAAATGCAAGGCAAGTAAAAAGGATTCCAGAATTTCATGTACTTGATCGTTGGATAAAAGAGGCAACAAAGAAACCTATCCTTCACATGCAAGGTAACTTCGTGGCAATTAGTAAGAAGATGAACACCAAGAGTAAGATACTAGGGGAAGTTTGGTCAAAGATCTTCAAATGCGTAGGGCTTGTAGAGACGAATGAAGACGATTTAAATCAACTTCTGCAAAATCTTAAAGCTTTTACTAAGAATTTGGAGGAGAAACCAGACACAGTCAAAATGACTAAAAGCCAAGAGATGGAGTTTTTTATTGGTCCTGCCGCATCTTCTTCTGTCAATATCCAAAATCCAATTTAGTCAAAAAACAAAGGCAAGCGAACCAGGATAGTAGGAGAAAAGGAGAAAGCAATTGAGCAAAGTCATAAAGACAAAAGGCATTGTAAAGCATGTGGGGCCTATGATTACCATGATAGTAGAAACTGCAAGAACAAGAACAAGAATGATGAAGAAGGGCAATTGTTTTTACACTATATTTCGAATTAAATAGCGGTTCATGTCTGATGAAAGTTTTTTTTGTTATTGACTGTATGTGAAAATTACATTTACTCTGCAATCTATCATTAAAATATCCATCCAGCTAATAAAATGCACATACAGACAAAGTAAAATGCATACGTAGTTGAATTAATCTGCACGTATACTAAAGATAAAATGTTCATGCAATTAAATGCAGCCATAGTACTGATTCATCTATGATAAGTGATAAGTTACTATAATTTCCAGATACTTTTGGGATGAAAGTTTTGCTATTATATTTTTGGAAAAATTGGCTCCAACAGCACAAATTATTCGTTTGGTGCACAAAACAACACAAATTAAAGAAGGTGCAGTGCACAACACAAACTTTATATGATTGGTGCACAAAACAACACAAGGAGATTTTGGACTTAGATTCTACATAGAATTCATGTTATTTTGTGCACTCATCACAGAGTTTGTGTCGTCCACCTACCACCATATTCGTTTGTGTTGTTTTGCGCACCCATCACATAAAGTTTGTGCTGTGCACTGCACCTTCTGTAGTTTGTGTTGTTTTGTGCACCAAATCAATAGTTGGTGCTGTTGGAGCCAATTTTTCCTATATTTTTTTGTAAATGTTGAAGAGAATATTAATGTAACTGTGTTTCTTTTCCATAAATGTTGATGAGAGTAAGGAAGCCTTGTACTACGAGAGAAAGATGTCAATGCCCTTTCGATAACATTTTGGATATTTTATACCCATTTAGATATTCTACTTTTAACATTTTGTAAAGAAGACCATTAAGTACTTATCTTTCTTGAATGAAACTATGAAAAAAATTTCTTTTATTTATTCACTCACTAATTACTGACTTGTTAGTTGGCTTTGATATGCCATTGAATATTCTACATTTGTGGTTAGCTTTGATACGCTATTGAATATAAATGGAACACATATGGCTTGTGTACTGAATGTTTGAGTTAGAACCACAAAACAATCAATGACAAATAGGGTGAGTTGTACCAAGGATATACGAGAGGGAATCAATTGAAGAGGAAGAAAGTTAGACAGAAGAATGCACAAACTTGGTGAACCTGAAGTTTTAAGAGTGAAGTTCTTTGGCCCCAATTGATACCCGAGGGCGTCAACGTGACGAACTTGCTTGAAGTTACAGAGCTGTATAACAAGCTCCAATGCAACTCTTTGGAGTAACTATGCATATTTAGTTCAAAAATTATGCATATTTAGTTCAAAATTTATGCATATTTAGTTCAAAAATTATGCATATTTAGTTCAAAAATTATGTATATTAAGTTCAAAAATTATGCATATTTAGTTCAAAATTATGCAGATTTAGACCATTGGTCAAGACTTGATACCTTAATATCAAATTTCCCTCAAGTCTACCCATTCCCACTCTTCCTCTCAAGCATGTTGGTTGTCTCAAATTGAAAACCGTTAAACCATCTTGAATTCATTTGTTATCTTTGCTTCTCGTGCACAAGGACATCCTATGGAGGATTCCCATTATAAAATCTAGTCAACCAAGCTTAATTATAATTATTTTGTTCCGAAGCAAATATATCTAGTGGGAGAATTGTCCTAGGCATTCAAATATTCACCACCAAAAAGTACGGAATTCTCTTTCATATAGGCCCTAAGGGTGGAAGGAACATGTCTAACTTTTGTACCTCTCCTTCCTCCAATCTAATCCGATCGTAGATCCTTCAATTCAATCCATCATCTAGCCTAATAATAGTATTCGACGAGCAATCTCAACACCAAACTTAAATTTAAAAGTTTTAATGTTCTAGACATGATACAATTCATTACAGTAGTCATAGTGATATTTAGTTCTATGCATATTTACTTGTAAAGTTATGCATATTTAGTTCAAAAATCATACATATTTAGTTCTAGTATTATGCACAAATATTTACATATATTTGATAGTTTCAAGTATTTACAAACGTGTGAACCCTAGAATTACCGAGTAAATTAGTTAACTACATAAGTTCGTAGGATTACGAATCCATAGTAGTTCTACCAAAAAATAAATTGTCATAGTTGAACTAGCATATATGGTTTCCTGATGAACAAAATAGAACTTCTAGTTAAATCATCCATCGACATGCAAAAAGTAGCCTCTTGAACTATCTCTTCATTCCTTCTTTATGTGCTCTTTTGCTTTCTTCAAAACATATTTTCTCTGTGCATTCAGTTCACTAAGCATAATAGTGGAGCAATACTTGGCTTTCAAAGATTATAAAGCATTGACCTACCAAAAAAGGCATAATTTGTAGCGGAAACTAAAATATACAACATTAATTTCAAATACAAAGTACACATTATCTTACATTGTCACTATTCTTAGTGAATCCACACTTCCATTTTTTCCATCAACACCCCAATAAGTTTCCATGTGCCTCATAAGAAAAACTCCACCATTATTATTCTCTAACCGTGATCTCCATGGCATTAAAACAAGTCTTCTTCTCAAGTCGCACACATATTTTGCCTTAAGATGTTTAAGATCTGCCAGAAAATTTTGAAAAGCCATACACTAGAAAGAAATTAAAAACCATCATTAGAGTTTGTTGTAATTTCAAAAAAAAAAGGTACGTATAGTGAAAATAAAATGCAACTTTGCCATAAAACAACTGCAACTTTAAAATGAAGGAGTAGGCAAATGTGAAAAATTAAATCTTATCAAAAGCTCAAGAACACTGTTAAAATGTCTTGGCAAAGGAAATTTTTACCGATAGGACATTGTTGTCAAGAACCTGTACTACATCAGTCGTGAAGTTGAAGCAAATCAAGTAGTATGACACCAGAAAGAAAACCTATCCTAACATTATAGAAGTATCAAATATTTAGGCAAAGTAAAATATAACGGCCTCCAATTAAGTACGTAAATTTTGCTTATATTTCCATGTTCATAAAATGCATGTTGTGCTTACTAAATCAGCTTCCAGAAGACAAGGATTTTTAGACACTTTCAACTCATTCTTCAACTGCTTATCAAAGAAAATTTGTCTCTTATCATCAGTCATATTTGCTAGTTGCATCTTTTCTTGCTAATTGAAACTGAAAAAAAATCAAAACTCTATACTTTAGATCATAGGTTTAAATCAAATGCACATTAGAGTCAAAATAAAAGCACATTAAGGTGAAATAAAATGCATGTATAAGTGCAATAAAATGCACATTTACTAAAAGTACTTACAACTGCATTAGTAGAAAAGAAGACCCTATGAGATTTGGTTTCTCTACGATGTAAGTTTTGAATATTCAGAATCAAACTCCAAATGTCAACTACATTAGAACTCAAATCCTTGTTCGTAGATAATGAAAACATATCTTCTTGTGTTTCAAAAAACTTCGCTCCATGTTTCAACAACAACTCGCTTTAACATAAACAAGGTTAAGATTAATGAATTATTAAAGAATTGAAATATTCAAGTAGGAAAAAGTGATATAAGATACATAGGGAAAGGATAAACATAGGTTGAGGTTAATCCCGGTCCATGAGGTTAATCCCGGTCCATCCAAGAAGCAATAATCAGAAACAATTCTTTCTTTTTCTTCAACATCTCCCAGTACGTCTCCATAGTTAGTTCAATAGGGAGAACGGAAAATCCTTGAAAGATTCTTCACAGGCCTTTGTGGACGATGTCCAATGACTAATGCATGATCGTCATCACGGTCTGACATCTCCTCAAAAACATTAATAACAATGAAGAAGTATTACAAAGCGTATGTCAAAACCATATTAGAATTGTTTAAAATAGAATGCTTTTGATGATAAACAAATGTACATGTCGTTCAAATAAAATGCACATATAGTTCAGGTAAAATGCACATATAGTTCTGATAAAATGTATATAAAAATAAAAGAAAGCAAAAAACATAATGCGGTTGGTTTTCTAAGTTTACTATAAGTGTTCATGGGATTCCTCAAAGTGCAAACTCAAAGCATGATAATATCATGAAAAAAAAGGAAAAATTGTTTTAAATAAGTTAACCTTTGTGTCATCTTCTAATATTAAGTTAACCTTTGGATTATTCAAAAACAAGTCAAGCTTGTATGCCACTTAAATTTAATTAGGTTGGCTTATATTGTGACCTGCAACATCTGGTAACAACAAGTCATTTTTTTTACTTTTCCCTATTAATTACATTTTGCTTTTTATTTTCTGGTTTTCTCCTAACTTCTCCTCTCTCCATACTTCCAGCACCTCTATTTTTACCCTTTCTCATTAATCTTCCTCCATTTTCATATTTCTCCAACCTTTTCCCATTGTTCTTTTAATTTTTTTTCCTGAAAAAGATATCTAAGAAGGAAACATGAATGACACTAGCTACAAGCATATATAAGAAGAGATTATATATTAGAATATCATAATTGTGAGTTTGGTTTGCACCAACAAAAATAAAAATAATTGTGATTTGGCAAAAACTCACGTTTGGTTGGACATAACATTACAAGCACAATACTTTCAGACTAGATATTTTTTAAAAGTTTTGTTTTTTTGGAGGGGGGTGGTTTCTGAGTTTTTGTGACAAAACTTTGATTAAACACTTGTGTATGAATTCCTAAAGCATTACCCATATTTCTTTTACAGATTTAAAGACTCATGAATGTGACATTCTTTCTTCTTTTCTCCATATCTCTAGAAATTTGAACTTTTTTGTGAAAACCCACCCCCAAGAAAACAACCTAAAAAAGAAAATTGAAAATTTTCAGTATCTGGGTATCCTTTAGTTTCTAATTTGCTACTTTAAATCAATTTGGAATGATTGAGATCAGAATCACAGGTTAGTTCTTCAGAATGAAGAATTATGTTTCAACTTCCAAAGTATCTTGAATACTCATATGCTGTACAATTGAGGCAAAAATGGACTGATTTCTTTTATCTTCCATCGGCATCTTCTGTTATTGTAATCAACATAAAAGGAATTAGCTTGCCTGATACTATGCAAAAACTTAAGTGCTTGAATTGCCTTGTACATTTGAAATTCTAAACATGCTAGTTGGGGATGTTGTTGTAGTTAAATTAAGCTACCAAAAAACAAACGACCTCCTCCCACCATGTGGGATTTGAACTCACAATCATTTTGCTTTTCCCAGAGAGATGAGGCTGCCCAGATGAGTTCGTGATTTCATGAGAGAAGTTATGGAGGATGACGAATGAAAGTAGGTGTTATTATGTGATAAGCATGTGAATGGAGACTGGGTTGCTTCAATGAATTGGAGAAGATTGGCAGTGGAGACTAGAGAGGAGATTAGAGTAATGGAGAAGACAAAGTGACAAAGAGAGAGAAAGTGGTTAGAGGGAGTTTGGGCTGGTCAACGATTTTTACTTACAGGTCAAACAGGTTATAGGTAAACCAATGTTGTAATACTCCTTATTTTTACCATTCAATATTATAATCTTTTAAAGTTTTGCTTAAGTTTTATACTTTAAAGTTATAATTATTTTAGTGAATATATTTTATTGAACTATTAAGTTTTATAAAATATTTAGAGTTAACTATTAAGTTTTATAATATATTTCATAATATATTTAGAGTTTAAAATATTCGAGTTTTAATATTTTCTTAAAGAGTTTATGAAAACCAGAATTTAAAGAGTTTTTGGAGCTTGTTTGACCTTAACTAAGCTGAGTTTGACTAGGTTAATGATTTATAATCCTACTTTAATTAATAAAAAAAAGAGAGGAGAAGCCTATAAAAGTCCTTCATCTCCTTCCATCCATGCTGCAACACACACAAAGTCACAAACGGCGCTCCCTCTCTTCCCCGACACTGACTGGTTCACCTCCAACACCGACAAACTCGAACGGCGCACCAAAGCTGGGTGGTTTCCGGCACCGGCGAAGTCCCACTCCTTCCCTTGCTCGGTACCCAATTGGTAGAAAGGGAGTTTTAGTATGTAGTTGTGTGGAATTCCCGCTTCAGAGGTACGTACACGTTAGCAAGATTCTAGGTTAGGAATCATGTTAGTTTATTTACTTCGTAGATTGTTGTGAAACATGAAATACTTAGTGTCATGACTAGAGGACTCAATTGTTTGGCCTATATGATGATATATCATGTTTTAAGTGACTTGAATGATACGTGATCCATAGGAGTAAGGTATGAAAGTATTATAGTAGCATGTTGCTTAGTAAGTTTAATTGGAAAGGCAAGTTTATTATGTTAAGCGAGTTCTTACATGTTTATTTATGGCCAAGTTGTCCTTAAGCATGATTTATTTTGTAATCAAGCAATTTTAGTCTTATGAGATTAAGTAAGTCAAGTATAGTAAGTTCAATTGAGAAGTTCGAGGTAACTTCATGTTAAGTCGAGGAATTAATCAAAGGAATGTTATTTAATCACCTAACGTGATTTAAGATTAAGAGAATGTATATGGTTTTATGAGTTGTCTTTGTGCCATGTGAGTATTTATGACGTTCTGATACGTGTCTATACTTTCATAAAACACTAAAGCACTTAAAGTGAAAGAAAGAATGGCATTAAAACTCGTAGGATGGATCCCCTATGAGTATTGAACAATGGGGGGATGACAACCGCAGTGTTGTACATTTCTTCATATGCTTCTACATGACGATGTAGATGACCTATAGATTTAGTAATTCGTCGCGATGGCTAAGGTTAGCTAGACTTTATGAGTAAGTTGATCCAGGTGAGACTCTTACTTAGAGGTATGATCATACTGACGTTGTAGGCAAGGTTATTTGATTTGAGGTCGGTCCTAGGGACGCTCTTATCACTTTCAAGGTTATTCGATTTGAGGACGGTCCTAGGGACGCTCTTATCACTTTTAAATAGTAGTAGCCCATACGAATCCTGGTGGAGGACGGTTCCCGTTCAATGCCAATTTAATAATAAAGTAATTAAATCGTGTCTGTTAACTCAAGAGTCGAGTTGTTAAGTTATGCCATGTTTTTACTTTGTTAGTATCATGCTAGGATGTTTTGTTATGCTTTAAGATTTGTTACTGCGTATGTACTCAGCCCATAGCTGACATGTACTTTCTTGTCTTTCGTCCATTGTATTATGGACCTGCAACGACCCATTTCAACCTTATGTTGTATGGTGAGCAGAATTTCCTTTTCAGGTAGTCGTGATGAGCATCATTGGCAAGTTGTTTTTCACTATTATGTTAAGCAACATTAATTTCA
Source organism: Patellifolia procumbens (assembly GCA_947645195.1). Classification (NCBI taxonomy): domain Eukaryota; kingdom Viridiplantae; phylum Streptophyta; class Magnoliopsida; order Caryophyllales; family Amaranthaceae; genus Patellifolia; species Patellifolia procumbens. The sequence goes on from CANSGD010001541.1 coordinate 3,971,539, forward strand.
TTTGATTTTCACTCAAAGAACATTAGTTATGTTTTGGGACTGTTTTAAATATCAAGTTAGGAGTTTGGATTTCTAAGGATTTTAATAAGGGGCCTTAAAGGGTTTCTAGTTTGTCTTTGATTAATTTTAATTTAAGACTTCCGCTGTTTTATTTTCAAAAGTTAGTAGAGTTAATTAATATCTTGTTATTTCAGCCGTATACGTATCACCGTGGCGGTAACACCTGTAGATACCTCTTATGTAGAAAAATATTTATGAAAATTAGAGAGGAATTTGGGGGTGTTACAAATGTTGTATTCACTGTTTTAATGATGACAAATAATATTTCTAGACTTTATATTAAAATGTATATAAATCGTTCTTATCATTTTATGTGTTTGATTAATAATTAATTGAATTATGACTTGTGAAGAAAAGGTTATGAGTTTTACCTAGTCAAGTTTTTTTGAATTAATAATTAAGCACTCAAATATATATGTTATTATTTGCTTTGAATTAACCTAATAACATGAAATATTATTTTAAATAAAATAAAATTCCATGATATTAGATGGAGTATTTATTGAGGTGTTTATTCAGATTTGAACGAGTCAAATCTAGTGTAACAAACACTATCTCCATGCGCTTGAAGAAGAAAACTGCCCAGCCGGCTTGTTTCTGGAATCTAGGAAGTCAGTTCCTATAATAAAGGAAGTCAGTTGACTGACTACCAAGTCAGTTCCTATAATCTAGGAAGTGCAGCAACCAATTATGTCCACTACCAACAACATGTTACGATTGTGGAGGAAGCGCTAAGTGAGTATGTAACAACTTAGCAACAACTTGCTGATTATAAGGAGCGTGTAACAACCAAGGCTTACTCAGCAACAAACTAATTCTGTTAGCAGTTCCCGGTTTCTAGGGACACCAGAAACTAACTGATCAATTAGTTCCTGTAATCTAGGAAGTGTAACTAACCACCAAGTATTCAGCAGTCAACAAGCTAACTACATGTTGATTTAGTGGAGATTGTGGCTGAAAAGACATGGAGTTAGTGGGCAAGCTTGATGGGAATAACGGCTACAAAAGGAGATCATGACCTAAAATTAAGCAGCCATAACTACCTTGAAGAACAAGAATATGAGGTTGTTTAAACTCCTATAAATAGTTTCAAGGCTGTACAGAATGAAGACTAAGACTTTCCATAATTTAATGTTCACATATATTTAGAAAGTTTTCATTCTATTTACTCCTCTTCACAGCAAATATATTGTATTCATATTGAGTGTTGGGTGAGAGAATTTAAGTGAAAAACTTGTGTAATCAAGAGAGAAAGAGAAAGAGAAGACTTGGAGTGAAGTCAAGTGAGCAGACTTTGAGTAAAGTCGAGTGAGAAAGTCACGTGTTCAGGGGGAACAAGGTGACTGGGAACAAGTTCCTAGAGGAAGAGAGTGAGAATTTATAATAGGTTGTACTGAGTTGTAATTGCTATTATAAATAAGAGAATGCGGGGTATCTTCCTAGAGAAGTTTGGAAGAATACCTTGTTAAAAGTATCTCTATGTGTTCCTCCTTTTTGTTTCTACTCTTTTTAGCTTTTTCTCCTTTGTTTATTTAATATTTTTCATATTCCACATAAATTGTCTAAAATCCCCACTACTACAATTCACCCGCCCTCTTGTAGTTGATCTAGTGTTCATACTAGACTAACAACCAACCTAATTAAATTTGAGTTGCATACAAGTTTAAATTATTCTAGAATAATTCAAATGTTTACTTAATATTAGAAGATGACATAAAGGTTAACTTATTAAAAATAATTTTTACCTCTCATCAATATCTTCGGTATCAGCAATAAGGGTCGGAGAAGGTGTACAATCCAATTGCAATGAAAATTAGGACAACCTTGAAGTTGTTTCCCTTTCGAAATACTAGGATCTTCATAAAGTGGTTTCTTGTTCTTGAAATGGTCATCCAGTAATGCCATATCTCTAGTTTGGATTGCAGCAGCCTCCATTTCATTTAACACTTCTACAACTCTAGGTTGTCCCCAAAACTCATTATCTTGACTAAAAGATAATATACTAGTTTCCAAAGCTTGATCGTCTTTCTCATTATTATTACAAGTTGAAAAAGTGGTAAACAATTCTGAAACATCCATGAATAGTTTACTTGACCGTTTACTATAAAGAAAGTTCGGCCCCCTGCCACAACTATTTTGCCAAGTTGTTAAATAACAGAAGATACACTTTTGAGCGCACTATAAACCAAATTTGATGCCTCATCCTGTATTCAAGATCCAAATTACCTCTAGTATCGAAAAATCTTTAGAAAATAAGAATTTATATTTGACAATTCTTTCATTTGATGCTCCCAAAGAATCAAGCACTAACTTGACATTTACAAGTATAAGAACATGCTAGTTTAATGGGGAAAAAAGATGCTGCCTACTTTTAAACAAAAATTCAACAGTAGTAAATAAAACAAAATTTCATGGTACATGGACGCTACATTAGAATTAGCCATAAAATAATAGCGAGATAAGGCTTGGAACAACTTTTTTTTGTCAAACAGACACCAATACACACAAGAAAGTGAGGATGCTTGCTTTCACAAACAAGTCACATCTCTTTTAAAGAAAGCATTTAATTTAAACATAATAGAATTTGAAAATCTATATACCATTGTGAATCCATCAGTCCCGAACACTTGATTAGGAAGCCTACTAACATTGTATTCAACACCAAGCTTTGAGAAAGTATCAAGTGACAAATGATCAACAATAAACCCTCTTCCAAAGCCTTCAATCTCTTCATTTTTTGCTCTTTTCCTCAACAACTCATTTGTCCAAAGAGAAGGAAACCTCCTTACTACTTCCCTTGTCTTAAATTCAACTCTGTCTACATAGCATAACTATCGGAAAAAATTTAAAAAATAAATATAGTTATGTCAAACATAATGTATAAAATATAGATTATTCATGAATAATCTGTCCAACATACCATAAATGAAAAAAGTGCATCTATGATATGCACATAACCATGCACATAGAAAAGATGCACATAAGATTCTAGAAACATGCAACAATGGTAGAGATAATATGCACACAAAAGTACAAAAACATGCAACTAAGGTACAAATAATATGCTCATAGAAAACAAGATAACATAATAAAATTTTTAACTCCAATCACCTATTAGAGTGTCCTCATGGCTTGTGAAATAATTTTAAATTAGAAAGCCTAAATTATCACATTACCACAAAACTTTTCTTGCAAAAATACTATAAGTTCTATAACTTTAGATAAGGCTTCTCAAACAAGAAGAAAATACACATAGTAACAATTAGACAAATGGAGGAAACTCAAAAGTGAAAGTGAAAGTAACATCTGCAACTAAACTACAATCATGTACATAGAAAATATCTAAATAAAATTATAACAACATGCAACAGAGGTAGAAATAATATGCACATAAACGTCGAAAAACATGCAACTAAAGTACAAACAATATGCTCAGAAAACAGGAAAAATATACAAAAATCTAAACATGATATAAAGGCTTTACCACAAGAAACAGTAGTAGTGGACCCTTGAAATTTCCTGCATCATTCTTTTTCCAAACTCCACAGAAGACATAAGACTACGAAGAGTGTAGTCGCACCAATTTAGATCATTATTTCCCCCAACATGCATCAAAGAGAACAACACTTTAGAATTGCAAAGATAATTTTATTGTCGTTTCACGTTGTTTGAAATAAGGCAAACCATAAAATGAGCTTTGAATTCATCACCATAATCAACCAGATCCTCAAGAACCTTGCACATAATACTAGTTTTAGGCCACCATTTCATACTATTCTTCTCTTTCTTTTTACCCTTTATGATTTTTACCTTGCTTTGACTTTTGTTTTTTGAAAGATCTAGTTTCTGACACCAACCTACAAAAGCAACATAATTTGGATCGACATTGACCCTAGATGTAGTGTTTCTAAAACACGTTTCCTCCCACGAGGAAATACAAGAGTACAATAAACATCATCTTCTGAAATAGACACCCTTCCATCGGGCAAAACCAAAGAATGACTACAATCGTCAAAGCATTCCACAAGGAATCTCCCCAATCTTCTAGGACAATCCATCACTTGGAGATTAAGAATACTCCCAAAACTAATGTCCTTCACTACATCTTGTTGTTCTGGGGTCAATTTTTTTTAACGTCTTAAAAAAAACTTACGTGAAGACATTTTAGTTGGCAGTACATTTACTGCAACTCTTTTTCTTTTTCTCCTTATCTTCACCCTCGCCCTCATCTTCGCTATCTTCCCCCTCATCTTCCTCTTCGTTATTTTGTTCATCGTGATCATCAGTTTCCCCCTCCTGCTCATCATTCTTATCTCCCTGTTCCTCCTCACCAGAATTTTCTTAAGATTTATCTTCACTTTGTTCACAATTAGCATCTTCATCAACATGACACTTTTTCTTAGTGGTACGGGATTATTTAACCATTGTAGTTCCTGCATAAAGACAAAACGTGAGTAGTATTTGAGAAAAATATTCGAAAGAAAATGAAAATATAGAAAAATCAAGTGACCACCATAGTCAAATATTACAGTTCTTAGCTAAACAAAAGACAATGTGGAAACCAAAAAATAGTAAGTATATAATAAAGTGGGATTTTTTCACAAGTACAATCCATAGTATCAAATAATGATTTTAGGAAAAGGCAAACCCAGAAGGTGTCTTATAGAGAAAGAGAATAGAAATAATACCAATTGTAGAACCAATCTTGCAAAATCAAAGCTTCTCTTGAAAATTCAATGTAAATTGGGGAAACAACAAAACTAGGATTCTTAACTAATTGAGAGAAAAAGAATTCTAATTTAAAATGAATTAATGATGGGAAAATAAAATTGAAAATAAGATAGGAAATAATAATATTCCCTTGAGTCTTTATATCTTTCTATTTCCTAAAACAACTAGAAAAATAGAGCCAAATTCGTCAAAAGATAAGGCCTTTTCGACTATAAGCTACACGGAATAACCGGCGTGCGCGGGATTTCATCCTGCAAAACAACGTCAACTTGAAAAGACAATATCTCACAAACTAGAAGTCTTATTGGGGAGTGTGATACACCTTTGGAAAGATCCTCAAGTCTAGTTTCCAACCCCATTGGAATCACTCAATTCCGATCTCTGGATAATGAGTTATGATCAAAAGAGTGCACACGACTTGATTTCCATTCTTCTTTTAATATGTTTCCCTATGTTTGGGTTGCAATCGAACTCGAAGATGCCCTTTGCACTTCTCATTTGACTTAGCTCCTTCTTAGATGCTTCTCATGCTGAAGCTTGTCCAATAATACTCCAATTGTGTTCTCAATACCTGAAAAATATCAAAAACACCGAAAACACACACAAGAGTAATATTTTCTCAACTTAAGTAACTATATGCAATTATGGACTAAAAATGCAATAAATGATCCTAATATGTAACTAAATGCATCATGAAAGACCTATATCAATATGACTCATCAGGAAACCCATTTGAATCCATCACTGTATCCCATCTTGCGGATGATACTGCAGATGGCATAGTAGCTGATCCTATATGATTCAATTTCCCCTTACCTGTAAATTTGAAAGTCCAAAGCCTGTATGGTATAGTAGCTCATCCTCGGAAGTTGCATAAGTTATGTCGATCTTGTTTCCTAGGATGAGAATGGAACATTGGCCAAGGCTTCATAAGAAAGTAGGGCATCAAGCTTGCTCCTTTTTTGTTTCCGCAAATCTCTGCTTGTGAAAGGCATCCACAAGCTAAACTACAACATCAACCTGCAACCACAAGGAGCATAAGAATTAGTGTTACAACAGATGACCAACAAAAGGTTGCACAAAACAAGTGAGCTAAGAGACTACAGGTAAAAGAATGTTGCAATGACCAAGATTTTCCAGAACAGTCACCTCATTAGAGGAGAACCAAGTAACTCTTACTCCTTTATATAAGAATAAATAGATTTTGATTCTTGCTTCGTTCAAATTAGATCAAATCTCTTCTGTCATAGAACGAAAAAGTTAAACTAATTCAATGAGACATACTCCATCGCCTCCCAAGAGATTTCCCATTTGTTTTTTTTGGCAGTTAAATTTTGTAAACTAAATATAAATTCTCACAAATATTTAATTTACATTAACTAATAATCATATCTTCCCTTGTTAGATTCTTCCAAATATACACATTCAAGATAGAAACAAATTATAATTTTTAGTAGAGAAGCTATTGTGTCAGACGCGTCTGACACAATAGTAACGTCACAGATGGTAAATAACGGAAAACAAACCTTAAATTCAATCACATCAATGCTCAAACAGCAAGCGAACAAAAAAAATCGATCCTGCGAGATAAATTAAATCCAATCCATCGATAATCTACAAATTCATTTTCTGAACCAAAATCAAAAGCAAATTCATGTCAATCGCTGTGACTTCATTCTGAATCACATATATATATATATTGTACTACTATCATTAAACCTCAATATTCAACAAAAATGGAGGTTTCTACACTCGAGGATTCAAATTCACAGAATTTATGCCGTGAGCTGTTAATTGCAGATACAACATCTAAAGAGAACGAAAATAACTTGGATCCGCATTCAGATAATACAACAATTGAAGAACAAAAAGGTACTATACAACTACTCACAATCAGTTCAACTTACAGTAGAACTTGTATTGAAATATCGATTACATTTCAATACTGTAACCATCAGCAAATACTGTAACACATTTGAGAGAAATTCAGAATAAAAACTACTTTCATCTGAAATAAGGAAAACCAAATGAAGGAAAACTACAAGTAACTGAAACAATTTTACAGTCAAATGAAAAGAACACAGTAATGAAACTGAAAAACAACATAAAAACAACAACTGAAAGGTTAGTGAAACTAACTGAATTAAAATTGGAACTAACTGAAACAATACTAACTGAATTACAACTGGAACTAAATGAAACAAAGTCAACCTGAAACTGAAAAACAACATAAAAACAACTGAAAGTTAAGTGACACTAACTGAATAAAAACTGTAACTAAAATGAAACAATAGTAAATGAAACTAAGTCAAACCAACCTCTAACTAAAAAGAGAATAAAAGGAAATGAAACAAATCAAGTACTAACTGAAACGAATCAAGTACTAACTGAAACACATATGTTAGGTTAAAAGAAACTAACTGAAACAATAGTTGGTCTAACTAAAAAGAGAATAAAAGGAAATGAAATAAATCAAGTACTAACTGAAACAAATCAAGTACTAACTGAAACACAAATGATAGGTAAATTTAAACTAACTGAAACAATAGTTGGTCTAACTAAAAAGAGAATGAAAAGAAATGAAAAAAAATCAAGTACTAACTTAAACGAATCAAGTACTAACTGAAACACATATGATAGGTGAAAAGAAACTAACTGAAACAACAGTTGGTGTAACTAAAATAACTACAGTTGAACTTGCTACTTTTCAGTTTGTGTTTTTAATATTTCATTTAGTATCATGATTATTTCAGTTACTCATAATATAATTTCATTTACTGATCTAAACTAAGTTCTAGATAAGAGAAGCAGAACTGCAAATTGTTTTTTTTCAGTTAGTCTTTTTAATATTTCAGTTAGTCGTACAATTCTTTCATTTCATGAGCATACTCAGTTCACTGGCTACTTTTCAGTTAGTGTTTTTAATATTTCATTTACTATCATGATACTTTCATTTAGTATTATATATATTTCATTTACTTGTAATATAACTATAATTTACATAATATATTAACTAAAGCAGTTTCATTTCCAACTGTACAGCAGAAGATGGCTATTTGGAATACATTAATAATGAGCATAACAAAGACAGCCTTATAGGAAGAAGTGTTTTCAATGTTGATGATGGATACAATTTGTACAAAGCTCATTCAAGGGCACTAGGATTCAGCATCAGGAAACAAACTCTTAGAAGAAGGAGAAATGACAATTCTATTTGTGAGTTCTATTTGGTTTGCTCCAAAGAAGGTGCATCAAAAGCATCAAAGAAGAAACAGCAAACAAAAGAAACAAATGCAGACCAACAACATGTTCAAATACCAGAATTTGAACAACCAAATAAGAAAAGAAAGGCAAGGTAAGTCAATGAGACGAGAACAGCGTGCAAAGCCATGGTCAGATTTAAACAAGAAAAACCCGGGGAAGACTTTCTCATTGTAGCACATGAGCTCCAACACAACCATGAGCTTGTAATAGAGAAGGAACGTCATCATTTGAAATCAGAAAGGAAGATAACTGAAGACACAGCTCAGCTCATCGAAACAATGGTTGACTCGGGAATAAAGCCAATGCATGCATATAATTTCTTATGCAACGAGGCCGGTTCATAGGAGGTTGTAGGTCACACAAAAAGGGACCACCTCAACTACATCACACTATACAGGTCTAGGATGGTAGAAGGAAAAGACATGCAGAGAGTCTTAGACCTTCTGCAATCAAAGATTGAGGAAGACCCGGCATTCTTCTATAGGCTGAAATTTGGGGAACATAACAACATTGTGAGCTATTTTGGAGAGATTCAATGATGTTGGAGGACTTCAAAGCCTATGGAGATCTCGTCATATTTGATACAACATATAGAACAAACAAGTATGGGCTCATATGTGCACCATTTGTTGGCATAAACTGCCATTGGAAGACAACCATGTTGCATGTGCTTTCATCACAAATGAAAAAGAAGAGAGCTTCAAGTGGCTCTTGTAGACATTCAAGAGAGCAATGTGCCTAGAAGAACCCAACACAAGGCAATGGGAAATGCAATTGAAAAGGTAAAAATAAAAGAACTCCCTATTTCAGTTACTTCTCACATATATAACACTGAAAAAACAGAAACTAAAACTGAAGTAAAATAGAAACTAACTGAAAACAAAAGCACTACCAACTGAAACACACATCAAATACACATTAAAAATGCCTTCCAAACTCTACAGCTATTAATAATTTCTATGTAACAGGTTTTTCCAAATTCAAGACATAGAATATGCCTGTGGCACATTGAGAAAAATTTTGTAAGCCACTTTGGATCCCTCAAAAGCAATGAAGAATTCAAAGAGATGTTCAAAAATTGCCTCATGGGATGCAAAAATGAATCGGAATTTGAAGAAATGTGGGCAAAAATGATGGAAAAATATGGACACCAAAAAGAAGAATGGTTCAACCAAGTATATGAGGAAAGACACAAATGGTGCACAACACTAAATAGAGATATGTTTTCAGCTGGCATATTGTCATCACAAAGGAGTGAAGTCACCAACAGAGCAATATTATCCAATGCAAAAGTCATCAACAAACGTGTTTGAGTTCTATCACATATTTGAGGAAACAGTAAAGAGATGGAGAAGCAATGAAACAAGTGACAACTTCAGAAACATAACGGAGCATCCAAAAGGCATCAACTCAAAATCAAAGCTGTTAAAACATGCTGCCTTAGCACTGTATAAAGATTTCGAAACAGAATATGAGTGGGCAATGGCATCATCTTTGAGAGCATTTGAAGCACAAATCTCAGACCTTAAGTTCTTTGAAGTCTCATCAGAAGAAGACTACAACAACTCAGATAATGTAGCATACAATCAGAGTACAACAGAATTTGTTTGCACATGCCAATGCTTCACGGAAACAGGAATGCTATGCTATCACATTATAAGGGTAATGCACATGTTCAGCATTTTCAAGATACCTGAAAAGTATATCTTGAAAAGGTGGACAACACTTGCAAAACAACAATATGGGAAAACAATACTAGTAAGTTCAGCAACTGAAATATTTTCTGATCTACCGAAAAAGTTTTATTAACCAACTGAAACACTTTACTAATAAGATGAAACAGCAGGTGACAAAGACCAAAACCCACATGCACAGCTCTGGACGCCATGGAGACATGCAATTACAAAAAACTTTTACAACCTGATATGAATATGCCAGACAAGTAAGGAGGCAAGGAAATTATGCGACAACTCAATGAAGGAATTATATAAATCTGTCAAAGAAGTTTTCAAGAGTGACCTAGAAAAACAACAATAAATTGAAGATGAAGAAAGAAGAAGACAAGTTGTTGAAAATCCAGAGATAATAAAGACAAAAGGAAGACCACCAAAAGGAAATAAAAGGATAAAAGGACATTTTGAGAAAATAAAAATGAAGACTATGCATCCGAATGAATATGGAACACAAACACCAAATGTACCTTTGGATTCTTAATGAAGCTTTAAAGTTCCTGTTACATTTGTACTGATTTTCAGTTAACTATATTTAAATTTCAGTTACTTCACTTTTAGATTCATTCACTATATTTTACTTTGGAAAAATTGACAAGAACAGGCCAAACTATTGACCATCTTCTATAAACAGGCCAGACTATGGATAATCCATGAACAGTCCCAACTATCACCCCCATCTTCCATAAACAGGCCCAGTGACCTGTTGACCTGTTACGACAGGTTAAACAGATTTTTTTTATTTCTCTTTTTCTTTTTAGTTTTAATAACCTTTTTCATTAACTTAAAAAAACAAAAAATTATATCCTCCCCACCCCAGCCCTGCCAGCCACCCCCACCCATTCCCACACCCAAAGCCCATTGCTAACCATCGCTGGCCTTCTACAGATCTCCGGCGCCGTTTAACGTTCACTCTCTTCGACAAGTTTCCATTTCTCCCCCTCTCTTCTTTTTGCGAGTCTGGGCGACCATTTGCAGATCTACAGATCAAGGAGGGTTGTAATGAGGGTGTTTTTGTGGGTAGAGGTTTGCGATGGAGGATTTCGGTGGTGTTTAGGGTGGTTTCGCTGGTGTTTGGGTGATTCGCGCGTGTTCTAGGTGGTTGTGGCGGTATTTTGGGTGATTTCGATGGTGTTTAGGGTGGTTTTGTTGGTGTTTGGGTGGTTTCGCGCGTGTGTTGGGTGGTAGTTGTGGTGTTTTAGGTGATTTTGGTGGGTGTTTAGGGTGGTTTCGCTGGTGTCTGAGTGGTTTTAATTGTGTTCTGGGTGGTTTTAGTGGTGTTCTGGGCGTGGAGGTGGGTTTGGTGTGGTGGTTATGGAGGTGGGTGGGTGTGGGAAGGGGGTGGGGGTGGAGGTTTTTATGATTACCGCCGGCAGAGGGGGATTGGAGGCATGTCGGGTTTTTTTTAGAGAAAGGTGGTTGGCAGGGAGTGGTGGTGGGGGGGAAGGTTTTTTTTTTGTTTGTGCGTGAGTGTTCAGGTGGGGGAGAGTGGTAGTGAGTGGTGGCAGCTTGGGTGGGCTGCGGGATTGGGTGGGTTGCGGGATTGGGTGTTGGCAGCTCTGTGCGTGAGTGCTGCCGGTGGTCAGAGTTTCGGCGAAGATTGAGGGAGAAATGGGGTCAGTGGTGGTGGCGGTGGTGTGTGAATGGGCGGGGGGGGGGGCTGGCAGGGCTGGGTGGTGGCAGGGCTGGGTTTTTTTTTTTTTTTTTAAGTTAATTAAAAAGGTTATTAATACTAAAAAGAAAAAGAAAAATAAAAAAATAAGTTTTACATTATGTAACAGGTCAACAGGTCACTGGGCCTGTTTATGGAAGATGGGGGTGATAGTTGGGACTGTTCATGGATTATCCATAGTCTGGTCTGTTTATAGAAGATGGCCAATAGTTTGGCCTGTTCTTGTAAATTTTGCCTTTTACTTTTGTTACTTTCGTACAAATTTATTGACATTAATTAGAATTTCAGTAATTATTATGTAAATTTCACTGAAGGAGTTAAAAAATTCCTATTTCAAATGGAAGAATGAAACTGAAAAAAGAATCAAGTTAACTGAAGGAGTTAATCATTACTTAAACCGCAACTCAATGAAGCAACAAAAACAGCAACTGAAAGTTTAGTGAAACTAACTGAATTAATACTGGAACTAAATGAGACAATAGTAACTGAATTAAAACTGGAAGTAAATGAAACTAAGTCAATCTGAAAGAATTTTAGGAGCAACTAAAAAAACCAATAAAGTAACTAAACAACTAAAAGCAACAACTGAAAGCTTAGTGAAACTAACTGAATTAAGACTGGAACTAAATGAAACAATAGTAACTGAATTAAAACTAGAAGCAAATGAAACTAAGTCAACCTGAAAGAATTTTAGGAGCAACTGAAAAAACAAAAATGTAACTAAACAACTAAAAACAATAACTGAAAGCTAAGTGAAACTAACTGAATTAAAACTGGAACTAAAATGAAACAATAGTAAATGAAACTAAGTCAACCTCTAACTAAAAAGAGAATAAAATGAAATGAAATAGAAATAGGAGTAACTAAAAACATGTTTCAAAAAGAAAACACAATTGATGTCACTGCATATGAATAACAAATGAAACGTTCATTGAAGTAACTGAAACATATCAAGTACTAACTGAAAAACAAATGATAGGTGCAAAGAAACAACAGTTGGTCTAACCACAACTTCATTTGCTACTTTTCAGTTTGTATTTTTAATATTTCAGTTAGTTTGATGATTATTTCATTTAGTATTTTATTTGTTTCATTTACTCATAATATAATTTCATTTACTGATATAAACTAAGTCTTATTAATATTTCGCTTAGTCGTTTTAATATTTCATTTAGTATCATGATTATTTCATTTCATGAGAATATGCGATCTAAATGAAGTTCTTAAATGCAAGGACAAACTCACTTCACTGGCTACTTTTCAGTTAGTGTTTTTGATATTTCAGTTAGGCTGATAATTCTTTCATTTCATTAGAATAAGTGAACCTAAGTGTCCTAATTCAAGCTGTAACTAAAAAAGAACAAAAGCAAATGAAAAAAAATGTTAAAAACCAAAATAAGGTCAAATAAAAAATAAACTTTTGCTTAAAAACCAAACAAAAGAATAACTACAAGTAACTTAATTACAAATGGAACTAAATGAAACAATAGTGAAACTAAACAACAAGAAAATACAAGTAACTGAATTATAACTGGAACTAAATGAACCAATAGTAAAACTAACTGAATAAAACTGAGAAAATACAAGTAAATGAAACAAAACTCATGGTTAAAAATAGTAATCAATAAAACTAATACCAACTGACAAAACACTACGAGTAACTGACAAAAAAATGGGACAAACTGACATAATAATTCATAATATAAGAACTTTCATTCAAAGCAAAAATATTACAAACTAATTCTAATTTCAGTTCAAGCATAAACAACAACAACATAAACAAAAAAAAACTAACTAATTACAAAACCTAAAATCTACCATTTTTCAGAGGACTCTAAAAGAGTAGGATCGTTCACAAAAGATTTGAAAACACTCTCACTATCACCCAACAACTCAAGCCTCTGAGCCCTTGAGCGACTCCTTTCTTCAATGGCCTCCTCCGCAGCCTCCCAAGTGTTGCGAAGGCTTGGGAAACAACGGTTGTAAGCATCCTTACAAGCGTAGACTCCCTCGATGAAAGTTTGGTCCATGTCAAATTGAGTGAATTTCTTCACTTGCAATTCATTGAGACATTGAGTCCTTTCCAACGTCAGGACCCTATTTTCTGCTTCTAAATCCTTCACTTTGTTCTCCAGTTCTATCACCCTCTGCGCTAATTTTTTTTGAACCCTTTCTCTCTCCCTTTGCTCTTCAAACTTCTTTAGAAACCTGTCTTGTTCATCCCTTCTCCTTTGTAGATAATTCAACTCCCTCTCTGACGCCGTTTCAGAATTTCAAGTTGTGAATTTGAAGATTTTGGAATAGGAATTAGAGGACTCAAAATTGTTTCGACTTCTGAAATTATAATGTACGTAGAAAGAAAGTAAACAGCATATATATATAGCCTTACAAAGATGCTTGGGAAAATCAACAGAGTAATTATGATTAAATGCAATGTCATTAAAACGGTTACTTTTAATAGGTGGCGTTTCATAAATAACGGTTCATTGTACAAGAATAAATAGGAACATTTTAAAAACCGTGAATTAAAAGACCATTTGAATTCAAACTAAAAAAGTGCAAACTGAAAGCATTGGAATACCAACTGAAAACCAAAAAAACACAACCTGAAATAAATTAATTACCAACTGAAAACAGAAGAAGCGGAACAAACTGAAAGCGTTGGAATACCAACTGAAACCAAGAAATGAACAAACTTAAAACTGTTATGGTACCAACTAAAACGAAGAAAAGAACAAACTGAAAGCATTAAAATACCAACTGAAACCAAGAAATTTAAATTGCACTTTTTCAGTTAGTCTTTTAAATATTTCATTTAGTCTTATACTTCTTTCAGATTCATTTCAGTTGCTGTTGGATTAGTTTCATTTAGTTGTATATTCCAGTCAATTAACTTCAGTTGATGTTGGATTAGTTTCATTTAGCTGTATATTCCAGTCAGTTAACTTCATTTTCTTCCGTTGCCTTAATTCACTTGAAAGCGTATTCATTTTCTAATATGCTCAAACTTATATAAGAATAATAAAATTAAAATATAATAACAACATATATTAATGAAATAAAAAATAAAAATTTAATAAACTAAAAACAAAAAAAGATTTCAAGAACCAAAATTAATAGTAATTGATTTATACTTGTAACTATACATAATATACTAACTGAAGAAAAGTATATATAAACTGAAACCAAATACAAACTAACTGAAGAATATTATATACTTGTAACTATACATGTATACTATACAATTAAACTAAGTTACAAATATTTGTAACTGTATATGTATCCTATACAATTAAACTATGTCTAAACAAATTCTCAAAAACTAATGATAGTTAAAATCTAGTAGTTTATTGACTCTTTGAGTATCATAACGATCAAGATTTAACACCCTTTCAACTTCTTCTTCATGCTTCCTCCTTCGTTCAAGAATAGCCGAATCATTTGTATCACTACTCTTTTCCTTTTTCAATAACAATTGATTAAGAGCCTTCTCATTTTTCTTCCTTATTTTCTGCTTTGCTAACAACTCTCCCTTCTTCTGTGACCAAAGCACACAATCACCCTTCAATTTATTTGCCAGCTTGTTCATAGGATAAGTTGCTAATCGATAAGCAAGCTTGCACCGTTGAAACTGTTTCACTCCTGCCTGAAAAGTAATAAACAAAAGAATGAGAAAAATGGTATCAATATATATGTAACAATGGAATACCAACTGAAACCAAAAAAGGACCAAACTGAAAAGAATTAAAATAACAACTGAAACAAATAAAAGAACTAACTGAAAGCATTAAAATACCAACTGAAATCAATAAAAGAACTAACTTAAAGCATTAAAATACCAAATGAAACCAATGAAAGAACTTAATGAAAGCATTAAAATACCAACTGAAACCAAAAAAGGAACAACTAACTTAAAGCATTAAATACCAACTGAAACCAATAAAAGAACTAACTGAAAGCATTAAAATACCAACTGAAACCAAAAAAAGGAACAAACTAAAAGCATTAAAATACCAACTGAAATCAATAAAAGAACTAACTGAAAGCATTAAAATACCAACTGAAACCAAAAAATGGAACAAACTGAAAGCATTAAAATACCAAATGAAACCAATAAAAGAACTAACTGAAAGCATTAGAATACCAACTGAAACCAAAAAAAGGAACAACTAAAGGTAAATTGTACATGAAATCAAAAAAGGACCAAACTGCATAAAAGCAGCAGTGCAATTGGTTTTTTCAGTTAGTCTATTTAATATTTCAGTTAACTATAGAAGCAGTAGTAGTGCAATTGGTTTTTTCAGTTAGTCTTTTTAATATTTCAGTTAACTATAAAAATAATACCTTGCCAAGTGAAGCAATTGGACCGTCTCGCACAGCTTCGCCATCATATAGCTTCATTCCCTTGATGGCATAACACCACAATCATTCACATTTTTGTTACTCCTCCATGAAAAATAAGGTGTCACCCTCTCCCAATGTTGCATTTGATGAAAATCATGACACCCCATTTGAAACATCATGAAGGCCTTAAAGATACGACACTGCATAAAACTACACGAGTCAAAAACTATTGAAAGACAACAAAAAGAACAACAACAAAAAGGAAAAATAAAAAGATACGTACAAAAGTATCCACACCATTATATAACTTCACATTCTTATCATCAACGTGCCAATATCGGTCAAACTCATTGTTGTCAAAAATGCAAAAAGTCAAACCAACTGAACCAAACATATCACTAACTAAAAGAAAAATGAAACTAACTGAAACAGAAGATATCACTAACTGAAACTTAAATAACACCAGCTGAAACCATGGCAACACCAGCTGAAACTAAATTAAAAGCAACTGAATAAAACAGAAAGTACATGAAAAAATAAAAAGAGGAACTCAAACTACAAAAAACAGCAACAAAACAAACAGACAATGAAAAACGAACTTAAACTAACTAACAACATATAAATGAAACAACAACAAAATATAATAGTAATGTAAACAAAAATCAATGACTTTGTACATACCAATTCAGCTTCACAAATATCATTCTTTGGAAATGTTTTCACCCACGAAGAAATTGCATTGGTACAATTCTTCACAAACACCTCCTCTGGCCGAATGGATATCTTTGCCTTTTCAGCTTCCCACTTTGCCTTCTCAATAGCATGCTCTGGTGTGCCCTCGATCTTTTTGAGGTCATACTCTTTTTGAGTTTCCATGCTCTTAAAATTATCCTCTTTAATCCCTCTCCACAATTAACCAATTTATGAAGTTCTAAAGAAAAAGCAGAAACAACAAAAGAACATAATTAACCAAATGAAAATCCAGATCATTCAAATGAAAAGAAAATAGAACTAACTGAAACAAATATAAAACAAACTGAAAGCAAAACTAAACCCATAAAGACTACAACTGACAATAAAAGAGCATTAACTGAGGCAAACACATAACAGACTGAAAAAGTAAAAAAAATTACACCACAAAAAAAGAATATGATAGTAACACCACACAAATATAAGCAAAAGAACAGCACAGAAAAAATTACAAAAGGCATCAAATCCATATAGAATCTCCTTGTTACTGAAGGGCACTTTTCCTCATTTCTATTAAACATGTAAGCACAGGCTCCAAACACTGACCCGCTTATCGAAGAACCAGGTGACATACTCAAGAAGTCAAACTTTCTCATTTCCACAACTTGAGAAGTAACATAATTCTCAAAATCAAGAAGAACCTCATTATTGATGCGATCTTCCAAGTCAAAGTTCTTGCTTTTAAGAGGACTAGAATCTGGATTCAATGACAACTTTGACACATCGGCATACTCATCATAAAACAAGTAATCCACCAACCAAGTCTCTTCACTGCTCAAATCTTCTACATATTTATTTTTGGACTGAAGAATTCTTGTAAGAAATACATCATGATTGTTCAGTGGATATGCTTGCAATGGAGGTGAACCGTGCTGAACATGAGAGGAAGAAGGAATCCCTTGAACAACATCTTCCTTTGTAGTACTTGTACCAGCAACACCCTCGTCACAATCTTGTTTAATATTCTTCACAAGCTTATCCAGATCTAATTCCTCATCATTCTCTTCTGAATCATCATTGAGAATTATTGGCTCAAATTTCTGTCCTGAAGACTTCCCTTCTATCGTTGCCTCGGCATTTAGATCTGGTGCGCTCAAAGGGATCTTGTACTGTGGTATATTAACACCACTTAAGGAAAGACTTTCAGAAGCTAAGGAATATGAGCCATCATCCTATCATACAAAAAAAAATTATTAATAAACAACAAAAACAACTGAAATACTATAAAAGAACAAGTAACTGAAACCCCAAAAAAGGATCAACTGAAATGAGAATAAAAGTACAAGAAACATAATAAGCAACAACTGAAAAATAACAAACAAGTAACTGAAACCCTAAGAAAAGAATCAACTGAAAGGAGAATGAAAGCACCTGAAACATATTAAGCAACAACTGAAAATAACAAACAAGTAACTGAAACCCTAAGAAAAGCACCAACTGAAAGGAGAATAAAAGCACCTAAAACATAATAAGCAACAACTGAAAAATAACAAACAAGTAACTAAAACCCTAAGAAAAGCACAAACTGAAAGGAGAATGAAAGCACCTGAAACATATTAAGCAACAACTGAAAATAACAAACAAGTAACTGAAACCCTAAGAAAAGCACCAATGGAAAGGAGAATAAAAGCACTTGAAACATAATAAGCAACAACTGAAAATAACAAACAAGTAACTGAAACACTAAGAAAAGCACAAATTGAAAAGAGAATAAGACCACCAGAAAGATATTAAGCATCAACTGAAATTTTCAACGACAAAGCAACATCTGAAAATAATAGCTAACTGAAACCCTAAGAAAAGACCAACTGAAAAGAAAATAAGAGCAAATGAAACATATTAAGCAACAACTGAAAATAACAAACAAGTAACTGAAACCATAAGAAAAAAACTCACATGAGGATATTGAATTTTAATTGGAGTAAGCATGGGAATGGAAGAGGCACTACTCTCCAAGCCCTGTAATGGACCAGTACTAACACACTTCTCAGTCATGTCATGGACCTTGAAAAAACAAGAACAAAAAAAACTCAAAATTTAAGAGCAACAAGAAAAAAAACACAACAGGAAGTCCAAATGAAAACAAAATAGAACTAACTGAGAAATTAATAACAATAACTAAAAAAAAACAAAAAATCATAAAACAAAAACTTACATTGGGTGTAGGAATATCTGCTTCAAAAACAAGAGGAGAGGTAATCATAGGAATGGAAGAGGTACTACTCTCCACCCCTTCTACTGGAGCGGTACTAGAAGACTCTTCAGTCTTGTCATGGACCTTGCAAAAAAAGAACAAAAAAAAACACAAAACTTAACAACAACAAAGGTAAAAAAAACAGAACAAGAAGTCCAATTGAAAAAAAAATAGAACTAGATGAAAATTTAATAACACTAACTGAAAAGAACAAAAAATGATAAAGCAAAAACTTACAACAGGTGTGGGAATTTCTTCTTCAACAACAGTAGGAGGAGTAATAAGAAGAATGGAGGTACTACTGTCCAACCCTTCTACTGGAGCACACTTCTCAGTCTTGTCATGGACCTTAAAAAAACACAACAGGAAGTCCAAATGAAAACAAAATAGAGTAACTGAAAAGACTGAAACACTAACTGAAAAGACTTAAAAAAAATGATAAAGCAAAAACTTACAACAGGTGTGGGAATATCTTCTTCAACAACAGGAGCAGAAGTAGTAAAAGGAATAGAGGTATTACTCTCCAAGCCCTCAAAAGGAGCAGTACTAACAGACTTTTCAATCTTGTCATCAACCTTACAAAAACAAGAACAAAATAAAAACAAAAAGAAGGAAGTCCAAATGAAAACAAAATAGAGTTAACTGAAAAATTTATAACACTAACGGAAAAGAACAAAAATGATAAAGCAAAAACTTACATCGGCTGTGGGAATATTAGCTTCAACAACAGGAGGAGGACTAATCATAGGAATGGAGGTACTACTTTCCAAGCCCTCTACTGAAGCAGTACTAACAAACTTTTCAGTCTTGTCATCGACCTTGCAAAAAAAAAAAAAAAAACTAAAAAATTAACAATGGGGAAAAAAATTAGAACAGGAAGTCCAAATGAAAACAAAATAAAGCTAACTGAAATTTACTAACACTAACTGAAAAGAACAAAATAGAGCCAAAACTTACAACAAGTGTGGGAATAACTGCTTCAAGAAGAGGACTAGGAGTCAAAAGTTGAAATGAAGGCATTAAAGTGTCACTAATATTAACACTAGGAGGGCTTGAATAACCCAAAGGACAGCCAAAAACATCAGACAACCTTGTCCCTTTACTTGAAGAGTCATATCTCGGACTCTTGCGACCATAAGTCTTTTCGATCTGTGGTGTTGTTCTTGATGAGTCCTTAACAAATGAAGCACCTTCAACTTCGGTTGAATCATTTTTTTTAGTGCTATCTTGACCACCACTACTCTCTTTATCATCGTCTCCCAACTTATCATCATTCCCACCAGCATTCTTTTGCTCATTTGCAGATGATTCTGCTTTATTATCAGCTACACTGAGACCACTCTCATGTGCCTGACCAGAACTACCATCTTCGTCATCATCGGCTGACTTCCTTCCTTTATCAAAATCATCACCATGAACACTATCTTCACCTGCCTCATCTTTGGATTCATCTTCCTTCTCACGCGAATCGGAATCATTATCCTTCTTCCCAAAAACCTCTCCTGTACTAACTCCACCCATAACAGAAACAACAACTGGAGGATCGCTTGGATTAAAAACATGTGTTTGATTCCTCTCAACAGCAACCTGAACTTTCTTCACAATAGGGCTAACTATCACATTCAAAGCCTCTGCTTTCCGTTTATTCTCCCAATATTGCTTCTCCAACTCATCAATTTGAGCAAAAAATCATCATTAAGCACATCTTCACCATCTTCTTGGGATAAAGTCTCCTGAGATAGATGTTCCCCTTCTTGTCGAATATCTTGTGCAATCTTCAAGTTAACTTCACAAAATGCAATTGCATTTCGCCTCACTCGAAGCAGATTCTTCATATATCCCCAGAATACAGCACAAAACAAGAATATTATCAAAAAAGGTAAATGAACCACAAGTAATAAACAAAACAACAGATAACAGACTGAAAGCATTAAAATACAAACTGAAACCAAAAAAAGAACTAACTGAAAGCATTAAAATACCAACTGAAACAAATAAATAAACTAACTGAAACCACTAGAATACCAACTGAAAGCAGAAAAAGGAACAACCAAAGCTACTAATATACCAACTGAAACATAACAACAAACAACAGAAAGAATTAAAATACCAACTGAAACCAATAGATGGACTGAATGAAAGTATTAAAATATCAACTGAAACAAAAAAGGAACCAACTGAAAGCATTAAAATACCAACTAAAAGCAAAAAACTATCTAACTGAAAGCATTAAAATGCCAACTGAAACCAATGAATGAACAAACTGAAAGCATTAAAATACTAACTGAAACATAACAACAAACAACAGAAGCTATACAAATACAAACTGAAAAAGAAAGAAATTGAAAAAACAACAAATTCAAAGCATCACTTACTGGAAAATCAGAAGCATTGATTATCATCAGTCATCAAGTGAGATGAAAGATCTATAACTAAGTGTCTTGATGAACTTGAAGACTGAACAACCTTGAATGAAGAACCCAATGCCTTATCAGGATGAAGAACTTGTTTTGCATTATCATCAGTCGCAACTGGGAGAACATGCTTCAGGTTCAGCTGGAATTGCTTAAGCACATCACTCAACCTATCTTCATCATCCCAGTAACATATATAGGGTTTCTCAACTGCTGTGAAATCTAAATCACGACATCTGAAGTTGTGAATCACAGCAAGCCCCAAAGCACTTACACAACCCCTCAACTTAATAGAAAATTTACTGCCATCAAAACCTGAAGTACTCTTTTTTGATGTAAGAGTATGATGACATTCTAAAATGGCAGAACACAGAGAATGTCTGACAAATCCACACCAATCATACGATGAAATCTGAGAAACATCTTCTAAGCTCTTGCCACGTTTCACCACTGCACCATAATCACCACGAGGACAAAGAAACTTTGTCACAGCAAACAAAACAAACAACCTCTTGAAATCATCCCCAACAGCATATTTCTTGAAGAGATCCGCCCAAGCCTTCTTCGACACATATAGATTTTGACCTTTACTAACACCTAGGAACTCCAACCATCTCTTACTCTCAACCCTGGATTCAACTTCACTCCCTTTCCGCCGAAATGCATAAGGATCTATAACCTCAACAGGCTTCTCTGACAAAGGCAAACCCAAAGCATCCCTAATGGCAAACCTATTGAGCAACAGGTTTCCATTCTCACTCCTAAACAACATGCCACTAGCATTATACCTCAGCATCACATCCAAATAAAGACGAGGACTGAAGTTTTTTATCTTTATATCCAACAAACTCCCAAATCCAATATCCCTCACCCAAGTCCTCTGCCTACCATTAAAACCACTAATAACTTCATGAAGGTGAGAAAAATCAAAAACAGCTGACAAATGAATAGAGTTAAGATCCTCTGTAGTGAAAATCCTAACACAAATCAACAAAAAACAACATTAGAACACAAAAATAACAAAACAGAGAAATCAATAAAACACAACATAAGAAACAAACAAACATGCGATGGATCAAACGTATCCTCAGAATCATCTGGATTAGACCTCTTAAAGGTGATCTTCCTTTTGAATCCTTAGCTACAGATTTCCCTTTGCCTACGGACTTAACAGACCTACAAAAAACAACAGTCAATAAATGACAAAAATCAATAAACTGAAAATAACAACAACTAACTGAACCCTAAGAAAAGGACCAACTGAAAGGAAAATAAAAGCACCTGAAACATATTAAGCAACAACTGAAAATAAGAACAAAAATAACTAAAGACCTAAAAAAAGAACTAACTGAAAAAAAGAATAAGAGCACCTGAAACATATTAAGCATCAACAGAAAATAACAACAACTAACTGAAAACCCTAACAAAAGCACCAACTGAAAGGAAAATAAGAGCAACTGAAACATATTAAGGACCAACTGAAAATTAAAACAACTAACTGAAACCCTAACAAAAGCAGGAACTGAAAGGAAAATAAGTGCAACTGAAACATATTAAGGACCAACTGAAAATAAAAACAACTAACTGAAACCCTAACAAAAGCAGGAACTGAAAGGAAAATAAGAGCAATTGAAACATATGAAGCATCATCTGAAAATAAAAACAACTAACTGAAACCCTAACAAAAGCAGGAACTGGAAGAAAAATAAGAGCAACTGAAACATATTAAGCATTAACTGAAAATAAGAACAAAACTAACTAAAGACTTAACAAAAGCACCAGCTGAAAAAGCTAAACTATGTACCTAAAAAGCTAACAAAAAACCTATTACACTGTAATACATTGAATGAAAAAACAATGTATATAAATGAAATGAACAAACAACTAACTAAAAAAATATCAAGACAATACAACTGAAATACATACTTTGGAACATAATCCAAATCTCTGTCTAAAACCTTCTTCTTCTCAGCAGAAACAACCATACGCAACTCAGGTTTCTCAATCTTGGCTGACTTCTTAGACTTAGAAGCCTTCGAACTACATTCAAAGGAAAAAAACGATCAACAACACAAAATTTTTGAAACTCAAAACCAAAATAAAAACAAAAAAAATCGAAATACCTAGAATCATCTTCTCTTCCCCTTTTAACTACCATTGTCGAATTGATTGATCAAATTAATGGAGTGAATAACTAAATATTTCAAACAAGTTAGCAATGTGAAACAATTTTAGCAATGGAATGAATAACTGCCAAACTCAAGCCGCGAATTTCGTAGTGAAGATATTAACTCAGAGATTTTCGGAGTAGAAAACAAAAGAATTTCGAAATTTAATTCAACCAATGATAAGCGACGTATGAAATTGAGAGAACTTAGAAGCAAAAATAATAACGTTAAGAAAATAAAAACACGCGCGCGCGAAATTATGAAATGGGCTCAGCCCGTTTGACCATAAACATTTGGTCAGACGGTCTGACCCAATAGTTTCACTTTTTAGTAATACATGACTGATAGGCTAAAGTCGTATCACCAAATCAAAGATAATTCTTAAGGTCCTCTAACAACAATAGTCAAGCAAAGTAGGGTCGAATTCACAAGGAGACAGAGTTTCTATGTTAATATTCAATCAAATAACTACTTCTGATGAAATCAGATAGGAAAGACTGGACTATTAATTAAATTAAGAGAATGAGAATTAAACTGAAGGTTTATCTATGAAATAAAAGTCTAGGGCGATAGTTCGGTCCACCATGCTTATACAATTCAAGAGGTTCAAACAACTAACATCACCTAGGTTTAGAATCGAACGATTAGAGCAGGTTATAAGCTTATGGTCAGGTCTGAACGCTCATGATTCAACATATGCAGTCTGGTAACAGATATAATCAGAATCACTAATGTGTTCTAAGCCTCTAAAAGTAAGATTGGTCTGTACGAAAGATTATTAGCTAGACATAACTTATGAAATTGGCTACTAACATAAATTATGGATTCACGAACAATTCACATTACAATCACTCTACCCAAAAACTAGAAACTATAGCAATTCAATTAGCAAATGGCATAAACATGGTTTTCCTCCCTAAAACCCTAGAAAAGGAAACTACTCACTCAAGGCTACAAAAGACAAAACCAATTCAAAGTAAAGATTCATAATTGACAATGAAAGCAATAATCAATCACAAACAACCTAAGTATGAATAAATAAGAACGAAACGAAAATAAAGAGATTACTGAAATTGAGTCTGAAATATGAACTATATTGAAAACCAAAGCAATGATCCAAACTTCAACAATGAGAAAAAAAACTAGAGTTCTAATGCTAGGGCTTAATGAAATAACAATTAAAATAAGATGTCCCTAAAAATAAACTAAGTATTGTATTTATACTAAGTCCAAAAAGGATAGAAAAAGGATTAAAAATGAGGGACAAAACGCGCGTCATTAACCCAAAATAGCTTCTGCCTGACTGCCCGATGTAGTCGGGGGAATCACCTGTCTTTCAAATCTGGCCTGGCAACAAAACACAACCACCTGATGGGAACAGGAAAATCCGCCTGATCGGGCGAGTCTTATGTCTTCTCAGTTTCCAGGCAGCAAGCACAGTAGGGAGCAACTGGGTATGTTAGAAATCCGCCCGATCGGGCGTTGTGACGATCTTCCAACAGCACTAATTCCGCCCGATCGGGCGATACAACCCTGTGGCATCGGGCGCAATGCAAATTCTCTTCCTTTGGCTCTTTGAGCCAATACTTTGAACCAAGGACGCCTCTAAGCCTATGGAGTGTGGCCTTAGAACTCCGCAACTCAGCATATATGCCTCATACCTCCGTCTATCATATGTTGATGCTCAAAATAGCAGAAAATAGGGACAAAGCTCCTTAAAACCTGTAATTCAACATAAAACACGCAAAGCACAACTAGATAGAGGAGTTAGCATAAAATAGCTCCTAAGAGCAGAGTTTAACGCACATTTTAGCTCAAAAGGTTGGGGAAAACTATACAAAATAAAGCTTTGCTAAACCTTTGCTTGTCCTCAAGCAAATGAATCATGACCAATAGAATAAATTGCCTCACCCCGAGAATAAAACATTCAAAGCTCAAAACATTTTAAAGACTAAGAACCGTTTAAGCAGGACAAATTTAAAAGGAAAATTTGTCAAGAATAAGTCAACCTTTGCGTTGACCGCTTTTAACAAGTCAAGCTTCGTTTATTCCAGTAGCAAGTAAAACTTGTAGGTATATTTTCTTTTAACAAGCTTTTTTAAATGTTTACCTACAATAGGAGGTTATAACCGGTTGAATTAGATCCGTTGGGTTTTATTGAATAAATCTTTATTTTTTATTCCTTGAACTTTTATAAAACCCAACCAAACCCACATACCATTTCTCTCTCTTCCATACTCTGTTTCTTCCTCTCTTCATCCTCTTCTTCGAAGCTTCTTCATGTTAGGATGAAAGCAAAGCTCATGTGGGTCTGGGAATTCTTCGAATTCAGCAAGGGTTTTGCACCCTAAAGTGAAGTGTAAATGTGGTCATGATGCCGTGGTGAGAACGGTGAAGAACTGTTCAAACCCCGGTGCTAAATTTTATGGATGTCCACTTTGGCCTGTAAGTAAATTAAACTGAAGATTAAATTGCTACTTTTCTACATCTAAAAATCTTTTTTTTTTCAATTTCGGTTTGCAGAACAATAATTGCGACATGTTCAAGTTGGTGGATGATGTTGAAGATTTGCACTTTCGGTTACTCGAGAAGGATACCACAATAGCTGAATTGGAGATGTTGCAAAAGTTTAGTGAAGACAAGATAAAGGAGTTGAAGAAGAAGGTTGGAAAACTGGAAGGAGAGTTGAAGGAATTGAAGAAAGAGGCTTTGGAGTTGAGAATGTGTGCTATGAAGTCTAGTTTGACAGTAAAGAGTTTGATGATTGCCCTTTTTTTCAATTTTCATTTTTTTGGTCCTTTTGAATCTTAAGTAGATGTTGTTCTTAGTTAATTGTATTTAGGTTATTAAGTTATGAAGTAATTGGTTAGGTAATCAAAGTGTATGGTTGGTAATTGGATGAATGTATCTAATATCATTTTGTGAGATGGAAATGGAATTGAGATTTACTATGTTCCACATGAATTGTACAGTGCTAATTGTAGCTTCATTTTACACATATGAACAACATTTTATCACAAAATGTACTAGCTTCATTGATAATTATCCAAATATTCCAAACATTTCCAAAAAGTTGGATAACACATTTTTAACATCCAAAAGATTACATGAGTCTTCTAATTATTGCTCATTACATAGTACTAAATTAGCTATTACAAATTTTGTTCAATGGAATCCAAATCATGCTAGTACACCAACTGAAACCATCCTTGTAGTGCAGCAGCCATCCTACTGTGTCGGGTTAACAATAGTAGAAGCTTGGCTTGATCGAGTCTCTATGTAAACACCAACACCCACTAGTACCTACACAAACGTCAACAACAATCAGTTTTTTTAAGCTTAATTATTTGTAAGTCTAAAAAACATAAATAGAACACATTCCATATGTTTCCTTTACCTGATTCCCCCTTCTGCCCCTGCCTCTTGCATTCCCTCTACCACCACTCTGTGCAGTCCTTCCCCTTCCCCTACCAGTTGTAACAGTGCCTCTGCCACCACCTTCTGCACTGCTTCCCCTTCCCCTACCAGCTGTACTAGTACCTCTGATCTGCCACCACCTTGTGCAGTTCTCCCCCTTTCTCTTGCACCTAAGCCACCCAAGATCATTCTGCCTCCCCTCCCAAGCTGTGTTGCTTGAGCAGTTTTAGTGTGATGAGAAGTTGAAGCTGGTGGTTGGTTTTCAGTAGGTGTTTGATTTTTCTTTGGCCTCCCTCTTGCCTTTTTAGGTGGAGGCTCTTGTTGGACAGCAGATTCCTTGATAGGGCATCCCCTCTTGTTGTGACCTTGTTCATTACATAGTTTGCAAGTCATTTGCATACCATGCCTACTCAAAACACCGGGTTTCTTTGGATCTTCATAGGGATCTCTTATTCTATTTTTTCTTGGCCTCCCTGGTCCAATTTTTATGTTTGGTGGGTGTAAATCACACTCCACTCTTGGCCAGTGCCTTTCACCCTCACATGGTGGTATGGAGCCCATATAAGCTTTCAAATAAGCCTCTCTGCTATAAGCTTCATCTACAAAATCCTCTGCATTCTTATTCAAAAAGAAAATACAAGCCACAACATGACAGCAAGGCACTCCCAACAGATCCCACTTTCTACATGTACATGATCTAGTATCTAAGTCTACAATGAGCTGGTCAAGGTAATACCTAACATTGAAAATGTGCTCTGTTGATGGCTTTTATCACAATTAGCAGCCTTATCCTCTCTTTATCAAGCATAGCTATAATCCTAGGACAAATCTTGGCAGTTTGCTTCTCCATGGACTGTCTCTTACTACACAATCTCTGCATAAGTGCAACCCTAATGTCCTCCATCATGTAAATCAAATGCTTGGTCCTAGCATTGATTATATATCCATTAAAGGTCTCAGCCATATTTTTTGTGATAGCATTAGATTTTACACTAGGATTCATGAAAGCTCTACAAAACAGGTTTGGCTTGTAAGCCCTAAAAGCAACAGCAGCATCAGAATTCTTTTTATTCAATTCAGTTAAAGCATCTTCAAAATCAGCCATGTTGTATGCCTTACAGATCTTCCAGAATAGTAGTTTCATTTCATCTCCTTTGTAAGTTTTGTGCCAATGTGCATATACATGTCGAGCACAATGTCTATGCTCTGCCTTAGGCAAGACTCTAGCAACAGCAGATATAATAGCCTTCAAAATAATAGTAATCTTCATTAGAATTCTAGTTAAGTATGTAATCTCTAATAATAGTTTTATCTTACTTAGATACTAAGTTAGTTAGGTGGTTATCTAAGTTACTAGTTAGATAGTTATATTAGGTAGTTAAGCTTACTTAGGTAGTTACTAAGTTACTAGTTAGTACTAGATACTAGTTAGTTAGTTAGGTAGTTATTTTAGTTAGTTAGTTATTTTAGTTAGTTAGTTATCTAAGTTACTATTAATACTAGATACTAGTTAGTTAGTTACACTAGTTATTTTAGTTAGTTAGTTATCTAAGTTACTAGTTAATACTAGATACTAGTTAGTTAGTTACACTAGTTATTTTAGTTAGTTAGTTATCTAAGTTACTAGTTAATACTGGATACTAGTTAGTTAGTTACACTAGTTATTTTAGTTAGTTGGTTATCTAAGTTACTAGTTAATACTAGATACTAGTTAGTACTAGATACTAGTTAGTTAGTTAGGTAGTTATAATAGTTATTTAGTTATCTAAGTTACTAGTTAGTACTAGTTACATACTTTAAGCTTACTTAGGTGGTTAACTAAGTTACTATATACTAGTTAGTTAGTTAGGTAGTTATAGTAGGTGGTTAACTAAGTTACTATATACTAGTTAGTTACTTATATTAGGTGGTTATCTATGTTAATAGTTACATACTTAAAGCTTACTTAGGTAGTTAGGTGTTTAGGTAATTAGCTAAGTTACTTTGAATTCATTTCAAACTAACTGATTTGGGTGGTTATCTAAGTTTCAGTTTTATAGGATTCTAATAGATAACCTAACTGATTTCAAATTCAACCTAACTAATATGATAGTACCATTAACATGCCAAGTAAACTAAAAATATTACAAAGCAAAATAAGTTCAATCAAAGTAAATTAATAACATTACAATTGATCTTAGGCTTACCAGATGCTCATCAGAAACAATTGCATATCCTTCTCCATCTCCAAGCTCCAAGCAAGATTGCAGGTGTGTGAAAAACCACTCCCAAGAAAGTAAATTTTCACCCTCCACCACTGCCCAACAAATGGGATACATCTGTTCATTGGCATCCCTCCCCACTGCAGATATAATCTGACCACCCAAATAAGTCTTGAGGAAAGCTGCATCTACACAAATAATTCTCCTACCCCCTTCCTTCCAACCTTTCTTTAATCCATCAAAACAATTGAATAATCTCTGAAAAATGGGAGGATTTGTCCCTAAACTGCCATCTACAACCAACTCAATCACAGTTTCTGGACTACCCTTCTTCAAAGCTGCCATATATCTCCCTAACTTCTTATAATGATCCTGCATAGAACCATGCAACATCTGATGTGCATGGTACTTCACTTTGTAGGCAAAATCCTTATGCACAATCACCTTATAAGCCCTCCTCACTGTCTCAGTTATCTCTTTGGCTGGCCAGTATGGCCTAGCTTAAACACTTCCAACATATCAGCTGCAACCCACTTTGTTTTCAACTGCTTGTTTTTCTTCATATCTCTCTGACACTTGTGCTCATCCACCACTTTCTTAACAATGAAACTAGATTTGTTTGTGTGCCAAGAGGAGTACAAATAAAAAGGACAGCCTGGGACACACTTCACTCCACACTCTTTACCTTCTTTTTTGATTACTTAGAACTACACTAACATTCTTACCTTGAAAAATGGAATACCTAGCCACTGCCTCCTTAAAAGCCTCCTTGTTTGGAAATCTTTGTCCAACTTTCCACTTAAAGGTAGAGAAATCAGTGTTTTTTCCTACTAACAAAGCCCTTCTTATTTTTCTTTCCTGTTCATCCTCATCACCACTCACTGGTGGGGTATCAATGTCCTCCTCACTCTCATAATACTCTGAATCATTCTCATCTTCTTGGGGTATACTTTCTGTAGCACCTTGTTGTGCATTCAATTTCCCTTCAGCAGCCTCCCTTTGTAATTATTTAGCAATTACAAGTAACCTAGATGAACAGCTTCTGACACTCTCCCTAGCAACAACATACTCTTCATCACTGTTATATGAATCATCCAAAGGCTCATCAGTTACAATTTGCTCATCCACAGTCCCACCACCAATCAAATCAGCCTCCTCATCAACAAACAAATCATCATCCTCATCAATAATGAAATCCAAATCATCTAACCCACTACCTTCACCCTCAGCCACATTGTTTTCAGGCTCATAAATGGGGTCATCTTCATCCTCACTTGATTCACCAATTAACTCTCTCAAAGTTAAAGGACTGTCTGGTCTATTATCCTCCCAATCATAATTTTAAAGAAAATCATCTGCAAAGGGGTAATCTGTTTGATTAGGGTTGGTTGAACAAGATGGATCTACTTGTTTTGCAAAGGTGGCAGGTTGTGTTTGAGTGGATGTAAGGTGGACTGGTGTTTTAGCTTGAGATGGTTCTGTTGTTATAAGTAGATGTGGAGGTGTAGGTTGTTCAGTAGATATGAGAGGAGAGACAGGTTTACAAGGAGCTTGTTCTGTGGATATTTGAGTAACTGGTGAAGTTGGGGGATTTTCTTTTTCAGAGGGAGAAGATAGCTTTGTACTAGGGTTGCATTGTTGGACAAAAGATGCATAGTCCAAGACAATAACATCATCTTTTCCCTTTGACCTAGTCATAGTCCTAGTGAGAATATTTTTATCAGGTTGTGGGGCCCTTTTTGGTGTAAGCTTTTTCATTTTGTTTGGTTTTGGAATATTTAATTGAAGCTCAGTTGGTTGAGATGAATTTGTTGGCTTATTAGGAGTTTTAGAAGGAGATTTATGTGGGAAAGTGGGGGCAACCTGCTGATGCAATTCATACAGGTCAATTAAAATTGGGAATTTTGTTTTTTTGAATGGATTTGTTGATTTTTATTTATTTATCGTATTTTATCAGACGAATTTCTACTCTATACTCCTCTCTTTCCTAGCTATATCACAAATTGCCATCACCCCCTTATCATCTTCTATTTTTACCAAACCATCTAACTAGCTCATCCCTGGAACCAAGTAAAAAACACACTCAACTGTGCTGTAATCCCCACACTTTTTAGCCAAATCCATTATTTCCCAAAAACACAACTCATCAGGCACAACAGAAATTGTCTTCCCTTTCCCCCCTGCATATATCAACTCCCCAGTACTAGCTTCTTCAAACCTCCCACCATGCCAATACCTTAATGTAACTGAATCCCAAACACTACTAGCCATTGCTACCTAAAATCATAAGTTTGTAATTTAAATCAATTTTCCAACCCAGTGCAATATCATTAATCAAAGCAATTATAAACATTAATCAAAATTGTAAACCCTAAACTTGCAAACTCATACATCACTATCAAGCAAAATTCAACCCAGAAATAAAACCCTAATTTAAAGCCATCAACAACAAACCATTTCAAATTGAAAGATACGAAACGTATACATGCATTAAGGCAACAAATTTCGATACTTTATTTCTGAATTTCGTCAAAATCGAGTGAAAATAATGAAATAAAGGGGCAAAAAAACTTACCTCCACTGCAAAGATTCGATCTTTGATCTTCTTTTTCTTCAATGTATGCGCTCGAGAGAAGAACAAGAGAGAGAGTGCCTTCCTGGGTATACGAACAGTTGGAGAAGATGAAATGTGGAGAGAAATTTTGCTTCAGTGGTCAACAAGTCAAAGGGAGGTTGTTTGTTTAAAATATAGGTTTACAGGTTCAACAGGTCACAAGTAAAAAAACTTGTTAAAAGAAAATATACCTACAAGGTTTACTTGCTACTGGAATAAACGAAGCTTGACTTGTTAAAAGCGGTCAACGCAAAGGTTGACTTATTCTTGACAAATTTTCCAATTTAAAATCAGTTGTTCAGATCCATCCAACTACCAATCATCCAAGAAAAATATCAAATGCAACATCTATAGCATACATGTCCTGAAAAGGTGCTCACCAAGGTGTCACTCCTCTCAATTTTGTGGCAGGCAAAGAATATGCCGAACACTCACCAACCCAACCATAAATTTCCCTTCCCACTCACACTCTCATGTGTTTAAGAAGGTTAAATATCGCTCATCCTAGTCAAGTCGACTCAGTTACCAGACATACTCTTTAGCTTTGACAAACTGACTCAAAATCAATCCAATAAACATTGTAAACACAAGCTCAAGAGGACTTTTTAGGGTTGTAATGGGGCTTAGGCAAGGGTAGGGAATAATTTTAGGAAATGTGGTGGAAAAACCAAGCACGAGGGAGCAAAAGTATCTCATAACAAGTCCGAAGGTGGCCGAAACGTATCCCAATAATGTCACATAACCACAATAAACCTCGACTCCTATGAATCGATTATAACCTCCAACAAATGCCACTTTCAAATAATACAACACAATTTCTCTTTATAGATAACGTGAATGAACTTTGATTATTTTTGGAACTTTGTTTCTTTTTTCTTTTTTTTCTCCCCTTTTTGAACCAAACATTCACGCAACTCAAAACTTGCTTTTCTTTTCCTTTTTTTTTAACACTTGAAACCACGCAAAATACACTTTTATTCCCCAAACTACACAAATCATAAAGACTAATCTCAAACTCAACCCATACAAATGCTCCCCCAAACTAGGCTTGGGAATAATATATATATGAAGGCAATGGACATGTAATAGGGTTTAGTAACACAAAACAGGGTCATTAGGCTCAGTGGGGCTAAGGAGGATAAAAGTATAACAAAATTTCACTCTGAGGCTCAAGAATCAGACAAAAGAACGCCTCTATCACAGCAAATGTAATAAGTCACTAGACATCAGATAAGTACGAAGTCAAAGTCAAGATCAATCCACTAAAGAGGAACTAACACACCAAAAACAGACTGGATAGTAATATGAATCCAAAAGGCTAGAAAAGGCCTCACAGCCTAACCAGTTCAGGCATGCAGCACAATGTAGCGTATAATAATCAAAACTTGCTCGAAATCATAGCAATCAGACATCAAATCAAAGCCTCAAAATCACAAATGCCCAGCTATCCATAAAACTAAGTCAAATCATTTTCAATCAAGGCACAACAAGGGGCGCAAGGAGGCAATCAAACCAGTCATGACCAATAATTTTTTTTTTGTGATTTTTCAGCATTTTTTTTCTTAAAGCAGTAAAACTAGTCTAGGAAAGCAGTAAAAATATACTAGAAAGATAAAAGAAAGAGAGAGTACATACAGAGATGATAATCCTCCCCCGAGCTGAACTCGGCAATGTCCTCATTGCAGTGAGGGAAAAGACTATGACAAGGGCATCAGTCGCCCATGTGAGTGTCGGTGGTACCACCGAAAGAACCGCCACCTGAATCACCCCCAGAATAACCACCTGGAAAACCCCAGGAAAACCACTACCGCTAGCACCAAAGTCCCCTAAAGAGATAGAGGCTCGAGGTCTATCGCCAACACCACCATCTCCATCACCTACATCCTCATCTCTACCATCCTCCTCATCATCCGACACACTATAGTTAGGGTTCAACGTGTACCATGATGGGTGTTCTGCACTCTCAGCAATGTGATGACGCGCATAGTAGTCGTCATACGTAGGGTACAGAACCAAACATGTATCGCATTCCAAACGGTTAAAACGTGGAACCATATCAACAGTAGTATCAACACGCTGGCCAAGCAGTGCAATGGCCGAGGTGTTGGTTGTCATCCCATGATGCAGCTCCTGTAAGGTGAAAGTGTTGGCTGTCATGCCAACATGCAAGCTCTGCAACATCCCCATCATACCTGCATAGGAAAAATCATTGGGCAAGGGAGGGGGAGGAGGGTGTGAGGAAGTAGAGGCGCCAGGGTCAAAAAAAGTGCACTGCCTACGCATATAGGTGTTATGAGGAATCTCAATGCGGGGCTGCAGGATGTCTTCCCCTGCTATGGGGAGGTGATAGTGCTGAAGGTCAGGACGAATACGGGCTTTAGGGTCAGGGAGCTCTATAGACTCGAGGGTCTCATTGATGAGGACACAGTATCTGCCATTGGCTTTTCTTTTGAGAAGGTGGATGATCTCAAGGTATATGGCATCCAATAGCTCAGGGGTCGAGGCAGGACCGTATTGGGTTTCATCAAACCCAGGGATCTGCTTAGCAAAAAGGGTGACTAACCCCCCGTTAATAATACGGCGGGAGGCATAGGTGCCGTCATCATGATGGTGTGAAGGCTGTTGGAGACACGCTCCAATTGTATGGCAACCTGATGAGGAATGTTCTACTCTTATTGTAAATCTGAGCCCTTAAACATATACATCCCCAACAAGGTAAAGTTATCTTTTCTAATAAATTGCCCCTCCACCCTAGCAAATAAGGTTCATGCCATATATCGAACCCAAATGGCAAATATAGTATGGTGAATCAACTTGGCCGAACAATGCTGACATGTAAATGGCCTCTCGTCCCTAGTCAAACCATAATAGATAAGACGAGGTCGCCAATCGACGGGTCGTCGAATTAGCTCTTGTTGGACAATCTAAGGACTCAGGGCAAATTCAGGCAGTGTATATTCCTGTTCCCTATTGCAAAGTCGAAATCTAATGTGGGTGACAGAGCCAAACCTAGGTTTGACTACTTGTAAACCACTATAGAACTCGTAAACAAGCAAAGGGTAGGTCTGAACCTGAACAGTAAACAAAGATCCCATGCCAATAACACGTATTAGTTCCTTAAAATCATCATACAAGCCAAGACTAGTAATTAAAGGGAGATCAAGGAAACGAGTGGAAACTATCTCACGCTCCCGAAGGAGACGGAATTTGGCCTTTTGCTCCTCATCTCGAAAGATGACTTGAGGAAACCGATCATCTGGTGCAATTGGTGGTGGTGGTGGTGGTGGTGGTGGTAGTGGTGGTGGTGAAGGAGACCGTTGCCGTCTCCTAGATCTGGAACCTTGACCACGTAAAAGCCGTCTTAAACTTGCCATGGAGCCCAAAAGAAACCTTTACTCACAACAATGGAAGAAAAATGGAGATTTTTTTATGGAGATGGAAAAATCAAAATTAGTGGTGAAGGATGGAGAAAAGTAGGAAAGGAGATGGAGGAAAAAGCTTGGTGGAAGCTTTAACAGAGTTTGACAGTTGAGGAATGAAGTTTTAATGGACTTTGAAGGTGGAGAAAGAAGGGTAATAGTGAGTAATGGTGTTTGGAGATGAGGGTTTAGAGAGAGATAGAGTGAGTTTTTATGAGGGAGATGAGTGAATAAGGGTGGGGATGTGAGTAAAGCTGAGTTTGGATTCCGAAATAAACACGGCAAAAGTAACTCGGCCCGATCAAGCGACTGTGCCCGGTACCATCGGGCGAAAAATCATCCTTCCCAGTTTCTGAAACCGCCCGATCGGGCGATTTTTTATGCTCCAACTGCATTTGTTGTAGGCTCGATCAAGTGAGAATGCCCGATGCCACTGAGCGAAAATCCTTCATTAAAGTGCAGTCGCCCGATCGGGTGACTTTGGCCCGATGCCGTCGGGCGTTTTCTTTTTTAGCTATTTGGAACATGGAAAAAGGACGTAAGTTCAGCATGATCG
Source organism: Patellifolia procumbens (assembly GCA_947645195.1). Lineage (NCBI taxonomy): Eukaryota > Viridiplantae > Streptophyta > Magnoliopsida > Caryophyllales > Amaranthaceae > Patellifolia > Patellifolia procumbens. The sequence continues at coordinate 4,007,073 of CANSGD010001541.1, forward strand.
GGCGGTGAAGCCCGATGCCGTCGGGCGACATGCTATTATGCCTATTTTCCGCTTATCCGCTCAAGTTCAGCTACACAATGGCCAAGTACCTGCACAGACTTCACTCACAACTGCTATTAGTACCCTCTCACTCTCTCACTAAACTACAAAAACTATCGAAAAGAATCTAAGGAAAGAGTTGCGGGTTACGGGTTGCCTCCCGTAAAGCGCTGGTTTATAAAGGTCCCGCACGATCATATTACCTGCTCAGTCAAACATCATCTGATGAAGGAGATCCGAAACGAATTTCCTCCACACAACCAATGAATGCACCCTCATGGTACAGCTTCAGACGCTGCCCATTGACCTTGAATTTCTCACCTTTTTGACTAACGACCTCTATAGCTCCATGTGACTTCACTTCAGTTACCTCAACAGGTCCAGACTATCTAGACTTCAACTTACCAGGAAATAATCTCAACCTTGAATTAAACAGAAGAACTTTATCACCAATCTGAAACTCTCGTTTCTGGATCATTTTGTTATGCAAATTTTTCGTTTGCTCTTTGTAGAGCCTATGATTCTCGTAAGCTTCTAAACAAAGCTCATCCGACTCATTCAGTTGAAGAAGTCGTGCCTCACCTGCAGCTGCCAAATCAAGGTTAATCTCTTTGACCGGCCACACAAATAAATAAGCCATTTCAACTGGCAAATGGCATTCCATATACCAATCGACAAGGGGTGGTGCCCAATGTAGTCTTAAAAGCAGTGCGGAGCGCCCAAAGAGTTTCATCAAGCTTTAAACACCAATCCTTCCTAGCTTTAGTGACAACTTTCTCTAAAATCCTTTTTATTTGCCTATTAGAAACCACTACCTGACCACTATTCTGGGGATGATAGGCTAGACCAACTTTGTGTGTGACCCCATGTTTTTTAAGAAGGGCTTTGAAGGTGCTCTTGTGAAAATGAGAACCTCCATCGCTAATAACAACTCTAGGGACCCCAAAACGGGGGAATATGATCTTTTTAAACAATGTCATCACAACCTTTGAATCATTGGTTGGTGATGCAATAGCTTCCATCCATTTTGTTACATAGTCGATAGCCACTAAAATGTACTATTCCCACACGAAGTAGGAAAAGTACCCATAAAATCAGTTCCCCAAAAATCAAAAGGTTCAACTTCTACAATTCCACTCTATGGCATTTCTTGCCTCTTAAATATCTTACCCGACCATTGACAAGCATCACAAGACAAACAAAAGGCCGGGCATCCCTAAAATCATAGGCCAATCATAACCACTATGTAAAACTCTATGAGTAGAAGCTTGGGAACCTAGATGATCACTAGAGGGCATACTGTGACAATGTTTCAAAACCCCCTCCATCTCCCAATCAGGAATACAATGACGGTGCATTCTGTCGGAGCATTGCTTATAGAGAAGGGGATCCTCCCAAAAGTACATTTTAGCATCGTGAAAACTTTTTTCTTTGCTGATAGGAAAGATTAGGAGGATGAGAACCACCAACACAGTAATTGGCAAAATCAGCATACCAGGCGGATTGGGAAGAAACAGCAAACAAATGATCATCAGGAAAAGAGTCATCAATAGGATAATCGAAATCAGACTCAAACCTCAACCTGGAGAGGTGGTCAACAACGACATTTTCTGCACCTTTCTTATCTCTAATCTCAAGATCAACTCCTGCAACAACAATATCCATCGAATCAATCTGGGTTTAACCTCCTTCTTGGCCAACAAATACTTTAATGCTGCATGGTCAGTATGTACAATCACCTTCGAACCTATCAGATAGGTTCAAAACTTGTCGAAAGCATACACTATGGTCAACAATTCCTTCTCTGTGGTAGCATAATTAACCTGGGACGGATCCAAGGTTTTGCTGGCGTAGTATATAGCATGGACCACTTTATTTTGCCTCTGACCAGGCACTGCCGCAACGTAATCACTAGCATCACACATTATCTCAAAAGGCAAATCCCAATCGGGCAGCTGTATAATGGGGGCAATGATGAATGTCGTCTTAATCCTGTCAAAAGACTCCATAGAAGCATTAGTGAATACAAATGTGGCATCCTTAAATAACAATTGAGTAAGGGGTTTCGCAATTTTTGAAAAATCTTTTATAAACCTGCGATAAAACCCGGCATGACCAAGGAAACTTCTCACTCCTTTGACATTCATTGGAGGGGGAAGTTTCTCAATCACTTCAATTTTTGCTCTATCAACCTGAATGCCACGCTCTGAAATCAGATGACCCAACACAACACCTTCATTAACCATAAAATGACATTTTTCCCAATTTTAAAACAAGGTTCACTTCAGCACATCTTTTCAATACCTTGGATAAATTATGCAGGCAAACATCAACATTAGACCCATAAACACTAAAATCATCCATAAAAACTTTCGAGATATTTTCAATGAAATCAGATAATATGGCCATCATACAGCGCTGAAAGGTACCAGGAGCATTACACAATCCAAATGGCATTCTATGATATGTAGAAGTACCATAAGGACATGTAAAAGTAGTCTTTTTGATCATCTAGGTGGATAGGAATTTGGAAAAAGCCACAATATCCATCCAGATAACACAAAAGGTTATGCTTAGCTAACCTTTCCAACATCTGATCAATAAAGGGAAGCGGAAAATGGTCCTTCGGGGTGGCATTATTAACTTTACGATAATCAATCCACGTTCGCCCCTCTGTGATTGTCCGGGTAGGGATTAAATCACCCTTGTCATTTTTCACAACAGTTGTCCCTCCCTTCTTAGGATCTACTTCCATAGGACTAACATACTTCGAATCAGCAATAGGATAAATAATGCATGCATCTAATAATTTCATGATCTCTTTCTTCACTACCTATTGCATGTTGGGATTTAAACGCCTTTGAGGTTGAATGCAAGGGCGGTGATTTTCCTCAAGATTTATGCGATGCATAAAAAAGTCGGGACTAATGCCCTTAAGATCGTCAATACTATACCCTATATCCTTCTTGTGCATACGAAGCACTGTAAGCAATTGTTCCAATTGGCTATATGTGAGTTTAGTACTAACGATCACAAGACATTGTTCCTTATCATCCAGAAAAACATATTTCACTAAGCAACCATTTCTTTAAAAACACAATTCTCTCATTTTCTTGAATGTAGTGCGAAAGAAGAACATAGAAAATTCCCAATTTGAATTCACACTTTTTATATATATATATATATATATATATATATATATATATATATATATATATATATATATATATATATATTCTCTTTTTTTCATTTCATTTCTTTTTTTTTTCAAACTCGTTGAACCAACATATTATTTCCAACTCATCCATGCAATCAATCAAACAACCCAAAACCAACCTAACAAATGCTCCCCCAAGCTAGGCTTGGGAAAAATAACTAATGCAAAGGCCATAGGCTAGTAATGTGGCTTACTATCAATAACCAGTCATTAGGCTCAGCCCCAGGATGGTCAGCCACCATACCCCTTTCCTCCCCACTCTCACCTTTGAACAGACCGTGATCGCTTGATTCTCTAAGATGCGTGCTCGATTTGATACTATTGATGCCTCTCTAGCTACCCTATCATCCAAGGTCGATTGTTTAAAGCTTGATAAGCGAGCGGTCCACGGACCCATATATAGTTATTTTGAGCGTACAAGTTACTTCCAGCAGCCTTATTACCCTCCCTCCTGGTATAATTCATCACGCTACAAACCTCGATAAGGCGCAAGTAGCTCTGGTGGTGGTGGTTCGATGGAGGTGACTATGATGGCTAATGATCGTTCGCGATCTTCTGACAAGCACTAGGGATAGTGCTTGGACTGACTTAGGTGAGACTTGATCACTTCCCTTGTACATACACTCGGAGAGATACATTCGTTTTTTTGTTATTTGAGTCTGCACATTGATTATTTCTTTCATTTCATGCATTGTCGAGTCGTACATATAGCTTAGGTTTATTTATGCATGCATTGAAAAAAAAAACAAAAAAAGGTTGATGATGTTGGATGGGATTGATTGCTTCCCTGTGCCCCATGATGTTTAAAAATGATGAATTTGATTCTTTATCTTGCTAGTTGGGTGATAAGAGGTTTTTAGTGTGTCGTTAAGGCACTGAGAACCGCTTAGCAAACAAAACTTATAAACCTAACGAGCAACTACTAAGAATGTAGTAATGACAAGTCAAGGGTCGAACCACAAGGAAATTGGGATTGACTATAGTCTACTAAGTCCAAAACTACCTAAGTGAAGGGTTTTTGGGGTTTAAGATTGAATAAGATACCAACTAATCAACTAGCTATGAATACAAACTAATAATCAAATAGGAGAATTAATATAATAAGGAAAACACTAGAGTTCGGGCTACTCGTATGAACATGGGCTAGACAACAATAATCGACGCTATAGTGATTCACAATGATGACAATACAAGGTTAAGTTTCCCTCTAATTTACTTGAGTCCTCTCTCGAATGGTCCTCAAGAATAATCGATTAATCAACCAACCAAATCCTCTTTCGAATGGTCTTTGGTCCATTGATTAATAAATTCAATGAGATCGGAAAACCCCTAATTAAAGGATCCCCTTAATTCCTACCCAATCCCTTGGTCTAGAAATCAAGTCGAAACATGGGAATGACAAAAGGGATTAAAGTTCGATTAAGAACAATAGAAACCCTAAGTGCCCTAGCATAAACGTGATCAAGATCTATCCTAGGGTGTCAAAACACCACATTCAATGCATAGACAAACAATTGAATCATAAAGCGCATAGACAATCTACATAAAGCCCTTAAATCATACTTTCGCCCAAACCCTAGATAATGAACTACTCACTAATCATGGATTCTAAGCCATAGAGATTAAATAAATTAAACATGATAAATAAAGCAATAGAAAATAAAGAAAAGAGATTGAAGGAAAATTACTTGAATTGAATTAAGGATTCGATCTTCAAAGATGGACAATTGAGAAATCTAAGAGTTTAGTGAGAGTTTAGGGCTAAGCAAAAGTAATTATAGTCTAAGAGTAAGAGATAATTCATCGACAAAAAACGCTAAACTATAAATATGGTTCATTAAACTAAGACGGAAAAACAGAGTCAAAACCCGAAATCAGGTCGACACGGTCGTGTACAAAACGACACGGCCGTGTAAACCTGTTATACAAATTTCTTCAGCTTCCCAAAAGTTACTGCTTCCGTGGAAATAGATCAACACGGCCGTGTCAATATCTACACGACCGTGTAGACCTGGACTTCTCAAATCAGTGGGCAAGCAGAACAGGATTGTCTTCGTGGAAAAAGGTCAACACGGCCGTGTAGACCTGCTGGTCAGCGGACAGCTCAACTGGAATTGGTCTTATGACCAGTCGTTGGAAAGCTATCGAAACGAGCTAACACCTCCCACTGGAATTACCTTAATCCGATTTATGGATCAAACTTTATGTCCATTTGAAGTTCAACAATGCACAACTAGTCTTCCAATGATCATATGACTTCAAAAACCTGCTAGTTAGCCTGGAAATCATCCAAAAACAACTAAACAGATAATGAAGCGACAATATAACTCAAAGGTAACAAAAAACCATGCAATGCTAAGAGATCAATCTTATAGATTGATATTTTAATGTTGCCATTTAGTTATCACTTTTACTATTTCATGAACCTCATATTATTTGTATTTCAAAATTTTCATTTTGAACTTCCAGTTCAAACGGGGATCAATATTTTATTGAATAAGGTAGTATATTTAATTCATTAGGTAGTATATTATGTATTTAATAATATAGTAGTATATTTCCAAAGTAAGGTAGTATAAGATAGTATAATGAATATATATGGTAGTACATTTTGACTTTAAAGTAAAAATTATGGGCGTTATTTGGGGTGCAACCAATACTTTAACAAAGTTATGGGTGTTAACACAAAAAAGAAAGTTACGGGGGTTGCTCACAAAAAAGTGAAAGTTATGGAGGGGTTTCACAAAATTTTCTTTTTTCTTATATTTATTTGTGAAACAAATTAATAAATAAATCTATGCTAATTAATTAATCAAAGGCAATCAAGGGCTTAATTTGAATATTCGCATGACTTGGGTAGTAGTTTTACTTGAACAAGTTATCAATGGGTAGTAATTAATCTAAATAATCAAAAGAGCAATTGGTAGTAAATCTCAAGGTCATGTATATATTGGGTAGTATTTATCGCTGCTAGGCAATGTAGGAAGAGCGGTAGAAGATCAGAGATGGAGTTTATAGAATGTGCTTTACTGAGGCAGTATACTTGAATTGGGTGTAGAGGAATCAACACGTCTTTAATGAAAGCATGCCCTTAATTTTCAGCAATTTGCTAAAGTTTTCTTTAGAGTATCTTGCAGGCTTCCTGAGCAGCTGCAGTAGCAAGTAGTCCTAAATTGATGGGGGTGTTTAATTTGGTGACCTTGTTCTTAAACGTGCATGAAGATTTCCTTATAGTAACCCTTCCTAGAAGGTGGACATCTTTGAAAGCTGATGTTTTTAGGCTTTTTGTTGTTTGTTGCCCATTATGGCTATTGTTGTTGGATGTTTATGCAAGCTTTGTTTTGCGTAGTTAATAAAAAATTTAATTGCCAAAAGATATTAATTAGTAATTGGCAATAGTCCCAGTCTTGAAAATAATGTTAAAGTTTACCATTATGTATAGTAGGTTATTACATACTCCTCTCTTCTCATTTTTTTTTGTCTCTGATAGCAACACATTGTGAGGCGAGTTTCCTATGATAAGACAAACATTTAGAAATAAAGAAGTGATGAATAAAAAACATACTCAATGCATAAGACATTATTGATGAGGAACTACAAAATACGACACTTTTGTTTACATCCACAAAACAAGAGGAGTGAGAATTCTTTCCATATGTACTTTCTACTAGATGGTACTCTGTACAACCCTGTTTGTTTTCAACACCTCTACCTATCATCATCAAGATGACAAGTTGTTACACCACATTTTTTTTGTTTTTGCCTTACCCCTTGTCAACCTTTTTTCCTGAAAAGGATTTTTTTTAGTTGTTCCCTAGATGATCTTACGTCGTCTAATCATTAAAAAAACATTCTAAGACTATCAAGTTCAAGTGATGTGATTACAATAAAAAGCTTGTATATGTACAGCTCCAAAGCAGCAATACACAGTTGTCAAAGTAGTAACATTTTCATTTCGTAGTTTGTTTAAACAAGTGTGAAAAATTACATATAGTTTTTCTAGCACAAAAATTTACAATTATATTGTCGAAGCAACAACAAAGGCCTTGCCATTAACAGACAAGTATTGTATAAAATCCTGATGAGCTTGCTGGACTAAGTCCTCATCGTCCCATTCATCACGAAAAGTCTCTGTGTGTTTCAACAAACGAAGAATATTCACAATAAACATGTTCTTCCTCCATTCCTCAACGTGATCACAACCTAATTGTTCAGCAAGCCAATCTTGATATTCAAATGGCAAAAATGGCGTCTGTTTAGATGGCCAACATCGAAGTCAGTTCTAACATAGTTCTCTAGGTACTTCACTTGCAGTCTTTTGATAATAGTATCAAACGTGAAGGGGAGGGAAATTTAATGAGGCATTTGATGTTTTAAAGATGCTCACTTGCAGTACATCTTATTTTAACACAATGAGAAACACTTATCGAACATGAAATTGGAAAATTTGACAGGAATAATCCCAACTATGACCATTTCGCTTAAAATAATCCCAACTATGAGTTATTCTAGAATAATCCAAACTATTAAGGTTACCTTCCCAAGATAATCCAAATTTTATTTTTCTTGCCTTCAATGATCCATTTTGGGACTACTATGCATAGTAGAATTAAAAGTTTGGATTATTTTGAGAAGGTACCCCTAATAGTTTGGGTTATTCTAGAATAACTCATAGTTGGAATTATTCTGAGTGGAACGATTATAGTTGGAAATGGGATTATTCCAGTCAATTTTTCCAATAAATTTTATAGTTATTTTAATGATGTTATTCACATTTTCTTCGAGGCAAATGGAGTGTTATGAGCAAATATTTCAAATATAACGAATCTCTTAGCTAATTCACATTGAATATACATATAAAATGTCTAATATATATAACAAAGAGTTATGAATCAATAACCAAATGTAACGACTTAATGAATGTAAGTGATCTAATTACTGAAGCAAAGTACCCTTCAAGACCAAACATTACCTTAGAATCATATATCATATGTGTGAAGCGTTTTGAAACTTTTTTAGCTTCCAATTCTGCGTAGAAGGCTTCTATGTCCTCCAACATTTTTTGTTTGGATGGAAGTGATACCCGCCGAGACAAAGCTCTTGCAACCCACTTACTTTGAAGTTCGCAAACAAAGAAAGGGATGACCTGGAATAAAATTTACAAGATGCCTTCTCCTCAATTAGTCCACCATTCTAGTGATGAAAATCTTTCTTGATGGTGAAAATGATAACAGCAAAAGATATCTTACCATCCATGTAAGACCAATGAAGGAGAGCCCTGGGGCTAATGTAGGAGGAAATACATGCTTGTACAATGGTCCGACGCGATTATCGTCAACACTCACAACTCCACCCTTATCAAGAAAAGGGAAATGGTACTTATACCTGATAGTAGCAATTAGGCTTCAGAGGTGAATGGATTTTCTAAAGCTTTTAGTTCCACAAATATATATCATCCACTATAACGAGTGTAATCTCCTTTCACAACAATAGTGATATCACGTATTTATATAGAGTTTTCTCCCTTATTTACAAGCTAATTTGTGCGTCATTGGAGCTCTTGGGAGCTATTTTGTGCTAACTATCGTATGTAGTTGTGGTTTCGTGTTTTAGTATTGAATTGCAGGTTTTATGGAGTTTTCTCCTTATTCCCGAGCCTTTTGGAAGCAACCACGGCTTTACGAGATGTTACGAGGCACGTAGGATGGCTCGCGAGCTTTACAGATAGTTTAGGAGGTCCCAAGACCCCTAAACATGAAGATTAGTGAGCCAAAGAGTCAAGAAGGAGGTTTCCGTGCACTCATCGGGAAGAAATGGCCCGATCGGGCGAATAAATACTGATCGGGTCGGGCGAGGAAGCATGTCCCCAGACCCGATCGGGTGACTACCGCCCGACCCGATCTGGTGGAGTGCTGCTTGGTCTCGTTGAGGTGCTACAGGCGAGGGGAACACGCTGGCCCAAGTTATAGCCAGGCCCGATCGGGTGGCAGCCTCGGGCCCGATCGGGTGGGCCGCTTTTCGCGCCTTATTGCTGCACTGCTGCTGCCAGAGCCCAGGAGTGAAGATTGGGGGAACTTGTATGTGGACCCGATCGGGTATTGTGCTCGGGCCCGATCAGGTCTGGTGCTTTAATCGCGCTTTTTCACTTTTTGTTTCCGTTTTTAGTGAACTTGAGGGGTATTATAAATACCTTTTCCTCATTATTTTAGAGGATCTTTTATTCATCTTTCATTAGGTTTAGACTAGTTTTATTCTTCATTGTTCTTAGTTTAATTCAAACACTTTAGATTAATTTAGAGGTGATCAAACCTATTTCGATTTCAATAAAAGTTCCTGCTTTCCGTCAATTGGTACTCTTCTCTACTCTTTATCTCTTTAATTACTTTGATTGCTTAGTTTATTTATTTAATCGTTCATGATGAAATTGTTAAGGTTTCATATTAGTTTTATTATTGTTAATTCGATCATGAGTGAGTAGTCTCTTTCTAGGGTGTTAGATAGGAAAGCCATGTTTATACCATGATTGTGATTTAGACTCTTATTGATTTCTAGGGCTTGATTAGGGTGATTGTGATACGATTTGTTCTTTATTGAGTAATTAACGTTATTGCGCAGTTTCGTTGGTTGCTTGTGGTTAATAGTTGTTTGCACAGATCCGTCTTACGACTAGAGGCCTAGGACACGTCAGTAGTTCTGATTACGTTAGTGAGCATGCGGCGTATGTTGAACTATGAGCGTTGAGTCTTAACCATAGCTCAACATAGGCTCTAATCCCCCGACTCTTGACTTAGGTTTCGATAGTAGTTGACCCTATTTGATTGGTATAAGCATGGTGGACCGACCTAATACCCTAGATTTTTATTCCATAGTTTAATCCTCAATTTATTCCGTCTTCTGTAGTCTATTCTTTAGTTTAATTATTTCTTCCCTGATTTCATCTGGAGTAACTGAATCGGTTGAATATTAATTTAGAAATTCTGTCTCCTTGTGGATTCGACCCTGCTTCCACTGACTACCTAGTTAGAGGTCCGTAGGTTTATTTTTGATTAGGCGATACGACTAAAACCTATCAAATTTTGGCGCCGTTGCCGGGGAGACGGCTAGTTTTCTAAGTTTTTATTTGATTATTTGGTCTACTTCTCAGTACCTCATTGGAACTTCATTGTTCCAATTGGTACGTTTTACTGCTTCTTTTTGTTTCTTTTGTATGCCCAGGTCTCAAAGAAACGGTTCCCCCATTCCAGCGGATCCCGATCTTACTAGGACAATCAGGCGGATCCGAAAGAAAAATCAGAAAGAAAGGCAGCCTGTTCAGCTGAACACCTCTGGAACAGACACCTGGAGTTCAGTCATGTCAAAGTAACTGAAATCTTATGGGGTTCCCAACCCGGATGGTCTTTCTACTGGACCTCCAATGCCCACCATCGCCGCTAACAATTTTGAGATTAAGCCTGGACTCATCAGCATGGTCTAGTAAAATCAGTTTGGTGGGCATCCTACTGAAGATCCGGCAAATCATCTGCAACGGTTTCAACAACTTTGTCAAACCGTTAAACATGCCGGCGTCACTCCAGATCAGTTAAAAGTCATGTTGTTCGAGTTTTCTTTGAGAGATAGAGCCCAGAAGTGGTTGAACGATGTGCAGGAAACTGAATGGAGTGAGATTTCTGCTGTATTTCTGAGAGAGTATTACCCACCTACTAAAACAGCAGAAATCAGAAATAAACTAGCCACGTTTTCCCAAGAGCCTGATGAAACATTACGGGAAGCGTGGGCTAGGTTTAAAGATCTACAGAGAGAGTGTCCACACCACAATATGGACAAATGGTTCTTGACGCAGACATTCTACAATGGTCTGCAGCCTCAGACGAAGTGTATCGTTGATTCGTCTGCAGGAGGAGTGTTTCTAGACAAGGCAGTTGATGAGGGTTATGAATTCCTATCAAATCTTGCGGCCAATGACCATTCATCATCTAGGAGTTTGACTAAGAAGGTACTTGAAGTTGACGCTATTTCATTGCTTACATCTCAGATGGCGCAACTAACTCAGCAGCTAATGAAGTCTTCTAGCTCGACACCTCCGCCTATGAGCATCAATGTTATGTCTGCCGTAGCACCCATTACCTCATCTTACTGCGAGGTATGTGGTGTTCAGGGTCACTTTGGGCATGACTATCAGTTCAGTCAATTTCAGATGGAGCAGGCCAATGCCTTCCAACAAAGACCACAAACCTTCCCCCCTTCACATAACTACCAAAACCCACAAAACTATCAACCTACACCTCCACAAAACTATCCTAAACCCTCATACCATCAAACCCCACAACAGTTCAAAACACCACCACCACAAAACTTCCATCATCCCAATAACTTCCAAATTCCACAAAATTTCCACACCCCACCTCCACAAAACAACAACCCACAAGAGCCTAGCAATTCTGAATTAATGAAACTGATATTGTCTATGCAAAAGGCAAATGAGGAAACACGGAGGGCCCAAGAGGAAGCACGGAGGGCCCAAGAGAAGCACATCCAACTTCTCGAGGCTCAAGTTGCTCAATTGGCAGAAACTAATGCACAGAGGCAGCAGGGACAATTGTCGGGGCAACCCGTTCAGAGAGAACATGTGAATGCCATCACTCTTCGTAGTGGCATAGCTTATGATGCTCCTCCATTGCTCGTTGATGAGGTTACCCCGACTGCAGGAAAGAAGAGGGTAGTAGAGGAAGGAAAAAGGAAAAATTCGACGTCTGAAGTCGATTTGTCTGCAGAAGCTGAACAGACAGGGAAGAAAAAGGAGAAGGATTCTGAAGCGCCTTTTACACCAAGGCTACCTTTTCCTCACAGGATGCAACAATCAAAGGTCGATCAGCAGTTTGGTAAGTTCTTGGCTATGGTCAAGAACCTTGAGGTAACAATTCCATTCACAGATTTAATTACCCAAGTGCCTGTTTATGCCAAATTTCTGAAAGACATGATCATTAAGAAAAGAGACTTTGGTGGGGTAGAACGTGTCGCTCTTACTGAAGAGTGTAGTGCTTTTATCCAAAATAAAACCCCACCAAAGTTAAAAGATCCTGGTAGTTTTTCTATACCCTGCCATCTTGGACCTATTTTTATTGATAAGGCTTTGTGTGATTTAGGTGCTTCTGTTTCTGTTATGCCATTGTCTGTTTATAAGAAACTGAACATGGGTGCCCTTAAATGCACACAAATCACTTTACAGATGGCGAATCATTCTATAAAATACCCTCTAGGTGTTTTAGAGGACGTTCCTGTTAGGGTAGGGAAATTCTATATCCCTGTTGATTTTGTGGTATTAGATATGGATGAAGATGCCCAGATTCCTATTATCTTGGGGAGGCCATTTTTGTGTACTGCTGGAGCTGTAATTGATGTCAAGTCTGGGTCATTAACTCTTAGTGTTGGTGATGATAAAGTGATGTTTAAACTAACCAATGCTGTTAAGGCACCTATGCTTGAACAATCTTGTTGCAGGGATGAGGTTTTGGATGAAGTAGGTGTGGAGAAGGTTCCAATTCCACCTAAGGTTGCCTCGCCGTCTGGAGGCATTATCAAGAACATTTGGAGGAGAAAGATGTTTGATGAGGGTGGCACTCATTGTCAAGCCCCTCCTATTTGAGAGAGGGAGGATTATGGTCGTGCGGGACCTTTATAAACCAGCGCTGTGCGAGAGGCAACTCGTATTTTTCTTCCCCTTTTCCTTTTCTTTCTTTTTTTCTTCTTTTTGTGAGCGAGAGTGAGGGTACTAACATTGTTTTTCCTCTTAGCATAGTCCTTATCACCTTTTGGCATTGAGGACACTGCCAAGTTCAGCTTGGGGGAGGAGTTCTGTTTGTATTCCCTATCTCTTTTACTGCTTTCTAGAATAGTTTTACTGCTTTCGAAAAATACTGAAAAAAATCAAAAAAATATGGTTCCCATGACTGGTTTAGTTGCCTCCCTGTGCCCCTTGCTGTGCTCTATTTGAAAATGATTTGACTTTGTTTTCTGGATAGCTGGGCATTTGTGATCTTGAGGCTATGATTTGATGTTTGATTGCTATGATTTCGAGCATTTTTGGATTATATTAGACCACTTTGTGTTGCATACCTGAATTGGTTAGACTGTGAGGCCTCTTTGTAGCCTATTGGATTCATATTATTATCCAGTCTATTCTTGTGTGTTAGTTCCTCTTTAGTGGATTGATCTTGACTTTGACTTCGTACTTGTCTGATTTTAGATGACTTGTAGCATGTGATGTGATAGAGGCGTTCTTTTGTCTAATTCTTGAGCTTCAGAGTGAATTTTTGATATACTTTTATCCTCCTTAGCCCCGCTGAGCCTAATGACTTATTTCGTGTTACTTAAACCCCTATTATGAGCCCAAAGCCTTCACTTGATATATTTCCAAGCCTAGCTTGGGGGAGCTTTTGTATGGGTTAAGTTTGATATTGGTTTGTTGGTTTAGTTTGGTTTTTGAGGAATTTAAAAGTGTATTTGCTGTGGTTTGAGAGTGAGAAAGAGAAAAGAAAAAGCAAGTTTAGAGTTGCGTGAATGAAGTTCAGAAAAATGAAAGAAAAATGAAATGAAAATTCAAAAGAATTCTAGTTCTTTCATTCACGTACGTTCATAAAGGAATATTCGCTCCATTGCTAGAAAATTGGGTTTGTTATGAGCTTTTCATTGATTTATGAGAGTTGGGTTACTTTACATGGTTTTATGGTGATTGTTGGGAGTTGTGTAGGTCATCTTAGGCCTTGTTTGAATGGTTTATGCTCCCCCTTTCTTGGTTTTTCCACCACATTACCCAAAAGTATCCCCTACCTCTCACCTAAGCCCCATTACAACCCTATAAAGTCCTCTTGAGCTCGTGTCTGCAATGTTCATTTGATTGATTTCGAGTTAGTTTGTCAAAGTTAAAGAGTATTTCTGCTAATTGAGTCGACTTGACTAGGATGAGCGTCATTGAACCTTCTTAAACACATGAGAGTGTGAGTGGGAAGGGTACTTATGGTCGGGTTGGTGAGTGTTCGGGCACATTCTTTGCCTGCCACAAAATTGAGAGGAGTGACACCCTTGTGAGTGCCTTTCCAGGACTTGTATGCTTTGTGGATGCTTGAGTTTGATAAATTACTTGAATGATTGGTGGTTGGATGGAATTGATGAGCCAAACTTGAATTATGCCTGCTTGAACGATTCTTAGTCTTGAAAATGTTTTGAGCTTTGATTTGTTTTTATCTTTGGGGTGAGGTAATCTATTCCATGTTCATGTGTTGTTTGCTTGAGGACAAGCAAAGGTTTAGCTTGGGGGAGTTTGATATCACGTATTTATATAGAGTTTTCTCCCTTATTTACAAGCTAATTTGTGCGTCATTGGAGCTCTTGGGAGCTATTTTGTGCTAACTATCGTATGTAGTTGTTGTTTCGTGTTTTAGTATTGAATTACAGGTTTTATGGAGTTTTCTCCTTATTCCCGAGCCTTTTGGAAGCAACCACGGCTTTACGAGATGTTACGAGGCACGTAGGATGGCTCGCGAGCTTTACGGATAGTTTAGGAGGTCCCAAGACCCCTAAACATGAAGATTAGAGAGCCAAAGAGTCAAGAAGGAGGTTTCCGTGCACTCATCGGGCAGAAATGGCACGATCGGGCGAATAAATATTGATCGGGTATGAAAGTTGCGGGCCCGATCGGGCGAGGTTTGCCCGATCCGATCGGGCGAGGAAGCATATCCCCAGACCCGATCGGGTGACTACCGCCCGACCCGATCGGGTGGAGTGTTGCTTGGTCTCGTTGCGGTGCTACAGGCGAGGGGAACACGCTGGCCCAAGTTATAGCCAGGCCCGATCGGGTGGCAGCCTCGGGCCCGATCGGGTGGGCCGCTTTTCGCGCCTTATTGCTGCACTTCTGCTGCCAGAGCCCATGAGTGAAGATTGGGGGAACTTGTATGTGGACCCGATCGGGTACTGTGCTCGGGCCCGATCGGGTCTGGTGCTTTAATCGCGCTTTTTCACTTTTTGTTTCCGTTTTTAGTGAACTTAAGGGGGTATTATAAATACCTTTTCCTCATTATTTTAGAGGATCTTTTATTCATCTTTCATTAGGTTAAGACTAGTTTTATTCTTCATTGTTCTTAGTTTAATTCAAACACTTTAGATTAATTTAGAGGTGATCAAACCTATTTCGATTTCAATAAAAGTTCCTGCTTTCCGTCAATTGGTACTTTTCTCTACTCTTTATCTCTTTAATTACTTTTATTGCTTAGTTTATTTATTTAATCATTCATGATGCAATTGTTAAGGTTTCATATTAGTTTTATTATTGTTAATTCGATCATGAGTGAGTAGTCTCTTTCTAGGGTGTTAGATAGGAAAGCCATGTTTATACCATGATTGTGATTTAGACTCTTATTGATTTCTAGGGCTTGATTAGGGTGATTGTGATGTGATTTGTTCTTTATTGAGTAATTAACGTTATTGCGCAGTTTCGTTGGTTGCTTGTGGTTAATAGTTGTTTGCACAGATCCGTCTTACGACTAGAGGCCCAGGACACGTCAGTAGTTCTGATTACGTTAGTGAGCATGCGGCGTATGTTGAACTATGAGCGTTGAGTCTTAACCATAGCTCAACATAGGCTCTAATCCCCCGACTCTTGACTTAGGTTTTGATAGTAGTTGACCCTATTTGATTGGTATAAGCATGGTGGACCGACCTAATACCCTAGATTTTTATTCCATAGTTTAATCCTCAATTTATTCCGTCTTCTGTAGTCTATTCTTTAGTTTAATTATTTCTTCCCTGATTTCATCTGGAGTAGCTGAATCAGTTGAATATTAATTTAGAAATTCTGTCTCCCTGTGGATTCGACCCTGCTTCCACTGACTACCTAGTTAGAGGTCCATAGGTTTATTTTTGATTAGGCGATACGACTAAAACCTATCAAATAGCAACAACAAAAACACACACAAAACAACAAAGGCTAGTATAATCTCGAACGGGTGTAAGAGAGAAAAATTGGAGGAATGAATTATCGTAAGTACCCTGTGCAATGGAGAATGACATTTGCATGAATCACACTGCCATCTAGAAATGATATTCTACCATCTTGATGAGTTCTTTCTATCTGCAGTATCCACATTTGAAAATATCTTCATAACTTATCCTCGTAAAGGGACATTTTTATAAAAATTTACCATAGAACTCTTTGTGACCGATATGGACTTTGATACTCTAGTTGCGTAGTTTTACCATCGGATGAAGCTGCATGTTATCATAAATAGGATGATTTTCAAATCTTCCTCTTGTCTCGGATCTAATTGCCAAGTGGACTTCTTTGGCGACTCCAGCAATGTCCCTACAAATATCGAGAGCACTAGAAGCACTCCCTATTATAACTACAACCTGATGGGGAAGCATAGATTGTCATTCTTAGAAAAAAAAATCAAGAAAGGATATTCTAAATACAATCAAACCAAAACATAAAGAGCTCACAAGCAGAGCAAAAAGATTTCTTCTTTTCCTTTTTTCTTTCTTCTTATATGTTTTTTATGCACAAAGATTTCTTATGTAGAGCATAATTCTTATATCAAAATTATGTTCTCCTACATAAAAATGTACAATAAAGTGAAGATAGCTCATTATACAATGCAATCAAAACCTTACAATCAACCTACAAAAAGAGTTGTTACTCACTAAGAGTTCGTTCTTTCAACTTGTTGTCACTCATTTGAACATATCTAAAGCTATTTGAAAATTTTCAATCTTATTTGTGAGAGGGTATAACCGTATTAGTTGTTATATGAACTTATTAATACTTATTTGAATTTTTAATTTTTCTGATACAACAACAACAACTAAGCCTTATTACTAAGATGATTTGGGATACACTAGCATGAATCGTAATCTAAAACCGTTGAAAAAGGACATAGAATCCACAAATGCGATAAAAAAGTTGTAAACACAAAGACAAACACATTAAAGATAAACAAATAAAGAAGGTAATCACACTCTTCCTCCACGTGAATACTGCCTCTACACCCCCCACCTCTCTCCAATGTCATGTTCTCATCGATCCCAAGTGAACCCATCAATTATCTTCACCAAGTCATCTTAGGTCTTCCCCGCCCCTTACAATTTGATGACTCCTCCATTCTTCGAGTCTTCTAACCGCACATCACTTGGTCTCCTTTTCACATGACAGAACATCTTAAGTGAATTTCCCTCATCAATTCTTCAATAGTTTCAACTCTAACGCTCTCTTGAAATACCACATTTCTTAATCAGTGCTTCGTTGTGTCACCACACATCCACCCTAACATACTCATCTCCGCCACATTAATGTGACTTTGTTTCACCGCCCAACACTTGGTGTGATATAACAAAGCTAGCCTAATTGTTGTGCGGTAGAATTTTCCTTTAAATCTACAGAGATGTCAGAATCACAAAGGAACCCGGTGGCGCTTTTCCACTTTAACCCATCCACGTTAATTCTATGAGGCATGTCTCTATCGAGTTCTCCATCTGTAGAATAGATTCAAGGTAACGGAAGATATCTAATCCTTGAACCACGTTGCCGTCCAATGTGACCGCGCCTGCCTCGCTACTTCTAACCCCACTGAACTTGCATTCCAATTACTCCGCCTTTTCTGCTTAATCTAAAACCACGAGCTTCTAATGTAATTCTCTAAAATTCCAACTTACTTTTAATGTCTTCCTTTGTCTCATCAATGAACACAATATCATCCGCAAACATCAACCACGGTATATCATCTTGAAGTCACCGCGTTAGTTCGTCCAAGACTAGAGCAAAGAGAAAGGGACTAAGTGCAGAACCATGATGCACTCCTTTCGTAATAGGGAGCTCTTATGTCTTCTCCACGGTAGTCCGCACACTCGTAGTGACCCCCTCATACATGGCCTTGATGATATCTATATATTTTTTGTGAAACACCTTTCTTTGCCAAGGCCCACCGAAGGATTTCTCTTGGTACTCTATCATATGCCTTTTCCAATCCATGAAAACCATATGTAGATCCTTCTTCCTATCCTAGTGATCTTCCATTGTGTGTTTCATGAGGCGAATGGCCTCTATAGTCGATCTTCCTGGCATAAATCGAAATCGGTTCCCTATGTCTTCACATGTTTCCTAAATCTTTACTCAATCACCCATTACCAGAGCTTCATCGTATGACTCATTAGTTTGATTCCTCGACAGTTGCTACAATCTTGAACATCGCTTTTGTTGATTCTTATGCCAAGGTTACAATGTACTCTGACGGCATTTTGTTGTTTCTCCAAATCATGTTGAAGAATGTTGTCAACCATTCGATTCCTCTCCCCCTAATAAACACCTCCAAACTTCGATAGGTATGCTGCACGGCCCCGTAGCTTTCTTCAATCTCATCTTTTTTATGCTACTATGACTTCTCCCTTTTAAATCCTCCTCATAAACAACTCTCGCTTTAACATAATTAGCGAGATGTTTACATCCCCGATATCTTGCACTTGATCACCATTTAGCATAAATTGAAAAAAAAAGTTCGACCGTAATTGTTCAATTTTTAGTATCATAAATTGATGCAAATTTTCCATTTCAATCTGAAACCAGATTATTTGATCATAAAGAACAACACGTTGTGTGGATAATCTAATGCATATGTTTATACACTGCACTCCATTTATCTAGGCGTTTGAAACTTAAAGAACTTAAAATGCTTTCAACAAAACCACTTCAAAAAAAAAGAAAAGGTAAGCATACCTGGTCTTTATAGGGTTCAGGAATGCGATAATTGTGCCTACAAGAAACCCATATAGAAAGCAATGAACTAAATAATGAAAAAATCATTTGATTCATATATGTATAGCTTTATTAAAGCCCAAGGACAATAAGAAACATAGATGAATAACCAACTATAAGTCTATAACTATATAAACACTGCATTACCTGGAATGTCATCAGCAGTTCGTGGTTCAGAGAGATGTCCAGTGCAAACAACCACAGCATCGTAAGTTTCTTCCACCTCATTTCCTCCATCTCTCCCAACACTCCTACATTTCACCGTCCATTTCCCATCTTTACCCAACCCAACATGACTCACCTCAGTCTCATAACGAATTAATTCGTTAAGTCGAAACTCGTTAGCAAAATCCTCCAGATATCTCAGCACCTCCTGGTGAGCTGGGAACCTTCTTGAATCTCTGTCAGCTTTACCTACAGATAGAGAAAGATAAACTTCCACCAGTTACTTTAGTACCTAACAAAGGATATATCATCCGACAATAACTAGTTTTAAACTATTGTAGGATCTATATTAACTCACAATGTTAAATGATGTAATAATTTCCGTTTGTATAATCTAGGAAAATTTGTCAGATTAGGCCTATTATAATCACTTTTTTGTGAAGTGCAGCCGTATTTTAAAACTTTTGTCAAGATAAGCCATTTATGATACTCCGATATGTGAAGTTAGGCCACTTTATGAAATCCGGCAAAACGTTGACTTCGGTGTGGACCAACCAACATTTTCTTTTCTTTTTCTTATTTCCGAATTTTACTTTCCTCTACTTCCCAACTCAAACCCAGATTCTTTCTTCTCTCTCACTCACCCTTCAGCAGTTTCCCTCTCTTTGCTTTGCTTTGCTCTGTTTCTGCCATCTCTGTCAACAAAAATCAAGGACCACACAAAGCATTGATAGGTAACTACGAATCTTGGTGGGTAATTTTTGCCATTGTTGTGCTCGTTGTCAAAGGAGGAATAGTTAAAGGTACATTTTCTTTTTTAGTGCTTTCTTCAATGCATTAAGTGAATTATGTTGATAGTGTGGCAGAGAGAATAATAGAGAGAAGAGGAAAACTTGAATTAAGAAAAGAGGCGTTAGTGAGAAATTGGAGGCCACTTACTTTGATGGTGGTCTTCTTCAAAGAATGGGTTTGAAATTCAATGGGAGACCACTTACTTTGATTGAAGGTGTTTGAATTTGGGGAAGAATATGAGGAGAAGAAGAAGCAGGAAGATGAAGTGGGTTTAGAATTTAGAGATGGAGTAAGAGATAGGGAGCAAATGGGGAAATAAGAAAAAAGGAAAAAAAAAATAAGAAAACGTGTTTTCGGAGGGAAAAGACAGGTCAACGTCCGAGTCAACCAACTTTGGCCGAATTTCATTAAATTGGCCTAAATTCACAAGGCAAAGTATCATAAGTGGCTTTTTTTGACAAAAAATTTAAAATTTGGCTGAACTTCACAAAAGAGTAACTATATTAGGCTTAATCTCACAAATTATTGTATAATCTATTGTCAATTGTGTTTCAGATCATGTAGCAAGATATTGTTGATTGAAAGTCGTTGATTAGGGGGAGCTCCAAACCCAACAAAATCCACACATTGTAAATCTATCCAAACATATAGAAAATGAATAAAAACCCATGAATGATATACGAGTACAAAATTAACCTCAATCCAACAATATCACACACAAACAACAACAAAAAAGAAATACATTGATTAAAGAAGGGAAAGTGTAAGGTGATAAGATGAAACTGACCAGTAGAGACAAATGGGAAATCTCGAAACCCCATAGCTTCTCTTGCAAGGTTAGTCCTAAGAGAAGAGTAAAGGCTTGAATGAATTCTTTTCCTAGTTGGGTCGAGCCCAAGCGGATCAGACTCAACCTCAGGTGAGTAAACCCACGTACCACCCAACTGGGTCTGACGCTCAAAGACCACGACCTTGTGGCCCTCTCTTTTTAGCTCACGCGCCGCCACTAACCCAGCAGCACCGGCCCCTATGACGGTAACTTTGTTGGATCGCAGTTGAAGGGCCATGTTCATAAATCATAATTGGAAAGAGTACAAAGCCATTTTTATAAGGACATAACATATAGTATATAAGTTTTAACTTTCACGATAAGCTGGTGATGCAATGGTGGTCGGGTGGTAAGGTTGACGTTAATATAATATTGATCATTGTTTTAGAAGGACTGTAGAAGTACATTTTCTTGGTTGTTTTCTTTTATTTTGAAGAGACCACGTTGATCATTATTCTTTAAATTATTTTTGTAAATTTTGGCAGGTAGCTTTATTTCTCACGTACTTCTATAAGTGTTGCTATAGCGTGAAAAATTAGTGACAAAGGGAGTAGGCATGAGTCGGACTGCAGGCGTGGGTTGGACCTTGGGTGTGGACTAGTTTGTTGGGATGGGCCAAACCGGGTGCATGGATTATATCATGGATGCGAGTCAAGAATGATCTTTTTCTTTATTTGTCGCCTATTGTATTGCCACATGAAGCAAGTACGACTAAGCAAAATAGTGTCTGACGTGTGTTGGAAATGTTCAATCATCAAGTGTGTTTCTGCTACGAAACTTAAGTGATAATAGTTGATGCTTTGGGGAGACCTCGTGATGTCTGGCTCTTATCATGTGCGATGCTGATGCTACCTGCAAAATAGAGAAAGAACCTTCCTGGGCGTTTTTCGTGAGAAGCCCCTCTGATGCTTAAATCAGACCACCTGAGTTATGATGGGAATATTGATATAATGCTGATGTAAGAGAATTCAGTGATGTAATGCCCCGACGTATAATTACCTAATTAAGGTACTAATAGCAGCGGAGAATCCTATTAGGTCGAGGCATTACTGCCGTATTCTCCGTTAGGAAAATACAAGGCAACATTCATATATTAAACTTTAACGTTAACCTGATTAAGTGATAAACAACGTAACTTAAGAACCTTATTACATTAAGTAACAGTAACCTAATATTCTAGTAATTCTTATAGTTCACCAAAAAGAGCAGGAGAGATAACTACTACAACTTATGAAAGTGATTCCTCGCTACTACTCGTTGTCGTCTTCCCCAGCTGTACCTAAAACATAAATACAAAAACGGATGAGTCGAGAGACTCAGTAACAGACTACTCTAATAACGTAAATTCATTTCAATTCATTTTGTTTATAAAACAGGGGAGAGAGAGAGTAATTAAAACATTCATGATTACAGTGTAACCCATTCATTCCATCATTTCCTTTTAGCAGATTCATTCTAGTTGTTGGGCAGTATTTCAGGGGTGGGACATCTCCCACAATGGGCCAGTGCCCCAGGAAAAGAGCCAGTGCTCATCAGGAATAACATTAGCGGGCCAATGCCCCAGGAAAAGAGCCAGTGCTCATCAGGATACATGATACAGCTCGGTACATGCACGACCATCAGTCAGGATATATACAACTAACAAACCAGTTCTTTCACTTGAATTTATCATGTTTCACCTCTTTTAATTTATACTGGATGTATACAATATTCTCAGTCATTCAGCTGTACCTCATTAGGTATAATATCTCAAATTTCAGCCATTCCATTATACTTAACAATATTTCATAATTCATGAAACATAAATCATGCCTTGAATTACCCCGCAATTCAAGAAAACTCATAAATCATTTATTACGTCATTATAACCCATTTCTTATATTTTCAAGGGAATTGCGGGTACTAGCAGTAGTTGTTACCTCAACTTGCAGAATAATGGCCTTCTCCCTTAATCGTTGATATCCGTACTTCCTGAGCTCCAAGGACGGTTTTCTCTTTAATAATAAGAAATTGTCTAATTAAGTTTGAGACCTTTGAATATTTAAAGTTCTTATAATAAGATGCTTAAATCGTAAAAATCATTTTTCGTTCATAGGATTCATTTTAAATTACCAAAATACTTTTAAGAAATACTAATGTAAATAATATTAAGATCAACAATATTGATAATAATAGCTTAAAACATAATATCCTAAGGTGAGTAAATTAAATGAAAATGTTTACTTAATTAGGAGAAATGAAAGTCAAGGAAATGAAATTGACTTTTCAATTAACTTAAGAAGTAGGAATGAAGTAAGAACTGACCTAGTCAATATGCTACCACGCACGAAGACAAAACAGAGCAAGGTTGTGCGACGGTGGTCAGGTGGCTGCAATCAGGTGGCTGCAATGACGGAGGGGAGATGGTGGCTAATAGAGGCGGTGCTCTGGCGTGGTCGGTGGTCCGCGAAGCATCACAGCAGCAGGGGGGCAGATGGCGAACGAGAAGGAGAAAGAAGAGAAAGAAGGGAGGCTGCGGGTGAATGTGGTTGTGGCGAGTGGTGGCTGAAGGTGGTCGTGGTTGTTCTGGGCGGTTAATTGGTGGTGCACGGAGCTGCTGCCGGTGTGGGTGGTGGACCGCGAATCAGCCAGGGCAGCAGCAAATTGAAGAAAAACGAAGGGGAAAGTGAAGGGAAGGACTGGCGGTGTTGACGGTGGATGTTCTCGATGGTGTTGGGAGAGTTTCAGGCAGATTCTGGTGAGTTCAATGGTTCCAGACAGCTTTGGTTGGAGTCTTTAATGGCTGAAATTATTTGGAAAATATAAGGAAGTAAAAGAAAGCTTGGAATTCATGTATAATTGGTTATTGGATTTATATTGAACTTTTGTTGAAGATTTCCTGTATTTATAGTGTAATGAGATAGGAACAATCAATGGAGGTTTTGAATTTGAAGTTTGATTACTCTTCTATGGATAAGGATGAAGATGATGTTTTTCTACCACTTAATTGGTCTGATTTGAGGTCATTGTTATCTACAATTTGTGCTTCATTCTTATCTATTTGCAGAATTTCATTAAGCTTGTCTAATGCCTTGTTGTTGCTCCATCAATGGTAGACAAGAAGAAAGGTAAGAGGTGGAAGAAGGAGAAAGAAAACTGGTTTTGTTTTTCTTTCTTTTCTTTTTCCTTTTTCTTTTTCTTTGATTTTCTTTTGGGTTGGTTGGGGCATTTGGGTTGGGCTTTAGAGTAAGCTTCTTAGACTTGGATTATCATGGATACAAATTCTAATACTTAAAATTATTACTTAAAATAATTTATACATATTAAGTAAAATACATTTTATTAAGGAAACCTAATAATTAAAATCTAAAAGGTCAAATTTAAGTTAATAATTTTAATTATTTAAAAATTAAATAAGGTTAAAAATCGGGGTATTACAAGTGAGTTAGGTAGAGATTCATTACCCATTTACTAACGTGACATTTCTATCTTTTATAGTAGCGAATCTCGAAGTTGAGAATCAAGTGATGTGGGATCTCAATGACCGCAAAACCCATTTTCGGGTTACTATGTATGAAAGATATTTTTGTTTTTTCCATAGGTTTTAGGCTTGCCACTAGGTGGGCCCAAAAGATTAGCCCCACGTCAAGGGCACAAGATGAAGATGGCTCCTGGATATGAGGGGTTGGGTCGTTGGTGGAATGGCCTTCTTTTTGTCTGGATGGACTTTTCTTGTGTGATGTTTGACCACCCATCAGGATTTTCTCGACCATGTGTTGACTGATCATGTGTTCACATAGGGTGAGAATAGGGAGGCCGACCACCTTGTCTATGTGAATTGTTCGACCATGTGTTTGAGTGGTACATACATGAACTGACTAATAGGGGTTGACATGATCCAAGCATGTGGAGATCGACCACCATTTCTTGATAGGTGCACGAGTAGGCCGACCATGTGCACTTTGCCCATGCAACTATGATTAACTTGACCACCTCAATAAATACACAAGTAGACCGACCTTGTGTACTTTATACATATGCCCCTTTTTGAAAGGAGTAACTGACCACCTTTTCGTTGTACTTTTGATCGACCATGACATAGTGAATACAAAAGAAGGCCGACCATGTGCACTTTGCACATGCAACTATGAGTAACTCGACCACCTCAATAAATACATAAGTAGGCCGAGCATGTGTACTTATGCCCCTTTCTAAAGGAGTGACTGACCACCTTTTTGTTGTACTTTTGACTGACCATGACATAGTGAATACATGTATGGGCGAACCATGTGCATTTTATACAGATGACCCTCTGAAATGAATGATTGACCGCCTTTTGAAATTGTGTTGAAGGGGCTTTATACTCAGCTAATATTTATCTTAGTATGAGGGATGCCTAGTGGGGTAGTCGGTTAATTCAGAGGCTAATGGGCCACATGGATGGTCGAGCACCTACACATACCTTATTGAAAGGGTTTGGTACTTAGCCAACATTTGTCTAAGTAAGAATGATGAATAGAAATGTGGTCGGTCAACCCAAGGGCTAATGAGCCCCGTGGAAGGTCGAGCACCTACACATACCTTATTGAAAGGATTTGTATTTGGCCAATATTTGTCTTGATGATGACTAGTAGGGTGGTCGGTTAATTCAGAGGCTAATGAGCACTTATTAATTTGTATTGATTTGCTAGGTTTTGATGTTACATTTCCCAATGATTTTATATTTGTGCTTGCTTGGGGGGATGTGAAATCACTATTCATATAGGCTTAAATGTAGCATGGCCTAATGATAATTTTACATCTTTCTAGTTAAGTATTTGCTATTTTAAGCCCATCAGGAGTTGTTACGGACACGGCTATTATGAATAGGGACAGAGGCTAATTCATACAAGCTTAAATGTAGCATGGCCTAATGGTATAGGGAGAGAGGCTACATAAACCTAACTTTGGCATTCATTTGCCACTTTACAACTTGGAAAATTTAAATTCTTTCTTTGATCTCTCACCCTTAGCTTGTATGATGTTTCCTATTCATTTTTTAAGATCTTCAAAAAAAAGATACACTTTTGCTCTCCTTCCTATAGCTTTATCTTTTGAATAAGGCCTTCGTCCAAATGAGGCTTTGCAAATTGGATAATGGCTATTCATTCCGACCCGAGTACCTCCTCATCCCTTTCCCTCTGTGCTTTCGAAGGGGTGCTCGGTGAGGGAGTTTTAGATGTGTCAACTATCATTGATTATCCAACTTGTCGACCATTCTCGAGTTTGTGCCTTTCCTAAGTGCTTAGTAATCCTTTGAGGAGGAGGTCGAGGGGGATATTCCATATCCATGGGAATTTTCAATTGCTTTTTCAGCTAAATGACATATTTACTTAGATTCTTTTCTTGTCGATGATGTGGTTTCTGTGGCGATTGATATGGACGAGGAGGAAGCTAGTTCATCTAGTGAAATTTGAATACCCACCTTTGGCTTCGGATCAGGGACCATCTAATTTTTTCCTTAAGTCGACCTAGTTGAGGTCGTTGGAATGGGACATATCATATCTGAGTGTCGGACATTTCGTAAAAGATCCATATATGCTGTATAGACCGAAGCACGTTGCTACCGTGCTGACTCTTCTTCCTGACTGTATCGTTGTATATAAGGCTATTTTAGAGTTAGGACATAGGTTTCCTGTCAATTCTTTTATCAACCAACTTCTTAATGAGTATAATTTGACAATATCTTATCTGTTACCGAACACATAGGGCTCTGTAAATGTTATTTGGGTCGTATATGGCATGCTCAGTGTCGACTGTCGAGTGTAAAGTTCGACTGTGGAGGAATATGTTCATACGAGTCCGAGCACCTCCAAAGCATCACGAGTCTGGTTGGTGGTAATTCTAGGCACGTTCGGATTACAAGGTGATGGAAGGTGCCTTAACTTCAAAGAAAAATTCTAAAAGGAATTCATTTTTGTATATTACACAGGTGATTGGGGGATACCGATCGTACATCGTAGGGATGAGCCGAGCCTATTCATGAATATAAGGGTTTCCAAAATGTCTGTGGAAGAGGCCCTTGCCAGGGTCTATTTAAAAAACGTAGATGCTAAGGAGCATGACTGTGTAGTGAAGGTCCCGGCTAACTGGCTCCCAAGGCCCGATCACTTGTCGAGCAAGCACTTCCTATCAGCAGGTGGGATAAATTCGGCTGATGATAGGGGTAAAACTCTTTAGGCGATTCTTTCTTATTATGTAACCTGTTTTCTCATCCATCTGATTTGCTTTTGCAGATCTCCTGACATGGCCACCCGAATGACAGCAAAACAATTGATGGTGGAGAGGATTTGACAGGATCTCACCGCGAAGAAGAAGAAGAAAATCCCCAATCATCCCTAGGTACATTCATACCACATATGTTCTCATCATCATCCTTATCACCTGCATTACTTCACTTATTCTTTTGTATCAGGATCTTAAGAGAGTACCAAAGAGGAAGGTGTAAACTAAGAAGGTCAAGGGGGCGTCTAAGACCACACCTGCCCATGCCTCTGAGGCATCAGTGGCTATCTCGGCAGCCAATACTCAGCCTATTGTTGAGGGGACATTCTCCCCCCACGGCGTAGGGTGCTTCGAAGAGCACGAGGGGACCTCCTTTCCTACCTTCAGTTCCGTGGAGGGGTTCAACCACAGGCCAAGAAGGGGAAGTATGTGACGATTGTGTCTCTGCCTTGGAAGAATATTTTGGATAAGGATGTCCGAAAGTGATACCGTCCGGGCGTAAATGAGTTACGCAGTGAGACTGACGAGGAGGTGTTTGATCAATTAATGGTGGAAAAGGAGGTGGACCAGAGCCATGCCTCCTAGGTGGATGCAGGCTCATTCTGGCACCCTCCCCAGGCCCATAGGGAGAACTGTCTAATTGGAAAATTTTAATTCAGACATGAACATATATATACATATAGCAACAACACGGATTAGTTGGCAAATAGACAAGTTAGCAAGCTGGTAGATGTTCGCTTCTTTTTCTGATGGGTCAAGGTTCGAAGCCCATTAGTAGCAGTAGCTGCCTTACTGCTTCTACTATGTTTCTTGAGCTTTGCTCTTTTTTCCCCATTTTCTTCTTATTTGACTTAACCTTTCTTACAATAATTGTTTTTTTCCACTTTCCTTTCTTATATAAGCCATTAACTTTTATTTTCCTCCCTTTTTTCACAATATCATTATTGTTCCAATTTATGAAATATTATTCCAATTTTTCCTCCAAAAGAAACATTATCCAACATTCAAGTTTGCAAACGCCCCTCACGTCATACTAGTGTTAGTGTATTTTGTTAAATTGATTATAATGTCCGGTAGACTTGAATTTAAGTTTTATAATACTACCTCCGTCTTATATTAATTGCAACAATAGCTTGTGCACACAGGTTTAGGAAGTTAATAGAATAGGGTGTATGTTATATTAATTTATTGTAAAAGTTGACGTGATAGATTGTGATGTGGTACTTTTAGGAAGTTAATAGAGTAGGGGAATAATATTTTAATGTTTTTCACATAAATAAATGAATGAGTGAGGAATATTAGTTGGGTGATATATAATAAAATATTGGTGCGTCCATGCCTAAAATAGAAGTGTTGCAACTAATATGGGACAACCATATATAGACAGTGTTGCAACTAATATGGGACGGAGGGAGTACAACAAACTGTTAATTAATTTGTTTTTTCAGTCAAATTTGATTGGATTAAATCTAAGAAGTAAGAACTTCATGAAAGATTACTTAAGAAACAAGATAAGACTTATTATGTAAAGAACATCAACATAATGCCATTACAACATGATAGACGAGATACTTAAGCTATAAAAGAAGATACGATGGTAATTTATTATTTAAATAAACAAAACCAATTATTAGTCTCGTATTGCTCTAAATTACTCCCTCCGTCCCATATTAGATGATACACTTTCTTTATTCGTCCGTCCGAAATAAGTTGATATACTTTTATAAATGGCATGAGAGTACAATAGAAATATTTTTTTTAATATCAATGAGTCCCATATATAATTAATTTAACTATTCCACCCACCCCAAACCCCTATAATATGCCACACCAACATGTACTTTATGTGCGAAAACAAATATCAATAATCAACTACTCTCAATTAAATAAGTTAGTCAAAAAAACATTCCTAAAACTATGTGTCAGTCAAACTGTATCATCTAATATGGGACAGAGGGAGTATTTTACATGAATTTGGATATTTATAATTGCGGCGAATATTGTTAATTTACCATATTCAAGTACTTCTACTAGA
Source organism: Patellifolia procumbens (assembly GCA_947645195.1). Taxonomy (NCBI): domain Eukaryota; kingdom Viridiplantae; phylum Streptophyta; class Magnoliopsida; order Caryophyllales; family Amaranthaceae; genus Patellifolia; species Patellifolia procumbens. The sequence continues at coordinate 4,036,189 of CANSGD010001541.1, forward strand.
AGCAACAACTCATATTGATGGGCCCTTATTTGTCATTTAGCCTGTGGGGTGCCTTCGGTTGATTCCGGTTGGTAGGTGTCGGGTTTAATGACCTAGGTTACTGTTTATGCCAAATTTAACACAGGGAAAATCTGCTCGAGACTTGCAACTAAATGATGATGTTTAAGTAGCAATATAGAATATGAAGAACAATAAAAAAACAAAATGAGAGTAGAGATGAAAGAACACAAGAAGTGGTGAAGAAAAAACCCCAGGAATAAGGGTCTAAAAACCGCAGGTGTCCTTCAGTCCAACAATCCACTAGTATAAAATATGTTCTTTAGTACAATCAGAATCTAAAACGATGAATGTAAATGCTTTTGTAAATGAGTAGGATTTGAATCGTAAAGCTTCGTGTAACCTTATATAATTATGCTATTGAAACTATCTATACTAATGATTAAGTATCCGTTGAATATCAGCCTTCAACCACTTCCTTAATCTTCGCAGCATCTGTTTGTTATTCTTTTCCTCGATCTTTTCCTGGTTAAGCTGGCAGTTATGGGTGTTCTTGAACATGTATTCCTTGCAAATAGAGGTGTGCAATCATGCTCTAACCATTTTGACTTAGTCTCCGTTGATTCTACACATGCTTTTTCAACCAATATTTTCGTGAAGTATCTAATCGTTTGAATATCTCCTTGTCTAAGTAGCTGCTCCTTTAGCTAGTACTTGTAGATGGTAAACATTCATGGTGAACAACTTGTTATGTTTAATCATCTTGGAGAAAATTAGGACATAACAATTGCCCCTAACTTGTTTCTTACACTTATTTCAGTTAATGAAGGTGCAAGTTACCAACTTATATGATACTTGCAACCTATGGAGATGCAACTTTGTATTGACTTTGTAGAATATACAATCAATTTTTAATTCCAAGACTTTTGCGAAATTAAATAAGTAAAATAAAATTAACCTCAGGAGATTATATTCAATTAAAGATCAGTTTAGCATAAGATAATGGTTACATAGATGATAAAATGCTTGCGCAACAGATAATCTCTAAGAACAAAAATATAATCGTATTAAGCATATTAAAAGATAACATCGTTGGCATTTTGACTTCCATCTAACATTTGTATTTAATACGCAGAGTAGGCTCTTGTTAAATCACCATTACTCTCTTCTTCTTTTTCAAAAACTCTCATCTTCATTTCTTCTTCTTTTATCAGAGTTCAAGTAATCCTTCATCCCCCCTTTCCTTCGCTTCTTACATGCACTGACTAAAACAATCAACAAGAAAGAAGATTTCTCCCAGACTGCTAGTATTGGGTAAACCCAACGACGATGTATCTTCCTTCCTAACGCACAAAGACTTCGACAAACTGAAGTTTGTGGGCGATTTTCCTGAATGAGTTGATTTAGTCTCTCTTAATCCTACTTGTAGGCCAGAGACTTGCCCCAGTGAATTCGTTTGTTTTTACGAGTACCCATTTTTGCTAGGTTACTCCTTCGCGTTTTCTCCCATGACCAAATTTTTCATGGAAGTGTTTGGTGTGTCTCTAAAGCAACTAATGCTCGTAGTTTGGAAAACAATTCGCACTATCGAATTGGCAACAACTTCTTGGAACCCTATATATTCTTTTATTGATCTTTAACTGCTTATAGTATCAATAAATTAGGCTTAGAGAAAGTTATCTTTAGGGCACGTTTGATGTCTTCAATGGAAATGAAGACTCGTCTTTGTAGTTAAATCAAGACTATTCAACAGAAGCTAGATAATTCTCCAAGGCGGATGGACCACAGGAGGTATATTTGTTTTATTTTGATTGTTCACAAAGCACTAGCAACATTCACAATATTCTTACTTGTGTCTTTTTGAATTTGTAATAGATCTAGTGGAGGCTATAGAGGTTTCTCAGTGATGCATACGCATCTAACTACTCTAACCTGATCAATCTAAAGTTCTTAATAAGTTTGTTTAATTATTGGTTATGGTTAGTTTTGAGATTTAATAAGATAACAAGGGGCTTGATTAGCATTAATCATCCTAAATATGTTGTTTATACTAGATTAGAAACATAGTCTATTTAGTTGTTTTAAGTAGAAACTGTTTTGTATGTTTTCTCTATGGCGCTGCAAAATCTTTTTGGATGATTCCGAGCAAGCTACTTGGATTTTTTGAGTGATTCCAATTGCATTGGTTCGCTAACATCTTGAAGATTCATCCTACATAATTTGGTGGTATTCCATTGAGAAATGAAGCCGTAGCAGCAACAAATGTCAGATGTGGAGTTTTGGTTTCAAAATTGTCCGGTTTTAAGGAAGCTTGAATGAGAAGGTTTTGGACGTGATAAGCAAGCAAAACTAAGCTCCCAGATTCACTATTGATCTGCTTGAGGTGCCTGCTTAATTTGGTCCAATAATAAGCAAGTTTACTTAGGTAGGAAAGCCTCTCATTGGACCATAATGTTACACGCAGTTCAACATGATTCAGCAGCCTTCTTTTCTTTCTGCTTTGGGCAGCAGCCATTTCTTATCCAAATGGGGCGTGTGACCTGTGGTTGGAAAGCTACTGAAGTGTAGAAGACCCTCCAATTGGTTTCGTAGCCAAAAGTTCAACCAGTAGGGAGTAAAGGAAAAAATGGTGGAAGGTGTGCTGACTGAAATTTGGCAGCAACATAGGTTGGAATATTTTAAACTTTCTTTGTACTTTTATTATTTTATTTTGTAAGGTAAATCTTCCCATTATTGTACTATATAAGAAGTATTAGCTTTGCTTATAAAACAGAGATGGAGGCAATGAAATGAACGAAAGTTAGAGTGTGAAACTCTTAAGAGAAAAGCGTAACGTTTTCTTGGTGACTTAGTGAGTGAAGCTAAGTTATTTATCCTAAAATCTTAATTCTCTTTGCATGTCAATACCAATTGAGTGTTAGGGATTAATTAGGTTGATTATTAATTGCTAATTGCATTAATAATACCTTATATTGGTGGTTCTTTGGTTAGTGACAAGTGGTGGTAGTTCGTTCATTCGAACACGGATTGTTATCAAGTTTTCGATTTGTTCTTTATTAGTCTAATGCTCTCCTTGTTCTAAATCAATATTTATCACTCAGGTTTCAATTAAGCAACGGACTTTTGCTTCTCCTTCTTCTCAAGTGCTTCCTACTTCGCCTACTCCTTCTTCCTAAACTACTCCCATCATCTCTTCAAGTAACACTTCTATTTATTCTCCGTGATTTCTTAGCTAGCACAATTGCTTCATCTTACCTGCAAATCTCTTTTTATAGCTAAGGACTTGTTTAATTTGCTAGTGATGCAATGACAAGATTAAAGCGCAAGAGGAAAAGAGACTCCTCTACTTATTCTCAACATATGTCAAATGATGTTGCTCTACTAACTCCAAAAACTCCTCGCATGCAGCTGCCTAAGGGAGAGACAATGGTGGACAAGTCATTCAATATCAGCTTATATATCAATTTCTTAGTTGAGGAAGTCTTAGATAATGGGGTCTGGCCTCATGCTGAAAGATTGTAATTTCTGACTACTCATAAACGTTTGAAGGTGCAGGATGTGGAGGTAGTTTTAAATCATGGAGTCCAGCTTCAGCTTTAAGTAAGATATGATCTGATTTTGTGGCTTTGCAACTACATTACTTGTTGTTTCTGAATTCCATCTTTCTTTTCATGTATCCTAGGCTCTCCAAAATTGTTTAGAAGTCACGTCTAACCTTAGAGTTGTTTCTTCTCTAACTACTTAGGTGGATCACCACCATGAGCAAACCAGGGAGGTGAAAAAATGAATTGGAAAGATATAAGAAATCTAGGCTAGTTAATGAATATAAGCTAAAGCAGGAAGCAAACCTTTTAAAGAAGGAGATAGAGTCTAGGAAGCATCATGTTGTTACTCACGAGAATGAGGTGAAGTCAGCAAAGCTGGAAGCTGAGAACATGAAGTTGGAGGTTGGTTGTTTAACGCAGGATGCTGAGCATCTTCAGGGAGAGAATAGGAAGCTTACAGGAGATGTTACACACTTCAAGGAGGTGTTCTTGGACATCAAAGCTGAGACTATACTTGTCGAGATAACTACATTGGCTTGGCTAGACAAATTTAATAACATAAAGGATGTGGGGCTAAATGGGTACATAGACCAGTATTTAAAAGTTGTAAGGTCTATGTCATCTTCAGAAACAGAAGCGATTGGTGTGAAATGAGCACCAGCTTCAGATGCCACAACTAGAGCTGATAAAATTGCCAATCACGATGTCTCAGATGCTACAGATAGTGTCTCTGTCAAAGAATTAGTTGGGACCGAAGCTACATGAAACACTGAGCAAGCTTCCCAGGTTATAGTCTTTTAATTATTCTTTCACAAAGTATAATAATTCACTTAACCACTACATATGGGAGCAGTGTGTCTTTTGTATGAACATCTTTAACTTTTTAGCTAAATATGTTTTCGTAGAAGTTCTTGTTGCTTTGGATCTTTTGTTTATGCCTTATGTTGTTAGCTATTTGATAGTTATGTGTTGTTGTCTAGATAGCCTTAGTATATGAACCTTAGCTTATGAATTCTAGACGCACAGATCTAAAGGGTTAATTTGTACTTAACATCGTGGTCCTTTTGTTTTGGTTTAGCATATCCATTTGTATGGGCCCTAGACTTAGTGTACCAACCCTTAGCTTTCATGAATCTAGTGTGTGTATTTCTCAATTAGCCATGGTGAATATGGAATATATGCTCCTTAGCTAGCTTCGTTGAACTTGGCATATTTGCCTCCTAGATAGCTTCGTTGAACCTGGTGTGTTTTCCCACAGCTAATGTTGTTGGACCTGTACCGTAGTTATGCCAGAGATGGCCATTGTCTATGTCAACAATCCTCTGATGCTTAAGTCGGTATATATTCCATATGATACGAAACAAAGAATAAAATTGAATCAAGTTTAGCAATGTAACCTGGTTAACTTAGAAGTGGTATAGCTTCAAATGCAAAGTGTTCCAGCTTCTAGGTACCATTTTCTTGTGTAGCTAGGCGATATGCCGCTTTACCTACTAAGTGTTTGATTATGTATTGACCTTACAAGCTATTGCCTAGCTTACCTGCGTTGTGTTCTTGGGTTTTTTGAAAAACGTTTCTTAATACCCAATCTCCAACCTTGAAGACTTCATATTTCACTTTTTTGTTGAAGTTGTGAGCCACAATTTGTTGTTGTGCAGCCATCTTTATTAATGCGTTGTCTCGCATTTCCTCAATAGCATCTAGGTCATAACTTAATTCATTGTCGTTAGTTTTGGGTATAAGTAGGTCATACCTAGCATTTGGTACTACAACTTCAACTGGAAGGACAACTTTAAAACCATACACAAGCGAGAATGGGGCTTTCCCTGTTGCTCCTCTAGGTGTGGTTTTGTTTGCTCCGAGTGTACGTGGTGGCTCTTTTGCCCGCTTACCTTTCCTAGTTTTCAATCTTCGCTTAATACCATTAATGATGATCTTGTTGCTGGACTAAACTATTCCATTGGCTTATGGGTATCTTAGTGTTGAGGTGACTAAGTTAATGTTCCACAAATGGTACAATTTGTATAGTCTTTTCACTTATAAATTGTGATCCATTGTCGCAAATAATTTTCACTAGGTACTCTAAGCCTAAATAATATTAGTATGAATGAAAGATATAACTTCTCTATCTCTTACTTGTTGGAAAGCACCCTGCTTCAATCCACTTAGAAGAAAAATCAGTTAGAGCCAACATGAAAACATTTTGGCCTGGGACTGCTGGACGCTGGTAGCTTACTAACAATATCCATTCCCCATCTCATGAAAGGCCAAGGTGTCAAAGTGAGTTGTAGTAATTTAAAGGGTTTGTGAGTCATACATGCGTCCTTTTGACAACTATTGCATTTGGCTACATATTTACTTGGCATCTTGGCGTATTGTGGGTCAATAATACCTATATTAGGCAAGCTTCTCTCTGTGGTGTGTGCCCCACATTCACCTTCGTGGAATTCTCTGAGTGTGGCCTCCCACTCTTATTTTTCTAAGAATCTTTGTAATATATCTTGGGATGATGCCAGCTATCATTTGGTATTTGCTTGCTCTCAGCCTCCAGTCTTCTAGCTTGTCTTTAGGTAGTATATCTTTTCAAGGTAGTCAACTAGAGGTTTGGTCCAACTAGTTTTTTCATCGTTGGGATCACATGTTATATTGTGTATATAATTTACTTGTTTGCTGACATCTGGATCTGGCAAGTGAGCTATTAGGATTATTTTGAAGTCGCATTTTCTACGCGCGGATCCCTTATTAGCTACAACATCAGCTTTGGTTTTCTGATCCCTTGGGATTTGTCAAATGTTGAAATCTTTGAACAGTCCAACTTTCTCTTTAGCTAGTTCCATGTACAGACAGGACCATCTTGGAGTCTTTAGCTGCGTATTCTCCCTTAACATGACTTACAATTAGTAAGGAGTCATTGTATACTTGTAAAGTACTAGTTCTTAAGTCATACGCTAATATTATTCCTGCAATTAAAGCCTCATATTATGCAAATAGAACGTACTATCAATGTTATTAGAATTGGGATTCTACTTTGAATCGAAAGGGGCTCTTAGAATCGGATCGTAGAATCGTACGATTCTACAAACACGCAGAGCCAAGATATTATAGTCAACTGCCATTAGAGCATGATCATATCATAAGTTAATAAAGAATTTAATTAAAGAAAATAGATGTTTTTACACTATAAGTAGGCAATAAATTACAATATATACCGACTAATACCTTTATGGTCATTATTTAGTTTGATTAAAATTCTAAAGTCCTCGTAAGTAACAAGTAATTACTAGAATCGTATAGAATCGTAGATAGAATCAGAATACTATAGTTGAATTGTATGATTCTACGATTCGAATCGGGATTCTAACAACTATGCGTACTATCATGTCCCCTTTTGGTGACTTTAGCACTATTCCTAAGCCATCTCCTCTAAAGTTAGAAAAATCGTCATCATGTTGCTGTCAGCTGCCTGCATTAGCTACTTGGTTAATTTGATGTACCTCTTCTTAAGCTGCAGTATCTAGGTTAGGGCTAAAGTCTGCCACAAAGTTCGTTAGAACCTGTGATTTTATAGTTGTCCTAGGTTGGTACCTGATATCATGAGCACTTAAGGATATGGACCATTTGTCTAGTCTACCTAAGTACCCTGGCTCTCGTAACACTGCTCTGATTGGGTAGTTAGTCATAACACAGATAGTGTGTGATTCAAAGTTATGGCACAACTTTGTAGAAGCTACATATAAAGCTAAAGCTACCTATTCCAGAGAAGTGTACCTGGTTTAAGCGTCTAATAGTGACTTACTAACATGGTAGACAAGAAGCTATTGACTCTCATCTTTTAAGCTAACACATCACTTACTGCTTTCGCACTTATAGCTAGCTAGGTCAAGCTGTAAAGTCTCGCCTTCTTTAGGCTTGAATGGGAGTGGAGGTGTTGCTAGGTAAGTCTTTAGTTCTTCAAACGTAGCTTCGTGTTCAGCAGTCCAGCTAAATCCTTTGTTCTTTTTAACACATTATAGAATAGGTTGCACTTATCTGATGAACTGGATATGGAACGGTTCAAGGTTGCAGCCAAAAGCCCAAAATCCTCAACAAAAAAAGTTCTTGCCTTCCTGCGTAGTTGTTACCTATAAATATACATTCCAATTGTTTTATACAATTGTTAATTAATAATTCTTATAAGGATTTGTTTTGAAATCTATGTAAAGCAGTAAAGCTAAAAGCGATTTACTTAAAAACAATAACTTGAGATGTTGGGTGGCTTATAATAAAAATAAAATTATTAAAAAAATTATAGGTGGACATTGGGCAGGAGGATGTGGGGCGAGGTGGGGCGGGTGGATATGGGGTGGGTATACCTCATATCCACCACCTAACCACTACACATGACATGTCAGGTACATCGTTTCATACCCATACCCCACCTACCACCCACCAAATCTATACTCATCCCCGTCTTAACTAGGGAGGTGGGAGTGAAACCCACCAAATGCTACCCGCCTACCATCCCTATCCTCTTTGGGTAACTATGTAGCCCATATTTTTACCTATAGAAACTCCAGAAGCACATTTAGTAGGGTTAAGTTTCATACCATATTTCCTTAACGCTTTGAAGGTGTCATGTACGCGCATGATGTGGTCCTCATCTTTCTTTGATTTTCTCAGCATGTCATCTATGTAGACCTCCATTATGTCCCCAAGATGCTTTTGGAACATCTTGCTCACCAAAGTTGATAGGTTGCACCTGCATTTTTAAGCCAAAATGCATTACCTTGTAGCAATAGATGCCTTTGTCAATTACGAAGGTTATTTTCTCTTGGTGTTCTAGGTCCATCGAAATATGGATGTAACCTAACTACGCGTCCAGGAAGGTGTGCCCGGTTGTAGCATCCACCATGGCATCTATGTGAGGTAGAGGAAATAGGTCTTTTGGGCAAGCCATTTGCCATTTTTCTTGCTTACTACCACCACACTAGCTAGAGATTTCTATAGATTATGTTATATATGGAATTAAGTGGAACTGAAATCATATCGACGTCAATGATGTTTTTTGCATACAATGTAGCACTAGATGTTATAAATGATAAAGAGAACCATTACCCAAAATCTCTAGGGAAATGTAAACAAAAGATATTATTGGCCAAAATGTAAAGAAGAAATAGATACTGAATTGAAATCGCTAGCAAAACGAGAAGTATTTGGACCATTAGTTTGTATACCTGCAGGTGTGAAACCAGTGGGGTACAAATGGGTCTTTATGCGATGAAAAGGGAGATATTATAAGGTCTAAAGCATGTGTAGCACAAGGAGTCCCGCAAAGACATGGTATTGATTATGAGTAGGGATGGCAATGAGTCTTGGACCCAATCCAAATCTAGACCCATAGACCCATTTATAGGGCCTGGGTCCAACTTTTTTAGACCCAATGGGTCTGGATCGGGTCTGAGTATAGAGGTTATCAGGCGGGTCTGACTCCGGGTCCAAATATATTAGATCCAGCCCCGGTCCAGACACTACCCACAGACCCATTTACATAAAAAAATTCAAAAAAAAGTAAGTTGTAAATTAGGACTTTATGAGTAATTGTGACTACATTTTAAGACATGCAATTATGTAAGTTTAAACAATTGTAAGATTTTATGAGCATAATTTGTTAATTGTTTCGAAACAACCTTGACCATGGTCATGCGAACCTATAAAATAGGCAGCATAAATTTATTAGATTAAAAAATGTTATTAAACTTGAAATTCAAAATGACCCACTAAGGACCCTGTAAGGACCCTAGACCCATCAGACCCAAAGGATATGGGTCTGGGTCTGAAAATTTTATACCCAATGGTTTGGGTCGGGTCTGAATCTGGAAGAAAGTAATGGGACTAGGTCTAGTCAGACCCGACCCAGACCCTACCCATTGCCATTCCTAATTATGAGGAGACATATTCTCCGGTGGTGGATGCAACTATATTTAGATTTTTTATATGTCTGGCAGTGAAAGAAAGGCTTGATTTACAACTTATAAATGTACTGAAAATTTTAGTTGTATGGCCCACTTGACACCATTTATATGAAACTCCCCAATGTGGTATAATCTCTTAAATAGTTCCACATATGAATTTAAACAATCCTAAAGAATGTGGTATAATCTCTTAAGCGAGTATTTGTTGAAAGAAGGTAATATGAATGACCTTATTTGCTGATGAGTGAGATTTATAGCACTCATAGGGTAGCTTTTTGGTCCATTTTATTGCTTTTTCTTGGTGTTTCCTTACTTCTTACATCTACTTTCATCATCTCCGTCCTATTTGGAGCTTTTCACTATTTTCTTTGATTTTCTCTCATTTTTCATGGTTTTCCCTTCTTATTTTCTATTCCATATGCTTTGTATTGTATTTTTCTTGTATATGACTAACATATAGGAAAAAGATGAGTGCAAAGCAAAGAAGATTGGAATGGAAGAAGTTGAGGGCCAATCCAAATGAAGAAAGAAAGAAAGAAGAGAGCCCAAGTCCAAGTCCAAGGAAGAGGGAAGGAAGAAAAGAATGAAAGAAAGAAAAGAAAGAAGGAAGCCCAAGCCCAAAAAGAAAGGAAGAGAGGAAAAGAAGACAAAGCCACCGGGGCTAGTGGATCGCCCGATCCACATCATGATCGGTCGACGCTTCGCCCGATCCAGATAGTGATCGCCCGATCAAGACTGTGATTTTTCCTTGAGTTCCTGCCTCATGGTGATCGGGCGATCACCACTATGGATCGCCCGATCACTGCGGGTTTGCGGAAAACGTCTATTTTATTTTCTTTTTCCCTTTTTGCCCTTAGTTGGGGGTTGTATAAATACCTTTTTGACCTAAAATTACATTATTCTGATTTCCCTTTTTGAACTCTAGAGAGCTATTGAGAGGTTAGACTTTTAAGTGAGCTTTGGATGTTTTTCAAGGTCTTTAATGGTGATTTGAAGAAGAATTTCAGATTTTTGAGGAGTATTAATGAAGCTTTAGTAACTTTTCTTCTCTTTGCTCTCATTTATTGCTTTACTTTATCATATATTCTTGCTTTTACTATGTTAGTAGTTTCAATATCACTCATTCTCATTGAAGTCTTAGTTTTAGTTGCTCTCTTTCACTTGCTTATGCTCTTCTCTATTGCAAATATTAAGTATGAATGAAAAAGCAATGATTTTTTGGTTTACTAATCCCCTATTTGCATTGTAGAATTAGTTTAGTTAATATGAGTACCAACTTTGAGTAGTCTTTTAGTTAGGGGGTTGGGTGAAGGAGCAATGGACATTGTTTCATAATATGAGACCCTAAATTAGTATGTCTAGTGGATTAGGTTAGCAAATCCATTAATTGGTTGACTAAGGTGAAGTTGAAAGGCCTAACCTTAACTCAATGAGCTAATGGATTGCCCTCTAGGTGTAGATTGTTGAGATGTACAATGAAGTTGGAATTGCTATCTCTAAGTAAGGTTGAGTGAGAAATCCCACCTTTCTCGGAGTCTCAACCCGTTCAACATCTGAAAGGCGAGATTGGGTTGAACTTAGCTAATTCCGACCTCATGTTCCATCATTGACTATCTAACCCCTAATTGAGAATGTTGTATCACCTTAAACATCCTTGAAAGAGGAGTTCATGGTTGCAACGTCTTAATTCGATCCCCTATCACCTACTCCTTTAAACTCATTTTGTAAATCAATCTCATTGCATTAGATCCCTATCACTCCCTAACGCCTTTTTCCATCGATTTACAACCCTTTTATTTGACTTATTAGTGATAATTGAGTCCGAAACCCATCAACTTCTTCTCTTCGGTTTAGCTTACATGTTCACTTATGTGCTTATTGTCTAGGCTAGTCTCTGAGGATCTTGACCCTTACTTGCCACGTACTCGTATTTGGTTAGTTAGGATTGATTTGGAGTTTTTGTTTAGCGACGCGAAAATTCTCTATCAAATGGCGCCGTTGCCGGAGACTAGTTATTAGCATTAGGTTTAACATAAGTTGTGTGAGTCTAAACCATTTCCTTCTATTTTGTTTCTCTTGTTACCATATACATACTTGTGATTGTTATTACTAACCCCCTTCTTAGCTTGGTGTTATATGCCCCGTTCCGATCGAGCTTTGCCATTGATCCCTCTTGACATTGAGCTCTAAAGGACGGTAAAGTCTCTCAAGCGAAAGCTAAGGAAAGATAGCCAACAAGCACAAGCTTCATCTTCAACACCATTTGTATAGGTGGAGGGAGACACGAGCTCCACCCTCTCTAGTCCTCCGCACTCCCCAACAACTAGCCACTCAAGTTACTCGAGTTCATTCCTTTCTTCGGACACAAATATGGAAGATAATAGAACTTTGAGGGACTATGGCACCCCAATGGCCTATGCCCCTTCTAGTGCTACTGTTCCTCCATCTACACAAGTGAATGATTTTGAGTTCAAGCCGGCTTTCATCCAACTAATCTCCAACAACCAATATGGTGGGCTAACTATGAGTGCCCTCAAGAACATTTGAGAAAGTTCACCGAGTTTTGCTCTACGGTGAAGCACAATGGGGTCACTCAAGACTTCATCAAGCTTAGTATGTTCAAGTTCTCACTCAAGGACCACGCTTCTCATTGGCTCACAACGCTCCCTCCGAACTCATTGCCTACTTGGGATGATGTCACAAGAGCCTTCGTTAGCCGGTTTTTCTCATAACAAAAGACCGTCGAAATGAGGGCAAGCATTATGAACTTCCAAGACAAGGAGGGAGAAAGCTTATATGATGCATGGGAGAGGTTCAAGAGTATGTTGAGGCAATGTCCACATCACAATATGGAAAAGTGGATGCAACTTCATTGCTTCTACAATGGTCACTCAACCCAAAACAAGACAAGTTTGAATGCGGGTGCCGGGGGCCCCATTATGATGAAACCGATGGATGTTGCTTTTGATTCCATTGAGAATGTGGTACAAAATGATCGTGATTGGAGCCAAAGCGAGAGAGCATCGACCTCAACCTCCAAAAGAGGTGGAAGGTATGAAATTGATAGAATTGGTGTTCATACTTCTAAAGTAAATGCATTGATGAGTCAATTGAAGTCCACCAATATGTCCCCCTCTCCCTCTAATGTCTCCATGCTTAGTCAATCCTCTAATCCCAATTCTTATGCTCCCCCTAATGTGCAAGAAATGAATCCATGTGGTTATGGTCCAAATGGTTTGAATAACAATATACCGATGAATTGCATGTTTTGTGATATTTGTGGGTCTTATGACCATCACCCTCTACAATGTAATAGCATCGAGTCTCAACAAGGTCATTCTCCTTCAATGGAACAAGTTAATGCTTTGAACCTAAAGTTTGACCCCTATTCTAATACTTTCAATCCGGGTTGGAGTCAAAATCCCAATTTTAGTTGGAGAAATCCAACTCAAAACGCCAACCAAGGTTATAGACAAGGTCAAACTCAAGGTCAAGGTCAAAATAACTTTTCTCAAAATTTCAACCAAGGTCAAAATCAATTTAATCAAGGCCAATATGGATACAGCCAAGGTCAATACCGTGGTTCGTATCCTAATCAAGGCCAAAATTCTCATTTAAGAGTACCACCCGGTTTTCATGGAAACGCTTCGGGTTTCCAAGGAAACCAAAGGAATTCAAATGCTTTTCCTTTGAATGCTCCTCTCCAAATTGGACCACCCACCACCACTACTTCTCAAAAGTATGATGCAATCTTTCATTACTACTCAAACTAAAGAGACTAGTGAGCTAAAAGAGAGCCTCAAGCAAATGCAAGTTCACACAAAAATGCTTGAGACTCAATTAGCTCAAATGGCGGGGTCCATTAAGGAAGGATCATCAACTAAATTGCTTAGTCAAGGTGTACATCCAAGAGAACATGCTAATGCCATTGTGACTAGAAGTGGGAAGAAATCGAATAAGGTGGAATTACCAAGTGTTGAAAATGATTTTGAAAATGACCAACCTGTTGAAACCACTTGTGGTGAGGGAGACGAAAATGTTGAGAAAGCAAAGAATGACCCACCTCCCTTTGTGGCAAAGTTGCCCTACCCCTCACGGTTTGCAAGTTCAAAACTTGATGATAAATTTGCCAAGTTCTTAGATGTGCTCAAGAAACTTTACATTAATATACCATTCACCGATCCCATTAAGCAAATGCCCACCTATGCCAAATTCTTGAAAGATGTGTTAAGCAAGAAAAGGGACTTAATTGTGTGGAAACTATTAATTTAACCGAAAATTGTAGTGCCATTATCCAAAAAAAGTTGCCCACAAAACTTAAGGATCTCGGAAGCTTTTCCATTCCATGTGCTATAGGTGATATGACCATTGACAAGGCCTTGTGTGACTTGGGTGCTAGTGTAAGTTTGATGCCTTACTCCGTTTGCAAAAGATTGGACTTAGGTGAACTCAAGCGTACTCACATTTCACTTCAATTAGCCAATCGTTCGGTTAAGATGCCCATAGGAAAGCTTGAGGATGTACACCTTAAGGTTGGGAAGTTCTACATTCCCGTAGAGGTTGTAATTGAGATGGATGAAGATCCAAATGTCCCCATAATCTTAGGACGACCTTTCTTAGCTACGGCGGGGGCTATCATTGATGTAAAGAATGGCAAATTGAGCTTCAAGGTAGGAAGTGAAAACATTGAGTTTAACTTAAACCAAATCATGAAATGTCCTACTCACATGGATGACCATTGCATGCGCATTGATACTTTAGATCATGTCATTGATGAATACATAGCCATGCATTTGCATTCATCTAACAATATGCTTGAGTATGATGTGATGGATGACGAAGGGAAGGAAAAGCTTGATGTAGAGGTATATGCAATTAAGGAGAATCTTGCTCTACCTCCCACTTTAGAAGCACATGAGGAGGCATATCTTTGCCTAGAAGAGGAACAAGGAAAAGATGAACCGACCGATGAAGAAGATGCCCCCAAGGTAGAGCTTAAACCTCTACCTTCCAACTTGAGGTATAAATTCTTGGGACCTTCTTCTACTTTCCCGGTCATTGTGAATGCAAGTTTGGATGAGGCTCAAACCTCAAAGTTGTTGGATGTGTTGCGCTTGCATCGCAAAGCGTTGGGCTATAGTTAGAATGATTTGAAAGGAATAAGCCCAACACTTTGCATGCATCGCATTTCATTGGAGGATGATGCTAGACCTTCTATCGAAAGACAAAGGAAGCTTAATCCTCCAATGATGGAAGTGGTGAAAAAGGAGATCCTCAAACTACTTGCCGTTGGTATCATCTACCCTATCTCTGATAGTAGATGGGTGGCACCGGTGCAAGTAGTTACTAAAAAGGGTGGGATGACGGTTGTAAAATTTGAAAAATCCGAGCTCATCCCTATGAGGACCGTGACGGGGTGGAGGATGTGCATTGACTATAGAAAGTTGAATGCCTCCACCAAGAAAGACCATTTTCCTTTACCTTTTATTGATCAAATGCTTGAAAGGTTGGCGGTGCACAAGTACTTTTGCTATCTTGACGGGTTCTCGGGATTCTTTCAAATACCAATTCATCCCGAGGACCAAGAAAAGACCACATTCACTTGCCCTTATGGTACTTATGCTTATCGAAAGATGCCATTTGGGTTGTGTAATGCACTCGCCACCTTCGAACGTTGTGTGATGGCTATTTTTGCCGATATGATTGAGAAGGAGATGGAAGTTTTTATGGATGACTTCTCCGTTTGTGGAGGATCTTTTGATGATTGCCTTGTGAATCTCGTTCGATGTTTGGAGAGGTGTGAAAAAGCAAACTTGGTCCTCAATTGGGAAAAATGCCACTTTAAGGTGCAAGAGGGAATTGTTCTTGGCCATAAATTGTCACATAAAGGAATTGGGGTTGACCAAGCCAAGGTTGAGGTCATTGAGAAACTACCCCCTCCCACAAATGTCAAGGGAGTGAGGTCTTTCTTGGGTCACGCCGGTTTTTACCGACGTTTCATCAAGGATTTCTCAAAGATCGCCAAATCGCTAACATCTTTGCTCCAAAAGGAGAACGAGTTTTAATTTGATGATGTTTGTTTAGATGCCTTTGCTAGAATCAAATGTGCTCTCATTTCGGCTCCAATTGTTCAAGCACCGGATTGGAGTCTTCCCTTTGAGCTCATGTGTGATGCGAGTGATATCGCCGTTGGGGTGGTATTGGGTCAAAGAAAGGAAGGAAAAAACAATGTTAGTACCCTCACTCTCGCTCACAAAAAGAAGAAAAAATAAAAAAAAAATAAAGAAAGGAAAAGAAAAGGAAAAAGGGAAAGAATACGAGTTGCCTCTCGCACAGCGCTGGTTTATAAAGGTCCCGCACGACCCTAATCCTCCCTCTCTCAAATAGGAGGGGCTTGGCAATGAGTGCCACCCTCATCAAATATCTTCCTTCTCCAAATGTTCTTGATAATGCCTCCAGATGGTGGGGCAACCTTAGGTGTAGTTGGAACCTTCTCCACACCTACTTCATCCAACACCTCATCCCTGCAACAAGATTGTTCAAGCATAGGTGCCTTAACAACATTGGTTAGTTTAAACATCACTTTATCATCACCAACACTTAGAGTTAAAGACCCAGTGTTGACATCAATTACAGCACCAGCAGTACACAAAAATTGCCTACCCAAGATAATAGGAATCTGGGCATCTTCATCCATATCTAATACCACAAAATCAACAGGGATATAGAATTTCCCAACCCTAACAGGAACGTCCTCTAAAACACCTAGAGGGTATTTTATAGAACGATCCGCCATCTGTAAAGTGATTTGTGTGCATTTAAGTGCTCCCATGTTCAGTTTCTCAAAAACAGATAATGGCATAACAGAAACAGAAGCACCTAAATCACACAAAGCCTTATCAATAAAAATAGGTCCAAGATGGCAAGGTATAGAAAAACTACCAGGATCTTTTAACTTTGGTGGGGCTTTATTTTGGATAAAAGCACTACACTCTTCAGTAAGAGCGACACGTTCTACCGCACCAAAGTCTCTTTTCTTAGTAATCATGTCTTTCAGAAATTTGGCATAAACAGGGACTTGGGTAATTAAATCTGTGAATGGAATTGTTAACTCAAGGTTCTTGACCATAGCCAAGAACTTACCAAACTGCTGATCGACCTTTGATTGTTGCATCCTGTGGGGAAAAGGTAGCCTTGGTGTAAAAGGCGTTTCAGAAACTTTCTCATTTTTCTTCCCTGTCTGTTCAGCTTCTGCAGATAAATCGACTTCAGACGTCGAATTCTTCCTTTTTCCTTCCTCTACCACCCTCTTCTTCCTTGCAGTTGGGGTAACCTCATCAACGGGCACTGGAGGGGCATCATATGCAATGCCACAACGAAGAGTGATGGCATTCACATGTTCTCTCTGAACGGGTTGCCCTGGCAATTGTTCCTGCTGCCTCTGTGCATTAGTTTCTGCCAACCGAGCAACTTGAGCCTCGAGAAGTTTGATATGCTTCTCTTGGTTCCTCCGTGCTTCCTCATTTTCCTTTTGCATAGACAATATCAGTTTCATCAGTTCAGAATTGCTAGGCTCTTGTGGGTTATTATTTTGTGGAGGTGGGGTGGGAAAATTTTGTGGAGTTTGGAAATTATTATGGTGATGGAAGTTTTGTGGAGTTGGTCTTTGGAAATTTTATGGGTTTTGATGGTATGAGGGTTTAGGATAGTTTTGTGGAGGTGGAGGTTGATAGTTTTGTGGGTTTTGGTAGTTATGTGGAGGGGGAAAGGTTTGTGACCTTTGTTGAAAGGCGTTTGCCTGCTCCATTTGAAGTTAACTGAACTAACAGTCATGCCCAAAGTGACCCTGAACACCACATACCTCGCAGTAAGATGAGGTAATGGGTGCTATGGCATACATAGCATTAATGCACAAAGGAGGTGCTGCTGAGGAAGAGGAGTTGAAGGTGTTAATTTGTTGACTCAGTTTCACCATCTGCGAAGTCAATAATGCAATGGCATCTACCTCCAGTACCTTCCTCGTGAGGCTTTGGGAAGTGGAATGATCATTGGCTGCGAGGTTTGATAGAAACTCGTAGCCTACATCCACTTCCTTATCCAGAAAAACTCCTCCTGCAGACGAATCAACAATACTCTTCGTCTGAGGCTGCAGACCATTGTAAAATGTCTGCGTCAAGAACCATTTGTCCATGTTGTGGTGTGGACACTCTCTCTGTAAATCCCTAAACCTAGCCCACGCTTCCCGTAATGTTTCATCAGACTCTTGGGAAAACGTGGCTAGTTTATTTCTGATTTCTGCTGTTTTGTAGGTGGATAATACTCTCTCAGAAACGCAGCAGAAATCTCACTCCATTCTGTTTCTTTCACATCGTTCAACCACTTCTGGGCTCTATCTCTCAACGAAAACTCGAACAACATGACTTTGAGTTGATCTGGAGTGACGCCGGCATGTTTAACGGTTCGACAAAGTTGTTGAAACCGTTGCAGATGATTTGCCGGATCTTCAGTAGGATGCCCACCAAACTGATTTTGCTGGACCATGCTGATGAGTCCAGGCTTAATCTCAAAATTTGCCACGGCAATGGTGGGCATAGTAGGTCCAGTGGAGAGACCATCTGGGTTGGGCACCCCATATGACTTCAGTGACTTTGACATGACTGAACTCAAGGTGTCTGTTCCAGAGGTGTTCAGCTGAACAGGCTGCTTTTCTTTCTGATTTTTCTTTCGAATCCGCCTCATTGCCCTAGTAAGATCGGGATCAGCTGGAATGGGGGAACCGTTTCTTTGAGACCTGGGCATACAAACGAAACAAAAAGAAGTAGTAAAATGTACCTCAATTGGAACAATGAAGTTCCAATGAGGCACAGAGAAGTAGACCAAATAATCAAATAAAAACTTAGAAAACTAGCCGTCTCCCCGGCAACGGCGCCAAAATTTGATAGGTTTTAGTCGTATCACCTATTCAAAGATAAACCTACAGTCCTCTAACTATGGTAGTCAAGGGAATCAGGGTCGAATCCACAGGGAGACAGAGTTTAAATTAATATTCAATCAATTCAGCTACTTCAGATGAAATCAGAGAAGAATTAACTGAACTAAAGATTAAGCTAAGGAAGACAGATTAAATCGAGGAATTGACTATGGACTAAAAACCTAGGGTATTAGGTCGGTCCACCATACTTATACCAATCAAAAACGGTCAACTACTATCAAAACCTAAGTCAAGAGTCGGGGATTAGAGCATGTGTTGAGCTATGGTTAAGACTCAACGCTCATAGTTCAACATACGCCGCATGTTCACTAACGTAATCAGAACTACTGACGTGTCCTAGGCCTCTAGTCGTAAGACGGATCTGTGCAAACGACTATTAACCCCAAGCAACCAATGAAATTGTACACTGACATTAATTACTCAATAAAGAACAAACCACATCACAATCACCATAATCAAGCCCTAGAAATTGATAGAAATCTAAATCACAATCATGGTATAAACATGGCTTTCCGATCTAACACCCTAGAAAGAGAACTACTCACTCATAATCGAATTAACAACAAAAAAACTAATATGAAACCCTAAAAATTGCATCATGAATAATTGAATAAATAAACTAAGCAATTGAGAATAATAATAGAGATTAGGGTAAGAAAGAATACCAATTGACAGAAAGCAGGAACTTTTATTGAAATCGGAATAGGTTCAATCACCTTTAAACTAATCTAAGTGTTTAAACTAAGCTACGAACAATGAAGAATAAACTAGAGTCTAAAGCAGTAAAAGGATGAATAAAAGAAGTCCCTAAATAATGAGGAAAAAGGGTATTTATAGTGCCCCTCAAGTCTAATCAAAATAGGAAATAAAAGACGAATTCCGCGACGAATAGCGACAGACCCGATCGGGCCCGAGCACAGTACCCGATCGGGCCGAGACACAAAAGTCATCAGCTTGCGTTTTGGGCTTTAGTATAGCTGCAGCGCAGCATCAGCTGAGATTTGCGGCCCACTCGATCGGGCCCAAGGCATCCACCTGATCGGGCCTGGGAGCAAAATGGCCCAGCAATCATCGCAACTCAAGGAGCTTCAAAATAAGAGCTACGAGCATCCAGCCCGATCGGGTCGGGCAGAGGGTGCCCGATCGGGTCTGGTGCATGCCTTCTCGCCCGATCTGATCGGGCACAGCTTGCCCGATCGGGTCCGCGACTTCTGTACCCGATCATAAATAATTCGCCCGATCGGGCCATTTTTGCCCGATCAGAGTACGGAAACCTCCTTTTTGACTCTTTGGCTCTCTAAACTTCACGTTTAGGGGTCTTGGGACCTCCTAAACTACCCATAAAACTCGTGAGCCTTCCTACGTGCCCAAAACATCTCGTAAAGCCGTGGTTGCTTCCAAATGGCTCGGGAATAAGGAGAAAACTCCCTAAAACCTGCAATTCAACACTAAAACACGAAACCACAACTATTTACGATAGTTAGCACAAAATAGCTCCCAAGAGCTCCAAGGACGCACAAATTAGCTTGTAAATAAGGGAGAAAAGTATATATAAATACGTGATATCATTAGGTTGGCTTATCACCCTCAAACTAGTGGCCAAGCCGAGATCTCAAATAGGGAGATTAAGACCATCTTGGAGAAGACGGTAGAGAGGGCGTGAAAAGATGGGTCTTTGAGCTCGATGATGCCTTGTGGGCATATCGAACCGCTTTTAAGACACCTATTGCCACCACCCCTTACAAGCTTGTTTATGGCAAGTCTTGTCACCTACCGGTTGAGCTAGAGCATCAAGCACATTGGGCTATCAAGCACAGAAACTTTGATTTGAAGAGTGCTGGTGAGAAAAGGTGGTTGGATCTTCATGCTTTGGAGGAGCTTAGGCAAGAGGCCTATGATTGTGCAAGCATTTACAAGGTAAGAACAAAGGCCTTTCATGATAAGAACATCTTGAAGAGAGAATTTGCAAAAGAGGATAAGGTGCTCCTATTCAACTCACGCTTGAAGCTTTTTCCGGGCAAGTTGAAATCTAGGTGGAGTGGACCTTTTGAGGTGGTCAATGTGCTCCCGTATGGTTCGGTGGAGATAAAGAGTGAAGCAACCGGCTCCTTTCAAGTTAATGGGCAAAGATTGAAAATCTACTATGAAGGAGACCAAGTGGGAAAAGTGTTCTCCATCAATCTTGAGGAGTTTGGCACCTCACCCCAAGAGAAGTGATAACTTTTACGGTTAAGCTAATGACCTTAAAAACAAGCGCTTATTGGGAGGCAACCCAATTTTTCCATCCTTTTTTACTCTTAATTTTTCAATTATTTTATTTGACACTTGTCTAACCTTGTGATTATTTGATTTTTTTTTTCTTTTGGTGTTTTAGATGGCTATGAACATTTGAGGTTGACCATGTGAGAAATGGTGATTTTAGAAAACAATGAGTTGAGAGATAGTTAGGAAAAAAAAGGAGGGTAATTAGGAAGGAAAAGAGAAGAGAGAGAAAAAAAATTTAAAAGAAAATGAAAACAAAAAGGAGGTAGTTAGGAAGGAAAAGAGAGAGAGTAAAATAGTGGAAAAAAAGAAAAAAAAAAGGGGAAAAAAATAAAGAGGAGTAGGCGAACAGGAACAGATCGGCCGATCCCCCTCTATGATCCCCCGATCAGGGGGGGTCAGTAACTCTTGAAATCGCACCCCAATCTGATCGGACGATCAGGTTGTGGATCGCCCGATCTCTCGCCCGATCGGGTACCTGATCGCCCGATCACCTTTTTTTCGCCCAGCTTTTAAAAAAAAAAAAGAAAAAAAAAATTACTCAAGCCTAACCGTCCCACCCCTCTTCTCTACCTCTCATTTCCCTTCATCTCTCACTCTCATCTTCATCTTCATCCCTCCCACTCTTCTCAAACCCTAACCTTCATACTCTCAATTCTCCATCAATCTTACTCATTTTTCTTCCAAAATCTCACAAAAACAACCACATCCTTCACACTACTCCACAAATCCACATTTCTTCACCGTTTTTCCACTCATTTACCCAAAAAACCATCAAACCCCAATTTCCACCATCTTCAAGAGCTTCGAATTTTAACAAGTTGGACGGCAATGGAAGCTTAACAAAGGTTGAAGGAACGTTCCCAAGCTTCAAGGAAGGATTGTACTCACTATTTGGTATACAATTTCTTCATTCTCTCTTTGTTCCTTACTCCACCTTTTTTGCTCATACTCCTGTTTATTTGAGAAAGGAATTTAGTTGAACCTTGAATTGGTTATTATTGGTTTCTTTGGAGTTTTGAGTGTGAATTGGTCTTAGTTGGAGTAGTGTTAGACTAAAAATCTTTGGTTGTGTGATTGTCTCCATTGAAGTGTTATATTGTTGGATTGTTGATTGGTTGCCTCCGGTTGGATTGGTGTATGCTTTGGTTTGCATTGTTGGATACCTTGAATTGTGCATTATAATTGAAGGTTTGTGAATGGGCACCTTGTTAATTGTGGTCGAGACATTCTCCATAAACTCCACACCCATCACCAAACTTCCACTCCTCACAAATGGCCCCAAAAACCAAAGCTCCAAAAACTTCAAAACGAGCCACACCCTCCAGTTCTTCCTCAAAAACACCATGGGGGCAAATGGGCATCACCCTTACCTCAAAAATCCACCAAGTACGCTTTGTGTCTCTCTTAGGTCGTGCAATCAAGCCCACCAAATTCTTTGATGAGAGAGTACTTCGCAATTTAGGTGTTCTTGAGGAAGCTCGTGATTTATGTGACCGTTTAGGGTGGGCCAACTTCATATCCATGCCCCCCGCCTTCACCTATGAGCGTCTTACACTTGAGTTCCTTTCCACGCTCGAGTGTACCATTGTTGACGTAGATGAGGAGGACGAGGATGATGATGGTTATCCTCAAGTCACCTTCCAACTCTTTAACATTCATCGGGAGGTAGACTACGTTTTCCTTTGCAAGATTTTTGGTTGGAATGCGGAAGCTCCCCTAAACAAGTATGTCCCAATGAATTCAATGGGTATGAGTTTGAAACAACATGGGGAAATATCACGGGCAACTACAACCCACCTAAAAATCCAAAGTCTTCCCACATCATACATCCGGCCGTCCGCTACGTCCACCGTCTTCTTGTGTATTGCATATATGGACGAGCGGAACTTGGTAACGCTAGCAAGGATGAGGGAAAGGCTCTTTGGACCATGTGCCGACCAAAATTTGTGCCCGTGCCAATCGACTTTGCCGAGCATCTAATTCAAAGATTCATCATGCTCCGTGATGGTGTTCATTACCGCAAGGATATTATCATGGGAGGGATGATAACTATGATAGCAAGGTATTGGCACACCAATGAAGAGTTCAACACCATGGCACCAATATCTCAACGGATCCTTCTTGATGATGCAACATTGCATCAAATGAATTTCTACCGCTACATCGAAGGCAACCATGACCGAATCATTTGGATAGCGAGAGAGTTCGATTATTGTCACCTTCCGAACCCCACACTAACCCGGTTTGGAGATGGAGCGCACCCCTATCTCATGGCGTGGGAGATAGCCCCAAGGGAAGCGGAGTTGCAAGCTCGTGCCATTGATGAGGCAAGGAGACAACAACAACAACAACGTCGACGACCACAACAACAACAACCCACTCACCCCATGGACGCAGCCGGCCCATCTGGCGAAGGTACGTCCTCTTCACATGTTTATGATTTTAGTTCTATTGGTGCGGCTATTGAGGCCATGGCTAGTGAGCAAAGCACCCATTTTCAAAATATTTACGCTCGGTTCGATAACATCAATGCTCACTATGATAGTATGAGCACTAGACTTGATAGCATTGATGTTAGTGCAGGGTGAGCACCCACACAGGATCCCGCAGGTGTACAAGGCCCATAACCACTTTTGATATTACTAGTTGTGGAACCGAGCGCGATGCGCACGGTTCCTCAAAAGGTAAACTTCATCTACATGCAAAATGTTATATGTAAAATGTAGAGAATTATATTTAGAGTAAAATGGTACTAATGTAGTTTGTTTTCTTAAGGCCACACTTACGAAGATGTCAACACTCTAATTTTAGCTTTTGAAATAACTTTGACTATGTAGGATAAAATAAGATTAAATGGCAATATATGTAACATCTCGTCCGATACAAAGAAGAAAAGAGACAATAATAAATGAAATAAAGCAACTAGTGGTAGCGGAAATACCACTAAGACGGAGATGCTACTCTAAAGAGTAGAATTTAAACTATAAATAAACATAAATCCTCCAAATATAATAATTAACTTTCGATAATCAAATATAAAGGGAAATGAGGTCCCATACCCTCATTCCAACCAAAGTTCCAAAATATCCAAGAAAACTCCAAAAGAACCTCAAGATAACGTGATCCAAAATCCAAAGAAACAACCAAAAATCCGTGGTTCAAGACATAAGACAAAACATAAAGGAAAAACTACTTAAGACCCAATAAGTAGCTAGTCCTAATCCCTGACTCAAAATGCTCATCCACTAAGACAAGCACCACCTTCTTGCTCATAAGGCCGAACCGCACATTCCCGGTCCAAACCGTAACAATCCTAAACAGCATCGTCATCTGCATAATAAATAAACAACTTCCACAATCAGTGGGCAGTAACTAGCAGTTCTCCCATCCCAAACAGGAACAAATAATGAACTTAAAGAAATTAGAAGCAACGCCAAAGACATACACCACAAGACAACATGCTCACAACGTGCAAAACGAGATACAATAAGTCAAAATCAATAACATGCATAAAGAGAAAGCTCAATACCAATAATCAAGTCAACCAACACAACCAATCACACATCAAACCAAAGACAACATACCATAACGTCTGTGAGTAGACTCATTGGACCATGCCGCCCAAGGCCTATGTTGCACAACCGAGGACCATACCGCCCGTTCCGAATAGCAAAACACAACGGATCATACCACCCGTGAGTGAACCAATGGACCATACCGCCCAAGGTTAAGTAACCAAATCCTAGGACCATACCGCCCTTAAGATAATCAAACCAAATTCATAGGACCATGTCGCCCTTAGGATTAATCAAACACAAAAAGCAATTTATAAACGACAAGGCATACAAGGAAAGCCAATCAACATCCATACATGAGTATACACGACAAGGTATATAAATCAACTCAAACGACCAACATACGTATACACGCCAAGGTATACATAAGAATCCAAAAAACATTCAAGGTATACACGGCAAGGTATACATGCGAAACAATTCCATAAGACAACAAATCAAAAATGTTGAGGCATATAACACAAAAACGTTATCTGAGTTTGGGTACGAAGTCAATTATGATAAAGTCACAATATTCTCCATACATAACTCTTGGCGAAGAGATGCTAAGGACAGTGTTATCCTCCCCCAAGCATTTCGACGTCGACAATTCAAAGTATAGGCCCACAACACTCAACAAACCGAGTAACAACAAAACTACCCAAGAAACTAGGGTACATTCCCTTAATATAACAACTCAAACCAACACAAACGTACTCAAACATGCTTAACATACATGCATAAACCCAACACCCCTCATATAAACATGCTGTAAGCTCAAAGGAAAATCCTTCACCGAAACGCACCTAAGGAGGGCAGACCTTGGTCGCAAGGTGCGACCAAGCGGTCGCGAGTTGTGAGCTGCCACTACTCCTGGCTTGCGGGCAGTGCTCGTACGCTCACGCTTCGTCCATCAAACGCTCGTCAAGTCTCAAGCAACAATTCCAACACCAATGCACACCCAACTCAGCCAAAACAACACCCTAGCATGATACTAACATCATCAACAACCAAACTCAAACTCCAATGATTAACCAAAGTTACTACACATCATCACAATAACAAAAATATCAAATTTGACAAACCGAATAACAAGAACTAACAACAAGATCATAACCACACGTTCATTACATGAAAAATACAACACAACCTTCTTAGTCATGATACTACATTAAACTATAAGCATAAGATCACGTAAGTTCCACCTAACATGAATCTAAGTTCTCTAACGCGATTCTAACAACCTAAGTTCAAAATCTATTCTCTATCGAACTAGAAAAACGTTAGTTACCTTATTCTTTGAGTAAGAAGTAGTAGAACGCTTGATTGTAGTCTCAACACCTTGTGAATTGTCACCACCTTCGTATCCTACGATCACAACCACAACGAACTTCAATAATTGCTTGAAAACCGGTGCAAAAATGGCTTGAAGCAAGTAGTTAAAACTGATTTTTAGGTGAGAAAATGGTGAAGGAAGCAAAGAACTTCTCTCTCTATTTTTCCTCTATGGTAGGCGTGTGAAATGGATGGAGAGGGAAGTGGATTTTTCTGATTAAATTCCCATAAAGAAAGGAGAGAAAATGGGGGCGATTAAGGGTGGTGTTAATGGTCATGATGAGGGGGATTAATGAGAGTGAGTGAAGAGGTTAACTCTTGAGTAGTTTAACGTTAAAAAGGGAAGTAAGGGCTGTCCAAAAACTCTTTATAAACCCATAGCAAATCAGAAGTTTCGGACCCCTCTAAGTCAAGTATGAAAATGTGTGTAAACGCTAGCACAAAGTACGTTTCAAGAATAATATACGTCGTTCAAAATAAAAATATATAAATAAGTATTTTTACAAATAAAAATTATAATTATTAACATAATATAAATATTTATTTACCAAGCTATCACATTACGCATTTCGCACATAAACGAGCGCTACATTGCCCGTTAAAATAATTGACGCAAGTATGAGCATTGTTTGTATACAACACAACCCTACATTTAAAATTCACATTTAACGATATATAAAGTATATAAATATTAACGAAATAAATGTAGATATAAAATATAAAAATTTAACGGGAATATATTAACGAAACATAATTTAACGTCTAAAATAGTAATAATTAACGCGCGAAAATTTCAGAGAAATTCAGGGTGTTACACTATAATATTTTGAGATTAGAAATGGCATATTTTCATTCACAGTTTTACTGTACAGGTAAACTTTATGCGGTAATTTGCATAGAGAATATAGTTTAGTGGACTTAAACCATCACAACTTGGGTTTAAACGGGAGGGAGAAATAGCAATGTCTTTTATTCTTTTTTTGTTTTGTTTTGTAAATACTCTCTTTTGATATAGAATTTGTAAAAGAAATAATAACACAAACCCGACATTTATTTGCAGTCTTAAGAGTAGCACACTTAGCAGTAGTGAATAAGAGCATAATAGTAACTGATAATATTAGGAGCTTAAAATTGCTATCAATCATAAGAATAAAGTTATATTACATGAGTTAGTTTGTAACTGAGTTTGCAAAAGGAATCATAAGAGTGGCCTATTACAGGAGTAGCATAAGATAATCCAGATGAGATTTATAAGTAAAATATTAGAAATTTTAGAAGCCCGAGCCTTAAGGACTAAACATTATTTACTCAATGATTAAAGAAAGCACAAATATGATCCAAACACATCCCCCCATCCTTAATTCATGCTGAGCATCCTCTCTTTGCACAAATATTGTTGTATATATATCAAAGTAATACCAATGATTTAAGATGACGTTACTTTAGTTTTTGTAGAGTAAATGAACACTTTATACCATGGAGGAAATGCAACAATGAAGCTCTATACTCTATATTGACCATACCACATCGATTTTCAACTGCAAAAGGTGTACATTGACACCTATAGATCTGCAATATAATGGAAAGCAAGTAAATATTAGAATGAATATCTACATCACACAAACACATCTAATAACAATCAATATATGCAGAACATCTTTTAACTCCTAATCTTTGTGAATATAATATATCAGCTCCAGCAACATCTTTCCTAATAGGACTTTTGAACAAATCTTTATGAATGTTTTAGCAAGTTCAACATTATTATGTAAAGCACCAGATTCATCTATTAGTTTCTATGTGCCAATTATCAAGAGACAATAGAACCTTTATGAAGACTAGGCAGATCACTTCACTCAAATACGGTTGCCCACTGCCCCCATTAATTATTCTACTCCATATATCAGGCTGCTCCACAAATCAGTCGACTACATAAATCAGGCTGCTCCACAAAACAGTTCACTCTACAAAGAGATCTTCTCCACAAACAATCTGCTTTTGTAAATCAGTCTGCTCCACATATCTGGTTGCTCCACCAATCAGTCTCCTCTATAATTTAGTCTGCTTCACAAATTAGTCTCGTATAAATGCTAGAAAAATAAGAAGAAAAAAAACATTAACTACTATGATGCTAAGTGTCTATTTTAGCACCAATAAGTGCATTGCATAAACATCACCATCCAAGAATAGACTAAATAAATAAGTATGAGACCGTACCAAATCCAACCTGATGATAGCATCTTAACTTTTGAAATTGGTTATGTACTAAAATATTAGTGTTTGTGCAAAGAAAGGATGCTCGGAAAATTGTTACGACATGAATTAAGGCTATCCATAAATATAATATCATTAGAGTAATACCCGGTAGCTTTATGCATATTGACAGGCTTATTGAGAGTCTTGATAGATAGTCTCTGTCTTCTATGTTCTCCAAGTAAGTTTGTTTGTACCGTTTTCTCCAAAGTTTGTTGTACCCAATTTTCTGAAGGTTAGCCTGCAAATCTTTCTACATCTGCATCCGAACTGAGGCCACTGAATATGCCCTTTTCCACGTAATTCGTGCCGTCAAGCTTCCCCGGATTGGTACCTTCTACTGCTTTAGTCCAGGTTTTCAAGCATTCCCTTTGCTTTCATGAGACAAAGTAAATGTAGTCCCGCCTTTCACAAGCTTACTATCCTGAGACAAACTGTGAACTCTTTCCATTAAACAATGTAAAGAGAACCAGTCCAACAACACAAATAAAGGTAGCAAATCTTGAGCATACTGAACTTTCACTGATGAAGAACTATAGAAGTCACTGTCACTCAAAATCCCAACACCCATTGCACAATATAACAACTCCTAGGATAAGTCACTCAAACTCCCAACACCTCATGCACACTATAACAAAGAAAAAGGAAAAAGAAATAAAAAATCAAAAAAAGTACTTGCAGCCATATCTAATCAACCTCAATCAGAATTAAAGAAACTAATTCCCCAAATAGGAATCAAAAGCATCCCTATACGCGCTATGTTGTTCCAGCATAGAAATGTGCACAATAGGAGCTGCAAAATCATTAAACTTTTTTCCCATGCATATGATCAAGCAATCAATCAAGTAATTTAATTCAAGTAGAACCCATAATAAGCACACAACGTTTATTACCACGTTTCTCCAGACACGGAAGCAAGCATGATTTAGCAACTCCATTTCCATTTAGGGCTTGTTTGGTTGAAGGTTGTAAGTATAACTTCTCATGAATTTGAATTGCGCATGAAATTTTATTTCCTACGAAGTACATTTTTTTGTTTGGTTGAACATGGGAACTTCTATTTCCCGTGTGAATTTCCACTTAACTAGGGGGCCAAGGTAAGTTATTTACTCCTAGAGCTTCTAAAGAAGTTCCATTTCCCATGTTTTTTCCAACTAAACAACAACCTATTTATTTACTTCCTAAGAATTCTAATTTACCACACATTTGAAGGTTAACCAAACAAGCTCTTAGAGCGCATGGTTGGACATAAAATCTTTTCTCATAGAAGTAGTGTTGTCATGTTTTTTATTTGGTTTGTAAAGGGTGAAAGACAGTTTGCCAAATGGTAGAAAATAATTTTCCTAAAAGTGAAATACAGTTTCACTTCTAAATGATGGGAAAACACAATTTTCTCCCTATTCCTTACCTTCCTCTTTCCTTCCTTTCATATCTCCTTTTCTTGCATTTCCATTTTCTTTTTTTCTGTGGCCTTTCAAGTAACGAATCAAACAAATAGAAACTGATGTAGGATTGAATTTTCCCTCGGAATGGTTAAGAATATTCCGTCCACAAACTGAGCCTAAATTTCATAGAAATTTAAATCAAGAACAAAAACCTGAAAAAGGTACATATTTTCTCCAAAAAAGATTCACCATGAAGGAGCAATAGAAGCTAAAATAAAAGAACTCATAACTTTCACCACTACAATATAAACAATCATACAAAAATAAGGTTACTAATTCAATCTACACATACATCCATGAAATTTAAATCAAAACCCCAAAACAAATAATTGCAAATAAAATTTTGTTAGAGCTTCCCAAGACAGAAGTAAGAGTATTTAGATAAGTATCAATCAATTTTATTTAAAAAGAAAGTAATGAACTAAGAATTTAAAGCAGTCATGAAAGGTAGAGAAGAAAACCTGAGGAAGTCTTACCGTTCTTGCAGAGTAAAGTAACAAAATGCTCTAGTCCTTGAAGGAGCTGTGGTAATCCAGATATTTTCGCCAATTTTGAAATGAATTGAGCCTATAATTGTTAGAGAAGAAAACCCAATTCAAATCCAATTGAATTCAAGTCAATTAATAAAACCCAAATAACTCAATTCAATCAATAAAACCAAAAGGCCATTTCAAATAAATTCAATCAATAAACTCAAAAACCCTCAAAAAACCCTAAAAAGAAAAAAGGACAGTAAACATACACCTGAGCTAAGATGTACAACTAATACAATTTCAATTTTAACAAAAAAAAAGTAATTAAAAGTTGAACACAATAAAACCTAATTTTGAAATGAATTGAGCCTATAATTGTTAGAGAAGAAAACCCAATTCAAATCTAATTGAATTCAAGTCAATTAATAAAACCCAATTCAAATCCAATTGAATTCCAGTCAATTAATAGAACTCAAATAACTCAATTCAATCAACAAAACCAAAAAGCCATTTCAAATCAACTCAATCAATAAACCCCAAAACCCTATTAAGAAAAAAGGGCAGTAAACATAGACCTGAGCTAAGATATGCAACTAATACAATTTCAGTTTTAACAAAAACAAAAGTAATTAAAAGTTGAACACAAGACATATTAACCCTAACCTGTATCAAAATTAATGATACTATCATCTCCAAGAAGAGAAGAAGCATTAGAAATAGACGACCTGTTCGAAACAACAGAGCTCCCTGATCCAATTGAATGCCATAAGTGCCGAGAATTTAGATCTCGTTGATTTTATTTTATTTTAGGAGAATTTAGATTTCAATAGGATCAAAGGCATGGATATGTTCAAGGTTGATAAGAAATGGATTGTGACGCATATAAGAAGATGAGGTCAAAACATAATGCGCGAAAGAAGCATGGATCGCAGATGATTAAAATTAAATTTGGACAGAAACGGCCATGGATGAGTATTGGGATCAATATATCTTGTATATATTAGGCTTTACATTAAGCGTGATGTTAGCATAGTTTACTATATCTTGCGCTAAGCTTAAGCATGTAATTTAGCCCATTTAGTAGTGTTTAATTAGTGTGTATATATCAAACGCTCAGTTAATGAAGGCAAGCCAAGATATTTTCCTTCGCATGGTATCAGAATTACTTAAGCCGCTAGGTTTCTCCTTTGGCGGACCTCCCTTGTGCCCTAGCGGCGGTTTCTACTCTCTGTCATCATGTCCGGCAGTGATTTTTAAAGGAAATAATTATGAAGAATGGTCGCGTTCGATGTGTCTTTCCCTCAAGTCTCGTCGGTAATTAGGGTTCATATAAGGCACCATCAACAGAACGACAGACATAGGGAAGCTTGAGGATTGGTATTGCGTACAATCAACCCTCGTTCAATGGATACTTCACACCATTGATCCCTCTATCCGAAAAAATATTCCTTTCTTTGAGGAGGTTAAGACCTTGTGGGATGTTTTGAAAGCTCGGTTTTGAGTCAGCAACAGTCCACGCAAACAACACACCAAGGCTGTTGGCAGCGTGAAAGCAGACGAAGACCATGCTTGTTGCTGAGTACTTTAGTCTCCTTCAACCCTTGTGGGATGAGTTGGCCACATATTATCCTCTTCCGACTTGTAAGTGCGGGAATTGCACTTGTCAGAGTGGGGAACTTTATCAACAGCGTTTTGATGAAGATCGTATGCACGATTTTCTTTTCAGCATTAATCACAGGCTCTATGGGCATGTTCGCTCAACTTTGTTGGCTCAAGATCCTTTACCCACTCTTGATAGGGCTTACCAAACTCTTCTTCGAGAAGAAATTTTACGTTCTTCAACTCAGCAAGTCCATGAGAATTCTGAAATTATGGCTTTTGCAGTGAATCCTACGACTCGAGGTAAATCACGTTCTGATTTTCGTGATAATACTCATCTTGTTTGCACTTATTTTCGTAAAGGTGGGCATGAGGTGATTAACTTCTTTGTGAAACATGGTTATCCCAAGTGGTGGGAAACCCGAAATCGTCGTGGGTCTGGATGCGGATGGAGGTCTGCCGCGTTAGGTGCTGCTATAGGCCGTAGGACTGTTCGCTGGGTACCGTGGCTGCTGCATCCGGGTCTGCTCGCCCTCATAGGGGGCGTGGTGCTTCTGTTGCTAGTGTAGACAGTTGACACGCAGGGGCCAGATGAAGCATCTAGTACTTCGTCGTCTTCCCAATTTATTACAACTGAATAGTGGCAACAACTTATTTCAATGCTCAGCAACACCACGGTAAGAGCTACTTCGGATGATCGTATGATTGGTGAGTGACCTATGCATCTTTGGCTTCTTGATTCTGGATGTTCGCACCATGTCATAGGAGATATTAGTGCTTTAACAAATGCACTAATATACCTCATTGCCCCGTTGGTCTTCCTGATGGCAAAAAGGCGATTGCTTCGAAGTGTGGTGATGTGGTTTTAGGTGCCAGATTGGTGTGAACCAACGTTCTCTACGTACCTTCTCTCACCTTATTGACGATTTAAATTGTGTTGTACAATTCGCTAAAAAATTGTGCGTTATACAGGACCTCAACTCGAGGACGATGATTGGAGTAGGTGAACAACGAGATGGACTCTACTACTTTCGCGGTATTTCGAAGATTAAAACTTTGACTGTTGACAGTTCGAGCTCATTTGACTTGTGGCATCGACGGCTTGGGCATCCTTCTACAAAAGTAGTTCAGTCTCTCCCTTTTGTACGTAATTGAGTTGTATTTGAATAAAGCCTGCAACATTTGTCCTCAGGCTAAAAAAACTAGAGAAAAATTTCCTATTAGGGACAGTAAGGCCACTCGTTGTTTTGAGTTGATACATTGTGATCTTTGGGGACCTTCTCATAATCCCCCCTTTTGTGGAGCGAGTTATTTTAGAATCTTGTGGATGATTTCTCTAGAGCTGTTTGGATTTTTTTTATTGCTTGATAAAACTGAAGTGCATAAAAGTTTCTTGTTTTTCTTTGCTATGGTTAACCGTCAATTTGGGGTTAACGTAAAGAAAGTGAGGAGCGATAATGGTACCGAATTTAAATGCATGAAGCCATATTTCTTAGAGAATGGTATTTTGTTTCAGTCATCTTGTGTAGGTACTCCTCAGCAGAATGGACGGCTAGACCGTAAGCATCGTCACATTTTAAATGTGGGACGTGCTCTACGTTTTGAGGGTTGTTTACCCATTTATTTTTGGGGCAAATGTATTTTGGGTGCTGCATAATTAATCGCACTCCTTCCGCTTTGCTTAGTTTCCAAACACCTTATGAGACTCTGTTTGGCACCCCTCCCCCTTTTCATCATTTGCGTGTTTTTGGGTCCTTGTGTTATGCTCACAATCAACGAAGTAAAGGGGACAAGTTTGCTAGAAGGAGTAGGCAGTGTGTCTTTGTTGGTTATCTTAGTGATAAGAAGGGCTGGAAGTTATTTGATCTTAATAAGCAGGAGTTTTTTGTTTCTCAGGATGTCAAGTTCCATGAAAATGAATTTCCATATGTAGCTCCTTTGTCTGATAATGTTGATGTTGGGACTATGTCCTCTCCTATTTTAGTTGGTGGTGATGATGGCTTTGCTTATGAGGTATTTGATGATATTGATACCCCTTTACATCCCTCTGCTCCTCATGATGATAATATTGTAAGTAATGAAATTGTTGTTCCAGTGGTTGATTCGGGTGTTGGTAATGACGGAGGCAGTGTTAGTGACATCCTTGCTGCTCCTATGATTGATTCAGGGGTTTCGGGGGCTGTGGATCGTCCTCCCGAAGCATCTTCTCCTGTTTCCTCTCCTAAGGTGGTTGATTTGGGTCATGGGAAGAGACCTAAGACTAGTTCCGTGAAATTACGGGGTTTTGTTCTTAATATTGTGCGAATGTTAAGTCCATCCTCCTCTTCTAGTTCATCTACTCCACATCGCTCCTCAGGTATGCCCTATCCTATAGCACACTTTGTGAATTATGACCGATTTTCTGTGAGACATAGAAATTTTCTTGCAGCTGTTTCCGCAGTTAGCGAACCACGCTCCTTTGAAGAAGCTATGAAAGACTCAGACTGGTAAGAATCCATGCAATGTGAGATTCAAGCTTTGGAAAATAATGGCACTTGGAACATGGAATCTCTTCCCCGGGAAGCGTGCTCTGGGTAGTCGTTGGGTGTACAAAGTAAAATATAATTCAGATGGGAGCATTAAACGTCTCAAAGCCCGTCTTGTTGTGTTTGGGAACCATCAGGTAGCTGGCATTGATTACACTAATACTTTTGCTCCTGTTGCCAAGATGACCATTGTCCGTACCTTTATCGTTGTTGTTGCGGCTAAGAATTGGGAGCTACATCAAATGGATGTGCATAATGCTTTCTTGCACAGGGACCTTTTCGAGTAAGTCAACATGAAGTTGCCTCCAAGTTTTCGCGGTACTAAATCCAACCAGGTGTATCATTTGCGGAAGTCCTTGTATGGGTTGAAGCAAGCTCCGCGTTGCTGGTTCGCCAAACTTGCCCATTCTTTGAAGTCATATAGTTTCAACAATCATACTCCGATTACTCATTGTTTACTCTTATTCAGGGTAAGGTTTAGATTAATGTACTGGTTTATGTGGATGATTTGATTGTATATGGGAACGATTCCACTGCTCTTGTTGCTTTTAAGAAATATTTTTCTCTTGTTTTCGTATGAAAGACCTGTGGGTTCTTAAATACTTTCTTGGTATTGAGGTGGCTTGGAGTCCCGAGGGTCTTTTCCTATGTCAGCGCAAATATACTCTTGATATCATTTCTGAGGTGGGCTTGCTTGGTGCCAAACCTGCTACTTTCCCGATGGAACAAAATCATCAATTAGGACGATCCACAAGTCCTTTGTTTGAACCTATGGAGCGTTATAGACACTTGATTGGTCATCTAATCTACCTCTCCTTCACTCGCCCGGATTTGGGTTATGTTGTGCATGTCTTGTCCCACTTCTTACATTCTCCTCGTCGTGATCATTTGGAGGCGGCCCTGCGTGTTTCTCGTTATTTGAAGCATAGCCCTAGACAAGGTATTCTGCTTCGTGCTGATTGTGATCTTTATTTATCTGGTTGCTGTGACTCTGATTGGGCGATTTGCCCCGTTACCCGACGTTCTTTGTCTGGTTGGCTTGTCTTTCTTGGTCATTCTCCTATCTCTTGGAAAAAGAAAAAGCAAGTTACTTTTTTGCGCTCTTATGCAGAAGTTGGGTATAGGTCTATGACAGCCTTAACTTGTGAACTTAAGTGGTTGAAGGGGGTCCTTAGTAGTCTTGGAGTACAGCATAACCCAAATTTCTCTGAAAAAAGTCATGAGAGGATTGAAATGAAAGTAAGAAAACCTGTTGGAAGAAATTACAACAGCTGGCAATTGGAAAGGGAACGTGGCAAGCCCACATGGCCACAAAATAGGCTGAGTCATCTTACTATTGTTCATACGAACAGTATCCTATCTTTTGGCATTTTAATGTGTATAGATAGATAAGATTTGTCGTGACCATAGTTTACAGTTAACAAGTTATTCAAACTTAGCGGTTGGCGACTTAACTGCTCCATGCTTGGTAGAAAAACCCCGAGTTCGATTTCCTCCGTTCTACATTAAGGCTCCGTTTGTTTTAACGGAAAACAATTTTCATGGAAAATCACTTTTCAAGAAAACGAATATTCAATGGAAAATATGATTTTGGAGAAAGTTTTCCTTTGTTTGTATGGTTAGAGGAAAACTTTGGGAGAAAAGGTAATTAGAGTCAAAGAGAAGGAAAGATGGGAGGAGAGAATATAGAGAAGTAAGGAGTGAAAGAGGAAAATGTGGCATACCTTCCTTATAAAAGTAAATTGGTTTTCCTCCTCTAAAAGCATTTTCCCACCTTTAAGAAAATTAGTTTCCCCTCCTTACCAAAACAAACAACGGAAAATGGAAGAGGAGGAAATCCATTTTCCAAGAAAATGGTTTTCCACCAAAACAAACGGAGCCTAACTTTTGCACTGCATCTTTTACATTTTGGTTTTTGGAGTTTGGACAAGCATTTATGACTTTCTCTACATTCCTTTTCTTTAGAAAAAGTTCTATACCTCACATACTTCTCAAGTTACAAGATTTTATTAATATTCCAAATGTTTATGTAAGCACCTTTCTCCTTATTTGTTTTCAGGCTTCTTTTTTGTCATTATTTAAATTGAGAAGTATACATTCTGGTTAAGGAAGGTGACAAAAATGGATTTTGTTAAGATAATATTGTTATTAGGATATTATTTAGAATATCTTGTGAATATCTTTTAGCATATAATTAGGAAATTCTATCTTATTTGTTTCCTAGCTTATTGAAGTATATATATTCCTTGATTAATGAATGAAGGGCAAGCTTTGCCATATTATTAACATGGTATCAAGAGGCAGAGATTTTTTTCTCTAAAACCTACCCAACCGGAAAAAAAACACAAACCCTAACCTAATCTACCCTAGCGGCGCACATGGCCGACGATGCTGCACCACCAGTCGGCGGTGGCTCGTCCAAAATTACACCCTCGACTCCTTTTTTTCTCGGACCACAAGACCGACCGGGAGATTTTATCACTCCCGTTCGTCTCAAATCCAATAACTTTGATACATGGGCACGTGCAATTCGAATAGCTCTTTGTTCTATCCTCATTTTTTAGCGGGGTATTAAGTCCCGTCTGATTCAATATCAAAATATTGTCTATTTTGATCAGGGGTCAACTTCCTACTAATTTAATTCATATCCTTTTGACCCCACTTAACATTACCATCATCATGATATAATGTTATTGGGCGTATCCTCAATTGTGTTTTGGGGTGCGTCAAGTTAATTAACAATGGAAGTTGTGGGGATGCCACTTTGTGTAACATTGTAGAAGATGTCACCACTTTAAAATAAGTTTGTAGTTCATCATTTCGTCCCACTAATTTCTATGTTGGTTCCTCTGTCTTTCCAACATTCTCACTAAATGCTATGTTATCTTAACTTTCTTCTCAACACACAAATTCCCTTCATGCCCCTATCCACCACAGTTGCTACATAGCACAGGCTTCCGTTTATAATAATTGGTTGCTTCTTTGAAACCTCAAGTGCACTAACATATTGCACCACTTTAGGAAGATTCTAATTTATTTTCATCTCCACTAACACGATTGCATATTGCATTCTATTTATCATAAGGGTAGCCTTATCCATCTTCACAAATTTCTCAACTCTACTAGTTTAGATGCTTGATATCTTTTTCAACCAATATTTGATATCCAAACCCTTCAACTCTATCCAAGTAGGCCGTGTTTTATAACGTCCATACTTATATCAACATTAGGTATCCACGTCTTCTGGAAATTTTGATATGAACTTCTTAAAAAAAGTCATGGTAGTGAATCAATGTGAGACACACGTTTAGTCACGTCAACAATGGTTATTTTGACATTTACTTAACTTTCGGTTTCTAATTTTCGTATTTTGGGCAATTTTGTTTTAAATTCGATTTCGAATTTTCGATATTATTGTATAATAAATTGCATAATATACAAAAATTATATTTTTATATGTATGAAGTTAAACCTTATAATGCATGAAGTTATACAATATTATATACGAAAATATACGTTAAACTTGGCACATATTCCTTATACTCCATTGACGTCTTATTTAATCTTTCTAAACCTCCATACGAAGATTAGTTATCGTCAGTTTTAGTTTTTGGACAACGCCATAACATGTTTTAGTCATAGTCATAATTTGGATAGTGAAATTGGACAACATCTAAATCGAGCTATGGTCATAGTCAATACTAATTTTAATGTACATATTATGTCCAAATAATTATGGCTATGACTAAAATATACTATGTTTTGTCCAAAAAAACTAAAGACAACTAATGCAATTCAAAGTATAATTTTCGCATATGATGCAATATATTATACAGTTTAGTGACATATATTGTAGAATAAAAGTTCGTATA
Organism: Patellifolia procumbens; assembly: GCA_947645195.1. Taxonomy (NCBI): domain Eukaryota; kingdom Viridiplantae; phylum Streptophyta; class Magnoliopsida; order Caryophyllales; family Amaranthaceae; genus Patellifolia; species Patellifolia procumbens. The sequence continues at coordinate 4,073,995 of CANSGD010001541.1, forward strand.
TCATGAATACCAAAAATATAGGATAAATTATGAATTTAAAAATATAAATTTGGAAGGTATCAATATTATTTTGTATCGTATAAACTGCCTACAATGCATGTACATAATTAAGAAACATATCTTTTTTTAGCCTTATCCATAATATATATACCTAAACAAACTACTACTGATGTGGAGCAATTCGTGGCTCACATTAGCTCATTACAGTAACCTTTTTTTGAGAAAGCAACTATAAAAATATCTCATGCCTTCACTATGAATGTTTTGAATCAAAAAAGTAAAATCTAACTTGTAAAACTTTGGCACGCTTCTCCATTGTAGTCAATTTAACCGGCAGGATTTGGAAGTGGGGTGTGGCTACAAAATAAATTAACCATCCGGCAAACAAGAAAAGAAAATAAACAATTAAATATTGCAAAAACCAATGTAAACATAAAATTAAACATTGAACAAATCAATGTCTTGGCTGCGTGATGAAGAGAGGAGAGGTGAGGTATCAGCCTTTCAGGTGAGTGGCGTGAAATTGGAAGAGAGAGAGAGCCTCCAAGTCCTTATTGGGTTAGGTTTGCTTTGTTCCAAAAGATGAGTTTCTAAGGTCTTTTGGCTCATATTCACCTTAAAAAATGCTAACTATACATATAATATAGGTTGGGCCTTCCGTATTTTGCTTATTTTCATTTTTTAAAGTCAGGGTACACCTGTATCCCAATATACCCCTGGATTGGCCCATGAATCTAACAATATACATCCCCCTCCTTACCATAATGTAAACGCCTACATTTGGCCTTTGCCCCACTGAGTGCCCGATGCTGAGTTACTAATTTTCTAACTAATGCGTAAAGTAATCCCATTCCCTAATACTTACAGTACGCAGGTAAAAACAAGAATGATCAATATATCTTTCTTGAATTCCCTTAACATGCTTTAATAGTCTGAACTCCAATTTAGTGGCCGAAGCTATTTTTAGTAAAATGATTTAATTTTTTAATATGTTTATATTATTAATAATTAAAAATATATTTAATCATATCTCATATTCTCTAACATATACTCTCTCCGTTTTCTACAAAATTTTACACTCCTAAAAACCCAATAACCAAGGAAAGTGGGTATGAAAAACATGATAATGATAGAAAAAGTAAGTTTAGGAGAGAGAATAAAGAATAAAAAAATGAAAAGTATGACAAAATGGTAAAAGTGTAGGGCAACTAACATTTTAGTTGAATAAAAAAAATAGTGGACCATATGATATAACCCAAAATGGTAAAAGTAGAAGTGTAACAGTTTTAATGAAACGTATTAAAAAGGAAAGTATAACAATTTTTGAGAACGGACAGAGTATGATATACTTCTCAAACTTATTCACTGAAGAGCAAATTTAAGCAGAGCATTCTTTATCTACACGGGTTTTTCTTGAATTCCCACAGTTGAAATGGTCTAATCTTACTTGACCATTCACTAAAAGTGAAATTGAGGTGGTGGTTAAGTATATGGGTTGACTTAAAGCCCCGGGACTCGATTGCTACCAAGCGTTGTTTTTCTATGAAAATTAGGATGTAGTTCAAGAATCGGTTTATGAAATGGCTTTAAATGTTCTTGAAGGTAAGGGAATGATGCCACAATTGAATGAAACGTTCCCAAGGTTGAAAATTCAGAATCAGCATCAAATTTCAGACCAATAAGCTTATGTAATATTAAACCTTACCTTCCTTGTCTCATTTTGCAATCACAAAGCAACTTCATTCCGGGACGCCAAATTACTGATAATATACTCATTATGCGAGAAGTTAATCATCCCATGAAACGTAACCAAAGTGGGAAGGGCTTTATGGCTCTTAAAATTGATTTTGAGAAAGCTTACGACCAGCTAAGGTGGTCATTAGTTCGTGATACTCTACAAGAAATGAACTTTCCGCTAGTTCTTGTCAATATACTCATGGAGTGTGTCAAATCTACGTCTTTTCGGGTTCTTTAGAATGGCGAACCAATGGAATATTCTTTACCAAGTCATGGTATTCAGTAAGCTGACCCATTATCTCCACATTTATTTATGATGTGTATGGAGCTACTCAATCAAATTATTGAGGAAAGAGGTCATTAAGGGTAGATGGAAACCGATTTGGGCAAGTTGCAATGGTCCGAAATTATCAAATATTTTTTATCGATGACATCATTCTGTTTGCAGAAGCATCGATTAATCAAGCTTAGGTCGCAAAAGAGCGTTTAGATTGATTTCGTTTGGCGACTACACAGCGATAGTCGCAAAATCACAGGCTATTTATCTAAGAACATTTTGAAGGAGGCAGCCCATCCTATTTGTGATACACTGGGTATAGAGGCTACTGAATACTTGGGATTTTATATTGGAATACCTACTCTATTGGTAAGAGTATCATGAGAAACCTTTGCTCACCTTTGCGAAGAAATTGATTGATGGCTACAAGTAAGGTTGGAAGACAAAACATTTGTCTTTGGCAGAAAGGATGACTTTGGCTAAATCCACCCTCAACACCTTAGTCGACTACTCAATGAAAAGTGCGGAAAATCCCTAGGACCAAGTGTGATGACTTAGGTCGTAAAACTCGTTGTTTTGCATGGGGTGGGAACCAAAAAAATAAAAATTCATTTAATCTCATGGGAAAATGTGGAGAAACTGTTCGCAGAAGGGGGCTTGCAACTACGTTCGGCTCGCCAAGAGAATAGGACCTTTCTAACAAAGTTGGGGTAGAGAGTCTTGGCTGAACCTAATACACTGTGGTCTCGAGTACTTAGGGCTAAATATATCCATGATCGAGGCAATGTGGATATGTTTTTGCCCAGCAAGGGAATGTCAAACTTGTGGAGTGGTATTTAGTGAATGCAAAATTCGATAGAGAAGGGAAACAGTCTGCTAGCGGAAATGGTATCTGAACTTTGTTCTGGGACCACATTAGGGTTAATGACTTCCTACTTCGTCGGTTGAGCGTGGCTGAAATACTGGACACTCTTGAAGATGTAATGGTGGGAGAAATGTGGGATGCTTCGACAGGGTGGCAATGGGAACATTTTTCTCATTTATTACCTAATGTACTCATGTGAATGATTGAAGCCTTTGAGGTCTCTTTGGATCCTAATATGGGGAATTCTTGGAATGGAGCCTCAAGGGAGGATTCTCAATACGCACAGCTATGAAATCGATACGCAGAGATGATGACAATGATAAGGATAAATCATGGGATTTCATCTGGGCAGCTTCGACTCAACAATGAATTCAGGCATTTTCTATGGATTACTCAATATGATCGATAACTTTGTATTGCAAATCAATTAAAGAGGAAACTTACTAACAATCTGAATTGTGGTATGTGTGCAGGGCCGGGGCAGGCGGGGCGCCCGCCCAGGGCCCAATTTTTTTTTTTGCCTCTAGTTAAAAAAAAAATTTTATTTTAATTAAAAAGAAAATGTTAGTAACCGTGTGTAATTAAACATTAGACATCTTCCCTAAGTAATTAAAGCAATATCTTCCCACAAGTAATTAATGCAATATCTTTCCCAAGTAATTAAAGCAATTATTTTTCTATATCTTCCCCACGTATTAGTGTATTACGTAATAAAGCAATATCTTCCCCCAAAATTAACTCCTCATTATCTTTAACTTAGGTAATTAATAAGTGAAATTTCCCAAAAAATCTCTCCACTTCCCTAATTTTAAGCTCTTCAAATCAGAATTATTTTTCATGGCTATCAAAATAAAAAAAAAATCCGTTGAACACAAACACAACGTTATTCATTTATGATTTAACAACGGCAATAATTTTTTTTTTATATAAATTTCTTGTTCACCCTATCTCACAATTCATCCAGTTTTTTATTTCGTATTCAATCAATTTCGGTAAGCCATTTTCACTTTTATGTGATTTTTATATGATAATGTCCGAATTTTTTTTATTAAAATTTTATTTGTGCGAATTTTAATGTTTTTCCTGGCGAATATTAGATAATAATTTGTTATTCATTTATTGTATATACTACATAATATTATTGTACTAATTTTCTGATTATGAATAATGGTAATGTGCGAATCTATTTTCTATAGTCTGACTTATTAATCTTGATTTGTATAATTGTATTGCCCAAATATTAAATTTATTATTCAGTTTATTACTTTATTGCGAATATTCTTTATCAGTTTATTGTAGTTTTGTCTGTGCGATTTTAATCTTATTTTTGCGATGATTTTAATTTTTTTTTGCGAATAATAGATAATAATTTGCAATTAATTTATTGTAGATACTAGATAATAAATTTCTGATTATAAATCATAATAATGTGCGAATTCTAATTGTTATTTATTTTCATTTGCAGATATTGTTTATTTGGAATACAAATGCAAATAGCATCTTCCAATTTAACAGGTGTGGTTGTTCTTTTTTTATATTAGCTGAATTGCTATAAAATGTTGCCAAAACAATTATGCGGTAATGATAAAAAAAAAAAAAACAAAGAGAAGAGTTAGAAGAATCGCAAAGGGGAGCTATAGAGAATTTTTTTAAGAAAAGAGTTAATGAGCCTTTGGAAGGAGTGGATGTAGACAACCGAGGCCAATCTAATGACGATTTAAATGATGATGCTACTTTGAATGACCCCGAAAGATTGAATGGTCTATCAATATTATGTATAGAAAAAAATATGTTGGAAATCATTGATACTGACACTATCATCAATAATTTTGCATCGAAAAATGCTCGAAGACAAGCTTTTTTTTTAAGTATTTATAGGCTTAGGTACATTTTTTGTTTAGATTGTAATATTTTTTTGGTTAATTAAATTTGAATTTAGAAAAAAAAATTATTATATTGCATATTAGTTTTAATCTCTTATGCGTTAAGGGCCCATTTTTTGGTCTCGCCCCGGGCCCTAAAAAACTCAAGAACGGCCCTGTATGTGTGTTAATTATGAAGAAACCACCCGTTGCGTGATTGTACAATAGCCAGACGAATTAGGATGAAATGGGGGCAAACAGTGTTGTTCTCGATTTCTTCTCTATTTATATCGCAGTAGGATTGGATCCCTCATAATCTGTCTTCACAAGGCATGGTGGGTGGTGAAGAATGGTTGCTGATTTTCTATAACACATCGTGTTAGATTTTGCCAGTGGTGGAACGCGGTGATCTTTGGGCGCTTGCAGGACATTCCCCAAGATATCATTAGGTTCCTATGGTCTCGAGTGTTGGAAGCTCGACGGACATTGGATTATGAGCCAATTTCTGTCATTTCCAAGAAGGTGGAGAGATTAGAGATTTTTGTCAGATGGGAGGCTCCTCCGGATGCATGGTTGGGTGGCTCTTAACACTGATGGTACTGCTAAAGGGACGCCCAAACTTGCTGGCAATGGTGGTGTTGTTCGCAATAGTCGGGGTGATTGTTTTGGTGGGTTACTCAATCAAGTTAGGTGTATGTTCCGCCATTAGAGCTGAATTAAGAGCTTTGGAATGGAATCTCAAGATTACTAGGGAGATGTCCAAATGCACAGTTTGACTTGTGTATATCTTTTTATGTCAAATCATTCCTATTGTGGTGAGTTCCTCCAATTGTGAAAGCTTGATCTCATATTCGGTTTGGGAAGTCAAAGTTATGCATTATTATCGTTAGGCAAACAAGGTGGCGAAATGGCTAGGCAATAATGATGGATTAGGATAACCCTCTTTCTGTATTCCAGGAAAGTTTGGCTAGTTTAGGCAATTTATTGGCTAATGATGTTAGTGGTGTGGCTTGGCCACGTTTTGAAATCTCTAATGCGTAGTTTGCTTGAGGTTTAATCCTCTCTTTTGACAAGAAAAAAAATCTACAATCATATTTCACTGAATGATTCTTTTTGCTATTGTTGGAGTTAATTAAAGAATGTTTCGTTTTTGGGAAAAACATCTGCATGCATAATAGTTTTATCATTCTCTTGTGTTGGTGTTTGAGATGTATTAGGACACTAAAGATGTAAAGAAATCTTTAATACTTCCTCCGTTCCAAATTAAATGCAACAGTCAATATTTTGCACTATTCATAGTATGTACTTTGACTAAAATTTGAGCTTTACACATAATGAAAAACATAGTCAAGTGAGATCTTGTTGGATTCGTCTCGTTAAATACTTTCTTAATATCAACTTTTTATAATTTTTACTTATATATTATAGTAGATATCAACCGTTAAATTATGTCTCGGCAAGCGTAAAAGGTGAATTGTTGCATTTAATTTAAAATGGAGGAAGTATATATTTTTATGTTAGGATATCTTATTTCTAAAATTAATATGATACTTATTGAAAATAAATTATAAAATATTATATCCCTAAGATAATATTATATCCTAATATAATAATATATCCTAAATATATTAATCATATCTTTAGTACCCTACTATATCTCTAAAAGTTGGGTTTGTTAGGGGTAGAAACTAATATGCGACATATCTTTCTTCCTAAATAGAAGGAAAACACATTAGCATCATATTCCTCACTTCTTCCTATCTATTCTTACATTTCTTATCTTAGTTATCTACTATTTCTTTCCTTTTTACTTTTCATGTTTACAATATACAGTAACTTTTTCGTTGGAAATTAGTTCTTAGGAAAAATGGACAGGACTAAGCCCAATTATAACCGTTCCGCTCAAACTAATTGCACCTATGGATTATTCTAGAATAATTCAAACTATTGGGGTATCTTATCAAAATAATCCAAACTCTTAATTTTGCTATATATACTAGTCCCAAAATGGAGCATTGAAGTCAAGAAAAAAATGTTTGGATTATTTTGGGAAAGTAACCCCTCTAGTTTAGATTATTCTAGAATAACTAGCTCATTGGATTATTTTGAGAGAAACAGTCATAGTTGGGATTAATCCTGTCAATATTATTTAATGCAACAGTTTTTCGTCCAACTAAACGTAGCTTTAGTGACCGTGAATCGAAACAGTCTCTGTAGTACTAGTTGATAGATATAGTAGGTATTCTATCATGGTTATAATACTTCATCCGTCCCATAAAATAGTGCATGTTTCTTTTTTCACAAGAAGTAAGGTTAGGCAAACTCATTAATTAAAACAATGATCATAGCAACAAAACAACAATTTTACAGATGTAAAATAAGGTGAAAAAGACAAATGCAACAATGACAAAATTGTTTTAAGTACATAGGAGATAGATATTTTGAAATAAAATATTATGGAAGGTCTACTTTTTCATGAAAAACTGAGAGTATTTTAGAAATTTAGCATCATTTTGTATAAATGGAGATATTAGAAACCATAACAACAATTTGGGACACACAAAATGAAATACGGGTACTATATTATACTTCCTACGTTTCGCAATACTCGCAACGTTTCTTGTTTACACACTATATCTAATGTAATACTTTGAACCATTAATATCTCTTATTATTGATAAGAAATAATTATAAGAAGTTGATATTATGATAGTATGCATTAAGACGAGACAAATAAAACTCTACTTGACTATATTTTGTTCTTATATACTCGTGAAAAGATATAACATAAGAATGATAGATAAATAGTGGCTATTATACTTATGTTGCGAGTATTACAAGACGGATAAAATACGACAAATCAAGTAATTTTTACAAAAAAAAAATCCATAACTCATTGTATCATAACTATAACATGATGATTGCTCTTGAATTTAACGTGCTTGCCCAGCAATAACAAAGTAAAAGTACCAACGTACTAACTCAATAACAGGGTCAATCACCCTTATCAAGTGAGTAACTTAATTGCTTGACTTTAAGGAGGCATTGACTTGACTTGACTTATTCAATTCACCATCCTTATTATATTGTTTATTTCTGACAAACTGGGCGAGGTCATGTGTGCCGTGTGCGGACTTGGCTTGGGCAGTGACATAGTGACTAAGTCAAGGCACAAGTAGAGGTGTCAATTCGGATAACTGAGTCGGTTTCGGATTGACCCGCAACGGATCGGATGTACTCGGGTCGGATCGAGCCGGGTATGAATACCCGCCTCGGATCACCATTAGTCGGATCGGATCGGTTACGGATAAAAGTCGGATCATAGTCTGATCGGATACAAGTCGGGTTTGAGTCGGATCAATATTGGGTCGGGTATTGACGGGTTTGGGTAAACCTAGGTCGGGTAACTATCGGGTTAGTACGGGTCAATTCGAGCTTGGTGGCCTTTGGGTCGGATCGGATTGGATTATTTATGAGGCGAGTCAGTTCGGCTTCTAGTCAAATTTAGAGGTGAACTCGTCTCGTTAAGATCTCGAGCCAAGCTTTGACCATTTCAAAAGAACTCGAACCGAGTTTGACTCGAGTCTTTCTCGAGCTATTTAAGAGATTCCCGGTTGTCTTTACACCCATAAAATAAATTGTATTTAAAATTTGAATATTTTAGCCCTCTATTATATCATTCGAGTTTCTCGCAAGTATTCGAATCGAGTTTTATGAATCTTGACTCAGACTCATTAGCGTGTCCTTTCGAGCTCGAGTAGTTCACAAGTTGTATCGCGACTTGAGTCGAGCTCGAGTAGTTCACAAGTTGTTGTAAGTTTATAACAATAATAATAAATAGTATTAGTAATAGTAAAAGTATCCTAACAGTAATAGTAGTAGTAGTAATAGTAGTAGAATAATAATAATAATAATAATAATAATAATAATAATAATAATAATAATAATAATAATAATAATAATAACAATGATAAAAAAAACAATATTAATTGTAATAGTAGTGATAAAATTAATATGAATACATTATATCAAGGTTTTAAAAGAAAGATATATTAGATAAGTCAATACATTAGATCAATGTAAGATAGTTAAGATTAATGTATTAGATCAATGAATAAGATAGTTAAGATCAATGTGCAACATCAATTTTCATATATACTAAATCAATCAAATAGTCAATATTTATGTATTGGTTCAATCATCAATATATTAGTCTATTATATTAGACCAATCATCGATATATTAGATCCATATATAAGGTAGTTAAGATTAATTTATTAGATCAGTCATCGATATATTAAATTAATGTATACGATAGTTAATATTAGTGTATTATATCAATCATCAATACGTTTATGATAGTTAAGATTAGTGTATTAGACTAATTATCAATATATGTAAGGTAGTTAAGAGCTATATATTATGGTTGTGTTTGGCAATGAGAGGTTTGTGGTGTTTTTAGAGTTTATTTGGACCCCAAATAGAGTTTTTGACTGGTCAAAACTCTATTTGGAATGTTTGGTAAAAAATATGATTTTATAGAGTTTTGGGGTTGGAACTCTAATTTCTAAAAAGCTGGAAAACCCAACTTTTTGGATAGAGGATTGCAATTTATATTGCAATATGACATGTTTGCCCATACTTTAATTCTTATTTTTTAAAATAAAAAGAAATATTACAAAAGAGACATGCCCATAAATGTCATTTTACACAAATCAGCTTTTATCAATCAGCTATGTGTTACCAAACACAATTAGTCAAATCAGCAGTCAAATCTTCTAAACAAAAAGTTAGAACTCTAACAGCAAACTCTAAACTCGATACTCTATTTGCCAAATAGGGCCTATATCAATTATATATATATTAGATCAATATAATTAATATTTTTCTATTATATCAGTCATTAACACATCAAGCACCGATATATGAGACCAATGAACAAGATTGTTAAGATTAATGTAATAGATCAATCTTCAATATACTAGATCAATCTAATAAGAAAGTTAAGATCAATGTAGTATATAAATTATTGATATTAGATCAACGTATAAGATAGTTATGCTCTATGTATTAGATAGATCAACCATCAATATATTAGATCAATGTATACGATATATAGTTAAGTGTGGTGTATCATAAATCATCAATGTATTAGATCAATGTATACGATAGTTAAGAGTAGTGTATTAGATCAGTCATTAATACATTTAGGATGGTTAAGATTAGTGTATTAAATCAATCATCAATATAGTAGATTGGTGAGTAAGATAGTTAATAGTTATATATTATGTCAATGTAGTAGTTGTAGTTCAACATTAACATATTAGATCAATGTGGAAGGTCGTTTATTTAGTTTACGTAGAATTGCAAACGAGCTGAGTCAAGCTGGGATTTAGGTTGTTCGAACTAAGTTTGATTGTAATTACTAGTGCTCGAGCTATCATGAGCCTGAACGAGCTAGGCTTGATTGTAATTACTAATATTAAGAGTTATATAGTATTAGTAGTAGTTTAGTAATAGTTATGTATTGGTGATAGTAACATATCTAATAATATAGGTAATAACAATAGTTAGAGCATCCCTCGGTTTCAAGAAATTTTATTTCACGTTAAAAAAAGACTCTGTTAAAGAAAATGGAGGTAACACGATTTTATTGCAACAATAATAATAAACTCGTTATAGGTAATACTCCCTCCGTCTCGTAATATTCAAGTAAGTCACAATTTATAAGACAGATGGAGTAATAATATCTACTAAAATACCACTACACAAAATTTTATAAATAAAACTAACTTGTTGAAATTCGAAAATTCAAAATCAAATTTCAAAACCTAAAATTTTAGCTCTCCTTTCCCTCTATTTACCTCTAAATTTCATAACCTACCCCCACTAATATAAAAAACCAAAACCCTAAGAGCACTATTAGCAATGACATTTTGATAAAGTTCATGGCATGAACTTTAAAAAAACCTTATTAACAATGACCCAATTAAAGGTTGTTCATCAAAAAATCATCCAAATAGGTCATCTTGTGACCTTTTGTCACAAACGTTCATCAGCCAAAAACTAAGCTCAAAACAGATAAAATGCTGAGTTTTGCAATGCAAAACAATGAAACGGCACAGTTTCACGCTCAAGAACTCAGAAACATCAACTGACGCGTCCTGCAAAGTCTGACGCGCGTCAGAGGAGGTGGCGCCTCCTGATTGGCATATTGAGGAGAGAGAAAATATAAACATTTAAATTATTAAATGGCCATTTTCTCTTAAAATAAAAGTCAAAAAATAAAATAAAAAATACCAATGGTCATATTTTTTCGAGATCTATAAAATGAGACCAATTTTGATATATTTTGGCAAAAAAATTTCAAAATTATTTTTCTCCTTATTTTCTCTTTTTAAACAACTTTGCTTTGCTTGCTTTCATATAATTTTGCAACTTTTGTTTGATGGAAAAAAAAATGTTTCGAAATTAAGAAATCAAACAATCCCAATCTAGAAAAAAAAATTAGCCAAAAAAACTAAAATTTGAATTAGTTCGATAATTAAAATTTAATACTACCTCCGTCCCATATTAGTTGCGACCATGGTTATTAAAATCACGATTTAAGTCTTAAAATCTTACGATTTTACGATCTTAATTTGCAAAACGATTTAAATCGCAACTAGAATCTTAATTAGTTAAAATCTTAATTAGAATCTTAAAATCGTCACTAAAATCTTACGATTTTAACGATTCTATTCGATTTTATCTAAACTTCCAGATTCCAATATAATAATGGGTCAAGCCTATTGTTATAATATTTCTCTATTTCTAGTAACAATCACATATTCAATAAATTTTTTATTAAACTTACTCAATTCACTTTAACAATGCACTCAAACTCGTCTTTTTCATCAACAGTGATACTAGTAGCAAATCTTTAATACACGATTAGCAGTCTTGCACATCTAAACTTAACCATATTTAATGATTTATCGTATAATATAAGGGCCAATTACCAAAATAAGATTTTTTTTAAAGTCATTTAATGATAGAAAAACGACTAAATAAGTTATAGAATGCATCATAAAACTCTATTTTCGCAAAATTGTAGAATCTTACGATTTTACGATTCGGTTCTACGATTCGATTATAACATGTCATTCCGATTCAAGTTAGAATCTCGATTTTAACAACCTTGGTTGCAACAATAGCTTGTGCAGATAGTTTTAGGAAGTTTATAGAGTAGGGTGTAAGTTGTATTAATTTATTGTAAAAGTTGTTGTGATAGAAAGTGATGTGGTACTTTTAGGAAGTTAATAGAGTAGGGGACTAATATTTTAATGTTTTTCACATAAATCAATGAATGAGTGAGCTATTAGTTGGGTGATATATAATAACATATTTGTGGGTCCATGCCTAAAATAGAAGTGTTGCAACTAATATGGGACGGAGGGAGTATAATGTTTATTTATGTATCTCGATTAATTATGCGTAACTAATTCATTTACACTTAGAATATTTTTAATTACGCTTAATTAGAGCTTTACCATGATTGCAGACACGAGCTCAAGAGCTTAACCATGGTTGCCTTAGTGATATCACGTATTTATATAGAGTTTTCTCCCTTATTTACAAGCTAATTTGTGCGTCATTGGAGCTCTTGGGAGCTATTTTGTGCTAACTATCGTATGTAGTTGTGGTTTCGTGTTTTAGTATTGAATTGCAGGTTTTATGGAGTTTTCTCCTTATTCCCGAGCCTTTTGTAAGCAACCACGGCTTTACGAGATGTTACGAGGCACGTAGGATGGCTCGCGAGCTTTATGGATAGTTTAGGAGGTCCCAAGACCCCTAAACGTGAAGATTAGAGAGCCAAGGAGTCAAAGGAGGTTTCCGTGCACTGATCGGGCAGAAATGGCCCGATCGGGCGAAATATTTATGATCGGGTATGAAAGTTGCGGACCCGATCGGGCAAGCATTGCCCGAAGTGATCGGGTGAACATCATGTACCCAGACCCGATCGGGTGTCCACCGCCCGACCCGATCGGGTGGGCCGCTCGTAGGTCTTGTTAGAGAGCTGCTGAAGAGACGCTTTCACTAGACCATTTTGTTGCTTGGCCCGATCGGGTGGCTGACCAAGGCCCGATCGGGTGGGCGTCAAGTCCATCTAATGCTGCTGCGCTGCTGCTACATCACAGCCCAAGACGAGAAAATGCGAAGTTGCATTTGACCCGATCGGGTACTGTGCTCGGGCCCGATCGGGTCTGGCGCTTAATGACGCGGATTTCGAGTTTTGTTTCCGATTTCTAATTAGACTTGAGGGGTATTATAAATACCTTTTTCCTCATTATTTAGAGACATCTTTTATTCATCTTTCATAAGGTTTATCTTAGTTTTATTCTTCATTGTTCTTAGTTTAATTCAAACACTTTAGATTAATTTAGAGGTGATCAAACCTATTTCGATTTCAATAAAAGTTCCTGCTTTCCGTCAATTGGTACTCTTCTCTACTCTTTATCTCTTTAATTACTTTGATTGCTTAGTTTATTTATTTAATCGTTCATGATGCAATTGTTAGGGTTTCATATTAGTTTTATCGTTATTAATTCGATCATGTCTGAGTAGTCTCTTTCTAGGGTGTTTATTAGGAAAGCCATGTTTATACCATGATTGCGATTTAGATTTCTATCAATTTCTAGGGCTTGATTAGGGTGATTGTGATGTGGTTTGTTCTTTATTGAGTAATTAACGTTATTGCGCAGTTTTGTTGGTTGCTTGTGGTTAATAGTTGTTTGCACAGATCCGTCTTACGACTAGAGGCTTAGGACACGTCAGTAGTTCTGATTACGTTAGTGAATATGCGGCGTATGTTGAACTATGAGCGTTGAGTCTTAACCATAGCTCAACATAGGCTCTAATCTCCCGACTCTTGACTTAGGTTTTGGTAGTAGTTGACCCTATTTGATTGGTATAAGCATGGTGGACCGATGTAATACCCTAGGTTTTTATTCCATAGTTTAATCCTCAATTTATTCCGTCTTCTGTAGTCTAATCTTTAGTTTAATTAATTCCTTCCTGATTTCATCTGGAGTAGCTGAATTGGTTGAATATTGATTTAGAAACTCTGTCTCCCTGTGGATTCGACCCTGCTTCCACTGACTACCTAGTTAGAGGTCCGTAGGTTTATTTTTGATTAGGTGATACGACTTTAGCTTATCACTTAGCCAAGAATAAAGCTCAAAAACGTGGTCAAAATACTCCCTAAACCAACCGTATAAAATCTGTTCTTCCAAAACAGTTTCACTAGGCTTACTTTAATGACTTAGAACTAATTAATTAAGCTATTTAATCATAATTCAAGCTTGATTACTAATACTTTATGATGTTAAGATGATCATAAGCATTAATCAACAAGTCTTAAAATAGATTAAGAAGGTGTTAAGCTTAATTAACAATTTGAAGTACTTGCTTGTTCGAAATTGGATTAAGTAAGCTAATGAATTGAATCTCCTTCACCTTAATCTCTTCTTGATGACTCTTTGCTAGGAGACTTGGATTGATCATGGATGCTCCTGCATCATTCTCCCCTGGTTTGGAGAAGTCTTCTTGCAACTCGAAATCTTCTTCCAAATATGGAGCTAAGTCACCCACATTGAAGGTGGCCGAAATGTTGCCCATCTCACTTGGTAGTTCTATCTTGTATGCATTGTTATTGATCTTCTCAAGCACCCTAAGTGGACCATCACTCCTTGGCATCAGCTTGTTCTTCCTTCTTGATGGAAATCGTTCCTTCCTTAGGTGCAACCATACCAAGTCCCCGGGTTTGTAAATGACCTCCTTTCGATGCTTGTTAGCTCGGACCTTGTAAGCTTCATTAACCTTCTCAATGCGTGCTCTAATATGTTGGTGAAGCTTCTTCATCTCCTTTGCCTTCTCCTCTACATCTTTGCTTTGCCTCACTTCAACTGGAATAGGTAGTAAATCAATGGGGCTTAAAGGATTAACCCCATAGTTCACTTCGAATGGAGAGCACTTCGTGGCATATGTACGTGATCTATTATAAGCAAATTCTGCATGTGCTAGCTTTAGATCCCAATCTTTCTGTGACTTGTTAACTAGAGTCCTGAGGAGAGTAGTAAGTGTCCTGTTTGTCACCTCCGTTTGACCATCAGTTTGTGGATGCGCCGTGGTACTAAAGAGGAGTTTAGTACCTAGGAGCTTCCATAAAGTCTTCCAAAAGAAACTAAGGAACTTAACATCCTTATCAGAAACAATAGTTTTCGGTACACCATGTAATTTAATGATCTCCTTGAAGTACAAATCAGCTACATGAATTGCATCATCCGTCTTGTTGCAAGCAATGAAATGAGCCATCTTTGAGAATCGATCCACCACCACCATAATAGCATCTCTTTGCCTTTGAGTTCTAGGCAAAGCTACAATGAAATCCATACTAACATCTTCCCATGGTTGATTAGGAACTGGAAGTGGAGTATAGAGCCCTTGATGAAAAGAACTCTTGGCCTTTTGACATGTAGAACATCGAGCTAGAACTGAGTGAACATCACCTGCAAGTTTTGGCCAATAAAAGTGTTCCTGCAAAACATCCACAGTTTTGTTAATACCAAAATGTCCTGCTAGGCCTCCTCCATGAACCTCCTTGATGAGCAAATCCCTTAGTGAGCACTTAGGGATACAAAGCTTATTATTTCGGAAGAGAAAACCATCTAGAACCGAAAAGGCTCCATGAGAACCATCCTTGCATGCTTCTATTAATGGTGAAAAATTTTGGATCATCATAATAAAGCTCCTTAATATGAGTGAAGCCAAGAACTCGAGCCTCCATTAGAGAAAGCATAGAATGCCTCCTAGATAATGCATCTGCAACCACATTAGAAACTCCAGTTTTATACTTTAAAACAAAATCAAAGGATTGAAGGAACTCCACCCATTTAGCATGTCGTGAACTGAGCTTATGTTGTCCATTAATGTACTTCAAAGCTTGATGATATGAATGCAACACAAACTGAGCTGGCCTAAGATAATGAGTCCAATAAGTCAAAGCACGAACAATAGCATAGAACTCCTTATCATAGGTGCTGTAGTTGAGCTTGGCATGATTGAGCTTCTCACTGAAATAGGCTATGGGACGCCCTCCTTGTTGTAAAATGGCTCCAATTCCCACGCCACTTGCATCACATTCAACTTCAAACACTTTCTTGAAATCTGGTAAGGCTAGAACAGGCGCCTCACAAAGCTTGTTTTTCAACTGATCAAATGCTTCCTGAGCTGCTGGAGTCCAAATGAAAGAACCCCCTTTGATACATTCGGTCAGTGGAGCCAAAATAGTACTAAAACCTCTGATGAATCTCCTCTAAAAAGATGCCAATCCATGAAAACTTCGAACTTCTGTGATGGACTTTGGAATCGGCCATGATTTGATTGCCTCCACCTTGGATTCATCCATAGAAATGCCCTGAGATGAAATAATGAAGCCAAGAAAAGACACACTAGAAGTGAAGAATTCACACTTCTCCATCTTTGCATATAGCTTCTTTTCCCTTAGCTTAAGGAAAACCTTTTTCAGATGAATAAGATGATCCTGTTCATTGTTGCTATACACAAGAATATCATCAAAATAAACCACAACAAATGAACCAATGAAGGGACGAAATACCTCATGCATGAGCCTCATGAAAGTACTAGGAGAATTAGTTAAACCAAATGGCATAACACGCCACTCATATAACCCACTCTTAGTCTTAAAGGCTGTTTTCCATTCATCCCCTTCCTTGATTCGAATCTGATGATAACCGCTACGCAAATCTATCTTGGAGAATATAGTAGCACCATGTAATTCATCGAGCAAATCATCAAGCCTAGGAATAGGATACCTATACTTGATGGTGATATTGTTTATAGCCCTGCAATCTACACACATACGCATAGTTCCATCCTTCTTTGGAACCAAAATAACAGGAACAGCACATGGACTAAGACTTTCTTGCACAAACCCCTTAGCTAACAATTCAGTAATCTGTTTTTGCAACTCTTTAGCTTCTTCAGGATAACATCTATAAGCTGCCTTGTTAGGTAATGGTGCTCCAGGAACTAAGTCAATTTGATGCTCAATACCCCTACTAGGTGGTAAACCATATGGAAGATCCTCGGGAAAAATATCACTAAAATCGTTCACTAATGGTTTAACCCAATCATGTAATTCACGAGTATTTTCATCATTTGCAGCAAATAACAACAACAAGTACATTTCCTTCCCCTTTTCAATGGCCTTATCAACTTGATGTTTTTGGAGAATTAAGGATTTCTGATTTTTAGCTTTCGAATTGGAGGTTTCTTTCTTAGGTAAATTCGGACCCTTTTTGCTAGGACTAAGTATAATTTTCTTATTTTCATGCATGAAAGTGTATGTATTAGTCCTACCATTATGTAAGGTTTCCTTATCAGATTGCCACGGCCTCCCTAAGAGAATATGACATGCATTCATAGGCACCACATCACATAAAACATTATCATTATACGAATCACCAAAAGAGAAGCTAATTAAAGCTTGTTTTGTTACCTCCACACAGTTACCATCATTAAGCCAATGAAGCTTATATGGTTTAGGATGATTGAAGGTAGGATTATTGAGCTTCTCCACCATAGAATTCAAAGCTACATTAGTGCAACTCCCACCATCAATGATCATGGAACAAATCTTGCCCTTGATTAAGCATTTCGTCTGAAAAATCTGGTCTCGTTGAGATGGTATAGCTTCGGCTTCTTTGGAGTGAAGGACCCTCCTTAGAACCAAGCTAAGATGATCATCTCCTTCCACTTCATCAACAAGAACATCTTCATTGCATTCGACCTCCTTTTCAGATTCTTTTTCGTGCTCCTCTTGATCTTTAAGGGCATCTTCTATGTTTTTAATGTCTAGTAAGGTCATTACCCTTCTGTTTGGGCATTGTGCTTGATAATGACCATAACCATGACACTTAAAACATTTGACATCATCCTTCTTGGAAGAAGTTTCAGCAACTTTCTTCCCTTTATCAAGAACTCTCGAACCAGCTTCATTTTTAGGTGTAAATGGAGATGTAGAAGTAGGCTTTACATACGAACTAGAACCTCCTTTAGCATAAGAAGTTCCTTTGCTAAATACCTTCTTCTTCTTGTCTTTTTGATGCTTTTCCACCTTAAGAGCCAACCTGAAAAGTTCATCTAAAGTAGAATAAGATTGAAGTTCAAGCTTCTTTTGAATGTCACGATCTAGGCCCTTCACAAAACGAGCCATGGTCTGCTCTTCCCTTTCTTGAACATCCAATTTCATCATCAACTTCTCATATTCATGGATGTATGTCTCGACATTCTTGGTACCTTGAGACAAATCAGAAAGTTGGTTATATAAATCAAGAGTGTAAGTGGAGGGGAGAAACTTAGCTTCCATCTTCTTTTTCAGTTTCTTCCAACTCTTGATTTTCGGCTTATGCTTCCTTTCTCTAGCAAGAGCAACGTTTTCCCACCAAAGGGATGAATAACCCTTTAGCTTAGTGATAGCCACCTTGAAAGATTTTGAATCATCATACTCCTTTAGCTCGAAATTCCTATTACATCTCGAAACCCATTCCAAGTAAGCATTAGGATTAAGGTTTCCATCAAACTCTGGAACATCTAACTTGATGTCTCGAAAGTCATCTTGTTTTCGTGGCCTCCTTCTTTGATTAGAAGTTTGTGATTGCACTTCTTCACTAGAGTCATAAACAACCTCATTCTCATCTTCAAAGTGCCTTCTTTCATGAACTTCTCTTCGAATTCCAGCACTAGAACTTCGAAAGGCTTCCATGAGATTTTCCATTTGCTCACTAATTGTAGCCATTTGATTCTCAAGGCCAACTAGCCTTGCTTCATTCAATGTCATGCCCCTTCTAAACTGACTTGGATCTTCATTACCACTCATTTTAACAACCACGAGATTGTATCAAAGATTAGAGGTGAAAAGAGAAGAAAAGAGAAGAAAAGAGATGTGTTTGGCTTAGAAATGGTTTCGGTTTTGGGGGGGATAAGTGTATGAGTTTAGGAAATGATTAAAGGATGATTAGAGGGTTAAAAGAATGCTCTTAAACTAACCAAATCTCTGATACCAAATGATGCATATAGCATTTCATAAGCAAGAGCATTCGTTGGTTAAGAACCGAAGAAACAGTTTTGCATCAAGCCTTGTTGGAACCGTGCCAACAACCACCACTTCACTAGCCTTAGAACCACCAAACTAGGCCACCAATGTCAAAGAAGAGCTCTTGGTGCAACCTTGCTTTGTTAAATTAGTAACTAATCTACGTTAGTTAGCTAATTAACTCAAAGACTTGAATTAGGACAAACTGTCCATTTTTTACTCTAAGCGCACAGCTCAAAGAAATGAGTATAACTCTTAATTCATTCAACAAAGTCTAATGAAACTTCTTACATTACAATCCTAACATATAAAGCAGCAACATACCAAAAATTCACGTCATTTGGTGATGTTTTGCTTAGGTAACAAAAGCCATCTTAAAATATTACAAAATCTGGGCCAGTTTTCAGTACCTAGGTGCAATTATTAGGGTATTCTGAGAAACGAAAATATCCTACTGCAAAAAGGAAACTAAGGTAATAAAATAGACATTCTAAGGAAAATATCCTCAAAAATTCATCTCCAAAAGCTTAAAAAAACGGCTGCCCAGAACTGAAGAAATGGGACCCAGAAGGACGCCTGGGAGCTGCGGTTTTGGATACTTCTTCATGAAGCTCTCATTTCCTATTGATTCTTGCCTCCAACTCTTCACATGCTTGTTGGTGATGTATGTAAGCACACAGGTGAGTCATGTATGGTTGCCTTAGCCAAGAATAAAGTTCAAAAACGTGGTCAAAATACTCCCTAAACCAACCGTATAAAATCTGTTCTTCCAAAATAGTTTCACTAGGCTTACTTTAATGACTTAGAACTAATTAATTAAGCTATTTAATCATAATTCAAGCTTGATTACTAATACTTTATGATGTTAAGATGATCATAAGCATTAATCAACAAGTCTTAAAATAGATTAAGAAGGTGTTAAGCTTAATTAACAATTCGAAGTACTTGCTTGTTCGAAATTGGATTAAGTAAGCTAATGAATTGAATCTCCTTCATCTTAATCTCTTCTTGATGACTCTTTGCTAGGAGACTTGGATTGATCATGGATGCTCCTGCATCAACGTCTTCAAAATTTCATGTTAAAATAATAAATAATAATTCATTATTTATTCATTTGATGAGCTATGTTGTTTCTAACCCAATAAAACAGAATAAGTGGACTCGAAGCATCGGGATCGCTAGGGCCAAAAACTAATCATTATTAAAATTAGGAATGACAATGGATTTTGGAACCGACCCATATCTACATCGACATACCCATTTATAAGGGTCAATGTCCAAATTTTTTAGACCCAATGGGTCTGGGTCGGATCTTGTCACAGGTTGTAGGTCGGGTATGGGTCCGGATCCAAATATATCAGACCCACATATGGTCGGAACCCGACTCACAGACCCATATATATTTTTAAAAAAGAAATTAACTTGTGAATTATGAATTTATTAGTAGTAGTGAATTATGAATTTATGAGTAGAAGTGCGCTTATTAATAGACTAATAAGTGACCAAATTCAAATTGAATTCACCAAATTATTGTCATTGAAAGAACAAGTGTGAAAACACCATAATATGCTTTTTGGGGATCTCAAGTGTTATATTTTGTTGCCCTTGAACTTGACTCAATGGAGGCATGTACATATACACACATGTATGGACGCGCCATGGACGCACTGACTCACGCACAAACACGTAGATACATGGACAAACGCAAAAGTCACAGAAATGCTACAACCTTCAAGTGTCAATCTTCGTGAACACTAACAACGTGATGCTCGAGGATTGACCCTTCAGCTAACATGACAAAAGGAGTTGTCAAGTACCCATATAATCAGGTTAGCAGGTTTGTCGTGGAGATTGTAACGTTGGTCTTAGTCTGTTGGAGGCGATAGACATTCAAAGTGACAAAGTACCTATTAGTATAAGAGGTTGCACCAACAAAACACTAAGAAAAAGCCTAATAAAAATGTTAATTTTTTATTCTTTAGACAATCAAAAACCAAAAATAGTTCGCTTTTATTACCGAAATTTGTTTTTTTAATCTCTAGTCCAAATTATTTTTGAATTCAATTGAATATTCGAATTTTTGAATCGGATCAATGAATAAGAGATGAGATATTTTTGTCCACCTAGTATAAACCACATGATTGAGCAAACACGTTTAGATTTTTCGTTGTTAGAAAGAGCAACTACCAACTTAGCACCCTAGAAAAAGGATAAGGAAAAAGTAGTGGGACAATTGACAAAGGAATGGCGAAGGAATTTACCAATCAAATCCAAGGAATGAAGGGTCCTAACTCCTAAGTAAATGAGCAACAAAACACTAAAAGTATCCGTTCGTGGCCAAAGGAAACACAAAGAAAAGCATCACCAAGTTTCCGTTACTCAACCCGTGGTTTGAGCCAGTCAATGATAAACCCGATAACGAAACACTCTAAACGCGTCTTCCCTATAACTTAAAGCCAAAATCAAGTCATCTCTAATGACAAAATCACCCATGGATATTCCATACATCATAATCATCATCACGGTCAAAATCGTCTCAACAAAAAAATATGTATCAAGTTTTAAATTTATCTTAATCTCCATTCTATAAAAGAATATGACCTTGTTTTTCTGGCCTGCAAATATTTAATTGAATTGAATTGAATTGAACTGAAATTGATAGCAGAATTGAGATGAACTTATCAGAAGTTAACCGAACTGAACTGAACTACAACTCTCAACTTAGTAGAAACTGAACGGAACTGAAATTAACTGAACGGAATGGAACTGAACTTAATTTAAGTTCATTGCAGGCTTAAAATAACAGGGGCTAGGTGGAGGACGCCAAAAAATTTTAATATGAAAAAAAATACATAATTAAACTATAATGCAATTTTTCCAAAACACTATTTTAGTAGGGAAGAAAAGGGAATTCATGGTCAGACCTTAAAGGGGAGCTCTTGGCCAACCCTTTACCTTCAAATGAAGCTATCGAGATAAAGGGGACCGCCATAGCTGAAGACAGAGGAAAACCTTTGATTTTAACAAAAAAAAGATATAAAAATCATTATTAACACAAACATATTAAATTATAATATTATATACATTCTTTTATAAAACGCTCCCTTACATGTAGACATGTTAAAAGTCGATATGGGATCCGAGTGGAAACCGACCCGAAATAATGGGTTTTGAACATAACTTTCCTAACTGAACCAAATTCTAACCGAACCCATATAACCCGGGAATATAGGTTCAAAATGACCGAATTTGTTTTTGACCCAACCAGCCCGAAAACCATCACATCTATATATATATTAAAAAGCGTAAGCAAGAACTGCAATCCGCCACGTGTCACCATCCCTCTTTGAACGAGACTTTATCCATTTTATTCTCATATATAAAAAGAAATGCCAACGTGAAGATTTGAACCCTTGACCTTGAGTATGAAATAAAAGGAGTTCCAACCACCACGCTAACATGTTATTAGTGCTTCTTTTATCAAAATCAATAATGATGTATAAATGTAAACTAAGAGTTAAGTTGTAACATTTCAAAATCTATATTGTAAATGAGATGTTTAATAACATTTCACACTACATGACATCAATTATTTTTTTAACTATTATTAAATTGCAATTAATAAAAATCATAGAGTATCGCCGAGTTTCTTTTTAAATGTTTTCAAAATGCAAGTAATATGTTTTGAATACACAACCTCTTAGTTGGAATGTCATAGGCACTACCATAAAACCATTTCCTTTTTGTTGTCAAATTGCAATTAACAATTCATTTTACCTTAATCAAAATTTGGTAAAAATTGAAGAGAGATATCATTCATTGCAATCTCACATGACCCTTTTAAATTGTTTAATCAGTTCTTAAATTTTGTGTCTAATTTTTAACTATTAAAAATGAAAAAAATGATATTCTGATGAAAAATATTATTCTAACTCAATTGAACATAAAATTGTACCCGGAGCATCGTCGGGGCCACAAACTAGTTTTAGTTGATTTACGTATTTTTGTGAACTTTTACTGATCAATTGGGTTGTAATATATTTTAAAGTGAAATTAATTAGCAATTATATAGGTAAAAATGATTTGAAATGACTATATTTACCCGAACTCGAACCCAAACATAGTGAGCTTTGAACAAGTATTGGTGGACTCGAAGGCAAAAATTGATCCAAATCCGAAATTTTCCAACCTTAACCCGACTCGACCGATCAATTTGACGGGGCTACTTACATGCATCATGACTAGTAGTATGTGATATTAAACGGCCTAAATGCTGCCAAAAAAAAAAAAAAAATTAAACGGCCTAAAAGCATATAAAAAAAGGACAAAAACTAAACAAAACGGCTATCTCCCTAAAAGCCTGAAAAAAGTCTTTCCAAATTCCCAACTGCGCCCCATTATCATAATAGCCTAAGAAATCTTTTTTTCCTTTTTCTCTGTTTGTACTACTCTAATTTACTCGCTTTCCTTAATTTCTTATATATACTCTCCTCTGATTTCTTGTTGATTTTTTCCTACTAGTTCTTAACGCTCTCTGATTTTTCTTCTTGTCAATTTCTGCGAAATCGAATCGCCTTCAATTTCTGCCAAAATTTCCAGATTCATATATATATTTCATCTGGGTGTCATCTTTCTTGTCAAATTAAACACTGATACTACACCGATAGTGTCAAAAGTTGCTAAATTTTTGTAGCGGTGAAGAGAAATTGATAGATTTCTGGGTTAATTGATAAATCTACAAGTTTATTTGCGATGTCGACGAAATTGGGTACTGCGAAAGATTTAGGTGATAAAATGTTGTTGATGGCGGAACAAGGAGGCCATTATTGCTCTAAGAAGACCGATAGTATGTGCAAAGATTGTTGTTGTCAGGTACTTTCTTTTTCTTTGTTCTTCTGATTTTTGGGTTTTTTTTTTCTGTGATTTGTATATCTTTTTTACATTCTTATCATCATGCTGTTAAAATCGTTGAACCTGTTCGATTGAGATTAATGGGTTGATTTGTTAGATTTCTAATTGACTGGGATTAATGACTTTTGTTTGCAAATCAAACCCTAAGTTTTGATTTTAGTTTGGATCTGTTTGTGTTTGATTTTGAATTGGGTTTCTTTTTTGAAATTTCATTGTTTCCAATTATATGATTTCTTTCTTTAGTCTATAGTACTAATAGTAGTAAGTCTTATGTTTGGATGTTTAGTATTGCATTTTCTTTCGAACAAACCCATATGGTTCTGCTGCTGATGATGAAGTTTTTACATATTTTTTTTATTGACAAAGGTTGAAATGTTCTAGTAAGTCTTGTGGTAGACGGTCTCTTTAATGTTCTGAGTAAGTCTTTTGTTAGACGGTCTGTGAACGAGCTTTTGAATAAACCATGGCCAAACCGAATTATTTTAACTTGAAATATTTTTGTGTAAGGTTTTTACTTGAAAGTATGTATGAGGTGTCAATCGAAAAGCTTGAACTTGAGAGTTACAATGTTTAGCAGAAGTCATTTTATGAATGTCCTTAGCAAGTTTAATCAGCACCTTTAGAGCTCTTGTGGATTGTTATATGTTGTTAGACACTTTTACTTATATAAGTATGATTTTTTCTTCTAGCAGTCGAGCAAATCAAGCATGCGTAGATTATGCTGTGTTCTTCGGGGTCTGGATTTGAAGGCTTGCTTATTCTTGTTCTTGATCGTTCCGGTGTGCATCGTTGGTATTTACTTACATGGGCAGAAAATCACCTATTTTCTTCGACCCTTGTGGGAAAAACCACCTAGACCATTCCATGTTATTCCCCACTACTACAATGAAAATGTGACCATGGAACATCTATGTAAGCTTCACGGTTGGGGGGTACGTGAGTATCCGAGACGGGTTTATGACGCGGTTCTATTCAGCAATGAGGTCGATATACTGAATATAAGATGGCAGGAGTTGTACCCTTACATTACTCAGTTTGTCCTTCTCGAGTCTAACTCCACATTCACTGGGTTGCCAAAGCCTCTTGTGTTTGCTGCCAATAGAGAACAGTTTAAGTTTGTAGAGCCTCGGTTGACTTACGGGACTATTGGGGGTCGATTTGTTAAGGGAGAGAACCCATTTGTTGAGGAAGCATATCAGCGTGTTGCATTGGATCAGCTCCTAAGAATAGCTGGTATTTCAGATGATGATTTATTGATAATGTCTGATGTTGATGAGATTCCAAGTAGGCATACCATCAATCTTTTAAGGTGGTGTGATGACACCCCTGATGTTCTTCATTTACAGCTTAAGAACTACTTGTACTCCTTTGAATTTCTAGTCGATAATAACAGTTGGAGAGCTTCAATCCACAAATATCAAACAGGGAAGACGAGGTATGCCCATTTTCGGCAAACTGATGCTCAACTGGCTGATGCTGGTTGGCATTGCAGCTTTTGCTTCCGCCGTATCAGTGAGTTTATATTCAAGATGAAAGCTTATAGTCATAGTGACAGAGTGAGATTTTCTCACTACTTGAACCCCAAAAGGATTCAGAGAGTAATCTGCAAAGGGGCTGATTTGTTTGATATGTTACCAGAGGAATACACATTCAAGGCCATAATTGGGAAGATGGGGCCTGTGCCACATTCTTATTCTGCAGTTCATCTGCCATCGTTTCTTCTGGAGAATGCTGATAAGTATAAATTTCTCTTGCCTGGGAATTGCGTCCGAGAGAGTGAATGAGATTTGGTTTTCTCATGCGGCTTTTATGACCGTTTGGTGTTCAGAGATACATTTGACCAAGACCTTTTTTTTCTCTGTGATGTTTGTGGTATCACATTGGTCAACTGGAGTTTTTTGGGAATTATGTACATATCTAGTCCCTGGAGCTCGGTTTTTGTTCGAAAAATTGGTACATACATCCAATTGCCCATAGAGGAGCTGCCTGTTGGATTATGCCATGAGGAGCTAGCTTGGTATGGCATGACTAATCTCATTTACTTCGAGGCTGTTTCGAGCTGATAGACATTTTTGTGTTGTGGTTTTAGACTAATATATTCGTATATTCTTTCACCTCTGTCTTAATACATGGATTTATCCTAGTTTACTTCTCATTGATTTAGTTCATTGCTTTTCTGTTTCCATTTATGGGTTTTCCCTATGTCTATATTCTCATTTGATGATATCAATTCGCCATTCCCCCTGCGCGCAAACATACACACAAAAAGAAAAGGTAAACGGAATAACCAAATCAGAACAAGAGTAATCCATCTGTTAGCTTGCTGGGAATTGTTCATTCCTTAATTGTTTGGTTGAATATGTTGAACTGCTGTCAAAAAGTTTGGTTAGATGAATGTTCTTAGACAGCTGTATCATAGAATATGATGCTGGAAGGAATTATTGCTTTTGTATTTATATACTACTAAAACCTTCTCTGTTAAGTTTTCCTGGGTCATTCATATAACTACTAATAGTGTTGAAGAGAATTGATTCAACTAGCTTGGAAAGGTAGCAAAATTACAGGTTCAACGGGTACTTTCTAACCCAGAAAGGGGGTGAATTCTGGTGTTACTGCAAGTAATTTCTTTGGTTTAAGAATCCGTTGGATCAAAATCCATCTCTTTCTGAATGTGGTCGTTACAGATTGTTGGACCCAAATGTGTTCTGGTTGAAGAAGACAGTTTTTTTAAGTTGTTTATTACCAACGACCACATCCAGGTGTCTTGATTAAAACCTTCTTACTAATTGGGTTTGAACATAAATTTTTGACCCGGAATCCAAATTAAAATAATTACTTAATGCATGTTAGATTCAAGATCATAGAAATGAAAAGGGAACAATTGTTAAACGTTAAGTCCTAGTTAGGCCTGAAATTTTTTCTTAAGATGAAGAGAACACCCCTTTTAGTCTCTTAGATGTTATCATAGGATCAATGAGCGTAATAGTTACCTTAAATAAACGGAGACCATTACCCCCACTTCAAATCAGTATCAACACATAGCGAAATCAATATTATGTTTTAGATTCCAAGCCTAAAAATCTCATATCAAACATGCTTCCAAAGTGAATTACTGTATTTGACAGTATCCATTTGTGTAGGTTTATGGTTTCATTATGAGTTATAGGCAATGTTTTTTCAAAAGTTTGGTGGGTACATGCATATAAATTTGAATGAAGGAAAATTCCGAGTGGGGCTAGAGTGAGGTACGTTTGGCTAACCTCCCACGTTGAAGAACCCTGTCCCTATTATTTATCATCATGTGCTTCATGGTTGGCATGTCTGGTAACCCCCCCTATTCCCAGTTGTAGTACTATATTTAATAAATTAATCATTAGCAGCTTTCAACTTTAAAGTTTTCTGCTGTTCTTTTTGAGAAATAAAAGAATGTTGTTGGGGGAAACATTTTATATTTGAAGTGGGCAGGTTCCCCATAACAGATGGAGTAAGATTGTAATGGAAGTATTATTTTATTTTAATTGGATTGGAATTTGGAGGTACCTGTTATTTGATTATTTCACACTCTTGGGTGAGTTGAATTATAAAGTGGCATTATCTGATTTATTTATATGGTTATTGTGCTCGAGAATATTATAGAGATGCAGAGATATTTTTATTTTAGTAGGATGAATGATCTAAATGGTTTCATCTCCTCATGGATCCTTCACTATAGTAAAAATATAATAATATAATAATATATTGGGGTTATTTTGGACAAAGCTAGAAAATTTTGTTTTAGTTCATACAAATTCAAATTGTTTCGATTAAAATAAATTATGTTCAACTTAGTTTATCTTATTCAGAGAATTAGGGAGCTTTTGGTTCTCATAGGGGAAAGGGAATAGAAGCAAGAAAGGGTTAGAGGGGAAAAGATAAACAAAACCTTTAGATTAAAAAAATTGTTTGGTTAGTTTTTGTTTCCCTTCCACCTTTCTTCTTCACCACCATTACACCACCCATCTCCTCTCCCTCTTTTTCAGGCGGCAGCCCCTCTCCCCACCACTCTCTTTCCATCACTACTTCAGATCCGCCGCCCTCTCCCCTCTCTCCACCGCTCTATTTCTCTCAGAACTCTAGATCGACCGCCCCTCTTCCGTCTCCCCGTCGCTCTCTTTTCGTCAAACTCCATATCTGCCACCCTTCTCCCCGCTCCGCGCATCTCTTTTTTCGTCCTAACCTCCAGATCTGCCACCCCTAAACCCTCTCCCCGCTGCTCTCCACCTTCTCCCTTGTTTTCCGGTGGGTTGCAGTGGAGTTTGGGGTGGGTTCGAATAATCTAGGGTGGTTTCCGGTGCGGTACAGTGGTTTACGTCGCTATGATGGGATCATAAATGGTTTACAAGGGTTGTGTTGGCAGCGCCTTGGCGGTTGTTCCGATGGTGGAAGTAGAGTGAATTGGGTGGTTGTGGAGAGGGTGGGTGATCTGATGCTGGTTGTGGCCATGGTCAAGTTTGGTCAATGGTGTTTGTGGTGTAGAGGGATATGGGGTAATCCCGAACCTTGGGGGAGGGTGGGGAATTAAGTAAGGGGAAGTGAAACTGAAATATGGGTAAAGGAAATGTAAAAAATCAACAAACAAACATCATGTAAAGGTAACAAGGGTTTTCATTCCCTTTCCTGAGCCCCCTATCCAAACGCCCCCTTACTATGATCACCATTAGTATTATTTTCACAAAAGTCATATAAAGAGGCGGTCTAACTTTATAGTAAAATTAGACTAACTTAGGTCCATCATTTTATTCAAAAAGGTCATTACTTTGTTCAGAAAAGTTCTCTACCCTCTTCTTTCTCGGTCTCTTATAAGACCAATTCTTATTGTTAATACACTTGTAAAAATTAACAATAATATTATTACAAAAAAATATTTTATTATTGATATTATAAGGAAAAGCCAATGAACAATTCATCAACGTTTCAAAATTAATACCATTTTGAGAAATTACATCCACACATACAAAGGCTAGAGAAGTTGTCTGCTAGGACGAACAAGAAAAACTCTTCTTTCTCTTGCAATGAAATATCTTTACTCGTTCACATTTGTTGTATCAAACGTAAATTAAAAAAAATTACATAGTATTTAAATGTAGAACATGTATTATATATATTAGAAAAAATATTATCACTTTTGACAAAAAAAAATCTTACATGAAACACTATTAGTTTGTCTTGCTCTCCAAGTTTAATGAACAAGATGTAGAATAACATATTTTTGAAGTTTTTTTGTTCTCATGGTTGTCGACTTCGATGTTCTAAAAGGTGTTAAAGTTCCTGTTGAGTGAAGTCTTAATTCAATACCATCACATGGGACACTAATATTTGTAATATATGTTTGTCAACATGTCACATATGCTGATATACAAAATGATGCGGAGTTATATTGTGGATGGGAATTTAGTGCTCTCCCAAATGTGTGCTTGTCGTTCTTTCTGCTCATCACTTTCTTTCGGTCGTCATTTGGTTTAGTGGAGGAAACTCGGAATTCGTTGATCTGCTATGAAAATTTTATGATCATCTTTGGAGATAGATCATGATGATCATTTAGTAGTTGGTTATGTTCTTTAAAGACTTTAATAAAATAGGACATTATTGATATTCTGGTAACATGTTACAAAAATTAATGACGATAATTTACTATCATGTTGAAGAATATATATATATAAAAGGTAATATTCTATTATGTTAAATGACATAAACCTATTTAGATCCTTATAATGGTTTTATTTCAAATGATTGCCATAAAATCATCCGGATGGTCTATGTGATTTTTTTAGAATGGCAACAAGCAAGGAAATTAGGGGTCTTCTCGAGCAGCTACTCCATGGTTATCGCCACCTAAATCTCGACATTAAAAACACAAAAGTTTATACTACAACAACATTGACTCAATAATATTCACAAATTTACGACTCCTAGATTGCTTCTTCGGTTTGATAAAGGGATATGACACTAGAGATACATTACTTTTTCCCGTCATACTAGTGGTAGTACTTACCTGAGCTTGAATACTTTTATTTGATGAGACCTTGTGATGACTAAATTGGTTCAGGTGATTGAATACTCAAATTGAAACTTATTACACATAGTTACATAATTACCCTTAGGGTTCCATTATTAG
This sequence comes from Patellifolia procumbens, assembly GCA_947645195.1. NCBI lineage: Eukaryota > Viridiplantae > Streptophyta > Magnoliopsida > Caryophyllales > Amaranthaceae > Patellifolia > Patellifolia procumbens. The sequence continues at coordinate 4,103,959 of CANSGD010001541.1, forward strand.
ATGGATTATAGGAATTCTATGCCAATCATGATAAGAAAGTATTGGAAGGTTTCTTTTTAAAATGGGAAGTTCCCTTGTTCGAGACTTATTAGGATTCTACGTAGGGATGTCAATGGAACGGTGTTATGGAGACTCGTCATGTATCCGCCCCATTTAAGCTGGGAGCGGGGAAGATTTCACGAGTGATGGGGCGAGGATAGGGATGAAAATTATCGCCGCCCTGGGTGATGGCGGAACTGTGGAGTTTAGAATGTACGAAGGCCCCATCCCAGCCCGTCCCACTTCTTCCCCACCTTATAAGTAGTTATTAGTCTAGTATTTAATAAAAAAATAAATTAAATAAACTGATTTTGTTCTACGATGTTGCGTTTGAAAAAAAAATTAGCACATAATTTAATAAACATGGGGCTTATATTAAGGCAGGCATGAAGGATATTGGGGCGGATATAGAGCATACAAGATTAATAGGGCAGAGAAAGTTTTTAGTGAATAACCATTAGGATAGGGATGGAAAAAAATTCCTACCAGAGCTGATGGTCGGGATGGGGATAAGAATGAAGTTTGTAACCAGGTATGAATTTGGAGCGATCATCCTCGAGGACCTCAGCACCAGCCCCCCTGACATTTCTTAGACCATGGTTAGCAGAAGCCAACAATTTGGCTTTAGGAGAGAGAAGTAATAAAATAACAATATATTGGAGGAGAGAGGAGGAAAAAAAGATGAGTGAGAAAGAGACGAAGCCAAAATGACTTGAAGAAGTCATTTGTGAAAAATTGGAGAAATCGCATGCTGCCACTTGGCAAAAAGTGGTTAAGGACCATTTTGATCAACGGTTCATATTGCTCTGCACTTTTATCTTAGTTTTGCAATTTTACAATGATCATAAAATAAAAATTACAAAGTAAAAAAAAAAAATAACATCAATAATTTTATTTTTTTCTACTCTATAGAATGACACCCATATTGACCCATTTTAAGACTATAAAAAAATTACTTATTTTCCTCTCTTATAATAATTAAATTTTTATTCACTAATAATTTGATTATTTATTAATTTAAAGCCTAAATTAAGGTAATATGAGAGATAAAAAATGGTAGGATGTGGATAAAAGTAGGAGAGATGGTATGCTATTTTTGGTGTTTGATAAAGTAGTATTGGTGTTGTTTGGTTTTAGATTTGGTGTTGAGAAGAGAGAAAAGAAGATGAATAATTTTTTATTGTGTTGAAGACCATATTTTTTACGGGTTATTCTTTGCTTCTAAAAGTATATTCCTTTGGGACATGAGTTATGACAAGTAAGGAGTTGGCACCAGTTTAGCCTTTAAGTTTATTAAGACATCAAATATGATTTTCGAAGTGTAAGAGTACCCTAGTTTTATTAGCAGATTTTCTGTTCGTTGGCCTTTTTGTTTTTCATCAAATTAAATATGATCAAACATCATTTTTTATTTTGTAAAGCATGTTGCTCTGTCATTACAAACTCTGATCAGGATGAGTAGTGTTTTTGCCATGTCTAGACGTCTAGTATTATAACTTTTAAGTAGTATTTTTGCTGTGTAGTGTTATAACTAGTACTCCCTCCGTTTTTTTAATATGCACCTAAGGGTTTTCACAAAAACCAAGGAAAAAGTGGAAAAGTAAGAGAGAAGGTTAGTAAAAGTAAGGAAAAAGTGAAAAAGGTAGAGAGAAGGAAAGAAAAAGTAGGAGAGAAGTGTAATAATTAGGTGGGCCAACCTTCCATTTATGGCAAAAGGTAAAAAAGTGTCAATTAAAAAAAACATCCCAAAATGGAGAAATGTGCATATTAAAAAAAACGGAGGTAGTATATAAATTAAATAATGCTTTGATTTTCATTTCTTTAGAAACATTAAAAAAAAATATTCAACAAAATATGTTGTACCCTGGGGAGGAGGGCAAAAAAAAAACATCAATGTTAAATATACTTTTTTGGGTTGTAATTTATAAAGAAATGGATATACTCCCTCCGTAACATATTACTTGCAATATTTTCTAAAAGTAGGTGTAACATATTACTTGCAACAATTTATCTATTTTCTTCTTAAGGTAAACATTTTCACATTAAATTACCCATGGTCCCCACCTCTTATATACTTGTTTTTGTTTTTTCTCTCTATTCCTACTTTTTCTCCTAATCACATGTCATTTCTCTCTCATACTTTTACCAAACAACACTTTTATCTATCATTAACAAATTTTGCCTAGGATTTCCCCCTAGTCCATTTATTGCAAGTATTACGTTACGGAGGGAGTATAATTTTAAGAGTACTTATATTTGTTGGAATTCATGAGAAATTAAAAGAGTAAACAAAACAAAATATAGCATAGGAAATCAAATTATGAAAAGTGCAAATTCCTTAAAAATCAATCAAACATACTAAGGCTATTTCCTAGGAATAACAAAAAGGAATAAGATCTCATGAAATAGAATTTCTCACGAGAATTAAAATTCCATGTATACCAAACAACCACTTAGTGCATTATAGTCGTCCAATTTTACAACTAGCACTAGTGGAAAAAATGATAATTGACCCTACTCAAATGACCGGCCTTTACATTTACGTTTGGACTAGATAATAAATTTCAAGAATGCGCAAAAAATATGAAATACAAACGAATCCGACTCTAATATGGGTTCGGACCATCTAACAAAAATTGAGGCGGATGTTTGGTTAACTGGTCCGGTTATTAGGGTCAGATATTTTTTATGGACAAAATGCACGTTCATTCATTCACCCCAAGCAGAGGACATCTTATCTTACTGTTCCATTCACGAGAAGAATCCCCATCTTTTCTTTTCTTTAATCTCACCAGATTCGACACCATTTTTTGATATTCTGGCCTACTCTCTTCTTCCTTGCATCAATTTAGCCCAAAATCAAAAATTACACTTGGAGCATGATAGAGTATAGAATTATTCTTGAACCTTCAACCATCAGGTTAAATTTTTGGTTGAGATGATTCTTTATTAACATGGTACCAAGAAGTAGTGTAACCATAAAGTCACGAGTTCGAATCTCATCCACCACTCCTTTTAACTGGAATTTATAGCATCAAGTATGACAGCGGCTTGTGCTGCACGTCCACACTTCTAGCCCAGTGGGCTTACTTGTGAAGGGGCGTGATAGAGTATAAAATTATTCCTAGGTCTTCAACCATAAGCTTATTGTTTTGGTTAAGATGGTTCTTTAACAGAGTAAACTGCCGAAATTAGGATTGGAGCAACTACCACTGCGGCTGCCACCATGTGAGCAACTCTCATTCATCCTCTACAAGCTCTAGGTTTTAAGCTTTTAAGTAAGTGATCAACCACCACCAGCCACCACATTCATCCTCCTCCTCCTACTTCTAGCTCTAGGTATTGTTAAAGTTCATAACTTTTAAGTAAGTGAAGCGAAGCTAGTGACATATTTTATAGGTTTTAAGCTTAGTAATTAGGCTAAGTAGTTTCATTCATATGTTCTTAATGAATATAATTAGATAATTTTGTGCAATTAGTTTCATTTAGAGGCATTTACCCCCCAAATTAAGACTAACATGACCCTAATTAGAGATGACAATGGGTCTTGGACTCGACCCAGATCCAGACTAGCAGATCCATTTATAAGGGTCTGGGTCCAACTTTTTTATTGTCAATGGATCTTGGTCGGGTCTAGGTCAAGAGGTTATCTGATGGGTCTGGGTCCCGGTCCAAATATATCAGACCCAAACCCGATCCAGACCCTACCCATAGACCCATTTACATAAAAAAAATTCAAAAAAAATTAACTTTTGAATTATGCCTTTTATGAGTAGTTGTGACTTCATTTAAAACATGCAATGAAGTAAGTTGAAACATATTTAAGATTTTAAGAGCTATATTTTGTTAGTTTTTTCGATACAAACCTTAAATATGGTCACACGAACCTATAAAATAGGAGGAGTAAATTTATTAGATTTAAAAATGCAATTAAAATTGAAATTCAAAAGGACCCATTAAAGACCCTGCAAGGACCCTAGACCCATCATATCAGACCCAAAGGATCTGGGTCATTGGGTCTGGGTCGGAAAGAAACTAATGGGTCTGGGTCTGGATCTGATCAGACCCGACCTAAACCCGACTCATTGCCATCCCTAACCCTAATATATAATGTACTTCCTCTGCTTTTCAATAATTTAATACATATATTTGTATTTTTAAGGCTTTCCAATGTATATCTTTAATCCCTAATATGTCTAATTACGCATGAGTAAAAATTATGAAAAATTGATATTAGAAAACTACACATTAAGATGAATCAAACAAGATTTCATATAACTATATTTTTCCTCATATATAAATAAATTAGGAGGGTCAAAGAAAATAATGTGAATAGTAATAAAAGTCAAAATGTCCCTACTAAATAAAAAAGTGAAAATTTTTCTGTACTCCTAGGAGCATGGAGCATGGTGCTCCTACGTACGTGGCATTATAAAAGGCAAAAATATGAGGAAAAAAGTTATGTTCCGTTATTTTCTAATATGTGCCTTCTCTCTCCTCTCTCTCCTTTCTCTCCCTTCTCTCTCTCTCTTCTCTCTCTGATTTCTCTCAAACGTCATTGTTGTTCGGCAGAAATTTGTGCTTTTGTCTTGAAATTGCTATGGATCTTGTAAAAAGAGAAGTTTCCAGCTTTGAAGGAGTTCAATTTCTAGGTATTTTTTTCACAATTTCATAATCGATTCTGGTTTAGGTTTTTTTTCATATAATTTGTTCAAATTTGCAACGATTATTGAATTTTGTAAAATTATTGTATTTCGATCCTATCTTGCATATTGATCTAAATTTCGTTTTATGTTTGATTGTTGATTCTGAAAATTGTTGATTGTTTGCATCTATATAATTATGTCTGCATTCCTGATGTTCAATTTTGTTTTTAGTTTAGATGTTTTTTGAAGTTATTCGTAATGTTCTTTAAGTTTTTTTACAGATATGGATTAATTTTTTTAAGTTTTTTGATTGTATTATTATTGTATGTTCTTGAAACTTATTTCTTTTGTTCTTTGATGTTCTTCCATTTTCAATATTCTGTTTATATTGTTGATGAAGTTATACATTTTGTTCTTTGATTCTCTTTTAAATATTGAAATTGATGTTCTGTCAATAGATCTTTTGTGAATTATTTTGAGTTATTTTTTGTTATTAAAACTTTATTGGAAAGCTATGCTTAATGGTTTTTCGTTGTTCTGTCATATGTTTGCACCGAGTTATTCATTTTGTTCTGCCATGTTTTCATATTGTTCTGCTAAGTTATTTATTATGTTCTTTCAATTCCGTCATTTTGTTCTGCCAAGTTTTCATGTTGTTCTGCAAGTTATTCATTTTGTTCTACCAAGTTAATCATTTTGTTCTTTGCATATTCTGTTTGCAGGAGCTGTGTATAAGAAGGCTAAGTTAGAGTGTTGAGTAAGGAAGCTGGTGGTTCGCCTTAGGTTTTACAAAAACTTATGTCTACAATGCACTTGCTCGAGATAAGGCGACTTCGTTTGATGGTTGTTACACACGGAATCTGCTGAACATATTTTCACAAAGACAAACCAGAATGAATTGAAAATGTATCTCATTCTTTTTGGGATTTTTTTTTACTTCAAATAATTATTTGTAACGAATTCTGTACTAAATGTTTGAGATATTGATATATACATCTTTTATTTTGCATTCCATTTTTTTTGTCAAAGACCATTTTTTACAACTTATAAGAACATACATTAGTCTCATAAATATCATATTTTTTGAAAGTTCATATTGTTTAAAAGGGCGTGGTATTATATTACAATTTTGAAAAGAACATATGACTATCGTTCTTTTTGTTAAAAGAACATATGCTTACTTTAAAATCAATATACGTACCTTTAATAGAATACAACTATTTTAGTGTTTAAAAAGAATATACTTTAATTTTAGATAGAACACATATGTACTTTTAAAAGAACATATTATTATCTTTAAAAGAACATAAAACCAATTCAAAATGACCATCCTATAAAAAAAGAACATATAATATTTAACAAATTCCATATTAGAATATTCATCTATTTTAAGTAGATCAAATTATTGGTATTAAAAGAACCTGGTACTATGTAGTAAAGAACATTGACAAACTATATAACATATTACTTAAGTATAAAGATCATTCAACTATGTTAAACAAAACATATAACTTGTTTTGTCAGATATAACATATTTTCGTACCAATAACATAATTTTGTCCACAGCTAAAAAATATATTACATATATTATGTAATTGAAATTTGTTTCTAGGAAAGCTAATGTGTAAATTTATGTATGTTGTTCCGCATCCATTCTTCTCCTTTTTGTGATTTCATTTTGTGTGCTCCGATGTTGCATAATGTTATGCCTTTTACAAGAGCTCAACTGCTTTTTTATTGTTTCATTTAAAGATATCTTAGCACACAATATTGAACACGCATCCTTTTGATCTCATCCGCCTTCATCATAGAAAACATTATAGATTAGATTTTAGTATGTAAATTGAAAGAACAATTAGAAATTTCTTTGATAGACAAGTTTCATAGAAAGTTACATCATATTAATTTGACATTAATTTGATAGAGAGCAAATATGTTCAAGAGCATGTTCTCATATTTTCAAGAACATATTTGTTATATTGAAAAACTAATTGTATGATGAAGAGAACATTAATTGTAACATGTTAAAAAGAACATATTACTATTTTAGAAAGAACATATAAGTATTTAGGAAACAACATATTACTCTTATAAACAAAGCATTGGACAATCTAAATCAGGACATATAAGTATACTAAATAGATCATGTAACTATTTTAGAAAGAACATGTAATTATTGTAAAAAAGAACATGTAATCATATGTTCCTGAAACTTTGTTAATGAGAACATATTTCTATTTTAAAAAGAACATATAAGTATTTATGAAAGAACATACAAATGTTATAAACAAAATATTTAACTATGTAAAAACAGAACATATAAGTATACTAAGAAGATCATCTAACTATTTGAGAAAAAGCATTTAACTATTGTAAAAATAACATAGGAAAATTCCCAATGATGGCCTTTAGGTATTAGAAATTTTCAGTGGTGGAAATTTTTAAAAACCTTTCTCATTGGTAGCCCTGCTTTACAAATTATTCTCAAGCATAACCTTATCGAAAAATATTCGTTAATAATAAAACATATTCCACTAGTGAACCGTTAAAGCGGACATTCGCACGTAAAAAGATGTCTTTTGGGTCGTCTTTTGCCAATTTCGACCTTAAAATCGATTCTTAAAGTTAAGTTTAAGGGGTTAGTTTTAGCCCTTAACTTTCGATTTTGATGTCAAAATTGACAAAAGATGACCCAAAGACCTCTTTTTACGTGCGAGTTACCGTCTTAGTTTAACTAACGGAATATGTTTTATTATTAACGGAATATTCTTCATTAAGGCTATATTTGAGAATAATTTGTAAAACAGGGCTACTAATGAGAAAGTTTTTTTGAAATTTCTACCACTGAGAATTACTAAGATCTAAGGGCCACCATTGGGAATTTCCCAAAAACATATAACTATATACAAAACGACAAGTTATTACAAAACATAATTGCCAAAACAAACATGTTATTAGGAGTGAATTTGTTTTTGTTTCAAAGAAAATAAAGGGATAATCAATTTATCATTCTAGTTTTTAGTGAAAGAATAATATGTTCAAAATATAGTATTGTGGCTGAAAGAACGTTCTAAATATTTGAAAGAACATATTGTGATGAGTTGAAGATCATGTTAAAATTTAAAAGAACAAAATGTGATGAATGTGGTATTGTGAAGCATGGTACCTAATTTTAATCCTTCATGTCCTATACCATCAAAAATCAAGTGTTCCTTATTGTTACTGATAGGTTCATTCACTTTATAAGACCAAAGAACCATGTTTTTGCTAAGCATGTAATATGATGTATATATATTTCTGATAACAAAAAGCTTTAAGTCAAATAACATTAAAATAAATTGGTTATTCGATACAATAAAAACACAAAATAACAGTTTATAAGATTCAAATTACTATAAGCTACATCTGAAATTTGAAATATTTCATAATTGTGAAGAATGGTAGCTTAAGTCGTTAGCATTATGTTTAAGAACATTGAAAGGATCTTAATAAAACATATGTTTTCATTTCATAGAACATTACTTAACGTCTCAGAGAACATGATTCACATAATCTGGGTATACAAGAACATTGAGTTTTGTGCTCCTCATTTTCTTATAATATATTTTTGTCTTTTACTATTGATTCTGGTCCACCATTTGCATATAATAATAGTATTTGTCTTATAGAATTACTTTTCCTCCTTTCATTGTCTATAAAAGCCAACCTAATTGAATCTACTCTCATTTTTCCTCTCACTTTCAATTTCACTTCATACTCACTGCTCTCCTTTTCCCCATTCTCTCTCGCACAATCCTCATTTTTTCTTCTTCTATTTTGCAATCTTAACCTAATTTATGAAGTTTGAAGTATAATTCTGTTGTAGAAATCTATTATTCAAGTAATTTGCTTACTTTTTCGGTTGTGGAAGCATCTGCTCAGTTGATTTTGAAGCTCCATTTTCATCCTTCTTTTTGGATGCTTCTCTGCAAAATACAAGTGATAAATTTGTAAGTAATTGCTTTGTAATTGAATTGCAAAGTTTTGAAATCAAAATCGTTTTATTGCTTTGAATTACTCACCTAGGGTTTCCTCCTTAAGAAACATTTTTGCTTCTCGATTTGTGATTTGAATGATTTTGATTGCCGCCTTTTTTTCTTACGTTTTTTGGATGGAAGTTGAATGATTTTTGAGGGTTTGGTGATGGTTTTTTATGGAAATGCTGGAGAAATTTTTTTCTCTCTCCTCAAATTGATGAAGGTAAAAAATGTGTGTGAAATGGTTCTATTTAAGGGAGTTAAAAAAATTAACCTCCATTTTGTTAAAGTAACCGTAAATTTTAAAACTACCATTGTTAAATGTTCTTCTTTTCAGTACTCTATGTTCTCTTAAAAATTTCCAGCTTTATGCTATTAGTTACGTTCTTTGAATTTAAGCATTTAGTTCTTTGAAGCATGTATATTATTTATAGTAATTATCTTCTTATTTTATTTATTTTTTATTTTTTTCGTTTTAATGATAATATCTTCTGTAATTATCATTTTTTTCCTGTAAATAATTTCTTTTTTCGCTTTTTAAATTACTTTTTTTTTGAATCATCACATTTTACCACTTTTGTTCTTTTAACCTTAAGTATATGTTCTGTTCATTATATGTTCTTCCATTCATGTCTGTGTGTTCTTTCCGCGTACTGCTCTTTTTTTAAAAAATACTTTTTTTTTATGTGCAACTCCCTGTGCGCCGGAGATGACGTCAAGTCGGAGATGACGACGTCATCCCGGTGCACGGAGCTCGGTGCTCCAGGGAGCACCAAAAACCGACTAATAAAAAAGGAGGAGTAATAATGATGCGTCCAACTTATGTATTATTTTTAGAAAGTTTGTGGATTGTTTTGCTTGGTGGTTCTGACTGTAGTCATGACTTTTGGTCGATTTTGGTGTTTGTACGTCGTTGGAGTATTTTGCAGAATTTTGTGCTTTTGTTGGTGATTCTTGTAGGCTTGTATCGAAGCCGTGTCATGCGTCTCAAGCAAATCCGGGCCTTTCTAGTTTCTAGCATCACGGGAGGATTAGGGGTGTTAATGAGCTTAGTCTGTTCGCGAGCTACTCGAAATTTTCACAAGCCGAGCACAGCCATGTTCGGCTCGAGAAGTTCGTGAACAGGCTCGGCAATTTTTTAAGTTATATTTTTTAACATAGTGATCTCAAATATTAGTAGAATATTTTCAATAAGTCTAGGAAAAATAAATAAACTTAGTTACAATATATTATATCTTATAAATATACTTTATTTTGTTATAAATTTTGAACCCAAGTCGAGTTTTGTGTAACTTGGACTTGAATCTAAGCTCGAAAAAGCTCGAGATTCGGCTCGAGCTCGAGCAAAGTATAACGAGCCAAGCTTGAGCGACCCCAAGCTCGGGCTCGGGTCATTAACACCCATAGGATTATGTTTAAACTAAATTTAAAATAATAAGTCATTCGAGTAAATTCATTATAAAGTCCCTTTGGAATTTAGTGATTCCAAGATCCTATTTCAAATAACTTTGAAATAGCTTTGGTTTAAGTGACTGTTATTAATTATACATATTCTTGTTTGCCAGTAAATGATAAGTTAAAAAATACATTAAATTAAAATAAACTAATTTAAATATGACATTCAATACATCACGAACTGAGATCATATTTATATTAGAAACAAAGTTAATGGCATGGAAATCATATTTTCTATAACTAATGCATAGTAATATGTAATTCATAATTAAAAATCAATGCACGAAGTAAAACTGTAATTATATAATCTTGTTAACTAAAACATATAATATGATAAATAATTATTATAACATTGCACGTAATATTGATACAAAATCAATAAATTGAACTTAAATTAAGCAAATTATGCTCCCAATCAAATTTTATTGTATGCTAAAAGAAATTGGGTTTAAAAGCCATCCCCTATCTTGTTAGACTGACCCAGTATAAAGCCAGATTGACCCATCTAGGGCTGCGCCCCAACTATCTCTATGGTTCATTTGAACTAGATTTTGTGGGCTTTCACAATTAGTCGTGTTTTCTGTTCAACAAAAGGAATCCAGCCTGGAGACTATTGTCTGGCCCAGATTAGTTGGCTGAGCACATCAGCCTTCTTCATGCATTCATGGGCTGCTCTTATCTTTGGTCCAATTGGACATACCATCCGCATGACTAATCCCTTTGCAGATTTTATTTTAAATTGACTTTTATTAATTCAATTAATTATTGAAATATGATTTTAAATCCTTGTTCCCTAATTCAATTAGACCGTATGTAGAGATGTCAGTGGGGCGGGGTTCGTGGAGACCTGCCCCGCATCCGCCCTAATTAGGCGGGGATGGGGGAAGGTTTTGCCTGTGATGCGGGCGGGATGGGGCCGCAATGGGTGATAGGGCGGTTGTGGAGTTTAGAATGTACCTGCCCCATCCCATCCCGCCCCGTTTCATCCCCACCTCCTAAGTTCTTATTAATGTTTATTTAATATAAACTATATTGAATAAACTTCTCTTATTTTAACATTTAAAAAAAAAAACATTAGCATATACTTTAATAAACATGTGCCGTATTTTAAGGCGAGTATATCGGATGTTGGGTATATGGTGGGTGTGAGACGGGTGAAGAGACTCATGTGGGTGATAGGACGGGGATGATTTTTATTGCGAACCCACTGAGGTAGGGATGAGGATAAAAAATTTCCTCGCCATGGATGATGGGGTGGGGATGAGATTTTTAGGCGGGGATGGGTATGGAGGGACCATCCTCCGCACCCGTCCCTCCCTATCGACATCCCTAATCATATGGAAAGACAATGTTAAACACTTATTTTACTATTTTTAGGAAGCTTATTGTATTATTGTTAAAAGTTATTCCCTCTCTTCCTTATCGTTGTTCCCGCTTTGACTTTGTACATTTGTCAAAGTAGTTATTTGACCATCATTATCTTCAACTGCATATTGAATAATAAGGTACTAATTGAGACAAATCAAACAAGACCTTACATGATTATATTTTTTCTTACATATATTGAAGAAGTTAAAAGATTCTCTTTAATTGTGAATAATATCAAGATTCCAAATATAAACAAAAAATTAGAATGGAGAAAGTAGGTAAAATAATATTTTCATTATTGCAATAGGTTAAAGGGCAAAATATGAGAATAGTTACATACTTACTGTAGGCACGAAATAATTTAAAATTTGTGTTTACACTTACATCCTACACTACCATCATAACCAAATTACATAGCTTAGCAAAATTTACATCTAATTGCAAAAGTTCGGCCAGTTTTTCATCCAAATTAAAAATTGCATCTAAAACTATCTAACCATTCTTTTTTTTAATAAACTTTTGGATCAAAACCCAAGTTTTATTGGGAAACACAAAATTAAAATTAAAAAATAGTTCCCCTCAAAGGAATTCTTTGGACCCCCTATTAAAATCATTTTTAATTCATCTTACTCTTCTTTCAAAATATTAACAATAAAAAATTCATAACTTTGTTAATAATTATGAAATTTTGGCAACTTCTGCATTGACTTTTGCTAATTCCTCCCAAGAATTTTGCATTTTAAATATTGTATTTCATGATTTCTCTACCGTTCCTAACTTTTTTTTTATATAGAAAAACACATATCACATGTTTTATCATGGATAGTAATTACAGTGATATAGAATCAATTAATTCATGCATAATTATCAATTTACAACAATAATTAATCATGGCCAAAACACAGTAGTTTAAAGAGCGACTGATACCACTATTAGATTTTTTAACAATTAACTTAAAGACCGTCTGTCATTACGCCTTGATATCAGACGAGTCCAATAGGCCCAATTAGGAGCCCAGTGTCTTATGCAGCAACACACGCGTTAATAGGTATATAAATAATAGTCACAACTCACAAGTGTTCTCACACGGGTCATCAAATCTGTCTCTCTCTCCCATGGTTCATCTTTCTCTCTCCACTCAACTTTTTCTTTGAAGTGTTCAAGACCTCAATATCTTCAACCCAACACAAAACTGCCCCCAAACCACTCATCTGAGTCATAACTCAAACTCGGAGATTTGAGCAACGAGAGCAGATTTGCTTATGAAAGAAGGAAACTTTAAGGAAGCTTCACGGAGGGTGTTGTGGAGGCTAGCTTCACAGAAGTGGGAGGAAGAAGATTAAGAAAAGGGTTGTTTTCTGATTGTGAGTATTTCTTCTTCGATTTTAAAGACATTAATTCTCTTCTTCAGTTTTTCTTGCTCTTTGTCGCTTCCAGGTTAGCTTCCTTCATTACCGGGAATGGACAAGGGCGGGGAGACAAGGACTGAGGAAGAGGTTTATGAGTTAATGTAACACCTGTTGGAATAACGTAGTTAAATGCTAGGAAAACACACCCGTATCGTCGCTGCCCACACCATGGAGATTAAGCTGCAACTAGTGGTGGAGGCCATGACTCGCAGTCCGTGAGGCCATGCTTTGTGGTCTTGGTTGCGTGCTCGTGCGTGATGTTCGATAAATTGGCTGTCGGTCTTGGTTTTTTTACCAAAGGTCGCGGTAGTTGGGAAGTCCATTTTATTTGATTTTTTGAATTCTTTTTATTTTGGTTTTTCCCACACGTATATAAAGACCCTTTGGTCATTTATTTATTTGATTCACTATTTATTGAAACCCTAAACACAACCCATCTTTTTCGTGAACATAATTGAGTTCGTGGTGTAGGATTCTAAGGTGATGCGTTTAACTTAGGGGGTGTTCATCATTAAAAGTCTGCACCGGTATGGTAGCGAAATCGCTTCTAAGGCATTGGCATCAGTAGTTTCAAACTCTCAACAAATTTCTTCATCAACCTAGAATATCTCATCATCAAGCTCTAGTTCAAGTTTTGAGATACGTAGCTCATACTATAGGGAAAGGTATAATGTTTAATGCTACCTCTCATCTCACTTTACAAGCCTACGTCTAATTCAGATTGGGATTTTGTCCAAATACAAGAAGATCATTCACATGCTACATTTTGCTCTTAGGAAAATCACCTATTTCCTGGAAATCTAAGAAGCAAAGCACCATTTCAAAATCAGCTAGTGAAGCAGAGTATAAGGCTATGGAAGCTGAGCATCTGAGGTTACTTAGATGGCTAGGTTACTATATGATTTGAATGTCAATTATCTCACCCCTATCACACTCAACTGTGACAACCAAACAACAATTCATATTGGCAAGAATCCAAATTTCATTAAAGAACTAAACACATTGAGCTGGATTGCCACTTCAATAGAGATGTGCTAGAAGGTTTACTAGAGTTAACTTATGTTCCTACTCAAGAACAATCGGCTCATTTTCTCAATAAAGCTTTACCTTCCCTCTTCATTCTAAACTAATCTCCAAGCTGGGAATGATTCATTCTTCTTCATCCACCATCTTGAGGGGGGGGGTGTTGATATATATGGTGATACCATCACTAAAGCTGAACTTGATCAACAACAACACATCTATCAAAGAAGATCAACAACACATAACAAAGCTATCTTGTAATAACTAGCTAGCATGTAATTAATAGCTAAATAGCTTAGTTAGCTTACCTTATATCTTAGCTCACCTTATAAGTTTGTTTTGTTATAAAGAGCTCCTTGTAATAACTACTTAGAAAGTTAGTTAGTTAGTTAGATGCCAGCTGTATTATTCACTCTAAAAGAATATGAGAGAAGTTGTTAGCATCTAGGCTATAAGTAGCTCTTTCATCACTTAGATCATTTGATCACTTGATTTAATAAATGATCAAAAGTCTTAAACTCTTTCTTTTCTCTCGTTTCTCTCTTCTGTTATTGAAAGCTCTACAAGAGCTATGATCATATAATATTAAAAGCAACTGTTATGACGGGAGAGAGAGAGACGGACGGGGGAGCCTGAACCTAGCACACAAGCCCAAGCGACGTTCCATCCCAAAACCATATGGCAATAGGAGGAGTAGCCCACTTGACTTATATGCTAAACTAAGCATATTGATGTGGGACTTAGATCACACATATTGAAATTTCCCCCTCATGTGTGAGCCTACCTGATTCTCTCTCCCCCTTGAACGAAATTGGTCCAGGCAACCACTCAGATTATTGTGGCATCCCATCTGGAAAGAACCGACTAGGAACATAGTTCTGGGGCCAATGCCTAGGCCGAACCTTGAGCTCTGATACCACTTGTTATGACGGGAGAGAGAGATGGACGGGGGAGCCGGAACCTAGCACAAAATCCCAAGTGAGGTTCCATCCCAAAACCATATGGCAATAGGAGGAGTAGCCCACTTGACTTATATGCTAAGCATATCCCACTAGGTTTTCTAATGTGGGACTTAGCTCACACATTCCGTCCGTCTCTCTCTCCCGTCATAACAACAATATTCTCATGTATGATTTCATGTGATGAAATCATAAAATTATACATATTTCATTAAATCTAGCAACAGATAATACAGTATAGTGCAAGACAATTAATTATAAAACACAAAGAATTTAGAGCGGAAGTAAAAGTTTGTAGTACGCTAAACCATAACCATGAAATACACCATATCCAATCATAAGTTACGAGTTGTAAACTTGTTTGGATATAGTAGAAGATGAGCAAGTAAGCACACATATGCAATAGGTGGTTCTTTTGGCATGTACCACTAAACCAGCTATCACAAGAGAGCGGATCGCAACACCAACCTAACATATTGCAATAATCACCAGACCCTCGGCACTTTGCGGAGTCGATAACATTATAGCCGCCGACGATCAACATTCTTCTATTGGAATTCTGAGCCGTGACAATAGTAGCCGGTATTACAATTATGGCAACATTGAGAAGGAGAATCTCAACATTTTTCATTTTCCTTAACAATAGGCTTTTCTTTATGATGTCGTGTTTAAGTTATAATGACATCTTTTCTATGATAATAATGCAATCAAAGTCAAGGCCTCCACCATGGACATGAAAGATGCTTTCTTTGAATCGGAGTTGGCTCATTCCATATTAGAATATTTATATTTATATATTTATTAACTTTGTAATGAGATTACAAAATGCCATAGATTACTACCACATGCATGCCAATTCGAGCCTTAAAATCAATGTTGCTTATGGCATAACTTTATACTTCTCCATCTTCAACTTAAGTTCTCAATCTCTCCTTCAACTTCCATTTTGTAAACCTTCACCTGAGTCATTAATCATGGAACAAAGACTTCTTATCCACAAGACCATTAAGCACAAGTCTTTGCCATGTTATGCTTTCATCAAACAACCATTAAAACCCTAATTTTGATATTTTGGGAAGGTTTTATTATGAACCCTAAAATTATTAATCCCTAAGACTAGAGTGGGGAAAATTAGATTATAAAACATACCTTGGGTTTCATAGAGATTGTAGGAAAGGGATCGAATTTTCAGTTAAAGCTCAAATAAATGAGATTGCAAAAGCAAAACTTAAATTTTTGAAGGAAAGTGTTTTCTCTATGAAGAAGAATGAAAGGAGGAAATGGTTTGGAGGAGGGTGTTATAAACAAAAGCAGGTATTCAAATGAAGGGAAAATCAAAGTCAACGTTGGGATTAAGAGTTTTGGCTGGAAAATCTTAAAGTGGTCCTTATTAACAAACAAAAGTATTCTATTAGGTCTTTTTAGACAAAAAGTATTTTATTAGGTCCTTTCCCACAAAATTGGCATTTAAACCCTTTTAGGAAACCTTTGCTGTCTGATCCTGTTTAAAAAAAGCAATTCAACAACATGTTCATTTACTCCATCCGTCCCAAATTATTTGCTACATATTGACTTTGAGCACTATTCACTTTGCCACTCTGACTGCCTTTTAGTTTTTGAAACTGTATCTTGAAAAGTGTGAAAAAGTGGATGTAGAAAATAAATTGGGACCGAGGTAGTATCATGTAGAGAAATTTTAATATTCATTTTCATCTAAAATTTAAATTCATTTTATTTCAGAAATTGACTTGATCAATATAAAGTCGCACTAATACAGTAAAGTTACAATATTGTAGCACTTTGATTTAACATTCTTCATATGATTATGCTCGGGTCCTTTTTACGTGTTCATAACTAACTTCATCCCTTTATTAGCGGTTAGTTATGCTCGGGTCCCGAGTCATTAATACGTGTCCATGACCAACCTCACTCCATTTTACTTACGGTTATGCTCAGGTCCTTTTTACGTGTTCATGACCAACTTCATCCATTTATTAGCATTTAGTTATGCTCGGGTCTCAAGTCATTAATACGTGTCCATGAACCTCACTCCATTTTTCTTACGGTTATGCTCGGGTCCTTTTTACGTGTTCATGACCAACTTCACTCATTAATTAGCGTATGGTTATGCTCGGGTCCCGACTCATTAATACGTGTCCATGACCAACCTTACTCGATTTTCTCGTGTTTGTTTATGTACGATTCTCAACTCGTAGTCTGACTTTTTGTAATTTCTACCAAGCTATGATAATAATTGGAATAATTGCAACACAAAATGTTCATTTTTCATTCATATCAATTTTCTTGTAAAATTACATTGCAAAACAAATCCCCCACATACATATAGCTACTCCATTAATCTAATACAAGAACACCCAAATCATACCAAATATTACCCAAGAAATAACCAAGGCCAATAACGCATTTTTCTCTCCTGACTTATTTGCTTCAACCCTCAACCCAGCTAATTCTGTCTTAATGTCTTGCATTTGTAGGCACAAATCTGCATTCTTCAACTTAAGCTTCTTAATTTTGTCCTTCTTCCTTGTTATCTCAGCTTCCAAATGAACCACAAAATTCTACATCTCTAACAATGACTTCTCTAAATCATCCATTTCAGACCTCCCATCATCTTCATCCACCCAAGCGAATTTGTCGCAATTTTGATTCTACAACAATGAAGAAGATATTTAAAAACTTAAACTAAATTGAAAAAAAATAAAAAATGGAAAATTAAACTTACTGGCCACAATGCACAACCATAGAATTTCCTCCCAGCACTTTCCCCATTTTTAACAATTCTAATTGGCGCATTCAAGTTGTGGTAGCATTGCTCTAATTTCCCTTTTTTTTCGCAGATCTGGCTTTTGAAGAACTAGGCGATTTGGTGCAATTTTCTTCCCCCTTCAGTAATTTCTTCATGGGTCAAATTTTTAGATATTTTGGACAATGATAGGAGAGAAAAAAGATGAGATATTGAAGATGAAGTTTTTAAACAATGGAGGAAATAGATGAAAGAAGATGAAGAATGAGAAAATAGGGAGAATTGTTTTCATTAAATGGCAAAGTGTGGCCACGTAAGACGAAACCGGGAAAGCAGGTGTAAAATAAATACAACAGGTAAAGGGACCATGGAATACCGGGCCCACATGTAGTTTGGCACAATTTTGGAATATTTAAAATTAAGCACAATTTTGGAATATTTAAAATTAAGCCCAAATTTGGCTGACCGGGCATAGTTCAGACCAATTCTATGAAATTTTCCTTCATATTATGATACTAATCCAACTTGTCTTATAAGAGACCACCTACATTCAAATTAAAATCAGCAACAGCCGAAGACAATATTGAAAAGAAAACCAATTGTGTTATGAAAATAGTGAATAGTTAATCCATTTTGTGACCTTTTTAATCCATTGAATAATCAACATGTTTAATTTATTGAGTTACTAGTTTAATCTATTTGATGACTAATTTAATTTATTCGGTAAAACTGATGGTTTTTTTAAAAAAAATTGTGGTAGTTTGAGACTAAACGTGAAATAAATAAAGGAGACAAGAAAGGCCGGGTATGTTGGTGTAAAATGTCCAGGTTTAGTGTTGGATTGGAGTTAAATGAAATGGGCTGATTAATAGAATGTGAGTTTACATTGGTCTAAGTTTAACCATTGTTTGTAACAGAAAAAACATAGTGATGTAAATTTTTATTAGATATGTCTGAAGATGTCTTTTTTAAGTGTTTAATATGTCTTGAATTTATGTGTTGGTTCAAATAATTAACCATGTACGAGGTCTCGCTAACAAGTGTTTTTGTTATATAAGGTTTAGTAAACCTTATGTTTTGTTTTGGGATTTTTAGGCCCATTCTGATTAGGTTAACATCTAAATGTGCTGTATAAGTCCTTAAAGGTAAACCTGTGCATAATAGTTCATATACAGTGGCTATTGGCAAATACATTTGTAATATGTTCTCTCCCTAATAAATATATTCTCCTTTTGTCTAGTGGACTTAGACACGTTAGCGGAAATAACATCTTAGGCGAAATTGCCACTGAGAACAACTAATAAGACATTAATTTTAGGGGTTCAATATGTTCCTCAAAAATTAATAAGGAAAATATTGAAGTCTCAAACCCAATAGTACGGTCTAGTAAAATCCTCTTAATACCAGAGATGAAACATCCTCTAAATCTCGAATATTCAAAAGGTAAATAGTTCAACAATTAAGGTAAAGGAGGACTATAAGATGCATAGTCTTCCTAACGCCATTCTTAATATAATCTAGTATGACCGAAGTGACAGGATAAAACCCTTAGCCCAATCAAACATTTCCGGCCCACATGGTGATGATTCGTCAATCAATCATCTGAAAAATATAAAACAATTTCACAATAAGTGGGGAGCAACTAGTAGCTCTTCCTAAATCAGTCAATCACAAGTTTAAAAGAAAGAAAAACAATGATAACCAATAGTAGCAAGACTTGACAAACAAACGTTATTAACATGATAAAAACAGAGAGAAAAGACTAACATAGAATAATCGTAAAATCAATAGAAGACACATTAAAAAACCCATGATTAATAAAAGGATAATATTAAGGAAAAATTGACTGGAATAATCCAAACTATGTCCGTTCTGCCAAGAATAATCCCTACTATGAGTTATTCCTGTATAATCCTAACTATGGGGGATATCAGCCACAAATGCACCGTAACCGGAAGGGAACCTGTTTAACAGGTAAAATATGCCATGTGTCGTGTTTTTATTGGATGTTTAAAATTAATTCTATTTTATTTTAAAAAAAATTTCCCCCCTTTTCACCTTTCTTCCCCATCTATCTCCAGCCAACATTGTACCCCTGCCCTCGCCACCACACGCATTCACCACCCATCCCCTCACCACCACCCCCTCACCACCACCCCCTCACCCCCTCGCCACCCAACAACCAAAAATCTCAGCCACCACTCTCATTGTCCCTCTCTCTGCCACCAGCTTCGCCAACCACCCCCCGCAAATCGCCATCCCAACCACTCTTCTTCTTCCTCCTTTTTGCTAAAACCCCCTCCTCTTTCTCTTCTCCTCTGCTTTTGTCTCTCTCTCCCGCTAACAACCCATCACAGTTTAGAACGCATCCCCCACCCCCGAATCGCCACCTTAATTCCCAACCACTCCCAACTAGACCACCTGCCTCTCAATATTTTGTGACAAAATTTCGAAATGATTTAGGGAATTAGGGACAGGTTACAGGGAAATCGAAGGGGATGGAGCTAGGGAAGATCCATGGAGGCAGCAGTTCTTGAACCGCCAATTCATGGCGAGACAAGTTACAAAATCGCGAATCTTTGTTCCCAGTAGTAATTTATTTCGTTTAGTGTACTTCTGAATATTTATTATTTATCCAGTTTGTAAAAATGAGAGAATTTGGCCGTGGAAGAATATGAATGACATAAACTTTGCTGGACAAAATTAATTGCAAGAACTATTGGATATTTGACAAACACAAAGTGACAAGACCTGTTGGAGGTTCTTCCTGATTCGCTTTTTGATTTTCTTAAGAAGTGGAAGGTGGTGGTGGTTGAAGGTGGTGGATGACCTGAGTGTGTAGTGGCGGGTGGGGAAGCGGTTGGTTTTGGTGGTTGGGATGCAATGAGGGTGAGGTGGAGATTGTGTACCAGCAACCAAGGGGGCTGATGGGTGGAGTGGTGGCGGTGGTTGGGTAAGGTGGAAAGGAGACGAAAAAAAGGAAAATTAAAGGTTTTTGATGAAAAGTCAACTTTTACCTGATTGACTGGTTTCAAGTAAGTTGGGTGCATTTGTGGCTGATATCCCCCATAGTTAGGATTATACAGGAATAACTCATAATAGGGATTATTCTTGGCGAAACGGACATAGTTTGGATTATTCCAGTCAATTTTTCCTAATATTATTGTAAACTTCACTTGTAACTCATGTCGTCAATTAGTATCCCAAAATAACATATTACTGAACAAAATACAATAATGTTAATCATAAAGTAACCATAATTTATTATATAGGTTAATTTAATCATAAAGGCATATACCATGAACCATAGCTCATACTGTCATACATCATCAAACTTTTTTTTAAACATAAATTAATCATGGGATTTCATTTAAATTGTAAATTACAAAAATGGCATAATAAGTCATATAAAGTCATATAAAATCCACTTAAATTAAAGCTAGGCCTTTGTCCCGGATCGCGACACAGGTCCCCCCCTAGGCCCCTACGACCAAGCCTGGCTCTGTTGCGGCTCGCAACCCTTTTTTTAGGAACCCCCTACTTGTGTGCTTTGGTTTCATTTCTTTTGGTGGGAAGTTTCTCATTATTCGACATATCTTGCAGAGTAAAATCAGAGAGTAGAGCTTGCAGCATTTTAAGTTCTTTGTTTTAGGCTTTCAAACATTTTATAAAAATTATAATTTTGTAATCAAACTCATGTCAATGCTAGCATAAGCTACTCTTAAAGTCATTAATTAAATCTTTGAACCGTTGTATATTAGATTCCCCATTCCCTATCATCTCTTTTGGTTAGTGTTAAATATCCTATGTATTGTTTCATGATTTTTGCACAATATTGTTAGAAGTACTACTAGTTTCATCGTGTCAATAATCTACTGCTAGATTTATGAAGATAATGGATTTTTTTCTTTCCTTTTTCTTTCTAGCAACCTATGTTCTACTCTATTGAATGAAACGTTGATGTTAGAAGTAAACTTGGAGACATATTAAAGTACTGCTAAGTGTTTTGATTCTCGGTTTATAATGATACTAGTGGTTTCATAGGTGCTAATCGATTAAGTTAGTTAATAGCAAGGGTTTCAAACCACGCGGATCGTGTTTGTTGAACCACGATCATGGAGAAAATAAGTTTATCTCAACAATAGGCAATCAAAAGTTTGGCAGGGTTGTGCTTTCAGTGATCGATAAATCAATTGGAAGTGGATATTAATCGAGTCCAAGGCTTTAATTTCGTTAACTCTAATTCATTTTCTTAGTGTCATTTGTAGTTCATTATCTTGCAAAGCCCCCCTCACATTGGTTACTTGTTTCCTGAACTAGTCAAGGAGATAGTTAATTTACGTTGAAATATAGAATAGTGCTTTTGTTTCCCGAGGATACGATACAATCCTTACTTCCATTATACATTAATTTATATAAGAAAGTAGGAGAATTAACTTTGGTTAGGTGTATTCGATGAATGTCTTACCACCGGCTGAAGTGGCGGAGGATGAAAAGGGTGTGTTCACTACTACTTTTAAGAGCTAATGTAACCTATAATTTCCAATGCTTTTACAAAACCGTTGGATTAGAATATCTAATGCAACGATTTTTAATGATAATATAACGGTTATGAACTAAGCATTGCAATAGAGTATAAGGTGTTGCCTTTGTTAGAGCTATTGCAACGATTTAGATAGGGTGTTGCATTTGACGTAATCATTATAGCTAGCCAAATCTTTATTCATCTCACGCGCAAAATTTTAGATATGACGCTTTAATTTATTTTGGCCAATTTCAAAAACCCCAAAACATTCCAAATTAAACACCCCCAAAACACTCCAAGGAAACAATTGAAAACCCAGATATTGTGCGAACTCGATGGAACCTTCGTCAATTGTCAATCCCTGCAAACCTCCAGATGACATCGGAAATAGTACGTGAAAGGACGCCGAGGGAGGGCTCCGGCTCATCGAACACCTGTTGTGACTCGAACGGCTTGATGTGAGTCGTCGACTTTACTCATCGACAATACTCGTCGGCTTCTTGTGACTCGAACCGACTGCTGTGACTCACCGCCTGTCCCCCTCTCTGTTCAGGTAAACCCAGTTGTACTGTGACTAGTCGTCTGTCCTCCCTCTTTGTCGAAGTGTAAATAAGTGTTGTGACTCTTGAATTTTTGTTTACACGCTTTGGGTTCTCTCAAAGTAAAGTTTTTTTATTCTTTTATTTTTTTTTATTGATTTCCATCTTGTCTTGATCTGTATATTAGGGTCCTCTTGATTTTGAATATTAAATTATCATACACATTTACTCTTTATTTGGTTGGCCTACTTTATTTATCTTCTTCTCCCAATGTTTGTTTACAGATTTGGCATTCTTTATTGTTGCATTTTTTTTTATTGTTGCTTCTATTTTCAGTTATCAAGTTTTACTTTGGAAAATTTGTCAGAAACAACCTTTTAAATACACTTTTTTGCGAGAAACAACCTTTTAAAATTTTTTTTGCGAGAAACAACCTTGTATATTTTTTTTTTGCGAGAAACAACCTTGTATAATTATTTTTTTGCGAGAACACACCTTATCACTCTTTTTCGGCCTTGACCAAGTCAAATTTGCGTGGAAGAGAAAGAACTTTTTGGGTTTTAAAAACATGGGATTTATATAATGGGGAACAAAGGAGGGAAAAGGAGTGTGGAAATAAGAAAGAAGGAGTGCAAATAGCAAATTTGACTTGGTCAAGGCCGGAAACTTGTGGTCAACGCCGGAAAAGAGTGATAAGGTGTGTTCTCGCAAAAAAATAATTATACAAGGTTGTTTCTCGCAAAAAAAAAATATACAAGGTTGTTTCTCGCAAAAAAAAATTTAAAAGGTTGTTTCTCGCAAAAAAGTGTATTTAAAAGGTTGTTTCTGACAAATTTGCCTTTTACTTTTTATTTTGTTGTGCTCCAGTAGTAGTTTCGGTGGGCTTGTTCCAATTTTTCTTGATGTACTTGCAACTGGATAGAGAATCGATTTTGTGGACTATTTTAACAGAACTAGGAAGCGTTACCCACTCCTCATACAAAGCTCAATTTTCAAACTTGCAAATGAAGTGTTACTCTGTATGGAGGTAGACTCTAAGGAGTAGTTTAACGGGGCTAGGTAGTGAATGGCTTTCCCTTCTAACTATCCATTCCAGATGACAATAGCAATCAGAGAATTTAAGAGATATTCCCTTCTCTTTAGATTTGCATAAATAAACAAAAACATATTTTTATAAATTACTCTTTATTAATTTATGTGTCTTATTGTCTAGGTGTAATCCCATTAGGTGTTCCAGTTTGGTGTACTTGGGAGTTATGAGGTCTTAGTTGTGGAAGTTGCTAGCTGAAGTTGGATAATTTTGGGGTTTAATTTATGTGTTTTGTTATGCTTGTACACTTCTTAGTATATGTTTTGACTATGCAACTTGACTCTGTTTCGATGTCTTCACTTGTAACACCAATTTATCATGTTCTAGATTGCACGTGCAATAGTAAAAGTAGCACAACGAAAAGAGCTTCCTCTCCACCTGGAAAACAAAGTTCCTGAATAAAGCAGGTAGGTCAATGCTAATCAATGCCACTATGAACTCTATGGCCATTTACCCATTGAATTGCTTAGCACTCCCTAAGTGATGCCTAAATGAATTAGATAAGACTATGAGGGATTTCTTCTGGGGTTCTGATGAAGCTAGGAAGATACTACACTTGGTAGGATGGGGGGAAATTGTGTGCACCCAAGCAATGAGGAGGAACAGGCTCTAGGTCTTATCACATCCTAAATGAGATCTCACCTATGTTGCACAGACTCGGGTTTGGGTGTCTTATCCAAGTAGGGATCGAAGGATCCGACACTCTACTCCCAAAAATTAGCGGATACGGGGATACGGTCAATAGAGTGTCTTGACTAATGTTTTGGATACGGCTATCATAAAAAGTGTCGGGAAAAAATAGTAATAACAATGATAAGTTCTAATTTTGAAAACCAATAGAATGCAGGCATATAATATCACTTATTATTATTATGTTGGAATTGTAAGTCTAACTTCTATTACTTGAAAGTACAAGTACAGAAGTAGAAAAGAACAAAAAATGAGAATAGGAAGAGTGTTACAGCTGTCCATCCCAAAAAAATACTCAAAAAAAAGAAGAGAAAGCAAGCTCAATAGTCAATAGTCTTTTATTATGTGAGTCAGTGTGTGGTCATTCAAAAAAAAAGACAAGGAAAATGAAAATAAGAGAGAGAAAGAGGAGAGAAAAGCAAAGACAACGCTGCTTCAGTAACCCAAGCGGCCTTCAACTCCTCAAACGCAATTTAGGGTTTTTTTTTCGAAATTGGGGTTTTAATTTAGGGTTCAATTCAAAGTATTTTCGTGAAATTAATTGGGGGTTTTAATCAATTATAACCAGGTAAGCTTTGATTTGAGTTTTACTTCGGAAAAGAATCTATCTTTGGGTTTTTATTGACGACTTCTTCTTTAGGGCTAGCCTACTCCAGTACGCATCTTCACCGTTGATCCTTCTCCGGTATGCGTGTCGATACCTCCACCTAGGCGTGTCGCGAGTCGTGTCGCGCGTCGTGTCGAGTCGACTCTCGATACTCCGGGGGAAGCAGGGTGTCGGAGCAACATAGGATCTCACTCACAAAGCTATGTTGGAAAACCCATTCTAGCACTAGTTTAGCCTCAAATGTCCTAAAAGCCAAATACTCTAACAATAGAAATGGCCTGGCCCTTTTAAGAAAGGCTCTTACATCTGGCAGAATATTTGGAAAGGCTAGGGCAACTTCACTAACTATGCTATTTGGGTGATTGATAATGGGAATCAAATCTCTTTTTGGCTGGGTAACTGGACTAGAAAAGGAACACTTAGGAGCCTTATTTGTGGACCATTCACCTTAAGGGACCTAGAGTTAAAAGTCTGTGAGTGTCTATGTATATTCCTAACTCTGGTAATGGTAATAATGAGCTGGCCTATTCCCTTGCCCAAGGGAGATATTTCAACACGAAGACGACATATGCTGAGCTTTGGTAAAAACACTTCCCTAGCAGTAAAATCAAAACACCACCCCTAATCACCAGCCTAACCATCAACACCAATAGTAGAGGAAAACTATGGGCAGGCTACTGACCACGTCAAGTTAAATTCTTTATTTGGTCAATTCTTTGGGATGAACTACCTGTTAAAAATACATTACACAAAAGAGGGATCCAACAAACCAATTTTGCCCATTCTGCCCAAACACCCCTGAAAACCTGGGAACACACCATGAGACACTGCCCACCAGCCAAACAAATCTGGTAATGCTTTACACCACTACCACAACTCTTCAACATAGGGAGCAATGAAACCTGGATGATCCCTAAACTATTTAACACTGAGGAACTAAACAATACCCCCTGGAACATACAATTTGGGATAGCTTGTTGGGAGATATGAAAAAAGAGAAACTCTTGGATTTTTGAGCAGAAAAATAAGAAAACAGAACAGGTGTACAACCAGATTATAAACCTCACCAAAGACACAATCAAAACTAACAAGGAAAACACCAGAGGGGAGGAAAACATAGACAGCCTTGAGATTAATTGTAACCACTGCATGGTTAAAGTAGATGCCTCTTTCTGCCCAAGAACCCTCCAAGCAGGACTAGCAGGGATTTATAGAGATGGCAACAACAAGAATGCAAAGGCCTTCTTCAGAAAAACAAGAGCACCAGATGCTACCACTATAGAGTTCATGGCAGTATTACAAGCTTTAGACTGGATAGTAGAACAGAATTTATATCATGTTCATTTGTTTTCTAACTCTAAGATAGCAGTGGAACATATAACACATCCACCTCTCATTAAGGACTAGTACTGCAATTTGGCTGATGTATGCAGAGACCACTCAGGATAGAGTAGGACGCGGGAGCTGGCAAAGGTTGGGAGGAGGTGTTTACAAGATGCGGACAATATGGCTAATTGGGCGAGAGAACAAGATTTTGTTGACAAGAAGTACCTAACTGTGTTCTCCTCCCCTTTTGTGAACAATGATTGTAAT
The DNA here is from genome assembly GCA_947645195.1 of Patellifolia procumbens. Lineage (NCBI taxonomy): Eukaryota > Viridiplantae > Streptophyta > Magnoliopsida > Caryophyllales > Amaranthaceae > Patellifolia > Patellifolia procumbens. The sequence goes on from CANSGD010001541.1 coordinate 4,130,682, forward strand.
ATTAACACCAAGGTACTCTTGGATATTGTTAGTAGGGCTTGACAAGCCAACCAGAATTCTATGTTTAACTGCTTGAACAATAGTTGTAATAGTTAAACTTAGTTTAATATATTGCTCCTTTCAACCAAAAAAAAAAGAGCTTCCTCTTATTTCTGTTATGCATATGGTTGGTATTCTTTAGTTCAATTGCATTGTACTTCTTAGCACAATTTTGCCAAGCGTGGTTGCATATAAAGATCTATTATGTGATATGGATTTTGTATTTTATTTAGAAGAAGAAATTAACAAACCCCACATTATCCGTGTATGTAGGGGTGTTATATAGTACCAGAAGAAGGAAAAAAGTGGGTGGAGAGAAGTGTTTGTGTGTTATGGCGTATACATAAATGTTGGACGAAAAAAAAACACTATTATGCATATACCACTGATGAAAAAAGATGGGAGAACCGTCCTCAAACCATACTCGAAGAGTATTTTAGAGATCTCTTGGATGGGATTTGCTTGAAATCGAGGTATGTTATATCTACTACTTTAATGAGTGGATTCTTTTATATTCTTTTTAATTCTCAATTGGATGTGTAGGAAGAAAGTAAGTCCAATAAAGACAATCGTGAAGAGCAGGAGGACATGCATACTTTAGGTCCTCAATCATTGGCATTATTACGACATGAATTGGTAATTTGATATTCTATATTGATTTAAATATGTCTCATTATTTTCATAGACTTTTGTAATATGTTTCTATTTGGTGTGTTGATACTATGTGCTTCCATTAGCAACTAAATGATATGGAGAAACAACCGCCTTCATGATCGCAAGTTTACAGAGAATCAAGAAAAAGAACACCGGGGAGACATTACCGCACGAAATTCAACAAGATCAAGCAGAACATGGTTAAGTACATAAACTTGCTCAATAAACTTACAATTATGGTCTTTTATCTTGAAAATATCAATTGTGAGTATCTTACTTATACATAGCCTCATCTGTGTCATTTAACTTATCAATTGCAACGGTCTTGCTTCTTTAATTTTTATGCATGTCCTTCACAAATAGGATAAGATGAGTGTGTTAGAAGCGGAGTATGAACAAGGAGAAAATATCTAATTCAAAGATCCATATCATGAAGTGATTAGCAACGAGGAATATAAGGGACACCTACGCCTTCATGGACGAGGTGTAACTGTTCTTTGAAAAAAAAGGCGAAGACCGAGTACATTTTTCCTAAGGAGTTCCTTGAAAGTACAAAGACAAGTTTAGTTTCATAAGTTGTTCCGGATGTCGTTTTATCCCAACTTCATGCGGCTAATCTCGGAATTGCCATAAATGTTCTCGAGTTCCATCTCCTGGTGAACCCGACAAATGCTAGCCCAAATCTACATACAGAACAAACTGGACACTCTTCAGTTGAGAATAACAAGGTGAATCAAGTAGCACTTAACTCTCTTTCATCTAGTATTTAATTTTTCATTAAACACCTTCTACTAGTCCTTGTTTTTTGAATCAAGTCTCCTTGTTGCCTTGCTACTGTTGTGTTGTCCTTTACTGGTGTTGTGTTTTCTCTTATAATACATGTCAACAATGTTGCAAACTTGCAATAGACTTCATTTTTGTAGGGCAAGGAGCCTACTAATCCGCTGCCAGAGCTTAACAAAACTCCTATGATCCTTTCAACATCCACCTCAAAATATACAACCCAATTGTCATTTGAATAATATAAGTCATGTAAAAAAATATTTCCTTATTTCTTATATGTTTTCTTACGGTCAATTATCGAATCTAAGTCATTATTTTTCTAGAGAAAGAAATATCATCGATACAAATCAAAGGGAGCCACTAGCTTCAACCTCTATAAATATTGAATGATTTGATTGCTACTAGTGTTGTTCTCTTGATGCTACTGGTGTTGTTTCTTTTGATGCATGCTACTGGTGTTGTATGTTCTCTTGGTGATATTGATGTTGTATTATTCTTTTGGTGCTACTGGTGTTGCGTTGTTCTATCTTCTATGACTTAGATGAATGAGGTCTTTGAGCTTGGAATTGAAACGAAATTTTAATTTCTTGTAATTTTTCATATTTTATCTTTGAGGGTTTATGTTTACTATTGGATGGAATCGATTGCGGCTAGTTTGAAATACAGGTTATTATATGTTCATAATTTGAGAGTCCATTTTACAAATAAAACTTTGCCAAAATATAGCCATAAATTTACCTTTTATCTCTATTAATATATGCTATATTACTAATTTTATTTGCAAACATTGTAGGTTATTTTGAACGAGGAGCTTAGAGATAATGCATGACGTTATAGATCCATCACTTTGCCGATGTATGATGCTTGAGCTTTTTATGGGTTTCTACATAATAATATATATTTTTATATAGTATGTTTGAATATTTGAACGTTATCAATCATTGAATATTAGAGACATGTGACTTAAGCTCGCTTTAGTTTCTATTCAAAGTTGACTTTAGACTTATGTTAGTTTAAGTTTTTATTTATGTGTAAACTGAATGTACCAAAACTAATATGATTACACAATATATATTGTTGGTTGTTCACTAGTATTTGTGAAGTGTTATATATGTACTTTAAAAGGTGCGATTACAGATTATATACTTCCTCCGTTTTTTTTTAGTTGACACGTTTTGACTTTTGACACTATTCACATAATCTACTTTGACTATCTTTTGTGATTTATACATAAGAGAAAATATAGTCATGTGGGGTCTTGTTAGATTCGTCTCATTATATATTTTCAAAATATCATATTTTTATAATTTTTACTCATCAATTTTCCAAGATAAAAGTGATTGAAATCACGCGTTGGCAAACGTGATAAAAGAAACAGGTCAACTAATAAAAAACGGAGGAAGTATATGATTGCTCAATAATACAACATGTATAATATACAACAAGCATAACAGTGGGCAAATACACCAATACATTAGAAGCGTTGCATTTGTTTTTCCTATTAAGCGTTGTATTATGTAGCTATAAGCGTTGCAATAGATCAAATGCAACGCTTTGAAAGCGGTGCATACGCTTTCGCTCCATTTGATCAAATGCAACGCTTTAATTGATTTTCAATCCAGCGTTGCATTTGAAGGGCCAAAGAGTTGCATTTGATCAAATGCAGCGAAAGCGTATGCATCGCTTTCAAAGTTACATTTGATCTATTGCAACGCTTGTAGCTACATAAGGCAACGTTTTTAGGGGTTGCATTAGCCCTGAAATGTAGTAGTGAGGTCATATTGCTGGAGGATATTGCTCGATGCTGGAAGAAGTGGAAGAGGAAATTTGCTGCTAATAAAAGAAAAAGAGCCTAAAGAGGTGTTTGCTTTAGTGTTTTGGATGTTGTAGTCAATCAGATTTGGAGGACCAGGAACAAGCTATTTGGGATCAGTGTGTGAGCATACCTGGAGTGATTGTTAAATTAATTAACTGGGTGCATTCTCTTGCTAGCACAAGTTAGTTATTCTTTCTTGTTTGTTTGGTTGGTAGAGGTCTTAGTATTCTAGGCTGCTGCTTTTTGGTAACATCTAGCCTAAACTCTGATCATAGGTTGTAAAGTTGGTAATCATCAATGAAATGCTTACATATTATAAAAAACATTTATATAAAAAAAAAGTTGATACACACACTTCATTAATTTAAATAACAACACATAATACAGTATTGTTCAAGAAAATGGTAAACCATTGGTAGACTGGTAAGAAAAATGAAACAGAACATGAAATCACACGGTCTCCATTTCTCCTACGATATTATCAAAAGAAGTTGTGAATTTATTGAGGCATAAAAACTAAGCAGGTAGCTAGGTATGCAAATTAGCGGTTTCTAATGGCATGTACCATCAAACCAGCCGTTGCAAGCCAACATTGAACAACACCAATTAGCGATGCTGCAATGATCATCAGCGCCTTGGCAGGTGGGCTCGCCTACACTCCCGACGATCAACATTCTTCCTTTGGTATTCAGAGCGGCCGCATTAATGGCTAGCATCCCAATAATGGCAACAATGAGAAGGAAAACCTCAACATTATTCTTTATCATGTTCTAATTATCACTTGCTAAAACAGAATATGTTTTTCTTTTTGGTGCTCTCAGTTATCTGTTGTGTCCGTATTTATAATCACTATGCCTTCTATATGATAAGGATGCAATCAATGTCAAAGGCTTCACATGTAAACATCATGGTCCTATGGACATGACACATGCTTGTAATTTCTTTTAATCCACCTTGCAGCATTACATATTCGATAATTAATAGTACAGTATATCTAATGACTTTGTTATGAGGGTCAAATTTATAAATTATTATCTTCTTTGGCCGGAGTTCATGACCTCATTTCGATAGCACATCTAATGACTTTGTTAGATTACTTTTCTCATGTATTGATATTTTAAAACTTTTTTTTTTTTTTGGATAAATAAACAAACAATACCTTCAACTCTCAAAAAATATTACAACCTAGCTGTAATGAGAGTCTGTTCTCTTTCGCATAAAACAGTTGAACTGAACTGAACTAAAGTGATTGGAGCTGAACTGAATTGAATTGAATTAAATTAAATTGAATGTAATAAATTTTCAAATAATATTTAAACAATAAAAATATGAATATTAGATAATTATTATAATGATAAGTAATAATAATGAATAATCAATAATGAATAATAATAACAGTATTTTGGATATTTTTAGTTATAAATAAATAATATTAATAACTATAAATTAATAATAATAACAATGATTAATGATAATGATAACATTTTTTATATTATTCGTATTAATATATTAATACTTAATGATGATTATATAATAACAATAATATCTAAGAAGTAAATTAATATTACTATTTCAATAATATAATAATATTTAGTGATACCTCCGTAACAAAAAAATGCAACGATTAGACATTTTCTACTAACACTTTATGTCAAATTGTTGCATTTTTTATGTTACGAAGGTAGTAACAAAATAATGATTTGGTCGGACCGCGCAAAACTGCATCATAAACCGTTTTGACGCGATTTGATTAGTTTATGGGCCAAAAGACGTGGGTGTATTTGTGCTTTTCACCTAAACCATGTTCCTCCCTAATAATAATAGTAACAATATTTAGTAAAACTATAATAAACAAAATAATATATAGAAATAATAATAATAGAGAAGGTATTGGGTCAGATGCGTCCGACCATAACATATGGTCGGACGACTTTCAGTTGGTTTCATTTTTTTTTCCAGTTGGTTTCATTTTTGTTTCAGTTGGTTTCATTTTTGTTTCAGTTGGTTTCAATTTTTGTTCAGTTGGTTTCAATTTTTTTCAGTTGAAACATAAGTATTTCCAACTGAAACATAAATGCTTCCAACTGAAATATAACTGAAACAAAACAAACTCCAACTGAAATAAAACAAACTCCAACTGAAACAAAACAAACTCCAACTGAAACCATTCTCACCTTTTATGCTTCTCACCTGCTTCTTCAATGGCAATATACTGCTCATACTTACAACGAAGGAGGAGGCCATGGTTGGCGGTTGGCTACGCGGCCGACGAGCATCAAAGGGAGGCCGGAGCTGAACTCCGGTGGCGCTGCGGCCCAACAGCGGCAGTAGCGAACGGGGAACAGAGGAGCAGCAGAGGAGGACGAGAAAGCAAAGAGAGGAAAGGCAAGGCTTATTGTGGCTTAGGGGCGGTTCTGGGTGGTGTTTTTGGCGTGGTTTTTGCGCTCGGAGGTGGTGGCAACAACCACCAAGGGAGCAGAGGGAGAAAGAGTTAGTGAGAGCAGCGAGTAAAGAGGGAATTCAGGGGAGGGAAACCTGTTGGCGTCGAACGGAAAGCCAATGGTTTTCCGGCGGTGGCTTCGTCCGACGGAACATATTGGGTCAGACGATCTGACCCAATAGTTTCACTTAATAATAATACTTAATAATATTGATATAAAAATAAATAAATAAATAAATAATAATAATAATACTTACAAATCCCATTAGATGTAGGATTATTGAACCCCTAACCTATATAAACAGGGCTTGGGGTAATCCCTCCACAGCAAATCTTCGTGCGTCATCCCCATCAACATTAAGTATTGTATGTGCTGGCAAAGGAGGCGAACTACCGGATACGAAGCAACAATCATAAGCGGTGCTTTAGATTTAATTGAGAAGGTATCCTATCCTCCTATTTACAAATAGATAAGATGCCACTGTAAATTCTTCACTTGGTTTGTATTCTCTTGTTACTCAATTTGCTTTTGAAAAGTTTTTTTTTTTTTATTGAAGGTCTTGGTAGTAATTTTGTTCCTGCTGCATATTTTCTTACTATGCTAAGTTGATATGTAGCATTCAATGCGTGTCGCTTTCTATTAACAAAAATAGTTGAAGGATAACAACTTGTACTTCCTCCGTTTCGCAATACTCGCAACGTTTCTTGTTTGCACACTATCCAATGCAATACTTTGAACCGTAATATCTCTAGTTATTGATAAGTAAAAATTATAAAAAGTTGATTTTATGATAGTTGACATTAAGACGAATCAAATAAGATCCCACTTGACTATATTTTTTCTTGTACACATGAAAAAAAATATAATATTAGATTGGTAGATGAATAGTGGTAACTATGCTAAGGTTGCGAGTATTGCGAAACGGAGGAAGTATTTGATTGCGCCATCTCTCTTTTCTTGTCTTGTTCGTCTTTTATTCTTACTCGTGTTCCCAGAAATAGAAAGACCAGTACTTTGTTGTTTGATCATCGACTTCATTGTTGTGAATTTCAAGTCACTTTCATTGCAGAGTAATTTACAAAGAATCAAACAGAACAATGCATAAACTTGTAAATATCTCCTACAAGTTACACAACACCCATTATAACCCTTCATATGATAATATTTACCAGAATTTGGTTTTGGGAGAATGAAAGTGTTTTGTATATTTTTGTTTCATATCTTCCGATTGACTAAAAAATACTTGACCCCCATGACTCTGTTGGGGTGCTTCTTATTTTTTTTTAATATATCGGTTGTATTTGACTTGATATTTGCATGTATCACCATACCACAATTTTTGAATCTCCAAAAAAAATATACTCAAATCTCAGTTGATATCTTCTCCCTTTTTTTTCAGTGATTGACTTTTGTGGTTTACCTCTTGTCGTTGACGCATAAAGTTTGACGGGACGCATTTTGAGTATGTCTCGCTAGTTTTATTTTATTTAGTTAAATTCCCCTTTTTTATATATATATATGTATTGCATTTTTTTTGTTTTGCTTCCTGATGTTTTGCAGGATGTGAGAGAAGTTGAAGGGGATCCCATCGTGATTGGCATTCGTGAATACACATGTGAGCCAATCAGAGGTGTCAGGTCATCGTGTGTGCACTGTGAACCTGACATCTTCAGATTGTCCTTATGAAGACTTGAAGAGGGGACTTCATCGTGATTGGCCATTCGTGAATACACATGTGAGCCAATCAGAGGTGTCAGGTCATCGTGTGTGCACTGTGAACCTGACATCTTCAGATGGTCCTTATGGAGACTTGAAGAGGGGACTTCATCGTGATTGGCCATTCGTGAGCACACATGTGAGCCAATCAGAGGTGTCAGGTCATCGTGTGTGCACGGTGAACCTGACATCTTTAGATGGTCCTTATGAAGACTTGAACAGGGGACTTCATCGTGATTGGCCATTCGAGAATACACATGTGATCCAATCAGTGGTGTCAGGTCATCGTGTGTGCACTGTGAACCTGGCACCTTCAGATGGTCCTTATGGAGACTTCATATTTAATATTTTGTGTTTTTCTTTTCTCTTTTTTGTGATTTCATTTTCTTGTAGTCGTTTGACCTTTGTATTATTTATGTACAGGTTAACGAGAATGGTATTCATCAAAGAGTTTACATTAGATGGCAAGCTCCATCTTGCTACAGTTGACAAAGAGGAAGATGATCCACGCACAGCCGGCTTCCATTTCATCATTCACCAATCATTACTTTGCCCACAGGGTATGCACACACATATTGACCAGGGATCTTTCTCAAGTGAAATGTCAGTGAAGGTGCACCATGGATCACGAAATAAGATTCCCTTTTACATTCTTAAGGGTACTATTCGTGACGGCTATGAACTGGATCCTCCATTTCCAATGCTTGGTCGATCGATCATTTCAGGTTCGTGAAATGGGGGTCCAACAACTTGAGGATAGTTGGCGAAGCAACTTATTTGTTTGGGTATTGGGAGTGGACGTCAAACGTCTTATCCCACTTCGGAGAAATCCTTGACACTTGTTTGATCCACTCTACAGTTTATGCGTCCCTTTATTTATATGACAAGCGTCCAAACATCATTCGAGCCTTCTGTGAAAGTTGGTCTCCTATCACTAACACACTCCATACCATGAATGGGGAGTGGTCCATATCTCTGTGGGACCTTTTCAAGCTTGGAGGGTTACCAATTCTCGGACGTGTTTAGGATGAGACAGTCCCTTGCTAGCGCCAATTGGATGCGCGAGATAAGGAAGGACACAGAATAATGCCTCAAACTTGCGAATTCTTGTTAATTGCCTACCACCATCTTGCCAAGGATCCCCAATCCAAGAGAGGAGTGACTGCTCAACAATGGATTGATTTTTGGTGCAAGAAACACAGAGTTTACAAGGTCCCTGCTAAGAGGCAAAGGTATTCTGAATCTCGCCAAAAATCCACTGCTAATCCTACTGTCAACGTTGAGATTCGCTCGATTGTTTGGGAGAAGGGTGAGCTAGAAGTTTTTGTGATCTACTTGGGATTACGGGTAGTACCAGAAGAATAACTACCTATATCGCAGCTTTCATCTCATGTTGTCTATGCACATTTGTGCTTCCTGAAACTGATGATAGACTGATCAGACCAGGTACCTTCGAGATCGCTTCCTTGATGGCCCGAGGGCAATCATTCAGCCTTGCAATTCCTGTGCTTTCTAGCATATATCGTGGTTTGAATGCGATTTCAGATGCTCCAAAACCAGCTTATTCGAGAACTTTGTTTCCAGCTCATTATCTTTATGCTTGGTTAGCATATTATTTTAACACTCACCATGATGCTGACCCTGTTCCTTCAGGCCCCTTGATGGTCAAGTATTTTGGTGCTCAAGGGTCAAAATTCTTCAATCCCGACGATGCTCATACTATTATTCATGTTGGAGCAGGTGTTGACGCTGGTTGCCTCATGAAGAGCAAAAATACACTTGATCTTTTGCATGATGATGGGAAACTAAGTTATGAGAAACTCAGCTATATGGTTTCTCTTCGTTCATGTTACCTTCCCTTGCGCCGACAAGACACCTTTCATGTTGAGCCTTATGCCCCACATCAATTTGCTAGGCAGTTGGGTTTTTGCCAAGACGTTGTGGGTTTGCATAGTCGTAGTGTAGAAAATCGAACATCGTCCTATTATGAGGCCTTACGTTATTGGACATTGCTTTTGTTTAGCGGGAGTCAATCCCGCGTAGTTACACCGAGTCAACCACTTAACTGGAGGGACTTGGTGACGCCTAAGTTTTCTAAATGGTGGCCCAAAGTGACCATTGGAGATTTGAGAACTCATGTCATGGTCCTTATTTCGAGCACCACATCTGATGCATCTATACCAAAGCAAGACCAGAGACATTGTGTTGACAGAAGTGTCATGAGATCCAAAGATAAGCTCCCGCAATCTTTGAGCGAGCATGCCCATGTTACGAAGGGTAATCCCAGAGTTTTGCAAGACGAGGACCTCATCGTCAACCAGAGTGATACAGAGTCTGAGGTTAACTTCAAATATAGGCGAGGGAGCAAACGGAAGTTGCTTCCTCAAGACAATGCCTTGGACTTTGATCGGTTTTTTGATGACATGCCCAACTCTCCCATTAATTCTTCGCAGTTTAATCCGGTAAGACTTCGTTGAATAGTTTACCCCTGTTTTTTTCTTTTCCTTTTTTTTTTTTTTTTGTATTCTCACCCCGACTTTTCTTCTAGGATGATGTTGACACCAACTTACGAGATGTCGAGCATGGGGATTTATATGAGGATGACGTCCCCCCTCTTCCTCTAAGGACAACTCCTGGAAAAGGAAAGAATTGAGAATCACATAAGACTTGCATAAAAAATCTTCCTCCAACTCGTCGGATCGTGATATCACTATCCATATATCATCCCCCTCTCACAGTGAGGAGTCTATTCTTGGTCCTAACTCTCTTGAGGTTGCTGCGAGATCTCACACGGTTTAAAGTAAAGGGGTGGGAGTTCCTAGCATCCAAGTGCAGGAAGTTCGTACCCCTGCAGTCTCAGCAATGACATTTGGACCCGATCTTTTAGCTAAAGACATTTACACTGAGGCCACTAAAGTCATGGGTGCGCGATATTTGAAGGAAATAAAAGAGGCACCTTTCTCTGAAGTTTCTAAAAAATATGAGACAACCACCAAGATCTACAAGGGCATAGAAAACCTCAAAGGAGATCCCAAACCTTTGAAGCACATAATAGATTCTTATGTCGGTGTTGTGTGCTCGTATCTTGATTTGGAAGAAGTCGCAGCGAAGCGTCAGCGCTCCGAACAGGTGGCAAAGGATATCCTTCACCAAAATGAAGTAATTAAGCAATCTAAGTCCACATATGATGAGATGAAAAAGGAGCATTTTGAACTTACACGAGAGAAGACTTCCATCCATAGTGAGAGAGCTGGGCTCGAAGCTAGGTTGGCGAAAGTCTGTAAAAGAGATGATGAGCTGACAAAGATCTTAGAGTCCAAAGAAAATTCTTTGACATCACTGGAGGCGCTAATGAAAGGTCAACAAGAAGCTCTGGATGAGTTAGAGGCGACCCCAACTTTGGGTGCTGAGGAGGTGTGCCTGCTTGAAGGGCAAAAGAAGCAACTCCAAGAACTTCTATCTTCACTCAACCCTTTTGAGTGGATGGATGCATAGTGACTTATTTTCTTCATTTTTTTTTTGTTGTGTTTGGAACTAGATTTTTCTCTTAGAACTTCTTGTCAGACTTATCACTTGTTACTTGCATTTGTGAACAATGAGTCTTTCATTATTATTTTGTCATCTATAGTATAAAGTATTCCATTTTTTTGTTTCGCCGTCCACAATTTATACTCTTGCGGGCCAGGAGTATTACAATAATTGTTTTGTTTCGCCGTTCACAGTTTATACTCTTGCGGGCCAGGAGTATTACAATGTTTTTTTTTGTTTCGCCGTTCACAGTTTATACTCTTGCGGGCCAGGAGTATTACAATGATTTTTTTTAATGTTGTGGTGGCTGCACTTGAAATTTTGTTTTTTCAAGCTGCCTACGTACTTGCAAAATGATTATCAAATGACCTTGCAAGATCAAGCCAAAGTAGTTCGAGTGATGCAACTCCTTTTTTTATTTTATGCATGAGCAGTTTACCCTCTTACCTAGGAGCTTACGTGAGCTTACAACTCTGAGAATAATATCTCTTCAGGAACTTGCCATTGATAGGTCCTACACGTAATCCTTCAGCGTTGACAATTTTGTAGGCTCCATTAGTGTAGACCTCTTGTACCACGTAAGGACCCTCCCACTTCGAAGTGAATTTACTCCCTGTTTTACGAGAAGTAATGATGGGTCTTCTCACAGCTAGAACCATATCTCGCACTTGAAAGGAGCGAGGTCTGACTTTCTTGTTGAAGGCGCGTGACAGACGGGCCTGGTAGCACTCTGATTTTTGTTGTGCTTGAATCCTTTTTTCATCAAGTGCTTCTAACTCGGCCAGTCGAAGGCTATCATTTTCATCACTTGTCAAACCTTCTTGTATGGCTATTCGTAATGAAGGGATTTGAAGTTCTAGGGGTAAAACAGCCTCAACACCGTACACTAACGCATATGGGGTTGACTGTGTTGCGGATTTGTATGTTGTTCAGTATGCCCAGAGAGCTTCCCCTATTTTTTCATGCCAGTCACGCTTGAATTTGGCAACAACTTTGCTTAACAACTTGCACAACGTCTTGTTGAAAGCTTCGGCCAAGCCATTTGCAGGTGCATTGTACATCGATGACTTATGTTGAGTGAACTTGAACTTCTCACATAAATTTTTCATCAACTTATTGTAGAATGGCGTTCCGTTGTTGGCGACAATTCGTCGGGGTACTCCATACCTGTATATAATGTGAGTACGAATGAAGTCAACAACATTCTCCTTTTTGACCTCCCGAAGAGGGATCGCTTCTGCCCATTTAGAAAAGTAATTTGTAGCTGCCAAGATGTATGTGTGTCCCGATGACGATTTTGGCGTGATTGGACCAACTACATCAAGTCTCCATGCTTCAAAGGGCCAGGATGCCACAGTGGGATGCAAGAGCTCTGGAGGTTGATGTATAAAGTTAGCATGAAATTGACAAGCTTCACATTTTCTTGCATAATCCATGTTGTCTTGCACCATAGTTGGCCAGTAATAGCCCATCCTTTTTATTCGGTCATGCAATTTTGGACCTGACTGGTGAGCACCACATACCCCAGAGTGAACTTCCTCTATTGTTTGCTTTGCTTCTTCATCTCCTAGACATCTCAACCATAGTCCATGAAAGGATCGTCGGTACAGTGTTCCCTTATAATGTATGAAGCGTGGGGCTCGACAACGAATCTCCATTCTGTGCTTTGCATCACTTGGCAGTTTTTCATGAGCCAAATAATCAATAATTGGTTGACGCCAATCTTCTTCGTCAATTTGATAGACGGATATGATGTCAACCTCTTCAACATCCTCTTCGTCCGAGGCGGCAATCCAGACTTCTTCCATATCTTCTTCATCTGGAGCAACAACCCAGCGTTTGCAAACGGGTACTACTGTAGTGTCCACTGCCCCCAGTGCCAAGGTGGTTGCAAGCCCAGCAAGTGCGTCAGCCATTTTGTTGGCACTCCTTAGGACATGCTTTAACTTGAAGGTATCGAGCTTGTCGAGTAACTTCAATGCTTTTTTCTGATAAGGGACAAGATCTTCTTTTTTAACTTCATATTCCCCTGAAAGTTGCTTTAGAACCAACTTCGAGTCACCATAAATGTCTAAGTCTTTGAGTCCCATTTCAGTTGCCATTTGTAGACCTAGTGTGAGCGCTTGATACTCAGCCATGTTATTTGTGCATAATTGAGTCAACACGAAAGAGTAAGTCAGTACATGCTTTTCTGGGGATATGAAGACAACTCCTGCCCCCGCGCCGTCTCGATGAGCACTACCTTCGAAGTACATTTGCCAAGGCGGGAGTATGTCAATGAAAAATAAATCTTCGCCTGGCAAGTCATCTGAAAGTTCCCATTCCGCTGGCACTGGATGATCTGCAAAGAAGTCGGCTATTGCTTGTCCCTTAACAGCCTTTTGAGGGACATACATAATGTCATATTATTTATAAGCATGGACGACCATGCAAGTCTTCCAGACAATAATGGCTTTGAAAGGATGTACTATATTGGGTCAGCTTTTGAGATGACGCAGACTGTATGAGCCTGCATGTAATGTCTTAACTTTTGAATTGCAAAGACCAAAGCAAGACAAATTTTTTCCATGGGTGAGTAGTTCAGCTCGGCACCTACCAAGGTTCGGCTCAAGTAGTAAAGTGTTGTTTCTTTGCCATTTTCTATTTCTTGGGCACACATTGCCCCCAGGGATCCCTCTTGAGCCGCAATGTACAAAATGAGCGGCTTTCCTTTTACTGGTGCCCCCAAGACTGGAGGAGAAGACAAGTACTTCTTTATGCTTTCAAAGCCTTTCTTACATGAATCATCCCATTCAAATGGGGCATCCTTTCTCATGAGATGACTAAAGGTGACATCTCCCAGCTAGATTGGAGATAAACCTTCTGATGTACGCAAGACGTCCTTGTAAACCGCGCAACTCTTTAAGGTTTCTTGGTTTAGGCATTTCTTGAATTGCCTTAATTTTGGCTTGGTCAATTTCAATACCTCTATGCTTGACAACAAAACAAGAAATTTTCCTGAGCTAACGCCGAACGCACACTTAAGAGGGTTCATTTTCAGTTGACACTCTCGTAATCTTTGAAAGACTTTACGAAGATCACATAAATGGTTCTCCCTCTTTTTTGATTTGACCACCAAACCATCTACATAACATTCCACAATTTTGTGTATCATGTCTTCAAAGATCTTTTGCATTGCGCGTTGATACGTAGCTCCAGCGTTCTTTAACCAAAATGGCATGACCACATAGCAAAATATTCCTTTTGAAGTACGAAACGCGGTGGCCTCTTGATCTTCAGGTGCCATGAGTATTTGATTGTAGCCAGCAGTACAATCCATAAATGACAAGGCTTCATGACCAGTAGTAGCGTCAATCATGATTTCCACCACAGGAAGTGGGAAATCATCTTTTGGACAAGCTTCATTTAGGTCACGGAAATCTACGCAGAGTCGCAATTGCCCGTTTTTCTTTCTCACCGGAATAATGTTTGCTACCCATGTGGGATACTTATCTTCACGAATGAACCCTGCATCGATGAGCTTGTTTACTTCAGATTCGATCTCGGGAATCATTTCAGGTCTGAACCGTCTTTGGGACTGTTTCTTTGGGCTCATGCCTTTTTTGACAGCCAGTCGGTGGACAACGACTTTTGGGTCGAGTCCAGGCATCTCCTTGTAACTCCATGCAAAGACATCTTTGTATTCAGAGAGCAGATTGAAGTACTCTTCTTCTTCTTCTTGTGATAGATGAGCACTAATATAAACGGGGCGTGGTTCTTCTGGAGTTCCTAGGTTCAACTCTTTTAGATCATCCACAGTGGCTTGCCCCCCGTCCTCGAGAGATTTAGGTGCCTCGTCTGTCTTTACTTCTTCATCACAATCATGAGCTTCATGGCCCGTGATATGATTTGAAGACACAAGTTCAAAATTTTCCTCTTCTTTTCAGTCAGACGGGGTACTCTGGTTGGTATGTACCATAACCCTCCCCTTCACTTTTAAGGGTCCATGCTCGATGATGTCCACCACTTGTGTGTGCTTCATGCGAGAAGGCAAAACACTCTTAAGTTCACTGTCTTCTTTAACTTTGTCGTCCCTCATTCCAATGTGACTCATCACTGATTGCCTTTGTCGATGGTTACTTGAGGCTGACACACCTAGACGATCAAAAACTTGTGCTTTCTTCTTAAAAGGGAGAGTGTTTTGATGTGGAATGTGACTTTTTAAAACTGCACCCTTTTTCTTTCCATTCCCTCTAAGCCTTCCAAATACGGATTCACGCTTCTTAGGGGCAGGTGGTTGCAATCGATCAAAAACTGACACCCTTGGATTAGCTGCATTATTTTCACCTTCTTTTTCTTTGGCCTCCTCAGCAGTAATATACTGTGTAGAAGAAAAATTCTTCCTATGTCGTGCAGAAATCTGAATATGTTTTGGAGGATCGAACCCCAAACCTAATTTAGTTGGTTGAACCACAGTACCGTGCTCTTGTAATCTCTTCTATGTGTCATTAAGTCCATAAGATTTTGCTTCCCCATAGGTGCTGGTTTTCAAAGTCATACCCAAATTTTGCCAAGAGCATATAGACATTGGGATCAAATCTACCCTTATTAGGCCATTTTCTTCTAGCTGTCTCCTCAGATTCTGAGATTGGAAGCTTGGAAATTTGACTTTGGTTGGCCTTAGACAAGGGAAGTAATGTTTCATTCTTCAAAGTTTGAAGAGTACTTACGTCCACCCGTGCATTTATCTTTGGCTCAACTTTTACATCTTGGCATCATGTGAATGGGGACTCCCTTTCCTTACGACGAGACTTGGGAACATATCTCAAGACTGGAGTTCTTGATGTTGCCCCCATGACTTTCACAGGTTGAGCGACACTTTGTTCATTCGTCTTTCCCATGTACTGTTGCTTGGCATTACTAGGTGGCTTGCTAGAGTTTGAAGATGAAGGGACATCTTCATTTTTCTTAACGCCCCTTTTACCTGTCGAGGTAATTTGGGATGGTAACATCTCACTTGAGGCTCCCCCGTCTTCAAAAAACTTAGCATCAGCGAAGTAGAAATCTGTTTTGCTAAAGGGTTTAACATCCGCATTTATTTTCTTCTCACCTCCACGATAGTACTTAAGACATTGATGGAGGGTTGATGCGACTACACCATTTTCATGTAGCCAAGGCCTTCCAAGCAACATCTTATATGATGTCTTTGTGTCAATCACATGGAAGAGGGTGGATGAAGTTAGTTCTCCCATACTCATGTCTAGGCATATGATGCTTATTGCACGCTGACTATTTAGATCGAATCCTTGAATCACTATACGAATATTAGACAACTCCTCCATTGTAATCCCTAATTCAATCATAGTGTTTTTAGGCATGATGTTGACAGCTGAGCCTCCATCTACTAAAATGAGGTTGATCCTTTGCTCAAGTATGTAGCCAGAGACAAACAATGGTCGGTTGTGAGATTTTGAACCCAACAACAGATCCTCATCTGTAAAGGCTAAGGCAGAGTTACAAGATGCACAATTAGTAGAGATTTCAATGAGTTCCTCAACCCCTTTTATCTTGTCAACATATAATTCTGGTTGTTGAAGTGCAAGAGCCACTTGGTGACACATTTCTCGAGGCAGTTTGAAGATTTGCCCCCATCCCATCCGCGTTGGAAGGGCCTCTAATACAGTTAAAAACTTTTGGGTCCATTTCAGTTCCGGAATGTTGAAGAGTCAGTTTGAAAGACACTTTTCTCTCTTTAGCAGGAGAATTATCTTCCTCACTGTCCTCCATTACTTCTTGCTCATTCTCCACAAAGGAGACAGTGTTGACAGTAACCACAGTAAAGTAATCTTCGGGAAAGAATTCCTCTAAGATTATGGGCGTAAGCGGTTCTTGTTCAAGTAAATCAATGGGAAGGACTTGTGTCTTGACACTTTTCTTTGGCTTCTTCTTCCCTTTCGAGCGCTTAGGGGTTCCTTTGTTGCTTCTTTTGTCGGCGGAAAGGTTGTGACTGTGGCCTTGTTTGCTTTCTAGGCCTCCTTCTTGTGACCAATGTCCACCCTTTGTCATCTTCTTCGCGAGGGGCGATAACCAAAGTTTCATGCTCAACATGTGAGATGTTGGCCATTGGAGTACTTGGTCTTGCCACATACACAATCACGGGCTTCAAACTTCCGAACTGCAAAATTTGAGCTTGCCATGGAGATTCTATCACGGCGAATGCATGATTAGTCTCAACTGTTTCATCAAGGTCCAACTCGATTCTCCCATCCTTTGCTAGCTGCATGATTTTTTCTTTAAGTGTTATACACTTCTCGATGGGGTGACTAACCATCCTATGGTATCGGCAGTAGTTGGGGTCAGCAGGCTTGCCAACATCCGCGGGCCGTTTAGGTTCGGGAATCTCGATGAATTTATTCTCAAGCAAGTCAGCTAGCATTCCAGACAAGTCAGAATCCGGGAATGGGTACTTCTTTGCTTGCAATTCTTTTAAAGTGGGCCTATCCTTCTGATATATCGATATCTTATAGAGTTTTTCCCTTTCTTTGCAAGCTAAATTGTGCTATATTGATGCTCTTATGAGCTATTTATGCTAACTATTTCGATATAGTTGTGGTTTGTGTGTTCTATATCATTTTGCAGGTTTTAGGGAAAAACTCCCTATTTACTTGATGTTTTGAGCACCACGCTATAGAGGGAAGTTATGAGGCATCTTTGAGGTCTCAAGATGGTATTTGGACCCCATTATGAAGAAGTAAGTGTGCAAAGACTTGGCGTCTGAAGCCAAGCAAAGTAAGGCAAGAAGAAGACTCGCCCGATCGGGTCGGGCAACAATTGCCCGATCGGGTACGAGTGAGGAAGCTGAAGTTCAGGTTTCCCGCCCGATCGGGCGGCCTTGCCCGATCACATCGGGCTGAGCAATACTTAGCCATTCTTGCTGTTTTCTGAGAGCTGAAGAAGACATCCACCCGATGGCATCGGGTGGACTTGCCCGATTGGGCGCTGGGGTTGCGGCCCCGATCGGGTGGCATCTGCCCGATCCCATCGGGTGAAGCCTATTTTTTGTTGCTGCTGAAGACTTGTTCCCAGGCCCGATCGGGCGGCCTTTTGCCCGATCGGGTGGATGACACGGGGATGAGATTTTCGTTATTTTCCCCACTCTATCTTATTGTTTTCTTAGGACCTATAAATACTTTTAGGTTATTATTATTTGTATCTTTGATATTATTAAACACTTAGAGAGCTCTTAACCTAGTTTATCATTGCTTTCGATTGTAGAAGAGATTCAAGTACAATTTCAATTCAATTAAAGTTTCCGCTTTCCGTCAATTTGGTAATCGTCTTGCTTATTGCTTTATTCCTTTATCTCAATTACTTTAGTTCAATTGCTTATTTCTCAATTAGTTCATGATGCAATTCTTAGGGTTTTCAATTAGTTTTGTTGTTGTCAATTCGATCATGTCTGAGTAGTTCTCTTTCTAGGGTGTTAGATAGGGAAGCCATGTTTATACCATGATTGCTATTTAGACTCCTATTGATTTCTAGGGCTTGATTAGAGTGATTGTGGTGTGGTTTGTTCTTAATTAGTGATTAATGTTAGTGGCCAATTTCATTGATTGCTTGTGGTTAATAGTTGTTTGCACAGATCCGTCTTACGACTAGAGGCCTAGGACACATCAGTAGTTCTGATTACGTTAGTGAACATGCGGCGTATGTTGAACTATGAGCGTTGAGTCTTAACCATAGCTCAACATAGGCTCTAATCCCCCGACTCTCGACTTAGGTTTTAATAGTAGTTGACCCTATTTGATTGGTATAAGCATGGTGGACCGACCTAATACCCTAGGCTTTTATTCCATAGTTAAATCCTCGACTTAATTCGTATTATTTAGCTTACTCATTAGTTCAGTTAATTCTCCATATTTTCATCTGAAGTAGTTGGTTAATTGAATATTAATATAGAAACTCTGTCTCCCTGCGGATTCGACCCTGCTACCACTGACTACCTTAGTTAGAGGACCGTAGCTTTATTTTTGATTAGGTGACACGACTAAAACCATATCAAATTTTGGCGCCGTTGCCGGGGAGACGACTAGTCTTCTAGTTTTTATTCGATTAATTAGCGTACTTCTCTTTGCCTCATTGGAACCTCCCGTTCCAATCGAGGCCGTTCTTACGGTTATCTTGTCGTTTTCTCTTATATGTCCAGGTATCAAAAGAACACTCACGTTATTCCTGGAGATCCTGACACAGAAGCAATACTTTGGGATCTTAGAGCAGAATTTGACCAAGAGAAGCCAGTTTCAGAGATTTCTACATTACCAATGGCGAAGTCACTGAAATCTTATGGGGTGCCTAATCCTGAAGGCATACCCACAGGTCCACCGATGCCCACTATTGCTGCGAACAATTTTGAAATCAAACCTGCACTAATTAATATGGTGCAGCAGAATCAGCTTAGTGGGCATCCTTCTGAAGATCCGGCCAACCATCTGCAGAGATTCCAACAACTCTGCATGACTGTTAAACATCAAGGAGTCACACCTGAGCAGCTGAAGGTTATGTTATTTGAGTTCTCACTCAGAGACAAGGCTCAGTTTGTTCAGCGATATCACTGAGACAAAATGGTCGCCGATTTCTGCTGCATTTCTACATGAGTATTACTCTCCCACAAAAACAGCAGAAATCAGGAACAAGTTGGCTACGTTTTCCCAAGAGCCAGATGAGACATTAAGGGAAGCGTGGACTAGATTCAGAGACCTACAGAGGGAATGTCCACATCATAATATGGACAAGTGGTTTCTGACGCAGACTTTTTATAATGGTCTGCAGCCTCAGACGAAGAGTAATGTTGATTCGTCTGCAGGAGGAGTCTTTTTAGACAAGGCAGTTGATGAGGGTTATGACTTCCTAGCAAATCTTGCAGCCAATGACCATTCATCATCTAGGAGTGTGACTAAGAAGGTACTTGAAGTTGATGCTATTTCAATGCTTACATCTCAGATGGCGCAACTCACTCAGCAGCTAGTGAAGTCCTCTAGTTCAACACCTCCGCCTATGAGCATCAACGCTATGTCAGCAGTTGCACCCATCACCTCATCTTACTGCGAGGTGTGTGGTATTCAGGGCCACTTCGGCCGTGATTGTCAGTTCAGTCAGAATCAGATGGAGCAGGCTAATGCTTTTCAGCAAAGACAACCCAATAACCCCTACTCCAACACATATAATCCTGGTTGGAAAGACAACCCACTTCTTTCCTACAGAAGCAACAATGTTCAAAACCCACAGCCACAAAATTCCTATCACCCCCCACAAAATTCCTATCAACCTCCACATCACAACCCAAAACCCAACTACTACCAAAATCAAGGAAATTCTCATAATCCCCCTGGTTTCCAAAGACCTACTCATCAGAACTATCAGCCAGCACCACAAAATGCGCCCTGATAAGAGCCTAGCAATTCTGAACTGATGAAACTCATATTGTCTATGCAAAAGACAAATGAGGAAGCAAAAAGGGCCCATGAGGAAACACAAAAGGCGCAGGAGAAGCACATCAAACTTCTCGAGACTCAGATTGCTCAGTTGGCAGAAACTAATGCTCTGAGGCAGCAGGGACAGTTGCCGGGGCAACCTATACATAGGGAGCAAGCAAATGCCGTTACTCTTCGTAGTGGCACTGCTTATGCTCCTCCTCCTATGCCCGTTGATGATGATACTGTCCCTAGCAAGGAGAAGGAGGTAGTAGAGAAGGAATTGGAGAAGAATTCGACGTCTGATGTCGAAGTGTCTGAAACAACTGAACAGGCAGAAAAGAAGAAGGAGAAGGAGAAGGTTGCTGATACACCTTTTACACCAAGGTTGCCTTTTCCTCATCGAATGCAAAAGTCCAAGGTGGATCAACAACTTGGTAAGTTCTTAGCTATGGTCAAGAACCTTGAGGTAACAATTCCTTTCACTGAACTTATTTCTCAAGTGCCTGTCTATGCTAAGTTTTTGAAGGAGATGATCACCAAAAAGAGAGATTTTGGTGGGGTAGATAGATTCGCACTCACTGAAGAGTGTAGTGCCATTTTGCAAAATAAATCTCCACCTAAATTGAAAGATCCGGGTAGCTTTTCCATCCCTTGTCATGTAGGTGCACTTTTTATTGATAAAGCATTATGTGATTTAGGTGCATCTGTGTCTGTCATGCCTTTGTCTGTCTGTAATAAACTGAATATGGGGGCACTTAAGTGCACTCAAATTACTTTGCAGATGGCTGACCGTTCTATAAAATACCCTCTAGGTGTTTTAGAAGACGTCCCTGTTAGGGTGGGAAAGTTTTACATTCCTGTGAGTTTTGTTGTATTAGATATGGAGGAGGATGCCCAAATTCCTATTACTTTAGGCAGACCATTGTTGTGTACTGCAGGTGCTGTTATTGATGTCAAGTCAGGATCTTTGACTTTAAGTGTTGGTGATGATACTGTAACTTTTAAACTAACCAATGCTATAAAGTCTCCTATGCTTGAAGAATCTTGTTGCAGGATAGATGTGGTAGACAAAGCTGTGATGTTTGCATTTCAGCAGATACGTGATGCTGACCCATTGGAGGTAGCATTGACTGAGAGTGACTCCTTAGGCATTGATACTGATGTTGATGCCTGTCTTGCTGATTTAGAGGGTCATGGAGCTGAACAGAAACAGCCAACTGTGATACTTGAAAGTGTATGCTCCAGTTCTACTCCTCAGGTAACTAAGGTAGAACTCAAACCACTTCCCTCTCATTTGAAGTATGCATTTTTAGATGATAAGGAAGAATGTCCTGTGATTGTCAGTACTAAACTCACAGATAGCCAATTGCAAAGCTTGCTTGCTGTGCTTCGTATCCATAAGAAGGCTATTGGGTATAGTATTGATGATCTAAAGGGCATTAGTCCTGATTTTTGTATGCATCGTATTAATCTTGAAGAGGATCACCGCCCTTGCATTCAACCTCAGAGACGTTTGAATCCTAACATGCAAGAGGTGGTGAAGAAAGAGATTATGAAACTGTTAGATGCAGGGATCATTTATCCCATTGCTGATTCAAAGTAGGTCAGTCCTGTGCAAGTGGTTCCCAAGAAGGGGGGACCACTGTTGTTGAAAATGAGAAAGGTGATTTAATTCCCACTAGGACTGTGACAGGGTGGCGTATGTGCATTGATTATCGTAGACTTAATAATGCCACCCTGAAGGACCATTTTCCCCTCCCTTTTATTGATCAGATGTTGGAAAGGCTAGCCAAACATAGCTATTTCTGTTATCTAGATGGATATTCTGGTTTCTTCCAAATTCTCATCCATCCAGATGACCAGGAAAAGACTACATTTACATGTCCTTATGGCACCTTCGCATATCGTAGGATGCCATTTGGATTGTGTAACGCTCCCGCTACTTTCCAACGCTGCATGATGGCCATTTCTCTGATTTTATTGAAAATATCATGGAAGTGTTTATGGATGACTTCAGTGTTTATGGTTCTGATTTTGATGTTTGCCTGCATAATTTGTCCAAAGTGCTTAAAAGATGTGTTGAGGCAAACCTCGTGCTTAATTGGGAAAAATGTCACTTCATGGTGAATGAAGGTGTCGTTTTAGGTCACTTGATTTCTGAGCGTGGCATCCAAGTGGATAGAGCAAAGATTGAGGTGATTGAGAAACTTCCCCCTCCAATGAATGTCAAAGGAGTGAGGAGTTTTCTTGGTCATGCGGGGTTTTATCGCAGATTTATCAAAGACTTTTCAAAAATTGCGAAACCCCTCACTCAATTGTTGCTAAAGGGTGCCACATTCGATTTTACTGATGAGTGTTTGGAGTCTTTTGACAGGATAAAGACAGCTTTGATCACTGCTCCTATTATACAACCTCCAGATTGGGATCTCCCTTTCGAGATCATGTGTGATGCTAGTGATTATGCGATAGGGGCAGTACTTGGTCAGCGGAAGGATAAGCTACTCCATGTGATTCACTATGCTAGCAAAACCTTGGATCCAGCCCCAGGTTAATTATGCTACGACAGAGAAGGAGTTGCTAGCCATAGTCTATGCATTGGATAAGTTTCGAACCTATCTTATAGGTTCGAAGGTTATAGTACACACTGATCATGCTGCTTTGAAGTACTTGATGGCTAAGAAGGAGGCCAAACCTAGGCTCATCAGGTGGATTCTTTTGCTGCAAGAATTCGACTTGGAAATCAAAGATAAGAAGCGCGCTGAGAATGTGGTCGCCGACCACCTTTCTAGGTTGAGGTTTGGATCCCCTTCTGACCCTCCTATAGATGACTCTTTTCCTGATGATCATTTGTTTTCTGTGTCCTCTAAAACTCCTTGGTATGCTGATTTTGCTAACTTCTGTGTTAGTGGTTCTCATCCTCCCAATCTTACATATCAGCAGCGCAAAAAGTTTTATCATGATGCTAGAATGTATTTTTGGGAGGATCCTTTCCTATATAAGAAGTGCTCCGACGGCATGTTTCGTCGTTGCATTCCTGATTGGGAAATAGAGGGTGTTTTGCTACATTGTCATAGTATGCCTTCTAGTGGTCATCTCGGTTCCCAAGCTACTGGTTTTAGAGTCTTACATAGTGGTTTCTATTGGCCTTCGATTTTCAAAGATGCCCGTGCCTTTTGTTTGTCTTGTGATGCTTGTCAAAGGACGGGTAATATTTCAAAAAGGCAAGAGATGCCACAGAGTGGGATTTTAGAGGTCGAACCTTTTGATGTTTGGGGGATTGATTTTATGGGACCCTTTCCTACCTCTTGTGGGAATAGGTATATTCTAGTGGCCGTCGACTATGTGACTAAATGGGTAGAAGCTATAGCATCACCAACCAATGATTCTAAGGTTGTGATAAAGATGTTTAAAAAGATAATCTTTCCCCGTTTTGGTGTCCCCCGTGTTGTAATTAGTGATGATGGCTCTCACTTTCATAAGAGCACCTTCAAGACCCTATTGACAAAACATGGAGTCACCCACAAAGTCGGACTTGCCTATCACCCTCAAACCAGTGGCCAAGTAGAAGTATCTAATAGGCAAATTAAGAGAATCCTTGAAAAAGTGGTAACTAAAGCTAGAAAGGATTGGTCATTGAAACTTGATGATACTCTTTGGGCGCTCCGCACTGCTTTTAAGACTCCTTTGGGTACCACACCCTATCGACTGGTTTATGGCAAGGCTTGTCACTTACCAGCTGAGATGGAGTATCTTTCTGCGTGGGCGGTCAAAGAGATTAACCTTGATTTGACAGCTGCAGGTGAAGCACGACTTCTTCAACTCAATGAGTTGGATGAGCTCCGTTTGGATGCTTATGAAAATCACAGGCTCTATAAAGAGCAAACGAAGAAGTTGCATGATAAGATGATAGGAAAAAAAGAATTCAAGGTTGGCGACAAGGTCCTATTGTTCAATTCCAGGTTGAGACTGTTTCCTGGAAAGCTCAAATCTCGATGGTTTGGACCATTCGAGGTGACAGAAGTGAAGGCACATGGTGCCATCGAGGTTGCCAACCACAAAGGAGAGAAGTTTAAGGCAAATGGACAACGTCTGAAGCTGTACCATGAAGGTGCCTTTGTTGGTTGTGTGGAGGAAATCCGCTTTTATTCCTCCCCACTTGATTCATCTACCTAGAGAGGTAATATGGTCGTGCGGGACCTTCATAAACCAGCGCTTTGCGGGAGGCAACCCGTATCTCTTAGTTAGATCCTCTTTTCTCTTGTTTCGTAGTTTGTAGCATGTGAGAGAGCGTGAGGGTACTAATGTGTTCCTAGATCTTGTGTGCTTTGATGTGCAGATATGCTAATTGAAGAGAAACTTGAGCCATACTTGCCCAAAATTTGCAAAAAGGGGAGCCACTTACTGAACAGTAGCTCGCCCGATAGGATCGGGTGACTGTCACCCGATCGGGTGAGCGGAAAATAACATAGAGGAAGAAAAGAAAGGACGCCCGATGACATCGGGCGAGGTTTGCCCGATCGGGTGCGCAACCCTAGCACCCGATCAAAAATACCTTGCCCGATCAGGTGGCAGGTCGGGTGAACGCGTAAAAGTCAAAGGAAAAAAATCAGTCAAAAGGTATACCGCCCGACGCTATCGGGCAGCAGTCGCCCGATCGGGCGCGAGACTTGAGCACCCGATTGGAAATTAGGCACCCGATCGGGCGAAGTGATAATTCTGAGGAAATTTTTTTTTTTGAATTCCGCCCGATCGGGCCTGCGACCACTTATCCCTCTTTTACACGGAATTTCCCACTTTTCTCACCATTCACTCATCATTCTTCCAATCAATTCTCTCTCTCTCTTCACTCATCTTCAACCCCCAAACCCCTAACCTCCATTAAAACCAAACTCTTCTACCTCAAATCTCCATCCTTTCTCAACCAAACTTCATAAAATCTCCTCCTTTCCTCCTTTCACCCTCCATCTCACAAAATCCTATTCACCAAAATCATCTCCCCTCTCCCATCTCTTCCCACACTCACCTTAAAACCCCATCTTTGTGTTACAAGAGGCTACAAGGCTCATTTTCTACCATGGCAAGCAAATTCCGAAGGCTTATTCGAGGTGAAGGCTCGCGATCTAGGCGAGAGGCAACACCACAACCACCACCACCACCACAAGTTCCACGGGATCCTCAATACCCGGAAATCATTTTCCGGGATGATGAACATCGCGAGAAATTCTTGCGATTTAAAAAGCGTGAGGTACTTCCTACCCGATTTCTAGATGTTGAGCTTTTGTCTAAACTTGGTTTAACTGATGATTTTAAGGACTTCATGAAAGTTCTAGGCATGGAGGCGCTTTATAATGTACATGTTAACACTTATTCTCCTCTAGTCTATGAATTTTTTAGTAGTTTCAGTTTGACAAAGCCCCGGGCCGGCCCGGTCACCCATGTCCACTTTAGACTTCTAAACCAAGAACACTCCCTTAGCCTTAGGGAATTTGCGGGGGTTCTTAGGTTACAGGTACGGGGTGACTACTACCCACCCGACCACTTTAGGATGGCCGATACTTATGTTATGCTGACAGAGGACCCTACGCCCTTTGACATCCAGCACTGTCATTGGGCGAACTTCCATCACCCTATTTTTAGCATTTGGATACGGTTCATGGCCCAGACTCTGTTGGGACGGTTTGAGGGTCACTTGGTCCGGGGGGCGAGCTAGTTGCTATAGCTAGCTATATTGCTAAAGGCTCTAGGGAGCCATTTCAGTACAACTTGGCTCACCATATCGCTATTCAGTTCGAGCGTATCTCGAACTCGCTCCCTAAGCCAAGGGAAGACGGTAGTTGGACCTCTAGGAGGTTAGTTAACGGGGGGTTGATCACATTGTTTGCCCGGCAAATTGCCGGCTTTGACGAGACTAAGCGTACCCCCGTCCTAGGCCCTACCCTCATTGACCTCACCTATCTCAACAACCTCAAAGTCCTGTACCGCCTGCCTGACCATAGATTTCAGTGGGTGATTAAGTCCAAAAAATCCCTCATTCTGCCCGACTCTAGGGCCCGACTACGGCCTCGTCAGGCAAACTACCTACTCCCTATAGAGGGAGTCGACCTAGTTGTCCCTGAGCCAGAGCCCCCTCGCCGTTCTTACCATAGGCGGCATACGCCGATTTTAGACGAGGGCGCCTCCACTTCTGCTCCCCCCCCCCCTCCCCCTCCCCCTCCCCCTCACACGGACTCATTTGACTTTACCTCTATGATGTCGACCCTAGGTCGCATGGAGACGGGGATGGGTAGAATGGAAGGGCTGATCAACGCGAACACCGCCACCCTCGCGGGCTATGGCACTCGCATCGATCAGCTTTATACCCGTATAGACCAGAGGGGGGGAGGATGGACACCTTGGCTAACGACCAGCACTACGCCCTTTATCCTCTCTATGACGACTATTGTAGGCGTGGCATTATTGAGCAGACTGCCCAGCACCCCTCGTGGTACCATTGGAACCCGAGTTATGGCCAGCCTACCGGTCAGAGCGATGACATGGCAGAGGATGAGGAGGATGAGCCTGCTCGTCAGTCAGTCTCTTTAGGAGACTTTGGCCTAGGTCCTAGTGGTTTTGATGCAGGTCCTAGTGGATTTGGTGGTGGGATGAGTGGTCCCTCCGATGGTGGTTTTACCGATGGTGGTGGTACTTCTAGTGGTGGTTTCTTCAGTGACCCCACTAATGATGATATGGGCGGCTGATGCCCTTGTTCTCTCCTCTCCCTCGTTGCAATGAGGACATTGCCTCGTTCAGCTTGGGGGAGAATCTCTCACTGTGAGTATAGTTTATTGCTTTCTAGTATAGTTTACTGCTTTTTAGTGTAGTTTAAAGCTTTGATAGTTTAGTTTACAGCTTTAAGAAAAATTGAAAAATTTGAAAAAAAAATATGTTTGATCATGAGTGGTTTGATTGCCTCCCTGTGCCCCTTGTTGTGCTTTATTGAGAATGATTTGACTTTGTTTTCTGGATAGCTGGGCATTTGTGATTATGAGGCTTTGATTTGATGTTCGACTACTTTGATTTCGAGCAATTTCTGACTATGATATACTACTTTGTGCTGCATACCTGATTTGGTTAGACTGTGAGGCCTTTTTCTAGCCTATTGGATTCATACTTTTATCCAGTCTATATTTTTGGTGTGTTAGTTCCTCTCTAGCAGATCGATCTTGACTTTGACTTCGTACTCATTTGATGTTTGGTGACTTGTTACACTTGCTATGATAGAGGCGTTCTTTTGACTTATTCTTGAGCCCCAGAGTTAGTTTTTGATACATTTTTATCCTCCTTAGCCCCGCTGAGCCTAATGACCTTGTTTCATATTACTTAAACCCTTATTATAAGCCCATGGCCTTTGTTTCGATATTATTCCCAAGCCTAGCTTGGGGGAGCTTTGTGTATGGGTTGAGAGTGAAGTTGGTTTCATGGTTTGGTTTGATTGTTGAGGAATCAAAAGTGTATTTGTTGTGGCTTGATTATTAGAAAAAGAAAAGAAAAGGCAAAATTAGAGTTGCGTGAATGAAGTTCAAAAAAATGAAAGAAAAAAATGAAATAAAAGTTCAAAAGAATTCAAAGTTCTTTCATTCACGCACGTTCATAAATAAAGTTTCATGTCATTGCCTAAAACTTGGGTTTGTTGTGCGTATTCATTGAATTTGGAGGATTGGTTTATTTTTCATGGTTTTATGGTGTTGATTGGGAGTTGCTTAGGCCATCTAAGGCCTTGTTTGAGTGTTCATGCTCCCCCTTTCTTGGTTTTTCCACCACATTACCCAAAAGTATCCCCTACCTCTTACCTAAGCCCCATTACAACCCGGAAAAGTCCTCTTGAGCTTGTGCCTACAATGTCTACTAGATTGATTTTGGTCAGTTTGTCAAAGTTAAAGAGTACGTCTGCTAGTTGAGTCGACTTGATTAGGATGAGAGACATTTTACCTTCTTAAACACATGAGAGTGTGAGTGGGAAGGGACATTTATGGTCGGGTCGGTGAGTGTTCGGGCACATTCTTTGCCTGCCACAAAATTGAGAGAAGTGACACCCTTTGTGAGCACCTTTTCAGGATTTGTATGCCTAGTAGTCACTTGAACTTGATAAATTGCTTGGATGATTGGTGGTTGGAAGGAATTGATTTGCCGAACTTGAATTATGCCTGCTTGAACGATTTTTAGTCTTGAAAATGTTTTTTTTGAGCTTGAATTGTTTTATTTATGGGGTGAGGCAATCTATTCCACGATCATGCTCTATTTACTTGAGGACAAACAAAGGTTTAGCTTGGGGGAATTTGATATATCGATATCTTATAGAGTTTTTCCCTTTCTTTACAAGCTAAATTGTGCTATATTGATGCTCTTATGAGCTATTTATGCTAACTATTTCGATATAGTTGTGGTTTGTGTGTTCTATATCATTTTGCAGGTTTTAGGGAAAAACTCCCTATTTACTTGATATTTTGAGCACCACGCTATAGCGGGAAGTTATGAGGCATCTTTGAGGTCTCAAGATGGTATTTGGACCCCATTATGAAGAAGTAAGTGTGCAAAGACTTGGCGTCTGAAGCCAAGCAAAGCAAGGCAAGAAGAAGACTCGCCCGATCGGGTCGGGCAACAATTGCCCGATCGGGTACGAGTGAGGAAGGTGAAGTTCAGGTTTCCCGCCCGATCGGGCGGCCTTGCCCGATCACATCGGGCGGAGCAATACTTAGCCATTCTTGCTGTTTTCTGAGAGCTGAAGAAGACATCCACCCGATGGCATCGGGTGGACTTGCCCGATCGGGTGCTGGGGTTGCGGCCCCGATCGGGTGGCATCTGCCCGATCCCATCGGGTGAAGCCTATTTTTTGTTGCCCGATCGGGCGGCCTTTTGCCCGATCGGGTGGATGACACGGGGATGCGATTTTCGTTATGTTCCCCACTCTATCTTATTGTTTTCTTAGGACCTATAAATACTTTTAGGTTATTATTATTTGTATCTTTGATATTATTAAACACTTAGAGAGCTCTTAACCTAGTTTATCATTGCTTTCGATTGTAGAAGAGATTCAAGTACAATTTCAATTCAATTAAAGTTTCCGCTTTCCGTCAATTTGGTAATCGTCTTGCTTATTGCTTTATTCCTTTATCTCAATTACTTTAGTTCAATTGCTTATTTCTCAATTAGTTCATGATGAAATTCTTAGGGTTTTCAATTAGTTTTGTTGTTGTCAATTCGATCATGTCTGAGTAGTTCTCTTTCTAGGGTGTTAGATAGGGAAGCCATGTTTATACCATGATTGCTATTTAGACTCCTATTGATTTCTAGGGCTTGATTAGAGTGATTGTGGTGTGGTTTGTTCTTAATTAGTGATTAATGTTAGTGGCCAATTTCATTGATTGCTTGTGGTTAATAGTTGTTTGCACAGATCGGTCTTACGACTAGAGGCCTAGGACACATCAGTAGTTCTGATTACGTTAGTGAACATGCGGCGTATGTTGAACTATGAGCGTTGAGTCTTAACCATAGCTCAACATAGGCTCTAATCCCCCGACTCTCGACTTAGGTTTTAATAGTAGTTGACCCTATTTGATTGGTATAAGCATGGTGGACCGACCTAATAACCTAGGCTTTTATTCCATAGTTAAATCCTCGACTTAATTCGTATTAATTAGCTTACTCATTAGTTCAGCTAATTCTCCATATTTTCATCTGAAGTAGTTGGTTAATTGAATATTAATATAGAAACTCTGTCTCCCTGCGGATTCGACCCTGCTACCACTGACTACCTTAGTTAGAGGACCGTAGCTTTATTTTTGATTAGGTGACACGACTAAAACCCTATCACCTTCTTAGGCTCTCTTGAGGATGAACTCCTTTTGTCTTCAGTGCTTGCCTTTCCAAAAATCTTGACAGGCCCAGAAGTGGATGTGATCGACATCGACTCCTTAGTTGAACTTTTCGAAGATTTGTCACCTTTCCTGAAATCTTTCTTTTCCTTCTTCATTTCATAAGAAGCATGACTTTTACCACGATTATTGGCTATGGTGAGCTCCATGTCATCTCGAGTAGCCAACTCTTGGAAAGACCTAGGATTTATACCTTGCAAGATATAAAGTAAGTCCCAGTCCATTCCCTGTACACACATCTTAACAGTAGATACTTCAGTCAAACGGTCTTTGCACTCTAGACTTAGAGCGCGCCATCAATAATAATATTCACAAAGGTTACTGCATTTGTAGAATCTACTTTTTCTTTATCTTCTCGGCAGTTAGCTTTGTGGAAGTCACAGCAGGGGGATCACGCCTCTGATTGGCTTCGGGCAGTTTCTATTTCAGGGTTGGGTCAGACGATGAACCCTAAGACTTATCGGAGTGAATTGTGTTACCGGTTGGGTGTTCCTTTGTTCTCTACTTTGATACCGTGCTCTGCTTGCTCTAGGGTTTTTGTTGGGGATGTTTTCGGTGATCATGCGGTGTCGTGTGCTGGTATTGTGGGTATTAAACATCGGCATAATATTGTTCGGGATACTCTTGTTGATATTTGCTATCGGTCTGGGATTTCGGCAAAAAAGGAAGTTGACATTGGATTGTCTGGAGGGAACGACGGGCCCTCAGGCCAGCAGATGTGCTTCTTTATTCATGGGATCGTGGTCGTGATGTGTGTATCGACTTGACAGGGTCTTCTCCCTTGACCCAGTCTGGATTGTCTGACTTTGTTCCTGGACGTGTTGTTGCTGATGCGGCTCATCGGAAGCGGGTTAAGTATGAAGCTCGTTGTCAAGCAATTGGATATGGCTTCCTTCCCTTTTCCTTTTCTTCTCTTGGGAATTGGATAAGGTGGCTATTGCGTTGGTGAAGCGGGTCCAAAACTTCTCAAAGACACAGGACATAGGGGCACGTGCTGCTGCCCATATTTTTAGTAGGATAGGGTTTGCTATAGCTAGAGGAGTGGGTGCCAGATTGTTTCTCGGTTGCCCACTAATTTCTTGTAGGTTGTATGATTTTTTGTAGGTTGTATGATTTTCTTTAATAATAATAATAATAATAACAATAATCAAGTTAATATGCAACTTCTATTTCAAATCTCATAATAATAATAATAATAATAATAATAATAATAATAATAATAATAATAATAATAATAATAATAATAATAATAAGAGTAATTAGTAAAATATATTAGACCAAGACAATAATAATATTTAACAAAATGGTTATAAAAGAATAAAACTAAATTGAACTGATTGGAACTGAACTGAATTAAACCAACTGAACTAAACTAAAAATAAACTGGAAAAAACAGGCCTTCGAGATTACCAACCAACTAGATAGAACTCTAACCTCTATTCGAAGAGAAACAAATGTCGACTCGAGTATCAAACTTTCCAATACAAATTCAAACAACAATCTCTATATAACTATCGGTAATTTTAACAGGCATCACTACATGAATAATCTCCATAACAGAAATCTTATCTTTTCTGTAGAAACAATCTATATTCCACACTCTCCTGTTCCAGAAAACTCCATTCGTTTGACTCCAAAAATAATAAGAGAACTCAGAGTTGCACTAGTCACCAGCCTCTGAAACTTTGTCCTCCTAGTCCACTCTTAGCACCTCTGTCTTCAGCTCTAATTCTAACAAACTCCTTAATTTCATGATAATCTCCTGATGTATATGTACCCCCAAATTCCCTTTTTGTTGTACAAAATCCTAAAATCATAAATATTATTTGAAGGCATTGTGTTGTATTCACTATTTTGATGATGGCGAATAATGTTTTTGAAATATATTTAAGGAAAATTTGCACAAAATCACCTTTATTTTCGCTTATTTAGAAACTCTCACCTTTATGTTTTTTTCCCTAAATTACCACCTAAACTTTACAAAACTCTTATAAACTCCCACCACTTAGCGGATTTTGCCAAACTCTGTTAATGACGGGCCCACATCAGTTATTTCTTTTGTTTTTCACACCAAACAACTCACTTCCCCCTTGAGATTTTCCCTCCAACTCATCAGTTATCTTTCCATCTTCCTCATAAACTCATAGTCCCCATTCACCCAGCTTTTACCATCTTCCTCAACCTTTTTCAATTCTTTTGTCGCATTCCTTTAAGGGCCTGTTCTGTTCAGCTTATTTTCAGTTCAGTTCAGCTCTAAAAAGTTCAGTTCAGCTCTAATAAGTTCAGTTCAGTTCAGTTCAGTTCATTTCAGTTCAGCTCCAATAAGTTCAGTTCAGTTCAGTTCAGCTCTAATAAGTTCAGTTGAGTTCAGTTCAGCTCCAATAAGTTCAGTTGAGTTCAGTTCAGCTCCAATAAGTTCAGTTGAGTTCAGTTCAGCTCCAATAAATTCAGTTCAGTTCAGCTCCATTCATTATTTAACCATTTTTTTTTAATATTATTATTATTGGTCTAATTTATTTTACTTATTATTATTGTTATTAAATAATAATAATTATTATTATTTATATATATTATTTTTTTATTATATCTTTACTCATTATTATTACTATTATTATTATTATTATGGCTCAGCAAAGTTTGGGTTGGTGCACGGTTTAACCAAATTTCATGTCAATATGAGTATTCTAATTTGCAATTGTTGCTTTATTTTACTGAATAAAATTCACTATGACATCATACAAATAAGCTACAAAAAGCTAGAAGATATGAAAAAATTACAAAATTGCTAATAATACTGCAGTACTATTTAAAATACAACATTGTCGTTACGTTGTATATTAAATATACTTTGGCGGTTTGGTGTATTTCTATCATACACCAACCCACCACAAATCGTGGTTTGGTTAGAAGCACACATCAACCCATGTTTTAAGCTAATTATTATTATAATGGTGATACTATTAATTTACTTCTTAGACATTATATTATATCATCATCATCAAGTATCAATATATTAATACTAATAATTGTAATTACTCATTATTAATTATTATTATTATTATCAGTAATTATTATTTTTAAAATTAATTTATTATTATTATTTATTTATTTATAACTATCATAATAACATCAAAATAATATTATTATTATTCATTTTATATTATTCTAAATTATTAATTTAATTATTATTACTTAGAATCAGTATTACTTATTATTTAATATTCATAATAATTATTATTTACTTATTATTCATATACTTATTATAATTTAATTCAATTCAATTCAATTCAGTTCAGTTCAGTTCAGCTCCAATAAGTTCAGTTCAGCTCCAATAAGTTCAGGTCAGTACAATTCAGCTCCAATAAGTTCGGTTCAGTTCAGTTCAGCTCCAATAAGTTCAGTTCAGTTCAGTTCAGCTCCAATAAGTTCAGTTCAGTTCAGTTCAATTCAGCTAGAATTAGCCGAAGAGAACAGGCATTAATTCTCAAATTTTTTGATATCTTTCAATTGGCTTTAAGTTACCCAGGTATTCCAATATGGTCTCCCAGCTTGATAAATCAAGATTATACAAATAGTTTCAATATCATGCACCAAATGATATGAGCTAGCTACTGGTCAGTTCCCGACTTTTCCTCAGTAATTGTTCTTTTAATTATTTATTTAACTATCTCTATTTCGATTCTGGGTTTTCTTTTTCTGGTTTTGTTAGACCAATTTTATCGAATAATTTGTAATCTTCCATGCCACCACAATCAGTAAGTGAAATCTCCAGATCTATCTTTTAATAGACTAATGTAAATTTATATGCCTAATTTATTCAATAAATTTATGTACTTCAACAATGACTATCTTGGTTGTGATGAACATTGAAACACATGCGTTGGGTTTTCTATCTGGGTTGAAGAAGAATTGTAGAGCCTTTTTTTCCTTCTTCTTATTGTTAATTAGTTTATGACTCAAAATCGAAAAACTGAAAATCGGACATTGACAGACTGACAGTAAATACCAAAGAAACATACATTTTGAGGTCGGCCAATAATGGAAGCAACAACAGCGGGGACTTCGGAGAAGATGAGATTAACATCAATTCCATTTAAATTCAGATTAGTTGTGATATACAAAGCTTATAAATAAATGGTGGCAGAGAGATGGAAAAACTGAGGGGGAAGATAAATGTGAGTTGGAGGTAAAATCTCATATATATCTCTATTCTATAAGTGAAGAGGAGGGGGACACCTAAAATCAATATATATTTTTTTAATTCCTAATTAAATGGAACAACTTTCTCCATAATTAACTATTTTCACTTTTTAAAATTTTGAAAAAAAGAAATACAAAACACCATAAACAAAGTTACCGTTATTTATTTATGCAAAATTTTACATTATTTCGCACGCATCGCGTTCATATATGACTAGTATATATATATAAGAAGGGGGAAATGAGTTGTTTAGAGGGAAAAACAAAAGAGATAACTAAAGTGGGCCCCAACACTAACGGAGTTTGGCAAAATCCATTAAGTGGTGGGAGTTTATAAAAGTTTTGTAAAGTTTAGGTGGTAATTTAGGGGAAAAAAACTTAGGTGGGAGTTTCTAAATAAGTGAAAACTTAAGGTGGTTTTATGCAAATTTTCCTACATTTAATTGTACATAAATCGTTTCTAATATTTTATATGTTTCACTTATAATCTTGTATATCTTATAGCTTGTGGAGAAATTGTTAAAAAAGTGTTTGACCTAATCAAGTTATTATTTTGAAGATTATATATCACTCGAAACAACTACTCCCTACTTTTTGGTCAAAATGTAGCAATTTTTTTGGGGACGGAGGGAGTATATTATTTGCTTGTCAAATCTAGTAACTTGGGATTTTTGAATAGATATGTTCCTTTGCTATTAGATAGGAGTAGTTGCTTGTTTGTTCAAATTTCAATATAGGTTGAAGAAATCGTGCCTAAATCAAAGGAACAACAACAAATAATGTGCGTGCCATTCCCACGACTCAGTTAGTTGCTAAGATTCTAGGGAGACTTGAAATCAATATGTGGATCATGGGCTGCATGCATTTTATTATGTGGATCATGGGCTGCATGCATTTAGTTGCAAATATCATGGAGATATGGCTACAGAACGTGGGATATGAAACCTACAAACAAGCACAAAATAACGGACTCAACTGACTTGAAGAGAAAGAATAGGAAGCTGCCAAACTTCCTATATAAGAGGCCAAGACTGCTTGAAAAAATACAAGACTTTCCAACATAATTGACTCCACAAAACGCTTAGAAAGTTTTGTTATTTTACTCCTCTTCATAGAAAATTTATATGTAATTGTTTTGAGTGTCGAGTGAGTGAAAATAATTGAGAAAATTCTGTAATCAAGAAAGAAAGATAGAAGAGAGAACTTCTAGAGAAGTCTGGTTCATAGAGGAAGTGAGTGAGGTCTTAAAATAGGTTGTACTGAGTTGTTAACGCTATTATAAATAAGAGAGGAGATGGTTTTCTTTCTATTGAGATTGGGAAGTTCACCTTGTTAAATAAGCTCTTGTGTTCTCTTTCTTTAAGTTAATTTTTCTTTTATTTATTTTAGAGCTTTAAGTATTCTTCAAAAACAGTTTAAACAATTCATGATCCAAAATCACCTAACACCTAAAAGATAGTACATGGAAGATATGAATACTATGGGATTAAAGTTAGACGAAGGTTACTCAACCCAACGTCCACCTATATTCAATGGTAAGCACTATTCATACCCGAATGAAGATCTTCAAACAGATGAAAACTACCAAGTGTGGAGAGTCATTGAACTAGGTCGCTTTGAAGTTACACAAAAAACAAATGAAAATGGTGAAGAGACTCCTAAGTCACTCAAAGACTACGACAAAGATGACTTTGACAATATGGATATGAACATCATGGCCATAAAGATTCTACAATGTGGTCTTGGTCCTCATTAACACAATAAAGTCATGTTGTCGAATCGTCTTAATTTCGGTCGTGTTGTCATGTTGTGTCCAGAGATTGAAAGCTCTAAAGGGGAGAAAGGAAAGCGAAATGGGAAGAAATTTCTCATAGCATACCTCATACGAATTAGCCATCCCTAATAGTTCCTCGCTTAAATTAGTCCCCCTAACAAATCCCCGTTTAATGATTACCCACTAAAGGTTCCCCCTAATCCAGACAAGGGCAAAATGAAAGCTCAACTGCTCAAGGCAGGCCCGGTGGTAAGGGAGTGCAAGGAGTGCCTCTGCACAGGGCCCCAACTTGGAGAGGGCCTCATAGTTTGTCCTAAAGCCCAAATCCAATTTCTTTTGATCAAACTAAACAGAGGAAGCAGCTAAACGCGTCATTCACTTCCAAATTCTCTCAGATTTTCACACCATAATTTAAGCAAAACCTTTCCATCTTCATCCTTAAATTTCTCTCTCAAATTTTCATAGTTTCCAAAGTTAATCAAATCCCATGATATCTTCTCCTAATTTCCATGAATTCCTCCTATATTCCTTTCTCAACATTTCAACCGCAGTTAGAAACGGGAAATAAAAAATTTTCCAAATCTTTTGGGTTTTCATGAATCAATTAATCCATCAATTGAATCCCCTTTGATCTTGAATCAAATCATTCAAACGGTTACTTTTTTTCATATTATAAATTGAAATCGATGCTTCATTGCCTCCATACCTCTTCAACAATCAAAATCTTGATAATCAGGTGAGTTCCTCTATTCCAAGTCTCGAATTTTCCATCTAGAATGTTATACACTGATTTGCTTTTTATTTGCTTGATGTTTTATTGAATTAATTTGTATATGTAATTTGCATATTGCTTCGCCTTTTTGTTTTGATTTTCGGATGAATTCGCTAATCAGATTCATTGAATTTGTGTGATTTTGATTAAAAAATTGTTGTGATTGTTATCATTCTTAGTCTATAATAGATTAATAAGTTTTTCGTCGTTGGACTGTGATAAATTTTTTAATCAGATTGGTATTTTTTCAAATCAATTTTACGAACTGTGTAATTTTATTTGGAAGAAGTAAGTTCTAAGCCTGTAATGTTTCTGTTTACTTTTTTAAATTGTCATGAGCATGAATTCATGGGTACACAATTGCACATCAGACAAAATGGTAATCAATGTAATGAAAATATATTTGATTCAATTGTATTTGTCTTTGAAATAATTTAATTTTCCATTATAGTTGTAATATGTTTGTTTTTTTAATCATAGTAGATATTAACTTCTTGGTCTGCAAATTTTCCAAGCATATCTACTAACGATATTGTTTTATTTGAAGGTTAAATTTGAGATGGAGCAGGCCCTGGTGAAACTTAGCAGCTTACTTACTTGAATTTCGAAGTGCTAGTTTGCCAGGTTGTTTCTATCCACTTAAACTTCCATTGGCTTTGTATTGATTGTCGAACTCTTGAAATATTGTTTAGTGTATTTCAAATCATGCCTCCTAGAATTAGAAATCAAGAATCTGGATATGAAAAACCCACAAAAAATAAAAAAATAGAAGAGTTAATTGACTCTCAAAGAGGATCTCTTGATAAGTTTGTCATAAAAGAATCACGAGATCACGTTAAAAATCAAAACATTATTGCGGAAAAGGTCGTATCTATCGACAATAATAATGTTTGTGACGGAGTTGAGAATGGTAATATTGATGATAAAGTTGAGAATAATAATGTCAATGCTAAAAATTGTGATGCCGTGCCAAATGAGAATGATTTTGTTGATGATCTCCCTAGTGGGAATGATGATTTAATGATGTGCCAAATGAGAATGAATTGGTTGATGATCTCCCTACTGAGAATGATGATTTTAATGATGTGCCAAACATTAATTTGCCGGATATATATGATCCAAGGACTTGGGATGGTCTTGATTCTAAAATTATTGATTTATTAGTACAAAAGGCCCAAAAAGACATGATTCCATTGTTAAAGGACCGAAGGATAAATTTTCTAGACGTTTCACTGCTAACTTGTACACTAGAGTCTTATCCAATCACGAGAAGTGTGATAGAGATTGGCTTGTCTATTCAAAAGAGCTTGATAGAATATTTCGTTTTTGCTGCAAAAATTTTCAAAAATGGGATTGGTAGAGGCCAATTAACAAA
Organism: Patellifolia procumbens; assembly: GCA_947645195.1. NCBI lineage: Eukaryota > Viridiplantae > Streptophyta > Magnoliopsida > Caryophyllales > Amaranthaceae > Patellifolia > Patellifolia procumbens. The sequence continues at coordinate 4,169,143 of CANSGD010001541.1, forward strand.
TGAAGGTTTTGCGGATTGGGGGCATGTTGGCTTAAGACTTAAAGAACACGAGACAAGCATAGATCATGTCAAAAATATGGTGACTTGATATGATTTGCGTTTAAGGTTTAAAGATGATAAAACTATTGATAAAGCAGCTCAGAGACAAATTCAGAAAGAAAAAGAACATTGGAAGAAAGTTTTGAAAAGAATTATCTCCATTGTGGAATTTCTTGCTAAGCATAATCTAGCATTTCGTGGTTCTAATGAGAGATTGTACCGGAATAGTAATGTAAATTTTTTGGGTTTGATTGAAATGTTAGCTGAGTTTGACCCTGTTCTCCAAGAACATGTTAGACGTATTACTAACAATGATATTCACGTCCATTATTTGGGTCATGCCATCCAAAATGAATTAATAATTTTGCTTGCTTCTTCAATTAAGTCTGAAATTATAAAAAAAGTAAAGCAAGCAAAGTATTTTTCAGTGGTACTAGATTGCACTCCGGATGTAAGTCACCAAGAGCAAATGTCATTGATTTTGAGATACGTAGATGTTTCCTCAAATTGTGTTGTAGAATCTTTTCTGGGTTTTTTAAATGTGAATGATAAAACTGGCCAAAGACTTTTTGATGCTTTGCAAAATGAGTTGAAAAATCTTGATCTTGATATATGTGATGTGCGAGGATAAGGCTATGACAATGGCTCAAATATAAAAGGAAAACACCAAGGAGTACAAAAGAAACTCTTAGATATTAATCCTAGAGCCTTTTATACTCCATGTGGTTGTCATAGCCTTAACTTGACATTATGTGATATAGTTGTGGAAAAGCTAGAGATTTTTTTGGTATCATACAACGAATTTATACAATTTTTGCATATTCTACTAAGAGATGGCAAATCTTGAAAAATAATGTAAAGGGACTGACTCCAAAGCCATTGTCATCCACTCGTTGGGAGAGTCGCATTGATAGTGTCAAAGCTATAAGATCTCAAATGTCCGAATTTCGAGAAGCTTTACTTCAAATAGCTGAAACTGATAATGATTCTAAAATAAGAAGTGAAGCTAAATCATTACCAACGACTGAGCTTGGTGATTTTGAGTTTTTATTGGCAATAATCATTTGGTTTGAAATATTATATGCTATAAATGTGGTTAGCAAGCTTTTGCAATCAAAGGATATGCTTATTGATGTTGCCATTAGAAAAATAAAAGAATTGATTTCTTTTTTTAAGAAGTATAGAGAAGTTGGTTTTAGTGATGCATTGGAGAGTGCAAAAAAGATTGCCATTGAATCGGATATTGACCCAATTTTTCCTCAAAAGCGTGAAATTAGAAGAAAGAGACAATTTGATGAGAATTTGGATACATTGACAGTTGCTTCACTATCTGCTGAAGAAGCCTTTAGAGTTAATTACTTTCTTTATCTTGTTGATCAAGCCATTGCATCTCTTAATAGAGGTTTGAACAATACCAAGAATATGAAAATGTTTTTGGTTTCTTATTCACCTCTCAAAGATTGCAATCATTAGATGACAAGAGTTTGAGGTCTTGTTGTAGTCATTTTGAAAACGCGTTGAAACATGAAGATCAATATGACATTGATGGGCATGAATTATTTGTGGAGTTATCGATGCTTAGTCTGATCTTGGATGGTCAAGAAAATATGGGACCTATAGATATTTTGAAGTTTTTGAAAGGGTTAGATTATTTTCCTAATACCAATATTGCATATAGAATTTTGTTGACTATTCCTGTGACTGTTGCCTCTGCAGAAAGAAGTTTTTCAAAATTGAAGCTGTTAAAGTCCTACTTACGCTCTACAATGTTACAAGAAAGACTCAATGGATTAGCGTTGATAGCAATCGAGAATGACATTTTGGAGCAAGTACAATATGAAAATTTGGTTGATTAATTTGTTTCAAAGATTGTTAGGAGGATAGTTCTTTTTAAGTAGGAGGTTGGTTTGGAACATGTATGAATAATTATATTTTTTTTGTGATTCAAGCCTAGTAATCTACAACTACATCTTTTTTTGTGGGTATTCATGTTATAAATATTTTAATTTGTACGAAAATATTTTTTAAGATTTAATCATAATTTAGAATCATTTAATTGAGTACTTTTGTACTACAAGAAATCAGGGGAAAAAATTTTTTAGGGCCTAATTTAATTACTAGCACAGGGCCTCCATATCGTTTGAGACGGCCCTGGCTCAAGGCAATGGGCGTGTGCAGTGATGACCACATTGAATTCTAAATTGAGAACATTATCCTATAACTCTGGTCTTCTTGACACGCCTAACAAAGTAGCCCATTCTCGTTATGGTATAGTAACATATTAACCCAACCCAATAGCATCAAAATAAATGAGCCCACATCCTACAAATGTTACAATTATTATTCAAATTACATAGGCCCAAATCAACAACCATTCAAATCTTAATGGGCTCTAGTGTCCATCTAAAGTCTACTGTTGAAATTGTAAACCATATTGGACAAACAAAATAAAGAGAGCTGAGGAAGAAGTCAACAAATAATAATGAGGGGGTAGGCCCATTAGTAGTCTAAATAACATAAGTGTGGTTTAGAACTATTAGCCAGCCCATTGTGGTCCATAAACTCTAAAAAGTCTAATCACATGGCAACTTCACGTGCCTTTTCAATGAAGTGGGCCCTCACTTGGTTGCGACACACGTGTGCACACAACCACTCCTTTTGTGGGCAGAGTAGTGCTTGGGTTCAGTCAGTGGTCAGAAAATGTTACCTTACCAACTAGCCACCTGGTTTTCTTTGGCTCTTTTGGTGCTAACAAACAATTTTAATTACATTTAGGTTTAAGTCTAATTGTACGTAATGACTGCGACTATGGGCACATAATGAAATGACACACTTGTTCTTTTGTTTACCCTGACTCTCATGCACGTCCCTATGTGCTATGTCAAGATGTCATTACTCGTTACGGAATTACTTAGGGACAAAGGTGCTAACCGGGTTGTACGGTTTGTAATGGAGTTAAAAAAGTAGTTTGTTGCTTGAATTAAGTTTGGGTTGTTTATTTCGCACTTTCACAGATTTGCAAAAAAAATTGAATTTGTGCAAAATAATAATATTCAATTTAAGACATTTTGAATATCTATCTTCCAATTTACTACCAATTTAATTCAGGTCGAATTATAGAAGATATGTTGATTTTGTTTTCTTCAAGAGATTACACATAAGATAGAGTATGTATGTTGGGAGTGACGTCTTTTCATTTCTATATGAAAAGAACATCTAAATCTTTAATTTATTTTCTTGGCCTTTTATATTTAGCTTGCTAATAATCCTTTCAAAAAGAAAACTTTTGCATATATTAGAATCTAAGTGTACCCAGCATTCAAAAAGGAAAAAATCCATGCTTCACCGTATTAGTAACTACAATGAATCCAAATTAATTGAAAGTAAAGATGTAAATATTTCTCAAGCTAAATGAACGTCAAAACTACATATGTTATTCTAAACATAATATAGTTCATCAATAACATCTAACTTCCAAAGATTTAAACTTTGTTATGTTTAAAATATTTTTAGTTATTTTCAGAAAAAATAAGAAAACTTTTAAAAAATAATTAGAAAACTTGTAAAGTTCAAAGGGTGAAATAATCAGAAAATTAAAGAAGATTAAGAAAAGTTCAATTATGAAAAGTTTAGAAAAAGCAGAATGTGTGTTTTTTTTTTCCCCAATCTTACCAAAATAATTAATCAATATTGTTCCACAGTTTAACAATCTAAGCAAGGGTGTGTAGTCTATTCTCCATCCCCAATTAGAGGTACAACTACCTTAAATTTAGATCTAAGATAGTAAGAAAGACAAAAAAAATTAAAACCCACATGATCAGAAGGGCATGTCTAGTGTCTTGAGCACTCATTGGCCCAAGCGTGAGCTCATAAGCCACTATTCCCCTGACTACTCCAACCAATTTGGGTCCATACTACTTTAGCCTATGCTTGTCCTTGCGTATAACACAGGGTTATACAAAAGGCATATTATGTTGCATTAATCTTGTATTGATTACAGCTTCAACTGACAATATTGTCACCCTCTTTGTCAAGCAACTACAAAACCAACTTTAACTATATACTGTATATATTAATATAATTTCAGTTTTGTAGTACTATTATTTATAAGCACTAGCTCTTTAATATCTTGATTAAAGTTCCCTAATCATACACTTAATAAATATGCAAATGCTAATACATTTCATATAATTATTGACTTAACTTTACCTTTTACACATTTTATAAGTAACTTTGAGTCTTTGACCATGTCTTTTTCATACAAAAATTAATTAAAAATGTTAACGGAAATGTTGTTGGATTGATATAATTGTGTATTTTCATAAGAAATATGTTAACAAACGTCCACGGAGTGTTGGATTAGATAATTAAAAGTGAAAAGATTAAACTGAAATAAACAAATCCGTGATTCTGACTATTCCAAAATTATTACCATTTGGAAAATATATTCGTTAACAAATTCCGTTTCATAAAAGGTGTACATATATATAATTAAAGATATTAATAATGGTTAAAGATGAACATCTATATATACATTTGTATCAAAGTATTACATTTAATTTAAAATAAAGTAAGTATAAATAACTATTAAAATAATAAAAGACTACTAATAGAGAAAATATCATACAGGAAGTACAGATATCAAGTTATGAGTATTCGAACCTCCCTCATTGTATAAATTATAATCAATTTATGTCGTTTCATCATGCACAGTTGACCACTAATAATATACTATGTGTCTTGTAGTAGTAAATTGTTGCCATCAGATCCAAAAGGATCTTCTGACACTTCCTCTTTCAAGGTTTATGTTGGCACGCTGAAGAGCATCACAGTTCACAACTTCATTACAATTGCAAGGGATGTCAACACATGCATATGTGTCTCCAACGCAGTAGTACTATATTATGTTTTTAATCGTATACTACATTCATTACATTTGGAAATATATTGTTCGATTGTCATCCATCAGCGAAGCCTTGTTTTACTGGAGACTGGTAAGATATTTGGTCCCATAACTTTAAGTTTATGGAATTAAATATCCACTAGAGACATTTAGAGGTGAGGATTCCATTATATTTTCCGTAAATAATAGACTAACTTCTATCTCCTACTTAGTCCATCATAGATTTCTTCTTCATTGTTTGCCCCGATTCATCAAATAACGGTCCGCGCTCTAGACCAATTTTTCAAGTCATATCTAACAACTATACCATTAGATTTTACTCAATATTAATTACACTTTTTTATAGAGACTAAATTTCCATGATTGAAGAAGTTTTTTGTCAAACAACTCAATAAGCCTGAACATCGTGTATATGGAGACTAAAATTTACATGATTGAAGATTTTTTTTGTCAAACTCAATAATAACACCACTTTTTGAGCAACTGCCCACTGATGGTCCATAATGTCCATTACAGTTGGAACTATGAACCTCTTTCCACAACTAATTTCAACATCTTCGACCCTATTTGCTACCTTTTAAGTTATAAATATAAATAGTAAAGGGAAATGTCTAGGAGAGTTATGTTCTTTCTGAACAAATGTAGCTCAATGTGAAACTTTGAAAACAACGACTCTCAAAGAGTGTCTCAGATGCTGGCAAAGTTACACACTATAACCAAAATTTAAAAGCTCCTTTCTTATCTTTACGTGTGTTCACTTGAACTCTTTTTCCCTGCCCTTGAGAGAGAAAACTCGTAGCTGCTGAGTTGGCTGCTGGACAGATATAAGTATATATTTAATTTTTAATGTGGTCCAAAATATGGATCAAAGAAAAAAGGGAAGCAACTCTTTCTTAATAAGAGACCACTTCCCATCCTTAATTAGTCCTATTTGGTTGTGAGGAGGGATGACAATAAGTCTTGTACCTAACTCAACTCAGACCTCATAGATTCAGTGGCTGGAGTATGAGTCCAACTTTTTTAGATTCAATGGGCCTGGATCGGATCTGGGTTTCAAAGGCTATCGGTCGAGTTTGGATCCGGATTCAAATATATCAGACCCAAACCCATTTATATATATTTTTAAAAAAATAAATAAATTGGGAATTATGACTTTATGAGTAGTTGTGATTCCATTTGAATATGCAATGACGTAAGTTGAAATATTTTTAAGATTTTATGAGCTATATTTTGTTAATTGTCTCAATACAAACTTTAACCATGGTCACATGAAACTATAAAATAGGCGAAACAAATCTATTAGTTAAAAAAATGCAATTAAACATGAAACCAAAAGGACCGATTAGGGTTCCTGTAAGGACCTGTACACCCATCAAATCTAGAGGGTCAGGACTAGATCTGATTCTGAAAATTTCAGAACAAATGGGTTTGGGCCGTTTCTGTGTCTGGAAGAAATTAATGGGCCTGGGTCTGGTTAGACACACCCTAGACCCGACCCATTGCCATCCCTAATTGTGAGTGCTTTGATAAACTTTCAGCGAATTGGGAATATATTTAAAGATCGATCGGGAAAAGGTTAATTTAATTGTTTGATAATTGACGAGTTTTATTAGTTGTTGTGCAAATTTAGATGAAATTTTATTAACTGTAAATTAATTTACCAAACAATTTGATACAACTAGTTTATAGTCAAAGTAACTATTACAACTAGCTAGTCAAATCAGTTTATGCAATTAACTATATGTTAATAATTATCCTTTAAGCACCAAGTACAACTTTCAACCACAATACTCTTTGTTATTTATATGAATATCAAATACTAATTTAAGACAAAAAATGCTATCACCATTTCACAATACTTACAACACTTAAAAATGGCACATGAACCACTATGACCTAGGCAAAGTTTTGCATTTTGTTATAGTGAAACAGAGGTAGAATAAAGTTATCTAGCAGCTGAGATATTTAATGGCTTGTAATAGGCCTTTGGATGGAGGTCTTGTGCGAGGGCAGACCAGAGGATCATTCTTCTTACCTTAATTTAATCTCATACTTATAAATGACATTATATTTTTTTTAAAATAAAATAAAAAAAGAGTATTGAATATTATTTTCTCTTGAATTATGAAAGTTTAATTTGCATGTTAACAATCTTATGATAATAATATTACTAACCAGTGTGTATTGTGTACAATTCTACATCCAAAATCACAAACAAGTCATGAAGATGACAGAGAACACGTTATAGCATGGTGTACTGTTATGACAAGAGCAGAAGCGATGAACAAAAGTAATACTCCCTTCTTTCCTATATACTTCCTCCATTTCTCAAAGATTGTTACATGTATTTTTCACTCATGTCTATGTAGAATTTTGAGCGTTTATATCTCTAATTATGTATTTGTAAAAATTATAAAAATTAGATATCAATATTCCATTTATCAAGAGGAATTTAACAAGATCCCACATGAATGTTTATTCTTATGTATAAGTCACAAACGATGGTCAAAGTGAAATATGTGAATAGTGTAAAATGTCAAAATATAACAATCTTTGAGAAATGGATAGAATATAACTGAATAAGTCTAGTCATAATTCCGTTTTTACGCGGCAATTAAGGCGAGTGAGATCTGGTTGAAATTAATTGAATAGATTCATTAGCATTGGGATTCAACTTTTTTTATATTGTTGTACCAAAAAAAACCAATTGAATTCACTACTCTAAACTGGCGTGTAATATGAAGAGTTAGCTTCAATAACAACTCAGTTGTAGTTTATGAATCCATTAAATATAAAATTGACTAATGAAACAACTTCATTAAAACTGATTATCCTATAGAAAGCCTTCGTTACATGTCACACACATTACATTAGCCGTTCATGATTAACAATGGAGAGAAAAAATTAAGATTGGTGGGAAATATTTGGATCTCTAACTTTTCCCTCCCAAATATTTATAATAAGGATCCTTTCAAGTTTTAGTTCTTCCATTTCCTTGCTATAGATCACAATACTATAGGCCATATTTAATTTAAACTAAAACAATAATATTTGTAAAAATAGTTCAGTTTATTACAAAAAATTCAATTAAATATAAATAAACTCAGTTTAGCAAAAATCACTGATTAAAAAAAGAAAAACATTTAAAAATCCGTAAAATTAAGTTCAATTCGGTACAACAAAATTCATTTATGTACAAATAAATTATGTTTAATACAAACAAGTTCAGTTCAGTTCGGTGAAATTAGTTCAACAAACATCAGGTAAAGTGAATAGGGCCTATGAGTATTTGGTAAATGACTCCTCTGTGATTTTCTCACTATCTTTTGAGTTTTGGTCCTTTTGACTTTTTCATTTGATAAAAAGCAAATAAAGCATTTGATAGACGATTTTTTAAGAGGTGAAAAGTAAACAAACTTCTTAGTGTAAAAAAACAACTTATGTATTATTTTTTTCATTGCATGTTTACTTTCTTTTTTTGGGTAAGTAAGCAAGTATGTATACATTAGGATCAAAGAAACTATTTGCAAACTCAAGGACTTCCGGTCTCGACCACTATCAAGGCTAGCAAGCCTACAAAAATAGAATATTAACGATTTCTAGGACCTTTAAACCATTCACGATCTTCTCTACTTACATTGTAGGGCATTACATTATAGACTCTAGCACATATATCTTGCTTCATAATATTTCCAATATTACTTACAGAGCTAACCTTGTGGTTCTAATAGGAATTGTTTCATTCCTTCCATATATAGTACACCACACATTATATGGCAGTGACATACATAGATGCTCAAAATTTGCTGCATCTTCTTCTTTTCTCCCACTTCGTCATGTCTAAAATGGTACTCAAATGCTTCTGCATCCCGAATCAGTCTCCCAAGTGATCACAATACCTTTTGCTAAAAGTACACACAAAGAACAGGTGATCATGGCACTCCTTTTCCACTCCACACAACAGACAAGAGTAGTCTTCAATACTGGCATCCCATAACATCATTTTATCTCTGGTATGAAGTTTATGTAGAATAGCTAGCCAGGCCACATGATGAACTGTGCTCAGGGACAACAACTCTATCCCAAACAATTTTGCTCCAATAACATTTTTCATTCATGGGCACCATTAGCTTATCTAAGAGCTAATAGAAAATCTTTCAATGCTACTAAGTTTTTCAACATCAGTAACATCTTGACATACCAACTCCCTTATGAGTATACTGCCACCAATTTTATTTGAAAATTTCAGAAATAGGTATTTATCTAGTTTGGAGAGAGTACAAGGATATCTAGTGGTTGTTTCGTTGACATGAGAAAACATGGAAAATAGAAAATCGTAGGAATTATTAAATGGGTGAGTTGTTTGGTTGACACTAAAATGGCAAAATGGAGGAATTTAATTACCTAAAGTCCCCTAGGTAAGTAAAATTCCCATGGGAAATTATTTCCCCCATTGTCAACCAAACACTTTAGCTAAATTCTCATGAATTTGGTTAAGGAAATAATTTCCTATGAATTAGGATTTCATGGGAATTTCGACTTTCCACATAAACCAAACGACCACCTAATGTGTGTTACAACTATAAAGCAATTTCACTTACCCGTTTATAATTTCTCTTTTTTGATAGATAACTTGACTACTGAAAATAAACTAGCCTATGAGGTTTTTTCAGTTGGGGCGACCGCCCCTGTAGCCAAGGGTCAGGACTGGTTATAGGGGTTAAAATCCTTCCAGTAAAAGTATATTATCTTTATTTATAAATTATACTTCCATCGTTTTTTTAAATGTGACACTTTTTATATTAGGAAATTTCAAATTAAATGTTAGACTTTCTTTTTTGACAAAAAACTTTCTCTATCTCTCTCCTCTCACATGGGTCCCTTTTTTCTCTCTATCTCTTTCCTTTCCAAAAACTAGATTTCTATGCACGCGATGCGTGCGACCATAATTTTATTATGAAATTTTATAATCTACAGTAGATAATATTATGGATAATCGCATCTTAGCACTTAAACTTTTCATGTTTTTAGAAACTCCCACCTCAATGATTTTTCTTTTAAAATTCCACCTACCATTTACATTTTTATTAAAAAATCCCACCACTTAACGTTTTTTGCAAATTTCATTAACAAAAAAACGTGAAGTGGGTCCCACATATACATTTTGTTAACAAAATGGAACTTAAAATAGTTGCAATTCTTTCCAAATAGTTGTAATTCGTTCCAAATTTACTCTAAATTTGTTGAGGATTTGTCCTTAAATTGATGAAATTGACTTCAATTTCAGCGTAAACTAATAATACAATGCATATGTGGGCCCACTTTACGGTTTTGTTAACGGAATTTAACAAAAATCATTAAGTGGTGGGAGTTTCTAATAAAATTGGGAATGATAGGTGGAAATTTAAAAGAAAAATTCATTAAGGTGGGAGTTTCTAAAAACGTGAAAGATTTAGGTGGTTTTGAACAAAAAAATCCTAATTTTATTTGCATACGATGTGTGTTTTGGCTACTGTAACATCATAAAATATGAAGGTACCCAACATATTTTATTTTCAAGCTAAATTCATTTTGGCCCATTTTTCTTTTGAAAGCATCCTTACTCCCCACCATTGACTACAAATTTTGTTATATAGTACCCGGTAAAATACTTTTTGCTCATTGTCCAAATGAGAAAAAATTCAAAAGTACTTGAAAATACTTTATCAAATTTTCTCACTCATGCTGAAATACTTTATCAGGAGCAATTTGATTAAATGTGCCTTCACTCATGAACAATCAATTACTCATGTATTTCAAAATAAAAAATATCAAAAGTATATAAAAGTATAGCAAAGTGGGTGTCTATCTATAGATCTCAATAAAATATAATCGTTGATATTCTTTTTAATTGTTTTTACTTTTTAGGTTTTTAGATATTTTAGTTAAAAGTTTTGAACATCTTTTATTAAAAATCTGATGGCTAAATTTGGAAATAAAACTTAATTACTTAATAAAATCATAAATTTATTTTATTTATTTTTTCTTTCTTTCTTTTTAGTGTCCACCCCCACCTCTTCACTTATATAATAGAGATTATCTAGGAGTACGTGAATCTAAAAATGTCATATTGAAATAAAAATGGAGAAAATATATAATATTATTCTAACTGTTACTAAAAATATGTATTCAAAAGTTTCATTTTGAAGCAAAATAAACTCAATTGTAAAATTCCAACTAACTTTTTAAATTCACCTTTAAATTAGGGCTTCACTTTTTTGTTTAGCCCGTACAACATCAAAATGTCACTATTAGACAGTGGCGGATCCAGGATTGCCACCTTACGGGTTTAAAGTCAATTAAAAAATAAGACCAAAATAAAGCAATTAAAAATTCAATATTCTAAACCCTTCATAGTTCAAATTGCACAATCTACATTGTCAAGTAAATAAATGTATTAAGAGTATATATTGAAAATTGATGAACTATTAATTAACTAAATGAAACATTGGAACACATAACACTATAACATCATATACAAATTACAAAACTTACAAGTTATAAAACTAAATTACTTTGTTCAATATACATTAACTAATTATGAACATTAAACAGAGAATCTAGATTACTTAAAAAAAAGAGAAACTTTGTTCTTATACTACAATATTTACATAAACATCAATGAAAATACCCAAATTACTAGATTAGCTCACCTAAATTGCAAAATACTAGTACTTACTAATTGAAATTGAGTTTCTAACATACAAAAAAAGAAAGAGAAACAAAAATTTGGAAAGAAAATAATAAAACTTGAAGTTAGGGACTTAGGGTTTACCTGAGTTGGCTCACTGCCGTCACTGGCTGAGTATAATTGGTCCGTGCTCGGTGCTCCCACGGTCAACTGGTCGGCCGTCGTTGGGCCGCCTGCTGCCATACTGCAGCAGGGGTGGCAGTAGGCGGTGCCGTCGCTGGTGAATTGGAGAGAATTGGGTGAGTTAGGGTTGGAGTATTTGGAGAGGAGTTGGAGAATTGGGGATTACTGATACCGACTTGAAGTTTTGATTCTTGTGAGTGACTTAATTAAAAATTTGGAAAAGAAAAAAAAGGGTGTTAAGGGGAGTCAATCCCGCGTCTCCTTCAACATAGGCCTTTTGGTACGCGGACCAAAACCAGGCGAGCTCCAGTGCTTTTTGTAGTATTTCTGCGCGCTGTAGATGTTGTCATTGTTTTTTGTTTTCGTTTTTTTTCAAATAATTAAAACTTCCGTTTTTTTTATAAAAAAAATCACCAGATTCAGTGAACCCGATGTGTATCTGCCCCTGCTATTAGACACCCTTTCCCAAGATGTAAATACAATTGTTGAATGAGGAACGTGAGAAAGTTCGATAGTAGGACTCCAACAATACCTAACAGTAACTATAAAGAAGAAACTTTCCATATGAATAAATAGACCAAAATTTAAAATGTAAGAAAACAAAAAAAAAAGGAGGCAAAAGATAAAGGAAAGGAAGGAGTAAAGGGAATCTTATGGACGACTTTACCAAATCTATGTGTATATGATGGTAATCTAGAAAGATTCTGTTTCTTTATTCTCAGACTAGGCACGGAAGAAGCCACTGGTATCTTCATAGTAAATATATTTGATTCCACTCAATATGTTGAATATTCCATGTAATTATTTTATTAATATTAAGTTAAATTTAGAAAAGGAAATACTATCATGGTTAATGACTTAACGTCACTGTCTTGTACTATATTGGGGTGGATGATCATATACAACCCCAATCTCCCATTTAAATTGTGTTGACTTCTTGATATGGCTCTATGATAGTACTTTATTGAAGATAAAATGATATATTCCTCTATTCATCTTTCCTCCCAATAACTATGACATACATACCATTTCTTGCATTATATTCAACGTATCAGTTATCACATGCACATCACATTATGTAGAGGATGATTAGGCTTTATTCCTCCCTTTCCAAGTAATCAAGTTGTGGTTTAGGGTTAACGCATATGTTTATTTGTGGGTGTAGAAATTAGATCTAGTAACTATTTTGTCGGACTGGTTGGGGCTACAAGCTAAGGGAAATCGCACTTGCGACGTTAGGTTCTCCTACACAATTGAAATAGAGATGAAAATTTAAGAGAAAGTGTAGAAAGCTTTGGACATAAAAGTAGCTCTTAATATTACGATACATACTCTCTTTGAACCAAATCTAAACTATTCATATATGCACGCGATTCGTGCGAAAATATATAAAATTATGTTTAAATTGTGAAAGGGAGCATAGAAAGAAGATTATGCAAGGAAGAAGAGAAGACATGGAAGCTTGTTATCAAAGAAAAGAAACGAAAGTTTGTACACATTGAAACGGTTTTTGATCCCTAAACTTGATATCACATATTTATATAGAGTTTTCTCCCTTATTTACAAGCTAATTTGTGCGTCATTGGAGCTCTTGGGAGCTATTTTGTGCTAACTATCGTATATAGTTGTGGTTTTGTATTTTAGTGTTGAATTGCAGGTTTTAGGGAGTTTTCTCCTTATTCCCGAGCCATTTGGAAGCAACCACAGCTTTACGAGATGTTACGAGGCACGTAGGAAGGTTCACGATTTCTATGGGTAGTTTAGGAGGCCCCAAGACCTCTAAACGTGAAGAATAGAGAGCCAAAGAGTCAAAAAGGAGGTTTCTGTGCTTTGATCGGGCAGAAATGGCCCGATCGGGCGAAGTATTTATGATCGGGTATGAAAGTTGCGGACCCGACCGGGCAAGCATTGCCCGATCGGATCGGGCGAATATCATGTACCCAGGCCCGATCGGGTGTTCACCGCCCGACCCGATCGGGTGGGATGCTCATAGCTCTTGTTGTGACGCTGCTTGTGAGGCGAACATGCTAGGCTCGTTTGTCGCCTGGCCCGATCGGGTGGCTGCCCACGGCCCGATCGGGTGGGCCGTAAAACTTGGATTGCTGCTTCGCTGCTACTATACGAAGGCCCAGGAGCGCAGGTTGAAGACTTTGTACGTCGACCCGATCGGGTACTGTGCTCGGGCCCGATCGGGTCTGGTGCATTTGTCGCGAATTTCGAGTTTTGTTTCCTATTTTTTATTAGACTTGAGGGGTATTATAAATACCGTTTTCCTCATTATTTAGAGACATCTTTATTTTACATCTTTTTCATCTTTCATTAGCTTTAGACTAGTTTTATTCTTCATTGTTCTTAGTTTAATTCAAACACTTTAGATTAATTTAGAGGTGATCAAACCTATTTCGATTTCAATAAAAGTTCCTGCTTTCCGTCAATTGGTACTCTTCCTTACTCTTTATCTCTTTAATTACTTTGATTGCTTAGTTTATTTATTTAATTTGTTCATGATGCAATTCTTAGGGTTTCCAATTAGTTTTGTTGTTGCCAATTCGATCATATCTGAGTAGTCTCTTTCTAGGGTGTTAGATAGGAAAGCCATGTTTATACCATGATTGTGCTTTAGACTCTTATCGATTTCTAGGGTTTGATTAGGGTGATTGTGATGTGATTTGTTCTTTATTGAGTAATTAACGTTATTGCGCAGTTTCGTTGGTTGCTTATGGTTAATAGTTGTTTGCACAGATCCGTCTTACGACTAGAGGCCTAGGACACGTCAGTAGTTCTGATTACGTTAGTGAACATGCGGCGTATGTTGAACTATGAGCGTTGAGTCTTAACCATAGCTCAACATAGGCTCTAATCCCCCGACTCTTGACTTAGGTTTTGATAGTAGTTGACCCTATTTGATTGGTATAAGCATGGTGGACCGACCTAATACCCTAGACTTTTATTCCATAGTTTAATCCTCGATTTATTCAGTCTTCCGTAGTCTATTCTTTAGTTTAATTAATTCCTTCCTGATTTCATCTGGAGTAGCTGAATTGGTTGAATATTGATTTAGAAACTCTGTCTCCCTGTGGATTCGACCCTGCTTCCACTGACTACCTAGTTAGAGGTCCGTAGGTTTATTTTTGATTAGGTGATACGACTAAAACCTATCAAAACTCCCGCTTTTTCCAGTGTTGCCTAACCGTTTAAGGAGAAGAAATAAAAATAATTTTTAAGTATTAGAAAAGATAAAATCATCAAAATTAGAGGATTTTCATAAACAAAACACACATTATAATAATAGAAAATCATATCTAAGAGACATGGTTATAAAAATCAATATACACAACGATAGAATCCAAAGAAGAAAACTATAGCAATACCCTGACAAACCGGTGATTTTCTCTCAATTTTCAACATAACTAATTAAAAAAACTTATATTAAAAATAAAAATTAGTCATGAACCTGTGATTAATTTTTTTTTAATAAGTATGAACCATGCCCCTCGTCTAAAAACTAATCAAGAAATTGCAACATAAAATTGTGAAACTCTAAGCCCCTCAAACTTTATAACCTTTTAGAAGTCACTTCTTTTTCATGACGTAAATCTACTCGTAACTCATATATTGCAATCTCAATTCCACTTTTCCCTGTTAATTCTTGCTTGCGACTTCCTGTGCAATAACCCATCTTCATCTTCTAAAAAGCATGATCTTCATGATCATATTTAGATTGTCAGAAGTCAAAAAGTTTGTCGTTGCTAAGAACATAATGAAAGTAACGCGCACTGGTTAAAATCTCCAATGCCCAGTCTAAAAAATGAAGTAAATATTCCATCAAATTCAAGAACAAAAAGGGCACATGTACGTGGTAGCCATGAGTAGTCGTTTTTCAATAAGAAAGAAAATTTTAGAAATGAAATTCTAGAATTTGATAAATTTGAAATGATTTTTTTTAATTGAAAAACCACACAAACAATTGACGAAATCAAAATTTCTGATGCATATTCCCCCTAATTTCTAGCAAATTAAGGAAGAGAGAAGTTTGAGAAATGAGAAAAGAAATAGGACTGAATTGCTTTGTAGGAGAATTGCTTAGAAGGAGTAACAGTGCACAACATTTCGGTATTATGTGTCAAAATGGGAATTTCCTCCTAATTTAGGAATTATGGGGTTTGTATTTGATATTTTACTTATTTGGTTTTGGAACTTGTATTTGGAATTTTTTTTTACGATTCACTTGTGCTCTTATGTTTTTTTATAAAAATATTTTTCTTTTTTTTATATTTTTGGGTCCACCCCCTCTTCTCTTATAGTATAGAGATATTGGTTAATAATTGGCTAAACAATTAAAAAAATGCATTTTTCATTAATAAGGGGAGGTCGATTGAGCATTATAGGTTTTGTTTCATATACCAGACTTTTGGGGGTTCAGGTTGAAGGATTATGTAGAACAATATTTTATTAACTAGCAAAGTGTACATAATTTAGGATTTTTTGTGCAAAATCACCTTAACTTATCACGATTTTAAAAACTCCCACCTTTATGAATTTTTTTTGTAACTTTCCACCTAAATTTTTTTTTGGAAAAATTGCCTAGAATAATGCAACCTTTTGGCGATTCGCAAATAATAATGCAACCTAAAGATTATTCTGGAATAATGCAACCTTAATACCCCATTTATTTTAAACAGGACAAATGACCGGTAACCTGAACTATTGGTAATTTTTTATTTAAAACTTTAAATTTAATTAATATATTAATATAAAATAAATAAAATAAAATAAAACATCCCCACCCCAGCCCCAACCTCTCCACCGCAGCCCCAACCTAGCAGCCCCCCCCCCAAGCCCCACCCCAGCCCCACCCTGCTTGTTATTCTTGTTGAAATCAATGCCCACTTTGACGAAGAAGCTCAATAGAATCATGGTTAAAAACATCGTGATTGATGTTGAATTCTCGGAAATTGAATTGCCAAACACAGTATTTATGAGTTCCACAAGTGGGTAAGTTACCAAATTCATCAGAAAAACAAAGGCCTAATTGAATCAAATTCAACATGTCAGCATTATCTTTAAGAGTTCTGTAAAGCTTCTCAGTGCTATTGTCGAAATCACCCACAGCACTAAGAACAACACCAGGAAACTCAGTATCCATAGCTAAAAAAAGGGTAATCATCCACTATTTCACGAATTAAACCAAATTCATACTCAAGATTATCATCCCAAACATCTCTAATATGGATTGAATCGCTCTTTATAACATCCGACATTTCGATTATTATAAATTAAAACAACAGGTGCAAAAATGAGCATACCCAATTCCTTAAAATTCAGGTCCTTTCGATATGATCTGTGAATATCAAGATAAATTAATCAATACCCAGATGACATAAACGAAAACCCAGATGAAAAATTAAAACGATTAGTTCAAGAAATCGAAAGACTTACCGAAAGTTATGAATCTTGTCGCCGGAAAAAATGGGGTGGGTGAGGTGAGGTTGGCGGCGGGTTTGGGGCTGGGGTGGGGGGTGTTGGGGCTAGGGTGGGGGAAGGGGCTGACGTTGGGGGAAATAAATGGGATTTGATTTTTTTTTTGTTTTTCTTATTTTGTTTTTTTTCCTTTTTAAAATTACTTATGAGAGCAAATTATTATGCGACAAGTGTCCATTTTACCTATTCTTTAAGTCATAATCGGTTTTGTCCTGTTTAAAATAAATGGGGTATAAAGGTTGCATTATTCCAGAATAATCTTTAGGTTGCATTATTATTTGCGAATCGCCAAAAGGTTGCATTATTATAGGCAATTTTTCCTTTTTTTTTCAATTTTTTTTTGGTAACTAAGAGAGTATATTGCCCAAGTATGAATTACACCTATTTCTTTAAGAAAGGGCATACCGTTTCAAAAGAACAAAACAAACTAAGCCCTCAGGCTTTACAAAGTATCTATCCATACCCTATCAGAAGTGTTAAACTTCCTATTATCAAAAAAGCTACTCTAGCTTTAACTAAACCTTTAATCTCTTTAATTACATGATCACTAAGCATCACTTCTCTTCCCAAAAGGCTGTATTCCTCACTCTCCATATCATGTAAACCACAGCTACAAAAACAGACTTCACAACCTGCTTCTTTGTTTTAGAAGCTTTGTAGCTTCTTCTAACCCATGCTATCCATTGAGCCAAAGATCTCTCTTTCCATGTCAAACCAATCCAGCTCAAAACACTAACCAGGATCTGTTTGTTATAAAAGAAACTGAAGAACAAATGTGCATGGTCCTCTGTCACCTCACCACAGAGTAAACATAAATCATCATTACAAGTACCAAACCGAAACAGCTTAGACTTAGTCTGTAGTCTTTCTTTAACTGCAAGCCAAGCAATAAATCTGTCCTTTGGAATAACAAATCTATACTAAATTGCACCACACCATCTCACCTCAGATAGACCATGTGTAGACAATGTCTTATACATTTTATGAATGGAATACACAGCATCAAGAGGCCATTGATCCATGTTAAACCCAAAAAATTGATTCTTCACCTTACAGATGTATTTGACAGTCCAGCTAGCATATGCAGGAGGCTGAAACTCCCCATGAATCAAACTTAATATAAACTCCATGCATCCACCTAACCCACATATTATCCTTCTTGCTTCTAATATGCCAAATGAGCTTGCCTATGGCCATTTGATTCCACAAACTCAATTTTCTGATCCCCAAACCTCCATATTTCTTAGCTGTACACACATCATCCCAATTAACATACCCTCCTTTATAAGAGTTGCTCATGCCATGCCATAAGTAGTTCCTGCAAATCTCATTTACTTTCTTAACAACAGCAACAGGTAAAAGAAAGATTTGAGCCCAATAGCAGCATATGCTCAATAAAACAGAATTGACAAGTTGTAATCTTCCAGCATAGGATAAATGTCTACTACTCCATGTATGGATCCTAGCTGTCATTTTTTCTACAAGCACATCACAATCAGCAGCTGAAATCTTCTTATCACTGAGTGGAACCCCTAACTATCTGAAAGGAAAATATCTAATACAAAAACCTGATATGTCTCTCAATCTAGCAATATCATAATCCACCATACCAGTTGTGTATAAAGCAGACTTATGATTATTAGCTACCAAACCTGAAGTTTCTGAGAACAACTTCAACCCCTGCAATAATAGATAAGCAGATTTTATATCTCCTTTACAAAAAAGCATGAGATCATCTGCAAAACATAAGTGATTGAGCTGCAAACTGGATCATCTTGGATGAAATTTGAAATCTTCCAAATCTTCAATATAGCTAAGAATCCTGAACAAGTAATCATACACAGTACAAAAAGGAGAGGGGACATAGGATCTCCTTGTCTCAATCCTTTATGAGCTGGGAAATAGCCCTCTGTCCCTCCATTAATAACCAGTGTAATAGATGGGGTAGTAACAGATCATAATAATTTTGACAACCTGAGGAGGAAAGTGCAAAGCTACTAGCAAATCTTCCACAAACCCCCAATCTACTGAATCATAAGCCTTCTTTAAATCTATCTTCATTAAAATCCCTGCTTTTAGCTGCTTCCTTTTATCCTGGCACACTAGGACATTGTTTATAATTTGCCTACCAGATACAAAAGCACCTTGATTAGGTGCTATTAACTCAGGCAACACACTGTTCAATTTGCCACAGATCAGCTTAGTAATAGCTTTATACATTACAGAACAACATGCAACTGGTCTGTAATCTCCAACATTAGCAGGGTTCTTGATTTTAGGAACAAGAGTAATAGCAGTTAAGTTAACTTCTTTTAGAAGCTTACCATGCCTGAAGAAGTCTTGTACTGCAGCTACTATATCAGCTCCAATGATCTCCAAGCTTTGCTTGAAGAAAAGCTATTAAAACCATCCAATCCAGGAGCTTTATTATCAGGGATTGAGAAGAAAGCTCCTTTGAGCTTAGCAGCTGTGAACACCAATTGTAGTCTAGATTGTTGCTCCTCTGTCAACACTCCACCTCTAGCTATGATTCTCTGGTCCACTCTGTGATGGCATTGGTCTTTTGTCCCCAATACTAGCTTGTAAAAATTTACAAACTCATCAATAACTCTACTAGGATCAGAAACCCACTCTCCCTTTTTGTTTTTCACCACATTGATCCTATTCTGAATTCTTCTCATCTTGATGCTTTGATGAAAGAATTTAGTGTTATCATCTCCCTCATTGAGCCATAAAATCTTTGCCTTTTGAGCTAGAAATGTGGCTTGAATGTGGTGAGCTTCAGTAAGCTCTTTCCTAGCCAACCTTTCTAAATTAGAAAGCTCCCCATTGAGAGGATCCAAATGCAACCTCTATTGAGCAGATTTCAGATTGTCCAAGGCCTTCCTGTAGTTCACATGTACATCAACAACCTTTTCCTTATTGAATACTTTCAAATCAGCCTTTAAAAGCTTCAACTTTTGAGTGATATCAAACATTTTAGACCCTACAATGGATCTGTGCCAAGCATCCCTAACAACAGTGTAAAAACCTTCAAATTCACACTAGATATTATGGAATTTGAAAGGTTTCTTCCTAGGACAATTTGGTAAAGAGTTCACAGCTAGAGGGCAGTGATCAAACTCCCCTTCATCCAGGACAAGAACTTCAGCTAATGGCCAAACATCACACCATTTGCTATTTCCTAACACCCTATCCAGCTTTGAAAACACTCTATGATTCCCACCTTGCTTATTTGACCATGTATAGAAATGGCCAGAGGTTTTGAGCTCTTCCATACCACAATCATGCATACAGCTTCTCATATCTTGAAGATCTCTAACCCTAACTAGCTCTCCTACCCTTTCTTCAATAGCCATCAAAGCATTAAAGTCACCAATGATGATCCAAGGAGCAGTTACATCATTCAGATACCTTAGATCTTTCCACAACACCTCTCTAGTTGCTGCTTCATTGAAGCCATACACAAAGGTGCAGAAAAACCTTTGTTTACTTGTTGTGATAACCTCACAATGTATAAGCTGACTAGTGCTTTTCAAAATAGAGACCTGAAAAGCTGCAAGATGCCACCCAACAATAATTCTGCCATTCTTGTGCCAAGCATTATTTGAAGTAAAGCACCAATTAGGACAAACATTCAGGTACAAATCACCTAATTTAGGAGATTTGACTTTTGTCTCCAAGAGCCCAAACAATCTAATATTATGAGATAAGATGAATTTCTTCACCTCTCTCTGTTTCTTTAGACTGTTTAGGCCCCTAACATTCCAGCTCAAGATGCTATCCATTAACATCAAAAGGCTTTCCCTCCTTGTCTATCTCAATAGCAAGATCAGTCTCACACTGCTCAACCTCCATCACTTCCTCTTCTTTCTCCATTGCTAAAATCTCAAAAGGATTACCAGTGTCAACTGGTTGAACTTCCCTCTGGTCAGCAGCTTGCAATTGAGGAGATTTCTTCCTCTACACAACTTGAAAGCCCTCATTGTAAACAACCACCTGTTTCTTCACCACCCATACTTTTTTGACCTTTTTAGGCTTCTTACATTGGTAACCCTCATGTCCCAAACCTCCACAATCAACACATTTGATTGGTTTCCACTCATATTTCACCTCTTGAGATAGTATAACTCCTAATTCATTTTCAAATTCTATCATGTCTGGGAGCACACCATCAATATTCACCTCTACCATCACTCTAGCAAACTGCAGCTTCTCCTTCAAAAGAGTAGCTTGGTCTAACTGTATACGAGTCCCAATGAGCTCAGCCAGTTTAAACAAAGATTTTTGCCCCTAATATTTGAAATCCAGATTATGAAACTGAATCCAAATAGGTATCTGTTTAATATCCTCTTTCTGCAAGTTCATATCAGAACTCCATGGTTTCACCACAAGAGGTTTTCCATCAAAAAACTGATAGCCAGTAGCTAAAACACCATCCCTACCTTCAATCGATTTCATCCTAACCAAGAAAATTCCTCTACCAACAGATACAATCTTATCAATGTCAGAATTCCCCCAGATACGTTTAATGTAACCTTCCATAACATGATAAGGTGGATTAGCACCTATTACATAGCAACCTCCTTCTTAATATCATCAAGCTCAATTTTAGCTTGTTTAGTTGAACAACTAGCTACATTCCTAAAATCAGGGTCTAAGTTTCGAAACTGAGGGTTACCTGGATCCTCCACTGGTAATCGTCTCTGTGTCTTCTTCATGATTGACTACCACTTAGTCAAATTACTCTTGCTCGGATTTCTCATCTTAAGCTCCTCAAGCGAAACTTCCGGCGAAGCGATTCCAACTTGGGGGGTATTGATATTCAGTAGAGAGACTCCTACTAATTCATCAACAAACTTCTTCTTCTTCGCATCCATTGATTGAGGTTTCCTGATTGCTCTAGATTGAGCTGATTGAGAAGCTTTTGCCAAGGCAAACGGTTACATGGAACCGAGAGAGAGTCTCTCCAATAACTTTGATTAACTTTTTTTTCAAATTTCTTATAAACTCCCACCACTTAACAGTTTTTGCCTAACTCTGTTAAGTGAGTAGTCAAGTGGGTCCCACATTATGGATTTTTTATTCATTTAAGTTCTGTTTTCGAATGAATTTTAATTCTGTATGTACTTAATTAATAATATTAATTCGATTAATGGTTGGCAAATGAAAGTTTGGAGGGAAAATGAATAACAAAACTATAACTATAGTGTGGGGCCCACTTGACCACTCATTTAACGGAGTTAGGCAAAAATTGTTAAGTGGTGGGAGTTTATAAGAAATTTGAAAAGTTTAGGTGGAAAGTTATAATAAAAAATTTATAAAGGTGAAAATTTCTAAAATCGTGATAAGTTAAGGTGGTTTTGGACAAATTGGAACCGACAACTACGAAGATAGCAAAACAAACAACTTATATCCTATTAGTTACAGAAGAATACGAGGTTAGGCTTAGGTAAATACAAAAGATAATTTACATAAGAATAGGTATTTACAAGTTGGGCTACAAGCTACCTGTTGACTTCGTCAACTCTAACATTAAAGGCTTCATAAAAGCGTCGGCAAGTTGATCATCTTGAGCTACATTTGCTACACCAAGAACACCGCCTTGAACCTGTTTCCTAATGAAATATAGTCAACGCCAAGATATTTCATCCTAGAGTGAAACACATGATTTTCACTTTAACCTCGTAGCGCCAACATTATCACTGTAAATGTCGAAGTAGAGGGAAGTGAAATACCAAGCTTAAGCAGTGAGGCAGTTCAACTGCAATTAGTGCGGATGAATGATACTCCGCTTTTGTGGATGATCGAGCTGTAGAGTTTTATTTCTTTAAGCTCCAAGATATGGAATTGCACCACAAAGTATATAATGTATGCACCTATAGAGATGAAGTCATCACAATCTCCCATCCAATCGACATCGGAATAGGCATGTAAGCGCATGGGGGACTCACAATTAATAGTAAGACCATATTTAAGGGTGCCATTAAGATATTGACGTAGGAGTTTGAGTGCTTTACAACGTGTCATAGTGAGACAACGCATCATCAGTTGGGATAGTCGATTTACGGCAAAAGCGATGTATATGCACGTTAGCCCCAAGTATAGTAGGCTACCCAAAAGAGTGTGATACTTAGTGTCATCATAAAAGGCACTGCTGGATTTCAAAGTGCGTTGACTATGAGCTACCACGGCCGTGCTAATAGGATTTGCGTCGAGCATAAAGCATGTTCCAATAGGTCAATACTATACTTCTGTTGACTGAGGAAGATATCTTGTGAGGTGTGCTGAACTTCTACACCGTTCCAAGAAAGTAACTAAGTTGGCCAACATCTTTTAGTGGGAATAAGTGTGCGAGCTGAGTGATGAAGTAGGATACCATTGAAGCATGTGGACCTGTGAAAATGAAGTCATCCACATATACTAATAAATAGGGAATGAAGTACCTTTAGTTAACAATAAGGATGTATCTGAGACCACATTGGAGAAGCCAACAATGATGAAATATTTGCAGAGCTCGGTATACCAAGCATGTGGTGCTCCTTTTGGAGGAGGCGGAAGCGCTAAGGGTTGGTGATGTAGCCGTAGGTGTTACGTAAGGGTGCCGTGAGATGGAAGGGGGTGAGGGAGGGGAGGGTAGATTGCTGGCTGCACTAGATGAGGAAGTCAAGGAGGTGGGAGAGATGATGTGAGTGATGCACGTGGGGTTGATAGGTGAGGCAAAAAGTGTAGGAATTGAGAAGGAGCACCAATGATCAGTAGATGGAAGAAAGTTTGAGGTATGTTGTGATAAGGTAGCAGACCATCTGGTATATGTCATCCAGGAAGCGTACATGTCACGGCGAGTAGACACGATAGTGGTGGGATCCAAGAATAGGTAGGCATGTTGAGTGAATGAATACCCAATAAAGACACACGTAATGGATTTTGGGTCAAGTTTGTGTTTTGTGTAAGGCCTAAGCCATAGATAGGTTAAACACCTAAAGTTATTGAGATGATCCTAATTATGGGTGGCGCTGAAAAGTGTTTGGGGGTAGCGAGTGTTAAGCTGCAGAGTGGAAGTGGGCACACATTTAATGAGGTAGGTGGCACCAAGGAGGGCATGAGACAAGAACTCAAGGAACACGTAAGCATGATGAAGAAGAGAGAGGTTTATTTATACAATGTGTCTATGGAGGCATTCCGCATAGCCATAATGTTTGGGGTGGATGAGGGGGTCAATTGAAGCGAGAGACACCACTAAGAGCAAGAAAGGGGGCGAGTTTGTGAAATTCACCCCTGTTGTCAAAGTATAGCGTGAGAAGGGGATAATTGAACCTAGGAGAGACACGTACAGTGCATGGTCCTTCCATACCCAGCCGAGTGCATCCTAGGCCTCGATGTCACCTGTGGAAGTAGAGGGAAAGTACTCGTGGAGTCAAATATGTCAAAAATATATATAAAAAGAAACGAAGTTTGGGACACTTATGCAAAAAAATGAATAAAAGGCTTTTACATGCCTCGAAAACGTGCCACAGTGCGCCGATAGAAGCCCGACACACCCGCTGATGCCTTGGGTCGTGAAAACCCGAATTGTCTAGTTCATTTGAGGTGGGAGAAACGTTCATACTTTGGATTATTCTTATCAATTTTTTCCTATCAATAAATAGACTTGGCTTATTTGGTTTTATTCATAAATAGAATAAACAATTCATGAAACTCGGACTCAAATCTCCATACAACTTTTTGTCTTATGTATATACAATTTTATTTTTCAAATTATTAATTTTAACCCCTCATAACTCCGTTGTTGTTCTCCTACATCGAGTGTCCAAGTTAAGCTTATGAAGTGTCAATCTAGCCTCCTTTCAATCTATTTTGAGATATGTTAGGCATTTAATCCTAGCAAATAAGGACGTACTTACCTACAACTATTTTGTAATAGGCACCTAACACTCTAGATTTCTTTCTTAAAGAAAAACAAAAACAAAATGCCGAATTGTCTTTCTGACTGGTTAAATCATACATAATCTTTAGCTATCAGAATATATTTGTTCTTTAATAATGAAGAAAATAGAGTCATTAATCAAAGCTAAATAATGCAATGATTTGAACATCAACTTTCAATCCAAAATGCAAAACGTAAGAAGGCTCTCGAATGACACGTATTTATGCATCATGATTTATTGTCGGATTATGGTTTATACCATTCTTGTCATTTGAGAAGAATATAATATATATGCTCCATACATGAGCTTATCTTCCCTAAAGGCTAAAGCAAAAGGCTAGTGTATGAAAAAGCAGACGGCTCTGCGGCCCAGAATTCTCAAATCCTGTGATTTGTGATGATAGGTTTATCCATTTTAATCTCTTTCTCCATTAATTTAATAGTGTAATACAAAGTTTTAGATGGTGCATACGGAAATATAAGGCCTTTTATAAATTAGCAAATCTAGTGTATGATTTGCTACACGATTAAGAAAACGTGTGGGCGGTGTGGCGCACACACAATAACTATTGTAAAGGGGTTTATCTACTATTCTGGTGAGTTACCAAGTGTTTTACGGGTTATTGACTATTTAGGGGGGGTTACTAAATATTTTAAAGTAGTTACTAATTATTTATGGGGTTATTAACTATTTTAGGGGTTACTAACTCTTTGGGAAGGGATTAGTGACTTTTTTGGATGGGGGTTACTAACTGATAAGGGAAGGGGTTACCGACAATTTTTGGTGAGTTTGAAAAGTGAAAAGATAAATAGACCCGTCCACCATTAATAGTGTGGCGGGCCGCATATAAGACTTTGTGTTCATAAATACTACATTTGTTCTATATGTATTGCAACCTTTGACATTTTACACTATTCATACATTCTCCTTTGACCTTATTTTTTGATTTATACGTAAGGATAAATATAGTCATGTGGGATCTTATTGGATTTGTCTCGATATATACTTAATTAATATCAAAACAACAACAACAACTAAACCAGGGTCGGCTAGCATGAATCGTCAACTGAAACCGTCGCCAAAGGAGATGACATCTCCAAGAGTGATAAAAAGTTTTTTTTTTTTTTAATGTTTTAAGTTTCCAAAAGTTTTAAAAAAGTTTTTAAAGGAGGTTTTCAACAAAAGGTTTTAAGATAAAAACCAACACAATAGAGAAAAACAAAAAAAATACAGTTTTATCCGACGTCATGCTATCCTCAATCCCAATTAACCTCGTATCACGTTCAATTACCTTCATCCAAGTCATCTTGGGTCTTCCCCTGCCCCTTAAAATTTGATTACTCCTCCACTCTTTAATTTTTCTCACCGGTGAATCACCTGATCTCCTTTTCACATGACCGAACCATCTTAACCGATTCTCCCTCATCTCTTCTTCAATGGGTGCAACTCCAATAACGTTTTCCCGAATCACTTCATTTCTTAATTGTTCCTTCCTTGTGTGGCCACACATCCACCGCAACAAACGCATCTCTGCCACATTCATCCTATGAACGTGGCATTGTTTTACCGCCCAACATTGGGTTCCATATAACAAAGCAGGCCTAATTGCCGTGCGTTAGAACTTTCCCTTCAATCTTTTGGGAATGCCGGAATCACAAAGCAACCCGGTGGCACTTTTCCACTTTAACCGACCCGCGTTAATTCTATGGGCTACGTCTCCATCGAATTCTTCATCCTGTGATCCTTGAACCACTTTGCTATCCAAAGTGACCGCCCCTGCCTCGCTGCCTTTAACCCCACTGAACTTGCACTCCATACACTCCGTCATACTTCCGCTCAATCTAAAACCACGGGATTCCAATGTATGCCTCCACAATCCCAACTTACTCTCAACACTTTCCTTTGTCTCATCAATCAACACAATATCATCCGCAAACATCATACACCATGGTATATCATCTGGAATTGACCTCGTTAGTTCGCACATGACTAGAGCAAAGAGAAAGCGACTAAGTGCAAAACCTTGATGCACTCCGATCGTAATAGGGAACTCTTCTGTCCTTCCCACCGTACTCCGCACACTCGTAGTGGCCCCCTCATACATGTCCTTGATCATATCTATATATTTTTGTGAAACATCTTTCTTTGCCAACGCCCACCAAAGTATTTCTCTTGGTACTCTATCATATGCCTTCTCCAAATCAATGATAACCATATGTAGATCCTTCTTCCTATCACGGTAATGTTCCATTGTCTGTGTCATGAGGGGGATGGCCTCTATGGTCGACCTTTTTGGCATAAATCCAAATTGGTTCTCCGATATCTTCACATGTTTCCTAAGTCTTTGCTCAATCACCCGTTCCCAGAGTTTCATCGTATGACTCATTAGCTTGATTCCTCGATAGTTGGTACCATCTTGTACATTGCTTTTGTTCTTATACAAAGGAATCAAAGTGCTCTTTCTCCACTCTGATGGCATTTTGTTGTGTCTCTAAATCATGTTGAATAATGTTGTCAGCCATTCGATTCCTCTCCTCCCTAAACACCTCCAAACTTTGATAGGTATGTCGTATGGCCCCGTAGCTTTCTTCAATCTCATCTTTTTTAATGC
Source organism: Patellifolia procumbens (assembly GCA_947645195.1). Lineage (NCBI taxonomy): Eukaryota > Viridiplantae > Streptophyta > Magnoliopsida > Caryophyllales > Amaranthaceae > Patellifolia > Patellifolia procumbens. The sequence continues at coordinate 4,196,958 of CANSGD010001541.1, forward strand.
TGCTACGACTTATCCCTTTTGAATCATTCTCATAAACTCTCGATTTAACATACTTGGTAGTTGGCAGGATGTGTACATCCCCGATGTCTTGTGCCTATCTATCCTTTATCTCCTCGTCCTCCACAAGAACTCGTTGGTCGACACCCTTGACACATTTTACCTTTCTTATGTCTCCTGTCCTCCTGTCCCTCATACGCACAATTGGATAAATGTCTTTTTCCCCTTCTTTCGTATCCAATCTTGCATAAAGCTCCTAGTTTACCATTGCTTTAGCTTCCCGTGCTGCCTTCTTGGCTTCTTTTCTAGCCTCTTTATACTTTTCGTAGTTCACATCGCTTCTATCTTTCCCCAACAGTTTATAACCTTCTCGTTTGTTTTTTATCGCTTGTCTCACCTCCTCATTCCACCAAGATGTGTCCTTTACTTGATGGTACAGTTCCTTTAGATTCTCCAAGGACCTCTTTCGCCACTTCCTTTTTACTATGTTCTATCTTTGTCCATGTCGAATCTACATCCATCTTCTTGTTACAAGACCAAATATCTATACTAGCCATCTTAGCTAAGAAGTTCTCTTTGTGCTTGCCTTGGAGCGTCCACCACTTGATTCTCCACGTTAGGTCTTCGCTTTCTTAAAGACTCCCTACCCCGAAAATCAAGCACGACTAGTTTATGTTGTGTGGTTGTGCTGTCACCCGGTATCACCTTACAGTTTGTATAACTCTTTCGCCAAGCATTCCTCCCAAAATTGTTGTTTAATAGATGCATCCAATCCTACTTGCGGCACATATGCGCTTATGATAGTCACCGCCTCAATCCCTAATACTAGCTTGATAATCATAATGCGGTCACTCTTCCTCAAAACTTCCACCACATCATTAATATATTCCTTATCAATAATGATGCCTACTCTGTTCCTACTCTTATCCTTTCCAGAGTACCAAAGCTTATAACCCCATGGAACTAGTTCTCTTTCTTTTACACCAACCCACTTAGTCTCTTGAAGGCACATTATGTGAATCTTTCGCCTCCTCATAACTTCAACCACCTCTGCCGATCGTCTTGTCAAAGAGACAATGTTCCATGTTCCAAAGCGCATCCTACTACCCCTACAACTACCACTACCCTGGACTATCTTCTTTACCTGCACCCGTCCCTAATGCGGGAACCTTTGCATATTTGACACCACCCCCGGGCGCCGGGATGGCGCGCCGCTTGCGGGCTACGACCTAGGAACCCTTGTATACTTATCACTAGACCGGGTCTATGAAGTGCAGTGCGTCGCTGAGTAGGGGACGCCCTCACATTTTTCATTTGTCGATTCATGTCATGATATATATGGGGGCTATGTTTTACACTGGCCGCCCCAAACCTACCGCAACTCTCCTCCTTTATCCAGGCTTGAGACCGGCAGTGAATATCACACAGACACTCACAGGCAGAGTTATATACTTAATTAATATCAAATTTGATAATTTTTACTTAAATGAATTTGAGATATTAGCGTTTAAAGTAGTGCATTGGAAGACGTGAAACTCCTTATGTTGCAATACATATGGAACAGAGGTAGTATATTTCAAAAGAAATTGAATGATCTAGGTAAATCTAAGAGTGTAAACAAGTCGAGTTTATTTAATAAATAAAATGAGCCTGAACAAATTTTAAGTGCGGTTTACAAACGATCTTGAACATCAACATAGTAATACTCCTTTATTTATTCTAATGAACACCTTGTTCATATATGTTCGTGAACATATTCATATAAGTTCACTAACAAGCTCATTTATTAATGTTCATGGACATGTATGCTTTCTTAATGTTCAATGAAAAACTAGTTTACTTTCATTTAAAATCCCATGTCCACGTTTATGAACAAAATCTCATGTCGATATTTATGAACTAAATCTCGTTTAGACGTTTATGAGCAAAAGCACAATTAGATGTTTATGAACATAGCCTCATGTATAAACAAAAGTTGGTTTATGAGGTCGACTTGATTAATAAACAAGCTGAGGTTGAACATAATATTTCTTAAACGAACCAAGCTTGAAATTATTTTTAAACTCTGCAGAAAGCAAGCTCGAGCTCATACTCGAATAAATTGGTTGAGCTTGGACATGAACAGAGTAGTACTCGGCTAAACTCGGTTCATTTACACCCTTCCTGAATCACAAAAAGAAGGTTGAATATGTAGACTTGATTACAATGAGGGATACAAGCCATTAAAGGATATATAACTATTAATGTGGGACACCAAGCATGGTATGCATAGCAAATCAAAAACCGAAGGTAATATAATTAGACCTCTTCTTTTCAAGGTAATCATAATCGGGGCTGGATTTAGTTAAAAAGAGGTTAGTTTTTACTATGATACTTATTTATCGAGCCACACAAAAGTCAGTTTCGAGCTGGGTTTTTGTGCCCATAATAAGCTGACCGAAGGGAAACAGTTACATATTCAACTACGAAGTTATACAACCAACTTGGGATGTCAGACTGGGTTTTTCAAACGTGAACTAAGGGCTTGTTCTCTTCGCATATATCTAGGTGAACTCAAGTGAATTGAACTGAACTGAAGTGAATTGAATGTATTAAATAAATAAATAATATTTAAATAATAATAATAATATGAACATTAAATAATAGTTATATTGATAAGTAATAATAATTAATAATTAATTTATAAATAATGAATAAAGATACAATAAACAAAATATATAGCAATCATAATAATAATAATAATAATAATAATAATAATAATAATAATAATAAGAGTAATTAGTAAAATAAATTAGACCAACAATAATAATATTTAACAAAATTGTTAAATAAAGAATTCAGCTGAACTGAACTTATTGGAGCTAATCTGAACTGAACTGAAAATAAGCTGAGGATAACAGGCCCTTAGCATAAAAATTACATTCGTGGTCTATATTTCAGACCCAAAGTCTTTTTTTTTGCCCAAATTTTGGGTCTGGCCTCAATCATCCCTATACTTTGACTAGAAAATTATGCCCAAACTCGAGCTTTTTTGGGTTGTGGCAGGTGCCGGACTGCCACCTTCGTTTTCTCCCTTTTCTATCTTCTTTAAGGCCAGGCTTGCGTTACTTTGCGTACAACCTTTTTTTGATAGTGTTAAGTCCTAATTTTGTTCTTTTACTTACTAATTTTTTTCTTAATGTTATTAACAATCTCGCTTTTCCTATTTTTTTCGAGTAATTTAATCAATTATCTGGTTCTTTGTCTCCTTTAATGGGATTTTGGAATTTAGATTCTTTATCTCCTCTGATGAAAGTTTAGAGTTTGGTATTCAAATTATTTCCAAAAGATGTACAGTTTATTGATTGTCGTTATACAACGAAGTAACCTATAGTGCATTCTCACCTACGGAGTACGTAGCCAAATAATGAAATTGTTGCTCAAAACTATGTTTGAGTGATTTTTTTTATACAAAGAGGAAACTTAGGGAACCCTTCTCTCAATGGTGTACCCTAATCAATCTAAAGTAATAAGCTTGTATAACTCGGGATCCTTTTGGACATCGATGGTAAGACTAATTTGGTTGATGTGATGCCCCAGTTTAGAGATGTAGTCTGCAACTCGATTTGTTTCTCTGAATATATAACTGATGATAACTGAGTCGAAGTTGCGTAGTAGATTGGTAATGTCGGTCACCAGAGTATCTATGGACCACGACGTGCAAAAAATTCCTTTCATAGACTTAATGAGAACCAAATTATCTCCTTTTATGATGAGGTTCTTGATGTGCACCTTTCTCTCTTGTATAATTCCATTTCGTAAAGCAATAGCTTCTGCAATAAGCGGAGTAGATTGAACTAATTTGAATGCTACAACGGTAAGAGTATTGCCTTCTGAATTTCGGAGGACAATGCCAGCTGCTAATGAAGACTGAGTGGAAGAGCCATCAGTATTAAGCTTAACAAAACTTGGGGGAGGAGGCGTCCATCCTACTTGTTTAGTTTTCAGCGACTTGCAAGGGGATGGGGACAGGGATGCGTTTAAGGTGTCATATGTGGAACGGAAATTCCATTCCATAACTGCATTTTTAGATTGGAACATGATCCGTTGTGGGTAATATGATTCGTTTTGAAATACTATTAAGTTTCTTTCTTTCAAAATACTCCATAGGGTTTGAAGAATTGTAGAAATACTTTGTGTATTTAGTATTCTGCTTTCGGTGAGAAAGGCTTGAATATTAGTATCTAGGTTTATGTTGCTTATGGAAAGTTTGGTCTTTTGAGATTTCCAAAATAATTTTATTACTGGGCATGTGATAAATAGATGGTCAAGTGTTTCCTCGTCATTTTTACAAAATGGACATTCTGTTGTAGTAGGAATTTATCTTATTACTATAAGATTATCTTTTGTTGGCAGTCCATTGTGGAGCATTTGCCAAATGAAGATTTTTATTTTTGGCTGAATATCGACATTCCAAATCCAGTGGTAGTCCAACTTTGGAAGTTGTAAGGATAGCGAGTTATGGGACAACCAAGTGGCCGACTTAATTGAAAAATCACCGGAGGACATTAAGCCCCAACAAGGTGTGTCTTTTTCTGGAGTTGAGGGCAATGGGATACTTGCAATAAGAGTACATATATGGATGGGAACTAGAGTTTGCAGTTTTTTCATATGCCAAGACATGTCAAGGCGAATAACTTGATGGACATTAACATTTATATTGGCAATTGAAGATGGGCTTTGCTTGAGTAGTTCTAAGGTACTGGTATGATTACATCAGTTATCTAGCCAGAAAAATATGTCCTTCCCAGACCCAATTTCCATCTGATTCCTCGTCTTATAAAGTCTCTTGTTTGCAAAATGGCTTTCCAAATGATGGAGTCTATCGGCTTTGGTTTATATTCAAAAAAGAAGTTTTCTTTAAATGTTTTTCTCGAACTTTGGTTGCCCAAAAATTATCGAGATCAGCCAGAATTTTCCATCCAATTTTTGCTAGAATGCTTTGGTTCATATGATGAGCTTTTCGTAGACCAAGCCCTCCTATAACTTTTGGGGCACATATTTTATCCCAAGCAATAAGCGGAATGCCTGTGGGTTCAGTGCTATTTTTGCAGAAGAATGTCATGTTGATTGCGTCTAATTTCTTTGTTATTGATTTCGGGATTTTTGTGGTTGCCATCGCAAAGGATGGGATGGCTTCGAAGTTACTTTGAATAAAAACTGGAGCTCGAGTTATTCAGTTTTCTATCAGTTTTGATTAGCAGAGACTGAAAGTCTTCTTTTTTGCTTTTGTAGGATGAGAAATATCTTCCGAGATATCTTCGTAGACTGAGATTTGGCTTCATGTTGAAATTTTCCGCAATGGAATGTTTTCGATGATTGGGTTTATGCTTTGAGAAATTAATTGATGATTTGTGATAATTTATCAACTGGCCTGTGTTTTGACATAGATCTAGAATTCTTTTTATTACTTGTTGCTTGTGTAGCTTTACAAAATAGAAGGCAATCATCTGCAAAAAAAAACCTGAAATATTAGCAGAATGAGGGCATAGTTTAAAGCCAATATCAGATTTATTCTCTCTAGCTGCGAAAGATAGTTGTCGTGCTAGAACTTCCATACATCGGATGATGAGGTATATATGGAGATAAAGGGTCTCCTTGCCTTAATCCTCTTGATGGATGAAAAAAATCTGAAATATTAATATTCATAGTCACTGAATAAGAGACTAGCGTGGAACAATATTGGATCCAGTTGATCCAGGTTTGGTGGAACCCAAGAAGTTCAAGGGCTTTAATAAGGAAGTCCCATTCAATACGATCGTGTGGTTTTTCCATGTCCAGCTTTAGTGCAAACCATCCTATTTTGTTCTTTGTTTATGGGAGGTGTTTAACATTTCTTGAGCTTTAAGAATGTTGTCATGAATTTCTCTGGTACTAGTGAAGGCGCTTTGTAATGCGCTAATAAGTTTGCTTAGTAGAGGACGTAGACAATTTACGAGAATTTTTGCTATTATTTTGTACATAGTAGTACATAAACTGATTGGTCTAAAGTGATAGGATCTTTCTGGATTGTCTATTTTCAGAATGAGGCAAAGCAGAGTATGATTGATACTCTTTAGAAACTGTCCATGTCTGAAAAAAATTCAATTGTTAGACAAATGTCCTTTTTAATTAAAGGCCAATATGCTTGAAAAAATTTAGAACCGAATCCATCAGAGCTGGGACTCTTTTATGGATCTATATCAAACACAACTTCTTGTATTTCTTGCTCTGTAAATTAAGGCGTCATTATCAGAATCTTCAATGCTATTTGCTAGACACATGATAATAATATCTCTGTTTTTATCTTTTCTTGAAGTCAATCTCGTTTTAAATTCAATGAAAAAAGCAGTGTTGATATTGGTTGGCTGTGTACGCCATTGGTCAAGGTCATTTTTTATTCTGAAAACCAATTGTTTTCGCTTCTGGGTTGAGACTTTCATATGGAAGAATCGGGAGTTACGATCCCCTTTTGTAAGCCAATTTTTCCTGGCATATTTTCCCCAATATTTTTGGTTAAAAGACATAATTCTTTCTCTCTGTTTCAGTAAACGAGAAAGATGTTGTTCGATGTGAGGATTGGAGGGAATTTATAGTTGTTGATGCTCAAGGTTCTGAATCTTGTTATGATTTTCGTCTAGTTTCTTTTGAGAGTAGTCAAAGTTCTCTTTGTTCCATGCTTTAAGGTCAGTTTTGATGCGTCTAAGCTTACTGCAGACTGCATAAAATCGCGATCCTGGAATTTTGGAATGCCAATTTCGTTTTATGATTTTATTAACTTTTGGGTTATTTACCCAGGCATTTTGAAATCGAAATCTGGAAGCATAGTGAGCCTGTTGTATGTCTGTGTTCATAAGAATTGGAGCATGGTCTGAGCTATTGAATGTTTCGTTTATAATGAAACTTTGTGGAAATAAAGAGGTCCATTGGTTATTGCTATTGCTCTGTCTAATCTTTCGTGAAGTGTAGTTTGGGAGTTTTCGTTTCCATGTATATGGTGACCCTTTTACTGGAATATCAGAAGAATTTGTTTGTTCAATAAACTTTTGTAATTTAGTGCATCTAGAAGGGTGAGCAGGAACACTTCCTTTTTATCATATAAAAGGAGTAGTTCATTGAAATCTCTAATGATAATCCTTGGTTCTGGTTTTTCGGCAAATTTTTTGGTAAGCTCATGCTAGATTAATGCAATGGTTTATCAGATTCTTGTGCAGGTGCATTAATACTGGAAACCCATAGTTTTGAATTTGTGGGTTTGTAAATCATTTGCAATTGAGCTAGTCTTTGAGAAAAATCAGTGGCAGTTACATAGCACGTATCAGAATTCAACTATGTTTGACTGATAGCTTGCTCTAATTATGTCATATATAATTTATCATCATTGAATATTATTTGATTATGTTAGAATTGTTTCATTATTTTTCTAAAACCTAAATTTCTTATGGCTATCAATTAATGAAATACATTTTTTCCTCAACAGAATACATTTAATAAAGGTTCTTGGCTTGCATTTTCTCATTTGACCAACTGATCCATAATTTGGAGAGATGATACATATACATTTAGTGTATGTGGGCCATACATACACTGGGTGTAAGTGTTACTATTAAAAGGTATATTGTTACTAAAGAATTACAAACTTACAATCTTTTGAACTTGTTTTATTAATTAACGATATTTAAATTTACATAATACATTGACGATTGAAAAACACTATATTTCAAATTGAATTTTATTACATGGTATGGGTGAATATATTTGTTGGTAAAATCAGACGATATTTGTTTTTATTTTTCTACAAATAAAATAAATAATTTAAAAAGACAAGAAAAATTGACTAGAAATCAATAGCAAAAAAATGGCGATGATGAACGATATGAAGCTAATATATGAATAAATCTGGAAAAAAAAGCAATTCTTTTTTAGTTTTAAACAAAAGATTCATACAAATCTAAACTACAAGAACATCATAAAATAGATCTTTTAAACAAAGATAAAAAAAATTATTAGATATGAATTATCCTTTGAAATATTGTAAGTTTGTAATTTTTTAGTAAATATATATATTTTAGTAGTAACATATACACCTAGTGTATCTGTGGTCCATATAAACCGAGTGTATGTGTAGCCTTTGACCATAATTTGACACACAAATTCGGGAGCAATCTTAATTATGGCATAGAATTTATAATTGTTTAGTAATCAGTATTTATTACATGTACACATGTACTTTGATTATTGGAAAACTTTATACACATTACATAACACACCAATGTAAATTAATTTTTCTTTCACCATATTGGCTTGTTCTCATCGTTAACAATCACAACCGCTAAAAGCAACATGAAGCTCTACAAAAGCTATTACTAGGGGAAACATCAAAAGAAAATCATGCACTAAAAAAATGATCTTGTTGGTGAAGTACATCATTAAAATAGATTGCATTGTTATTTTTAGGTGATAGTACTTAGGCGTGGGACTCAGTTCATAGCCAACAACAATAGTAACCTAATTAATCAATTAATTAAATGTTACGCAAAAAAATTCAAGTCAAAAGCTTTAATCTAGAGGCAAATAAAAAAGTAGGCTAGTTCTGTTTGGTATCACTATGGTTTCAGTTTTTTGGTTTTTTGTTCTTGAAAGTCATATGATTTATGTCCTCTAATAAATCTAAAATTAATCAAACTTATTGGAAACATGATAGATTTTGAAAACTGACAACTACAAAGTGAAAATCACTTTTTGTGGTTTCCTATTTTTTGTTTTTATTTTCAAAAAAACTGAAAACTGAAAACAAAAAATGATAACAAACGGCCACAAGATAGACAAAAAAATAAAGAAAAAACGAGTATATATATATATATACTTTTAATTAGATTACTTCATGAGAGTAGAGAGAAAATAAGAATTTTTTTCGTACACTTCATTTTCCTTTGGTGTTTCTAGCTATTGATGGGTCAATTGAAGATTGTTAAGCTAAAAATATAAGCTGGAAGGAGCAGGAAAAATTGTAGTGTCACATTCATATCATGCCTAACCATGCATAAAGAATTCAATGTCCCACGCAAATATTTGACAACCACAAAAGAAAGCTTCTTGAGCGATCAATTTATGTTATCATCATGGTGTAGTAGTAAAAAAATAATAAAAATTATGATGAATCTGAAATTTTCACCTCTTATTTTACCAATCATATATGTAAATGTATTTGGCTAGCTTCAAGAAACAACTGTAGTTATCAAGTTTTCCTTTTCTCAACGTTTTTGATTTTGACTTGCAATAGGATAATTTGGTAAACCCCCAACTTTTGTAGCCATCTGTTAAGTAAATGGAGTTTAATCTACCAACTTTTTTTTTCTTTTTTCTTTTTGGTAAGAATTCACAAAAATTGCATTGACCAAAACTTTTTTTATATCCCTAAAGGAATCTGATATTTCGACACAAATCGGACTAAATGATAATAACCGTAGCGTTAAAATTTGGCCACAAGGGTTCGGTAACCAAATCGGTTAAATTAGCAGTTAAACGGTTTGGCTACCATTACTGTTTTATGCCATATTGTTTAACTGAAAAAACCAATAACTTTTATAAGAAAATTATTGTGTAAAATTTAAATTTGTTTTTATGATAACTATATAATGTTCAGTACTTTTGTTAACAATGTAGGTCATCGGTCATTGTGTATATGTCTTGCAACATTGCTCGGTCCACTTTGGGCCTAATTCACTATAGAATAAAGCCAATTGGTATTTGTTAAATATCTTAAGAAAGATGGCGGTTCACTAGGGTCACACTTCCGTCAAAGGCTCCCGAAAATTTCTCTAGGCTAATAACACTACAAAAAAAACGCGTTTTAGCTACGGATTTTTGATGGGTCCTTAAAATCCGTTGCAAATTTAGAAACGGAAACAAAATCCGTTTCTAAATTTGCTACGGATTGCAGACCGTAACAAATTTTGCTACGGAACCTTTATCCGTTTCTAATTTTGCTACGGAAACCTATCACTCCATCGCAATAAGCCCCCACAATATTTCACCTTTGCGCGTCTACGACAACAATTTTGGCGCACCTCTCCTTTTCAACCAAAGAAAATTAAAAAAGAAAAAAACCCCTAAAAAAGTTTCTCTTCTCTCAAAATAACGACCCACCCACTTCTCTTCGCGTCTGCTCTTCTCGCCGGACTCAGAACTTCCGCCTGATCTTCTCGCCGGAGAAATTGTCGCCTGGGCACTTGGCACCAACTCTCTCCTCTCCCGTTCTCTCACTCACCGCAGGTTTGACTCTAATCCTCTACGTAAATTTCCGCAGGTTTTGGATTGAGAATTTTGGGTCAATTTTTGGGGATTTCAAGGTTAATTCAATATGTGTTTGATTTCAATTTTGATGGGTTGTTAATATTGAAAGTTTAGAAATTTATGGTTTGTCATTGTTAAGCTCAGTGAGTCAGTTCTATCATTTTTCTGATTTTCCTTCTCTGCTGCACTTTTTGGTTTCTTGAAAGTGATATCAATATGGGTATAGTGTAGAATTATAGAAATTTTGTAAAAGATGTGACCTTTGTATATAAGAGTAATATTTTTTCATGTTCTATATACATTTTGTATATCAATTTTTATTTCCATGGAAGAACAGAACACTACCGCTTAGGTTTATGAGAAAGATTATAATTAATAATCCTTCACTTTGCAACTAATGCTTAATTTATAGTCTGTACTTTGTTCATTGATCTTTTGGTTGGAATTTGTCAGTACTCTAGGAGGACCAAAATACAACTTTTATCCTACACCACTCATTGCTCATTTGAGAAATTCCAAATGAGCTGAATTCGCGCTATAGAAGATTTCCAAATTAGCCAATGAGTAAAAACTATTCTTGTGTCTAGGATGAATGAAAGGGTAGCTAAATCGTTAGATAACTTTTTGTAGTGTTTATCAAAAAGAGGTAAATATGAAGTTGTAATTTATGTAAAGAAGGGAATATAGTTAATTATAGAGGGAATATCAAGAAATACTGCCAGAAAATTGTTACGAAGTTATGGGTTTAGCTACTAAGTACTTCTCATGCTCATGTTAATACTTGCTAAACGATCTAATTATCTATCCCAACTTCTTGCACTACCTATATGCTGAAGCCAAAGAGGTTACGTTTTTCTACGTAAAGTCTGACGTTTTTCCCATCCCATCCAACAATGTGTATAACAAAATATATATATTGTTGGTAATTCTCAGGTACTACGAAAACAAGCTCACTGATTTGGGTGAGATAAGCTTTGAAGAAAATTCCACTTACATAGATGGCGGTGTGATTGAGGCTGCAAAGAAGGTGCAAAACTTTGTGCTATGTCTTTTAATTTGTTGGTCATGGTTGCAGTCTAATTCTCCTCATCATTCCCCCTGTCATCCCTCTCTATGATTTCTTATGATGATGTTCTGTTTCTTATGAGATAGATGCCTTGTGTACACAGTTGTGTTCTGGATGTGCTCCATGCCTTTTCAACTTCAATTTGTTTGATTTGTTTTTTGGTAGAGTTTTTTCTATTTTCTAAGCATTTTCTTGCACCAGGAACGCCAGATATTGTAAGATGTGGCATCTCATTGATATAATGACGCTAATAGGCAATAACTCTTTCCTTTATGTGTGCTATGGTGGACTACATCTTCTGTCGGTGTTGGTTTTCCTGTTATGTGGCAAGATTTAGGCTTACTGAGGGGAGCATATTACCGAGCCACTTAGTAGTTTTGATTCACAGAAATGGGAAAATGTCAAGATAATACATAATAGAGGGAATAATTCAAGTTTTCATGAAATATACAGCTGCTTTTTCTTATTCAAGCTATTAACAGTAGTAAGTTCTGTTTTGGGACGCCATCTGCCCTTGAATAGTTCATGTATTATCATATATATGCTTGCTATATCCACTCTAATCGTCCTCATTTGTTGATAATGTGAGAGTCATAACTTAGGCGATACATTGGTGCCGTGAGCTCCATCTGTGTTTAGTCTCTGTCTTGGACTGCTGTGTAGCAGTATTTTGAGCATAAATTAGAGGAAAACATGAAATTTTGTCATAGTATCTAATCTATGTATTTGGGATAGGGACAGAAATAAATATTGCATATATTTTGTAGCGCTATATTTTTTTTGTGTATCATATATGTTTGCATTAGTTGTCGGCTGAATTCAGGCTAATCTGTGTCTGTGTACAAATATAATGTAGAAGGGACAGGGATGCCTTAGTTTGCTCTCTAATGAGAGAACAGGAATTTGGACCTATCCATATAAAGCTCCATTTTGATTTAGAACGTTTCGTACTTGTTAGAGTCAATTATGAACCTAAGGCTAAACATTATGACAAAGAAATGAGATGGAAGGGTCTATGTGCCAGACTACCACTTCCCACTTCAATTGAGGAAAGGCTTCGACATGGTCAAGCTCACAAGTTTATTGTTAGTTAAGTAACAATTTTGACAGAAACAAGGATGTCCACCCTGCTAAATGCCGAAATTTTCAAGTATCGTTTTGAGTACTTCTCAATGGATGATTAATAATCTATCAAACTTAAACATCGAGACTCTTCTCTTCACAAGTTAATTTGTGTTCCTTTTTCCATTTCCTTCATTAGGGGGTAAACCCTTTTTTTTTCAATGCAAGAGTTTTTTAAAAGTGACTGGTGGTGTGTTATTATACTTTTGCCATAATTGCTATTGTATATAGTTATATGGTGGTCGACAGTGTGTTGGGGGTGTTTAGAAATGGGATACATCCAAGTTAGCTTTAAGAGCATCAATTACCTTTTCTTTGTAGATTTTATAATACTAATTGAAATTGGTTTACATTAAAGATGACCATTTCACCAAATTAGCTTTCTAGAACACACTATAGGTTGACATGTCAAAATTCGTCTATGTGTTTTATGGATATCATATCTGTTAATAAGTACTACCGCCACATTCCTCTATGTGGTTTGTATATGTGTATAAATTTATTCAATCTTATTTTATTTTGCCAACAGGAGATTAGTAGATGGGTAACTAATTAACTATGATTGGTTTTTGTTTCCGTATTTTTTGTTTTGAATGCCTTGGACGTGGACAATGATAAATGATTAGATTGGTTCTTCATAGTTTAAAATCATGCCCGTTATGAACAGGGGACAAATTTATCAATTTTGATGCTTTTTGAATTGTGAAATAATACAGGGAAGATTCGTGGAATTTTCTCGGCACCAAAGAGGAATAATAAAGGATAGATGCGCAACACGTTTAGCGCCTTTGAACGTGCTTTAAGAGTGAGTAATATTCCCTCTTTATATTTAACTGATATAAACATATGTCAATATTTTGATGATTATGACAATAGTAGTAATAATGGTGTTTATAATTGTGAATTGTATGTTTTGCTATAGTTGATTTTATTAGTGCATGAAATTTACTCTTTTTGTAATCTAATTAATGGATGTTGAACACTTTGTGCTTGCATTTTATTTAGTTCATTAAGGAAAAATATGAACACTTGGTGGTAGTTGAAATTGTATTCTTCTCTGGGATATATTTTCATGTATGAAACATTCTAAATTTGCAGCGAGGAGGGAAGATCGAGAGTAGATGTATCAACGACTTGAGGGAAATTATCTTAGTTTGGATTTTACCGAAAAAGTAGAAGAATTCGTAGAGTTAGCTTGTAGGCAAGATACTGTGATGATTGATGGGATGATGAAATGTCCGTGTGATAAATGTCGGAATGTGCCATATCAAGAACCAGATAATGTGAAATTACATCTGTATAAGTATGGGTTTTGTCCTGATTATTATCTGTGGATTTTTCATGTAGAAAGATACGAAGAAAATGTAACCTTAACTGGGACTCCTTTCCTTGCACGAACATGGTGATGGATGCTTTTGGAATTGAATATGATTCTGAAAATAATTTAGAGGTTAATGTGGAGGAAGACCTTCATCCCGAAGCTAAAAAGTTTTTTGACATGCTTAAGAATGCCGAGAAGCCTTTTATATGATGGGTGTAACATGTCTTTATTATCTGTTGCTGCAAGAATAACTAACCTCAAATGCGAATATAACATCCCACATAGAGCCATAGATGGTTTCACATCCTTGATAAAGGATATTTGCCCGGAAGATAATCACATGACAGAAACTTTCTATAGGACTCGAAAGTTATTGAAAGGACTTCAACTCCCACATCAAAAAATAGATGTATGTCAGAATGGATGTATGCTCTTTTGGAAGAACAATGAACATCTCAAAGAGTGTCTTGTATGTAAATCTAGTCGTTATAAGACCATTAGGGCAAATGGTAAGCATTCTCCACATGAGGTGTTACATTATCTTCCAATTACTCCAAGATTGCAAAGATTGTATGCAACTAAATCCACGGCCGAACAAATGAGGTGGCATGCTAATACTCGTCAACCTACTGACATAATGAACCATCCTTCTCATGGAGAGGCGTGGAAACACCTTGATGACTCTTTCGCTACTTTTGCCTCTGAGTCACGTAATGTTCGTCTTGGGCTTTGTACTGATGGGTTTCACCTTTTGGAAAGTCTGGAAAGCAATACTCGTGTTGGCCGGTCATTGTAACTCCTTATAATTTGCCTCCAAGACTGTGTATGAAAAAGCCTTTTATGTTTATGAGCCTCATTATTCCAGGTCCAAAAAATCCAAAGGGAAATTTAGATGTGTTTCTACAACCTCTTATCGAGGAATTGAAACATTTGTGGGAGGTGGGGGTGGAGACATATGATGTTTCATTGAAACAAAATTTTAATATGAAAGTTGTCTTATTGCATACTATTAGTGACTTTCCAGCATATGGTATGTTATCGGGATGGATGACTGCTGGGAAATTAGCTTGTCCATATTATATGGAAAACACAAAATCATTTACCCTCAAGAATGGCCGCAAATCATCTTGGTTTGATTGCCATCGACAATTTCTCCCTTCTAATCATGTTTTTTGGAAAAATAAAAGATGTTTCATTGAAACAAAATTTTAATATGAAAGCTGTCTTATTGCATACTATTAGTGACTTTCCAGCATATGGTATGTTATCGGGATGTATGACTGCTGGGAAGTTATCTTGTCCATATTGTATGGAAAACACCAAATCATTTACCCTCAAGAATGGCCGCAAATCACGTTGGTTTGATTGCCATCGACAATTTCTCCCTTCTAATCATGTTTTTCGGAAAAATAAAAGTGGCTTTACAAAAGGAAAGTAGAGACAACAATGCCTCCTGAACAATTGAGTGGTGAAGAAATTGGGGAGCGTGTGTCTGTTCTACCAAAGATGGGAGAATTCGGGAGTGAGAACCATGAACAACGACTTGAGGGATATGGAGAAAAGCATAATTGGATGAGACAAAGCATTTTTTGGGAGCTTCCTTGTTGGAGTAAGCTTTTGATACGTCACAATCTTGATGTCATGCACATCGAGAAAAACTTTTTTGATAACTTATTTCACACAATTATGGATGTGAAGGGAAAAATTAAGGACAATGTGAAAGCAAGAAAAGATTTGAAACTTTATTGCAAAAGGCGAAAGTTAGAAGTAGAAGATGTTGTTCGAAAGGGGGTGGTTACCACTTCAATGCCTAAAGCTCCATTTGTGTTGATTAAGCAGAAGAGTAAAGTATTATGTGAATGGGTCAAAAAGTTAAAGTTCCCCGACCGCTATGCATCTAATCTTGGTAGGTGCGTCGATTCAAAGGAGTATAAGCTTTTCGGCATGAAAAGCCATGATTGCCATGTTTTCATGCAGCGATTACTTCCAGTAGCATTTCGAGATTTGTTGCCCCTACATGTCTTGAATGCTTTGACAGAAATAAGCCAATTTTTTCGGGATATATGCTTTACCACGTTATGACACAAAGACATAGTTCGTTTAGAGAAGAATATTCCTTAAATTATTTGTAAGTTGGAGAAGATATTTCCACCAAGTTTATTTAATGTTATGGAGCATCTTCCTGTCCACTTGGTTTATGAAGCAAAAGTTGGTGGCCCAGTTCAATATAGGTGGATGTATTGCTTTGAGAGGTAAATCGTTTTTTTAATTCAATCTTTGTTTTACTAAAACTATTAAATTACATGTAATAACCGTATACTTTTACATAGGTTTTTATACCATTTAAAGCAAAAGGTCGGAAATAAAGCTAAAGTTGAGGGCTCGATTGTTAAAGCAATCCTTACAGAGGAAATCTCAAACTTTTGTACCCATTATTTTGAACCTCATGTTGACACTAAGGCCAAAGATTTGGGGCTACATAAGGGCAATAGTGATAGTCAGCAATAAGTTTCGAACTTACCCGAACTTTTCACTTGTGATGGGTATAGTTCTTCAGAAGGTGTTATTGGCTATCTTGATGAGAAGGATTATGATATTGCTCATGCATATATTTTGAGTAATTGCGAAATTCTCAAGGACTATGAAAGGTATGGTTTTGATGATTAATATTACATTCCTCTTATAAAATTAACATTGATAAAGCACTAATTGGACATATAATTGTTTGCTTAAGGAGGAAATGATGAGGACATATGGTATTATGAATGTGGAAAGTGCATGGATCAAATATCAACACAAGTTTCCTATTTGGTTTAGAGAATATGTAAGTTCTACAAGGTTCACTTGTTTTTGATTTAATGTTTCTTCTTTTTTAATCTTATGAGTGGATGATTGGTATAGGTTTTACGAGTAGGAATCAATGATGACATTATCCATGCTCTAGCACTTGGTCCATAAAGACAAGTTAAAAAGTTCAATAAATTTGAAATTGATGGGTATAAGTTTCAAACTTTTGATTATGGTAAGAGTAAGTCAACAATGAATTATGGTGTTTGTGTTAAAAGTGATGAAGGCAACGACTATCATGGCCTACTTCGAGAAGTGATAGAGCTGAGTTATGTTGGGGAAAAGAGGAACTATACGTCGGTCCTATTTAAATGTGACTGGTTTGATCCTAGACAAGGTACAAAAATGCATGACAAGTATAAACTTGTTGAGGTCCATTATGCTAAAAGATACCCATTATATGACTCATTTGTGTTGGCTTACCAAGCTGAACAAGTGTGTTATATTCCTTATCCTAGCACAACAAATGATAGAAACCAATGGTGGGCCGTTTTAACACCAAGGTTCGTGGAACAATTGATTCAACTGTTGAACCATCGGCATTTCAAGAGGATCTCATTGTGAATCCTCCATTGTTATCTGATCCACAAGAAGATAACCAGAGTCTTGAAGAGGATATAGAAGCAAAAGAAGAAGAAGAAGAAGAAGAAGAAGAAGAAGAAGAAGAAGAAGAAGAAGAAGAAGAAGAAGAAGAAGAAGAAGAAGAAGAGGAGGATATAGAAGCAGAAGAACATGATAATAACTACTCAACGGATGAAGATATGGGTGAATCAGATGATGACTTATGTTGTGCTTTTCAATTTTTGTTTTAGTAAACTGAATAATATGTGATGATATTAATGTTTTCATTTGTGTGAGGTGTCACATTCTTCTTTGGATAATAAATACATATGGATTTGGGACTATTTTTAGCTTTTTTTTTAGGAGTTCCCGTATAAACTTCATATTGCTACTATTGTCACACAAAAGGTAATAGAATCCTCACAATGATATTTTCTAACACTTTTCTATTACATGGTATTATATCATAACTTTCTAGTGATAAAACTTTCTCCAATGTTTTTGCTGATAATTCTCTAAATGTGAAGATGACATATTGATGCCGAGGAGGATTAAACAGGAGGGGTGGAATCATAAAAGGTTTTCCTCGTAAACCCCTTTTTCAGGATGCTCAGGCTTACAAGACATCTATGGAAGATCCAGGTGAAGAAAAGGAGCATCAAATTGTTGAAAACCATTCTAGAGCAGCAACATCATCTTGAATCAACATTTACACCCTCTGCCACACCTTCTGTTACACTTACACCTTGTACAACTACACCTAGCGTTAATCCTTCTGCATGCATCTTAAATTATGTAACTACATCAACTGCCACACCCTCTACAACACCATCTTCTAGTGTTTCTATGAATATAACAGATGAAATTGGTAATCCCGCAAAGGTTGATGCGGTTCTACACCCGGAGGGCGAGTTGTGGTGAATATCTAAGTTTAGAATTGTTTGTTCTATCAAAATTTATTACAGTTTAATATTTATTATTTGGACTTTCATTTAGGTTTACAAAGCGTAAGGTGGTGAAAAAAGTCACATCACTGTCTTACAAGCAATATTTTGATAAACCCTACAACAATTGGTCTATGGTGCCCGAGGAAGTTCGCAGTAGATGGTGGCATGCTTTTAGGGTATGTTAACTTTGTTAATAATGTTTGCTATCCCGTGTTTATTGGTATTTATCTATCTAACATGATGGTTTATATGTTTATTTCCTTTTTTGGTAGTCATCATATAGGGTATGTTAATGTTTCTAGTTTTATCTTCTCGTTGATATCACACTTTGTTCTTGTAATTTAATACAATAGAAGGAGTACTCATGGGATACATCAATAGCCGAGCTAGTGAAGGAAAGTTGGAGGTCAAAATTGAGTAGGCGACTTACGGATGTGGTGTCAAAACTTGTACATCGAGTTGATTATAGACCAAAGTGGTGTCCCCCCAAGCATGATAACTGCGTTGAAGAAAGTTAGAGATACACCTGATTTTAAAAAGAAATCGTTGCAATGCTCTTCAAACATTAAAAACAGCAAAAAAGGATTCTCAAAACATACTCAAGGATCCATCTCGACTGAGGAGTTGAAGGGAAAAATGGCAAGTTCTTAAGTAACTAGCTATTTTTTGTACCTGCATTTTCTAATAATTATAGTTTTATAAAAGTACTAATTTCATGTGTAATTAATTGTGTGTGTACACAGACAAGTGAGAAGTTTGGTGAAAAGCCAAAACCATCTGAGGTTTTCAAGAGAGCCCACACAAAAAAGGATGGTTCATTTGTTGACGAGAGGTCTGCATTGTTGTGGGTAAGTTCTTACTCTTCTGATTAGTGTCAAAATTTTATGGTTTTCTGGTTAAATCTAGACTTGAGACTAGTGCTTCCTATGTTTTTGTTATTAATGGTCAGTGTGTGCTGGTTTGCTGGTTTTACTTGAGTTACTTCTCTTCCCTTGAAGGATTCATACAATCCGAATGTTAGCTCTGGTGAGAGCGGAAACATTCTACCTCTGTTTCCAACTCTTGACTTGTCGATAAGCAGAAATATTTTAAGTATGCACACTACATAAGTGAGCATTTAATGAAGGGTACATGGATATCTGTATGGTACAAGTTTGGGATTTTCAAGCAGATAGGATTGGGGATATAAGAACCCTGTAACTTATTAAGATTCAAGCACAACCAGTTTGTTCAAAAAATAATGCTTTCTTTATGTGCTATGTGGTAGAAAATGAGAGTAATATGTGTGCTTGATTTGTTTTTGATTTTATTTCATAAAGTAAGAAAACTAGGATGGTGTAGAAATAACACCACCTAATGTATCTTCTCAAATAAGAAACCAATGAACTAGTCTCGCATGGCAATCCACACCTGCCCCAGTTCAGTCTAAGAAAACAATTATTCATGTTACTGTGATACCGAGGAGCAGCAAACCAGCCTATATACAATAGCTCCAAGAACCCTGCCAAGCTATAACAATCGCTTAAGATCAATAACATATAAGAAAAAACCAGAAGCCTACTTATAAAAAAAAATGTAAAGTATAGCAAAACAAAATCTCTTAATTCGTGTCAACACAATCAACTGTCATTATAACGGTCATGAGACAAACAATCGAGGGTGTATATTTGATTCTTATAATGGCTAGATCTTTGAAGTAGCTTGCAAGGAATTCACATAAACCCTATTGAGCTCACGTATGTAACTCCTATTGACACATAAATATGAAAAAATGGAAGTTATGGCCATAGGAGCTAATCTTGCACCTTGGAGTTATTGTGCTAGGAATCCAAGTAAGTTAACCCATAAACTAAAAGAGCATAGAAATAGTACAGGTAGCTAGCTATATTGATAAAATCAAGGAACATCGATCAAATAAGCTCCTCAAGCTTTCGAGACGTTTTTTCTTTCTACTTTTCTCAATGCCCTCCGACCTTGCCACTGCTTGGCTATTAATTAGAAGCTCAGAAGATTCCTTTCCATCCAACTACTGCCAACAACTTCCATTTAGTAACTAACTTTACTAAAATGGAGATAAAGCATAAAACCATAAAGACACTTCTGCCTGCAGCTTTCTCTTATATGTTAGCAGCTCCAGGTCTCCTTCTTCTTGCATAAGTCACCAATAAAGGATGTCCGGATAAGTTTGTAGCATTACCCCCCGCCCCCACTTAAACCCTCATTGTGCTCAAGGTTAAAGTATGGAAATATGTGGTTGAGGTGAGTATTACTACCAGGTAGCCTCTTAAACAAGCAAATTTTTCCCCTGGATGAGTACTTCAGTCACACTAGAACTACCATGGAACACTTGCTTGACCCCTATCACCTCTTGTAGGAGTACATCCAGTGTGAAGTCCGCTGATAAGTCTGGTGGCAGTGTAGGCTAGACCACATGATTTCCAACAGCCTTCTTGAACTGGGAAATGTGAAACACAGGATGACTTGGACTTGAGCTTGGGTTGGCAGCTTCAGCTTGTAAGCAACAACCTCAACCTTTCTGATTGACCTCGTCATGCCTATAGAACAAAACTAAACCTCTTCGTGTCAACACAATCAACTGTCATTATAATGGTCATGAGAAAAACAGTCGAGTGTGTATATTTGTATCTTATAATGGCTAGATCTTTGTTTCTTACTTGTAATTGAATTTCTTAAAAGTTAATTCCCAGCATAGTTATTGCAAAACAATCCCTTGATGGTAACGTAATTACAAACTATTATATTCAACCGAATTTTTTTCCTAAAAATTAAAAGATCCATGGATATAAGGAAACTGATATTCAATTGCTACAGAATCGTGGTTCCCTTTCGAGCAGGTAAAAACCACATGCTCTGAGTGTTCAAAAAAGACATGAAAATAGTTTCTGATTCTCTCATCTTTCATGGAAAAAGATTATAGTGTATCTTGTATGTACTCTAGTTTTCCGCAAGCAAATTTCACCCTTTTTCGTGGACTTTGATTTTGCGTGTTATGGCTAAAGGTATGGCATTGCCTATATTACGCGATGATTTAAATATTCAATTGCTATTTACAGAAATTTAATGGAAGGAAACTGATATTATTGGCGAGTTGTGTCCTTATACATGGTGTCTTTCCTAAACCAAAACAGTAGGAACGACATGTTAGTTTCTGATGTGTACTGCTGGAAGAATAGGATAGTTTTGTTTTGCTTCTTTGTGCTACTATGCTGTAGGTGTATTTCAGGGTTTAGGTTTGGGACCTTTCGCTATTACTTTGGGTGCTATAGTTGGCTTTAGTCTTCGCTTGTGAGGAGAATTTGCCCTTTCTTGTGTACTTACTCATCGTAGTTGGTAATAGATGTCCCATTTGTTAGGAAAAGAGCAACCGAACATTCTGAACATTCTGAACTCTTAAGTTAGCTCTGCTTTCCTCTTTTGATGCGTCTTTTGATGTATGTACTAATTTCTTTTGTTTTTTGTATTTTTAGGATGCTTTACAACACAAACAAGCGGCTAACATTTTGAGTGATGAACCCAAAACTTAAGAGAAGGTGTATTATGAAGTCGTTGGTGGATTCGATGAGAAAGGAAGTATGGGATTGGTTCCGCTGCGGAATCATATTACGAGAAGCCTAGTTCAAGTAAGAGAGGTCAAAGGGCTCCTTCACAACATGTGATTAATCTGGAAAATCGTGTTGTTCAACTTACTTCAGAAAATCTGCAGCAACAACAAACCCTTAATGACACCGTAAACCATATGAAACTTCTTCAAAGACAAGTCGAGTTACTTACTCAACAAGTGACGGGGTGCTCTTCTAATTCCGATGCATCACAACCTCCACCCCCACCTCCTCCTTCTGCTCCAAGTGCTTTTGTCTCTTGAGAGGTCAAGTTCTTTAGGAATTTGCTAGATTTTCTTTTTGCAACATAGGGAGCATGACATACTCTGATGAGCGCTGCTTTTGATGCATGTAATTTGATGATAAAAGCTCTTTATGGTACTTTTATAGGAAGTTAGTTTTTAGGAGTGATGTAAATGGTCAAGGGTGTTTTTGGGACGAGAAATTCAAGCTTTTGTAGCATCATTTTAATCTTATTATCAATTAATTAAATGCTTGTATATCTCCGAAGATAGAACGTGTGGTCAAAGTGATACAAATTAGGGTGCAGGGTGAATAGCTACGGAAATTAATATGCTTGTCCCAGGTTGCTACGGAAGATAATCGTAACAAAATATTGCAACTGAAATCGTAAATTCTGTAGCAAAATAATGCTACGGATTTATATTAGATTCCGTAGCAAAGTTAGCCACCTACATGCTTCTTTGCCTTCAAAATTTGCTACGGAATTGTATCCGTAGCAAAATAATGCTACGGATTTAAATAGATCCATAGCAAAGTCAGCCGCGTAAATATTTTCTTTGTCTCCAAAATTTTGCTACGGAAACCAATACGTAGAAAACCTTTGCTACGGAATAGATAGCTCCGCTTCAATTTTTGCTACGGATTTACGTTTGCTACGAATTTGAATCCGTTTCAAAAATTGAAACGAATGCATGCATTCCGTAGCAAACTTCGTTTTGCTACGCCCAGTTTTGCAGCCATAATTCCGTAGCAACTTCCGTTTCAAAACAAGAATTTGAACTTTTGCTACGGAAATTTTCCGTAGCAAAATCACGTGTTTTTTGTAGTGAATAAGTGTGTTACAAATTTGACTAAGTATGGAGATGGCTAGGCAAGTAAGTAAGTGGAGAGTATTTGAGAGAGATACTCTTAGGCCCTGGTCAGTTCACCTTAAAAAATTAATATTCAGTAAAAATAAGTTCAGTTTAGTAAAAATAAGTTCAGTTCAGCAAACATAAGTTCAGTTCAGCAAAAATAAGTTCAGTTCAGTAAAAATAAGTTCAGTTCAGTACAAATAAGTTCAGTTCAGTAAAAATAAGTTCAGTTCAGTAAAAATAAGCAGAGCAAAGAAGAAAAAACCACATGAATCAGTAAAAACAAGTTCAGTTCAGCAAAAATAAGTTCAGTTCAGTAAAAATAAGTTCAGTTTAGTAAAAATAAGTTCAGTTCAGCAAAAATAAGTTCAGTTCAGTAAAAATAAGTTCAGTTCAGTAAAAATAAGTTCAGTTCAGTAAAAATAAGTTGAACTGAACAGGGCCTTAGATTGCTTGAAGGTAGAATATGTTGGTTGATATGTACAAAAGAAGTAGATTGCATATTTAGAAGCCTCCATACTTCCTAAGACTAAAATCTTCCTACTATAGATTGTTCTCATCTTCTTAAGGGAACCTTCTAAACAACGAGGTTCTACCTACTTCCTTTTAGGTATGTACAAGAGTGTTCGAGATCCTTACTAGCTAGAATCATCCATGCAAAAATTTGCTAGTGCTATCAGGTGCACTCTAGTGTTGTCTGGAGTACTCTAGAAAACTCTACACTATTCTACAGAACTCTAGATATTACAAGTATTTACATGAAGATTATAGAGAATACATAATTTCTGGGTTTCTCTGGAGTGTTCATAGAAACTCTCTAGTCTTCTTTATATACCTCTATGAAGAGCAATGTGATCCCTTGGTTTGTGACGTCCTTTGTCGCTCCTTGACGCCTATTACTCAACGTCTATCCTTCAAGAAAGAGATCTTTGGCCCCACTTTCTCGTCTTTCGCTAGCCTGATGTTGTACTCTTGCACCCCCGAACCTGGGTGATCTATCCATGACCAGGATGAAGCTTGGGTGAAACTAAGTGGAGGTCCGAACCGACTGATGTTGAAGAATCAGCGGATGAGTTGTTGTTAGGGGTTGGCTGTGATGCTTAGAAGGCCCTCGTCTATCCTAAGAGGCATGACTTTGCTTAGGAACTCCATCCCAAGCTATATGGACGCGTCTTCCATGTAGACCACCAAGAATTCAACCTCTCCCTTCTACTTACCGAAGGACCCTTCGTACACCCTTTCATAAACCGCCGTGCAACATGAGTTGACAACCTTCATTTCCCTGTCTAGCTTGTTGAACCTCAGATCACCCCAAGGCTCTTAACTTCCCTCAATGGCAAGAAGTTGTGCAACGCTCCCATGGTGCTCCGAGTATTTGGCCTTCGATTGCTATAATAGCACGCAATTGTAGTTGAGAGCAACTGCAAGCCATCCGCGGTGCATCACATAGAAATCATTTAATTGGGTTGAACTACTTATCCTCGTCGCGAGTATCCACTTTAGACTGGGCCTTGTCCTTGCTTCCATGATGAGCAACCTTCCCATGGTACCTCGAGTATTTGGCCATCGTTTGGTTAGTAGCCTCCTCACCATCTTGGTTGTCATCATCGATCGTTTTCCCTTTTCCTTTCTCGTATGCCTCTCTATTTCGATCAAGGGCTACGCCACTACTTTGGCCTCGGCAAGAGTCTTGACGCCTCGTTTCTTTAGTTCTTGTTCGGCCCCCCTTTGTAGTCCATCCATGAAGAAGAAGAGGCGAGTCTTCTTCCATGTCAGGCGGGCATCTCAAGCATGAATGACAAGTATTGGCTAACATAGTCCCCGATCGGCCCGATTTACTTAACCCTCGTAGCTTCTTCATAGGAAATAAATACTTAGATTTAGCCTTTTTTTTAATAAATACCTTTTTATAAATATCATAGTTGCTTAAAGCATTTTGAAGTCAGTACCAAATAGCGAATTTTCTCTAAAAATTATTGAAATTTGAGCCCCTAACCATTTAGAATGGAATTTCTTTTAAAGTTGGTCGAATGTCGTTATGTTTCCAAGAAAATCCGTTAGTTGGTATTGATTTCAAAAAAATGAAGAAACTTAGGTACTTCTATAATATCAAGAAGATCTAAGTATTTATTTCCAAAAAGAGGTTAAACCTAGGTATTTTTTTGCCATTTTTCCAATAGATAATCAAAGATACTAGTGCAAATGTGAGAGATATCCGATATATTATTACATCTTAAATTAATTGAGGGACTGTGCCTCATTCATATATGTCCATTTGTGTATAATTTTTTTTTACTTTTACCCTTGACATGTACCCCTATCACTTAAACCATAAATATAATAAATATTTAATAGTCGATAAATTATCAAAAGTTCATATACATCGAAAATATACATTAAAACTAATACAACATACTACATACTACCTCTGTTTCATATGTATTGCAACCTTTAACTTTTTCTACTATTCATACACTTCCCTTTAACCAATTTTTGTGATTCATAAATAAGGATAAATATAGTCATGTGAGATATTGTTAGATTCGTCTCAATATATGCTTAATTAATATCAACTTTTTATAATTTTTACTTAAATAAATTTAAAGATGTTATCGTCTAAAGTAGTGCATTGGGAGACGTAAAACTCCCTTTGTTGCAATGGAACGCATGTCGTAGTATTTACATAACATCTAGTGTATACTTCCTCCGTTTTTTATTAATCGCTACATGTAGAGTTTCTTGCCTCTTAACGCATAATTTTGAATGTTAATAACTCTAATATTGCTCAAATAAAAATTATAGAAAGTTAATTTTTATTTAACTCTATAACGAGACGAATCTAACAAGATCGATCCTACATATTTATCGTTGTACTTAAATATTTATAGTTGGTTAAATATATATGCATAAATAGTGTAAAAAGAGAAAAATCGTAGTACTTAATAACGAACTGAGGTTTTGCACCAAAAATAACGAACGGAGGTAGTATATATTAGCCAACAATATAGTACAATTTTTAGTATAAAGATAGTGTAAAATCTACAATCGTAGTACTGTACAATTTTAAGGCACGAAAGTATTGCAATAGTAGCAAACTGCAATGTGACACTTGCATTCGCACATAGATTTGTACTCAAGTACATTGTGGACAATATTAAAAGCAAGATAGTAAAAGGGATATTTTTGGTGTTTCTACTTCATGCATGGTTTTTTCTCCTATTTGCGATATGATAGAGGGTAATAATGGAACATGATGGAGTTGGACCAGATGATTGCTGCCTTGATTCACATCAGCCACGCGTCAATTGTGAAGTGTTGAAGATTTAGTTTTTCAAAGCTTAAACGGGAACATTGCTATATGTACCCCCGTAGTTTACACGCTACTAATACAATAATAATAATAAAATATCATTAGATATATTGAATTGAATCGCATTATTACCACTCTCGTCTAGGTTGGGTAATAAGGGGCTATATATAATCAACTAAAACATTCCATTATCACTACTCTATTAGAGGTGAGTAGTTACCCGATGGATAGTCAAAGTTTTTTTTCCCTCAAAGAGTTATGTATAATAAACTAAAAACTTAACTCCGGGATCACAACGTCTATATATTCCGCTATAACAAAAATGTACTATTTTAGGATATATAAAGGTTCAATACGTAGGAACGCCTACATGCAATTAGAGGAATTTAATAAACCTAATCCTAGTATTTATAACAAGATCACATATATAGGTTAATATGTATAAATAAATAGGTTTAGATAAACAAACGTGTGACTTCAACTGGTTAGTAGGAAAGAATACTCCAAAGTATAACAGATAATTCCAACACCTTTAGAGATTAAGGACTTCAATTGCAGCCCCTCTATTTTCCACGAACATTGATTAAAACTCCCACGTGTGTTAGAACGGAAGATGGTGAGCAATTTCACTCTATTACTTTTAAGGGATATGGTAATTAATTAACCCTAGTAATTAAGGATAAGGGATTCTTTTCTCTCAATGTTATAGTAAAAGTTACTCTTAACTTTTCCATGTGATTTTCCCTCACCTAGACATCCTTATATATAGGAATGAATAATCACTCCTAATCCTCCTTGAAGTAGGAAACCCCATTTCTCCTTGGATTAGCTTAACTTGATCGAGGAAACACTAACCTTCTAATTGGCCACTTTAGGCCCAACTAGGTCTTTTAATTCTCTCAACCAGTATTACCATGTGTGATCTCATCGAATTCATCATTTTTAATTGTAGGCGCAATCATATTGACTTGCTAATAGATATTTCTTTCTATCAAGTAAATATTTAACTAGAATAATTAACTTGTAATCTCTATAATGATAGTTATAGGTGGAATTTTCAAGGACATATTCCTTCACAATCATCGGTGGTAAACCTTTGTAAGTACGATATCCGATTTCAAGAATCTAATCTCGTTTGTAATATTACATTTTGTTCCTTTTTATCTATAACCTATAATAATTAATATTAATAATTAATCTATATAAAAAGGAAGAAAGTCAAAGTTAGTCAAATTGTAGTAATTTTCAATATTCCAATTACATCCTTTGACTTAATTTGACCTTTTCTTATCTTTGATGTAGGTTAACAAACTTCTAATTATTTCTACATAATTTTGCCACAAGTTTTTGTTTAGGTTCGCTTAATGTGTTTTTAGAATAGGATTATCAACTTGTTAACACAACAGTCTAACGAATCAATTGCGTATATGATTAAAGAAAAAATCAAAATCATTAACAAAATATCTTGATTAGTAACGTGATATGAATATCAAGATATAAGTGTAATAAGCTTTGTGACTCGTGATCACATGAGATTATGGTGATTATTAGTATTATCTACGATATTTTGAGCCTAATGTATAAGTCAAAATATTAATATATTACAATAATCTTGACTCACTAACACAAGAAGGTATATAGTTCCTTGACTACCTAAACAACCACTATAGGAACTTTAAATACTTTCCCCTGAAAAAATCCCCTATAGTCGCCTTTAGTAAAAAATCCATGTTATAACTAAAATTTGTTTGAACTAGTTAGAAATTGAGATTCATTAGAATAGCCTCACATATTTTGTTTACGGGGGTGGGGAGAATCATATGTAGTAAACATTGAATAATGCAAGTGTTCTAAATTACTTCAGCCAACGAAAATCATCGGCAAATTGGTAGTTATATAAAAGCGTTAATATACAAATGCTATCTTGTTTTGAGAGCCATTAAGTAATATTTCATTTGTTATATAATAGTTCTAAATTACTTGACATGCTTTTTTAGGATCATGTTAGATTAGGGAAATGGAACTATTATTTGACATATTTGCAACACTTTATAATGCGATAATTTTTCTTACTCAAACTCAAATAATGTTAGATAATTATCCAGCTGTTATTTTTTTTAATGAAACTCCTTAAATACATGTTAAACAAGTTGATTATAATCATTAATAAAAAAGTACGACTCTATTATAGCACGTGCAACACACGTGCCGATATGGACTAGTATATTAAAAAAATAATAAAGATTTACTGTCGGTTCATATTTCATTAACCAATTCTTGCTAGTTGCTAGTTCAAATGTTGGTATTTGGTAGCAAGGATATTGGTTTGTAATGTTAACACAAGGAATTCGAAAACATATAAGCAAAGTTGATACTATATAAAATTCTGAAAAGGCTTTTGTTTTTTACCCATTATTTTTTTCTTATAATTTTCACTAATATGTAATAAAAAATCTAATATGTGTTTTTCTTAATCACAGCATGGTGCATATATAACATTTCACGTCTTCCAATGCATAATTTTTGTAGTTCATGTATCTATATTAAGTAAAAATCATCAAAAGTTGATATCAAATATGTATCCACCCATACAGATCTAAGAACATCGAATATAACTAGGTTTATCCTTATGCATAATCATGATAGATTATCAAAAAGGAAAATGTGTGAATAATATAAAATGATGAATGTAGTGATTATAAAGATGAGAAAAAATTACCAACTAAAATGTCATATAAATTTATCTTATTTTATATTTTAAAATATTTCAACTTTTTATTGGGTTTTCCCAAATAGCATAATTAAGATATTAAGATTAGGATAAATTGTGAATAACCACCTGTCAGATACAGCAATTTCAAAATAACCACCCCAAATTATTTTGCATTTAAATAACCACCTCTACTTATGTTAACGTTTTGAAATACCCACCTCTTAAAGGAAAATCTTAACACCGTTAGTTTTAGGGCTCAACTTTTTTAACTCCCTCCAAATTTTCACTAATTACCTTACTAATCTATAATTTGAGTGGTCAAATCATGATTAACATTTTAAAAATATTTTTTTATTCAATTTTACAATTTTTTAAACTATATATTTTTGATATATGACACGGTAATGGACACAAATTTCGAGACAATACTTAATCGCGTTTTTAATACTCAAGACGACGTTTTTTCGAAAAACGGACACCACCGTACGCCCTTTATGGGCACGAATTTTGAGATTCCCTACGAAATGAGTACCTACAAGCCGGCTTTTCGGGCACGTAATTCGAGACGCTTTTTTCGGACGGAATACAAAGTTTTTTCGAAAAACGGACACCGAATCATGATTAACATTTTAAAAATATTTTTTATTCAATTATACAATTTTTAAAACTATATATTTTTGATATATGACACGGTAATGGACACAAATTTCGAGACAATATTTAATCGCGTTTTTAATACTCAGGACGATGTTTTTTCGAAAAACGGACACCACCGTACGCCCTTTTTGGGCAAGAATTTTGAGATTCCCTACGAAATGAGTACCTACAAGCCGGCTTTTCGGGCACGTACTCGAGATAATTTTTTTTGGATGGAACACGTTTTTTCGAAAAACGGACACCGCCGTACCTACAAGCCGGTGTCCGTTTTTCGAAAAAACTTTGTTTTCCGTCCCAAAAAGGCGTCTCGAAGTACGTGCCCGAAAAGTCGGCTTGTAGGTACTCGTTTCGTAGGGAATCTCAAAATTCGTGCCCATAAAGGGCGTACGGTGGTGTCTGTTTTTCGAAAAAACGTTGTCTTGAGTATTAAAAACGCGATTAAATAATGTCTCGAAATTTGTGTCCATTACCGTGTCATATATCAAAAATATAGTTTAAAAAATTGTAAAATTGAATAAAAAAAGATTTTTAAAATATTAATCATGATTTGACCAGTCAAATTATAGATTAGTAAGGTAATTAGTGAAACTTTTGAGGAAATTAGGATAATTTAGTAAGAATTTAGGCATCACACTTAACGGCGTTAGAAAATTCCGTTAACAGGTGGGTATTTGAAAAAGTTAAGGAAATGAGAGGTGGTTATTTAAACACAAACAAAAATGGGGTATTTATTTTGAAATAGGTGTATTGTATAGGTGGTTATTCACAATTTTTCCTTAAGATTAAGACAAGAGGGATGTAGTATAAAACAATTTATCATCCTGCTTGCATTAGTTGTAAATCTTTCTATTCGAAAGACTAGAAGTTTTAAAGTTACAACGTTGTTCTTTAAAAAAAATTGAAATATAAGTGTGCTCTTTGGCTCTGGGGTCATAACTCAAGAGTGAAAACCACATGTGATGACTTTCACATATAAGGGGAGAGTCATGGATGGATTATTAGTATTATCTGATTTTAGGATGGAAACCTACTCAATTAGTAAATATATAAACCCCATGTAGCACAAATCAATCTTTGCAAGCCAATTGAAAATAATTCTTTTGGTATTAAAGTGGAAGTTCCTTTAAAGCTAAGATTTTTTTGGAGCAATAAGGTCAACATAGTTGATTGTCGTAGGATTGTTGTGCCATATTGACCTTATGCTGAAAGTCTACTTGACTATTTCCATATATTGTGAAAAGAGAGATTGACAGATATGTGATTGATGTGGAGAAATTTTTTTAAGAGTGTGTTGGTATAAAAATGGTTTTTGCAAATAAGTAATGATGTCCCGTTGCAAGTTGGTCCAGAATATAAGAGAGGTGATTCACTCTCCTAAGAGTAACTGGCCCTTAGCAATAAGGGTTATCCTTAAAACTAAAGGAACCTCGCTAACTTAAATGAGCACAAAACTATCAATGGCTAAGAAATAGCGTGCTAAATATGACTTAAATAACTTTGAAAGAGTTATATAGAGAGACATGTGGCCAAAATAAAACAAACAAACTCGAAAGAAACTATTTCATTTCATTGATGACAATAATTCCGGTCTTACACAAACTTTTATGGAAAGAAAAAGTAACAACAAGCTTAATTGAGGAAGAAAGAGAGGAATAATAATGTCATTCTTCTTGCACTAAATGAGACAATAACAATGGAAGGCGTTTATAACATGGAGTGTTCGTGCCAAATAACTACCTAAAACTATACCTAATATCTAAGGATAAATTATGATATTTGTTGTGTTGATGATTGATTGTTGATGTCCTCTTCGTCTGGTTGAAGCCTCTGTTTATAGCCAAATGGAGCAACAGTTATCTATCTTTGAATTTAAATTATCTTCTAACCTCCAAACTATTAGGAAACTTTTGAAATTGGCGCCTAATAATGGGCACTTCTTGAAACTTCTAGAGTCTGCATCCCTTTGAGACTCTGGTTGGCTTTTGGGCTTCTTATCATTCAACACGTTTATGTTGTTTGACATGGTCAACATAAATTGGACCTGGGCTAAAAGTAAATGGGTTTATTTGACCCACAGGTCTTAAAGCCTAAAAAATAAATGTGGTAGTTACAGAGAGTGAAACCCACAAGTAAGTCTCACATTGAAGAAGGGAGAGGAGAATGATTAAGATATTAGTGTACAGGGCTATTCCGCCTATTGCCTATGGATTCTAGGATGAAACCCCATTCAATTTGTTCTTGGTCAGATTCCCTATTGTGAATATACCTATGTGCAAAAATCTATTGAAGATTTATCATATAAGTCCCTTTTTCAAAATGTTTTCATTTGTCTCCAAATCACTAGTTCCTCAATATGAGCGGTTTCCCTCCATGTCTTGAAAATACAAAAATAAAAAATATTTATATGTACTTCTTAATAAAATAAAATCCGTTTTGCACGTATTAATTAACCCCATGAAAAGAGGGTCACATGTCATTTCTTTGTGTACCCGCATGTGTCACATTGTCATACAACATAGTTTGTTATTTCCAGAATACTAAATAAGTTGTCAAGCATTTTTATCTTCTGATATTCTTTCCTTATATTATAGATTATATTAGGAAAAATTGATAAGAATAATCCGACCTTTGGCCAGTCTTCCATCAATGGTACCACCTTCATTTAATCCAACAATAATCCCACCTTTGACATTCATATTCTCTCAATGGTCCCTCACCTGTTGGTGACCTACAATTACAGGTAAACTCTCTTAATTACGTGATTAATAGCTAATTAAATATAATTTGAACCTAAATTTTTAATTAACCACTAATTAAGTATAATCTATAAATTAACTTAAAAAAACTTTTTAAAAAATCCCCTTCCACCCCATCCAGAACCATCACAATTTCGAAAACCCACCATGCACCAATAACAACTCGAGCTAATTTCTGGGTTTCAGGGTCCGAATTTTTGGGATTTCATGGATTTGGGCTTTGATATTTTGGGTTTGGACTTCATTGTCAGTGAGTTTTTCTTTCAAATTGTGATTGTGGTTTGATTGTGGTAATGTCAATTTTGGTGGTAAGGGTTGTTTGATTGTGGTGGTTTTGGTAGGTGGGGTTTTCGAAGTGGGTGGGGTTGGGTAAGGGCTGTTTGGAGGTGGTGGCTGGTGGCATTTTGGGTTAGTAAGTGGTAGCAGGGGATGCGGAAGGGTGGGGATTCCAGTTATGGTGGGATTGGGCGACGATAGAATTGCGCGGGGGTTAGTGGAGGAAGAAAGTGGCGGGGGAGGGGAAGGGAGGCAGGGAAAGGGGGAGGGGAATGGGGGCAGCCGTGGTATGGGGGAGGGGAGGGTGGCAGGGGAAGGGGAGGGGAGGGGTGGCAGTAATGGGGGAAGGGGGGGAGGGGTTTTTTTAAAAAAGTTTATTTTTTAAAAAAAGTCAACGGTAATTTTGGCGGTCAAACAAGTTGTCATCATCCTGTACCATTGAGAGAATATGGGTGTCAAAGGTGGGATTATTGTTGGATTAAATGAAGGTGGTACCATTGATGGAAGACCGACCAAAGGTCGGGTTATTCTTATCAATTTTTCCATTATCTTATTATCAATTCAAATAATATTGTTGACGAAGACTTAGTTATAAATGACAACTTGTTCAATTTTAACTCTTATCAACACCCATTCTCTTGGGCTCTATAATTTGTTGACCACAATTTGTCTCTTAGTTTTTTTTTGTCTCTCGTTACAAACGAAAAATCTTGCTAAGTTGTTTTGGATTCTTGAGATCATGGTTTTCTTTTTCGAAAAATCTTGCTAAGTTGTAAAGTCTATAATATGAGTTCAACTAATTTAGTGTTCAATTATATCCAAGCACAATCTCTCACTCAGTTTATCGAACTCATTTAATGTAAAAAATTGTTAGAAAAGTCAGTGATGACAAATATATATATCAAGAGGGGTTTTGAGGGTAAAGGAAGGGGAAGGATCGTTTGAGGATAGGGAAGGGTAGGAGCAGACCGCCATAGACAACAGTAACAGGGGGATCAAGGGGTGGTAGGGGATGCTGGGAGTAGGGAAGAGGTGGCTAGATAGGTGGGGGTGGGATGTTTTAGTTTAGTGTTTTTTTAATTGAGTGCGACCAATGGAATCGTGACACGCGGCATTATCAATTTGTTTGATAGTTTATTAGTTTAGTACACCGTTAATTTTAGTTTAAAAACGACGATAATAGAGCTCTCTTGAATGAAAGGCGATTGTGCGTCTCCTTCCCTGTTGGTTTCTATCTGATCTCATCAGACGGCCATGGCAAAGAAATCGAAGGATAAGAAGGTAGCTCAGGCAATCCCTATCCCGTCTATTCCTGGTGGTCCGGCGTCGGAAGCGCAAGCTCAGAAAATGAAAGCTGTAGATGAAGTTATTGGTATTGAGGCACTGGATATTGTCGAAGAGGATGCGTTTCAACAGGAGATCCTTTCTCCCCGTTCATCTCTTCGTTCACTACAACAGGAGCGTCATTTGCAGACCAATTTCTCAGATTGGCTTGCTTCTATTCAGAAATCAAAAACGCGTATTGCTCGTGGTGAAGGTATGATTAATCCACTCCCTATTTTGTTCTCCCCTCCTGAGAATGATGGTGCTGATACTGCTGTTAATGATGTGCAATGTGATTCTATGATTAAGATTGGTATTGATGAGATTCAACCTGAAATTGATTTTTGGCTTTCATCGATTTACTGCTATGTTGTGGGTGCTAATCCACCTGTTCATATTATTGAGGGTTTTATTAGGAGGATATGGAGAAATAAGGGTGTTGATAAGGTGGCTAGTGTGAAAAAAGGTGTCTATGTGATTAGATTTACTACAATGGAGAGGAGAGATCAAGTTTTGAATGGTAGTCCTGTGTTTTTTGATAGCAAACCAGTGATTATGAAACCTTGGGACCATACAGTTGATTTTGCTAAAGAGGATATTAGGACTGTACCAACTTGGGTGCAGCTTTACTTGGATTTCAAATATTGGGGGAATGCTAGCCTTAATAAGATTGTTGGGCAGATTGGCAAGGTGATTCAGCTTGATAGGGCTACTCAACAAAGGGATAGGCTTCACTATGCTAGAGTCTTAATTGAGGTTAAGGTTGATCAGGCCTTTCCTGAGGTTATATCTTTTGTGAATGAGCATGATAGGATTGTGGATGTGCAGGTTGAGTATGATTGGAAGCCTGTGGTATGCACAGTGTGTAAGGGAATGGGCCATGTAGCCTCTGAATGTAAGAAGCCTGTGCTTAGGCAGGAATGGAGAAAGAAAATAGTTGATCCTGTGAATTCAGAGAAGAAGGTTGAAGAGGGAGTTTTTCAGGATGTGAAACAACCAGCAAGAAGAGTGTTGATGGTGGAAGTTCCAGCAGAGACACATAATGAGTTTCATGTTCTGACTGAATGTGCATCTAATGAGGGTGATGATATAGAATCACAAACTGTGAGTGTTGTGGTTGGGCAGCAGGTCTGTACTACTGGTGCTGTTTTAAGTGCATGGGGGGCCAACCTCCTGGTGATCATGGATAGGATTGTTATTTGGAATGTCAGGGGGGTTAATAGTCCCCTAAAACAAAAGGAGGTTAAGGCTTTCCTTTGTAAACAACAGGTGGGACTAGTTAGCCTCCTTGAGACAAAGATAAAGGCTGCTAATATGGGTAGCCTTTATCAGAATGTGTTTGCTGATTGGTGCTTTTCTTCTAATTCCAGTTATCATATGGGAGGTAGAATTGTTATTGCTTGGAACCCTAGAAGTTTTCATGTCAATATTAAGGCCTGCTCTAGTCAATTAATTCATTGTGATGTAGCTCCTGTTAGTGGTTCTAGGCCATTTTGTATCACTTTTTTGTATGCATTTAATCTTGCTTCAGAAAGGGAGGTGGCTTGGGATGATTTGAGGAGTCTTGCTGTTATGACTAAGCAACCATGGGTTGTTGCTGGTGATTTCAATTGTGTTTTGAATCCTGAAGAAAGAATTGGTGCAGGGGTCAGATTATAGGAAATGGTTCCTCTTAGAGATTGTGTGAAGTACTGTGGTTTAGAGGACATGAATAGCTCTGGTTGTTTCTATACTTGGAATAACAAGCAGCTAGGGGATGCTAGGGTGTTTAGCAAGATTGATAGAGTCATGGTGAATGAGGAGTGGATCTCTGCTTATCCTCATGCTGCTACTCACTTTATGCCAGAAGGTCAGTTTGACCATTGCCCTATGAGTATCAATGTCTATCCTCAGCTAATTAGGGGTAGACAGCCTTTCAGATATTTTAGGATGTGGGCTGAGGCTCCTTCATTCAAATCTATTATTTTGAGTGGATGGAATGAGGAGGTAGATGGTAGCAAAATGTACAAAATTGTTAGGAAGCTGAAGATCATCAAAGAATCTCTTAAGAAGCTGAACTATGAGGGATTTTCTAATATTCGGTGCAGAGACATAAAAGCTGCTAGGATGTTGCTTGAATGCCAAAATGCTTTGCATCAAGATCCTGCTATTATTACTCTGAGACAGAAAGAATATGAAGCAGTTGGTGACTATAAGAGGATTCATGGTGCTTATCTATCCTTTATAGCTCAAAAATCTAAACTGACTTGGAGTTTTGGAGGGGATGAGAATACAGCTCTTTTCCACCAGTCACTCAGAAGTAGAAGATTGGCTAACACAGTGTATGCATTTCATGATAAGAATGGCATATGGAGGGAGGGTACACAGGAGGTAAATGATGCTTTCCTTGACTATTACTTAATGTTGCTTGGCTCTAAATTGAGTAATAGGAAGCCTGTTTATCATTCTGTTATTGAGATTGGCCTAGTCCTTGATAATGATCATATATCCTTGTTGAATAGACCTTTTACCTCTGAGGAAGTGGAAAAGGCTATGTTTGACATCCCTGGTGAGAAATCCCCTGGGCCTGATGGATTTGGCTCTTATTTTTTCAAAGACTCATGGGATATAATTGGGAGGGATATTATTGATGTTGTTCTAGATGGTCTCAATACTGGTAAGCTTTTGAAGGAGATTAATGCTACTACTCTGACTCTTATCCCTAAAATCTCTTGTCCTAGTTCTGTTACTGAGTTTAGGCCTATTGCTTGCTGTAACACTGTTTATAAATGTATATCTAAAGTTATTTGTAATAGACTGAGATGTATCCTTCCTGACATCATTTCTGAGAACCAAGGTGCTTTTGTCCATGAGAGATTCATTGTGCACAATATCATGGTTTGCCAAGACTTGGTGAGGCATTACAACAGGAAAGGGGTGCAGTCTAGCTGTATCATGAAGCTGGACATGAGGAAGGCCTATGATACTATTGAATGGGATTTTGTCAGAGAAATGCTAATTGGTTTGAATTTCCCTAGTCACTTTGTAGAGCTTATTATGATATGTGTCACTACACCTAGGTTCACAATTATGGTGAATGGTTCCATGAATGGTTTTTTTGCCTCCAGGAGGGGTTTGAGACAAGGAGATCCAATGTCTCCCTTGTTGTTTGTTTTTTTATGGAGTACTTGTCTAGGTTGATGAAAAGAGTGATAGAAAATCCTTACTTTGAGTTCCATCCAAGGTGTAAAAGGCCTCTTTTAAACCATTTAGTATTTGCTGATGATGTCATTCTGGTTTGTAAGGGTTCTTTCCCTTCTGTCTATGTGATGATACAGAGCTTCAAGTTGTTTTTAGAAACTTCTGGTCTGCAGATCAATGATGATAAGTCTGATTTTTTACTGCTGGGGTAGATGATGCTACTGTGCAGAGAATTAAATTTGCAACTGGTTTTAAGCATAGTAAACTTCCTTTCAGATATCTTGGGGTGCCCATCTGTGCTAAAAGGATTTCTGTGGCAGCCTGTGATGCTATTGTTGAGAAAATGTGCATGAGAATTAAAGTGTGGAGTTCTAGACATCTTTCTTATGCTGCTAGAATTTTACTTATTAATTCTGTTCTTTTGAGCTTGCATGTATACTGCGCACAGGTCTTCATTATCCCTAAAACTGTGTTGCATGAGGTTGAGAAAGTGTGTAGAGCTTTTCTCTGGAGTGGCTGCTATTATAGCACTAAAGCAGGTAATGTTAATTGGGATATTGTTTGTTCCCCTAAACAATCTGGGGGGCTTGGAGTGAGGAAGATCATAGTTTGGAACAAGGCAGCTTTGGCTAAGTATGTGTGGGCCTTGGAAACCAAACAGGATAGTCTATGGATCAGGTGGGTTCACTCTGTGTATATTAAGGAGGAGGATTGGTGGGAGTATTCCCCTCCTACTGAGAGTAGTTGGTATTGGAAACAGGTATGCCAGGTTAAGGAGGATTTGAAACAGATTATCTCTCGACATGATTTGTGCAATTTGAGGCCTTTTAGTGTTAAAAAAATCTATGATCTAATGATTGGTGAGTCTGATAAGATTCACTGAGATAAATTTGTTTGGAATAGAATTTCTATTCCCAAACATAGAATGATTTGTTGGTTAGTTATGCATGGAAGATTGAAAACCAACGACAGGCTGCTCCAAATGGGGGTAACTAGTTCTGCTGATTGCCTCCTCTGTAGTGGGGGCTGTGAATCTAATGATCACCTATTTTTCAGCTGTTCTTATGCTCAGAGGTGTCTGCAGAAAATTTTGCTATGGCTACAGGTGAAGAGCAATAATGTGAACTACTATAGACTCCTATATTGCATCCATAGAAATAGGAGGAGTAAAGCTCAGAAGCAGATTTTGATTGCCTGTTTAAATGCACTTGTATATTTTGTTTGGCAGGCTAGGAATGATGCTAGGTGGAATGATGTGGTTTGGATGCCAAGAGTTTTAGTTAAAAGAGTTCAGAGCTCAGTTTGCTTAAGGTTAAGGGGAGTAAAACCTCAAAAGCTTAGTAGTACTGACAGGCAATGGATAGAAAATCTGTGTATTGAGATGTATAGTTGAACAGTTTGTCCTTTCTGTTAGATAGAGGGGTCCAACCTAGTTGGTTTGCTCGTCTAACAGTTAGGTGTTAGGATGTAATGTTGTTTTGTGAATATAAATCTTACTTACTTAGGGGGAAAAAAACACCGTTAATTTTCACATTAATTTGAGATTTGTTTTGGGAATAATAAAAGTTGGATCAATATGAGAAGATGACCAATAATAGTTGGAATTATTCATGTTAAGTTTTCTAATTTCTATTATCCAATTCACAAACAATTTTAAAATAATATTCTTCTACCAAATTTTGTTCAATTTTTCAATTATTCCATTATCATAATAAGTTATGAATATTGTATGCATTCAATTACATAACTAGTTCAATTTATTTTTTCATGCTTCCAATTATTCAATTATTTGTCATTTTGTTTTCTTTATTGAGGATTCTTCCAATACATTAAGGTTTAACGTGTGGGGATGAAAATTATTTATTAATTTTAAAAAACCATGTTTTAAATTTATTTGACAAATCAATCAAGATTTTAATATAAAGCAATTTGAGTATTATGGGATAAAAACATGTGCATCTTTGGTATCAGTTTATAGAATGAATTAGAATCTCTTTATATCATCTTTAAAAAAGGAATATTATGATTATAGGAAGGTAATTTTTTGGTGTTGAAAAACATATTTGATATGAGAAGGCATTCAATATTATTTTTCCCCTACAAAGATGTCAACCATATTATAATCTAGGTTTATGATTATAGAAAGATAACATATAAGAATCCAAAAAGAAACTAAATTTTGGGATATTTTTATAAATGATCTGTAAACTGAGAAATAGTGTTATACGTTTTCAAAAAAAAAAACAAATGTAACATAATAGCACAATCAAATATAATAATTGTACCGAAAAAATATGTATATTAGGATTGTAGGAATATTACATATATAAAATGATTGAGATATTTTTAAATGAAAAATTAAATATGAAAAGGCAATATTTGTAAATGTGATTATAGGAAGGCAATATTTGGTATTTCCAAAGTATATTTATATGAAAAGGCAATCAATATTATATTTAATGATCATAGAATAATAGAAATTTTATAAAATGAAAATTAATTTGTTGAACATATCTAATAAAAGATATGTAAAATAAAAATAGCAATATGTTTTTTTTAACTATATAGTAAAAGATTGATACATTTTTTTCCTATAAAATTAGTGAATCAATTAAGACGATATTTGTAAATCAATATAAAATCTCATAAAAGATTTACTGATATTTTGAAGACAATAGTAAATCAGATGGATTTTATTTCATACTAAATATGCTAACGAAATCGTAAAGTTATTTAATCCGAAGTATATTATTATCAAGATAAAAATAATGAGGTATATGTTGCTAAATATCAGGTTTTCTTATGTCCTCAAAAACCATGTTGGAACTTATAAGATCATTTTGAAACTTATTCATTCTGATTAACTGGAATTTATTAGATTTGATTCAATCTGATTGGAACTTATTAGGCGTTATCCAAACTCAATCGAACTTAGATGAATTATATGTACTTACTAGATTACTTTGTTTAAAGTAAAGAGAACATACCCAACATTTGCTAATAAAACCTTTCTCCTTAAAAATGTAATGGCTACAAGGATCTCTTTTCGAAAAACTAGCTCTTTAAATGTACATTTTTGCTAAAATAATACCTTATAAATTATTTCAGTAAAACAAAACTAATAAAAAATAGTTCTTGTTTGAAGAAAAAATTTCTCTATTATCATGGTAATTTAAATTACACTATTAGTCTATCATATCACAAATAGAGTCATATACACCATATTCCAATTCAACTTCATAATACTCAAGCAATGTTTTCAGTCAAAGTTTTCAGTCAAGCAATGTTTCCAATATATATTAATGAATACTACTCCCTCCATCCCCAAAGGATTTCCCATTTGCTTTTTGCACGGTCTCCAATGCATATCTTTGACCGCTTATATCTCCTATTATTTATTAATAAAAATGATAAAATGTTGATATTTTGAATGTACATATTAATACAAATCTAACAAGATCACCTATAACAATTATTTATATTATATATTAGTTATAATTTATGGTCAAAGTTTACAAAGTTTGACTTCAAGAAAAGTAAATGGTAAATCCTTTGGGGACGGAGGGAGTATTAAAGATGAAGATTAGTTACCTTTTGACGAGTCTTCATTTTACGTAAATGCACAATCCTCTCTATTACTTTTAGTTGTCTACTATAATTATGCTTTTACAAACCCAGCTAAGAATGGCTCAATATAGTATTATATTTCTACTACTATATTAAACAAAATTCAAAGAACCAAATAATCAAGTAGATGAGTACTATGTAGCAGTATGACATAGACTTGAATAGTGATGGCATCCGGGCCGGGCCAGCCCAGCCCGCCCAGCCCAGCCCGTCTCGTGGGCTACGCGGGTCAGGCCCGTTCAAACCCGGAACCAGCCCGGAACAACCCGCCAGATATGAAAACCCGCACCGGGTTCCTTACTGACAACCCAGCTCGGCCCAAACCACCCACCGAGCCCACCCCTAACCGTCCACGAACCCACCCAGCCCAGACCGAAAGCCCACCCAGCCCGCACCACCTAGCCCACCCAGACCACAACCCAGCACACCCAGACCCGCTACCCAAACCAGACCGAAAGCCCACCCAACCCAGACCGAATCCCCACCCAGACCCGCTACCCACGCCCGTTCAGCCCGCACCACAGCCCGCCCACTACCCAGCCCCCACCACCATGTCAGTCACTGTCACCAGGTACAGCCCCACCATTCGCTCAACCATTCGCTCCACCTAGCCCACCCAACCCGAACCGAAAGGCCCGCCCAGACCACAACCCAGCACACCCAGACCCGCTACCCAAACCAGACCGAAAGCCCACCCAACCCAGACCGAATCCCCACCCAGACCCGCTACCCACGCCCGTTCAGCCCGCACAACAGCCCGCCCAACGGATTTGTATATTTTAAGAATGAGAAGCAGAGAAGGTGATATAGAAATGAAGAAATCTGAGATTTGAGAATGAGATGGTGATATAGAATGAGAATGAGAAATCTGTGAGATTGTTGGCTTTGTGAGATTGTGTGTTTTGAGATTCAGAGATACAATTATTTTCTTAAAAAAATCTGAATCTATCATCAACAAATAGGAATGGCTACAGTGCTGTCAATTTGCATTTGCCAAAAAAATTAAAAAAACTTCACTCACTGAAATTAGATGCAAGCAGATTCACTGATTCACCATTATTTTCTTATCTTTGCTTTGCAATTTGCATGCTCCATACCTTGAACAGTGAAAGTAAACAATCATAGTAGCAACAACGGTGCTTTGTGAATTTGCTTGTGTTTCTCTTCTGATTCCCTCCCCCCAATTTTCTTCTATAAATAGCACTCTAAACTCATGCTTTCAACTCACACAATTTTCATCTTCTCTCAATTTTCCATCTTTCAGTAATTCAGTCTTTCTTCTAACTCTTGCTCCTGCTCTTTCTCTTGTTCTTACTCGTTCTTCAACTTTTAAGTGTTAAGTTTGGTAAGTCAAAATTTTTAAACTTAAGTTTTTTTTGCTTATTAAAAAAAAGTTTTTTTTTTATTTTGATAATTTCATTTCCCAGTTTGGAAGTTTGTTACACTAAATTGGTTATTTCTTTTATTTACATTGAATTTCAAAAAAAAAAAAACATTTAGCCAAAAAAATGGATCCGAGAAGAAATGTTGAAGCTGGTTCATTTGACATTAATACCGAAAATCTCGATGCATTTGCCCAAAATATTGGTGCTTCATTATTTGGGGATGCACATGTTCAAAATCTTGGAAATCTGGGATATAATATGTCCCCACCATTAAGAAACTCTCATCAATCATCAAACTCAACAATGATGCCACCCCGACCACCATCTCATCCACAACAGAGTGTTCCGACGTCCAATGATGGTAATACGAAATGGATATATTTGTCTCTAAATTTAAGTTTAAAATACAATTTGTTTGTACTTATTGATATTTTAATTAATGTTAATAACTTTGACGATAACTAAATTAATAGTCGAATAGTAGCTTAAACTTTAAAAAGAGTTAGTAATTAAATATATAACTAACTATAATTATACATCATTAACATCATTGCTACATCATAAGCATTTTTGCTACATCATATAACATCATTAATATGTAATAAACTACATAATATGATGACGTCATTAAGATTTAAGAGTAACTAATACTCGAATATTAGTTTGTAACTAAATACAACAGCTAATTATAAGTTTGAATGGTATGATGTGATTAAATATTGTGCTAATAATATAATGTGATTAAATATTGATTAAATAATATAATATGATTAAGAGTAACAAATACTCAAATATTAACTAAAATTAAATATTATTTAATTAATATTATGTGATTAAGAGACCCTAATACTCAAATAGTTACTAAAATTATATATTATTTAAATATTAGGATGCGATTAAGAGTAACTAATACACAAATAATAACTAAAGTTAAATATTATTTACATAATATAATGTGATTATGATTAACAAAATGTCTCTTATGTTTTCATTTGTTAATTTAGGTTCTTTTTACTCGTAATCTCGTAGTTACTTAACCTTTTGTAATAAACTAATGTACTTACTTTTGAGTGTAGAAGAAGAAACTTCCCAGAAAAGTGGTCGAGGAGAGACTTCTTGGGTCTGGCCATTTTATGAAAGAGTGGTTGCTGCCGGCCAAACCATAGAAGCCGGGGGACCAATAAGATACATTTGTCTTTGTCTGCCATGCAAAAACTCGAACGCCCCTAAGGCGACAAAGTACAAATGGAAACAGGGGGATGGTACGGGAACGTTGGGTCGTCATCTCAGAACAGTACACCAACTGACGGCCGAAAACACACAAGGACAAGGCAGTGGAAAAGGCGTTCAAGGTCAGTTATCTGGGTATTTTTCTAGCCAAGCCGGGGGAGGTACGCCTTTCTTTTACAATAGAGACAAAATGATAGATGGTTTTGCAAATTTTATTATCGCTGAAGAATTACCCTTTAGTCATGGCGATAATATAAATTATGAAGAGTTCAACAGAACTTATCTACAGCCGGCTTTTAGGCGTATTCCACGAAATACGCTTAAAAATCGGACGAAACAGCTTTATTATGCTTCGCGTGCTTCTCTTATTGAAATGTTTCGTATCCAACTTCCTAGAGTGAGCCTAACATGTGACACGTGGACTTCTGCTTGTCAGGAGCCTTTTATCTGCATAACTGCACATTGGGTTGATGACGACTGGTTTTTACAAAAGCGCATCATTTGTTTCGAGGCTATGCTTGAGATGCATAACGGTTACAATATAAAAACTCGTATTTTAAACTGTCTGAAAACATTCCATTTAACTCGAAAAACTTTTGCTTTGTCTCTTGATAATGCAACCGCTAACACAAAAGCCATAGACTTTTTGAAACAGGACCCCGAGTTGCCACTACTTTTAGGTGGTGAATTACTTCATGTTCGTTGTTGTGCTCATATCCTAAATCTTTCTGTCCAAGACGGTATGACTGAGTTACAACCATTGCTGGATCCTATTAGAACCGTTACTAGATGGATCAGAGTAACGAGGAGTGTTAAGAGACGGTATATGGCTCTATGCAAAGAGAGAGGACTGAAGAAGCGTCAATGGAGTATTGACACTCCAACCCGATGGAATTCCACCTACAAGTTGTTAAACCAAGCAATTGTTTATCGTGAGGTTCTCACTATTCTTTACAATGAGGCGCAGACGGACCCTAAATGTTTGATTACCGATGACCAATGGAGCGTTGCTATTCTTATTCGCGATGTGTTGAAAAGTTTTGATCATGCTACTAACGTCTTTTCTTTCGTTTATCATCCCAATGTTCATTTAGTCATTACCGAGTGCATTAAGATTGTTCATGCCATTGACGTTTCTATCAATGTTCCTTCTATTAACGCTGTTTTGTGCAGTATGAAGGCCAAGTGGTTTAAATATTTTTATGAATTTCCTTTGATTTACGGGTTGGCTGCACTACTTGACCCAGCTGTTAAGCCGGAAGGGTTGAAGAGGTTGTTGGAATTTTATTACGGTTGTTTGGGTGTAAAATATGATGTTGCTTTGTATATTCAAACTTGTGCAAATGTTTTAGAAAAACTGTTTGATTTCTATGCTTCCATACTGAATCCCGAGGGATGCTATGGTGGTGATACCGGGAAGTCATCAAAAGGCAGGTTTGATTCTATCATTTCCAAGATTT
The DNA here is from genome assembly GCA_947645195.1 of Patellifolia procumbens. Lineage (NCBI taxonomy): Eukaryota > Viridiplantae > Streptophyta > Magnoliopsida > Caryophyllales > Amaranthaceae > Patellifolia > Patellifolia procumbens. Next base: position 4,241,767 of record CANSGD010001541.1, read on the forward strand.
TGAAGAAATCCAAAAACGAGACTACTACATCATCCTCATCATCATCATATTCGCAATTGAACGAGTATTATTCTTATCAATTCGAGACGGATGAGAACTTTGAAATTTTGAAATGGTGGAAGCAACATGAGCAGCAGTTTCCAATACTGTCAAGGATTGCCCGGGATGTACTTGCAGTCCCTGCCTCAACAATTGCTTCTGAATCAGCATTTAGCGCCGGTAGAAGAGTTATAGATGAAAAAAGATCACGGCTCTCCCCCGAAAGCATTGAAATTTGTGTTTGCAAGAAGGATTGGGATCAAGCTGAAAAGAGAACACAAGGTCTGCAACAAGATGATGATGATGAAGATGATCCATGGATGAAAATGACATCGGAATCTGGATCGGATGCGGGGGAAGTTGCCAGTGGGACGGGCCCAAGTAGGAGTGGAAAACTTCCAATGGAAAAAGATGAAGAAGACGAAGAAGAAAATTATTAAAGACGATAGGACAAAGGCCAAAAAAAACATTTCCAATCTATGAATCATCTACAAATCAAGGTACGCAAAGAACTACGTGGGCTTTGATTCCTTTGGGATACGTAGGCAACTTAATTTTGAAAATTTTAGTTTAATGTCAAATTAAATTAAAGTTTTTAAATTACAAGCTCAAGCCCCCCACACTCTATATTAGTGAAAATAAAAAAAAATCCAAAAAAATATAGATTTGATGTATACATGTTGAGCTATATGATTGTCTCTCTGTGCCCCATTGATGTTTTTGAAATGTTTTGGATTCATGATTTATTATGGTTTGGCATGAGGATTCATCGGATTTGATTTGATTTCCGATATTTTATGACCCTTGCTTGCATGATGCTTGTGACATTTGCGCTGAAAGTGGAACTAAGTTGGTTAGACTGTGAGTTTTGAGTCTTTGGATGCATATCTTCATCCAATCTTTCCTTCTATGTGTGATAGTTCCTCATTATGGCATTGATCTTGGTATTGGTTCATTACTCGTTGATGTCTAGCATGCATGCATATTGAAATGATTGAGGCGTTCTTTTTTATTGTCTGAGCCACAGAGCCACTAATAAAACACTGTACCGCCTTAGCCCTTCTGAGCCTTTCATGACCGCTTGTGTTTATTACCTCTATTGAAATCCATATCCTAGCTTGGGGGAGCATTAGTAATGACTTCGCCTTGTTTTAGACGTGTTTTGGACTTTTGGTGATTTTGGAAATTTTGTCATTGAAAAAAGAATGAAAAGTGAGAAAATAAAATTCATTGAAAACCACGAACAATCCAAAAGAGAATGAATTGAAAAGAAAAGAAAAAGAAATTGTGGTTTGTTAGAAACTTAGAGTATTGTCGAGTTGGTCATCTTGTGGGTGATGATTTGCGGAGTTCAGAGGTCACATTCACCTCATGTTATGTATATGTTTATGCTCCTCTAGGATGGCTTTACCACCACATCTCCCAAAGTTTTCCACACCCTTCACCTAAGCCTCGTTGCAACCTTGCAAAGACCTCATGATCCTTTTTGCATTGCTTTAGTTAGATTGATGTGGAGTTTTGTCCCAATCCCGTAGAGTATTTGCTATATTTGAGTCGACTGAACTAGGTTGAGTATTACATGCTACCCTCTAAACACACGAGTGTCGTGAGTTGGGACGGGTCATTATGAGTTGGGTCAGGTGAGCGATCGGACACATCTTTTGTCTGCCACAAAAATCGAGAGTTGAGTGTCTCCCATGCGAGTACCCTCTTAGTATTTGCGGGATGCGCAAATGTCATTGTTTGATTGCAATGCATACTGATTGATTGTTGGTCTGATATGATGGACTGATGATGATACTTGCCTACCGGACTAGTCTTGGATCAAATTGTTTATTGTTGAGCTAAATTCTTTCTATTTGATTGGGGTGAGACAGTCATATGTTAGTTCGCATGATTTTGTTGCTTGAGGACAAGCAAGAGTTTAGCTTGGGGGAGTTTTTTATGTGTTCATTTTATATAGGCTTTGAGCATCGTTTCCCCTCTTGTTTTATACTCTTTTGGAGCTCTTTAGAGCTCTTTATTGTGAGATTTGATATGTTTGGGTATGTTTCGTGTTTTTGAGCTTTGATTGTGCAGATTAGGTGTCTGAGGCCTTTATCTGGCATTTGGGAGCATTACCCATATTACATAGGCATTTGAAGTACCCTGAGAGCAATTATAGAGCTCTCGAGGTGATAACAAATAAGATTGGAGCTAAAGAGCGCTTGCACGTCCGGTCGTGTGTGGCCCGCCGCTCGGGCACGCAAGCATATTTCGAGCTATATTGAAGAACTGTCTAAGTCATCTCCGCCCTTCCGGGCGCTGATTACGAGTTTTATGTGAAGAAGTTTTAAAGACCGCCCGCCCGGGCGCCATCGCCTGACCGGCCGGGTGGTTTCTCAGGAGGCCTTGTTTTCGGTTTTTATTGCCTTTTGAACATCATCTATTAATACTAGAAGGTTAATTTCGATTAGTTATCTTAGTTTTTATCTTAGTTTCGTATTAGCTTAGTTTTAGAGTCCTAGTTTTTCTTCAAGCTTATTTGGTTGGAACATCGTCTGCTTTCAATAAAGTATTATAGTTGATTCATTTCGCATAAATCAGGTAATTCTTCTTCCATTACTTTTCATTATTTTGATTATTGCTTTCATAGATCTTAATTATGTCTTCCCTAATTACGATAATATAAAATTAATCATTACTCAAAATTATTTAAGAATACATTGGTCAATATTCAATACTCATTATAATCTTATTTTAATTGCTATATTAAGATTATAAATAAACGGAATTACTAGAAAAGAGAAGATATTAAATAATTACGTCATTACGAAATTATAAAAATTAGTCATTATTCATATTATTAACAAAATGCAATTTATAAAACCAAATATTTTATATTTTCAACCAACGTATTTCACAGTTATATCTAATTAAATTATACAAAATTACAAATGCAAATTCATAAACACATAATTGAAATTTTCATATTACATCAAACTTAACTTACCAACTATTTTAACTTCAAAAAAAAAAACTTACCAACTAGTCCAACCCAGCCCACCCAGCCCATTAAACCAGCCCACCCAGCCCATTAACCAGCCCACCCAAACCACCCAGCCCACCCAACCCATTAACCAACCCAACCCACCCAACCCGCCCAACCCATTAACCAGCCCAACCCAACCCACCCAACCCGCCCAACCCATTAACCAGCCCAACCCAACCCACCCAACCAACCCAGCCCATTACCCAGCCCAAACCACCCACTTAGCCCACCCAACCCACCCTCCAACCCGTTTCAAGCCCGCCCAAAACCGGGATGGGTTGTCTCTCCAGCCCAGCCCGTCAACCCACCCAGCCCGCTTCTTTCCCAAGCCCGCACCGGGTCAGATTTTCCCAACCCAGCCCGCCGCCAACCCGGCCCAGCCCAGCCCGGCCCACCCATATGCCACCTCTAGACTTGAAGATCTACAAACTGCAGGCGGCCGCCAACTTACCAATTATTACCAATTATTGGACTCTCAAGTCTCAACCTATTCAGCTCATTATTGGGTTGAACTTCAATTTATATACAATACCGCAAAAAAGAAGACATGAACATCAATTTTCCGTCGATACACAACGCAAAAGTATTTGCATCCACACATATGTAGTTTTTATCCATTTCTTTTTGTCAAAGTTCGTTTGTAATAAAGAACAACTTCATATTGTTAATTGAAATTTCATCTTAATATTAATCCCACAGCAATAATGAGATAAATACATAATATAAACTTTGTTTGCCCGTTGATGAGTGCAATATGTCGCATATTTGCTTATAAATTCGACTTTGTTAGTTAAGTAATACACGGATCAACAAGTATTTTAAAAACTGTGTTAGTCAATTGGTCAACTTGGATTGGATAAAGGAGAGAAGATTAGGAATTAAAGTGACATCAGGAGTCGTGAGTCTCGTCCCAATCTCATGACTCCTTATACACCAAAAACACACATATGGCATAAGTTGGCATGGCTCCAATCTCTCGCCCTTTAAGTGTTTTGAGTGAGTGCGACTATCGTGTTAATAATAAGAATAGATAACTACTAAATATGGATTAGCGGCTTGTCGCACCGAATATTGATTTCGAGTTAGGGTTCGTTCTTTTCAACTTATTTTTGCTTATCTGAACTTATCTGAACTTATCTGAGCTTATCTTAACTTATCTGAACTTATCTTAACTTATCTTAACTTATTTGAACTTATTAGACCTTATTCCACCTTATTAGACCTTATTAGACCTTATTCGATCTTATTAGACCTTATTTGACCTTATTTGACCTTATTAGACCTTATTTGACCTTATCATACCCTATTAGACCTTATTTAATCTTATTAGACCTTATTATTATTATTATTATTATCATCATTATTATTATTATTATTATTATTATTATTATTATTATTATTATTGTTACTATTATATTTTTTTTAATTATTATTATTTTTTATTATTATCATTATTTATACTCCATCCGTTCCCTATTGTTGTTCACACTTTGACTTTGCACGTTTGCCAAAGCACTTCTTTGACCATCATTATCGTCTATTGTATATGAGCAAAAAATATAACGATTGAATAATAATAAGGTACTCATTGAGACGAATCAAATAAGACCCCACATGACTATATTTTTTCTTATGTATATTGAAAAATTTAGAAGATTCTCTTTAATTATGAATAGTACCAAGATTCCAAATGGGAACAACAAATGGGAACGGAGGGAGTTCTATTTACCATTATAATTATTATCATTCTTATCTCTAATATAATAATAATTACTCTATTATTACTATTTTTCTTATTATGTTAATCTTTATTATCATTAATACTATTACTATTATTATATTATTATTATTCAAATTATTATATTATTACTATTATATTACTATAATTGTCTATTATTATTTGTCTATAAGTCATTATTTGTTGTTATTGTTATTATTAATTATAAATTTCTATGAAGGCAAGCTTAAAAGATGTATATCAATAGATTCAAGAACAACCACCAACTACAATAGTTTAATGTTCATTTACAAACGACAATTCATAAAAATCGATATCCCTTATTCAGGTAGACGAATAAAATTCTCAAGCATACAACAAGCAACGATGATAGTCCAATGAATAGAATAATAATAAATATTATATAATAAATAATAAAAATAATAAATAATAATAATAATTATTATTATTATATTGTCAATAATAATAGTAATAATAATAATAATAATAATGTAGTAATATAAAAAATATATAAGAACCTTATTAGACCTTATTCGACCTTATTAGACCTTATTAGACCTTATTAGACCTTATTAGACCTTATTCGACCTTATTAGACCTTATTAGACTTTATTCGACCTTATTCGGCCTTATTAGACCTTATCTGAACTTATCTAAACTTATCTGAACTTATCTTAACTTATAAGGACTGAAAATAAGTTGAAAAAACGGACCCTTAGTGGTCCTCCTTGCCACGATTTTAAGTCAGTAGTACTATAAATCTAAGTTCTTCTTCTTCTTCTTCTTCTTCTTCTTCGAGAGAGAGAGAGAGGGGGGGTTCATATGATAAGCTTCCTCGTGTGACAAGCAATAAGAGATCTAACTCTAATGAGCATTTGATATAACTCTAACAATTTTTTTATTTAAAGAAAAGTGTAAAACATTTCCCCAAGAAAAGTGTAAAAAATTTCCCCAAATAATTTATTTTTTTGGCGACTCGAACTTGGGTTTTGGTATAACCCTGAGTAAGAAGTACAATAACTCTAACACATTGTTTAGATAGAAGAAAATGGAAGGAAAGGGAGAGAAAAGAAAGAGAGGGGGATAATTTGTCTTATTTGGGAAAAGGTTTGGGAGAGATAAGGGGAGGGAGAGGGAAAGATTCATTTCCCTCCTCCTGTAATAAACATAATCCCTCTAAAATTGGAACGATTTAGAGGGAAAATGGACCACAGCTTACCCCTCCCTTTCTCTTCCCTCCCCTTCCCCCTCTCTCCTCCCCTTCCACTCCCTCCATCTTTGCTATCCAAACGAAGCGCAAGTCTCACTTGATCTTGAATTTATCTCTCTCTTTATATACACACACACATTATATATCTCTATTATACAAGGGAAGAGGTAGGGGTAGACACCAAAAATAAAATAAAGGAAAAAATATCTTTATTATTTAGATAATTAATCACTTTACTAATTAATTTTTTAACCGTTGCAAACATCAGGTGCATATAAGACTAATCTCTATACTATAAGGGAAGATCCAAAATTAAGAAAAGAATAAAACCAAAAAAAAAAAGAAATCAAGGTAGTCATTAAGTAATTAAGTTTTATTTCCAAACTTAGCGATCAAATTTTTAACAGAAAATATTTAAAACTTCAAACTAAAATATCTAAAATTCTACAAAGTAAAAACAATAAAAAAAATATCAATTTGTTATATTTTCTTGAGACTATAAATAAACACCCACTTTGCTATATTATTATATACTTTTTTTTTTCAAATACATGAGTAATTGATTGCTCATGAGTAATTTCAAATTGATCATGAAACATGATAGAGTAGTTTAGGATGAGTGAGAAAGTGGTAGAGGCATATGGATAATGCATTTTTTTAACTCATGAGTGATGATGCTAATGCCATCTTCCATTAATCTTTTGTAAGATCTTTTGTCTTTTTTGACGTTTGTTTTTAAATCACTATTATTAATCTACTCTCTAATATTTATTACTCTTTTTTATGTATTTAAATTTTTTCACTACTTAAACTCTTTTGAGATTAAAATTACATACTCTAAAAAAATAACTAAAACTTAATGATTATTTTTAAAAGTATGAAAAATGTATACACTTCACTGGAGAAATTACAATATAATTAATCTTTCGCACGAGGCACGTATCGCGTGCATATATGACGAGTATACTATAAGGGAAGAGCGGGGTGGGCACCAAAAATAAGAAAAGGAAAAATTAAGATAAATAAAGGAATTAAGTTTTATTTCAGAATCATATTTTTGGCAAAAAAATTTTAAAACTTAAAACTAAAAAATCTGAAAATCTACAAAATAAAAACATTAAAAAAAATATCAATGGTTATATTTTCTTGACTACTATAAATAGACTCCCACTTTACCATATTTTTATATGCTTTTGAATTTTGTTTTATTTTCAAATTACATGAGTAATTGATTGCTTATGAGTGTGGTGCATTTGATCAAATTGATCATGAAACATGATAAAATATTTTAGGATGAGTGAGAAAGTGTTAGAGAGAGAGAGAGAAAGAGAGAGAGGGGGATGAGTGTTTGTTTACTCATGACTGATGATTCTCTAAATGACATCTTCCATTCATTTTTGGTAAGATTTTTTTTTTTATTTTTTTGACGGTTTATTTTTAAATCACTATTGCTAATCGACACTCTAATATTTATTACACTTTTTTATGTATTTAGATTGTTCACTATTCATATTCTTTTTTATTACAATTACATCATCTAAAAAAATTAATTGACTAAAACATAACGATTATATTAAATATGAAAAATATGTATACACTTCACTGGAAAAATTTACAATGTAGTTTCTCTCAAATCCTCACATGTTACTCTGTTGCACGAAACACGCATCGCATGCATATAATGTTAGTGTATATAAATATATATTATATATATATGTCCCGACCTAGCTATGATTCCTTAGCTTAGTACAAGGTCGAAAATAATGATTTGCATTCCAAGTGGGATTCCAATACGCGGGGGAGAGATCTCGTGCTACCTCCTCTTATCGTAAAGTCCTTGTAAAAGTGACAAAAAAAAGGCATAAAATGATAGTATATGCCATGACATGACAAGTTTAAAATTGACATAAAATTGATAGTTAAAAAATTGGCAGAAAATGCCATAAGAATGATCGTTATCAAAATGACTTCGTTATAAGTATGATAGAAAATGCGCTAAAAATGATAGTTGTAAAAATGACAAAAAACGCATAAAAATGATAATTATGATAAAAATGACAAATAAAGTCATAGTAGTAGAAGCGACAATTCTCCATCACGGTCTTCAACAACTTGCAACCTTACATCCAACCTTTGTTGTCATCGAAGGAAACAACCTCCTCGGGTCCCCCTTGACAGATAGCCATCATCATCAAAGACTCGCAAACAATCCTCGCCACCTTTCAGCATTGGTAGTTTTGCCACATCTTTCGAGAAGGAACAAAGTAGTGGATTGGGTGGCAGATGTCGGCCACCTTGAAGTAGTTTTTCACTCTAATTACTTTAGACCCCAACTCAGTGTTTCATTCCATCCTTTTGTCTAATGCGTCTGGAATTCACCTTATGCGGGGGTCTTTTGAAATCATTATGTTTTGCATTATCTTCCCCACAAAAATGACACATAACGTCATAAAAATGAGAGAAACAGGTAAGTGCATACTGCACCCATTAAAATGATTGTTATAAAAATGACAGAATATAATTTACCCATTATAAGCGGAAGATATTTTACCCATTACAAGCTGAAAATATTCAACATTTCTTATTTTACCCATTATAAGCAGAAAATAATTGTATATAACTAAGTCTATAGGTGTTTTAAAACAAATACATCAAATAACTCATCTTCCGTAGTTTTGGTAAACTCACATATTTTCTGATGTTATATTCCCATTTTTAGTCAATGAACAACTTATATATATGTGTGTATTTTCCTATTTCTGCCCCAAAAACTATAAAAATTGTGTATTGTTTGTAGTTTTAAAAAATCTAATTGACAAATTATTCATCGATATTGTTGTTTGTAGTTATTAGGTAAGTACAATTCATTTCTACCTTATTGCCTCAGTTTATTTTGGCACTTGAATGTTTGTTTAACTGTAACATTGTATTAGTCGTCTTATATATATATAATGGATACTTTGTTCAAAACTGAAAACTATCAGTCTTGACTTCAAAAAAAAAAGGTACACATAAATATCTAAGGGTATATATTACAATTAAAGGATACACATGCTTCTAACATACATGTTGTGCTGCCAACATCAAAGTTGTCATTATTTACGAAAATGTCATTAATGAACCCACGCGTACCAAGCACAGGAACAGGATCTGGTGAAAACTGTTTTCACCGTGAAATCCAAACAAAGGGGTACATAGGAGTATAAAGGGGGTACGCATGCATTCATTAATGACATTTTTGTAAATACGGACAACTTTAATGTTAGAAACAAAACCTGTATGATAGAAGCACGTGTACCCTTTAACTGTAACATGTTCCCTTAGATACCCTTTTTTTTCAAGTCAAGACTAATAGTTTAGTATAGATTTTTAGCAGAATCGGACTACATATATGTGTGTACACTACAACAAATCATTACTTGTGCCACGAATTATGCCACGGGAATTTAGAATTCGTGGCATAATTGCATTTAGCCACGGAAAAATAGACTGCAACTCATAATCTAATGAATAGAAAATTTTATGCCACGGGTAATACTTTTCCCGTGGAAAAGATTGTAGTTTTGCCACGAGTAATTATTTTCCCGTGGCAAAGATTAAACTTATGCCACGGGTAATCCTTATCGTGGCGAAAATTACACTTGTGCCATGATTAATATCTCCCCGGGTAAAAATTCAATTATGCCACAATTTGAAATTTGAAACGTCATGATGTATAATAATTAATAGCTTTCAATAGCTTATATAATTAATTTAGCCATGATTGTAATTATACATGAGAGATAATTATAAATGTTGTAGGATCGAGATCCTATTTTGGACCGAAGAGGGAAGTAAGAGCGAATTGATATGAGTGAATTATAGAATCTCTTAAACAATTGATGGTGCTTCCGCCAATAAACTTGAGATGAGATAATTTATGATTTTGGGAGATCACGTGCAGTCTGGCTCGAATCACGTGCTTGTTGAGAGAACTTGTAAAACAGATGAAAAGACTAGCCCGGTAGTTTTTTGAGAGAAGCCCCTCCGATGCTTAAATCAGCAAGCGGAGTTGTGATGAAAATGATTATGTAATATAAGGGAATTCAGTGAGTTGGGTAGAAATTAATTATCCTTAACTAATGTGATGGTTGCTGCATTTAATTATAAGCACGAATCTGTAGGATGAAAAATAGGTGATGTGGAATCCCAGAGGTTTTAGTCCCCATCTCTAGGTTATCACTTTATCAAGCATAAGTGACATTTTCATCTTTTCCATAGTGAATTGGACTAGCCACTAGGTGGCCCCAAACAGATGGTAATAATTATGATAGAATATCGTAAAATAGTCGACCGATCCTACAAAATTAGATAGGATGAAGTCTGATCAAGTAATTTTAAACTGAGATTTTAATAACAATAAAACCTAAAATAAAGTATATTAAGATCACACTAACTCTCCCATTTAAAGAGATGACTCTGTACCATTATTAGATTTCAACTCTAACTCCTTACTTTTATTATAAATCTGGCTCATATAAGACTATAGTTACTTAAAATATTACTAAAACAAAACAAAATTTTGACATACCATAACTTGGATAAAATCCTTATCCAAATTAAAAAATAAAGCACGATACTAATTATATAAGTCCATAAATTGCATAAGATCTTTAATCATTTAATGTGTTGATCCCTATTTTGCATAACTTAACTTGTGATTCTTTAGTCCCCGATCTTTACGCTATAAGAACATATCAAATCTAGGGCTTAAAATGCAAGATTGCTCTCGCAATGAACGGCTGAGATTAACAAGGTCATGGCTGAGATTGACACGATAACCTTTCATGGGGTGAGGCCAAGCACGTATTTAGGTGACTCAACAGTTAAGGTAAAAAAAAAGCAAACAAAACGGGAGCAGGGGCAGTTTTGCTCGACAAAACCTGAGAACATAGTGAACGGGATGCAGGGGTCTGGGAGAGAGCTAGGGTACGAAAATGGCGGCATGATCCGGCCACGCAATTCGGGCCAAATCCGGCCAATTATTCAGCGAACAGAGATGAAGAAAGGTAGGCGAAGGCCCAAAATACTAAAGGCGTCAATTAATTTCATGAAATTTACTCAAATTAGGCATTTTGTGAGAAGATTGAAGGAAGAGTGCACTGCGAATCACCCGAATGCCGATCAGTAACAGTCTAGCACAACGAATTGAGAATTGCGAATTGTGAATCATCCCCTTGATGGAAATGAGGGAAGACGAGAGAGAAAGCAGAGGTGTAGGAGACATGAAGAAGGTGGGGGAAAAAGGAAGAAGCAGAGAAGATGAGTGGACAAAAGGAGGTAGGGATAACGTGCACCAAAGCCTGGAACTGGAAACGGGAAATGGGAAGTAGTAGCAACCACCACCGGAGTTACTGTCACTATTTCACACCACCACCACCACCTCCTTTACTTAGGTACTACATCCGTTTCTTTATTTACTTATCTCTATCAGATGTTACAACTCCTTTGAGTTCTTTTTCCTGATTTTGATATTGTTCATCTCTATGAGGTTATTGTGGAATTTCAGCTCAGTTTATAAGTGAATTTGATTTACTTTTATAGACCTAATGTACTAACTGAATCGAATATAAAGTACTAATTGAATCGAATTGTGAAAGAGATTACGATTGTAGGCTGTCATTTGGAGATATATGGTTGATGTTAGAACAAATACTCAAAGGTCACATAACTGACATGCTGAATTTGTTATGTGGTGATTTATTAGTGAGTTTTAGACAGTGATGTCTATTTTGTTATGGTTGTTGATTTTATTAAAACTACAGTATGAGTATTGAGTTTGCTAGTGAATTATAACGTTTAACTACTTTGAATTGAGAATTAACTATGTGTTGGATTCTAGCTAATATCGCTTAGATATATATGAGATTAAAAGGTTGGAAATACTAGTTGTAGGGTTCTTCCTTGCAAAATCCTTGTTATATGTTGTTTCTATAGTTAGATAATTCATTAGGCTGAGTATCAGATCGATAGGCAGACAATGAGGTTCTTTAAGGTTTTAGAATGTTTGATTGAGAAAACTAAACTCATATGTCCTGCTATGAGCAACTTTGGTGGCCAATAGTTTGTTCTCATTTACTCTTAAACTGATAATTTTGAGAAACTAAGTTACGAATGGTGAAAATAAAGTATTATGACTTATATTATGTTATATGGGTTTGGAAAAGATATTAGTAAAGCAATCTTAAGATTGGGTTGAATATGACTATGAGATTACGGTTAATTGTAGTTAAGGAGTTTCTTTAAGCCAATCTGCCGGTGGTGTGGCCTTGGAATCTCTTCTTTCAGTTCCCTACGTCATTGTCGTCAAGGGTGTACTGTTGAGAGAGAGAGGAAGAAAGAAAAGTGGCCATTGAAGAATATCGTGGCATGTTTGATCTGAAAACATAGTTTTCTATTCTAAAATTTCATCAAAAGTGCCTATGGACTTGGAACATGAACTATAAATTGTCTTTGCTTGCTAGATCGCTTTTTGTTCCTTTTAGTTCTCATTACTTTTGAAGTGATTGATTTCTTCTCAATTAGATCCAAATGGAACCATGGCTTTCTACTTATGTTTTGGGGGGTTTTAGGGCCGCTTTGTGTGCTGTTTCGGGGGTATTTTAACGCAATTTCGCTGCATTTTGTGGTTGTCTTATAGAGGTTATGAATGTAGTTTGGGATAGTATTTGGTGTTGTTTAACTACTGTGTGGAGGCCATGTTGCTTCTGTATTTTCTTAGTTTTGGGGAAAGTATTTTGTTAGGTTTGGAACTTTATTTGGGTGGTAGTAGGGGTGTTGTCATGATACAATTTTGCATGTACTTATCATTTATGTTTTGCATAGGCAATCATGTTTTGTTTTGCATTTCATGTGTTACTATATGTTATGATGTTGCTTTGAGTGTCATGATATGTGCTCTAATGAAGTAGAACTTTCTTATTTCATATTTATATTAAGAAAATCTTAGACATCTATTACAAAGCATTTTCAAGTGAAGCCTTCACGACTTGATCTTGCCCAAGAGGTGGTTGAAGAAAGAAACATCCGAAGAAGAGATAAAAAAGCTAGAAAGATGCATAATCCGCAAGGAAAGAAGCCGAAGCAACTAGGAATGAGAATTATGCTAAAATTGCAGCAAGTAATGAAGTTTGGGAGAAAAAGGTTCAAAAAGATATCCCAACTTAATGGGCTCGATTCTACAAGTAACTACGATTCAGATTACGCCAATTCATGATCATAAAGTAAGTATGCAAACATTTTATTTCGTTTACAACGTACTTATGTCAAGTACAAGCTTCATTCTGTTGGACTGCATGACTAGCATGTTTGTGGAATGTTTGACTTGCATTAAGCTTGTTCAGATGATACTTTTTTTATTTTAGATCTTTGCATTTTCTGTTGTATGAACGAATTTGATTTTCATGATCCATGTGAATATTTTTGCATTTCATTTACTTTCAAGATACTTTATTGCTTGGTACAACTATTGTGCTGTGTGCATGCTCCAGATTATCAATTGTTAACTATCAATTGTTAACTGTGTAAGCCTCTAGAAATTAGTGAATGTGACTGCACCAACTAGTGTTTGCTCAGTCGTTGCAATTTAAGAGACCGAAAACATGGAATGGTTTCTTTGGGGAAACTTAGGTCAAACTATTACATAACCTTAAAATTAGACGAGGTGCAGCTAAAAGCATTGCTTAAAATCAGTAGTTGCAAATTAATGTACAAAGTCCCACACAAACCATTAGAGGCCAAAAGGAATAAATAGAGTTAAAAGTCTTAGTAAAAAAACTCAACTAAATGTACATCATAATAGAACGACCAATTATTGCTTGAATACTGTGCGATAGATGTCAACATGTCGTAAGTAGAGACGTCTGGTTCTGTCAAGTAGATTTACGACCGTATATTCGGTTTCATATGCAGGTGATTTTGGTAGTATTACGCTCATAAAGAAAATTATTTTAAAATATATTAATTACGACTTGTTTGTAATGAACAAATGGTAAAATTTAACTTTTGCCATGAAATGGATGAAAAAATGTATTGGTTGATAATGAACCCAAATAATTATAAGGACTTAGACTAGACTTATAGTGCATAATTTAGAGCGCAAGGCTCACTAATTTGTTTAAAAAAATGTTAGTTACAAATGTTGCATTATATACGTAAAGGAGTCCATCTAGTTTAATTATATTATTCTTGTAAGAGAATGAGTACTCAGTTCTTTCAAGTGTTCGTCCTTCGAAAGTCACTCATTGTCTATGAAATTGTAAAAGGATTTTGCATAAAAAGAGTTGAAAGGGATTGTGTTTCCATCCTTTAGATCACAGCCAACAATCAACATTGTAGGGAGTTTGAGCCCCTAAGATATCAGGACAGAAGTCATGAATGTCTTTCGTTTACTTGAGGTTATGAAATTGTTATATCTTCAGTCGAAATTTTATGGTGCTTAATGCCAAGTACGATTGATGTCTTGAGAATTGAAGCTTATATGGTAACTCTGACAGCTGTTTACTTGGTTCTTTACCTTATTATCATGAATTGCTTGCTTCTTTTGGATATATCAACCTTGGTCTTGATTGGGCTCAAACCTGTAATATTACCGTGTGGTTGACTGTGGAATGCATATGGAATGATGTTAGGTTGTGGCTAAGAATTTTATCATTCTTAGGGAAACCAGTGTACTATTGAAGATGTAAGTTCATTGTAGGATGGAGGTTGGGGGTGGGTTTAAAGTGTTTGTTGCATTTGAATGGTTGCAAGTGTAACAATTCTTTTACGTGTCTTATTACTATGAATGATTTGTTGTGATGTATTATATCGTATTCTTTTTAAAATTTTGAATCTTGACAATTTCTTATTATTGATTGCTTGTAGGTCGAAAATGGATGATACATATTATGAAGCACAAGAAGCACTAGTTTGTCAATCTTTGCAGTAGTGTGTAATTTTTCTTTTTTCCCATTGCAAAAAGTTGGAGCATTTCTTTTATTTGTTCGTTTTTTTAAGTTGAAGATGTTAGTTCGAGTTAATTCATGTATGAATTTTAATGATCAATATATTACTTCGTTGTTCCAATATTATGTGTGTGTGTGTGCGCGTGCGCCAACTAAGATTTGGTCTATTGGAAATGAGGGAGGCTTCTAACCTTGAGCTTGATGGTTCAATCCACACTAAGGGTACAAAGTAGGATTTCCCTTATTATTCTCCCCTCTCTCAAAGTGTCTGGCCTATTAGGACCCGAGCGGGTTCCGGGCATCTTTTTCTTACCAAAAATATATGGTACCAGACACCTTCTTACCAAATATAAGGTTCTGCTGAAAACTACAAGTTTGGTGAAAACCATGAAAACTTGAAATTAGGGGAACATAGAAGGTTTACACGGTTATAGGTTATGTTACACCCCGACAATTCTCTCTTTATAAAAAATATACTTTCCCAACTCAAAAATATATAGAGAATTACCAAGGCATTATCGCCCGTGTGAAAACGTATTGCCTTACTTAGAGTCTTGCAACGGAAAAACATCAAATAAAACTTTATTAAATACTTAAATCATAGTAATTGTCAAATCATTATCCAAACCTCGAAGGATAATTCAAAACCAACTTAATGCATTGAAAATAAATAATCCATAAAACAACTTAATAAAAGTAACATAAATGTAAGAAACAATAAAAGTAAGAAAGCGATCTCTCATCAAAGCTTCCCAAATCCCAAATGAGTAATACTGAGGATGCATTATATCATCCAAAACTGTAGGCAAATCCTCAATCAAAAACTATTCACCAATAAAGGGTCATCATAGGATCAATAGAAACACTCATAATCGACACACAGAAAAGAATATAATCAGCATAGCTGAGTATATACATAATAAAACAAAACATGAAACCTAACATGATACTATTGAACCACAAAACATGATCAATAAATATACCTCAAGACTTCAACTCGGTAAATAAGACTTGACTTCACAAGACATACAACATAAAAATCATTTAGTAAATTGAATAGACAATGGATAGAGTTGTCTAACCAAAACCAGCCTTCAAAATAGAAGACGAATTACGGGCGCGACTCCGTAATCCCTTGACCAATGATATCGAGGAACCTTTAAAATAAAATAGGGTACGGTGATCAATCCGACCCCAAGAAAAACCATGAGCTACCACCATGTACTCCAACTCATACTAGTCCAGAACTTCAGACGTGCACAAGTCTAGAGCTATTGCTATTCACTTTCCACTTTAAGTATTAATATGTTATTCGATGTTGGACACTAAACAGACAACCAACACATAACATGGATACAACAAATATTCCTCTTTTATCTTAGGATTAAATAAGTGATCAAACAATTTCAATTGACCAAGAATTAATCCTCCAATTTATTTGTTGACTTAAATCAACAATCGAATGTTCAATGACAATAGATATACATATCCTACAAAGCCCTCTGTCTTCGAAGTAGTAAAGTAACCATAACCAATAATAATCCACTTTACTTACAAAGTCCTCGCCCTTTGATAAGTAATAAATATCCATTAAGGGAAACAATACCAAAATTCATAATCCAATAATAAAATATTATTAATCCACATCACACAATGGATCAAAAATATAAATACTTCCAAACAACATGCTTGAATCAAACATCCATTCAATCATGTAATAAATCATAAAGGCGATGAACATGCTCAACAATACGTAGATCCAATTCAATAGCCACGTATGAACCATAAAAGGGTTCCCTATACATGATACTATAAATAATCCTAATCCTTAGGACATGATACTATTCTAACACATAAGGACATGTACTTACCTTGTATAGACAAAGTAAGAGGCCACTTTAAAACTCTAGAAGTCGCCTAAAGTGAATTCTCGGCCTACCAAAATAATAACATAACAATGAATTAATATCCTAATTAATTCACAAAAATATAATTTATTTTAAAACGCTTCAAAACTCGTTTTAAAATACTTTAAAAAATCAAAGTTTCAACATTTAACAACCTTTATTATAATACTATTAGTCTAGACTTTAAAAACCTCAAAAACCATTACTTTCATACTTGAAACTCACTTTAAATAATAAATAATAAATCTGAAATTATAACTTATATTCATAATAAATAAAAATAAGATTTTTAATAATTCAAACAACAAAGTTTCCAACTTTATTTATAAAACATATTAAAACTCATAAAAACCACAACTTCAATATTAAAACTCATAAAAATCATAACTTTAATATTAAAACTCATAAAAATCATAACGTTAATATCAATACTTTAGTTAAACATTAAATAGAGGATAAAGGTTAAAAAATAACCAAAAGAAAGCACAAAAACCGGAATTGCGAGTGAAATATGGCAACAAAACTGTCAAATTTTCAGAGGCCAAACTGGTGGAATAATAATCGCAATCTGGTGATTCTTGGGCCTAAGTTCAATAGCCTTTCGAGATCTACAACTTTGAAGAAGGAAGTTTTGGTAAAAAACAAAGGGAACTATAATAAATTTGAGCAATCAGATTCGGGAGTATAAAAAGAGAATTAAGAGAGGGAGAGAAGAGTAGTGTGCATGGCTGCTGTTGCGGCGGCACACGAGAGGAGGGTGGCGGTGGTCGTGGTGCTGGCGGCAGCACACGAACGAGAGGGAGCTGGTGTGTGTGGCCGGCGGCACGCCAAAACAAGGAGAGGAGAGGAAGAAAGGGGTGCCGGTTTTGAGGAGGGAGAGAGAGAGAAATAAGTGTGCAAAATTTGGTGTTTAGGGAGGTATTTATAGATTTGCTTAGAAACCAAGGCAATTAGGTTAGGCTTAGGTTTGGGCTTTGGGTTGATCATCCAACCCTAATGAAAAGCTTTGGGGTCCTCAACCCAATATTAAAATTATTTTAAACACAACTCAAAACATCTAATAAAATATTCAATACTTAAAATCCAACCCAATAAATATTATTAATTATTTAAAAAGTTTAAATAATCATTTGACTTTCAAAATAGTCAACACTTAAATAATTAAATGAAATAAATATGAAAATGATTATAAATATACTTTAAATATACTTATAAAATTCATAAAATTATGGGGGATTATAGATTAAGATTAAATGGTACACGTGTTTTCATATCAAAACTGTCATTATTTACAAAAATGTCTTTAATAAAAGTACGTGTATCCCTTTTATTTGGTTTTCATTGTGGTGGTTGGGGTGGTATGGTGGTCAAAAGTCGTTGTGGTGGTAGGAGAAGTAGTGTGGAAGAATATGGTGTGAGATAAGTTGGTAGTTAACGTATTAAATATATGATGTTAGTATGAAAATACAGGGTGACATTTAGCACAACCGTTAGTATTTCTATAAAAATTAATTATTTAAGTTGAAAACTATATGACCAGTTTAACTTAAAAAGTATACATGTTTGAAGTTTGATAAAATTATATTCACTATCAGGATACTCTGGTTTATTCTAAGATCAAATTTCACAGTTATAAGTAAAAAAAATTCAAGGACATTTATATACGTTAATCAGGTGTATGTCATTTTGATATAGATACAAGAGAACTGACCTAGCCTAATCATTTAATCTGACTTTATAGACTTTAAAAATCATATGTTTGTTATGCGGGAAAGATATTATGAGGGGGATTTGGGATTCGGATTAAAAGACCTCTATTTTCATCAAAATAATACCTATGCGCAGATATTTTGGATGAGAATTGGAAATAGGAGTAAAATGACAACTTTACCATTAATGAAAAGGAAGGAATAAAGGGTTTAGTAAAGATGTTTTTATAACTTTTTTTTCCCCAATCTATTCTTATCTTCTAACAAACATAGAAATGAGACTATTTTTTGTCAATTATCATTCTACAATTCCCATTCTCAATCCTATCTCACAATCCCGAACTTCTATTTCAACGTACCAAATGAAATTGAAAATCTTAAAAATAACCATCTTTATTCGAGTAAGGTTAAAATCTAATTGCCCAATCATATAATTTTTACTGATTCTCTCATACTAATAAAAACAAATGAATTGGCAATGAGTACCAACTTGAATGGCTAGTGACAAGGTCCCACCAAAAGGAAAATTTAGAAGAAAAGAAAAGTGAAGGGGGCCCTAGTATTGTCGGGTGGCCACCCCGATGGGCGGCAAAGAGACGGACCCACCCTGACCCCCCTACATCTTAAAAATTGAAAGCTTAAGTGGATCTCAATATTGTCTTTGTCATCCTCAACGTTTTTCTAAGCTAATGCTAAAGCCTTTTATTTTTCTGGTTGTAATGGGTCATACTCATACCACCAAGTACCCACTTCCTTCAATCACCACCTCCGGGTTTGAAGGGTCACTCTCTCTGTCTTATCAAATCTCTTATTCCAAAATTATCCTACATCACAAGGGAAGGATGGATCTTATGTCCTCTAATAAAACCCTTTGTGTGAGACATATAATGACCGATTTCGAAATGGTTTGTTAGTCAAGGTTGTTATATGATCATGATGATGATATTCCATATTATAGTGATTTTAGTCGTTTGAATTTAAGATTATCAATTATGTATCTATATTGATTTGATATCAATTCAATATAGGCATGCTTAGGTGTGCTAGATTCGGGAGTCGATGGTGAGTAGATGTCTACTCATCTTGATTGAAAACCTAATTACACTTTTTGCATTACCGTCAAACTTAAACTACCCCTAATCAGTTCGTACACAGAAACTTATAGTCGAATGGGGTTTTGCGCAATTCAACTTGTTTAAGTCTTGTGACGAACTCGAATTTGAGCCAATAACTTGAGTCTAGTTTAGGCTGTACCAGATATGAGTTCCTTGTGAGTGGTTCAACTTGATTAGCACCCCTTCAAACGTATATCAAAATGTAGAACATTGTCGTCATTTTGTTAGATTCTTAACCTAATGTTCTTGTTTTGCATTATGATATAAACTAGATTACCGTGAAACTTATCATAATTACTTGCATATGTTGCATGGTGTTGTTGAGATAAGCAAAAAGTGTAGCGAATACTGGGTGGGCATCTGACATGTCGAACATGTACAAGTAGAGTAGGTAAGGTTATATATCCTCCCTCTCACTTCTCTCCTCAATGTCGTCTCGTCTTCTCAAATGATCTTATATACTACCTTCGTTCGTAAATAAGTGGAACAGAGAGAAAGTGGGAAGAAACCAAGGAGACTAGAAAGAGAAAGTGGGGACCACAATTAAGCGATAAAAAGTTAATAAAGATGAAACATAACATTAAAAACTCAAAATCAAATAATGACCCACTTCGGCCATCACCCACCCACAACTCGCCAATTACCACCCTGCCCATAAGCCACCCCACAGCCACAAAAAGACACCCAAATTAACTGGAAACTACCTCATAACTACCAAAAACCTCCACAAACCACTTAAGTCCACGGGCAACCACACTAAATCCTCCGCAAACAACCCTAACACCACCGAAATAAACTTCACACACAAAAACCATCGAGAACAACCCCAAAGCCATTGGAAACCACCTTAAACAACCCCATAAGCCACCGAAAATCACTACAAACAACTCCAAAGGCACCAAAAATCATCGCAAACAACCTCGAAGCAATAGAAAACCAACCTAATCCACGGTAGACGACCTTGAAGCCACACGAGCCCCACAGCCACCGCAAACTAACCCAAATCCACCAAAAACCACCCAAAGCCATCGAAAACCACTGAAAAGTACCCAATTTTCGTGGATCTAGAACCTAGGGTTACCAATTTTCATCGATCTAGCACTTAGGGTTACCATCATTCGAATGGAGGATCTTTGGATCAAAGAAGATCTAAAAGTAAGATGAGCTTAAAATACATGAGATTGAAAATGAGAGGTTGGAAAAAGGAAGATTGGAAATGAAGGAGGCCAGAAAATGGGAGGTTTGGAATGAAGAAAAAATTTGAACATACTCGTCAAAACAAGTACTTCCTCCGTTTTTTTTAAATGTGACACTTTCTATTTTAGGAAGTTTTAAATTAAATGTGACACTTTCTTTTTTGGTCAATAAGCTCTCTCTATCTCTCTCCTCTCACATGGGTCCCCTTATTTTTTTCTCTATCTCTTTCCTTCCCAAAAATTGCCTAGGAGTCCGTGAATCTAAAAGTGTCACATTTAAATAAAAACGAAGGAAGTAGTAAGTCCGTCTAGGTTCATCATCTTTTCATCATTCTACTTGATAATTTGAGTTCTAGTAAACCAGACAAAAAAAAGAAATGAACAGAGTAATGCTTAAGAATGTTGACAAAATGTCAAATAAAGGACTAAATGAACCATTGAGTTGATTTGAGAAGGAAACAATATGCAAAACTTGAACTTACTTGACAAAACAAGTAGTAAGCCGTCTGGGCTCATCATGCCTGCCGGGCTCTCCCGCGATAGGATTCTCTTTCTCTCGAATAGGCTCGTTCGTGCTATATGTCGTTCAATATTACATGCTTTCAACCACATTTTATACATATGATTAAATATACCAACAACAAATAATAACTCTTTAATAATATAATAAGTTATTCTTTAGACAAAGTCATGACAAAATAATAGGTAATCCTTAAATATTGTAATAAATAATTCCTTTTACTGTGTTTAAAGCAAATCTCAATTAATAGGATATGTTTCCCTATACTCTATGATTAGTAATCTGTTCGTAATGCAATAAGTTACAATTGAGAAATGTATTAAGTAATATCTAAATAATAACAATCCGTTCGTTTTCGAAACATCTTTCAAATAACAAGAGTCCATTTACTCAAATAAGAAATGAAGCATAAAGAGTGAAGAATTTCAAGGAAGGGATGAACACAAAAAAGAGGATGAGGTTTAGAAAATGGAGAGTGATAGGTTAAGTAACTCCTAAATAATATCTTAGGATAAGTTCACTCTAAAAAAAGCTTTTATCACATTTCAATTAACTGAGCAACACGTGAAACCTACTATTACATGATGATCAGATTTGTATTAAAAAGATGAGCCTCTGGGCCCTCTATTTGGAATTTGGTATAACATGTTGATCTTGCCATTGAATAAGATTATAACATTACAAGTTAAAACATTTTAACTTAAGTCGAAAATGTTACGAAAGTCTTTGAAGTACAAATTCTTTCCCATTGAAGACTAACATATTTGACTTTAGAAAGTACATGCATGAAAAACGGAAGTGATCATCACCCCCCGGTTAAGGAAACCCATTACGTGTGATCCACCAACAAGTCCAATCCAAATCAAATTTCCCACAAAAATATAAGCAACAATTTTGTTGCATGCATTCGTAGATCAATCTCATTGTCTCATGCAACACTTGCTTACATAATCAAGGATCACTTAGATTAATTTAACAATAGCCCAAAATAAATTCATAAAGAGAAAATAGAGAATCCAATGAAAAATAGGTTGAAGATGACACTCAACTGCCTGATTAAGTGACCAGATGTCAACCCAAAGGCATAGTAGAATGTAGTCCGTAAAAAAACACAAATATGATTCCTTCACCCTATAATCATTTACCTTTTAGTTTACAAGTTTCGATCACATATGGTTTTCATCGGGCGACTTGCAAGTGTGAAATACAAGCCACACATGTATTGATATTGTACCTCTTAAGCCGTGTTCTTTTAGACTCGATCAATTACAATTAATTTTAGTATAGTTTAGTTTAATTCCGTTCTATAAATTTCGGTTTAATTTAGTTCAATTCATTTTAGTTTAGCTTTGTCAATTTTAGATCAGTTCGACTCCATTTGTCTCGGTAATTTCAGTTCAGCTCCATTTATCTAAGTAATATCAGTCCAGTTCAACTGAAACTCCATTTAGTCTAAAAGCACTGAATTTTGGTCGAGATTCCTCTCTATGCTGTCTAGAAAACATATCGTCCATTGAATTTTTCAGGCATTCTACCACTCCTGAGAATGTAGTTACCTTGTATTTAAAAGTCAACCTTTCATAATCTTCAAAAATGATTGACATAAATAATTCCAACTTCTATCTATAATTCCATAATACTAAAATCTCCAAATTTTTATCCTAAAATAGCCCACCTTTTGTAGCCCAATCCACTAAATGTTTCAATTAACTTTTATTTATGGGTTTTGCTATTCAGTACTTAGGGCTATGTATAAGCATTAATATCTTATCCAAAATAGTATCAGTTTGGGAATTTATTGGCAAATCACGCGTCAATCGATGATATTAGTTATTAATTATTTTTACTAATTTAGAAAAATATTTACATACCCTAAGGGCTACATATAACATTTGCCTTTATTTATTTGTTTTTTTACTATAAATTCTAATTTAATTGGTTATTGATATTTTTAAAAAGAAAATATGTTATTTGAGGCAATTTTTTAAGATTGCTAAAGTTCATATGACTCTTTATTTTGTTAATGTATAGTAATGATTGAGCAATAAAAACATACTTTAATTTTTTCTTATTCTCAACAACATAATTAAATTATACGTTACACCAATTTAGACACTTATAAATAGCAGTACTCACCATTGGAATATGTACATTAATTTATTTATTTTCAAATATCAAATTGAGTACAAATACAAGGTCGCTAATTTAATAAAATCTAATAAAATAGAAATAGGTATATTCAATCACTTAAAAAAAGAATATGCATTTCCTAGACCTTAAACTACTCGTCCTTTGCTTTTGAGAAAGCGTTCATCAAGAGAAACTGATTATATTGAATATCTAATACATGGCTTAAAGATTGGGTATCATCTGATAGGTTATTTGCGAGTGTTTGTGAGTTCAAGTACGAAGTAGCACACTAAGATTCATTGTGAGGTGAGTTGTTTTCCTGGAGTAAGGGAGATATGTATGTGATAGTGTTTGTTTATTCTTGAAATTAGATTAATAAAAGTAATTATAAGGGAGGACATAGGTTAGAGTTTGTTAAACCTTGTTAAACTATATGTCATTACTTTATTGCTTTTGACTGTTCAAGTGCTTTTCGCTTCTAGAGTAGTTTATTGATAATCCTCGATGGAACAATTCACAAACGAGATTTTTAATAGGCATTCAATTCACCTGCCCCTCTTGAGTACCTTGGGAACCTTCAATTGGTATAAGACCCGTGCTTCTTGTAAGGGTAACACCTAGAGAAGTAGATATATGCCTACTGATGCATTTAGTGAGAGTTGTGGATAGCTTCTAACTATGAGATTTCTCACTTAGGAAATCACATAGACATAGTAAATTGATATTTGGATTAATTGTACATGAGATTTATAAACTTGGTTGACTTGAACTTATCTAGATGCATGAGAACATTTTTATGTTTTTAATTTTTATCTTTAAGGTTATGAAAGCATATTTATCTCTTTCTATGTTTGTAGAGAATGAGGTTATTGGATATTGGATATTAGATTTTGGATTTTCATATTCATGTTACTTTTTCTATTCGTTCCCATGCCTTTCTTCGCGCGGGATAGAGCAACTTGGTAGCTCGCAAGGCTCATAACTTTGAGGTCAGGGGTTTAAATCCTGTTGAAATCATGAATTTATATAGTTTTTCCCCTTATTTATGAGCTAAATCGTGCGTCATTGGAGCTCTTCGGAACTATTTTATACTATTTATCGTAGATAGTAGTGGTTTTGTGTTTTCGTGTTAAATTGCAGGTTTTAGGAAGTTTTCTCCCTTTTCCGAGCCATATTGAGAAAATCACGGCTTAACGAGTTGCTACGAGGCACGCAGAGGTTGTTACGAGTGTTATAGATGGTTTACGAGGTCTCGAGACCTCTAAACATAAAGATTTGAGTGCCAAAGAGCCAAGAAGGAATGAAATACGTGTTTTTGGTCGGGCAATAAGGCCCGATCAAGTCAAAGATTTATCTATCGGGTGCTTCGGACCCAAATCGGGCAGGCATGGCCCGACCCAATCGGGCGAGCACAACTCACTTATGTTGCTGTTGTGCTAGGCCAAGAGAAGAAGCAATTCTGGCTTTTTGTGTTGGCCCGATTGGGCAATGATGGCCCAATGCAATCGGGCTGGCCCGAACCTTGCTGTTGCTACTTAGCGTATGGGAGCAGATGATTGGACTTTGTGCGTGCGGCCCGATCGGGCAACTTTGGCCCGATGAGATCGGGTGGGCTCAAAGTCTCATTGGCTTGCTGCTGTTGCGTACAAAGGAAGGAAGATGTTGGGTTGATTTTTGTTATTAGGCCCAACCCGATGGCATAGGGCAACTATTGCCCGATCGGGTTGGCATGTTTGTGGCCCAAATCTTATCTTTTATTTCCGTTTTTTATTAGACTAGAGAGGCTATTATAAATAGCTAAACTCATTTATTTTAGGGACATCTTGTATTCAGCTTTGTTTTAATTTAGTTTTAATAGATTCCATAGATTAAACACGTTAGATTAGTTCCAAAGGTGATTGAACTTTGGATTATTTTCACTAAAGGTTATTGCTTTCTGTCAATTGGTACTATTCTTTACTCCTAGTTTCTTTTTTTAATTATCCATTGCTTAGTTTGAATATTAAATCGATTAATGATGCAAAGTTTAGGTTTTTATATTGGATTCTTCATTGTTGATACAATTATGAGTGAGTAGTCTTATTTCTAGAGTTTCAGGGAGGAAAACCATGTTTATACCATGATTCATGTTTGAATTTGCTATTAATTTCTAAGGCTTGATTAGATTGATTGTGGTGTGATATGTTCTTGATGAGTAATTAATATTATTGCGCAGTTTCATTGATTGCTTGTGGTTAATAATCGTTTGCACAGACCTGTCATACTATTAGAGACCTATTGATATCACGTATTTATATAGAGCTTTCTCCCTTAATTACGAGCTAAATTGTGCGTCATTGGAGCTCTTTAGAGCTATTTTATATCGTATATAGTTGTGGTTTTGTGTTTTAGTGTTGAATTACAGGTTTTAGGGAGTTTTCTTCTTATTTCCGAGCTATTTGGAAGCAACCACGGCTTCAAGAGTTGTCACGAGGCACGTAGCAATGACCACGAGCTTCATGGATAGTTTAGGAGGTCCCAAGACCTCTAAACGTGAAGAATTGAGAGTCAAAGAGTCAAAAGGAGCTTCCCGTACACTGATCGGGCAGAAAATGACCCGATCGGGCGATGATTTATTGATCGGGTGCTAAAGTTTCGTACCCAATCGGGCGGACATCACCCGATCCAATCGGGTGGAAAAATAAAGAAATTGAAGTTGGGCAACTCAAGGCCAACCCGATCAGGCAAGAGTCCACCCGATCGGGTGGGCCCATTTCAAGACCAAAGACATGATTGCTGCTTGCGTTGAATAAAGGAAGGGAAGCTGGGCCATTTACCCCAGGCCCGATCGGGCTAGTTTGCCCAAAGCCCATTGAGTGGGTAGCCCAAGCCATCCACTTGCTGTTGCGTGTCAAATATTGCTGCTGGGCTTTACAAGCTATCCACTTGCTGCTGCGTGTCAATAGCCAAAACAAAGCTGCCGGGCTTGATCACTACCAGCCCGATCGGGTGCAGCCCAATGCTCTTTTCCTTGATGCTGCTTGCGTGGAAATCCAAAAGAAAAAGTTGGCATATGTTAGTGTGGGCCCGATCGGGTCCCACACTCGATTCCGCGGAATAACTATTATTTCCGTTTTTAATGAGATTTTTGGGGTATTATAAGTACCTTTTCCTCATTATTTTAGAGACATCTTTATTCTGTTTTATTTCCAATAGTTCTTAGCTTAGTTTTGGAGAGTTTTTATTAGATTAAACACTTTAGATTAGTTTAAAGGTGATTGAACATCAGATTTGATTTCAATAAAAGTTATTGCTTTCTATCAATTGGTATTTATCTCTACTCTTAATTTCTTTAATTGCTTTGATTATTTAGTTTGATTTTTATTTTGATTCATGATGTTGAAATTAGGGTTCTATATTAGTTTTATTATTGTTGATTTAATTATGTATGAGTAGTCTAATTTCTAGGGATTTGGTGAGGGAAGCCTTGTTTATACCTTAATTATTTGAATTGCTATTAGTGTCCAGGGTTTGATTAGATAGGTTATGGTGTGATTTGTTCTTATTGAGTAATTGATGTTATTGGGCAGTTTCATTGATTACTTGAGGTTAATAATTGTTTGCACAAACCCGTCTTACTTTTAGAGACCTAGTACACATCAGTAATTCTGATTATGTTTGTTAACATGCTGCATATATTGAATTATGGGCATTGAGACTTGGCCATAGCTTGACACTGCTCTAATCTATTGATTCTCTATCTAGGTTCTGATAGTTGTTTGATCCGTTGATTGGTATATGCATGGTGGACCGAACTAATTCCCTAGACCTTTATTTTATAGATTAAAATCCCTTTTTATATTGCTTTCTAGTGTTTAATCAGTAGTTAAACTGATTTCTATCTGATCTTGTCTGGAGTAGTTGTTTAGCTAAATATTAACTTAGAACTCCGTCTCTCGGTGGATTCGACCCTACTTCCCTTGACTATCATTGTTAGAGGACTTAGGATTTATCTTTGACTAGGTGTTATAACTTTAGCTTGTCAAATTTTGGCGCCGTTGCCTGGGAGACGGCTAGTTTTCTAAGTTTTTCTTTGGTTATTTGGTCTACTTCTCTGTGCCTCATTAGAACTTCATTGTTCCAATTAAGGTACGTTTTACTGCTTTTTTTGTTTCTTTTGTATGCCCAGGTCTCAAATAAACGATTCCCCCATCCCAGCGGATCCGAATCCTATAAGGACAATCAGGTAGATTCGAAAGAAAATTCAGAGAGAGAAGCAGTCTGTTCAGCTTAACACCTCTGGATCAGATACCTCGAGTTAAGTCATGTCTAAATCACTGGAGTCATATGGGATACCCAACCCAAATGGTCTTTTTACTGGCCCACAATGCCCACCATCGCTGCTAACAATTTCGAGATTAAGCCTGGACTCATCAGCATGGTTCAGCAAAATCAGTTTGGTGGGCATCCTACTGAAGATCCGACCCCAATAACTTCCAAGCCCCACAAAATTTCCAAACCCCACCTCCACAAAACATAAACCCACAAGAGCCTTTCATGTCTGAATTGCTGAAGTTGATGTTGGCTATGCAAAAGACCAATGAGGAAACACAAAAACATATACAGGCTCAAGGGGAGGCACAAAAGAGCTGAAGAGAAGCACATCAAACTTCTCGAGACTCGAATTGCACAATTGAAAAGCAATAGTGCTCAGAGGCGTCAAGGGAAATTGCCAGGGAAACCCATTCAGAGAGAGCACGTGAATGCCATCACTCTTCGTAGTGGCATTGCTTCTAATGCTCGTCCAATGCCTATTGTTGATGTTGCCCCAACTGCGGGGAAGAAGAGGGTGGTAGAGGAAGGAAAAAGAAAGAGTTAGACGTCCGAAGTTGACTTATCTGAGGAAGCTGAACAGACAGGGAAGAAAAAGGAGAAGGTTTCTGAAACACCTTTTACACCAAGGATACCTTTTCCTCACAGGATGCAGCAATCAAAGGTCGATCAACAATTTGGTAAGTTCTTGGCTATGGTGAAGAACCTTGAGGTAACGATTCCATTCACAAATTTAATTACCCAAGTCCCTGTATATGCCAAATTTTTGAAAGACATGATCACTAAGAAAAGAGACTTTGGTGGGGTAGAACGTATCGCACTTACTGAAGAGTGTAGTGCTTTTATTCAGAATAAAACCCCACCTAAGTTAAAAGATCTTGGTAGTTTTTCCATTACTTGCCATCTTCGACCTATTTTTATTGATAAAGCTTTGTGTGATTTAGGTGCTTCTGTTTCTGTTATGCCATTATCTGTTTAGAAGAAACTGAACATGAGAGCACTTAAATGCACACAAATTACTTTACAGATGGATGATCGTTCTATAAGATACCCCCTAGGTGTTTTATAGGACGTTCCTGTTAGGGTCCGAAAATTCTATATTCCTATTGATTTTGTGGTGTTAGATATGGATGAGGATGCTCAGATTCCTATTATTCTAGGTAGACCATTTTGGTGTACTGCTGGTGTTGTCATTGATGTTAAGTCTAGGTCTTTAACTCTGAGTGTTGGTGATGATAAAGTGATTTTCAAACTAACTAATGTTGTTAAGGCACCTATGCTTGAACAATCTTGTTGCAGGGCTGAGGTTTTGGATGAGGTAAGTGTCGAGAAGGTTCAAATTCCACCTAAGGTTGCCTCACAGTCTGGAGGTATTCTCAAGAACATTTGGAGAAGGAAGATGTTTGATGAGGGTGGCACTCACTACTTAGCCCCTCCTATTTGAGAGATGGAGGTATTATGGTCGTGCGGAACCTTTATAAACCAGCGTTGTGCAAGAGGCAACTCGTATTTCCCCCCTTTTTCCTTTTCTTTTTATTTTCCTATTTTTTTAGTGAGCGAGAGTGAGGGTACTAACGTTGTTTTTCCTCTTAGCATCGTCGTTTGTTACCTTTTGGCATTGAGGACACTGCCAAGTTCAGCTTGGGGGAGGATTTCTGTTTGAATTCTCTATCTCTTTTACTGCTTTTTACTTTTCTTGATAGATTTATTGCTTTCGAAAAATACTGAAAAAAGACAAAAAAAAAAGGTTCCCATGACTGGTTTAGTTGCCTCCCTGTGCCCCTTGTTGTGCTCTAATTGAAAATGATTTGACTTTGTTTTCTGGATAGCAGCTGGGCATTTGTGATCTTGAGGCTATGATTTGATGTTTGATTGCTATGATTTCGAGCGAATTTTGATTATATTACACCACATTGTGCTGCATGCCTGAATTGGTTAGACTGTGAGGTTTCTTTATAGCATATTGGATTCATATCATTATCCAGTCTGTTTTTGTTTGTTAGTTCCTCTTTAGTGGATTGATCTTGACTTTGACTTCGTACTTGTCTGATTTTCGATGACTTGTAGCATTTGCTTTAAAAGGGGCGTTCTTTTGTCTGATTCTTGAGCCTTAGAGTGAATTTTTGATATATTTTTATCCTTCTTAGCCCCGCTGAGCCTAATGACCTGTTTCGTGTTACTAAGACCCTTATTATGAGCCCATGGCCTTTATTTCAATACTATTTCCAAGCCTAGCTTCGGGGAGCTTTTGTATGAGTTGAGTTTGAGTTTGGTTTCATGGTTTGGTTTGGTTTTGGGGAATTAAAGTGTATTTGATGTGGTTTGAGTGTGAGAAAAAGAAAAGAAAAGAAAAAAACAGCAAAATTCGAGTTGCGTGAATGATTGGTTCGTAAAATGAAAGAAAAGAAAATAAAAGTTCAAAAGAGTTCAATTTTCCTTCATTCACGTATGTTTATAAAGAAATTATGCTACTTTGCTTGAAAATTGGGTTTATTGTGAGTTTTCATTGATTCATAAGTGTTGGGATGTATTTTGTGGTTTTATGTTGTTGTTGGGAGTTGTTTCGGCCATCTTAGGCCTTGTTTGAGTGAATTATGCTCCCCCATTCTTGGTTTTTCCACCACATTTCCTAAAAATATCTCCTACCTCTTACCTAAACCCCACTAAACCCTATAAAGTCCTCTTGAGCTCGTCTCTGCATTGTTTATTGGATTGATTTCGAGTCAGTTTGTCAAAGTTAAAGAGTATGTCTGCTAATTGAGTCGACTTGGCTAGGGTGAGGGTCATTTGACCTTCTAAAACACATGAGAGTGTGAGTGGGAAGGGCATTTATGGTCGGGTTGGTGAGTGTTCGGGCATATATTGTTTGCCTGCCCCAAAATTGAGAGGAGTGACACCTTTGTGAGAGCCTTTTCAGGATTTGTATGTCTTGTGGATGCTTTAATTTGACGAATTGCTTGGATGATTGGTGGTTGGATGGATTTGATTAGCCGAACTTGAATTTTGCCTCCTTGAACGATTCTTAGTCTTGAAAATGCTTTTGAGCTTTGATTGATTTTTATCTATGGGGTGGGGCAATCTATTCCATGTTCATGTTCTATTTGCTTGAGGACAAGGAAAGTTTTAGCTTAGGGGAGTTTGATATCACGTATTTATATAAAGGTTTCTCCCTTAATTACGAGCTAAATGTGCGGAGCTATTTTATACTAATTATTGTATATAGTTGTGGTTTTGTGTTTTAGTGTTGAATTACAGGTTTTAGGGATTTTCTTTCTTATTTCCGAGCTATTTGGAGGCAACCACGGCTTTACGAGTTGTCAAGAGGCACGTAGGAATGACCACGAGCTTTATGGATAGTTTAGGAGGTCCCAAGACCTCTAAACGTGAAGAATTGAGAGTCAAAGAGTCAAAAAGTGCTTCTCGTACAATGATCGGGCATAAAATGGCTCGATCGGGCGATGATTTATTGATCGAGTGCTAAAGTTTCGCACCCGATCGGGCGGACATCACCCGACCCAATCGGGTGGAAAAACAAAGAAATTGAAGTTGGGCAACTCAAGGCCAACTCGATCGGGCAAGAGTCCACCCGATCGGGCAGGCCCATTTCAAGACGAAAGAGATGCTTGCTGCTTGCGTTGAATAAAGGAAGGGAAGCTGGGCCGTTTACCCCAGGCCTGATCGAGCAAGTGTGCCCGAAGCCCATCGGGTGGGTAGCCCAAGTGATATCACGTATTTAAATAGAGTTTTCTCCCTTATTTACAAGCTAATTTGTGCGTCATTGGAAGCTCTTCGGAGCTATTTTGTGCTCACTACCGTATATAGTTGTGGTTTTGTTTTTTAGTGCTAAATTGCAGGTTTTAGGGAGTTTTCCTCTTATTCCTGAGCTATTTGGAAGCAACCACGGCTTTACTTGATGTTACGAGGCACATAGGATGGCTCACGAGCTTTATGGCTAGTTTAGGAGGTCCCAAGATCTCTAAACGTGTAGAATTGAGAGCCGAAGAGTCAACAAGGAGTTTTCCGTACTCTGATTGGGGAAGAAATGGCCCGATCGGGCGAAGATATTATTATCGGGTGGAAAAGTTGCGGACCCGATCGGGCAAGCCTTGCCTGACCCGATCGGGCGACAAACCAAAAGTGCGTGTTAGCCTTTTCTGCCCCAGACCCGATCGGGCATACTGTGCCCGACCCGATCGGGTGAGCTGCATTTATGCTGCTGCTATGCTGTTACGCCAAGACAAAGCCATGGGCCTTCTTAGTGCTGGGGACCCGATCCCTGACCCGATCGAGTAGGTAATCGGGTGGGCCATATTTTGTGTGTTAGGCTTGTGCTGCTGCTGCGTTTGATCCAAAGAAAAGTTGAGGAAATTTTGTGTGGGCCCGATCGGGTGGCCCATTGCCCGATCGGGTCCCATGCTCGTCAACGCGAATTTCTATCTTTATTTTACGCTTTTAATTAGACTTTGGGGGTATTATAAATACTTTTTCCCCCATATTAGAGAGAGATTTTTATTCAGTTTTATTTTCCATAGTTCTTAGCTTAGTTTTATTTAGTTTAAACACTTTTAGATTAGATCAGATTAAAGGTGATTGAACCTTGGATTCGATTTCAACAAAAGTTCTTGCTTTTCGTCAATTGTTATCTTCCCTACTTTTAATCTCTTTAATTATTCTTGATTGCTTAGTTTAATTATTTATTCATTCATGATGTTAAAATTAGGGTTTCATATTAGATTTATTATTGTTGATTCAATTACGAGTGAGTAGTTTAATTTCCAGGGATTTAGAGAGGGAAGCCATGTTTATACCTTGAATTTTTGAATTGCTATTAGTTTCTAGGGTTTGATGAGATATGTTATGGTGTGATTTGTTCTTATTGAGTAATTAACGTTATTGCGCAGTTTATTTGATTACTTGAGGTTAATAATTGTTTGCACAGATCCGTCTTACTTTTAGAGGCCTAGTACACACCAGTAATTCTGATTATGTTTGTGAACATGCTGCATATGTTGAATTATGGGCGTTGAGACTTAACCATAGCTTGACACGGCTCTAATCTATCGATTCTCGACCTAGGTTCTGATAGTTGTTTGATCCTTTGATTGGTATAAGCATGGTGGACCGAACTAATTCCCTAGACCTTTATTTCATAGAGTGAAATCCCTCTTTATATTGCTTTTTAGTAGTTAATCATTAGTTCAGCTGATTTCTATCTAATCTTGTCTGAAGTAGCTTTTTGGCTAAATATTAACTTAGAACTCCGTCTCTCTGTGGATTCGACCCTACTTCCATTGACTACCATTGTTAGATGACTGTAGGAATTATCTTTGAATAGGTGATACGACTTTAGCCTATCACCAAGCCATCTACTTGCTGTTGCGTGTCAAATATTGCTGTTGGGCTTTACAAGCCATCCACTTGCTTCTGCGTGTCAAATATTGCTGCTGGGCTTTACAAGCCATCCACTTGCTGCCGCATGTCTATGGCCAAAAGAAAGCTGCTGGGCTTGATCACTACCAGCCCGATCGGGCGCATATGGTCAGATCCTGATCGGGTGTAGCCCAATGCTCTTTTCCTTCATACATCTTGCGTGGAAATCCAAAAGAAAAGGTTGGCATATTTTAGTGTGGGCCCGATCGGGTGGCCCTTTGCCCGATCGGGTCCCGCACTCGATTCCGCGGAAATTCTATATATTTCCGTTCTTAATGAGATTTTTGGGGTATTATAAATACCTTTTCCTCATTATTTTAGAGACATCTTTATCATATTTTATTTCCAATAGTTCTTAGCTTAGTTTTGGAGAGTTTTTATTAGATTAAACACTTAGTTTCGTTTTAAGGTGATTGAAACTCGGATTTGATTTCAATAAAAGTTATTGCTTTCCGTCAATTGGCATTTCTTCTACTCTTAATTTCCTTAATTGCTTTGATTATTTAGTTTGATTATTATTTTGATTCATGATGTTGAAATTAGGGTTCTATATTAGTTTTATTATTGTTGATTTAATCATGTCTGAGTAGTCTATTTTCTAGGGATTTGGTGAGGGAAGCCATGTTTATACCTTGATTATTTGAATTTCTATTAATTTCTAGGGTTGGATTAGATAGGTTATGGTGTGATTTGTTCTTATTGATTAATTGATGTTATTGCGCAGTTTCATTGATGACTTGAGGTTAATAATTGTTTGCACAGACCCGTCTTACTTTTAGAGGCCTAGTACACATCAGTGATTCTGATTATGTTTGTGAACATGCTGCATATGTTGAATTATGGGCGTTGAGACTTGGCCATAGCTTGACATTGCTCTAATCTATCGATTCTCGACCTAGGTTCTGATATTTGTTTGATCCCTTGATTGGTATAAGCATGGTGGACAAAAATAATTTCCTAGACCTTTATTTTATAGATTAGAATCCCTTTTTATATTTCTTTCTAGTGTTTAATCAGTAGTTCAGCTGATTTCTATCTGATCTTGTCTGAAGTAGTTGTTTAGCTAATTAACTTAAAACTCCATCTCTATGTGGATTCGACCCTACTTCCCTTGACTATCATTGTTAGAGGACTTAGGATTTATCTTTGACTAGGTGTTACGACTTTAGCCTATCACCTATACACATCAGTAATTATGATTATGTTAGTGAACATGCGGCGGCATATGTTGAATTATGAGCGTTAAGTCTAAACCATAGCTTAACACGTGCTCTAATCTGTCGATTCTGACCTAGGTTCTGATAGTTGTTTGATCCTTTTGATTGGTATAAGCATGATGGACCGAACCAATGCCCTAGACCTTTAATTCATAGTTTAAATCCCTCTATCATATTGTTTTCTTTAGTCTAAATAGTAGTTCAACTGTTCCCTGTCTGATCTTGTCTGAAGTAGCTGTTTAGCTGAATTTTAACTTAGAAAACCCGTCTCCCTGTGGATTCGACCCTGCTTCCTTGACTACTGTTGTTAGAGGAATTAGGATTTATCTTTGATTAGGTGATACGACTTTAGCCTGTCACCAGTCTCCGCAAAAATTTAAATTTTTCTCCTTGATATCCCGTGTTTATATAGAGTTTTCTTTCCTATTTATGATCTACTTCGTGCGTCATTTGAGCTCTTCGGAGATATTTTATACTAATTATCGTATATAGTCGTGGTTTTGTGTTTTATTGTTGAATTGCAGGCTTTAGGGAGTTTTCTCCTTATTTCTGAGCTATTTGGAAGCAACCACGGCTTTACGAGTTGTTACGAGGCACGTAGGAATGACCACGAGCTTTATGGATGGTTTAGGAGGTCCAAAAACCTCTAAACGTGAAGAATTGAGAGTCAAAGAATCAAAAGGATCTTCCTCGTACTCTGATCGGGCGAAAAATTGCTTGATCGGGCGAAGATTTATTGATCGGGTGGTAGGGTTTCGCACCCGATCGGGCGAATATCACCCGACCAATCGGGTGAAGAAACGAAGAAATGGAGCTGGGCAACTTCAAGCCCAACCCGATCGGGCAAGGCCCACCCGATCGGACAGGCCCACATAGAGGATTTTTGCTGCTGAGCTGTTTCACGCCAAGAAGAGGAGAACTTGGGCCATTTTGCCCCAGGCCCGATCTGGCACTACTTGCCCGACCCGCTAGGGTGTGAGGACAGATGCCTCCTTTGTTATGTTGCTGCTGCGTAGAAACCAAGACAAGTTTGGCAATTTTTGTGTGGGTATCGGGTTGCCCATTGCCCGATCGGGTCACGCACCCGCGGAGCGAAATTCTAACTTTTATTTTTTTGTTTTTAATTAGATTTTGGGCTATTATAAATAGCTAACCTTCATTATTTTAGAGAGAGATTATTATTCGAGTTTAATTTCCATTGCTCTTAGTTTATTTTTCAGAGTTTTATTAGATTTAACACTTTAGATTAGTTGCAGGGGTGATTGAACCTCGGATTTGATTTCAATAAAGGTTATTGCTTTTCGTCATTCGGTATTGTTCTTCTTTCTTAATCTCTTCAATTACTTTTGATTTCTTAGTTTAATTATTGATTTGAGTCATGATGTTAGGATTAGGGTTCTATATTAGTCTTATTATTGTTGATTCAATCATGTCTGAGTAGTCTAATTTCTAGGGATTTAGGGAGGGAAGCCATGTTTATACCTTAATTACTTTGAATTGATATTGATTTCTAGGTTTGATAGATAGATTATGGTGTGATTTGTTCTTTGATGAGTAATTAATGTTATTGCGTAGTTTCATTAATTGCTCGAGGTTTAATAATTGTTTGCACAGATTCGTCTTACTTTTAGAGGCCTACTACACATCAGTAATTCTGATTACGTTAGTGAACATGCGGCTTATGTTGAATTATGGGCGTTGAGACTTAACCATAGCTTGACACGTGCTCTAGTCTATCGATTCTTGACCTAGGTTCTGATAGTTGTTTGATCCTTTGATTGGTATAAGCATGGTGGACCGAACTAATTTCCTATCTAGACCTTTATTTCGTAGATTAAATCTCTCTTTATATTGCTTTCTAGTGTTTAATTACTAGATCAGCTGATTTCTATCTGATCTTGTCTGAAGTAGCTGTTTAGGTGTATATTAACTTAGAAACTCCGTCTCTCTGTGGATTTGACCCTACTTCCCTTGACTACCATTGTTAGAGGACTTAGGATTTATCTTTGATTAGGTGATACGACTTTAGCCTATCAAATTTTGGCGCCGTTGCTAGGGAGACGGCTAGTTTTCTAAGTTTTTGTTTGGTGATTTGCTTCTCTGTGCCTCATTGGAACTTCATTGTTCTAATTGAGGTACGTTTTACTGCTTCTTTTTGTTTCTTTTGTATGCCTAGGTCTCAAAGAAACGGTTCCCCCATCCCAGCGGATCCGAATCTTACAAGGACAATCAGGCAGATTCAAAAGAAAATTCAGAGAGAAAAGCAGTCTGTTCAGCTGAACACCACTGGATCAGACACCTCGAGTTCAGTCATGTCTAAATCACTGAATTCATATGGGGTTCCAACCCAGATGGTCTTTCCACTTGACCCACTATGCCCACCATCGTTGCAGCAAACTTTGAAATTAAGCCTGGACTCATCAGCATGGTTCAGCAAAATCATTTTGGTGGGCATCCTGCTGAAGATCCGGCCGATCATTTGCAGAGATTTCAACAACTCTGCCGAACTGTAAATCATCAAGGAGTCACACCTGAGTAATTGAAGGTCATGTTGTTCGAGTTCTCACTCCAAGAGAGAGCTCAGAAGTGGTTCAACGACATCAAAATGTCTGAATGGTCGGAGATTTCTGCTGCGTGTAACGCCCGAACTCGGGTGCCTTAATTAAACATCATTAACCATAATTAATCACAATTAGCACTAATTAATCTCCTGCTTTGCGGAATCGTTTTCTTAAACCTGTGGGTTATGGCCCACCAATAATACAATATTCTTACAAAATCTCACCATCTCATGACTATAGCTCAAACTTCAAATACTTACTTAATCTCATTCATTGAAATCCATTCCTAAGAACTTGGTTTGACGGATCCATGCCGATCATTCTTTCAGAACCTGGGCTTCGTTCAGAAGAAAAATATAGAGAAACAAGAAAAGACAGAAAACATTTCAAAGTGAGTGGAAAACTCGTAACTTTACACCAACCCGTAAAAACGGTTTTGTTTCGAAAACATTATTGTACACACATGCATATATCACATCCTTGTACAGAATTATGTTTCACATAACTTTGGTAATTGGTCGGAATACGAATCGTAAGACTTAAATTTTAACTTAAACTTGAACGGACGGTTGGCAAGGACTATTCACACGAGTTTAGACCATTGGCAAGTACAGGCTTTGGACCTTACATTACTGTTATCATACATTCATCGTACTTGGCCAACTTGGCCCATTAAACATCATAAACCTTTCCTCTACCTGTAACTTGCCCATATACCAGTTCAGTTCATAATTCCAAGCCAACAGACTCATTCTCTTTCCACTTTTCATTATCGTGTCTTAATTCATTAAACTTGTAGACTTGTATTCCGAACAATCCACATACTTTAACACCATAAGCATTAACATGATCATAAACATACTCGTAAACTCATAACAACATAAATCATGGATCACGTTTCACACTTTACCATTCTCACATGAAATCATAAATACACTTGTAGACTCTTATGAACAAGAACGCGATTATAAACATGCACGAGCATTCATGGATCCACATAGGTTATTATATACGTTAAACTTATTACTTTCATGCACATCAACTTGAAACATTACGTGTTTCCATATATCATTCTTAATAGCTTGAAACAAACAGGTTTCCATTAATACTCTTGAAACATCATACGTTTTTATCTTTCTCATTCTTTTAACTTGGTAACTGGCTAGTATTCATGGTAATCCTCAAGGAGCACTCTCCCGTGTTGGATATACCCGTATAACAGTCCTCAAGGAGCACTCTCCCGTGTTGGATCTATTAATCATAACGAAACTTTAACATATACTGCCAGAACCTCTTTCCACTTTTTACTTATCATGTTTTACGTTCTTTTTACCTTGTGTTCACACACATCACAAACCATAACTTACAAGTTACTTACTTCCGTAAACAAACAATTAATCATGCGTAATCGTAAACCTTATAAACATGTAACTTACGTATAACAACATAAAACAACATACTTCATTTAATCCAACATGGAGTCTTAAAAAGCATTAGTCATATATATATATCCATGGAAATCACGTAACCAAGTATCACGTAACTCAGAACCGACATCCTTTACTTAAACACTAAATAAATCATGCAAACATACGTTAACATCGAGTTTTCTATAAACATGGATAAACCGTATAAATCATACTGGGCACATAAACTCACACTTTCAGACATACTTCAATACTCGGATTATCGGATATACTTTTACTCACGTAAGCATGAATCATGGATCATAGCTATAAATCATGATAATTACATAATCATGGTTTTACCCGAATAAATATATAATATGATCATAACTTATAAATTACCATCCATTACTTAATCATATAAGAATCATTTAACTTGCATATCATCATATAACTCCATAACGTTTATAAATAAGAACTGAACTACGAACATATATTCAATAACTTTACGTAATATCATGAATATACTTTAAATATTCAATCACATAAATTCCATAATTCATAATACGGAAGTTCATATAATCATATCTTCACATATGGGATAAAGATCACTGTCACTTTCATAATTCATAGTTAACAATTCCATTTAATAATCATGGTTCATATAAACAAATATACTTTTCATAAATACGAACATATACACATACGGACATGTATAATAATGCTGGACAAGGTTACTGTTACTTTCATACTTTCATAACTCATACTTCCCATAAATAATCATCATTCATATAGATAATTGTACCTTTTTATAAACACATACGGGCATATAGTAATGCTGGACATAGAAGTTACCTTAACCGCTTAATCTATAAAACTGTCATACCTCCGAGAATGTCATCCATAGACCTTTTGAATTCCCACATTCCATTTGTCGCTCCATAATACATCAATAAAATAATAATTAGAATCAACCCAACTTATAACTAATTACGACTTTTCCTTAATGACCCGTTTTTCGGAAAACCTTTATTTAAAAACATTATTCTTAAAACTCATTAAAATGCTATTTTCAAAAATTAGCTAAATAATTATGTCATAAACTGATTTTTCTAAGATGGTTAATAATAATAATTGGGTTTAAACAATCATAAGAGCAAAATGGCTTAATGAGTTTATACCTTTTGGAGAGTCAAAGGTTGACTTTGGTTGGGGGTATTTTATCATTTGTAAACTGATTCCAAGAATCAGTTTCCTTGGAACTTCAAACAAAGAACGAAGAGGGAGAAGGAACAGAGGAGGGAACAACGAAGGGAAAGGGTGGCTGTGGGGGGAACGATGTCTGGTGGCCGGAGTTCCGGCGAGTATGGCTGCGTGGTGGCGCTGCGGTGTAGCAGCCAGCAGCGAAGCAAGGGGGACGGGGCAGCGAGAGGGAAAAGGGAAAGGAGGAGAGCAGGGGAGGTAGCGGTGGTGCAGCGGCCTAACGGCGGCGAAGGGGTTGTGTTTGTGAGTGGTGGCGCTGCATTGCAGCAGCCACGAGGAAAAAGAGGGGGAAAGAGTGAGAAACAGCGTGCGAGGAGGGGGAAAAACAGGGGAGGGACTGTTGTGCGTGTTACGGGTGGCACACTAGAGGCGCATTGGTGGTTAGGGGTTCTGTGGTGGTGCGCAAAAAAGGGTGGCGAGGTGGTGGTGGTTTCACGTGGTGGCAGCAACCAGTCAAGCTCTTTGCTTGGTGTTAATGGAGGAAAACGGGAAGAGGGGATGAGAAGAGGAGGAAGGAGGAGTTGAGTTGTTGGGTTGAAGACTGATGTGAAGGCTTCTATCTATAGCAATGGTTAGGGGGACAAAACTGATGTGGGTTTCTTGGTGATTGGTGGTGAGGGTACTTGGGGAGCAAGGATAGGGATGCCAATGGGGCGGGGCGGGGCGGATGTTGGCATTCCTATCTCCATCCCCGCCTAAAAAAGTCATCCCCATCTCCGCCCCATTACCCATGGCGGGGGAAAATCTTGTCCCCATCCCCGCCCCAACGGGGACAAGTTAAAATCCATCCCCGCCCCATCCCTGCGGGAATCCCCGCACCCGCCCCATCCCCGCGCGAATCCCCGCACCCACCCCATCCCCGCCTCAATCTATTAGGGTTAAGGGAGAGGGAAAACAAAAGTTTAAAAGTAATTTTGGATTTTAGCCTTTGGAAAATAAAAATATCGAATGAAAGCAGTAAACAACTAATAACATTTAGGATTTTAGGCCTTTGGAGAATACATATGGCGGGGCTCAGACGGGGCGGGCGGGGATGGGGCGGGGCGGGTGGGGATGGGGCGGGGCGGGCGGGGATGGGGCGGGTCCATACTAACATCCACCCCCGCCCCATTACCCATGGCGGGGATGGTTTTCATCCCCATTCCCGCCCCGTCCCCGCGAAACCTTCCCCCATCCCCACCTAACTGGGGCGGGTCTCCACAAAACCCACCCCACTGACATCCCTAGCAAGGAGGAAGACCGGTTAAGGGAGGAGGGGGAGGTGATGAGTGGTGAAGGTGAAGAGCTAAAGGAATGACATGAAAGAGGGTGGTGGTGATGGGTTTATGGGTTTTATTTTAGGTAAAAATACTAGATGGGTGAAGTGGGTAGTATAAATTCGGATTCGGATGGACGGTTTAGCAAAACGTTATTCACCCAATTAGCTAAAAACATAAATATACATTAAAATAATAATTGAAATAATTAAACTCTTTAATAAACGTTTAAAAAGAAAATCGAAAATAGTTGTAATTAAATCGTAAAATTCAAATTAGTACTCGTTTAAGCTAATTATATAATTAATTAAGCTTTTGAAAACTCGGGGTGTTACACTGCGTTCCTGAGAGAGTATTATCCACCTACAAAGACAGCAGAAATTAGAAACAAGCTAGCCATGTTTTTCCAAGAGTCTGATGAAACACTTCGTGAAGCGTGGGCTAGGTTCAGAGACTTGTTGGGAGAGTGTCCACATCACACTAGGGACAAATGGTTCTTGAAGCAGACATTTTACAATGGTCTGCAGCCTCAGACGAAGAATATTGTTGACTCGTCTGCGGGAGGAGTTTTTCTGGATAAGGAAGTGGATGTAGGCTATGATTTCTGTCAAACCTTGCAACCAATGATCATTCCACTTCCCGAAGCCTCAAAAAGAAGGTATTGGAGGTAGAGGCCCTAGCATTGCTGACTTCGCAGATGGAGAAGCTGAGCCAGAAGATTGACACCTTGAGATCCTCTACCTCGACACCCCCTCCTTTGAGTATTAATGTTATGTCTGCCATGGCGACCATTACCTCATCTTACTGCAAGGTATGTGGTGTTCAGGGTCATTTTGGGCATGACTGTCAGTTCAGTTAACATTAGATAAAGCAGGAAAATGCCTTTCAACAAATACCACAAAACTTTCACCCTCCACATAATTACCAAAACCCATAAAACTTTCAAACCACACCACAAAATCATCCTAAACCCTCATACTACCAAAACCCCCTGGTTTTCAGAGACCTCCACCACAAAATTTCCATCACCCTAATAACTTCCAATTCCCCCAAAATTTTCAAACCCTACCTCCACAAAACATAAACCCACAAGAGTCTACCATGTCTGAATTGATGAAACTGATGTTGGCCATGCAAAAGACCAATGAGCAAATGCAGAGGCATATGCA
This sequence comes from Patellifolia procumbens, assembly GCA_947645195.1. NCBI lineage: Eukaryota > Viridiplantae > Streptophyta > Magnoliopsida > Caryophyllales > Amaranthaceae > Patellifolia > Patellifolia procumbens. The sequence continues at coordinate 4,283,959 of CANSGD010001541.1, forward strand.
GGCTCAAGAGAAACACATCAAACTTCTCGAGATTCAGATTGCCCATTTGGCAAGCAATAATACTCAGAGGCGGCAAGGGGAATTGCCAGGGCAACCCATTCAGAGGGAGCACATTAATGCCATTACTCTTCGTAGTGGCACTGCTTATTATGCTCCTCTATTACCCATTGATGAGGTTGCCCCGACTACAAGGAAAAAGAAGGTGGTAGAGGAAGGAAGAGGGAAGAGTTCGATGTCTGAAGTTGACTTATCTGAGGAAGCTTAACCGACAGGGAAGAGAAAGGAGAAGGTTTCTGAAGCGCCTTTTACACCAAGGCTACCTTTTACTCACAGGATGCAGCAATCAAAGGTCGATCATCAGTTTGATAAGTTCTTGGCTATGGTCAAGAACCTTGAGGTAACGATTCCATTCACTGATTTAATTACCCAAGTCTTTGTATATGCCAAATTCCTAAAAGACATGATCACTAAGAAAAGAGACTTTGGTGGGGTAGAACGAGTTGCTCTTACGAAAGAATGTAGTGCTTTTATTCAGAATAAAATCCCGTCTAAGTTGAAAGATCCCGATAGTTTTTCTATTCCATGCCATGATGGACCAATTTTTATTGATAAAGCTTTGTGTGACATAGGTACTTCTGTATCTGTTATGCCATAATCTGTTTATAAGAAACTGAACATGGGAGCACTTAAATGCACACAAATCACTTTACAGATGGCTGATCTGATGTGAATCCGAGACAGATCCAAGCTTAAGTCCTCATAACCTTCACTCAGTTATGATTCTTTAAGGGTTATAAAACAAATTTAGGGTTTCACTCACCTGAAACTCAATTTAGGGGGATAGTATTGAGATTAAACGAGTTAGCTTCACTCACTAATTGTATTAACCTCGCTTAGAATTAGGTTTTATTCGCCTAATTACTAAGGGTCTTGTAATTAGATTCACTCTCTAAAAACAATAAAAACTTGGAAAGATGTACGTCCAAATTCACAAAGATAATAGTCTGAAAATTCAATTCAAATAAAACGTGTGTATCTCATTAAATATGAACGCCTATTTATACTAGACTACTCCTAGTATAATCAGGAAAACCAAATTCTATCTAGAAAGCATTTAAAAACTAATCCCTAAAATCTAGGAAAAGATAAAGATAAAGATAAGGAAGATAATCTAATAAGATTAGGATAGGGATTTCGGCCCTTCCTATCTTATTTACATGCCTATCTCTTCCCTTATCCCTTAACCAATCAAATCTTATCTAAAAGGGATTACAACTCAACTACTACTAGAATAAGGACTCTTAATAACCAAAATTATAAACCATATTTTCGGCTATTATTAACAGAAAATAAAATGCTGAATTAAATACTAAATAAAATTAACTAAGACTCTTAAAAGCAATAAACATAGATTAGAGAAGGACTATGCATGATTGAATCCGCATCATTCCTTCCCTCTTAAAAGAAACTTGTCTCAAGTTCCAAAATCATGACAAGGAACCAAGTCATTAGCATTGAAAGAAGCACATACACCTTTTCCAAGAAGTATTTGGAAGGTGTCATAATTCTCCCTATGCACAATCTTGAATGGACCTTCTTCAATAGGCTCGTGTTTCCCCTTTGCATTATGGTGAAGCTTTTGTGCACTTAAGGAAAGCCAAACATGATCTCCAATGTAAAATGGAGGTTTTTGCCATAGTTGTAGTAGACGTTCTTCTTGCTTTTCCTTCCTTTGTTTTCGATTAATCTTCACTTCATTACAAGTAACAAGTGGAACCACCTTGCTTTCTTGTTTTGGAGCATGACCCTTTGGAGGCAAAAGTTGTAGCCCCATTCGTACCCCTTTATGCAAAACGGACACCACTTATTTCTTGGCAAGATAAATAACATCACGATCAAATTGCCATGGACGTCCAAGTAATAATGCACATGCATCCATAGGAACTACATCACACCATACTTCATCATGAAAATCGCCAATGGAAAAAGAAACTAAAGCTTGTTTTGCAACAGTCACAGCCCCATCATTAGTGAGCCAATTCAACTTATAAGGTCTAACATGTTTTCGAATAGTAAGTTGTAAGGCATCCACCATCTTTTGAGAACAAGAATTAGTACATGAACCATTATCCACAATGACCGAACAACTACGACCATTCCCTAAGCACCTAGTATGAAACAAGTTCTCTCTTTGTGCCAAATCATCAAGAGGATTGGTTTGGACATGTAAAAGTTTTCGTACCACTAGTGTCTCATGATCAGGAGCGGGATCAATCAACACTTGATTTTCTAACTCATCCACGTCATCATCATCATCTTCTCTAGTCTTGTTTTGTTCCCTCATGATCAAAGCATACCTAGCATCCTCCTCTTCCAAGGCAAGGAAAACTCTCGAAGTCATTACCCTTCTATTAGGGCACTCAGATTTGTAGTGACCTCTTCCTTGACACTTAAAACATTTTATTTCATCTTTGCTCACACGTTGAATTTTAGGCGTCAAATCAGTCTTTAAAGTATCTAAAACCTCTTTTCCTTTATTCAAAAATTCAAACTTTTCAGTTAGTTTAGAAATTTCGAATTTAGGAGATGAATAAGGTTTAGTAGATTTTACCTTGCTAGCCTTGATTTGCCTTTCAACCTTGACAGCCAAGTCACATACCTCATCAAAAGAAAAGTAGGGTTGAAGTTCTACCTTGTTACGCACATCCATCTCTAGACCAACAAGAAACTTCGACATCTTTTGTTCCTATACATCCTTGCAATAGCATGCCAAATATAGTCTTTCAAATTCTTTGATGTAGCATTCAACGTTCATACTACCTTGCTGCAAGGTGTTAAGTTTGTGGAAAAAATCTTGCTTGTAAGTTCTTGGAACAAACCGCTTTCGCATCTTTTGTTTGAGTAAGTTCCATGAGTCGATCTTTTCTTTGTCATCCCTTTCTCTTTGTGCCTGCATATTGTCATACCAAAGAGAAGCAAGTCTAGACAACTTAAGGGCAGCATAAGTGAGCCTTTGATGGTCATCAATGCCCTTATGTTCAAAAATTATGTCAAGTTTTCGTTCCCACTCCAAGTATATCTCCGGATCTAAAGTGCCATCAAACTCGGGAAGATCTCCAAGTTTTATGTCAACTTCTCTCTTGTAACCACCCCTAAAATCTGAATCTCCAGTGTTTTTAGTCTCCAAAAATCTCATTCTCACGTTTAACTCTTTAAGTTCCTCAAATAGTTGCGCCATATTCTCACATAGTTTTCTTTCCAATTCTGACATTGTTTTGAAAATAAGATCGAAAGTTTCTAACAACTGCAAACACATTTCTCAACCAAATGTAACCAAATTTTATTGGGTGAAAATTTCAGATGTTATCAAACCAACCCAATTGGAATCACTCAAAAATTCCAAGTAACGAAGTCGCAGTAAAACAAACAAGTCAGTCGCACCAGAATTAATCGAAAACAGAAAACGTTGAATTTTAATTCCGGGAAAAATAGTGAATGAATTCCTAAAATCACGAAACTTTCCAGTCTAAAACTAGACAAGACAACACCCAATTTAGAGCCAAGAAACTCTCAAAAAGACGTTGTATACAAGGAGAACGAGTTGCTCAAAGTTACCTTAAAAACTGTTCGAAACTGGGCAGATTATTTGTGCTTCGAAAATAGCTTCAATGGGTCACGAAACACAACCATTAGCTCTGATACCATTTGATGTGAATCTGAGACAGATCCAAGCTTAAGTCCTCATAACCTTCACTCAGTTATGATTCTTTAAGGGTTCTAAAACAAATTTAGGATTTCACTCACCTTAAACTCAATTTAGGGGGATAGTATTGAGATTAAACAAGTTAGCTTCACTCACTAATTGTATTAACCTCGCTTAGAATTAGGTTTCACTCGCCTAATTACTAAGGGTCTTGTAATTAGATTCACTCTCTAAAACAAATAAAAACTTGGAAAGATGTACGTCCAAATTCACAAAGACAATAGTCTGAAATTTTAAATTCAAATAAAACGTGTGTATCTCATTAAATATGAACGCCTATTTATACTAGACTACTCCTAGTATAATCAGGAAAACCAAATTCTATCTAGAAAGCATTTAAAAACTAATCCCTAAAATCTAGGAAAAGATAAAGATAAAGATAAGGAAGATAATCTAATAAGATTAGGATAGAGATTTTGGCCCTTCCTATCTTATTTACATGCCTATCTCTTCCCTTATCCCTTAACTAATCAAATCTTATCTAAAAGGGATTACAACTCAACTACTACTAGAATAAGGACTCTTAATAACCGAAATTACAAACCATATTTTCGGCTATTATTAACAGAAAATAAAATGCTGAATTTAAATACTAAATAAAATTAACTAAGACTCTTAAAAGCAATAAAGATAGATTAGAGAAGGACTATGCATGATTGAATCCGCATCATGATCGTTCTATAAAATACCCCTTAGGTGTTTTAGAGGACGTTCCTGTTAGGGTCGGGAAATTCTATATTCCTGTTGCTTTTGTGGTGCTTGATATGGATGAGGATGCCCAGATGCCTATAATTCTGGGTAGACCGTTTTTTTGTACTGTTGGTGCTGTCATTGATGTTAAGTCTGAGTCTTTAACTCTTAGTGTTGGTGATGATAAAGTGATTTTTAAACTAACCAATGATGTTAAGGCACCTATGCTTGAACAATCTTGTTGCAGGGCTGAGGTTTTGGCTGAGGTAGGTGTCGAGAAGGTTCAAATTCCACCTAAGGTTGCCTCACAGTCTGGAGGTATTAGCAAGAACATTTGGAGAAGGAAGATGTTTGATGAGGGTGTCACTCACTACCAAGCCCCTCCAATTTGAGAAATGGAGGTATTATGGTCGAGCGGGACGTTTATAAACTAGCACTGTGCGAGAGGCAACTCATAATTTCCCCCTTATTCTTTTCCTTTTTTTTAGTGAGAGAGAGTGAAGGTACTACCGTTGTTGTTCCTCTTAGCATCGTCCTTTGTTACCTTTTTGGCATTAAGGACATTGCCAAGTTCAGCTTCGGGGAGGAATTCTGTTTGTATTCCCTATCTCTTTTACTACTTTCTAGGTTAGATTTAATGCTTTCGAAAAATAATAAAAAAAATCAAAAAAATATGGTTCCCATGACTGGTTTAGTTGCCTCCCTGTGCCCCTTGTTGCGCTCTTATTGAAAATAATTTGACTCTGTTTTCTAAATAGCTGGGCATTTGTGATCTCGAGGCTATGTTTGACGTCTGATTTCTATGTTTTTCGAGCGAGTTTAATTATTATACACTACATTGTGCTCCATGCCTGAATGGATTAGATTGTGAGGCCTCCTTGTAGCCTATTGGATTCATATGATTATCCAGTCTGTTTTTATTTGTTAGTTCCTCTTTAGTGGATTGATCTTGACTTTGACTTCGTATTTGTCTGATATTCGATGACTTGTAGCATTTGTTGTGAAAGAGGCGTTCTTTTGTTTGGTTCTTGAGCCTCAGAATGAAATTTTGATATACTTTTATCCTCCTTAGCCTCGCTGAGCCTAATAACATGTTTCGTGTTACTATAACCCTTATTATGAGCCCATGACCTTTATTTCAATACTATTTCCAAGCCTAGCTTGGGGGAGCTTTTGTATGGGTTGAGTTTGAGATTGGTTTTATGGTTTGGTTTGGTTTTTGGAGAATTAAAGTGGATTTGTTGTGGTTTGAGCGTGAGAAAAAGAAAAGAAAAGGCAAAATTTGAGTTGTGTGAATGATTGGTTCGTAAAATGAAAGAAAAAGAAATAAAAGTTCCAAAGAGTTCAAAGTTCCGTCATTCACGTTGTTTGTAAAGAAAAATGTGTTACATTGCTTGAATTTTGGGTTTGTTGTGAGTTTTCATTGTTTCGCAAGAGTTGGGATGTACTTTGTGGTTATATGGTGCTGTTGGGAGTTATTTCGGCCATCTTCGGCCTTGTTTGAGTGATTTATCTGCTCCCCCATTCTTGGTTTTTCCACCACATTTCCTAAAAATATCCCCTATCTATTGCCTAAGCCCCATTTCAAGCCTATAAAGTCATCTTGAGCCTGTGTTTACATTGTTTATTGTATTGATTTCGAGTCAGTTTGTCAAAGTTAAAAGAGTATGCCTGCTAATTGAGTCGACTTGACTAGGATGAGCGACGTTAACCTTCTTAAACACATGAGAGTGTAAGTGGGAAGGGCACTTATGGTCGGGTTGGTGAGTGTTCGGGCACATTCTTTGCCTGCCAAAATTGAGAGGAGTGACACCTTTGTGAGCACCTTTTCAGGATTTGTATGCCTTGTGGATGCTTGAATTTGATGATTTACTTGGATGATTGGTAGTTGGAGGGATTTGATTAGCCAAACTTGAATTTTGCCTGCTTGAACGATTCTTAGTCTTGAAAACGTCTTTGAGTTTTGAACTTTTTGTCAATGGGGTGAGGCAATCGATTCCATGTTCATGTTCTGTTTGCTTGAGGACAAACAAATGTTTAGCTTGGGGGAGTTTGATATGACATATTTATATAGAGTTTTCTCCCCTATTTATGAGCAAATTCGTGCGTCATTTGAGCTCTTAGGAGCTATTTTATACGAATTATCGTATATAGTCGTGGTTTTGTATTTTAGTGTTGAATTGCAGGCTTTAGGGAGTTTTCTCCTTATTTCCGAGCTATTTGGAAGCAACCACGGCTTTACGAGTTGTTACGAGGCACATAGGAATGATCACGAGCTTTATGGATGGTTTAAGAGGTCCCAAGACCTTAAACGTGAAGAATTGATAATCAAAAAGTCAAAAGGAGCTTTCCCGTACTTTGATCGGACGAAAAATGGCCCGATCGGGCGAAGATTTATTGATCGGGTGGTAGGGTTTCGCAACATAATGAACATTAGTATTAAGAACCATAATGAACATTAGTATTAAGTAAAAATATTTGTCAAAGTTATTTGCAACTAAAACTTTTTCGCAAGTGAATGTGATTCTACAATGAACATTTGATATCAATAAATGAATATCTTAAATAACATAATAAACAATAATGTTATATAAAAGAATACTCCATCCGTCTCAATTTGATGTTTCCATTTTTCTTTTTGGGGTGTTTCAAAAAGTTCTTCCTACTTTGAATTTTTTCTATTTTAAGAACATTTTTTCCCCATCTTACCATTTAACAACCAATTATTTACTAAATTTTCTTATTTTTTTTTTGTCTTACACATGACTCACTTTAGAATCTTTTATTTCCCAATCACCCACTTTTCTTTCTCTTTCTTACTTTTTTTAAAGTAAAAAGGTACTAAAGTACAATTTATATAATATAAAATTAAAAATATTTTCATTCACCTCAATTTGCATTGGTTTTTCCCCATATTCCAAATGAGAATACCAAATTGAGACGGAGGGAGTATATGCCAAAGTTAATTGAACCAAATTTTTTTTTGAATTGATGGTGATTTTACAATAAACATTTGAAATCAATAAATGAGCATATTTAATAATCATACTAAACAATAAAGTTATATAAAAGAGCATATGCCAAAGTTACTTGGAACATTTGGAGGAAAAGATTTAGTCTAAGTGAATTCAAAATGTAGAGGAGAGAGGAAAAATTGACCACAATGTTTATTGACGATAAACTAATGTTCATTCCGTATTTGTTGATTAAGATGTGTGAAAAAAAATTTGATACATTAAAAAAAAGTTTAATGTACATTTTAAAAAAGGATACGCACCCTACTCCTTTGTGTAGCATCTAATTTGGGACTACTTTTGGTGAACAAAGGCTGCTTACTATTTTCACAAAAAATAAAAACTTCAACTCCATTCTCCTTAAGAACGATGGACCTCGTTGAGACTTGAGACAGAGTAATCTGTAACAGTAAAAAGGAATTATCATAGGAAAATTGAGTCGTAATCATGAGAGAGGAGGCAAAGTGGGCGCAGGATAAGCACGTGGGCTTGGCCTTAGTCATTGTTCTTTGGCGTGGAGCCCCTTAAACCTCCCTAAGTTTTCTTACTAATTTTATTGTTACAGGGAAACCTCACTGTAATATTTCCCCAGGTTGGTTTTTTCAATTCAATTACACCTTTTATTATTGATATAAAACAATAAAGTCTCCACTATCAAACTCTCTATTTATTAAGTACATATTTTGGCTTTCATTTCCTTACTTTGTCATGCAACTCTGTTTTTTCTACTCTACTACTACGATGATACTGTAATAAGTGTAATTGATTGATATGTTGTGGTGGGTACGTTAAATTTAATCTTTTTCATAAGATATTGGGTTGTTTTAATGTTGGGTTTGCAACATGGTTCTCTATATTAACGTCATGTAGTATAGATCACTTTGCACGCTCTTATACAACAATATATTTGTGATTTTAGGTGAAGTTAAGAAAAAGAAAGAAAAAATCAAAACATGGTGTGGAATTTTGACTGAAATTACATTGTTTTTTTTTTTTTTAAATTTAGTTTTTCTAATATTTGAAGGTGCTTGATATTCTGGGTTTCTGTCAATTTGACCTTACTCTCGACCTTTCAATTTTCCCAACCTAAGGAGAGTAATATTTATACTATATATACCCAAAATAATATCAAAACCAACAACCCAATACACCTTTCCTTTTTTCTTGGATTCTCTCTCACCCTCAATATCCAATTAAAGATATATTCTCCCAATTTCTTTCATTCAGAAATTAGAATTTTCTACTAATTACATTTCTTTTTGTTATGAGGTGGAGTTTTGTTTCACACAAATAAAAACTGACCCAAAATTCTTTATAGTTTTTCTGATATATGATGGCAGAGAATGAATGCCCCTTCAATTTGACAGTGTCTTTTGTGGAGTAGCAGCAATTTAAGCATATTTGGGTTTTGTTTTCTTCCTGGCTTTGCTGCTCAAACAAACACAAAAACAGCAGTATACTGCCCTTCTTCTGTCCTCTTGTGCTCCTGTTTCTGCTGCTTTCCTAAACAACAACTACTATTAAAGAGATGAACTTTTCACTTCCTATGGAGTTTTACTTCTGTATTTCATTTCCTCTCTGAAATTTCTGATGAATTTGTATTACTGAACATACTTATCTTAGAGCAGCCATGAAGTTCATGAAACTTGGATCTAAACCTGACACTTTCTACACTGCTGAAGCTGTTAGGTAATTACTTAAAGCTATACCCTTTCAACTATCTTAATCTATGAGATGATATATTTTTTATCATAAAGTTTTTATAACATATTAATGCCTTATAAAGCAGGTCAGTTTCTTCAGAAGTGTCAAGTGATCTTATAATTCAAGTCCAAGGCAGTAGATATTTACTTCACAAGGTATAATTTTTCCTTATGAAAAACTTCATATTATAATTTGTTTTTGTCTAATGTTGTTCTTTTGAATTTCATACAGTTTCCTTTGCTGTCTAAATGCCTGCGCCTACAGAGGTTATGTGCAGAATCACCAGACTCATCACCCCACCAACTAATCAAACTCCCTGATTTCCCTGGTGGGGTTGAGGCATTTGAGCTCTGTGCAAAGTTCTGCTATGGAATTACCATCACCTTAAGTGCCTACAACATCATAGTGGCTCGTTGCGCTGCTGAATACCTTCAAATGACAGAGGATGCAGAGAAGGGGAACTTGATCTACAAGCTTGAGGTTTTCCTCAATTCTTGTGTTCTTCAAGGTTGGAAGGATGCAATTGTAACTTTGCAATCCACCAAAGCCTTTCCTAGTTTGTCTGAAGAGCTTGGGATCACTAGTAGGTGTATAGAAGCTATTGCTTCAAGGGTTTTAACACAGCCTTCAAAGATTAGTCTCTCCCGTACCTACTCGAGACGAGGTGGAGGAGGGGGTGGTGGTAGAGATGATGTATCTTGTAATGGTGTTGGCGGTGGTGGTGGTGGTGGGTCGGAGTGTGTGAAGCATAAGAATTTGAGCAAAGGATGGTGGGCAGAGGATGTTGCTGACTTGGGTATTGATCTTTATTGGAGGACTATGATAGCAGTTAAGTCAGGTGGTAGAGTTCCTTCAAACCTTATTGGAGAGGCATTGCAAGTTTATGCCTCTAAATGGCTGCCTACCAAACAAGTAATTCCTGACATTAATTCAGATAAATCAGGAGAGAAAACTTCCAAATATAGGTTACTACTTGAATCAATAGTAAGCTTGCTGCCTTCTGAAAAGGGTTCAGTTTCTTGCAGCTTCTTGCTCAAGTTATTAAGGGCGTCGAATTTACTAAATGCTTCTTCATCGTCAAAAATGGAGATAGCAAGAAGGGTGGGGATGCAATTAGAAGAAGCAAATTCAAAGGACTTATTGATACCGGCATCGTGGGGTGAAACTTGGTATGATGTCGATATTTTTATGGCCATTTTAGAGCAGTTTATGTCACAAGGGCAGAGCCCCCCTACTAGTCCTCCTAGGACTAAGGGAAGGTTTGAAAGGAGGAGAAGGTCGAGATCAGCTGAAAACATTAATATTGAGTTTCAAGAAAGCAGGAGGTCTTCTTCAGCATCTCATAGTTCTAAATTGAAGGTGGCTAAACTTGTAGATAGGTATCTTCAAGAGATTGCCCATGATCCGAAAATGCCCCTGTCGAAGATCATAGCTATTGCAGAAGCTATACCGGATTTCGCTAGGATCGATCACGATGATCTATACAAAGCAATTGATACTTACCTCAAGGTGTGTACTAATCTACAGTCCTTCATAGTTCATACAATAGCAAATTTGTATTTTTGGCATGTCCTTTGGATGACCATTATTTAAAAAAAAATTCCAACTTCCCTGACCCCTGTATCTTGTTCCTGTCATCTGTTTTTGGGTAGTTAACCAAATCTTCTGGCCTTTCTGTTTTGGGTTACAAATTTCAAATGTTCACCTAATTATCAGCCAAACTTTGAAAAACCCCTGAAATTTTCTAGTAAAAATTTATACTGAGGTCCTATTCTGCACTACAAAATATTTCTACAACAGTTTAGATGTTCTGAATTTTACTGTTGATTGTGCATAATTTCCAATTTGTGTGATGTTGTGATAACGATGGAAGTTACAGAGGAAGCTGTAGCAGTACAGTTTAGGTGCTAATCTGCCATTTACTTGTTTTAACCAAGTTTTAGGTGCTCTGCTTATCATACAGACTACCATAATATCCAAAAAATATTTGATTGTATGATACTGATTTGGATACAAACACTTGTTAACATTGTATTTTGGATATCTCAGGCACATCCAGGGCTCACGAAAAGTGAAAGAAAACGTTTATGTCGAGTGTTAGACTGCAAAAAGTTGTCCATGGAAGTCTGTATGCATGCTGCTCAAAATGAGCTACTGCCACTCAGAGTAGTAGTCCAAGTCCTTTTTTTCGAACAAGCTCGCTCTGCCATGGCAACTGGTAAAGTTACTGATCTGCCTCCGAATATCAAGGCAATGCTCGCTGCCCAACACGATGATTCTTCTCGGCAAACCGCAGCATTAAGCACCACAACAACTAATCCAGGGGCTGAAGATCAATGGAGTGTATCGGGCCTCAAATCACCCAACTCAAAGCTCTCAACTCTTAAGATGAAGTTGGCTGAGGATGATGTGGAAGAAAATGGTATCGTGAAAGGATCGAAGCTTAAGAATCTTTGCTCGATTCCAACTCGTCCTAAACGAATGTTCAGTAAGTTGTTATCGATTAACAACAGAAATGTGAGTGAAAAGAACTGAAAAAGAAGACAAAAAATCTCCTTATTCAAGGGATTTTTTTTTTACTTGAGCAGTTAATATATTTTTGCTTTAATGAGAAAAAAAGTATAATTTCAACCCTTATGTAAAATTTTAGGCAAAGAAATTAAATGTGAATTGTTGATGTAGCCTATCCCAATAAGTTGAAGAGAAATGTTTTAAGGCTTTGGGAGGGAAATCTCTTAAGGGATACTCTCAATTTCAGGCCACAAAATTAGGATTTGGTAGTTGTAAATGTTTAAGCATATATGGGACCATAAAGGTGGTTGTGTTAGTTTTCCATATAATATATCAAAAATTATGTCCCTCTCCCCTTTTTCTTTTTCCTTTTCAAAGATTAATTAGATCTTCATTCATTATACAGTGCAATCCAATCTGTATTCAATCTTCTCATATCAATAATATGTCATTTAAGCTTAATCATGATTGCAGGGTCGTTTAATAGAGTGCTTAAAATGTTATGCAGCGTTGCCAATAAAAATATGGTCTACAATACTAGGCCTCGCACATTCAAAAAATTGGATTAGTTCAAATATTAGAGATAAAAAGTGAAACCATTTTCTTTCTCTCTAATTTCATAATGCTGATTGTTTTTTTGGCCCATTTATTAACACTAGCACGGGACACCTTTCTTTTGTTGAGACGACTCTGTTTGGTGGGTAGTATTTTATTTTATAAGAAAGGAAAAAAGTACTGAAAAAAGCTAGTTGATGATAGTCTTAAGCCAATTTAGTCTGTAATTGCAGTTAAATTATTGGCATCAAGTGTTTTGATAAATAGATCTAATCTTAGCTGTTGTTTATCATGGGAATATTTGATTCTATTGCAATTCTGTACTGAGAGGTTATTCAATGATTAAGAACGTACAAGAATATGGAGCATGGGAGACAAGATTTATATTTGGTCTAGACATAATGTAGAGTTTGTAATTCTTTTGTCTGATCTCATGCTGACTAATTAATTGATTCCCCTAATGCATGTTAGTTTAGATTTTGCCGTAATTCACTGTTTGTCAATAGTTAAATTTCTAACATCTTCAATACAATGTCCTTTTCTTTTTCCTTGAAGAATTATGGGTCTCTGATTGCACGCTCCAGGTTGTGGTGAAGAAGGATTTTATTATAACACATGATTTGCTTCTGAGGGATTTTTTAGGTAACTCTGTTTATTTTGTAAGAAAAGAAAGCTTCGTAGGCTCCTTAGACGAAAGACAAAAGTAGGCTGGTGCATCCTTACAAATAATAGAAGAAAAATACTAATTCGACATTCAAAACCTATAGGCAATAATTCTATCTAGATGACCCTCAAAAGCCATAAAGTACGCTACCTAATCGCCTCCTTGAAAAGTTGATTGATAACGACCATAGAGAAACGACCATAGAGAAACGAGTGTGGCAAAGAACTAAGGGGGCGTTTGGTTCCCACAAGGTAAGGGAAAAGGAATCAAGAAAGGGGTAGGAGGGAAAAGGAATCCAAAACCCTTTCTTTAAAAATGTTGTTTGGATTAAAAGTATCCTTTCTTCCCTACCCCCTCCCCTTCTCTCTTTTCCCCTTCATTGCTCTCTCACTCTCTGCCATGCCTCCAACCTTCCTCTGACCGGCGACCAACAACCAGCCAACAACCTTCCTCTCACTCTTGCCATGGCTGCGGTGCTCCTACTGTCTTTCACTCCTTCTCATGGGTGTGGGTGGGATAATTGATGGTGGGGGTCTTGTTTATGAGGTGATCGATTTGTGGGGTTCATGGTGGTAGTGGCGGTTGGTGGCTAGGGTTCTGGAGTCGGTTGTGTAGGTGACGGGTTGGTGTAGCTCTGGTGGTTGGGTGGTGCTTTTGGACGTTGTAGTTGGTCAGGGGCTTCTGGTGGGGTCAGTTAGTTCGTGGCTGGGTGGTTGAGTCAGGGGGTATTGTTGGTTAGATGGTAGAGTCAGGTGCTTCTAGGTGGTGGGATTTGGTGATTCTGTTGGCTGGGTGGTGGAGTCCGGTGGCTTTAGTTGGGCCGTTCTGGTGGCTGCGTGGTGTGTTCAGGTGGTTTTGATGGTTGGGTGGTGGTGTCATTAGGTGGTTTGTTGGATTGTTGGTGGGGTCAAGGTGGTTCTGGTGGTTAGGGTGGTGGCGTTTGGTGGTGGTATGGTAGTTCTTGTCTGTTGACATGGTGATGTTGAGTGGTTAATTGGTGGTCAATGTTGGGTCAAATTGACCATGGAGTAGAGGGAGGAAAGGGTAAATGAAACCCTTGGGGGAGGTGGGTGTTAGAATATATGAAAATATATCTTTGTATTTTCATTATTCTCATTTATTATGTAAATAATTAATGTATATCTTTTAGGATTAATGTATATCTTTTAGCTTCCTAATTATTAGGTGATTATCTTTTGTAACCATAGAGCTATATATACTTAAGATGTACATCATTATTAATCAAGGAATTAATTATCTTTCATGGTATCATAAGCTAGGGTTTTTATTTTTCCTCTTGCTTCCGCTGCCCTAGCCGCGCCTCATCCCACCCACCGCCCACTTTCCTTCTCCACCGTCCGGCCACCATGACCGGCGGCGACAAAGATAAGTTATCTTCGTCGTCCACCTCTTCTCTCTCTTCTATCTCTTCTTCTCTTTCTTCTACAAACATTAAACACATAATTCCCATCACATTAGACATGGAAAATGTTCAATACTCTGCGTGGGCAGAGTTATTCAAGATCCATGCACGTTCGAATCGGGTCATTGATCATATTATTCCGTCTTCTAAGGCCAAAGTTCCTAAAATGGATGAGGAAAAGGACGAGTGGTCTACCATAGATGCCACGGTTCTCACGTGGATCTATGGTACTATTAGTGAAGATCTTTTCAACACCATACTAGAACCCGATTCCACGGCTCAAGAGGCTTGGGAACGCCTTCGTGACATTTTTCAAGACAATAAATCGTCTCGTGCCGTCACTCTTGAGCAGGAAGTCTCCAACACTTCTATGGAGGATTTTCCAAACGCCTCGGCGTATTGTCAATGACTAAAAATGTTGGCTGATCAATTGAAGAACGTTGGGGCTCCTGTTTCCAACAACCGGCTTGTTTTACAGATGGTGGCCGGCCTCTTTGACGCTTATAGTGGCGTAGGTACGTTGCTTAGGAAAAGTGATCCTCTACCACCATATTATCAGGCCCGTTGGATGCTAGTTCTTGAGGAGGCCGGTTTGGCCAAGAAGGTTGCTCTTGGCTCGTCACCTACAGCTCTCATGTCCCACTCTAATGATGGCTCGTCCACGGACTCATCCTCCTATAATAATAAAAATAATAATCGTGGCAATAATAATCGTCACAATAATAAAAATAAAAATAAAAATTATGGGAAGGGTGGCTCCACCTGCGTCCAAGGTGGCGGCAAGGGCGGTCGCCAGCAGCAGGGTGGCCACAGCGGTGGACGGCCTTACAGTCAGCAGCCGCAACAGTTTTCCTCGCCTGGGCAGTGGCCCTATGGCCCAGCGACAGCAGCGTCCAGCCCTTCCCCATGGCAGATGTGGCCTTGGACTTTTCCCCCTTGCCCATACCCCACATCTGCATGGGCCAGGCCCGCTTTTCATTCCAAACAGCAGCAGCAGTTTGGACCGCAAGGTCCAGGAGTTCTTTGGGCCCGACCTCAACCGTATAATGCGGACACTACTCACACTCCAACGGACATTGAAGCGGCGATGCACACACTTGGGCTTACTCCACCGGACCCAAATTGGTATATGGATAGGGGCGCTACATCTCATATGACTAATTCCCAAGGTAACATTAGTTCTTATTTTAATTTGAGCAAAGATGATGCTATTATTGTCGGAAGTGGTCATACTATGCCAATTTGTGGTTATGGAGACGCTAAATTATCTACCCCTCACCCTCCTTTGACTCTCAAAAATATTCTTCATGCTCCTAAGTTAATTAAAAATCTTGTTTTCGTTCGAAAATCAACTTCAGATAATAATGTCACTGTTGAATTTGATCCTTTTTGGTTTTCTGTGAAGGATTTTCGGACAGGGAGACCAGTCATGAGATGTGAGAGTCAGGGTACCCTTTATCCTATCACTTCTATCAACGCTCAAGCTCATTCTCCTTCTACCTTTGCTGCTCTTGCACCTTCTTTGTGGCATGATCGTTTGGGTCATCCTGGTGCTTCTATTCTAGATTCCCTTAGGAAGAATAATTTCATTGAATGTAATAAACTAAGTAATTCTACTGTTTGTTACTCTTGTCCTCTTGGAAAACACGTGAAATTGCCCTTTGTTGCTTCTACTTCAATGACTATGATGCCGTTTGATATTATTCATTGTGACTTATGGACTTTGCCTGTTTTAAGTTCCATGGGTCATCGCTATTATCTTGTTGTGTTGGATGATTACTCTACATTTGTATGGACGTTTCCTCTTGCTAAAAAGTCTCAAGTTTATCCTACGTTCTTACAATTTAGAGCATTTGTTAAAACTCAATTTGAGCGAGACATTAAAAATATACAATGTGATAATTGACGTGAATTTGACAATACTCCTTTTTGGGAGTTTTGTAAATCTAATGGCCTCAACTTCCGCTTATCGTGCCCATACTCTTCTCCTCAAAATGGTAAATCCGAGCGTAAACTTCGTTCCATTAATAATATTGTACGAACTCTTCTCGCTCATGCCTCTCTTCCCCCATCTTTTTGGCTTCATGCTCTTCAAATTAAATGGCCACGTATCTCCTAAATATTCTTCCTAATAAGCACCTTGACTATCAATCTCCTCTTCGGATTCTTTTTAACAAAGATCCGTCCTACTCTCACTTACGCGTATTTGGATGCTTGTGCTTTCCTCTTGTTCCATCCACTACAATCCATAAGTTACAAGCACGTTCCATTCCTTGCGTCTTTTTGGGCTACCCCTCCAATCATTGTGGTTTCAAATGCTACGACCCTTCATCTCGGAAAATTTATATTTGTCACCATGTTACTTTTGATGAATATAATTTTCCCTTCTCCTCCTTAAATAAGCCTAATTCCTCCACATATAAATTTCTTGACCCAATTTTTCCCTTGGACCTGCCCTCCATCCCTTCACATATCGAACCCCTTATGCGTGCTTTGCCCAACTGCACGCCTCAGTCCATCATGGGTGGCCCAGCATCTCATTCCCCTACGCCTGGTCCCCAGCCCCACATGATTGGCCCCTAGACTCCTTCCTCTTCGAGCCCAGACTCCCACAGCCCAGCGTCCTCCCATTCTCATAGCCCTCACATGCCAACTCGCAGTGGGCCGCGGACTACTGTAGGCCCAATCCTCTTTTCCTCCCCCCCCCCGCAGCTCACTGTTCCTCCACAACCAATCCCAGCTCCCTCACTTCCAGCCAGGTCCGTTACACGAGCCCAAAATGGCATTTATAAGCCCAAGAAAATTGTTTCGATGCATACTAGTGTCATTCGCTCACCTATTCCCTGTAACCCCGTGTTAGCTCTTCGTGACCCAAATTGGAAAATTGCTATGGATGATGAATATGTTGCTCTTATTAAAAATAAGACTTGGGAATTGGTCCCCCGCCCCCATAATGCTAATGTTATTCGTTCTATGTGGATTTTTTCTCATAAAGAAAAATCTGATGGTACTTTTGAGAGGCATAAAGCTCGTCTTGTAGGTGATGGTAAAACACAACAGGTTGGCATTGATTGTGGTGAGACTTTTAGCCCTGTGGTCAAACCTGCTACCATTCGGACAGTTCTTAGCTTGGCCTTGTCTAAAGGATGGTCTCTGCATCAACTAGACGTTAAGAATGCTTTTCTTCATAGAGAATTGAACGAAACAGTGTATATGCATTAACCAGTGGGATATCGGGATCCTACTTTCCCGAATCATGTTTGCTTGCTGAATAAGTCTCTTTATGGACTTCAACAGGCCCCCAGGGCGTGGTATCGTCGGTTTGCTGATTATGTAACTCAAATTGGGTTTCATAACAATAAGTCTGATCGTTCCTTACTCATTTATCGCCAGGGGTCTGATACTGCCTATCTGCTTCTTTATGTTGATGATATTATTTTGACTGCCTCATCTGCTGCTCTCCGCAAGTCTATCATGTCACATCTGAGTTCTGAGTTTGCCATGAAAGACTTGGGGACCTTGAGTTATTTTTTGGGTATTGCTGTTACTCGTCATGCAGGTGGTCTCTTCTTATCTCAACGAAAGTATGCCGAAGAAATTATTGAACATGCCTACTCCTGTTGACACTAAGTCCAAACTTAGTGCCAAATCTGACACTCCTTGCTCCGATCCTTCTCTATATCGGAGTCTTGCAGGTGCTCTTCAATACCTCACTTTTACTACGCCTGATATTACTTATGTTGTTCAGCAAGTCTGTTTATTTATGCATCAGCCTATGGAGGACCACATGCATGCTCTGAAACGTATTGTTCGATACGTTAAGGGCACACTTCATCATGGTCTGCACTTGTATCCCTCTGATACATCCACCCTCCTTTCTTATACTGATGCTGATTGGGGTGGGTGTCCTGACACTAGGCGATCTACGTCTGGTTATTGTATGTTTCTTGGTGATAACTTGCTCTCCTGGTCATCGAAACGACAGGCCACCTTGTCTCGTTCCAATGCTGAATCTGAGTACAGGGGAGTTGCTAACGTGGTGTCTGAATCTTGTTGGTTGCGAAATTTGTTAGTTGAACTTCATTGTCCTATCAAGAAAGCCACGTTGGTGTATTGTGATAATGTGAGTGCCATTTATCTATCTGGTAATCCAGTTCAGCATCAACGAACCAAGCATATTGAGATGGACATTCACTTTGTTCGTGAGAAGGTCGCACGTGGTGAGGTTCGTGTTTTACATGTGCCATCAAGACATCAGATTGCTGACATCTTCACCAAAGGTCTTCCATTGATCCTCTTTGAAGTCTTTAGGGACAGTCTCAGCGTTCTACCTCCTCCCGCTTCGACTGAGGGGGTGTCTTAGAATATATGAAAATATATCTTTGTATTTTCATTATTCTCATTTATTCTGTAAATAATCAATGTATATCTTTTAGGATTAATGTATATCTTTTAGCTTTCTACTTATTAGGTGATTATCTTTTGTAATCCTAGAAATATATATACTTAAGATGTACATCATTATTAATCAAGGAATTAATTATCTTTCAGTGGGGAATGGGAATAGAGGAGTTTGGGGGTAAGGAAGAGGTAAAGGGAATGATTAAATGGACCAAACAAACACCATATAAGGGAATCAAGTCATTTGATTCCCTTACCTTTTCCTAAAGCCCCAAAACAAACGCCCCCTAAGCTCGCAGGTGGCTTCGAATTTTTTGGCGGGGAAACATTAGAGTATGAAAGACAATAATCCCTCGTTTTCTCTATGCCATGGCGAGAGAAAAGGATGGGAAAACTGGTGGTTCGAAAAATCAGAAAGAAGGTGAGCAAGATTTATGTCTTGAGCATGCAAACATAAAGCCGAGACTAAATGTGAATGATCTGGCATTTTGCCATTGTCCTTTGATGATATAAGTGATGAAGAACAATTGATTCTTTCTTCGGAGCATCGATCCTTGAGCTAATTAAAGCTTCAAGAAGTAAATCAAAGTTGTTTAAATGGTTGTGCATGATGAAGGACTCTGAGAAGGGGGAAAACTGATCGAACTAATCAGCAGATGATTCATACGAGTGGTTAGGTCATTTTTCAACCTCCTGTGAATGTGGATAATGACCATGATAAACCTGTTTTGCAAACCTGTTTCGCAATGAGTGTGGTTGCGTTTTTCTGGGTTTTAATCCAAATGTTCTTTTGTTTGATGGGTTTGTGAGAAAATCTTTAGGAAATGATAATGTTGATAAAGTGAGACCTGTTAAAAAAGGGGTGTTCATAATTCGTTTTCAAAATCTTGAATTTAGAGATAAAGCATTAGTAATGCGATAATGCCACATATAATGTTTGATGGGAAACGTGTGTTCTTGAAACAATGTGCCGGGTTTGGATATGCCTGTGAGAATTGACAAAATTTTGAATTTGGGTGCAATATCCTAATCTTTCACTTAGATATTGGGAATTGATTTTCTCATTGAAATTGCTGGGTTGTTGGGTATGCCTATGAGAATTGATGGTGCTATGAAGAATATACATAAAAAAAAAGATATGCTAGGATTCTAGTGGAAATGAATATTAATGGTGTTAGATATGACTTGAATATCTGTTGGTTCCAATAACCAATCACGGGGGTCTCGCTAAGGGTGCTTATATAAACTCATAGGTTAAACCTATAGCCGTATTGAATTTAGGATTCATTCATCTGATTATCTTACTGTTGCCTAACACTATTCTGTGTTCTGTTTCGTTCTCTCCGAATAAAACTACTCTTCCTCTGGTCTGGTGGATGAAGCTAGCACATTGCTAGTGAACCACGTTAAACTTTGTGTGTGCTTTTATCTTTCACGTTCTATATTATTCTTAAGCGCTTCCTCTGTCATAACAAATGGGAAGTTTGAGGAATAGATTGAATTCATGTCTGAGAAAGGTTGCTAGTTAAGCAACCTGTGGTGTATGAGTGGAGGCCTCTTAAGTGCATTATGTGTGTTATGATGGTTCATTCAACTCAAGAGTGTAGGAAAATGTTCCTAAGAAGAGGTAGAGGCCAAAGGTGAGTAGAAAGTAGTAGCTCCTCATGTATTTGGTAACTTTACCCAAGTCTTGGAGCCTGTAGCTCAACAACCAAAGAAGGGTGTTAAGATTATTGATATTTGGGGTGAATCTGTTGTAGTGTTTCATCAGAACAAAAAGGAGAATATAGATTCTTGTTTATGGCGTTCAGGGCAGGCTAATTGTGTTTTGGGGATGTTGTAGTGACACAACACATTGTAGAGGACAAGAGGGTATCTTTTGAACATGGACAATTGTCTTATATGGAATATTAGAGTGCTCAATAGTCCTCATAAACAAAGAGAGCTTAGAAGTCTCTTTTTGTAGTGGAAAGCAGGTATGGTGTTTTTTTTTTTGCTAAGTAAGATAATTTCATTGCTTTCGAAATTGCATACACCATTCTAACCTAGGCAAAGAACCAACTAGGTTGGACCCTCGCCAAAGGAAAGAATACCAATTACAACCAAAGTTACCAAACCATTCACAAACTACAAAACCAAAGATAATCCTTCCTACTAACTTTCTTAGGCAAAGTTTATTTAATTCTACCTTTCACAATACATTTCATTAGACTAGGAATAACACTAGGCCTAGGAACACACTTATTATGCCAGTAGCATTGATTTTTACAAAACCAAATGCTATAAACTATTGCTGCAAGTCCAGCTGCTAACACATTCAACCTGAACTTAGAGTGTCTTGGTTTCCTAATCCATAGGATAAGAGCAATCATGGAAGTAGCAGAACAACTGATTCCAAGCCAAGCTTTAAGTACCTGTAAACACAACAAGGTATATTGACAGTTAAAGAACAAATGAGAGTGCTTCTCAGACTCTGAAGAACAGATCAGACATAGATCTGATCTGCTAACCCCAACTCTAGCCAAGTGTTCAGGAGTTTGCGACCTCTCTTGCACAGCCAACCAGAACCCAAACCTGTGCTTAGGCACATTTAATCTATTCCACACAACAGTATCCCAGACAACATGATCTCTATCACTTCTCAGTTTTTTATAAACTGACTGAATTGAATACTTCTGGAGTTAATTCAATTCTATTTCAACCTTTCTTGCACATCACAAATAGATTTCCAATACCAACTTACACCAGTTTTAGGAGTGTAAGACCACCAATCCTCCCCTTTGATATAAACTGAGTGAACCCATCTAATCCTTACATTATCTTGCTTGGAAGAGATAGCCCAAACATATTTACCCAAGCAGGCTACATTCTAGCTAATAACCTCGCTAAAACCTAAACCACCAAAAGTTTTGCTGCAACACAAATTCTCCCAAGCAATAGCTCCAGCCTTATGAGAACAGGTTTGTCCACTCCATAAGAAAGCTCTGGAGATCTTCATCACTTCCTGAAGAACTCCCCTTGGAATGATGAAAACTTGAGCCCAATATCTGTGCAGACTCAATAAAACAGAATTCATGAGAAGAGTTTTAGCACTATATGATAAATTCCTAGTGCTCTACACTCTTATCTTGCAGTCATTTTCTCAATTATCATTTCACACTGAGCTTTGGAAATTCTTTTAGAGCAAATGGGAACACCCAAATCTAAAAGGCACCTTACTGTGCACAAACCCAGAAGTATCGACAATTCTCTGAGAATCCTGTTGAGACATACCACAAGAATACACAACTGACTTGCTCACATTAGCTTTCAAACCTGAAGTATCAGAAAATAGTTTGAAAGCTCTCAACATCAAATAGGCTAAAGGAAATTCCCCTTTGCAATACAAAATAAGATCATCAGCAAAACACATGTGAGTCAATTTCACTTCCTTACATCTAGGGTGAAAATGAAATTACTCCATCTCACTCATCGTGGCCAACATCCTAGAAAGGTACTCCATACATATCACTAATAACAAAGGTGACAAAGGATCAGGTATGCTGTATTTACTTGAAACTAAAGTAAAGCCTAGTAGTTTTGCTAAAGTGTGTGTAAATATGTTTGATTGGCGGTGCATTTCTACCATTTTTAGCATTGACACACTAGTACATGAACACCCATTTTGAGGCATCAAAATTTGGCCTATTTGAGCCGTTTTTGACGTAGTCTCAAATGGGAAGCCACAAATAGCATAGTGATTTGAGGTACTTAAATCAACGCCTCTAATAACAACTATTTCAGATGTTTGGTGCAAAAAAAGCCTCAAATGACTATCCTATTTGAGGCGTGTTTTTGCACAAAACGCCTCAAAGAGTCACGTATTTTTTATTTTTTTTGTTTGCATGTATGCATAACATGGCTGAGTGACAATAAGGAAATAAAACAAACCCAAAGTAAATACATCTCGATAGGTTTATTAATAATCCACACGAAAAATGTTATACAAAAATATAGCTACTAAAAAAAGAAAAGAGACAACTACTAGTACTTAGAACCATTCTCAACTTTCATATTACGTAAGAAGTACGTCAACTAAAAATCAAAAATAGGTGCCCAATTCGAAGTATGGAGCTTTTGTCTGTTGTTGTCATCCAATATGTGATGTCAAAGATTGTCTTTGTTGACTCTCTACCAAAAGAAGTCCTTAGACCTCTAGCTAGTAGTTACGTTCTGCAAAAAAAATGTCCGTGAACGGTTAAGAACAGTAACGAGTAGCAAACAACAAAAGAATTAGGAAGAGTATCTCATCGGCACACGTAGAAGCGGCTTATCTTTAGAAGTAGAGACTCCAAAACCATTAGGTTCTTCTCTGAATTCAACACCATAAGCTCTAAAACTTCAAACACATCCTATCTTATAGAACTCCCAGTCTGCTAAATTCATTTTCAATAGAAAGAAAACAGTATGATATGCTACAAAGCACAAATCCACATAACACAAAAAAGCACAAGAGATTGCCTTGGAGGGAGTTTTATCAATTTACAGATTTCGAAGAAAGTTGGGTCTCAGTATGTTTCCTGAACTGCTAGTTGCGGAATATGGCTTTTTTGAGGTAGAGTTGTCAAACTTAGGGTGCAAATCTGCCTGAGGCGGAGCCCAACAAATTTTAATTCACAATATGATCAGGATCAATCGTATAAGGCAAGAACAAATAAAGTTTTGCACATTAACCATGAGAGACTAACTAAATGTCGCATATAGCTAGTGTAGCAACAAGTACTAATAAAAAATAAACATCAACCAAATAGAAAACAATATAGAAACTATAGCAATTGCCATGTGTTATTCAACAACAATCAAAATCATAATTAGCTAGCTATAATAATAACCAAATAGAAAATAACATAGAAACTCTTGCAAATGTTTTATATCCTACTAAGTGGAGCCTAGATGAAAAAGATCAAGACACTTAAGAAGAGACCATATTAGGAACGAAAACACAAGGGGCACTACTAGTCTACTAGAGTATCCAATGCTCATCAAAAAACTTCAAAACATAACAAAGCCCAAGGACATAATGAAGCTTTCTTTACCAAGCCTTATGCCATCTAGTTTACTCTGCCACTTCACGATTTTGGGATTGTTGGTGCAAAATTTTTTTTTCAAACAAGTAACGATGTCCCGTCGCAAGTTGGTCCGGAACACGAGGGAGGTGATTCACCCTCCTAAAAGTCACTGGTCCTTAGCAATAAGGGTTACCCTTAAAACTAAAGGAACCTCGCTAACTTAATTGAGAACAAACTATCAATGGCTAAGAAATAGCGTGCTAAATAAAAATTAGATAACTTTGAGAGAATTACAGAAAGCAAACAACCAGAATAATTCAAACAAACTTGAAAGAAACTATTTCATTTCATTGATGATATAATTTCTGGTCTTACACAAACTTTTATAGAAAGAAAAGTAACAACAAGATTAATTGAGGAAGAAAGAGAGGAATATCAACATCCTTCTTGCACTCAATGAGATAGTAACAATGGAAGGCGTCAGAACATGGAGTGTTCGTGCTAAATAACTACCTAAAACTATACGTAATATCTAAGGATAAATTCTGATATTTGTTGTGTTGATGATTGATGTCTTTCTCGTCTGGTTGAAGCCTCTATTTATAGCCAATTAGAGCAGCGGTTATCTATCTTTGAATTTGAATTGCCTTCTAACTTCCCAACAGCTGGGAAAGTTTTGATTTTGGCGCCTTATAATGGGCGCTTCTTGAATCTTCTAGAGTCTTCATTTCCTTGAGACTCTGGCTGGCTTTTGGACTTCTTATCATTTAATGTGTGGACACTGTTTGACTAGGTAAACATAACATGGGCCTGGGCTAAAAAGAAATGGGATTATGTGACCCATTGGTCTTAAAGCCCAAAAAATAAAAGTGGCAGTAACAAATGCCCCCCCTGATTTGTGAGGTTGATGTCACTACAACAAATCATCACTTGTGCCACGGATTATGCCACGGGAATGCAAAATTCGTGGCATATTTGCATCTAGCCACGGGAAAAATAAAGAGCAGTATATATTTGAGATTACAGTAAAAATTATGCCACGAGTAAAACCTTTTTGTGGCACAACTATATCTATGCCACGAATCATGCTACGAGTATTTTTTTTTCGTGGCAAAACTACAATTACGCCACGAACTATGCTACATGCACGTTTTCACGTGGCTATATCAGCTTATGCCACGGAAATAAAGTTTTCTGCTTATGGCTATGATTTACTTTATTCGTGGTATGAAAATTACTTATGATTCATTTAAGTTCTCTTTTGGGAAGAAATTTATTTATGCTACACAAAAAAAATTATTTGAAAATAAATCAATGTAACAACGATAGAAAAGGAAGGAAAAAAGAGCCATCAAATTAACGCCACTCCAGTTGAAACAATCAATCACCATTTGATTACATTTGCAGTGATAAACAAGACCATATTATAAGAGATTGTGTGTTCTATTTTGCAATTTAGGAAAGTAGAAGGTAGCGTATTTGCATTTGTAAACAAATTGAGACTATATATTCGATTACGTTGTAATATGTTTATTTCAGAAGATTAGATTATTAGATTATGAATTTTTTAGTATTTTCAGTTACTAATTAATAAAGTTAAAGTGTGAAATTTAGAACTTACGATATGCTTAACTTGTTGTGAGCTAACAAATTCGATTTTTTCAATGAGCTTAATAAAATTAATTTAAAAGACCAAACATAATTTCATGAAGGAAGTTAAAAACAACATTTGACTTGGATTAAATACCTAGTACCATTTAAATAAAGTTTATATTTAATTTTAATTAAAAACCAAATTCTACTTAATTAAGATTTCTTATTTTACGAAAAAAAAATTTTTGTAAAGAAAACCTCAAATAATGTTATATGCATATTAATGTTGCTTCTCTCATATACTGTCGTCTACCGCTGCTCCTCCATTACTGCCGCAGCTGCTCTTCCTTTACAGCCGCCGCTGCTCTTCCTTTATCGCCGACGCCTATTGCTTGTCCGGTTTTGCGGCTCTCTTTATACTTCTCGCTGCTAATTAATAGGTGCTTAATCTTTATGGTGTGTCTGTGAACTTTTATTGATTGTTGATGTAAAATTGGATGATTTTTTATTGCACCTTATTCTATAATTGATTGGGTGTTTGGTAATTTGACCTGAATTTAATTTGAGAGCTTTTAAATCATGTCCCTTATTTTCGCAAAATTTGAGATTATTGATTGGTAATTTGACCAGAAATTGCAGAGCTTTTGATCCCATCGCTTGCATAAGCTGAATCATTCTGGTTTATGATGAACATTATGCTCCCAGTTTCAGTTTGTTACTTTGCGAAAACATTTTATTGTTATCATACTTTCATGTTATTTTTATCAGTGCACTTACATGTTTATAGCATTATATTATCTTCATAATAATTCATGCAATGTTCTTATTTAGGTCTCTATGTTCTTTTAATTTGAACATACAAAAGAACCTGCAAATGTAATGGAGAGAACCATTAATTAGAGAATATCATGCTCGTGAATTTAACATGTAAAATCGTTGTATTGTGTGTGTCTGTGTTAGCATGAGTGTGTGAGTGTGTGTGACTACAAGTGTGTAGTTAGTGTGAGCATGAGTGTGTGAGTGTTGGTGTGTGTATGAGGGGGTTTGTATGTGTGACTGTGATTGTGACTGTAAGTTTGTGAGTTAGTGTGAGCATGAGTGTGAGAGTTAGTGTGAGCATGAGTGTCAGAGTTAGTGTGAGCATGAGTGTGAGTTAGTGTGAACATGCGTGTGTGAGTGTGAGTGTAAGTGCATGAGTTAGTGTGAGCTTGAGTGTGTGAGCGTTGGCGTGTGTTGTTTCAGCAAGTGGGTGTGCGAGGGGTATGTTGGTGCAGTAGGTGTGTATGTGCACACTTAGAGGGGTGTATCCGTGTGGGGGAAGCTTTCCGCAGGGCTGCAAGAGGAAGGGGCAGGGGTACATCGGTGTGGGGGGCAGCAGGTGTGTGTAGGGGGGCAGGGGTGTGTCGGTGTGGCGTAGGGGGGCAGAAGGTTTGTGCAAGGTTGCAAGGGGGGCAGGCGGTGCGTTAGTGTGGGGGGCAGCAGGTTTGTGCAGGGCTGCAAGAGGGGGCAGGGATGCGTCGGTGTGGGGGGCAGCAGGTTCGTGTAGGGCTGTAAGGGGGGCAGGGGTGCGTTGGTGTGGGGGGCAGCAGGTATGTGCAGGGCTGCAAGGGGGGCAGGGGTGCGTCGGTGTGGGCGGCAGCAGGTTTGTGCAGGGCTGTAGGGGGGCAGGGGTGCGTTGGTGTGTAGGGGCAACAGGTTTGTGCAGGGCTGCAAGGGGGGTAGGGGTGCGTCGATGTGGAGGGCAGCAAGTCTGTGCAGGCTGCAAGGGGGGGCAAGGGTGCGTGGGTGGGGGGCTGTGAAGGGTTGAAGGGCGGTTTGGGTGAGGGTGTGTACAGTTTTTGAGTTTCATAGAGCGTTAACAAAAATACAAATGTGTGTTCCTTGAGCATATGTCAAGCGATCTAAGTGACATCTCACAGAAGATAAACAAATTTAAAAGCAATTATTTGATCTTGAAGATTGCTCATTAATGCATATCTTGCTGTTCCACTTTGCGTTTGAGATGATGATATAATGATTTGGTTGCCGTTCATGTATGTATCTTTCATGTCATGTCTAATCTTCATCTTGGCCAATTCTTTGTGATCTTATTATTAAGCAACTTCAACATTTTGAACTGTTACCCTCAAGTCCACATTTTATATTTTGCTCCTGAAACTGTCATGCTTCTACCTTCCGAAGTGTCCAATTATTTTTCTGATTGAAAGATTGTGCTTAAGAAGAATTACATTTGTTATAATTTCTTCATAGTCATTTAAAGACCTTTCGAAAACAATGAGTTGAAGGTTATATTATGATTGATCTTATTAGTGTTATCTAAGTAAAAATATAATCTTTTTGTTATTTTGTAGTTATAAATATCCAGAAGGAATGGACAATTCAGATGTGTTGGGAAAGAGATTAGAGTGGATGCAATGTGGTGATAGGAGAGATGATGTATCTTGTCACAACAGGAAAAATATTTTACAAATTGTCAGCCACAGCCCACAGGGACCATAATCACCCCTTAGTAATGCAGAGTAATTTTATGATTTTACAACGAAAACAAAATACACTAAGAAATTCTGAAATCCTACTCCATCATGTGTAAGCTAGAAATTTTAATTGGAAACTCAGATAAATCAGAAAGAAACCTTAGTAATGCTGGAAGTTCCAAAATTCTGGTATTGTAAGAAAATCGCCCGAAATACTATTCTCCTACACTTCTTCTCTATTACTGAAATCAAGAGAAATTGCTTTGACGATGAATCTAAAAATGTGTGAGAAAGTTAATCAGATTTTTGAAATGAAGGCTGGTTAGATGATGTGAGACATAACTTGCAATTGAGGGTTAGGGTTAAAGAGTTGTAACTGGTAAGTTATTTGGCGCAATGAAATTCAAGAATAATTTCATCATATAAACCCTAATCCCAAAATTATACCTACATCAGTTAACAATAAATCAAAGCATGGAAATTTACATACCATCGGAGAAAAGAATAATAAAATCAAGGCGAGCAAGATGGTGCAAGAGGAATAACGATGGTTTCTTTGAATTTTTGAAGTTTCAAAATGTTAAACAACGACAAAGAAGAATTTAATAATAAGTAATATATTCGATTGTCGATTTTATGATGACAAGATATTAGGCCCGTCGTCATTGAGTGTCAACAACGACGAAACTATTTGATTGTCGTTATTTTGTTGTCGTAAAAGGTCTTAATTTTAGTAGTGGAGGTAAAGTTATGAAAAAATAATATTATAAACTATAGGAAAAATTGCCTAGAATAATGCAACCTTTGGGCGATTCGCAAATAATAATGCAACCTTTCGATTATTCTGGAATAATGCAACCTTTATACCCCATTTACTTTAAACAGGACAAAACCGGCTAAAATCAATTCTAACCTGAAGAATAGGTTTAATGGACACGTGTCGGCTTATAATTGGTTCTAATAATTGATTTATAAAATAATTTAAAAAATAAAAAAACAAAACAAAACAAAAATTCCCACCCCCACCCCTAACCCCCCACCCAGATCGAAACATCCCCACCCCTCCCCTAAACCCCACCCCACCCAGATTCCGGCACCACCCACCCACCCAGATCCCGGCACCACCCACCCACTCAGATTCCGGCACCCCCACCCCCTCCCCTAACCCCGTCCAGATTCCGACACCCCACCCCTCCCCTCCCCTAACCTAACCCATATTCCGACACCCCACCCCGTAACCCACCCATAATCCCGACAACCCCCAGCCAATGCCACAGCCTCACCCACCCACATCCACGCCGAAAACCACCACTAGCCCCCAACAGCAGTCGAAAACCACCCACATCCACGCCGGCGACGCTCGTCTGAGCACCGAGGAGGAGAGAAGAAGGGAAGCAAAGGCGGGGGAAGGGGTCGCGTACGGTGGTTGCGCAGCCACGAGGAGGAGGAAGTGAAGGGTGGTGAAGGAGGAGAGGGAGGGGATTGGGGTGAAGGGGATGAGTCGAGAGGGAAGAATGGTTGGTGGAGGGTGCGGCGAGTGGTGGTGGAGGTTGGGGGGTGGGGTGGGGGAGCTGGGAAGTTTTTATTTGGGGTGGGGGAGATTGGGGTGGTTGGGGGTGGGGCTCGGCTGGGGTGGGGGATTTTCGTGGGGAGGGTGGGTGGGTTTATTTTTTTTATTTTTTATATATTAATATTTTAATTAAAATTTAAAGTTTTAAATAAAAAATTACCAATGCTGCAGGTTACCGGTCATTTGTCCTGTTTAAAATAAATGGGGTATAAAGGTTGCATTATTCCAGAATAATCAAAAGGTTGCATTATTATTTGCGAATCACCAAAAGGTTGCATTATTCTAGGCAATTTTTCCTAAACTATATATTAAGTGATTGTTTGGTTGACATGAGAAAACATAAAAATTAAAATAGAAATTTCTAGAAATTTTGGAAAATGAGTAAGTTGTTTGGTTGACAATAAAATTGCAAAATGGAGGAAGTAGAAATTCCGAATAATGTTTAATTTCCAAAAAATGGAAATCTACTTACCGAGGCCCACCTAGGTAAGTAATAATTCCCATGAAAGATTAATTCTCACATTGTCAACCAAACAATTTAACCAAATTCTATGAATTTAATTAAAGAATTTATTTCCTATGATTCATGGGTAATTTAACTTTCCATGTAAACCAAACGACCATTAAGATGAATCAAACAAGATCTCATATAACTATGTTTTTCCTTACATATAACTAGCATAAGATGGTCAAAGACAATAATGTCAATAGAGCATCATTTTTTAAGTGATTTATAATTGGTAAAAATAAATAATTTGCTTTTAGCTACCTTTTCTATATATTATGTTTAGCTTCTCAATTCATATTTATCAGTTATAACATCATAACGACTCTTAGGTCTCAATTTGCAAGTAAATCGAGCCTCGTGCGAAGCACGTACCCTTGTTCTAGTTTACTAATAAAGAGATTGGGGTGTTCTTTTATATTAAATTTTGGGATAATCAACTACTTTTTGAAAGAATAGTTTCAGGTAACTGTAGGGTTATTGAGTATGATCGCAAATTCTATAGTGCACAAAGAAGCATGAAGAGGAAGCTGCACACGGATCAATAATGAACATCACCCAGTGAACAATGAACAATGAACAATTACCCAATGAATATTAGTTAGACAGCACCCAAGGAACATCACCCAATGAACATGAACAATTACCCAATGAACATAAGTTGGACATCACCAAATAAACATCACCCAATGAACAGACTCCAAAATTGATTTGACATGTTTTCACAAATTTTTAAAAATCTGAAAACGTCACCCAATGAACATCAGTTTATGTTAAAAGAACACTAAGTGCACACACAAAGAACAATAAGTTAAATTAAAAGAACGTCAGTTCAATTCTTAAATTTGACATGAAAATTTTCAAATTTCCAAAAATTGTAAAAATGTTCTTTTGATTTGATTTGATTTTCTTTTAATTGAAATAAATGTTCTTTTAACTGAATTTAATGTTCATTGCTCTAAGGTTATATATTTTGAAATTTAAAAGTTTCAATCATATTTAAAAATTGTAAATGTTTTTCTAATTTGATTTGATGTTCTTTTAAGTGAAATAGACGTTCTTTTAACTGAACTTAATGTACATTGCTTTATGGTTATATATTTCGAAATTTCAAAAGTTTGAATCATTTTAAGAATCGGAAATGTTCTTTTGATTTAATTATATGTCCATTTGAATGAACTTAGTGTTCTTTTAATATAAATTGATGTTCATTGGTTGATGTTTTCAAATTTTGAAAATTTTGAAGATTTTCATGTCAAATCAATTTTGGAGTCTTGTTCAATGTGGAAATGATTATTGTTCTTTGTGTGTTAACTTAGTGTTCATTTAATACAAACTGATGTTCATTGGGTGACGTTCATTAGATGATGTGCAACTGATGTTCATTTGTGATGTTCATTGGGTGATGTCCAACTGATGTTCATTGGGTGACGTTCATTGTTCATTGAGTGATGTTCATTGGATGATGCATGTTCATTGGGTGATGTTCATCTTGCGCATAGTGCTCACCATGAGTCCGTGTGTAGCATCGACTAATTGGTGTATGATAGTTGAAGTTTCATTTGTGAGAGAACTATTACGATACGAACTTTTTCTAATTGATGCAGGAAACGATATAAGTGGTTTTTTCGCCTGAGATTTCCTATTTTCGGTGAATCTTTATTATTTTAGCTTTTTTATTTTTATTACCCATACACTATAGACATTCCTTTTGATTTTTCCTTGAACATTTGCCACTCATTCTCCAAGTTTAGGGTATTACCCACTCTCCTACCTTTTTTTCAACCTTTCGTACAACTTCATTTTTCAGATTGTTAATTCTCGCCCCCCTCATTCAAAAATTCTTAACTCCGCCATTACTTGTATTACTTTCAAAAAGATATACTTCCTCCATTTCTTTTTAACTGCAACGATTGGACATTTTTTCTCTGTACTTTATGTCAAATCGTTACAGTTAAAAAGTAACGGAGGAAGTATACAACTTAAAACTCATGGGTGGAAAGACAAGCTTTTAAGAAAGACCCCCTAATCACACTCAAGGTTCAAAAACAGCTAAACTAAACACCTAACACAATTAATCTAACCAAAATTGATCTCTATTGCTAACTTTAGAATAGATCTCTATTTGTAGAATTTTCAAAATGAATATTTGATCCCTAAGGAATTGCACTAACTAGATTTTTCTGATAGTAAATTAAAATTTTACCCAATGAAATAAAAGGTGAAAAAAAGCATGTTGAGAATATATTGGCAATGATTTACCAGTGCCCTTTTCTGGACAAGTGGCACAAAGAAAAAAAAAAGATGATCAGCACACTTTAGCATCTTCTGATGAGGATCCCTTTGTTTTATGCACCAACCTAGCTAATCATTCAGGAGAACTAGTGGTATACAGTATATTTTATCTGAACACAAGAACCAAATTGTAAGTGTGCACAATTTTATAGTACATCCGGTTTCTCTTTAATGGTATCGTTGTACCTTTCATGTATACTGATGTACTCCCTCTGTCCCAAATTAACTGCTACATTTGACCAAAAAGTAAAATTCATATATAGAAATCTAGTACATTTGTAAATATTATAAATAATAAATAATCTAAATATACATATCGAGACAGACCAAACAGGATTATTAATGAATATATTTTTTTCTTGTCCATAAATCATAAATATTATCAAATCAAAATATGTGAATAGCGTCAAAAGTGAAAGTGTAACCCTAAAAAATAAACTAACATAGTTTATAAAACATATCCTAATCCTAACATACTAATATAAACTTAAGATACTAATCTCCTTAGTATCCTAATTGATTCTTAACAAGCGATTTATGCTTTGTGCCCGCAATTTACTTAAACAACCTAGACCCAATCTCGTCTGGAATATCTTTACGAGTATTTTTTTTTGAGAGATAACCTCAGGGGTAGTTAAACACGAAGAAATGAAAGGAATAGATTGAATAACAAAAATAGAAGACTTAATCAAATAAGGGCCCGTTCGGTATCACTGTTGTTTTCTGTTTTTTGTTTTTTGATTTTCAAAGTCATATGATATATGTCTGATATCACGTATTTATATAGAGTTTTCTCCCTTATTTACAAGCTAATTTGTGCGTCATTGGAGCTCTTGGGAGCTATTTTGTGCTAACTATCGTATGTAGTTGTGGTTTCGTGTTTTAGTATTGAATTGCAGGTTTTATGGAGTTTTCTCCTTATTCCCGAGCCATTTGGAAGCAACCACGGCTTTACGAGATGTTATGAGGCACGTAGGATGGCTCACGAGCTTTATGGATAGTTTAGGAGGTCCCAAGACCCCTAAAAGTGAAGATTAGAGAGCAAAGGAGTCAAAAGGGGTTTTCCGTGCACTGATCGGGCAGAAATGGCCCGATCGGGCGAAGTATTTATGATCGGGTGTAGAAGTTGCGGACCCGATCGGGCGAGTCACGCCCGATCGCATCGGGCGAGCATCAGTGCACCAGACCCGATCGGGCATAGTGTGCCCGACCCGATCGGGCCAGGTGTTGCTAGGTCTTATATTGTTGCTGCTTGCGAGGCGCTTGTGCTGGGCTGTAATGCTCCCAGGCCCGATCGGGTGGCTGCCCAAGGCCCGATCGGGCGGACCTTAATCTTCGTCTGCATAGCGCGCTGCTGCTGTGTGGACCACGAGAAGCAAAAGGGGAGCTTTTGGTATTTGACCCGATCGGGTACTGTGCTCGGGCCCGATCGGGTCTGGGGTCATTTGTCGCGAATTTCGTCTTTTGCTTTCCGTTTTAATTAGACTTGAGGGGTATTATAAATACCTTTTTCCTCATTATCTTTCATTCATCTTTTATTCATCTTTCATGAGGTTTTAGACTAGTTTTATTCTACATTGCTCTTAGTTTAATTCAAACATTTTAGATTAATGTAGAGGTGATCAAACCTATTTCGATTTCAATAAAAGTTCCTGCTTTCCGTTAATTGGTACTCTTCTCTACTCTTTATCTCTTTAATTACTTTGATTGCTTAGTTTAATTATTTAATTGTTCATGATGCAATGCTTAGGGTTTCATATTAGTTTTGTTGTTGCCGATTCGATTATGAGTGAGTAGTTCTCTTTCTAGGGTGTTAGATAGGAAAGCCATGTTTATACCATGATTGTGATTTAGATTTCTATCAATTTCTAGGGCTTGATTAGGGTGATTGTGATGTGGTTTGTTCTTATTGAGTAATTAATGTCAGTGTACAATTTCATTGATTGCTTGTGGTTAATAGTTGTTTGCACAGATCCGTCTTACGACTAGAGGCCTAGGACACATCAGTAGTTCTGATTATGTTAGTGAACATGCGGCGTATGTTGAACTATGAGCGTTGAGTCTTAACCATAGCTCAACATAGGCTCTAATCCCCCGACTCTTGACTTAGGTTTTAATAGTAGTTGACCCTATTTGATTGGTATAAGCATGGTGGACCGACCTAATACCCTAGACTTTTATTCCATAGTTTAATCCTCGATTTATTCAGTCTTCCGTAGTCTATTCTTTAGTTTAATTAATTCCTTCCTGATTTCATCTGGAGTAGCTGAATTGGTTGAATTTTGATTTAGAAACTCTGTCTCCCTGTGGATTCGACCCTGCTTCCACTGACTACCTAGTTAGAGGTCTGTAGGTTTATTTTTGATTAGGTCACACGACTAAAACCTATCAAATTTTGGCGCCGTTGCCGGGGACACGGCAAGTTCTCTAAGTTTTTATTTAATTATTTAGTCTACTTCTCTGTACTTCATTGGAACTTCATTGTTTCAATCGAGGTACGTTTTACTGCTGCTTTTTGTTTCTTTTGTATGCCCAGGTCCCAAAGAAACGGTTCCCCAATTCCAGCGGACCCCGATCTTACTAGGACAATCAGGCGGATCCGAAAGATAAAGCAGAAAGAAAAGCAGTCTGTTCAGCTGAACACCTCTGGAACAGACACCTTGAATTCAGTTATGTCAAAATCACTGAAGTCATATGGGGTGCCCAACCCGGATGGTCTCTCCACTGGACCTACTATGCCCACCATTGCCGCAGCAAATTTCGAAATCAAGCCTGGACTCATCAGCATGGTCCAGCAAAATCAGTTTGGTGGGCATCCTACTGAAGATCCGGCAAATCATCTACAACGGTTTCAACAACTTTGTCGAACCGTTAAACATGCCGGCGTCACTCCAGATCAACTCAAAGTCATGTTGTTCGAGTTTTCACTGAGAGATAGAGCCCAAAAATGGTTGAACGATGTGAAAGAAACCGAGTGGAGTGAGATTTCTGCTGCATTTCTGAGAGAGTATTACCCACCTACTAAAACAGCAGAAATCAGAAATAAACTAGCCACGTTTTTCCAAGAGCCTGATGAAACATTAAGGGAAGCGTGGGCTAGGTTTAGAGATTTACAGAGAGAGTGTCCACACCATAATATGGACAAATGGTTCTTGACGCAGACATTCTACAATGGTCTGCAACCTCAGACGAAGTGTATTGTTGATTCGTCTGCAGGAGGAGTGTTTTTAGACAAGGCAGTTGATGAGGGTTATGAATTCATATCAAATCTTGCAGCCAATGACCATACATCATCTAGGAGTTTGACTAAGAAGGTACTTGAAGTTGACGCTATTTCATTGCTTACATCTCAGATGGCGCAACTAACTCAGCAGCTAATGAAGTCTTCTAGTCCGACACCCCCACCCATGCGTATCAATGCTATGTCTGCAGTAGCACCCGTTACCTCATCTTACTGCGAGGTATGTGGTGTTCAGGGTCACTTTGGGCATGACTGTCAGTTCAGTCAATTTCAGATGGAGCAGGCCAATGCTTTCCAACAAAGACCACAAACCTTCCCCCCTTCACATAACTACCAGAACCCACAAAACCATCAACCTCCACCTCCACAAAACTACCCTAAACCTTCATACCATCAAACCCCACAAAATTTCCAAAGACCACCACCACAAAACTTCCATCATCCCAATAACTTCCAAACTCCACAAAATTTTCACACCCCACCTCCACAAAACAACCCACAAGAGCCTAGCAATTCTGAACTGATGAAACTGATATTGACTATGCAAAAGGCAAATGAGGAAACAAGGAGGGCTCAAGAGAAGCACATCCAACTTCTCGAGGCTCAAGTTGCTCAGTTGGCAGAATCTAATGCACAGAGGCAGCAGGGACAATTGCCAGGGCAACCAGTTCAGAGAGAACATGTGAATGCCATCACTCTTCGTAGTGGCATTGCATATGATGCCCCTCCAGTGCCCATTGATGAGGTTACCCCGACTGCAGGGAAGAAGAGGGTGGTAGAGGAAGGGAAAAGAAAGAATTCGACGTCTGAAGTCGATTTGTCTGCAGAAGCTGAACAGACAGGGAAGAAAAAGGAGAAGGTTTCTGAAACGCCTTTTACACCAAGGCTACCTTTCCCTCACAGGTTGCAACAGTCCAAGGTCGATCAGCAGTTTGGTAAGTTCTTGTCTATGGTCAAGAACCTTGAGGTAACGATTCCATTCACAGACTTAATTACCCAAGTGCCTGTTTATGCCAAATTTCTGAAAGACATGATTACTAAGAAAAGAGACTTTGGTGGGGTAGAACGTGTCGCTCTTACTGAAGAGTGTAGTGCTTTTATTCAAAATAAAACCCCACCAAAGTTAAAAGATCCTGGTAGTTTTTCTATACCCTGCCATCTTGGACCTATTTTTATTGATAAGGCTTTGTGTGATTTAGGTGCTTCTGTTTCTGTTATGCCATTGTCTGTTTATAAGAAACTGAACATGGGAGCCCTTAAATGCACACAAATCACTTTACAAATGGCAGATCGTTCTATAAAATACCCTCTAGGTGTTTTAGAGGATGTTCCTGTTAGGGTAGGGAAATTCTATATTCCTGTTGATATTGTGGTGTTAGATATGGATGAGGATGCCCAGATTCCTATTATCTTGGGTAGGCCGTTTTTGTGTACTGCTGGTGCTGTCATTGATGTCAAGTCTGGGTCTTTAACTCTGAGTGTTGGTGATGATAAAGTGATTTTAAAACTAACCAATGCTGTTAAGGCTCCTATGCTTGAACAATCTTTTTGCAGGGATAAGGTTTTAGATGAAGTAGGGGTGGAGAAGGTTCAAATTCCACCTAAGGTTGCCTCACCGTCTGGAGGCATTGTCAAGAACATTTGGAGGAGAAAGATGTTTGATGAGGGTGGCACTCATTGCCAAGCCCCTCCTATTTGAGAGAGGGAGGATGGTCGTGCGGGACCTTTATAAACCAGCGCTGTGCGAGAGGCAACTCGTATTTTCTTTTCTTTCCCTTTTTCTTTTCTTTTTATTTTTCTTCCTTTTGTGAGCGAGAGTGAGGGTACTAACATTGTTTTTCCTCTTAGCATAGTCCTTATCACCTTTTGGCATTGAGGACACTGCCAAGTTTAGCTTGGGGGAGGAGTTCTTCCCTATCTCTTTTACTGCTTTCTAGAATAGTTTTACTGCTTTCGGAAAATACTGAAAAAATGAAAAAAATATGGTTCCCATGACTGGTTTAGTTGCCTCCCTGTGCCCCTTGTTGTGCTCTATTTGAAATTGATTTGACTTTGTTTTCTGGATAGCTGGGCATTTGTGATCTTGAGGCTATGATTTGATGTTTGATTGCTGTGATTTCGAGCATTTCTGGATTATATTAGACCACTTTGTGCTGCATACCTGAATTGGTTAGACTGTGAGGCCTCTTTGTAGCCTATTGGATTCATATTATTATCCAGTCTATTCTTGTGTGTTAGTTCCTCTTTAGTGGATTGATCTTGACTTTGACTTCGTACTTGTCTGATTTTAGATGACTTGTAGCATGTGCTGTGATAGAGGCGTTCTTTTGTCTTATTCTTGAGCTTCAGAGTGAGTTTTTGATATACTTTTATCCTCCTTAGCCCCGCTGAGCCTAATGACTTGTTTCGTATTACTTAAACCCCTATTATGAGCCAAAAGCCTTCACTTGATATTATTCCAAGCCTAGCTTGAGGGAGCTTTTGTATGGGTTGAGTTTGAGATTGGTTTGTTGGTTTAGTTTGGTTTTTGAGGAATTTAAAAGTGTATTTGCTGTGGTTTGAGAGTGAGAAAGAGAAAAGAAAGAAAGCAACTTTAGAGTTGCGTGAATGAAGTTCAGAAAAATGAAAGAAAAATGAAATGAAAATTCAAAAGAATTCTAGTTCTTTCATTCACGTACGTTCATAAAAGAATATTCGCTCCATTGCTAGAAAATTGGGTTTGTTATGAGCTTCTCATTGATTTATGAGAGTTGGGTTACTTTACATGGTTTTATGGTGATTGTTGGGAGTTGTGTAGGCCATCTTAGGCCTTGTTCGAATGATTTATGCTCCCCCTTCTTGGTTTTTCCACCACATTACCCAAAAGTATCCCCTACCTCTTACCTAAGCCCCATTACAACCCTATAAAGTCCTCTTGAGCTTGTGTCTGCAGTGTTCATTTGATTGATTTCGAGTCAGTTTGTCAAAGTTAAAGAGTATTTCTGCTAATTGAGTCGACTTGACTAGGATGAGCGTCATTGAACCTTCTTAAACACATGAGAGTGTGAGTGGGAAGGGTACTTATGGTCGGGGTGGTGAGTGTTCGGGCATATTCTTTGCCTGCCACAAAATAGAGAGGAGTGACACCCTTGTGAGAGCCTTTTCAGGACTTGTATGCCTTGTGGATGCTTGAGTTTGATAAATTGCTTGAATGATTGGTGGTTGGATGGATTTGATTAGCCAAACTTGAATTTTGCCTGCTTGAGCGATTCTTAGTCTTGAAAATGTTTTGAGCTTTGATTGTTTTTATCTATGGGGTGAGGCAATCTATTCCATGTTCATGTGCTGTTTGCTTGAGGACAAGCAAAGGTTTAGCTTGGGGGAGTTTGATATCACGTATTTATATAGAGTTTTCTCCCTTATTTACAAGCTAATTTGTGCGTCATTGGAGCTCTTGGGAGCTATTTTGTGCTAACTATCGTATGTAGTTGTGGTTTCGTGTTTTAGTATTGAATTGCAGGTCTTATGGAGTTTTCTCCTTATTCCCGAGCCATTTGGAAGCAACAACGGCTTTACGAGATGTTATGAGGCACGTAGGATGGCTCACGAGCTTTATGGATAGTTTAGGAGGTCCCAATACCCCTAAAAGTGAAGATTAGAGAGCAAAGGAGTCAAAAGGGGTTTTCCGTGCACTGATCGGGCAGAAATGGCCCGATCGGGCGAAGTATTTATGATCGGGTGTAGAAGTTGCGGACCCGATCGGGCGAGTCACGCCCGATCGCATCGGGCGAGCATCAGTGCACCAGACCCGATCGGGCATAGTGTGCCCGACCCGATCGGGCCAGGTGCTGCTAGGTCTTATATTGTTGCTGCTTGCGAGGCGCTTGTGCTGGGCTGTAATGCTCCCAGGCCCGATCGGGTGGCTGCCCAAGGCCCGATCGGGCGGACCTTAATCTTCGTCTGCATAGCGCGCTGCTGCTGCGTGGACCACGAGAAGCAAAAGGGGAGCTTTTGGTATTTGACCCGATCGGGTACTGTGCTCGGGCCCGATCGGGTCTGGGGTCATTTGTCGCGAATTTCGTCTTTTGCTTTCCGTTTTAATTAGACTTGAGGGGTATTATAAATACCTTTTTCCTCATTATCTTTCATTCATCTTTTATTCATCTTTCATGAGGTTTTAGACTAGTTTTATTCTACATTGCTCTTAGTTTAATTCAAACATTTTAGATTAATGTAGAGGTGATCAAACCTATTTCGATTTCAATAAAAGTTCCTGCTTTCCGTTAATTGGTACTCTTCTCTACTCTTTATCTCTTTAATTACTTTGATTGCTTAGTTTAATTATTTAATTGTTCATGATGCAATGCTTAGGGTTTCATATTAGTTTTGTTGTTGCCGATTCGATTATGAGTGAGTAGTTCTCTTTCTAGGGTGTTAGATAGGAAAGCCATGTTTATACCATGATTGTGATTTAGATTTCTATCAATTTCTAGGGCTTGATTAGGGTGATTGTGATGTGGTTTGTTCTTATTGAGTAATTAATGTCAGTGTACAATTTCATTGATTGCTTGTGGTTAATAGTTGTTTGCACAGATCCGTCTTACGACTAGAGGCCTAGGACACATCAGTAGTTCTGATTACGTTAGTGAACATGCGGCGTATGTTGAACTATGAGCGTTGAGTCTTAACCATAGCTCAACATAGGCTCTAATCCCCCGACTCTTGACTTAGGTTTTAATAGTAGTTGACCCTATTTGATTGGTATAAGCATGGTGGACCGACCTAATACCCTAGACTTTTATTCCATAGTTTAATCCTCGATTTATTCAGTCTTCCGTAGTCTATTCTTTAGTTTAATTAATTCCTTCCTGATTTCATCTGGAGTAGTTGAATTGGTTGAATTTTGATTTAGAAACTCTGTCTCCCTGTGGATTCGACCCTGCTTCCACTGACTACCTAGTTAGAGGTCTGTAGGTTTATTTTTGATTAGGTGACACGACTAAAACCAATCAATGTCATATAATGAATAAAAAATTAGATACATTTATTGGGAACATGATGATTTTGAAAACTGACAACTAAAGAGTGAAAACCACTTTTTCTTGTTTCGTGTTTTTGGTTTTTAGTTTTCAAAAAAAGGGAAAACTTAAAACAAAAAACGATAACGAACAAACCCTAAGTTATTAGTTAACATATAGGTTATACACCTATGACCTATGGGTTTTGCATATTGATAGTACTCCTAAGAATTCCACATGGTATTTTCACACAAGAGAATAAGAAATCAACTCAATTATACCACCTTCGTGACCATCATTCATGATGTAAGGCTCCGTTTGTTTTGACGGAAAATAATTTTCATAGAAAAGCATTTTCCAAGTAAAATAATTTTCAATGAAAAATATGATTGTAAAACATATTTCCTTTGTTTGTTTAATGATGGAAAACATAGGGGGAAAGGAAATACAAGTAAAAAGGACTGGAATGATGGAAGGAGTAAATAAGCAAAAGTAAGAAGGATGATGGAAAGTTTGGCATACCTTGATTAGAAAAGAAAAAGGGTTGTTTATTTTAATAGAGCAATTTTCCACCTTTGAGAAAAAAGTTTCCACCCTTAACAAAACAAACAAAAGAATATGGAAAAATGGGGGAAAATCGTTTTCCGAAAGGATATTTTGGTCCAAAACAAACAAAGCCTAAAATAAAATTGTATATCTCCTAATCTACTTCTACAACACATACGATCATAAGTTTTAACTTTTTTTTTTAAAATTCGCCGTAGAACAAGAAGTATCAAAGACAGCATATGTATCACAATAACAAAAAGATCACAGCAAAAGACATGATCATAATATATCATATCCATGATACATGACTGCCCTTCTGTAAAAATATAAGTTAGCATGTTAGTAGTTACTAGTATTATCAATTGCATCTGGCTTTGTGGAGGCAGGATGGTCTACGCTCTTGGTCCGTTGAAGGCTCGGAGATCGATGAAGACGGCAGCGAAACGAGCCGGCATGCGTGGTCGGAGAGCAAAGACAGCTGCTGATCACTTTGGCACTCGCATTGCTTCGTTGCCTTGTCAATCCTGTTGGACTAGAATTGATTTCTGGGATTTCTACTTTCATACCACCTTCACTAGCATCCATAATTAATAACACTCTTCAACACCCTGCAAAGTTCAAAATTATGAACATCATTAGTGATTTACAAAGATTATTATCACTCAGTATAGTATTATACAAAGTTATAGTTTTAATTTTTGAAGTTAGAGCATACAGAGAAAATTTAGTGGAGGTTGTTTTTAAGGGAATGTTTGGGTGCTGCTAATCTCCCTAGATTAAGAAGAAACTTTTCTGCAAAGAGAGTTCACCTTGTATTATATACTTACATGATAAGGAGAGAGAAAAATAAAGAAAGTGGGTATTTTGATGATGACTCAAGATAAAGGAGGATAGGAAGGAGGAGGTCATGGTGATACACATCACTAGTTTGACAACATGATCCACAATTGACATCCCACCTAAAATTGGCTACTTTATGTAATGATTCAACTACTCTTGTTATTGTTATCTGCTTTAGGGGATGTTAAGGAGCAGGAACTTATAGTAGTGGAACTTTTAATAAAGTGAAAGTGAAATTGAAACCCGTACTTAACAATATCCTGTTAAGTGTTAACTGATATGCTTAACGAAAAGCCTTTGTTGTATAGCGGGAGGTGTGGTTACATATATGGACATGTTACCATCAGGGTGGTCATGGAAATAGTATAGCTCTAGAACGAACGGACCTATACTTTTTTTTTATTTTATTTGGTATGGTAACACTACTACAAAATGCACTAACTCTAGGCGCAATTAGCTCGGCACACGGAGGCAGCGTTGGGTTGCTTTATCCAATTTCCGTGTTTTCGCGACATTATCCAGCGCCGACAATTTTCTATGCACTGCAAACTGCAAAGCGTTGAGATAATGGGAAAAAGCATTTGCCTCACACGTGAGCTTCAATAATAGGCGGGATTTCAAAATTTTGGTTAAAAAAAGGAGCGGGCTATCTCCCTCTCCTCTTCCTTTGCTCTAACTTCTGGTCTCCCCCAGAACATCACGGAACCACCGCAAGCCAAGCAGCAGCGAACCTTGCGCAGCAACAGCAGCCCCCATCCTAGCCTCTGGACTCCCTTCCCCAACCGTCGGCACTGCCCCTGCACCACCGTGTGTTTTGTAAACCCTAACTTTGGTGTTATCATCTCCCCTTTTGAATTCGTGTTTATAAAGGTAAATCTCTTTCTCTCTCTCTGAATTAGAGCTTTATGGTGCTGTTTTTGCTACAATTTTTGATAGATCTGCTTCATTTGTGCTTAATTGCTTAGATTTTAGTTTTTTAGGGTTTCGAGTGGGTTTGAAGGGTTTTCACTGTTGCTCTTGATTGTCCTCTTTTTAGTGTTTTAGCCTAACTGATTTGTAAGTTATAGTTTAAGAAGAAAGGGTTGGTTTTGAATTTTGATTGTAGTTTATGATATTATTCTCTGAATGCCAGTGATTTATTAGGCGTTTGAGACTATCTTTTTGTTGTTAAAGCCGATAACTGTATTTTCCGAAGCCGCAAAAAAATAACTTGTACTTACAGCTGATTATGTTTCTGTAGCTTCACTTCTTTGCTGAAGTGATATTTTAGATTAATGTTCTCATAGGTTAGATGTGTCTGAGGTTGAACCCGTTTAATTCAACTTGTGTTATTTCAACTGCACTATGGTTTTTTTTATCTATTTTCCACTGTAGCAAGTAATCCTGGACTCTCCCTGGTATTATTTAGCACATTCGGATGTCGCAGGAAAATATGTTTAGTTCTTCAGGCATAGTATGAATGATACTTGTTCAGCAATATGTGATTGTTTTACATTAAACAATTCT
Source organism: Patellifolia procumbens (assembly GCA_947645195.1). Taxonomy (NCBI): domain Eukaryota; kingdom Viridiplantae; phylum Streptophyta; class Magnoliopsida; order Caryophyllales; family Amaranthaceae; genus Patellifolia; species Patellifolia procumbens. Next base: position 4,327,302 of record CANSGD010001541.1, read on the forward strand.
CTTTTCTTTTCTTTCCGATTCTGTCATCAAACAGCTCATGTGAACCTTATCCCTTTTTCTAGATTTAGCTCATTTAGGTTTATAATGCTTGGAACATGTTCAGATTTTTTCAAGTCCCTATTACCCTAGTTTATTGATACAGTTCATTGATGATGGTTTGGTTATGGTGCCTTGGCTGCCTCCACATTTATTGGATTCATTGCTTCATTACCTGCTGTTGTGGTGTTTTTCTGCCATCTGCATCTTATTGCTCTAATTCATGTAAAGCATCTGATCTTTTCATCTTATTCCATGATTTAATTGATCTTCTCATTCATGATTGGTGAATTTCCAATTTGGATACCTCTTTTCCTAATATAAAAGAAATAATGAATTTTCCTTCCCTTGTCTCTCTGTTGTTCTTCAGGTCTTTACGCCTCTCAACGCAAGGGAAGCACAGCACGTGCCTCCTCCTCTCGAGCCGCCGAACGCAGACTGGTCTAGATTCCCTCTTCCTTCTCGCCGGCAATAGCTATCCGCCTGTCCATAATCACTGTATGTCGATGTGTGTATATATATATTTTAATTATTTGAATTGGAAACCTGGAAATCTGGAATTAGTCAATTAAGCACCAATTCATTAGGGATGTTTAATTGTTATTTGTTATTCAAATTGTTCAAACATGAATTCAGATGTGTTTTGAACATGAATTCAAGGTATTTTTTATGTAATGATGGAATTGGGGTTGTTGTAAAATGTCAATTGTGAATTGTAATGATTTTATCTTTTAATCATGAGTTCTTTAATGGTTGGTTATGTTAAAATGCTAGTATTGCAAGAATTTTAAAGGTCGAATACTTGTATTATGCAGTTTGTAAATGTTATATGAAATGATGTAAATGTGCTCCCTTGAATCTATTGATGGAAAATCATTTGTGCTTGTGTATATAAGCTGTGAGTACAAGATATAAGGTATGCTGACATTTTACCATGTTTAGTTATGGAATAATTTTTGTGCATTCTATGTTACTTGGAGTCGGTATACACTGTCTAATGAAAATAATTGTTGCTCTTCATCCAAAATTGGGGAGCAACTAAGATGGCCAAGAAAAGATTTTTAATAGGAGCTGATTTTCTTTTAGTGTTTCCCTCTCCCCTCTTCTTTTCGGGATAAACTTGTCCATTTGTTTTACTTACTTCTCTGTCTCATTATGTTTTTCCTTTAGGAACTGGATATGTAGAGTCTGTGTCAGCTTTGAGTAAGAGACTCAGATTTCCGCATTGTTGATTAAGCTTTTGATTTTTACTCTTCATCTGTTATCCATTACTTTACCCTAACATTCACTTTCTTAGGCAAAACAAGTAAGATTCACATTCAGTTGTAATTTTTATTTCTTTGACTATATATTGTATACTTGGAATTTTAGAATTAGCATCCCTCATTTCTACTCTTACATATACAATAAATCATAGCATCCAAAACTACACTTATTACATTATTCTTATGAAACTTTGTATATTTAACTTTTATAACCCACAACATATGCTAAACCTCTACCGGGTATGAGACCAAGCCAATATTTGATCTTCTAATGGTAGTTGTTGAATCCGTATCGAACGGTAACTATGAATATGGTGGTGCTTGACGGAAATGTGGTATCAAAGCTCTTTCGCGGTGCTAACTTACAAAGTAAACACTAGCTTTGGGGATTGTCCGAGGAACGCCCCTCATATGCCTAAGTCAGTTCCGGGTTCACAAGAACAAAGCCTCAAGCAAGGTCGAGTGCTAAATGTATGTATTTTGGAATGTAATAATGAACGTACCTCTCTCAACAAAGAAAAGGGATTCAAAAAGCAAGTACAATCAATAAATAAAAAGAAGTTCATTTTAATCGATTCTAAAAGGGTACTAGTTTCGTCTATTCTATTTTGTACCGTTTTGGCAGCATGGCCTAGTTGTAAGGAGGATGATTGAAAATCCTTGTTCCCCAATTCAAATCCGGGTGTAGCCTGATTCTAATAAACAAAAGAACTCAAAATCCCTTATCGACTGTTATAACCTATAATTGCCCGGATTATTTACTAGCCGAAGGGAAGGAGAAGAGGTCTTCTATACTTACTTGATTCTAAGTATCTGGGGATTATCAAAAGTGAAAGTTCTGTAAATTCTTGTGTCTAGGATTCAAGGAAAGATTTTCGTTCTTAAAAAGTAGTGGAAGGGCTCTCGAGACCTCTCCATTTCCTTCCATTCCTCTTGGAGTGGTTCATTAAATTAACATTATGTATGAGTATTTTGAATGTGGACATGGGATTATGTTGACCAATACTTATTATTGGATTTTTGGACTAACGTGGGCCCACACATTAAGCAAGGGGTCTCCTTATCTTATTATTGCTTGTCTTATTTCCCTTTGAGGGGACCTGCCCAGTGGGCTTTGCTTGGTTGGATTTGCCTGGCCTTGTTTGCTCAGGGTTATGCTGGACCCCAGACCCAATGCTTTGTTTTGAATAGTTTTGGGTTTGATCTGCCAACTAGGGATTCCACCTGTTGGGATGTTTAAAAGTTCAACTTGGCTTTCCACCTTCCCATAGTGGTTAATTTCCTTTTTTCCGGCCCAAAATATAGGTGAGTTGAATAAAACTCATTAATTCTCTTTGACTTAATGACAATTTGTATTATTAGAGGATCAATGATGAGCTTTTAGTCCCCTTTTCATTTTTGACGTATCCTATATATAGGAAATGCGAACCATTGTTGAGATTTTCTATTCTTGTTTCCTCAAACTTGTATTTTCATGTGATTCATTTGCTTACTTTGGTGATTACTTCTGGCTGCTTTCCAGTCGAACTATCGCATTTCCTCTTAATTCTCTTTGGGAGAGGTTGGGTGATCATTTCATAGTCATTTTTGTTGAGTGTTGTTGTTGTTGGTGCTTCTTTTCCGTCATTTTCATCTCAAATTCAAAGAACAAGGTTATTCTTTCACTTGTCTCTTTTGTTGTTTTTTACTCTTTGGTTTTTTTCCTTTATCTAGGGTGTTCCCTTCTTTGTTGTTGTGTCCATTGTTGTTTTCATCGCTGTTAGGGTTTTTCGCCTTTTGTTGTGTGCTAGCTTATTATAGGTTTTCTCTACCCCATTTGTTGACTTGCTCTGCCATGACTTGTTACCCTACTCTGCTCTACTTTGTTGGTTTCCTCTAGTCTGCTTTGTTCATTTGTCATCTGAGTTGTTGGAGTGAACTTTTTAGTGTTGTTGTTAAGTTTAGCTACGCTTTTTTAGGTTTTGGTAGGTTTGAAAGAATATATCCCACTCCCTCTGTCTTAGATTATTTGTTACCCTTTACTTTTTTGTTTGTCCCGGAATATTTATTACACTTTTTTATTTCTTACACACTCTTACGCACTTTGGCCCACCTTCTCTGTCATACACTTAATTCATACCCCCACTAATTCCTATCACGTCTACTTTTAGATTAGATAATAATTGATAATCATACTACCACTTATCACATAAAACTTTGTGCCTTAATAACTATAACAAGTATTTTGGGACAGAGGGAGTATTTTTTTCAACTTTTCCCTATGCATCTTTGCCACCGCATTTTGTCTAACTGCATTTATGCAGAGGAGGCAAATTGAAGCGTGTTCTTTTTCGTGCTTTGCAAGAAAATGGCTATTTGGTGATTACTTCTGGCCGATTTCGAGTCAAAATATCGCACATTTCCTCTCAATTCAATTTGGGTGAGGTTGGGCGGTCGTTTCATAGTCATTTTCGTTGTCTGTTGCTGTTGGTGCTTCTATTTCGTCGTTTTCATCTCAGATTAAAAGAACAAGGTTATTTTTCACTACTTCTCGTCTCTTTTGCTGTTTTTTGCTCTTGGTTTTTTTTTCCTTTTCCTAGGGTTTTATCTTCTTTGTTGTTGTTGACCCTAAGTTTTGAAGATGACTTAACCACAAAAGACATACTTGTAAATTGTTGCTGCTAGGTTAATCATTGAAGAACAAAGAAAATACTTGATCGAAGATTAAAGAAAAGAGAATTAATCAAGGTCGAAGTGAAGATGTTCGTAAGATGAAGAATCAAACTTGTAATGAAGATTAGAATACATTAGGATGTATTAAACTCTTCATGTTAAGGTCGAGTAAAGGTAAAAGATGATTTGTATTGGATTCTCAAAAGGAACTAAATTTTGTTCCCATGACGAGAACATACATTGGTACAATTATTTAGGAACCATACTGAAAAACTGACTTAGAAACGTGCTTAGGAACCACTAAGCCGTTATTAGTGTTGAGAGCTTAATTCATTTTGAGCATATGACAATAAATTATGATTCCTAGTTAAGTTTGACCTAGATCTATTAATTTAGTGAATTAGTTAGGAAAAAATTTTAAATTGATTTCTGATTTTCAAAAGATGTTATCCTATTCTAAAATCTTATCTTTTTATTTTAAATAAATCAAAAGATTTTCTTTTGAAATTAAATCTGATTTTCGCTTACATTTAAAATAAATTAAAAAGATAATTTTCCTAAAACTAATTTATTTAAATTGGTAATTATGCTTTAATTCACGGCTAAATTAAAAGGTGAACGGCATACAACCTCCCTTGACCACCAAGTTATGTTGTGAAAAGAGAGAATGATAGTTATGAGAGAGATTTTGGAAAATAAAAACTATTAGTTAACGATAAGATCTTAAGGAAGCATGAACAATAATTAATTTAAGGTTATTAATAAGTGTTAGAGATCATGCATTAATTAATTAAGATAATTTTATTGTCGGGCCAAAAATCACACGTTTAAGGATGTTTTCGCTGCTATTCCTGAATAAAATATGATGACTGATGTTCTATTTATGCTCAATTAAGGTTAATTAAGGTTTCCTAATTTCGGGGCAAAAATATAACATGAAATGAATGTTTTAACTTCAATGAAAAGAAATGATTAAGTCTACTACATTTTTTTGTTTTAAATACGAAATTGTTTATCATAAACTAAATAATATTATTAAATAACTAATTTATAATTCTAATATTACATTTAGATCACTTTTATATTTATATATATCCATGTTTTAGTATTAGTTGTTGTTATAAACAAAAAAGTACTAAACTTTTACTTAATAATGACTTCTAATGTTCGAGTAACAGACTCATCTAAATATATTAAAAAGTGTAAGCAAAGATTGCAATATGTCAAGTGTCGCCATCGCTCTTTAATAAAGAGTTTCAACCACCACTCCAACATGTTATTAGTGCTCCTTCTATCAAAATCAATACTGATGTCTGAATAAAAACCAAGAGTTAAGTTGTAAATTTTTAAAATGCATATTGTCAATGGGGACGGGTGTTTTTTTTTTTTATAATTTTCTCATGACATCAATTATCTTAACTATTACTAAATTCAATGCAAAAAAAATTACGGAGCATCGTCGGGGCCTAAATACTAATTATGATTTTATATCTCATTCTAATGTTATTTTCTTACGAATAATTGTTATTATTTAAAGAGGCGTGTCTAGTAGTAACATTTTGAATTATTAATGGGTCATACTTTGATAACTTTAAATGTAGGTGTCCATATAATATAGGAAAAATTGTCAAGAATAAGTAAACTATTTTGCGGTCTGCTATTAATTAGTTAAGCTTTCGATAATTATTCTAGAATAAGTAAACCTTTTCGTGGTATATGCTTTTAAAAAGTTTAGGTGACAGATGATTTGAAAAGTGGGTAATGTTCATTCTATTTTTTCTATTCTTTCACCTTTCTTCTATGATAACCTCAAAAGACGACATTTTTTCAAAAACGAATACCGTCAAACACTATTTATGAGCCAAAAGTTTTAGAATTCATATGAAGCGAATACTAACAAAATAGGTTTTTGGGCACACACTTTGAGATAGCTTTTTCAGACTGAAAAACGATGTTTTATCGGAAATCGGACACCGCCTTTTGCCATTTATGGACACGAATTTCAAGAATCTAAACGGACATCGCTCGTTGGTACTTGTTTGTAAGAACAATGTCTTATTTCTGAAAAAAGTCGTTTCCAGTCCGAAAAGCCAAATCGAAGTACGTGTTTGAAAACCCGGCTTGTAGGTACTTGTTTTGTAGGGAATCTCGATTTCTTTGCCAAAAAGAGCATACAACGGTGTCCATTTTTCGAAAACAACCTCATTTTCAATCTGAAAAAGTCGTCTTAAAGTATGTACTCGAAAATCCGGCTTGTTGGTACTTCTTTCGTTAGGATTCTCATATTCTTGCCCATAGAGACGTACTTCGGTGTCGGTTTTCTAAGAGAATGTTGTTTTTAATCCGAAAGGTCGTCTCAAAGTACATTCCCGTAAAACAGGCTTGTTGGTACTCGTTTCATAAGGAATGTTGACATTCGTGCCCATATAAGGCGTACAATGGTGTATGTTTTCTGAAAAAACGTCGTCAGGGTGAAATTCAAAAAAATTCTTTACATATTAGCTAGAATTAAAATTAAGTTAAAATTAAAATCTAAACCAAAAAATGTGACAGATGGATAAATTACCTACATTAACATGTTGTTTACCTGTTGAACTTGTTAAAAGTGGATATCCCAAAAGGTTTACTTATTACAGGATTATTATCGAAAGTTAACTTATTAATTGCGAAAAAGTTGACTTATATTTAACAATTTTCCCTATAATATAATACTTTATGATTTCCGTTTCTATGTTTATTGGTAGTCATGTCTTTCACACTGTTGGCCAAGATATTTTTAATTTGAAATAATGTTATAATAGAGGTTAAAATCAGTTATAGCTTAGCAAATTTTTTTTTGATTTTTTCCCAAAATTATTTATGGAACAACTTTAATAATTTTGAAAATTTGATATAGATTGACAAATAATTTGACAATAATTTTTGTGGACGATTTTCAGTTTTAAATAATATATGTACAATATATTAAATGTAAAAGACTGTTTAAGTGATGATATATCCAGCCTAACTAAACTTTTCAATATTTTTTCAAATAATTATGTAACAAATGATTTATATAATACTAATAATTGCAAAATTTTATTAGTCAGGACTAATAATTTATTTAATTCATAAGGAATATAAACTTAATGTGGTTATGTAATTAATAATTAATAAATATATACTTCCTCCGTTTTTTATTAGTTGACCTGTTTCTTTTATCACGTTTGCCAACGCGTGATTTCAATCACTTTTATCTTGGAAAATTGATGAGTAAAAATTATAAAAATATGATATTTTGAAAATATATAATGAGACGAATCTAACAAGACTCCACATGACTATATTTTCTCTTATGTATAAATCACAAAAGATAGTCAAAGTAGATTATGTGAATAGTGTCAAAAGTCAAAACGTGTCAACTAAAAAAAAACGGAGGAAGTAATATTTAGGGTTGATCTAATCACCTAAAATCAATTAATTAGAATATCAATAATTACAACAAATATTGAAATTTAATATATTCATGAATGTTTTTATTTGTGTATGCTAGTTTAAATCTATATATGAGGAAAAATCAATGGGGTGAATAACATATTTAGTCAAAATAATGAACAAAATAGAGGGAGTTTTTTTAAATAGGAAAAACACAAAGGGATGATTTACGATCATTAGTCAAAGAATGAACAAGAATACACAAAAAAGACCATACATAAGTGATTGAATTAGAAAATTGATGGTATATATAAAATTATGTATTCAGATAAAAAATACTCCCTCTGTTTTTTTAATATGTATGTTTGTTTTTGCGCGCGGATTAAGAAAAAAGTGAAAAAGTAAGAGAAAATGTTAGTAAAAGTAAGGATAAAGTGAAAAGGTAGAGAAAAAAAAAGTATAAGAGAAGTGTAATAATTAGGTGGGCCACACTTCCATTTATGGGAAAACGTAGAAAGGTACCAATTAAAAAAACACCCCAACATGAAAATAAGTGCATATTAAAAAAAATGGAGTGAGTATAAAACAAAAATGAAATATCTTATTAATCAAATGAGATTACATGAACAGAAATTGATAATAAAAAGAACAAAAATACATAAAACTCAAATATAACCTTGAAAAACACTAATAAATTTGTCATGATCCATGATAATCAAAACTAAAACATGATCTTCATTCGATTTTGGAGCAGAAATATTCTTCAATTTATTACGGGTGTGGAAATAATCGTATATAAACTTGATGAGTTTCATGGGCGGATCCAGGGGGTAAATTGGGGTACAGGTGTACCCCCGACTTCGAAAAATGAAAAACAAGCAAAAAATGGAAGGCTCAACCCATATTATATATATAAGTAGCACTTTTTAAGGTGAATATGGATCAAAAAGACCTTAAAAACACATTTTTTGGAACAAAACAAACCTGGTCTAATAAGGACTTGGAGGCTCTCGAGCTCTCTCTCTTTCAATTTGACGCCACTCACCTCAAAGGCTCAAACGTCACCTCTCCTCTCTTCACACAGCTATACGTTAGTTTTTGCAAGGTTTAATTTTATGTTTACATTGGTTTTTGCAATATTTATCTTTTTTAAAAAATTTTGCATGTTGGTTAATTTATTTCATGATAGCATCCCCACCTTTCAAATCCTGGATCCGCCATTGATGGGATTCTTCTTGCAAATTTTGATAAGTCATCAAGACAACATTCTTGTATTCATGTCATAAAATGTTATTAGAAATTTGATTAGGAAAATTTTTTGGGGAGAGCAAATGACAATATAAAATTGTGCTATAATTTATAGAGTAAACTAATGAAATAAAAGTAATGAAAATTTCGGTTACAATCAGCCGAAAAATAAAGGAAGCAATAAATATTAAAGATTGTTTCCTAAACATCTATATGTAATACTTGATTTATCAAGATTTGTGCCTATATCTAACGTATTTTTCATAATTGATTCAAAGCGATTGCCATAGCGACACAAGTACAAAGAGAGTTGCCGCCACATGTCCCCCGAGTTATGTTGAGTTTGACTTGTTAGTTTTTGAATTTTGCTTTAGTTATTAGTATAGATGAGACTTCGATCATGTATGAAGTCATTTTTAAAAAATTCATTTTTTCCTTTCATTGTTAGCCATACAAAACAAGTGGATATATTTTAACCTAAAGGTATTAAAATGAAAAGATGTAATATTAAATCTATTATCTACAACCACCCATAACTACAGAATTGTCAAATTAGTCCGACAACAGTCGTTACATGATATTGTGACTAGTGAAAAACATTGGTAAAGGGGAATGGCCACTAGACTAGATATATATCAAGAAGATGATGACAATACTCGTGATAATAAGTTCTATGCTACTAGATTAGACTTTATACAATTATATAATGTCATGCTGTCATCTATTCAAAATCAAATTATCCTATTCTTTCATTACTTATTATCTATAAATGTTACTTTCTCGTTTGGAAGAATGAGTCATCATGAGATAATGAAGCCAAAGGTATTGGTTCAAATGTCTTCCGATACGTATTACTCCCTCTGATCTATTAGTTCAATTGTATTCCGATAATGACAGACATTGTTGTGGACGCTTGAGACTACATCCAGGGGTGTCGAGTTTATTTTAGGCCCGTACACTTTATTATCATTATCTACAAGTAGCACGTCTCTTCTACCATATAGTATACTTCATAGATATCTATATTACTGTATATATGTAGGATATTAGGTATTATAAACGGAATTTTATGAACCTAATTCATAAGCATCTAAACGAGATCTCATGCATAGATCATTAACGATCATATAATAGTTTATAACCAACCTCTTTATGCGTGACTTTTACTGAATTGGTGGGAATGAATACTGCAAAGTGTACAATGAACTTGGAGAAAATTTTTTATATGTGATTCCTCACTTATGGTTCGTTCTCTTCGTCTGAATTTTTCTGATATGTCTGATTTGATCTGAGCTTTTCTGATCTGATCTAATCTGAACTTTTCTGATCTGGTCTGAAATTTTCTGATCTGAACTTATTATAGTTGTTTTTGTTCTTATTATTTTCTGATCTGATATGAACTTTTATGGTCTTATCTGATTTGTTCTGAACTTTTCTGATCTTATCTAATTTTTCCGGATCTGATCTGATCTGATCTGAATTTTTCTGAACTGATCTGAATTTTCCTGATCTGATCTTATCTGATCATTTCTGAAATAAGCACTAGAGTGCTTAAATAAGTTGAAAAGCACATAGCCTTAGTCCACCAATCCGGATCAACACTCCACCAATGCTAGTTGGAAGGAAGAACTGCAAAGTATACAATTCAATTTGGAGAAGTTAGTCCACCAATTCGGATCAACACTCCACCAATACTAGTTGGAAGGAAGAAAGAAACATTCTTAATTCTTTTATGAAGTAAATAATGTAACAATTAAAAGAGAGAAAAAGCATGAGAAAATATTGAGCGATATTGAATCATATATAATTGATTGCTTGATAAATTTATAAGGAAAATTAGGTCAAGCAAATAAACCCTCCTTTTACTCCCTCTTGGTCGGCCACCCTATGGGCTCTAGGTTTTTCTTTTTTGACTCAAATATTATTGGTGACCTTGTGGGATCTATTTAAACGGGATTCGAGTTTATTATTTACTAACCCAAAGGTCTATAGAATTCTCTATCAAGACGTAAAGACAACCCAATTAAATGAATTATTATCTCCATAATATGATTCATATTATATTTAGTAATTGCATTAGGGTCGATCATATTAAATTTAGTAATTGCAATAGGGTCGAGGACATAGCAGTAAAAGTTCTATCATGCTAATATTGTTCAATGATATCTTTCAAATCTGCTATTAAGCAGATACACGTTATCTTAAGTTTCAACTTTTTTCTCTGTTATGTTATACTACCTCCCTTCCATATGTATTGCAACATAGGGAGTTTTACGCCTCCCAACGCACTACTTTAGACGCTAATATCTCTAATTTTATTTAAGTAATAATTATAAAAATTAGATATTAATAAAGCATATATCGAGACAAATCTAACAAGATCCCACATGGCTATATTTATCCTTGTGTATAAATCACAAAAGAGGGTCAAAGGGTAGTGTATGAATAGTGCAAAATGTCAAATGTTGCAATACCTATGGAACGGAGGTAGTACAATGTTGTTGGAGTTTTGTGAAGAGTGATAGAAAAACTCTTTAGTTGCTTCAAAAGAATATGAAAGGTTGGGGATCCCATATAGGAAGAATAAGAGGTGAGTGGTGAGTTTATTAATGGTTATGTTCCTAGTACCTATTGAGTTGGTTACATGGTTGACTTTTGTGGGTGGGCTCTTGATTGGGCTAGTTCCACACGCAAGCGCGCCGCCGCCCGCCGCCCGCCCCGACCGGGTCGGGGCGTGGGCCGTGGGCTTTGGGCTTTTGGAAATAACTTAAATAAATTTTTATTAGAAAAATCTGTCAACTTTTGATGACTGTTATGGAATCAGTCAATTCCTTTTTCCACTCCTAAACTGACTGCTTCCACTAGCCGTTAGTGGACTATTTCCATTACTCCATTAATTACCGTTACAGGGTTTTAGGAAGTCAGTTTCTCTTCTTCAATCCCTATAAATACCTCCTTCTTGGCTCAGTTTCAACACATATAAATTCTCCTACTTCTCTCTATTAAACTCTCTATTACTGGGCAATATTAAGAGCGTTCTCAAACTGTCTTTCTGTACTTCACCGGCGAGTCAGTGTTTTGTTAACCCTGGAGGTTGGTTTGCCACGAGTCCGTGTGTTCGTAGCGGGGCAATTTCAACTTTAGGGCAGTGATCATATCCCGGCACAACAAAATTACGGATAATTTTATTATTTTACCAGTCATACTTCCTACAATCTAATGTTGAAAATTTTCCGTTTTTATACTGTTATTATTATGGCTGGTATTCCTGTTGTTGTTCCTCTTACTTCTGCCAACCCCTTTGTTCCTGATATGTCGAAATTAGACCCTCTGGATGGTAAAAATTATATTGTGTATCTGATAAAATGGAATTCTTTTTAGGCCAAATTGGGGTAGATTACTGCTTAACTACTGATGCTGCTCCTGAAAACGTAGTTAGGCATTTTTAGAGATAATAAGACGTGTAGGGGAATGTTATTGCATTATATGACTGCTCCTTTATATATGATTTATAGTAAGTTGAAAAAGGCAAAGGATATTTGGGATTCCCTTAAGGTTAAGTATGGGCTGGATTATTTTGGGACTAAGAAATATGCTTGTAGTCGTTGGTTAAAATTTACTATGACTGATGACAAACCTGTTTTAGACCAAGTCCATGACTATGAACATTTGTGTGCTGAACTTGCTGCTAAAAGTATGGTTATTCCTGATTTATTTCAAGCTAATTGCCTTTTAGAGAAACTGCCACCCTCTTGGGAGACCTATGTTCACTCTATGAAACATAAGCAAAAGGACTTTACCCTTCAGGATTCAGTTTCCCACATTAAGATTGAGGAACAAAAACGGATTCAGACTAAAGGAAAGACAAAACATTCTTCCACTTTAGCCAACCTTATTGAGGCTAAAAATTCTGGGAAAGGGAAAAAGGGTAAAGGTTAGAACCATGTTCAGGAAACTAGGCAGAATGGTAATGGGTTTAAGGGTAAGAAGCAATTTCAGGGCAACTGCTATGTTTGTGGTAAATTTGGACATGCTGCTAGGGATTGTAGAAATAAACAAGCTTCTTCAAATGCTGTTGTCACCAAACCAAAAGACAACAAAGCACAAGTCAACCTTGCTGAAGATGACATTATTGCTGCTGTGGTGTCCAAGGTGAACCTGATAAGCAACGTTTCTGAATGGGTCTTAGACACTGGAGCTACCCGCCACATCTGCTCAAGCAAGGAAATGTTCCAGACTCACGATAAAGTTTCAGAAGAAGAATGTGTCTTCATGGGCAACTCAAGCACTGTGAGTGTCATAGGCAAAGGAAAGGTTTTTCTGAAGTTAACCTCTGGAAAAACCATTGCTTTGCAAAATGTCTTGCATGTTCCTGATATCCGCAGAAACCTCATATCTAGTGCACTTTTAAACAAGGCTGGAATGAAATTAACTTTTGAATCTGACAGACTTGTATTAACCAAAAATGGTGATTTTGTGGGTAAAGGATTTTGTAATGCTGGACTCTTTGTTTTGGATGCAATTTCTGATAATAAATTTTCTACTGCTTCCGTTTATATTGCTGAGTCTGTTTCTTTATGGCATTCTAGACTAGGTCATGTGATTGTTGCATACATTAAAAGGCTAAAACAACTTAGTCTTATTTCTGACTTTAGCAATACCTCTTTTGATAAATGTGAAGTATGTGTAGAGGCCAAACACCCTAAGAAAGCATTCAACAAGAGTGTTTCTCATTCCTCTACCTTATTAGAACTAGTCCATAGTGACTTAGGTGACTTTAAGAACTCTATGAGTAGGGGAGGGAAAGATATTATATTACATTTGTTGATGACTTCTCACGTTATACTAAGGTCTACTTGTTAAGTACGGAAGATGAGGTTGAAGAGAAATTTCTGATTTATAAAGCCGAAGTAGAAAACCAGTTAGACCTTAAGATAAAGAGAGTGACATCCGATAAGGTGGAGAATATGATGGACTTCCACTTAAGAAATTTTGTGAATCTAATGGTATAATACATGAGGTTACAACTCCCTATACACCTGAACAAAACGGAATAGCTGAGCGGAAAAACAGAACTCTTAAGGATATGATGAATGCTATGCTTATAAGTTCAGGGATGCCTACTAACATGTGGGGGGAGGCAATTCTTTCTGCTTGCTATGTGCTTATCCGAGTTCCCCATAAGAGGTTAGATAAGACTCCCTATGAATTGTGGAAAGGTTTTAAACCTAATTTGGGTTACCTCAAAGTGTGGGGGTGCTTGGGAAAAATAGGACTTCCTGACTTTCAAAGGAAAAATAGGACTTCATTACTTCCCTCCTAGCTGAAAAAGGATTTCTAGATGAGCAAAGAGTAAGTGCTTTTATATTGGAAGAGAACCCTAGAACTTTTAGGGAGGCCATGAGATCTGTTGACTCTATTTTTTGGATGGAGGCTATTAACAATGAAATAGAATTTATTATGAGTAACAACACATGGATTTTGACTGACCTTCCTAGGGGTTGTAAGGCTTTGAGTAGTAAGTGGATTTTTACTAAGAAGTGCAAGCCTGATGGGACATTAGACAAGTATAAAGCTAGACTTGTAGTTGGAGGACATCACCAAAAGAAAGGTCTAGACTTTTTTGACACTTATTCACCAGTGACCAAGGTAGCCACTATTAGAGCATTAATTGCACTTGCATCCATTCATGATCTTATTGTGCATCAAATGGATGTGAAAACTGCTTTTTTGAATGGCGAGCTAAATGAAGTGATCTATATGAAGCAACCTGAAGGATGTGTTGTTCCTGGTCAAGAGGGCAAGGTATGCAAGCTTATTAGATCTTTGTATGGTTTAAAACAAGCACCAAAACAATGGTATGATAAATTTCATCAAACCATTACTTCAAATGGTTTTTTAGTAAATGATTATGATACTTGTGTTTATTCCAAAATAGATGGTCTTGGTTGTGTTTTCATATGTCTATATGTGGATGATATGTTGATTTTTGGAACCAATATAGACATAGTGAATGCAACTAAAAGTTTCCTAAATTCTTGTTTTGAAATGAAGGATTTCAGAGAAGCTGATGTTATTCTTGGGATAAAGATTACTAGAACGTCATATAGGATATCTTTAAATCAATCTCATTATATTAAGAAAATTTTAAAGAAGTTTGATCAATATGATTGTGTTCCAATGAAAACTCCATATGATTCTAGTATTCATTTGAAAAAGAATAAAGGAGATAGTATATCACAAGAACAATATGCTAAAATTATTGGTAGCGTAATGTTCTTGATGAACTATACTAGGCCTGATATAGCTTATGTTGCTTGTAGATTGAGTAGGTATACTCACAATCCTAATAAGGAGCATTGGGGTTCTTTGAGTAGATTGTTGAAGTATTTAAAAGGCGCTATCAATTGGGGTTTGCATTATCAAAGAACACCTTGTGTTCTAGAAGGATATTGTGATGCTAATTAGGTGTGTGATAATGATGAGATTCAATCTACTAGTGGCTTTGTTTTTACTCTTGCTGGTGGAACTATATCATGGAAATCATCAAAGCAAACTTGTATTGCCAAATCTACTATGGAATCTGAGTTTATTGCATTAGAATTGGCAGGTCAGGAAGCTGAATGGTTAAGGAGTTTGCTAGCTGATATTCCATTGTGGGGGAAGCCAGCTCCAGCAGTTTCAATGCGGTGTGACTCACAAGCTGCAATTGAGGTCGCGAATAATCAAGCCAATAATGGAAAGAGGAGGCATATTCGCTTGAGGCATGCTATAGTTAGAAATCTAATTAGAAACAAAGTAATTTCACTCGAGTTTGTAAAGTCAGAGAGGAATATTACAGATCCTCTCACCAAAGGCCTTTGTAGAAAAATGGTGCTAGAGTCAGCACAGTGAATGGGTTTAAAGCCTATTGTGGAGTGAATTATGATGAATACCCTTCTTAGAAAGTTTCTAAGTTCAAGGGTAAAACTGTCATAAAAGAACTCAAGTAGTAGATACTACTACCATTCCTATATTAATAAAAGTCATGTAGTATTTGTTTTTTACTGTAAAATGTGTAAGAATGAGCAAAATGCTCTTAATAAGTTCATAGCCTTGATAAGGTGGTTTGAAACAGTACAAACTTGATGAACTTACCTATGTGAATGTGGGGGTTACGCCCAATCCCCTATGAGATCCCTAAGGCTTAGGATCTCTAGAGCATTCATGAAAATCCAGGCATTGTGGGGCACTTATATATATATCACGAGAACGTTTCTTATTTTGAAAAAAGGTTTAGTGCGCAAGTATTTATTATGAACTCCTTAGAAGGTTCAAAGAGAGATCTACCTAATACGACAATATGACATACTTGTATGCACTGGGTATCAATTCAAGTCTCTAAGACATTGATGCTTACAAAACTGAGTATATATTGCCCAAATCTTCTTTTTCCATCCATGTTTCTTTCTGTTTCTTCTTTTGAATCATGTTGGGGATTGTTGGAGTTTTGTGAAGAGTGATAGAAAAACTGTTTAGTTGCTTCAAATGAATATGAAAGGTTGGGGATCCCATATAGGAAGAATAAGAGGTGAGTGGTGAGTTTATTAATGGTTATGTTCCTAGTACCTATTGAGTTGGTTACATGGTTGGCTTTTGTGGTTGGGCTCTTGATTGGGCTAGTTCCACACACGCACGCGCGCGCGTTGCCGCCGCCGCCCGGACCGGGTCGGGGGCCATGGGCCATGGGCATTGAGCTTTGGGCTTTGGGAAATAACTTAACTAAATTTTTCTTAGAAAAATCTGTCAACTTTTAATAACTGTTATGGAATCAGTCAATTCCTTTTTCCACTCCTAAACTAATTGCTTCCACTAGCCGTTAGTGGACTGTTTCCATTACTCCATTAATTATCGTTTTTAACACGGTTTTAGGAGGTCAGTTTTTCTTCTTAAGTCCCTATAAATACGTCCTTTCTGGCTCAGTTTCAACACATAAATTCTCCTACTTCTCTCTATTAAACTCTCTATTACTGGGCAATATTAAGAGCGTTCTCAAACTAGCTCTTTGTACTTCACCGGCGAGTCAGTGTTGTGTTAACCCTGGAGGTTGGTTTGCCACGAGTCCGTGTGTTCGTAGCGGGGCAATTTCAACTTCAGGGCAGTGATCATATCACGGCACAACAATTTTACAGATAAGTTTATTATTTTACCAGTCATACTTCCTACAAATGCCTTAGACGTACAGTTTCATATAAGTTATGAGCAAGAAGCTAGAACTCGTTCCTGAATGTATTAATTAATCAATTACCTATACTGATTCTATGTTTTGTTTCATAATTACACAAGCTTCTCTAAAAGATTACTATGATTATGAAACATCAAAGGATGTAGGTACAACCAAGAAAACTCCTAAGGGGAAAGATATCGTGTCTATATTATTGCAATTACTAGTGCAAGTACTTTTAGTTGTATTTGTACTTAACAGCTGCTGAATATCTCTTTCTGTTTTCTTTCGCGTCTTTTTTATAAACTGATTGCCATTTATCCCCAAATAAATTTGTTGGCTCCCATTCAGAGAGTAGGATATGCAAGAGAAAATCTCAGACTTAAAGTAGTTGACGATGTGAAATATGTGATTATTAATCTAATATTATTTCAGTCACAAATTAATTTCATATCTGAATTCAATTGCCTTATCAGTTAACTCTGCCCAATCTAATTTATGAATTTGCATTTTCCTGCTTAGAAGTTCCTTGAGTTTATGGCCATACCCTCGACCTTGCTTTTATCTGAGTTAGTGAGTTAAACCAAGTGCAGCAACAAAAAAGATAGTAGACAAACATAAATTCACTTGGTGCTTTACACACATACATGAGTTAAGGTCGGAAATAAGACCAAAAACTCGTTTATTGAGATTAATCACGCTTCCTTGAGCAGCTTCAGAGGATTAGACTTAACAAAGCTGATGGTCTCCTCTTCCCTAATGTCTCGAAACGACTGCACTCTTCAAGCCATGAAGAGCTTGAAAATGGCGATCTTACTAATTACCTGACTCCAGTACTCGCCCACAGGGGGCTAATCCATTGTCATAAAAATCATACTAGAAATATTTAGCCACCATAATAATCTATGATTGGTAGCTTAGGTGGTCCTGAAGGTAATTTTAGTTTTCTTTGTATTTTAATGATCTAAGTATTAAGATAGCAGATGAGTGAAGTTGGCCACAAAATCTGCATGTTCTGCAGTAAAAGTTGTATACAAGATGGATTGTTAGTTTGTAAAGGTATTGAGAAATTAGCACAATGTAACTAGCTGAGTAATGGATAGAATTTTATGTTGGAATGTAAGAGGGATTAACTATGTTCAAAAACAGAAAGATGTGAAGTTGTATATTCATAATCATTATGTTGGCATGGTTAGTCTCTTGGAAACCAAGGTGAAAACTTCCAATCTTGGGAGTTTATATCAGAGAATGTTTCAAGGTTGGTGTTTTACTACTAATTTTGCTTTTCATAAGGGTGGTAGAATAATCTTGGCCTGGAAAGCTGGTAGTTTTGATGTTAATATCATCAAAGTGACAAGCCAATTGCTTCATTGCTTTGTTCAGCCTAGGAGTGGGGCTCTTGGTTTTTATTGTTCTTTCATTTATGCCTTTAATGGTAGAAGTGAGAGGGAGGTATTGTGGGATGATTTGAGGGCTGTGAAACTGGTGATCCTTGGCTATTATGTGGTGATTTCAATTGTGTATTGAAATCTGATGAGAGGCTAGGATCTCTGGTTAGAGAATCTGAGGTGGTGGATTTTAGGAGGTGACTTTTGGATTGCAGTGTGGAGGATATCAAAAGTTCTGGTAATTTCTATATTGGAATAATAAACAGCAACGAGATGCTAAAGTGTTCTCCAAACTTGATAGAGTTTTATCTAATCAAGGTTGGGGTGATTGCTATATCAATGCTGAGGTAAGCTTTCAACATGAGGGTGATTTTGATCATTCTCCAGCTCTTATTACTGCCATGCCCAGTATTAGAAGGGGTAAAAGACCTTTTAAGTACTTCACAATGTGGAGAACTTCTCCTCAGTACAAGGACATTGTTGAGCAGGCTTGGAATACCAGGTTTCATAGTACAAAAATGTTTGTAGTAATGCAGAAGTTGAAGCTTGTGAAAAATGCTCTTAAGGATCTCAATAAAAAGGGATTTAATGATCTTCAAGCTGCTGACACTCAAGCACATCAGAGAATGTTACTAGCTCAAGCTCAGTTACACACCAATCCTAGGGATCACAGGTTGCAGTTTGAGGAATTTCAGGCTATTAAAGACTATAAGCAGTAGCATGAGATTTACTATGAGTTTTTGAATCAAAAGGCCAAAGTTGACTGGATGAAAAATGGTGATGAGAACACTAGACTTCTTCATCAGAGCATTAAAGCTAGGAAGATTCAGAATCAGGTGTATAGTATCGATGATGAAGATGGAGTTTGGTATGATAATCCTGATGGTGTTTCTTCTGCTTTTTTGGAATATTATGCTAAAATTGTTGGGTAGTGTTCCTGTTCAAAGGACTAAGGTGATGCAGGAGGTTATTCAAGAAGGTCCAATTCTATCTGCTGAGCATGTAGCTATTCTTGAGGCTCCTTATTCAAGGGAGGAGATCAAGAAAGCTTTATTCTCAGTTCCAGGGTATAAAGCTCCAGGGCCTGATGGTTTTGGAACTTTCTATAACAGAGATAGTTGGGACATTGTTGACACTGATATTATTGATGCTGTGCTTGATACTCTGCAGAGTGGTAAAATTCTGAAGGAGTTAAATAATATGTTATTACTCTCATCCCTAAAACTGATTGTCCTCAAAATGTGACTGAGTTTAGGCCAATTTCCTACTGTAATTCTCTGTATAAATGCATTACTAAGCTTCTTTGTGGTAGATTGAGGAAAGTTCTTCCTGACATTAACCTGGAGAATCGGGGGGTTTGTTCATGGTAGGTTCATTGTTCATAACATCATGGTGGTGCAGGATATGGTTAAGCATTATGGTAGGAAGAATGCTAAGCCTAGTTGTATGTTGAAAGTGGATTTGCAGAAGGCTTATGATACTGTGAACTGGGAGTTTCTGCAAGAAATGCTCATGAGCTTGGGTTTCCCAGAGAGATTTCTTTCATTGGTTATGGCTTGTGTGACTACTCCTATGTTTTCTCTGATGCTGAATGGTAACATGGAAGGTTATTTCCAAACCAAGAGAGGGTTGAGACAAGGTTATCCTATCTCTCCTCTTCTTTTTGTTGTGTGTATGGAATACTTGTCTAGGATTCTATCAAAGATGAGTTCTATGAATCAATTTAGCTTCCATCCTAGGTGCAAGGAGTTGAAGCTAAGTCATCTATGCTTTGCAGATGATTTGATTTTGTGTTGTAAGGGTGATTTTCCCTCCATCTATTTGCTTTTAAGGGCTTTCAAACTGTTTTCTGATACTTCTGGGCTCAAAGCAAATAAGCATAAATCTGAATTTTATACTTGTGGTATGAATGATGATGATGTCCTCAGAATTTCCAATGTCTCTGGGTTCAGGAAGAGCAGATTGCCTTTCAGATATCTAGGTGTTCCCATTTGCTCAAAGAGGATTTCAAAAGCTCAATGTGAAATTCTTATTGAGAAAATGACTGCTAAATTTAGAATTCGGAGAACAAGAAATCTTTCTTATACAGCAAGAGTTCAGCTTATTAATTCTGTGTTGCTGAGCATTCATAACTATTGGGCTCAGGTTTTTATCCTCCCTAAGAGTTTGTTGAAAGAGGTTGTTCAAATTTGTAGAGCTTTCCTATGGTGTGGTCAAGCCTATACTCACAGACCTGGTCTTGTTGCTTGGGACCAGTTGTGTTGGAGTAAATCTCAAGGTGGTTTGGGCTTTAGAGATGTGGAGATCTGGAACATTGCCTGTTTGGGTAATATGTCTGGGCCATTGAAGCTAAGAAGGATAATGTGTGGATCAAATGGATTAACTCAGTTTATGTGAAGGGTAGTGATTGGTGGGATTATAAGCCCAGTGCTGGTGCAAGTTGGTACTGGAAGAGGTTATGTCAAGTGAAAGAGCAATTGAAAGATCATTTTAGCAAATCTGTGTTTGCTGATGTACAGAAATACTTCATCTCTGTTGTTTATGAACACATTAAAGGTGAGAAAGAGCTTGTTCACTGGGACAAGCTGGTCTGGAATAGATTGAGCATACCCAAGCACATGTTCATCCACTGGTTGGCAGTTCAGCAAAGGTTACAAACTACTGAGAGGCTGGCTAGACTACAAATCAGTGATTCTAATTTGTGTCTTATCTGCAATGGTGCTACTGAGAGTCATTCTCATCTATTTTTTGAGTGCCCCTTCAGTGAGCAGTGCCTGCATGCTGTTAAGATGTGGCTAGGTATCAATTCCAGAGCTCTTACAATCCAAGATCTGCTCAGATGGATACAGTGCAGCAGGAAATCCAAGTTCCAGAAACAGGTTATGTTAGCTGGTCTGTCTGCTGTTGTTTATTTTGTTTGGCAATGCAGGAATGGAAGCTATTGGAATCATTGTGTTTCTAGTGTCTCTTATGTTGTTAACCAAATTAAGAGTCTATGTAAAATGAGAATAGGAGTTGTGTTGCCTAGAAAGATTAGTAGGAAAGACTGTGATTGATTTTTCAAGTTGTAAACTGGTAGTTTTTGTGTTTTGAGCTTATTAGCTTGTCTTGAACTAATCTTAAGTTGGAAAGGTCTAACCTAGTTGGTTCGTTCCTCTTTTGATTGGTTGTTAGGTTGTAACTGGCTTGGTTGATCTAATATATTTTCTCTTACTTAGCAAAAAAAAAAAAAACTAAGCTGAGTAAATTGAATCAAAGAGTTTCATAAATTTTCGGGTGCCATTCTATGAATGACTCGTATTAAATGAAAAATTATTGGATGGGTGCGGTGCTGATACTGTTATTAAATAGTTGATAAAGACAAGCATATAAAGTGGCTTGTCCACTATGTTACTAAATTTCCTACAAAATATAGAAGAATGTGATCAAAACATTATCAAAATCAAAAGAAATTACCCTTTAACCTTCGATAATTATAAGCTTACTCGACACTCCAATATATGTTGAACTTAAAAAGTGAAGTCGTGAAATAGTATGCCATATAAATCAAGGCTATTTTGGAAAATGATCCACAGTACAAGATAACCTTGGATAATTTCCCAATTAGAGCTGGACATGCAGACAGGCGGACAGCAATAAAGATATAAATGGACGCATTTAAGCTTATAATGGACCTTTTGATACTGTTACAGTCATTGTTGAAAATAACCTAATTACTTACCGAGTTTTGCTTGCTAATTGGCGCATCGTGATTTCGTTATGTTTAATGCAATGAAAACTTGTGATATTGGAAATTGGTTCTTCCTCCAATTCATATGTTTGTCATAGCTAGTGGGATTCATGTGGAACATGAGTTGAATAAGACGAGGGAGGTGGTGATTGAGATTGCTTAGAATATGGTGAGTTATGCTAGGAGTTTGGGTTGTGATTATGTTGAGTTTAGCCCTAAAGATGCTCACAAATCACTCTTATATTACTTTTAATTTCCTTTATTGCAGGCAGCACGTGTGAGGAGGAGTTGACAAGCAACTGAAGTGCAGTTTTAAGCAGTTCGAGCCACGATTTGCTTTGCAGAAGGTGAAGGGTTCTTTTTTTAAAAAAATCTTTGTGTGTTGTTCTAAATTTAGAGATTGGCAAATTTCTTTAGAGGATAGGGATTTCTGAATCTGTGATAAGTGAATTCTAATTTGTGAATTTTTGAACTTAGAGACAAATGAACGATAAATTCTTTTGATATTTGCTCAACAAATTAATTAAACACTATGAATTTAAATAAGTAAGATCAGTGGAAAAGAGGGAATAAGTTGCAGTATATTGGGGTAGCTATTTAATAATCTCTCGAGACATATGTGAACAGTACGTGGTGAACGGTACTCCATGAGAAAGTCTTCAAAACTGTTTCAATTAATTCCAACGTCCACTACAAGTTTATATGACTTGTAGCCCATTTCATGCTTTACAAGCATGCCATTGCTTCTATTTGTAGAGTTGAGGGAGCTATGCCACATGCACCACCCATTATTAAGGCTATTGTTGAGGTATTGCTTTCCGGAACCCAACCAATGCTCGTCCTCTTGGGAGGCATTCACGGTGAGCTTCTCACTCCTAGCCCTCTCTTAAAGAAGTGATTTAAGTATGTAATCCCTTGTTTTTTTTGCTATGGACATACATATTATTGAACTAGTTTTATGCATTTAGGTACTACGTTGTTGGTATATTTAAGTAATGAATTTCTACAATTAACTAATGGTGGAGTTTGATCTCTCCTGAACTGCTGGCCTACTATACACATCTGACCAATGTGAGTCTAAATGGTTGCAACTATGTGCATGATCTTAATTGGGGATTTACGACATTGTTGAGCTATCAGGCTTCCTGCCTTCTGTTTGGTAAGTGCAATGAGCCTGTCTCTTAGCTTACTTGAAAATCTCAATTGTGTGGGTTTTTTTCAAAAAATTTTATATTCCATCCATAGCCTAGTGTATCTATCTGTCATCATTAAACTGCTCTGTTTCAGTGAATGCAAAGGAGGAAGATGTTGCTTGTTCAAATTTGTGCGTCCTTAACTTTGAGGTATAGATGTTTGATATTTGTTATGGTCTTTTTCTCCTAAAATTGTTCTGGTGTGATTCGTGAAATGATTTGAACATTGAGTGTAAGTCTAAAAATTTATACACTATGCTATTTATGTTCATTTTCTTTTATATATCTCAGGGTATGAGTTATTTGGGAATTTCTTACTCGTTAAGATATTGCTATATCTTTAGGGTTTGTAAAACTATGCTTTTGTGTGCGCCTTTTCAAGTATTTACCTCCATCTCTTATATAGATTTGTTGATTTAACAATTTAAGATTTTGCTCGCTGCCTCAATAACTGATAACCAAGATTGGGAAATGGGAATATGCATAGTTAACACTTTTAAGAGCTTGATTATAGTGTTCATGAAAACTATTAATTGTTGGCCTTTTAAAATAAGATAAGATTTCAGCATATGATCATTTCCAAGGTGAAATGGAAGCTTGCATATATGGAGTTAATTACTTGAATCTTTAGTGTCTGTTTTACTAAAAATCTATTTGCTACTTTAAAAAGAGCGTCCATGACTTGTATGCATTTTCTTAATAAACTAGTATTATATTAGTGAGTGAAGAACTTTGTCTGTGCAAACTTAGGACCCAACTTTTGTTGTTCAAGACAAGTTGAAATTTGCTTAAATATGCCGTAAATGCTTCTTTTTGTGCTGATGTTTGGCACTGTGGGTCGTCATTTGAAATGATGGAAACGGTTGATTTCACTAATAGCTAGCCTATTACTAAGATATAGGAACATTGCAAGTTTAGGTAATGTTTAGATATGGGGCTATAGCACTAACAAATTGTGTTATAATTCGAGGTTGGCTAATATATGTCATATTTTTACTTTATTGTCAAGAAGTGTGATTTGGAAGTCACATGGTGCTAAAAATGATAGGGGTGTTTATCTTTTCGTTTTTTAGTTTCTTGTGGCCGAAATGCCTAAGGATTTTAATTATTTGCTTTAGTTTTAGGATAACTTACAGCATCTAAGCTCAAATATCCTTTAAAGTGACAAATCCAGTGCCATAATGCATGCTCTTCTGAACTCAATGTTGGTCCGAGATGAGAACTCGTCTGAGAAAGGGTAAGCAATCTCACATTAGCTAATGTAACACATAGAGTAATTGTAGCTTTCTGTCTACTTCCTTAAACTTCAACTTTTTGTCCGTTAGCTTAAGGACATTGTCATGTTTTCTATACTCATGCACACATTGATATTCATGACCGTTGACTTTTTTTCATCTTGATAATGTAACACCTTTTTCTTGGCATTTTGAAAAAAATTCTTTATCTAATGGGTGTTGTGCTGCCCTACTTTTGGATTGTTATGACTCCAAACTGTTGAAATTCCAACTAAGTTCGGTTCATCACCGATCACCTACTAGCAACTCCGTTTGGAAAATTTTCCTGTACAATGGCCTGATAAACTCTTATTTTTCTCTGTTAGCTTGGATGTGTTTTTTGTAAATATGGTGTTGTGGAAGACTGAAAGCTTGTTTGTGGATAGGTTTATCTATACTCATTTCAGGTTTCCTCTAAAAAATGTTACATAATTTATTTTCTCTTAATTTCAATGCTTTAAGCATTTGTGTTATATATGTCATATGTGGCTCAGGGATACTTTGCCTTTGCTTTTGGTAAGAGGTTGGTCCAACTTGCTTTGTTGGAGTAATATTGACTAATATGCAGCAACTCTTTCCTAATTTTTTTCTCCCTCACTTTCACATTAAAACTTATTTTTCAGTGGTATGTAGCAGCTCTCGACGATTTCAGTGCAAGGAGGAGTTGAATTCCAACATTTATCAAATCGAATCAGATAGGAATTTGGTAAGGTGAGTTAATATTTTCTTGCAAGTAATATGCATTAACTTTTTCCCATGTGTGTTTAATTTGTATGAATCTGGGAGTGGCTATCTAAATTGGTTTCTCTTTTGGAGGAGGGTTCACATTTTTGTTGTTTAGACTTGTTGAACATATTATGCATTGAACCTTGTGTGAAATTCTAAGAAATTATTTTGTGGCCTATTTTCAGTTTCTGCTTTTTAATGTGTATGTTATTAATAATAATATGTTGTACTGTGTCACAAGCTATCACATTATCATCTGATTAGTAATCTTAACCATGGGAAAGCTTGCTTCTGCATTTGGAAAAAGGAAAAGAAAAGAAAGAGGTTCTACTCCAAACTAATTTTATGGATACGATCGATTTGGCTACTCTTATTTTTGAAATGGTTGTCCCGTTTTGTAGTATTGAAATTTTTTGGTGATTGGGGTTCCTTTGCTTAATGGTAGCATCTTTATTGATGCAGGTCGGTCACCATGCTACCTCTTGTGTCGCATGTAAATCATAGCATTACACGCTTCTCCCGACTAGTCACCATATGGAGCACATAAAGGTGCAAAGAACCTATGGAGCATATATGGAAATATTTGAGAAAGCAAAGAATGCAAGTTATCTTAGTTTGAAGCGGAAAAATGACAAAGAGAAGTCATAGAAGTACTACATTATGGGAAGTATACAAGAAGCATGGCGTTTTAGTGGCCTGTAATTTGTAAATTTAACTCAAAATCTAAATGTATAAATAATATTTGAGACGTATGTTTTATTCTTTAATTTCACTTTTATGTACTCTTAATTAGACCATTGTATCTTTATACTTAATATGATAAAGAACATTGTTTTATTTGATGTTCCTTTGGAAATAATGTTCCTTAATATAAGAGATAAATGAAGAAGGCAAAAAAGTGGATCTTGATAATTTTTTTTAATGTTGAAAAAGTCTTACATATAAATTCATAACCAGCAAAAAAACAAGTATCTCAACACAATGAATCTCCGCGCTATTATGTGTCAAGAGCTGGCTGTCAAAGCGCCGAGATTCTCGGTGCTTTTATGTGTCAACAAGTGGCTCGCGACACTTAAAAGCGTCGAGGTTCTCGGTGCTTTTAGGTGTCGAGAGTGTCGAGAAACCGCGCATTTTGTAGTAGTGATTGCAAACTTGTTTCTACTTGATTATGTGTACTCAACGATTGATATTAGAGTCTAGGTTAATCTTTGATGAAATTTGAGTTAGGGTTTGTGTGGAAACTTGTGATTGTGATTGGAAATTAAAGTTTGTTGCATTGAGTGTTTGGGGCCGGGATTAAAATTTTGGTGTTGAAATCTTTGTTCCTTGTTGATAAAACCCTATGTTGAGAACTTGTGACTCATTAACAATGGAAGAGAGCAAGTTGAAACTTGAGAAGTTTGATGGGAAAGACTTTAGGTTTTGGAAAATGCAAATAGAGGACTATCTGTACCAAAAGGGTCTTCATTTGCCTCTTGAGGCAAGAGATCGGATAGTATGAAGAAGGAATATTGGAAAGTGTTGGATGGGCAAGCCCTTGGAGTTATTATATTGACATTGTGTAGGAGTGTAGCCCACACTGTCAAAGATGAAACATCAACGGTGACTGTGTTGCAAACTTTGTCGAACATGTATGACAAGCCTTCGGCAATGAACAAAGTATTCTTAATGCGTTGATTGTCTGAGCTTGAGATGAGTGATTTTACTTCGGCTCCAAAACACATAAACGTATTCAAATCAATATTTCACATTGTCTTCGGTTGAGATAAAGTTTGAGGATGAGGTGAAGGCCTTGATTTTGTTGTCGTCGTTTGCCTAGATCATGAGATACTATTTTTGTCGCCATTAGCAACTCTTCTAGCAAGGAGAAATTGAATAGTGATGATGTGAGGGACTTAATATTGAGTGAGATCTTGAGGAGGAAGGAGTCCGTGAAATCACCCGCTGGTGCTTATTCTAGCGAGGGGAGGGGATGATGTTGAAAACAAAAGGGGAACTCAACAAGGAGATCGAAGAGTAAGGGGAGGAGTAAACCGAGGGCAAAGGGAAATATTATGTATTGGAGTTATGGAGGGAATGGTCAAACTAAGAGAGAGTGTCTGAATCCTAAGAAGAAGTGTGGCTCATATCAAAAGAGCAATGATGATGCAAGTTAATCGGTAAGCTTCGCATTAAGCGATGAATTTGGGGATGTCTTGGTCTTGAGAGTTGATAGTCCCATTAAGACATGGATATTTGATTCGGTTGCATCATTCCATTCTTCACCGTGCAAAGAAATTTTTGATTGGCAAGTTGGGAAAGGTGTTTCTTGCGGATGATAATTCGTTCGACATTGTGGGGAAGGTAGATGTGATGATCAAGATTTCAAGTAGGTGTTCATGGAATCTTGAAGATGTGAGGTACATTCTGAAGCTAAGGAAGAATTTGATTTCGGTGGGTCAATTAGACTCAAGTGGCTATAGAACTATGTTTGAGGAGAGAACATGGAAGCTGTCAAAGGGTGTCATGGTGATTGCTCGTTGCACGAAGACCGGTACATTGTACACCTAAACATGGGTTCTACAACCACGGAGTGTGATACCAAGCTATGGCATACTCGGCTTGGTCACTTGAGTGAGAAAGGGATGAGCATGCTAGCTTCAAAGGGTAAGTTCTCGGGTTTGAAATCAATCGACATGAAATTTTGTGACACATGTGTTTTTGGGAAGAAAAAGAATGTGTCCTTCACAAAAACCCAACGGTTCTTGAAGAAGGAGAAGTTAGTGCTTGTGCACACGGATGTATGGGGCCCATAGCCCATCAAATCCCTTGGCGGATCTCACTATTTTGCTACCTTCAATGACGAGTTGACCCGGAAGGTATGGGGATACTTCATGAGGCACAAGTCTGAGGTTAATGAGAAATACAAGACTTGGAAAGCGGAGGTTGAAAGTGCTTGGTGGACGAAGATAAAGAGTATCAAGTCCGATAATGGAGAGGAGTATGAGTTAAAGGCTTACAAGAGTCTCTGTAAGGAGCATGGCATTGTTTTATTGAGGACCATTCCCGAAAAACATCCCAAAATGGGGTAGCAGCGCAGATGGATATGACTCTTATTGAAAGAATGAGGTGCATGAGGTTATTTGTGGGTCTCCCAAAGTGTTTTTGGGCGCACTGCTACAAAAAGGGGCAAACATAACTCCTAAATACAATAGGTGTTTTCAAGTGTTTTATATGACAATTAAATATGACAAGTGTTATCTTAGGTTCAAAGTAGGAAAAAAAACATTTTAAAAAGTACAAATAACTTAACATAACTAGTGTAACAAATAAGTATTATATATCCTTTTACAATTATCTTTTTTATTTATTAAAATCCCAAAAAGGATTAGGTTTTTGACTAACCGCCAACAATACACGTTCACTGTTTCATCACCATTATCTATGTTGTTCTTTGCTTCCTTCAAAAAAAAAAATTGTTCTTTGCTGAATTGCGCGCGAATCCAAATCCTCATTCAACCTTGATACTTGATGCTGGCCAGGAAGCTAATCTCCTTCAGCCTTCCTTCAACACTTTCACAGTTTCCCCATCATCTCGTAAGTTCTTCTCCCTCTTTTATTTTGGATTTTAGTTCATACTTCGCTGATCTGAATTAGGCTGAAAATTTGCTGAATTGCGCTGGTAATTTTGCCTCTTAAAGTCGATTGATTGGTTCAATTACTTAATCTTTCATTAAAATATCAAACCTGGGTTGAGTTTATCCTATTCACGAGTGTTTTATGGAATTGAAGATTCAAATTGCTTTTCCTTCATTATTGGATTTGTTATTTTTTAGTTGAATTTAGTTCAATGCTATCTCTCTTCTAGTGAATCTGTATGGCGAATTGGGATTTCTGCTTCTAATTTTGATTCCCTGAATTCAAAATTGATGGTGCTTTGCTTCTTATTTATTGTGAAACAGGAGTGGCCAATTGTTACTCTATATTTGGAGATTAGTTTTGGTATATCAATAAACTGTTGTTTAGTTTAATGCCTAGATGATGCTTGAGCGAGTTTAGTTTTGTCTTAATATTTAAGTTGATCTACATGTGCTTTCCTTAAACTTCAGTCAGTTAATAATTTTAGAGTTGGAACTTGTCTTTTGAATAATCCATTTAATTCTGTTTTATCTGCCTATTCCATAAGCATATAGTGGTAACTAGTAAAAGTGAATCTACTTCAATTTTCTCTTCTCATGTGGCGGTTCTATTAATAATTCCACACTGTTGTAGACCCAATTGAGTCTCAGGTATTTATAGTAAAGTATAATCAAATTTTGGCTATGTCGAATATCATGGTTCAGATTTCCAAGTATGTCCAGGAATGTTAGTTACCTAATTATAGTGGGATTAGCTATGGAAATTAGATAAAATTTGGCATGCGAAGTCTATCTAAGATTATTGTATATGTTTCTAGTTGGACAAATTATTAATATAAGTCATGGGAGTGGAATTATGGACTAATCCAGTAATGCTATATGTGATAATCTCATCATTCTGCAGTGATATTTAATTATGTTAGATATAAATTTGACTGATTTTGATTCCTATTGTAAATGTTGCGTAACTCTCACTACTTAAGTTAATTTCTCATTCTAATAAACAAGAGTTGGCTACTATGGCTCAATTGTTTATCTTCGTCCCTACGTATTTTTTTATTTGCTACATTGAGGAATGATATATACAAAGTTTTAGGATGTGTATGTGTGAATGGTAGGATCATTACTTTATAGGTAAAGACAAAGAAATGTGTAATGAATAGAAATGATATAGGTAAAGACAAAAAGTAAGGTAAAGTAAATAGATTTATTATAGGGACGACATGTCTATAGCTCAATAATGAAATACTACTATAATAAATATTAAGATATCCATGTAAGATATATGTATCAAACAAAAACAAATGGAGTTAAAAAAAAGCCACACATTCGATTAAGTACGTGCAGATTCATGCACTTACAATTCGTGCAGATTCATGTGTCTGAATCCGTTTCTCTGAAGAAAGTGTTTGGTTCAGCAGTCAGTCCAATTATTAAACCTTAATTCTGGCGTAAAACTAAAGAACAATGCTAGATGTATAAACATGATTATCTTCCAAATTCAGTTAGTTAGGCCATCATTATTCATGATATCAATTCAAACCAAACCCATGAATATTGTTGAACTGACTCATTGAGGTGAAGTTTATGGTATTGTTGAACCGACTCAGCCTAATATCTAAATTAGGCTAATATATAATTAGGCTTAAGCATTACAAAAAAAAGCATTGATGAACATGACATGAAACTGGTACATTATACTTTACTAACCTTGGGATTCGATTAAATTATGGTCACCTGCATGAATTTTTTTTTTAGTGTGCAGGGACATAAGTATATTAACACAGGTACATGTACACATTGGAAACATTGTTTAGCTTTGCTCATGCTTATTACATGCCGTTTTTCACGAAGTCCTATCATTTGATTTTAAGGAAAATTATCATAATCAAAAGGAGAGAACCATTTTAAAACTTCAATGCTTGTGAGTGTCATGCTGTCGGGGGGGGGGGGTATGCTATGTTCTGTGCAGGTACGAGGGCGGGCGGCGGGGAGTCTGCTATGTTATGGGGAGGCACGGGGGCGGGCTGGCGGGGGGTCTGCTCTGTTCTGTGCAGGTATGGGGTCCGGGCAGGCGGGGGGTCTGCTATGTTATGTGCTCGTACGTGCAGGTACTAGGAGATGGCAGGGGATCTATTATGTTCTGTGCAGACTGGCAGGGGGTCTGTTCTGTGCAGGCTGGTAGGGGGTCTGTTATGTACAAGCTCGTAGAGCGGTCTGCTATGTTTTGGTGCATATTGGAATCACCTTGATAAGAAAACTTGAAAACAAGTGATCTTATTTAGACCTAAATATTGCACACACACACACACGAACCTAAATACGACATTTAGGGAGTACATAATGTATACTACTCCATCACTTTTTTTTTGAGGGATATACTACATACTTCAAGGCTATATCACACAAAATCTAGCCTAAGACAGCCATTAATGTCATCTCTTAGATTCTCTGAATGTATATATATCTCATATGTATCATCAATTCAGGAAATCCCCAACCCTCCAATACAGTAAATAAAAGGAAGTAACAAAATAGTAGTAGGTTATAAAGAAATCATTGATTAGTGTTAGACATTACATTTGTTGCTTTTACTAGTTGATCTGATAGTAATCAATATGTAAATTTGATTTTAAATTAGGTTATTTTTCTAGTAGAATTAGTATAAAAAATGAAATCTCTTGTTAAGTTATGTCTTTGAAGACATGTGACTATTTTGTCAATATGTGATGCATAATTCTTCTATTGCTTGGTGTGTAGTAATGGACCGGAGTTGGATATGGATGACTAAACCGGGGGACGAAGAATATAATGTCGGAATTAGAGAATTTATCAAATTTGCTGTTAAAAATGGTAGACGTCATTCTAAGTTGCGATGTCCGTGCTTTGTGTGTCATAACCTTATGCATCAAATAGTTTACAAGACACTTAATCATTTGCAAAAATGGGCGTTTGATTGAACTTACACGCGTTGGATCTGGCATGGAGAACCTAGGCGAGAGACTTCAGTTAGCACTTCTAAGGATAATGAGAAAGAAAGAGATGACAATTTCAATAAGGGTGAGTACCTAGATGACTTGTGGCATACAGTTCAAGATGAATTCGATGGGAATCGTGCTACATTTGAGAGATTGGTAAGTGATTCTGAGACGCCTTTGTATATGGGTTCTAAATATACGAGATTGATGAGTGTACTTAAGTTGTATAATCTGAAGACATGATGTGTTCTTGAATTAAGGTTTTTGCCTATAGGTTTTTACCTTTTACTTGAAAGGGTTTTTCCTATTTTAGGCTTAGTTTAATTAGTTTTCTTATTTTTTATATTAAATTTAAGGACTTCTTTAATTAAATTAGATTAGTTTGTTTTAAAAAGATAAGATTAGTTCAAAAGATAAGATTAGGATCCTTTAAAGATATGAGTTAGGGGATTGTCCTTATCATATTAGGTTTTCTTATCTTTATCTTGTTAGACTAGGATTATTTTTTATCTTATTTGTTTAGGATTAGGATTAGTTTTAAATGCTTTCTAGATAGAATTTTGGTTTCCTTATTGTACTAGGAGTAGCCTAGTATATATAGGCGCCTGTTTCTCAATAATAAAATAAGTTTAGAAGTTTACAATTTTCGTGAGTTTATACTTGTGAATTTAGGTTGAGTGCCTTGCTTGTTTAGAATTGAAGAAAGACTGAGATCGATCTTCTACCCCTTTGGATCGAGATTCAAAGGTTACTATCCCCATTAGTGATTTTTTTCGTTTACTCCATTAAACTACACACCAAAACAACCATCTTTTTAGTTAAAACTTCACATAAAATCGTTCCCTTGAACCCTCAAACGTTCATCCACCCTCAAGAACCCTAAAGTAGCAATCTTTGGATCGAAATTCATATCAATTGGTGTGGCTGCTGCTGATTTCTCGAAGCTTTGAGTGGTATTTCGTGGCCATTGAAGCAATTTTCGAAGAAAAGTTTATGAGAACTAGATAGAGGATGCATTCGTGCTAGATCTGCCCAACTTCATGACTAATGACCAAGATGAGATCTCTGCCCTCCTTGAGAGTTATCTCTCGCCTGTTTATAGGTGGTGTCTACAAGAAGTTGTTGATGCTCAATTAAAGGCTATTTTTAATGGCTTTGATTTGCAACTAGAGATCAAGAACGATAAAGTTTTGCAAGAAGATAATTCTGATTTGCAAGAAGATATTTCTGATTTGCAAGAAGATTTAAAGAATGATTCTTTTTTAGTTCTTGACAATAAAGATGCCTTCTTGGAGACTTCTCATGACATGCAACCAACAAGAGGGGTATGGGTTCGTGATTCTGACACAATCTTTAATCCTCGTTTAGATGTTCCTATCTACACCCAAGCAGTAAATTTTACCAATGAAGAGGAGCATGGAGTTTCCAGTTTGGAGATATTTGATTTAGCTACACAAGATTCAAGCTTTCTTTGTTCTTTTGCTAAATGTTCTTGTTTGCTAACGAGCTTAACCAATTTTCAAGATTGTCAAATTGACTTTGCTTTTATGATGGAGATGGTACTAAGAGAATTAGCTCGTCACATATGGATGATTTCATGGTGCAGCAAGCTACCACAAGTTCGTACCTTGATCATGCAACGTGAGGACACGTTTCTTTTTAAAGGGGGAGAATGATGTGTTCTTGAATTAGGGTTTTTGCCTATAGGTTTTTACCTTTTACTTGAAAGGGTTTTTCCTATTTTAGGCTTAGTTTAATTAGTTTTCTTATTTATTTTATTTAATTTAAGAACTTCTTTAATTAATTTAGATTAGTTTGTTTTAAAAAGATAAGATTAGTTTAAAAGATATTAGGATCCTTTAAAGATATGAGTTAGGGGATTGTCCTAATCATATTAGGTTTTCTTATCTTTGTCTTATTAGACTAGGATTATTTTTTATCTTATTTGTTTAGGATTAGGATTAGTTTTAAATGCTTTCTAGATAGAGTTTTGGTTTCCTTATTGTACTAGGAGTAGCCTAGTATATATAGGCGCCTGTTTCTCATTAATAAAATAAGTTTAGAAGTTTACAATTTTCGTGAGTTTATACTTGTGAATTTAAGGTTGAGTGCCTTGCTTGTTTAGCATTGAAGAAAGACTGAGATCGATCTTCTACCCCTTTGGACCGAGATTCAAAGGTTACTATCCCCATTAGTGATTCGTTTCGTTTACTCCATTAAACTACACACCAAAACAACCATCTTTTTAATTAAAACTTCACATAAAATCGTTTCCTTGAACCCTCAAACATTCATCCACCCTCAAGAACCCTAAAGTAGGAATCTTTGGATCGAAATTCATATCAAGACAAGTAGTGGTTGGAGTGATACAAGTTTCTGTTTGTTACTTGAGTTGGTGAGAGACATGCTTCCAGAAAACAATGTCCTCCCAAGTGGTACATATGAGGCCAAAAAGATACTGAGCTCAATGGGGTGCCTTACGAGAAAATTCATGCTTGCCCTAATGATTGCATGTTATATCGAAATGAATATGAATCATTAAAGAGTTTCCCTATTTGCAATGCCTCACGTTTCAAGAAAAAAGGAAGGAGTGCCTGCCAAGCTTTTGTGGTATTTTCCAACAATACCTAGATTTAGACAGTTGTTCTCAAATCTGAAAGATGCTGAGAATTTAACTTGGCATCATATTAGGGAGACAAAGGATATCAACTTCGACACCCAGCGGACTCACCTCAATGGAGGTTTATAGATAATAAATTCCGTGATTTCAGTAAAGAACCATGAAACCTCCGTATTGCATTGTCTACCGATGGTATGAATCCTTTTGGTTCCCTTAGTAGTACCCATAGTACTTGGACCATCATTTTAGTGACGTACAATTTACCTCCTAAGTTGTGCATGAAAAGAAAGTACATGATGCTTATGCTATTGATTTCTGGACCGCGACAACCAGGAAATGACATCGATGTGTACTTGGCACCTCTTATTGATGATCTTAATATCCTCTGGGAAGAAGGTGTAGAAGTGTTTGATTCTCATAGGAAGGAAATATTTAATTTGAGAGCGATGTTATTTTGCACCATCCAAGACTATCCGGCTTATGGTAATCTTTCAGGATATATTGTAAAAGGGAAGACAGCTTGTCCCATATGTGAGGATGGTCTAGAAGGAGAGTGGTTGAAGGCATCTGGAAAAAATGTTTTCATGGGACACCGTCGATTTCTACCAAGTAATCATCGATATCGTAAGCTGAAGAAAGCCTTCAATGGGGAGCAAGAATTTGAAGGACGTCCAAAGGTCATGCGTGGTGAGCAGGTGCATGGTAAGATCAAGCACATTGAGATTACATTTGGGAAGATGAATAAAACTCATCTTCCCAAAAAGGGATATAAAAAGTGTTGTGTATTTTGGCGCCTGGCTTATTGGAAGGATATTTTTGTGTGACAATGTCTTGATGTGATGCATATTGAGAAGAATGTGTATGATAGTTTGATTGACACATTACTAAACATCCCCGGGAAGACAAAAGATGGTAGTAAAGCTAGAGAGGACTTGAAGGCAGTGGGGATTAGAAGTGAACTACATGTTGTTAAGGAAGGAACTCTAGAATTCTTGCCCCCAGCCGCTTATACATTGTCAAGAAAAGAGAAGGAGTTTTGTGAGTGTCTGGCTAGCGTAAAAGTACCGGAGGGGTTTTCATCAAATATTCGCAATTTGGTGTCACTGGAAAATTTCAAGTTTGTGGGTCTTAAGTCTCATGATTGCAATGTTTTGATGCAATATTTGTTACCTGTGGCTATTCGTTCTATTTTGCCTAAAAGAGTTCGATCTGCCATTATTAGACTTTCTTATTTCTTTTATGCAATACAAAGTAGGGTCATTGATCCTGAAGAGTTGAATGATCTAGAGAGTGAGATTGTTGTCATGTTGTGCGAACTTGAGATGTACTTTCCTCCTTCTTTTTTTTGACATCATGGTTCATTTACCGCTCCACTTGGTAAGACAGGTAAGATTTTGCGGCCCATTGTATTTGAGGAATCAGTATCCCTTTGAAAGGAAAATGAAGACATATAAGGGGTATGTGATGAATCACCATCGTCCTGAAGCTTGAATCGCTGAGCGAGCCTTTTACGAGAATGCAATTGAGTTTAGCAATGATAATTTGGGATTGGCAAAGGAAACAGGGGTCCCTATATCTCGACATAGTGAAAGAATGGACGGAAAGGGGACCATAGGTTGTACGCAACGTGATATGTCTCATGTTTCCTGGCACATGGCACACACATATGTTCTTCATAACAAGAGTGAAGTGGCAACCTATGTGGATCGTCATAAGTCTTATTTGAGAAAGCACCACCCGAGAGCTAATACAAGATTTTAGCTAGTGAACATAGCAAATCCTTTAGTAGTTGGTTTAAAGGTCAAATAATGATTGAGCTAGAGAAACCATCAATTTCAGTTTTGGACAGACTCAAAGGTTTAGCTTATGGACCTAACTACGATGCCTCTTTTTAATTCGGATATGTCATCAAAGGTCATACATTATACACATGGGATCAAGATCAAACTAGTACTATGCAGAATAGTGGGGTAAGTTTTGGAGCTGAAGCGATGCATTTTGCGAGTGCCAAAGACAATCGCCCCAAAAAAGGTACAATGCGCTATTATGGAGTTATTGAAGAGATATGTGAGTTGCACTACTCTTCTTTTCCAATACCTGTCTTCCGACGCAAATGGATTGACAATAACAAAGGGGTCGAACATGGTAATTTAGGGTTCACCTTAGTCAATCTTGATAAACTAGGGCATAGTGAAGATCCATTCATATTAGCGCGCCAAGCAAAGCAAGTGTTTTATGTAACTGATCCCTGTGATAAGAGAAGGTCGGTAGTTATAAAACCGAGGTCTCGTTATGACATCAATGACTATGACGATGATGAAGAAGGGGAAGAAAGTTCATCTAGGAAGGTGCAACTAGAGGATGAGGATGATGATTCTACAAATGAATGTTCTGTGTATGTAAGAGATGACCACAATGAAGGTGAAGGGATTGCAAATACTGACCAGGATGCACGACCTAAAAAGAGGTGTCAAAAAGGTCAAAAC
This sequence comes from Patellifolia procumbens, assembly GCA_947645195.1. Lineage (NCBI taxonomy): Eukaryota > Viridiplantae > Streptophyta > Magnoliopsida > Caryophyllales > Amaranthaceae > Patellifolia > Patellifolia procumbens. The sequence continues at coordinate 4,364,132 of CANSGD010001541.1, forward strand.
GGAAGAAATTGAGGTAGTATATTTCATCATTAATTCCATGGCTAGCTAACTGAAAGTAAAAAAAAAATATCTCTTGTTGGATGGTGTTGCTAGGTTGAAGCTGCTCTTCGTTTGCTCTTGGTGGTGGTATCGAGCAGCATGCAAGGAAGGCTAATATAGGAATGGTTATTTTTTTTTATGTAGAACTCGATACTGTTGGCTCCATATATGTTTTTTTTATTTACTCGTTTTATATGTTCTCTTAGTTAAATTTTGGCTCGAATTTTTCTCTTGTTCAAGCTTTATCTTTTCCATTGGATTCAACAATTCATAGCCTCTAAATCTGTTATTATCAGTTACGCTATTGCATGATGAACTTGAACAGAATAAAATAATAGATTTCAAAGGGTATGTCTGGTGTCTGCTGTCTGCTCACACATCCATGATTCTTTGCTCACAATTTTGGAGTTATAATATATGAAATTTTCACATATCCATGATTCTTTGCTCACAATTTTGCTTCGAATTTTAAAGAGTTATTTTATAGAGGGACTAATGCAGATTTAAATCAGCCTTTTGGTTTATAGTTCACAAAAAAGTGTTTATGGCTTTATGAGCAGAACTTCATATCACAGATATGTAGGTTGCATTGGCTTGCAATGTACTACTAATTATATAACAATGCCTTCCAAGACATCTGATTTATGCAAGTGCAGGAGAGGAGAGAGGGCCAGAGGTTAGGATAATTATTTAGGTCACATATATATTTATATCCATGAAGACATAACCACCTCCCCCATCAACCAGCTTTTTGACATGCAAATCTTTTCTTTCCCCTCTTTTTGGAATTGAGGTTAGGATAATTATTTACGCAGCTACCAGCTTTGGAATAGCAAGTACAGAAAGACAAAGATAACCTGAGACATAACTCACCAACGGATTAAGTATAATTCTCATGCTTGGGTGAAAATATTTCATCAATATCTGAAGAAGAGATGTGAGCTTCTGTCCTGACGAACTCAAGGGATCAATGAATGCATCAATATGGATAGGTCTTTCGCCAGTTAACACAATAGCATTGTGAACAGCAAAAGTAAATTAAATAATTAACAAAAACAGTGATAATAAAAGAGGAAACAAAAGAACAAGATCGAACAAAACTTGAAAAGAAATCAGAAAAAAGGATCCATAGAGAGTATGTTAAAAGCAGCATGAAGTCAAACAACAAAACTATGCTTTCTACACCAGTTTACATCCATAGCCCTTTAGTATGGACTGAATCATTTTCTGGAGTTCAGTCTTATAATCAGGTTCTGCTTACTGTTTGGTCGACTATCTTCTTCATGATCTGTACACTGTAGTGCAAGCTGTATTGTAACTGGAAGTATGCATGCTGGAGGTGTGCATGCTACTTGATCCATTTATATATTTTATTATCGTAATTGTTTATGCCAAATTCTGCAAGGGCAAAACTTAGCTGGGAGCTACAGCTAGGGGTCTACCAGGTTGCTGGAAGCTAGCTGGAGCAGCTAGCACGTTCTAAGTAAAAGAGAAGTAAAAAAAAATAGAGACAAGACACAGAGGTGGTGACGCGGAAACCTGTGGAATAAGGGAAAAACCGCGGGTGGCTTTGAGTCCACCAATCCACTATAATCTTGGTTACAGCCCTAATATTATTGCGACTATGTAATTCGTAGTTTGTAAACTAATGAAACAATGCTTATGCTTTTGTATGAAATTGTTCTAGTTGTTCCTTCAATCATTGTGATTACATCTATATATAGCTAAGATCCTTCTGCCCGTTTGTCCCAGCAACGTTCTTCAAGCAGCTCCAAATCTTTCATTTATGTCCGCCATTAATGCTAATTACCGTGATTCTTGCTCGTTTATTGCCTTTGCTTTTATGGCTTTAATCATTATGCGGATCTTCAGGCTTTGATGTTTTTGACTTGTAACGTTTCTTTGAAGTGAAGCTACTGTTCTCAAGCTGGACGATATTTAGCTGATTCTTCTTTAGCTAGTTTAATCCAAGCTGAATTTCCTTAGCTGGAGGTTTCTAGCTGGAAGACCATAGCTGTAATGACTTTCAACCTGCATCAATAGCTATGTAAATTTCATGATATAACAATTGCCCCTAACTTGTAGCTTATGCCGCTGTCCTGGCGTAGCTAAGTTGCAAGTTAATGTCAGCGTAACGGTTGCTATGAAGGTTTGGACTTCCAAAAGGTGCAGATATTAAATAGAACACATTGTAGCTTTTACTGAACTAGGCGTAATTACACACTTAAGTACATTTATTCTAAGTCTTAAATACTAGCCGTTTATGTGTCAGAGTTGGTTTAAAAATCTGAAGATTGCGTGAAGATCCTCATTTCCGTTTATTGTTTCTCTCCTTTGGTAAGTCTTATCTCTCTCTCTCTCTCTTGCCTCTTCTCGATTTTTTGCATGCCTTTTAAGCAATCTGCTAGGAAAAAGGTTTTCATTCCTAAACCTAAATCAATGGGAAAGGCCAAAGATGACGTAGCTTCTTCTGTCACTTGGGAAGATATTGAAAATATTAGGTTTAGAGGTGGTTTTCCTGAAAGTACCGAGTTTGTGATACCTGAGGAATTCGACCGGCCAGACAATACTCCTGAGGATCTAATTTGTTTTTATGAGTATCCCTTCCTCCTAGGTTACAGTTTTAATTTCACTCCTTTAGTGCGTTCCTTTGTGGAAGTTCTAAACTTTTCCCCTGTCCAATTGATGCCAGGTTTCTGGAAGATTTGTTTTATTATTGAATCTGCTACTAGGGATTTGAGTCCTCCTTTCGCCTTAGAAGATCTACTCACTCTCTACAGCTTAAAAATTATTAACCCTAACAAGGATACCCTAAAGCAAAAACCTAAGTATCCCAGCCCTGTAGAAGGGACTGGTGCCACTGAATCTTTCTAGAAAACTCGTTTTTTCTACGTTGCCAAGGACTCTCTTGGTGAAGCTGGGGAGTTTCTTCCCTCTGGCTGGCCTGCTGGAGGTATTTTACCGCTTTCCTCTTTCCTTTAGAATGTTCTATTAACTATGATTTTAACCCTGCTTTTACCCAGGTTCGTCTGAAGCTGTTGAGACTTTAGAGATACGGGACGAAAGAGCCAAGGTGTTTCTTAGCATTTCTTTGGAGAAAAGGTCTTACACTCCTCCTTTCAAGGCGATTCCTATTTCCTCTTTGACTCCTACCACTTCCGGAACAGATTCTATGACTTCGGGTAAGACAGTCTTACTGTATCTCATTTTTAGGGTTTCCTAGGTGCAAAAAACGCTAAACATGTTTTACTGTTTCTGTACAGTTAAAGGTAGTACGCTATCCCAAGCTGATGCTGTAGCTCGGTTGAAAAGAAAGAGATCTGGGGTCCCTGCTAGTTCGAGCCAACCTAAGGCAGCTACCCCTGCCAAGGTGGCTGCTCCTACTCCCAGCATGCAGCCTCCCATAACCAAATTGGACTTGGATCCTCCCCCTCCTCCTAGTACCTCGACGGTCAACCTAACCCTGCCAGCGAACTTCCTATCCGAAGAAGGGTTAAACAACGGCATATGGCCGCATGCTGATAGGCTGTTCTTCCCTGCAGCAGCTAAGCGCCTTAGGTCTGAGGATCCTGAGGTGATTGTAAACCATGCGGTTCAATACTCTCTGCAGGTATGTCCTTCCGCTCTTTCCCTTATCCTTTAAACTTTTTACTCTTTAGCTGTTCCCTCTCTTATACGTTTTTTTTCAAAATATTTCGCCCTAGGCCATATAGAACTGTCTTGCGGCACGCTCCAGCTTGAGAACAGTTGCCACGATGTCATCCCAGCTTAAGGCTTCTCAAGCTGAGGTGGCAGCCCTAAAGGAAGAGGTAGAGAAGGCCAAGAGGGGGCCAGCTATAGCTGAGGAGCAACGCAAGGTTGAGACGTTGCTCTTGGAGAAAGAGAGGGAGGAGGCTAAGGTGGCTAGCTTCAAGCTGGCGAAGGTGAAGAAGGAAAAAGAAGCTGTGGATGCTCAGCTGACTTATCAGAAGGACATCCATCTGGACAAGATGGCTGAGGTCCAAATTGTCGAGCCTGCCAAGCTGGCGTACCTGATGCTCTTCAAGAATCTAGGTACTAAGGAACTGCACAAGTATACTGGCGCTTTCCTAGCTACTATGGGGAGCATTGCGGATCTCGAAGCCCTAGCCTTGGGTTTGCTTCCTTCTGGGCAAGAGGCTTCTACTGTCGACTCGTCAGCTAAGGACTTAGCTGAACCTCCGGCTAAGGACGCAGCTGACACCGTAGCTGAGCCTCCTAGCGGTTCTGCCCCAGTAGCTGAAACGTCCAAGCCCATGCCTGTAGCTGAGGGAGCCCCAGCCGAAGATGCAGCTTAGTTTCAGCTTTTTCTAATTTCGTTGCTTTGTCGGATAATTTTAATTTCTTTGTGCTTCGGATTAATTTTACCGCCAGCCAAGGGGCTGGTGTGTCTTTTGAATACTTTGACTTTGACATATATGCATATTCTTAGTACAAATGAGCTAGCTACTTTAGATCTTTACCTGGCGTTTTATGATGCCAATGTCTTGTGTGATAGGCCCTGTTACCTAGGCGTGTAGCCCTTAGCTGATGCAACCTTGGTAGCTTAGTTTTCCTTTGTAGCTGTTTTCCAAGGTGTCTAGGTGTTCTTGCGCCTTTAGATAGCTTAAGAAGCTAAGTAGTGCTCCACTTGTAGCTAGCCTTGCGGTTGCTGCGTATGTGGCTAGGCCAAGATAGTCATTGGCATAACCAATGACTCTCCGATGCCTAAGTTAGTGTAAATTCTAGAGAAAACCTTCACAGGTAAAAAATGCAAGGAGGAGGGTCTAACCTGATGTTCCTTGGCTTTGCTTAATAATTTGTCCTTACCTGGTGTGACTGTCCGATGTCTTTTATTTTCAAGCTGATTGCTCAGCTTTTTAGAAATGGTACAATTTAAGGTGTGAAGCATTCCAGCTTCTAGGTACAGCTTTTCCTTCTACCATAGCTAGACGATACGCTCCTTTGCCTACCACCTGTTCGATCAGGTAGGGACCTTCCCAGCTAGCACCCAGCTTTCCTGCATTCAACTCCTGGGTATTTTGGAAGACTTTCCTTAACACCCAGTCTCCTTGCTTGAAGACTTTTGCTCTCACGTTTTTGTTGAAGCTACGGGCCACGATCTGCTGCTGGGCAGCCATCCTGACCAGTGCGTTGTCTCGCAGCTCCTCTATGGTATCTAAATCATAAGACAATTCAGAGTCATTTAGCTCAGGAGTTAAAAGTCCATACCTGGCAGTAGGCATGGCTACTTCTGCTGGTAACATAGCTTCACAACCATAGACTAATGAGAAAGGGGTTCGCCCTGTTGCTCCTCTAGGTGTTGTCCTGTTGGCCCAGAGGACTCTAGGCAGCTCCTCCACCCATTTTACTTTTTTAGCTTTTAACCTCCTTTTGATACCGTTGATGATTACCTTGTTGCTGGACTCAGCTTGTCCGTTAGCTTGAGGGTACCTGGGTATCGATGTTATCAGGTATATGTTCCATTCGTGGCAGAATTGCCGTGTTTTATCACTTATAAACTGTGATCCATTGTCGCAAACAATCTCACTAGGTACTCCAAACCTGCAGATGATGTTAGTATGTATAAAAGCAATCACCTCCTTAATGCACCAGCTTCAATCCACTTAGAAAAATAATCGTTTAGGGCCAGCATATATACTTTTTGTCCTGGCGCAGCTGGCAGCTTACCTACTATGTCCATGCCCCACCTCATGAATGGCCAAGGTGTCAACGTGGGGTGCAATGGCTCGGAAGGTTTGTGTACCATACCTGCGTGTTTTTGGCAACTCCCACACTTAGCTACGTACCTCTTGGCATCCCTACGCATAGTTGGCCAATAATAACCATAGGATAGTATCTTGTTAGACAAACTCCTTCCTGCTGTATGTAAGCCGCATTCCCCCTCATGAAATCCTTTGAGGGTGGCTTCCCATTGTTCTTTCTCCAAGCATCTCTGCAAAATGTCATGCTTAGCTGCGCATTTAAACAAGACTCCAGCTATTACCTGGTACCTGCTGGCTTTCATGCGTATCCTTCTTGATTCCAGCTTATCACTTGGTAGTACATCCATTTCTAGGTAATCCAACAGTGGCTTTGTCCAGCTATCAGCTCCTGTCTCATTACTAATGCTAAGTATGTGACTCGCCTTTTTGTCAATGGCTGGCGCAGCTAGGTGGGCAATTGGGACGTTATCGAAGTTACATTTCCTGAGTGCGGAGCCCAGGTTAGCTAGTGCATCAGCTTTCGTATTCTGATCCCTTGGCACCTGTTGTATTGTTAACTCCTGGAAGAGCAATATCTTTGATTTGACCAGCTCCAGGTACAGGGACATCTTCGAATCTTTAGCTGCATACTCTCCTTTTACCTGGCTAACAATAAGCAAAGAGTCGATATACGCTTGTAGCCTGGTTTCCCCCAGATCTTGGGCAACAGTCATACCTGCAAGCAGGGCCTCATACTCGGCCTCATTGTTAGTAGCTTTTAAGTCACAACAAATAGATCGTACTATTATGTCCCCTTGTGGCGATTATAGGACTATACCTAGCCCAGCTCCTCTAAAGTTAGAAGATCCATCCACAAATAGCTTCCAACTACCTGCAGGGCTTACCTGATTAATATGTCGCACCTCCTCATCTGCTGAAGTAGCTAGATTAGGACTGAAATCTGCCACAAAATCAGCTAGAGCTTGTGACTTTATGGCTGTTCGTGGTTGGTACCTGATGTCATAGGCACTAAGCGATATGGACCACTTACTCATCCTGCCAGTATACTCAGGTTTGCGTAACACAGCTTTTATAGGATAATTAGTTAAAACACAAATAGGATAAGCTTCGAAATAGTGTCGGAGTTTCCTTGAAGCTGTATATAGAGATAACACTAGCTTTTCCAAAGAGGTGTACCTGGTTTCTGCATCTAGTAAAGATTTGCTGATATAGTACACAGGTAGCTGCTGGTTGTCAGCTTCCCTAGCTAGTACCGCACTAACAGCTGTGTTACTTACAGCTAGATAAAGCTGCAAAGTCTCTCCTGGCTTAGGTTTAGATAGGACGGGAGGCGTAGCTAGGTACGTTTTTAGCTTTTGTAGAGCTTCTTCGTGTTCTGTAGTCCAATCAAAACCTTTATTTTTCTTAAGCACATGATAGAATAGGTGACACTTATCTGATGACCTGGAAATGAAACGATTGAGCGCTGCTACTCGTCCTGTCAGCTTCTGGACCTCTTTCAAATTCTTGGGAGACTGGATATTGATGAGTGCTTTGATTTGATCTGGGCTAGCTTCGATCCCTCTTTGGGTTACTATGTAACCTAGGAACTTGCCAGCTGGTACCCCGAAGGAACATTTCGTTGGATTCAGCTTCATGTTGTACTTCTTCAAGACGTCAAATGTGTCCTGCAGGTGTGATACATGATCCTCAGCTTGTTTGGATTTGACCAGCATATCATCAATGTAGACCTCCATCGTGTCCCCAAGCTGCTTCTCGAACATCTTGTTCACCAAGCGTTGATAGGTAGCGCCTGCGTTTTTTAGACCAAATGGCATAACTTTATAGCAATATATACCTCTTTCGGTCATGAAAGCTGTTTTCTCTTGATCTTCTGGGTCCATCAGAATCTGGTTGTAACCTGAGTAAGCATCCAGGAAGGTGAGCCTCTCATGCCCAGCTGTGGCATCTACCAAGGCGTCAATGTGAGGTAGAGGGAAAGGATCTTTCGGGCAAGCTTTATTTAGATCGGTGAAATCGATGCATACTCGCCACTTGCCATTCTTTTTACCTACCACAACCACGTTAGCTAGCCAATCAGGGTATTTAACTTCTCTAATTTTACCTGCTTGTAGCAACTTTTCTACTTCCTCGTTGATGATGAGATTACGTTCAGGTGCGAATTTCCTTCTTTTTTGTTTAATTGGTTTGTGATGGGGGTCCACGTTCAGTTTTTGAGTGCAGATGGAAGGATCGATCCCAACCATGTCTTCATGAGTCCATGCGAAGCAGGTGATGTTGTTCTTGAGGAACTCAATGATCCTAGCTTTCTCTTCTGGTGGTAGGGATGCCCCAATCTGTACTGTCTGTTCAGGTTTCGCAAGGTCCAGCATCACTTCTTCTATATCTTGCTCTTTGCTGGATGCTGGATGCTGCTGTAATTGCTAGATGTCTTCCTTTTTGGGTTTGAGAGAGATGTTGTAACACTCCCTAGCTATCTTCCTGTCCCCCTTGATTTCTTGTACTCCCCAATGGGTAGGGAATTTGATGGTTGATGGTAGGTGGACGGCACAGCTTTCATCCTGTGAATCCAAGGTGTACCCATAATAACATTGTAAGCTGAAGGACAGTCAACGACACTAAACCTGGTTTGCAGATTGACTCCTTTGGCATAGGTGGGCAGGGTGATTTCACCAATGGTGACAGCTGGTTCTCCGTTGAAGCCGTACAGGACTGTTGACTTTCTAATGATGTCTTCGTCACGTAGCCCCATGCTTTGTATGGCATTTTTGAAGATGATATTAGCTGAACTTCCATTATCTACCAATACTCTCTTGATTAGACAGTTGCTGATGGTAAGTGAAATAACTAGTCCATCATGATGGTCAGCTTCTTCAGCTTCCTCTTCTTCTTCAAAGCTGATGAGCATGCTACGTAGCTTTTGTTCCTCCTTGCTTCTGTGCTGGATAGGTGCGGATTTGGATCCTTCCCTAGCGAATCGCTTAGCTGCAGAATAAGTTAGTCCACAAATTTCTGAGCCCCCTGAAATGAAGTTGACTACCTTATCATGTGTTGGATCAGGTGGTGGTCCAGTTGGTTTGCTGCTGCAACCCTTGCTAGATTCATCTTTCTGACCCTTCTTCCCCATCAGATGCTCTAGGTAGCCTTTCTTCAGCAGCCAATCTACCTCTTTCCTGAGAGCTTTGCAATCCTCAGTCAGATGGCCATGGTCTCCATGGTAGCTGCACCATTGGGAAGTATCTTTTCGTCCATCGGGTTTGTCAGTTTTCCTGGGCCACCTAGCTGCTGAACCCAGCTTCTCCAACGCGTTCACCACGCCACCTGCATCAACATTAAAACAGTAGGAGGATATAGGAGGGAAATCCGCATTATTAGTCTTGCGGGGAGCTTCCCTAGCTACACTGCTAGCTTGGTCACGCTTCTGGTACGGCTGGTGACGCCAATCGTTCCTTTTGTGGTTGCTATTCTGAGTCTTCTTCTCGTAGCTAGATTCTCCCCCATATCTGGATGCATCATCTTCTTCTACGCGAATCTCAGCCATAGCTCTAGCTCTGACTTCCTCAAAGGTAGTACAAGGGTATCTAGTTAGTTAATAATACAAGCGGGATTTAGGTATCAAACCTCTCTGGAATGCTTCGATAGATGTGGGAATGTCCAGGTTCTTAACAGAGATCATCTCCCTGTTAAACCTGTCTAGATACTGACGAACAGCTTCACCTGTTTTTTCAATAATGCGGTACAGGTCGCCTGTATGCTTCTCTAGCATCCTGCTGCTAGCAAACTGTTGATAAAATTTGTTAATAAGAACAGAAAAATTAGGGATAGTACCAGCCCTGAGGGTGATAAGCCATTGTAGGGCAGGTCCACCTAAAGTGGCTCCAAAGGATTTGCACATTGTAGCTTCGAGGAGGTCCTCTGGGATGGGGATAGTCCACATCTTCTGCTTGTAATGGTTCACATGATCGTATGGATTTGTGGTCCCATCATACAGCTTACCAAATGGGGCTAGATGCAGCTTTTTTGGGATCATAGCTCTAGCTATCTCTCCTATGAAAGGTGATTTGGTGTAACCATCAAGCGTCTCCTCAGCTACAGGTGTTGGTGCCCCTGACATCTTTGCTAACATTCGCATCATTTTTCGATTTTGGGACTCAAGGAGAGCCAGCTTCGAAGCTGTGGGATCCAAGTCCTCGTGGTAAAGTTGTTCTGGTACATCCTCAGCATCTTCCTTAGGACTGGCTTCTGCGTCATCCAGCTCCAGAACTCGAGGTGTCATACCAGGAGGTCGTCGCGAGGACCTTTTAGCGTTGCTCTTTACTGATTCAAGCTCTTTTTGTAAGTTTTCGATGATTTCATTGGATCTCGTTTGAGCCTCTTGCAAAGATGCTAGAGCTTCTCTCATCTACTCGGGAGTTAATTCGGCCATTTGGTTGTTAGGTGTCTTTCCTTCTGGGAAGGGATTGATTTTTGGAAGTTTAGATATGAAATCTAGCTGTAGGCCCCACGGTGGGCGCCAAACTGTTTATGCCAAATTCTGCAAGGGCAAAACTTAGCTGGGAGCTACAGCTAGGGGTCTACCAGGTTGCTGGAAGCTAGCTGGAGCAGCTAGCACGTTCTAAGTAAAAGAGAAGTAAAAAGAAATAGAGACAAGACACAGAGGTGGTGACGCGGAAACCCGTGGAATAAGGGAAAAACCGCGGGTGGATTTGAGTCCACCAATCCACTATAATCTTGGTTACAGCCCTAATATTCTTGCGACTATGTAATTCGTAGTTTATAAACTAATGAAACAATGCTTATGCTTTTGTATGAAATTGTTCTAGTTGTTCCTTCAATCATTGTGATTACATCTATATATAGCTAAGATCCTTCTGCCCGTTTGTCCCAGCAACGTTCTTCAAGCAGCTCCAAATCTTTCATTTATGTCCGCCATTAATGCTAATTACCGTGATTCTTGCTCGTTTATTGCCTTTGCTTTTATGGCTTTAATCATTATGCGGATCTTCAGGCTTTGATGTTTTTTACTTGTAACGTTTCTTTGAAGTGAAGCTACTGTTCTCAAGCTGGACGATATTTAGCTGATTCTTCTTTAGTTGGTTTAATCCAAGCTGAATTTCCTTAGCTGGAGGTTTCTAGCTGGAAGACCATAGCTGTAATGACTTTCAACCTGCATCAATAGCTATGTAAATTTCATGATATAACAGTAACTATTGTTTTAATATTTATATCTTTAGGCCAATGAACAAGGGATAGATGTGGATGAAGTGCCTCGACATTTGACATGGCTTAAAGCTCATTCACGTCTCAAAGACGATGTAATGGTGTTCAGAAATCCCAATGATTTGGCAGTCTCTAAAACAATTGTAAGAAAGAACCCACACATTATTTGAGAACAAAACTATTATTATTATTACTATGCATATGTTAACTTTTAAGATCTTACCATTGTTGATGCTAGCAAACTTTGGAGGGTCAACAAAGTAGAGGAAAAATTATTGTCGATGGCCAATATGATATCTTAGCAAAAGCAATTAATAAACCGGAGCAAGGTGGTCGTGTTAGGGGCGTTGGATTAGGTGTCACAAACACAAATTATTTTGGATTTAACCGTCCCCAACCACCTAGCCAATCGAAGGCTGAGATAATGAGTTTAAGATATCAACTAGCGGAAGTGAAAAGCACTTAGAACTTTGTTATGGACTTCATAATGTCACATAGTCAGATAAACCCAGAGCTAAACCCAGAGCTAAGTCAGCAAATGACCCAGTTCATGGCAAGTTACAGTGGTGGTTTTCGTAGTGGTATCCAGTTTAGTCGAATTGATGGCCAAGGATTGAGCACTAGCCAAAATGGTGGTTCTGGGAACCAAGAGTCACATAATGCTCAAGTAGGTAGGTTGGTGGGCCTAGGTGTTCAAAATTTCCAATTTCAACTTGAGAACGAGGGTCCTTTTCTGTATCTCCTGCTGAGCGTGATACAACTTATGTTGCTGCCACTCAGCCCCAACCTCAATTTCTCCGTGAACAACGTATTGACGTTGAACCCTACCGTGTTCCTTTGCCGGAGACAAATAAAGTGCATCACATTTCTCCTTCGACAAGTTGTGACCATCATACACCGGACGTCAATGATCACACCTTCCCTGAGGTATTAATTTATTTGTTACACCCTTATTAGTTGTATGGTGCAAATTGTAGGATTTTTTAGGGTCTACTGTGGATTTTGGTGTTTTTAGCTTATCAATTAGTTATTACTCTATGAATACTAATCAATATTAATCACACTAGAATCCTTGGCTCGGTTCAACTAAATTTCAGTAATGCAATGTCGGTTTCTGCTTGGGTCCAAGTTATGTAATTCGAATTCACTAGTTGAATTTGGGTCAGTTTGTTAGGTATAATCAACTCTTCACTTTCGATAAGATACTTGAACTTGACAATACCAAACAAACATGCCAACTTTCTATGAACAAGGGTGCTTTTTCTTTATCTCCTTCTTATCGTGAGACACCATATGTTGTTGCCACTCCTAGTAATTCTCGGCCCCAACCTCAATTTCACCGTGAACAACATATTGATGTAGAACCCTATCATGTTCCTTTGCCGGATACAAGTAAAGTGCATCACATTTCTCCTTCGACAAGTCGTGGCCATCATACACCGGACGTCAATAATCACACCTTTCCTGAGGTATATATTCATTTATTTGTTACACACTTATCGAAATTCAAGCAAATATATTATGTGGTCTCTATTTTGCTCTACTTTAAATATGCGTGGTTAAGTAGCTTGATTACCTTTTTGCTACATTTTAAGGTCCTTTTCTTACATAGCAATTTAATGTAGCTCTTAGTTCATACATGACAGGGTTTGGTTTGACAGCACAAGTGTGCATAGGAGATGACAGGTGGGCAGTGGGCAGGCAGTAGGCAGCACAAGTGTGCATAGTGGGCAATTGTAATGTTCATTTGAGATTCATGAGCCTTTATACACAGGGGAAAGAGATGAAGAGGGTCTGGCACTTGGCTTGACAACAACTGTGAGAGTGCTAGATTTCCCTTTTGCTATATGTATACTCTACTTAATGTATTATTGACTGGTATATTTTTTATTATTATTAGGGTGAGAGTGCTTGTTATTTAGCTACTGAATGTGACAATAAGCTGAAGGTTGTTGCTATTGCTAAGATGTACATACCAAGCACAATAGAAACTCATGTTACTCACTTTTACTCCCTTTCGAATCCTATGCGTCGTGTTTCCATTACTAAAGAAGTTGATCCAAATGCATCATTCACATATGTATACCAAGCTAGGAAAGTTTATCTTACGTGGCCAGCTCATTTGATTCTTCCAATTAAGAAGGTATCGAATTATTTATTTTGTTTATTTGTAGCTCAATAATAATGACTTTACGCGTATAAACAAATATTATATGTCTCTCTTCCGAATTTTATCAAAGGATGATAAACAAATGCCACAAACCACACCGTCATCGGGAGAGGAATCATCAAAATCATCCTCCATTCAAAAGTATTCGATCACTGCACATGGTCGTTTGAAATTAACTACATTATCAGTCCGATCTTTCAAGATTCAAGCTATGGGGATGAGAAAGAGGCAAGAAACATTATGCATTAAAGTTCTATCGAGTGTGTTTTACAATGAGCAGGATGTAGTCATTGATTATGAGGATATGCTTGATTGGTGCTTTCAAAGGGAGGTTAGATCATCTCACATGTCGATATTCATGAAGTAATTGAATATTACCTTTCCTGACTAGTTTCTTATTCCACAATAAATTATTTATTACTAATGTGTTGATATTGTTTCTTGTTAGGTACCTGAGTGAGCTTTGTCATAAAGAGAGTATTTCGGGGTTATATGGATTTTGTGATACTAATATTCTCTCTCCTATGACACCAACGTCACTTGAAGAAGGAGATCCAAGGTCTAATTATTTGGCTTGTATCTTTGCATGTAATGGGGGTAAAAATTACAATCAACTTTTTTTGGCTCTGTATATTGAGTAGTAAGTGTCTTCATTTTTCAGATTATTGTTTGGATTACAAAAGTATGGTGATATCCAGATTGGTAATTATTTGGTTTTCTTGTTATTGTAGTCACCATGGGATGTTAGCTATTATAAGTCTGTGGCATGGATTGGTGTATTGGTTAGATCCAGCAAGTTTTGAAAATGAAGTTCGAGTATTTGTTAAAAAGACTATCAATGAGTATGCAATAAAGGACAATGCTATTTTATATTTGTTATGATGATGTTATTATTATTTTTTACTTACCTTCTTATAATGATTAATAATACGGGGGAATAATTAAACTCAGCACCTAATAACGGAAAGATATCAAGAAGATTAAAAAGAATCCGGAAATTAGATGGAAGCAAGTAAAGGTATCTAATTTCTTATTTAAAATATTCTATTTGCCGAAACATATTCTTCATCCTAACATAGTATTATTAATCTGTTGTGAATAGTGCCCTCAGCAACCGCCCGATTATGTGGATTGCGGGTATTATGTGTGTCGTTACTCGCTCGAGACTATACAATCTAGAAGACAAGTTATTCCAGCAGAGGTACATTGTTGTGCACATTTTGTATTAAATGTATTTTATAACCATGAGAATTAGTGTCTAGGTATAAACATCTTGCTTTAACAATATATTGAATATATGTTGTCTGGGAATGTTTGTCTGTTGTGTGCATGTACGGGGGGCTGGCAGGGATGTTGTGGTGCAGGGGCTGTTGGGGGTGTAGGGGCTGTTGGGGGTGCGGGGGCTAGGGGTGTGCTCAGGGGCTGTTGGGGTGCAGGGACTGTACAGGTCATGTAGAACTAAGTAAAACAATGACTTAAATTAGTTGAGCAAGAGAGAAATCAACACTAGTAGTGACAGCCCATTGTCAACTGAAACGACTACGTTTCAGTTCCTACTACCATATTTTGATTTGATCATATACTTATACTACAGAGATTTGGTAATGATTGCACCCCATGATGAGAATTGTGATAATATACTTTATGATATGACATATTTTTACTTGGTTCTTGTTGATTGAATAAAGTTTATCCTATGCTGTGAAATGAATACGGACCTCCATAAGATAACAACTAAAGGTTACTAATCACAATTCCATAATCAACAGAAATTCCTAGATGCAGGACACTACCACACTCAGTTTTTGTACACCATAGTACAATTTAACTTGTACAGGCCATATCCCAATTCAACACTATATGTCATCCTTTAGAGCGAGCGACAGGAAATGGTTGGTACAATTCTAGAAGAACCTAATTTGACGCATATGTTCTGGGAAGAACCATCTTTGCATTCCTTTTCCTTTTTCTTTCCTACCCCCAGCCCATCCCCTTTTGTGCCCCTTTTTGCATGATCTAGAATATCACAGTGAATGACTAACGTTGACACTTCATCTAAACTATGCTAATTGTAAAGTTTGTCTTACAACATTTTTTGGCCCTGCATATCATAATAGGTTTTGCCTTGTTCTTCATTGGATAAATAATCAACTTAAAAAGAAAAACCATACACCATGCTTTATGTCCTATTTCTGTTCGATAATATATCAGCTACGATAGCAAAATGACAGAAACATTTATGTAATCTGTTTTTGTTATTGCAGCTTACACCTGTTTTTAGTATAAAAAACATAACAGATCAGGATGTATGCATCATCCTAATCCAACGATAGCATTTCTTACTGATAATAACTTTCGATGAAACTCTTCTGTGCCATGCAACTTGCTAAAGCTCAAACTACTATGAATCTAGACATATTTCTCGGGATTGATCAAAGCTTGTGTTAATAAATGAACCGAGATCGATAAAAAAAAATGAACCGAGTTTGAACAAATTTTGGAGTTTGTTTATGCACGAGCTTGGACATGAACAACATAATGCTCACTAAAATCGCTTGTTTTACACCCACTAATCAAGCATAGTCGGGTGTCTTTCGAACATATGCACTCGAGTCAAATAAGGTAAAGTCAATATTTAAATTAAATATTTAATCTGGGGTGCAATCAGATTTATACCATATCTTAAATTGACCAAATGGTTTTTCACTCCAATTATTTCAACTAAACTCTACCCTTTTTTGTCTTCTGCCAGAAAACTAAGAGAAAAGTGTTTAGAGGGGGATTTACTTGCCCTTCTATTTGATTTGGAATTCCATTTATCTTTCCTCTTCCTCTTTCTGTATTGAGCGGGTTTTGAGTAATGCTAATCCTTACGGGGTCTGGCAATGTGTTTGGTCTGTGCACGGGGGTTTTACGGGTGTGGCAGTGTCTCTGATTTGTGCACGGGGCTATACGAGGTCTAGCAATGTCTTGGGTTCTGTGCATGGGGGTTGTACGGGGGCTGTACGAGGTATATACAAGGTCTGGAAATGTCTCTACTCTGTGCACGCGGGTCTACAGAGGTTGTACAAGTTTAGCACCATCTTGGGTCTGTGCACGGGGGCTGTAGGGGGTCTGGCAGTGTCTCGGGTTCTGTGCACGGGCTGTACGGGTGCTTTCATTGTATGCATGAGATCATAATCTCCATGTCCTTGTGCTTTCATTGAGCTATTAATTAATCTTTTTTTATTATTATGAACTTAGCGTTTTGCTTATTAGTGTCTATGATGGCATGTTTTTAAAAATTGCAGTATTATCCCGGCACTCCTCGTACTTATTCTCAAGACCAAATTGATGAACTTCGAGACTTATGGATTTCATATGTCGATGTACAGTATGACGAAGAAGAGATGATGTAGTTGTAACTTCGTTTTTTACACTTTTAAACTTGTCATTCTTTTTATGTATATACTTAGCGTTTGAAATTTTGGTTATTTTCTATCTTCGACGCTTGAGAATAGATGAGTTATTGATGGATATTGATTGTTATTTGGATTATATATATATATATTACATTGATATATATTACAATTTTTTATATGCAAAGATAACAATTTTTTAATATTGATTGTTTCCGTGTATTACAGATTATTTGGGAAAGAATGATACAGGTTGGAAACCGTATATGCAGATATTTAAAAAAAAAAATTGCAACATGGATTACGTTTGAGTGACAGAGGTGTTATCTAGAGTTGTAACCAAAGATAACCCCTCTTCTAGATAGGTGTTATCTTTGTTATACTAAAGATAACATTCATTTAATAAAAGTGTTATGTTTGCTTCTATATATTGATAACTACTATGTAAGATAGGTGTTATCTTTGATATATTGATAATAACACCGTTCAGAGAGTGTTATCTTTACTTTACACAACAGTGACCTTAACAACACCTAAGAGGTGTTATGTTAAGCCTTATTCGAATGTTATGTTTGCCCTTTTTTGTAGTAGTGGCGGCTGTCGTTAGCACCACGGATTATTTGATAAACCATGGACGTACCTTTGATGCCCTTAGGGTTCCAGATGCTGGAGGAGGGGTGGAGTGGTAAGGAGGTGTCTTACACTCTCTTGAAAATCTTTGGATGTGTGATCTATTTAAGCTTGATCCCAAAGCTGTTAAATGCTACTTCATTGGATATGGTGATGCCAAGTATGGCTATTAGGAGTGGAATAAGGTTATTAACATTGGGACATAACCTTTAATGAGAGCTCGTTGTATAAAGAAAATTTTGGTGGGAAATCCTTTGAAAAATAATCCATTGAAAGTGAGCGAGAGGTTTTGTGTTAAATGGTGGTGTGAGAAGTGGTATGAGAGTTTAAAAGGAAGATAATGATATGCAAATTCAACATGTATCTCCTCAACAAGTTGTGCAAGCTTTGGATGATCCGGGTTCTAGTGAATCGGAAGAAGAGGATACTTTTTAAATGGAAGAGGTTGAGGTTCAAGTTGAGCCAATTGTAGTTCGTGAGGAACCAATGACACCGCCGCCAGTGAGGAAGACATTAAGGCCGTCAAAGCCACCAGATATATTCTCACCATCGGCCAATTAATTGTTGTTAGCGGTCCTGTGAGCCAGAATGTTTTGTTGAGGCAATGAGGTTAGATGACTAGTTGAAGTGGGAGCATGTAGTGAGTGAGGAAATGGGCTCATTGGAGAAGAATCACACTTGGGTGTTGGTTGAGTTGCGTAAGGGCAAGGGCAAGAGAGAACGTTTTTGCAAATGGATCGTTCACAAGAACGATGAGGTGGATGGTACAATTCGGTATAAAGCAAGACTTCTGGTGAAACGTTTTCCACAAAACAAGGGCATTGACTTTCATGAGATTTTTGCTGCGGTTGTGAAGTTAACTACCATTAGAATCTTGTTGGCTAATGTGACTTCGGGAAACTTATTCCTTGAACAAATGGATGTGAAAATGACATTTTTGCATGATGATTTTGAACAAGAAATCTACATAAAGCAACATGAGGGGTTTGAAGTTCGGGGAAAGGAAAACATGGTATGCAAAGCTCAAGTGGAGTTTATATAGGTTGAAGCAAACTCCGAGACAATGGTACAAGAAGTTCGTTAGCTTCATGTTGTGCAATGGTTTCGTGAGAACGGATGGTTATCATTGTTGCTACTTTCAATGCTATGTAGATGGTTATATCTATTTACTTTTGTATGCAAATGATTTGACATGAAGCAAATACTTGGCATGAGGATCTCTAAGGTTTTATCGGCGGGTTTGATGAGGTTGTGTCAAGAGGAGTATGTCAAGAAGGTATTAAAGCGGTTCAACATGGTTGATGCGAAGCCTTGTAGCTCACCTCTTTCGATTGACATCAAATTGACTAAGGAGGATTCACCCAAGACAAAGGATGAAAAGGAGAGAATGGCCACTTTTCCTTACTCTTCGGTTGTAGGGAGTATGATGTATTCTATGGTTTGTACTAGGCCCGATATTGTCCCTACAATGGGAGTTGTGAGTAGATTCATGTCAAATCCGCGTGAACGACATTGGGACGTCGTGAAATGGCTTTTGAGGTACTTGTTGGGTACTTCTAGTATGGCTCTTTGCTTTGGGAGAGGAACGGAGTTGTTCTTGAAGGTTTTGTGGATGCCATTTCGAGGAATGCTATGACTCAAGCAAAAGCACTGCGGGGGTATGTTTTCACTATTGCTGGTACGACCATTATTTGGATGAGCAAGCTTCAAAAGTGTGCGTCCACATCTAAGACGGAAGTCGAGTATGTTGCTAAGTCGGAGGTGGGGAAAGAAATTGAGTGGTTGAAGAGTTTCGTTGGGGGAAATGGGTATAAAGAAAGAGATTTGTGTGTTGCATAGTGATAGCTAAAGTCCGGTGCAATTGGCTAAGAATTCTATAATTCACTATTGCATTAGACAAATCAAGAGGTGGTACCACTAAACTAGGAGTCTAGTGGAGGTTTGCTCTATGTGTTTGAAGAAGATTGTCGGCTCGAAGAATCCGGCAGATATGCTCAAGATGGTGGTTACTTGTGAGAAATTGGGGTTGTGTCAGGCCTTAATTAGGCTCCATCCGTGAGTGTTGGGTGGTTGTAATGGTGGGGCCGCTATGGTGAAACATTGAGGTGATGATTCATGATGAAAGATGTTGTGGGATGCTGGCAGCATAGCCTTGGACCAATCTCCAAGTGGAAGATTATTAGTCTTGGTGTGGATATGGTCAAGGCTCATTGAGATCGCGAGGTGCGAAGCACATCCTGATTCGTGGAGTGGAATCAGCTCTTTCGGTCGTGTGCCACGACGTCCTCAAGAGTCGCGAAGGTGTGGGTGTCGCGAGGTGCAATCCTCCTCGCGGTGTGCGACGGCCTTGCTGTCATGCCTTGTTTTGCTCACGTGTTGTTATCTTTTGCTTATTTTACGGGGTTGGTATAATACCCCCTCTTTTCCCCATTTGTAAATATGCATACTATCACTTCTTTTAAAAGATTAGATAGAATTTCTAGTGTTTTATGCAAGGTGGTGTTTAGCTTGAAATACCTTGTATCTCTCTCAATCACTCATCAAAGGAATACTATTCCACAGTGCTTTTTACTCCCAAATTCTTGGGTCTTCCCACAGTGTCATTATTTTCTCTCTCTCATTTATTTCTTTATTTATTGTGGTTGTGGTTGTGCTTGTTTGCTTGTTGTTGGACTTCCATTGATTATTTTTGGTGATTGCAAATTTGTTTCTACTTGATTCTATGTACTCAATAGCCTTTACCAGGATCCTAATGTTTAGGAACATTAAGGAATCCCATGACCTTCATTAGAATTGCCTACTCGTATGCCTTCTCCTCACATTAGCCATAAGGGTCAGCTGGCCACCTTCACGAAATTGTTCGCCATTCATATCTGTCTTCAATATAACAGCACGAAGCAGCATGTACATGTTTATCACAACAGAGAGGAACTGCAATTTATATATATTACCAGTTTAATAAACACATTAGCAGAAATTAGACTCATATAAAATATTTTAATGCCTTTACTCAATTTTAATCATAATTTCTACTATGTAATATAAACCACGTTATCGTTGTCTTCAACCCTAAATCTGAAAACCAAATAAATATTCATGTACCCCCCCCCCTTCATCTAAAAACCAAGCAAAAGATGAACTACAAGGTGTTGCGCGCGCATGGGAGAGAGGGGTCCAACTCTTACATAAATTACAATGTAGATATATTAGATATATGCCCCAAAAAGAAAAGGAAAAAAAACATAAATGTGACCAGGATTGTATTAAGGAAGAACTAATCAATGTCCAACAATTTCATGATACAAAATTGATTAAAAACAAGAATCATATTTCGAGGACAGATGAGATGAACAATGATGCAATCATATTTTTATATACAAGCAATGCAACACCAAGATAAGAAATGTATATACTAGTTAGTAAATAGCCATAACACAACTTTACAGGATTAAACTTGGGAGGCCTTGAGGGAAACGTCTTTCCAATTCTTGTACGGCTAGAAGTATGCTTTGCCTCACATCCATACGCCCAAGGTCGGGAGGGATAAAAAGCACGAGTTTAATGAGAGCAGCTAGTAAAGGCAACTGCATAGGGACCTAAAAGTACATAAAATCAATTAGCAACTTACATGTCAAACACCTTAACCTTCCAAAATAACATCAGTGAGACAAGCAAAGAACTGAACAACATGACTGCTAGCATAAGAGTAAACTTACTACATGCATTCCACCCTTTTCCCCAGACGAGTAGGGCATGGTTTAGGCCTAGAAGAGTATCAACTGAACAACATGGCTGCTAGCAATGAAGTAGAGTATCAACTATATATGTCCCATCGTGTGTCATAGTACCCAATTCTGCGGGAGGCTTTTTCACCAGATTGACAATAAACCCCCAGTCTATCCCTCCTTCACAACCTTAACATGAATATTTCCATTTAAAATAAGTAAAGAAGCCAACCAACACCGAATCAACAGGTGTTGAACTATATTGGGAAAATTGGAAATATCACAACAAAAAATTAAGAATATAAAGAAAAAGGTGTAATGAGGAAGAGAGCAATGAATTTTAAGAATGTCAGCATGAAGATTAGGTTACAGAAATTTACCCGTCTCCCAGTAAGAAGATAGTAGAGAACTCTCTCAGATCTTGCAATTCTAATATCATCTTCTTTTCAAGTAGAGCTAAATCAAGTCTTTGCTTATGGTATTCTTCAACTTGAAACTCGAACGATAGCTTCTTTAGAACCAAGATAAAATCACCAAATTTCAAAAGCAATCTTTTTCTAAGAAAAAGAATACCTCCCCAGAAGCTTTTCGTTCAAGCTTCTCGATCTTATTCCCAATTTTAGGCAAGGCCTGCCAAAGGCAAAAATTAAATACAGTTGTGTATACCATATCTATATGATTGAGAAAAGGAAATGAAGATAGAGGGCAAACCTTTTCATCCTGAAACTGGTAAAAATATCTTTTCATAACATGTTCTGCAGTGAATTAGCCTTCGGCTCCGCACCACTACTACAAATGTGGGCAAAAGAATCACTAATGAGATACCTCCTTGTTCATATAAGTGGTAACTTATATAAAGAAACTTCACTTTATGAAAAGGTGGTCTCTGTTATTAGAATAAATGAGACCACTTTATTTAAATAAGTAGTAATTTAATTTTAAAAAAAACTTACTTCTACTAAAGGTGGTCTCTTATTAATTAAAGAAAAAAGAAACCTCCCATAATAAAGATGGTTTCTTATTATTTTTTTATTTTTTTTAGAATCGTATGAGCCTTTATAAATCTTTATAAATTAGCAAAAATACCATTGGTTGAATGAGGTGATTTCTTTTATACATTATATACTACTAATTATTAAATAAATGAGAGTATTAATAAGTAATTAGGTTCTAAAAAATAGAAAACAATTAGGTTTACTATTCACTTTCACCGCCATTAGCACAGTTCAGTAAAAAAAAAGTTCATCTTCTTCCCTCCGATTTTTTCAGCGCGGTTCAATTGGCCTTCATATCCATTAGAGATTCAATCCTTCATCACCATTAGAGCTTCAAGCATTCAATCGCTACTGAGCATCTTCCATTGCGTGGGAATTCGACATCAAAAACTTTGCGTTTATTGTTGTCTAATTGCTTCAATCGCCACTATCAACTGCAATTTCGGGAGTTTTTCTTCATTCCTTTTTTTTTGTCGAATTCCATTGCGTAAGAATAGAATTCACTTATAAAAGACTCGAATTCCATTGGGTCGCCACTTTCGAATTCAAGAAGTTATAAATTCACCACGCAATAGAAGATGACATCAAAGACTTGAATTTACTTATACAAAAATTATGAAAACCCAGATGAGGAATTCAAAACCCTTTACCCAAATCATCAAATGAAAACCCCGATGAGGAATTCAATTGATAAAAGATAAGGAAACAAATGTAACCAATTATCTTGTTTCTTGTAATTTATTCTGAAGTAGTGTTGGAGAAGCATTGTCCATTAGAGTATATCTAAAGTAAGAAGTGCTCATGAAATTCTAGGGGTACCAACTGTAAGTGCTAGATTTGGGACAGTTCTCATATCATACGGCAACCAACACAATAATTAGCCTTCAAAAACCAGCACCAACCATCTCACATGGGATTGTGCTTTAAGTAATCGATACGGTTATCTTGGGATTCGAAGATTATTGTGTCAAATTTCTAGGCTTGAAATGGAGTGTTCAAGAGTGAGTACTTACATACTCGTATAGAGTATGTGATACAGATACTTTAATATATAAAAGTACACAACAAACTAAGATGCAACAGAAAGACTGAAGTAGTTTGACATAAGCTAACATATCACAGTTGGATGTTTTTGCTAACAAAATGTAAAATACCAAAGGAGTGAATACTAATACTGTGACTGTCATTATGCTCCATGTGTAAAGTATATGACTCTAGACCTTTTTCAAACACTCGGACCATCAATTAAATTCCTTATATTAGGTGTTTTTTGTTTTAATAATGAGAAAAAATGTATTGTGCTACCGTCGTTTGGAAGTCGTATTCATCTCTGAGTCAGTCAGTTGTAGTGGTTGTTCTTGAAGATATATATATTGCTGGTTTTGTTGACTTTTCTTTATTGGTAGGGGGAAGTTACTTATTTTAAACTTGATACTTATTTTTTATTCATGTTTTTTCCAGGAGGACGTTGTTTGCTTAAGCTATTGCTTACTTTTGGATTGAATTTTCTCATTTGGCTACTTATTGAGGTGAGTGTGCTCCAAAATGCAGTTTTCATCTCATTTTGTCTCCTAATTCTTTCTGTCACACTTAAAAATTTTTGAGTAATTGAAACTACTTGTATATGTAGAACTTTGATTCTTATTTAGTACTCGTTTAAGATCTACTCATTAGGACGGAGTAAAATTTTTAGTTGCATTTTGTTAATCATTTGAGAGTATCTACTTACTTTTTTATGTGCAACATGTGACGTGTAGAAATGGATCGGAGTTGGATTACAACGACAAAGCCTAGTGACACAAAGTATAAAGCCGGAGTGACAGAATTTCTGAATTTTGCCGTGAAAAATAGTGGTGGGAGTGATAGGTTACCTTGTCCTTGTTTTATGTGCCATAATTTGTTGCATAAGAGACTTGACGAAATAATAAATCATTTGAGTAAATGGGCATTTGATAGAACATATACCCATTGGACCTTTCATGGAGAAGCCAAGGAAAAAACTTTAAGGGGGTACTTCAATGGATCCAATTGATGATGATCAGGGCTATAGGCTAAACGACATGTTACGTACAGTTGGACAAAATTTCGATGGTAATCCTTCTATGTTTGAGACATTGTTGAGTGATTCTGAAAAGCCATTTATGATGGTTGCACTAAATACACGAAATTGTCATGTGTACTCAAGTTGTATAATTTAAAGGCGGGTAATGGTTGGAGCGATACAAGTTTTATTGCGTTACTTGAAGTGATAAAAGACATGCTTCCAGATGATAATATTCTTCCAAGTGGTACTTATGAGGCGAAAAAGATATTATCCACAATGGGTCTAGGCTACAAGAAAATCCATGTGTGCCCCAATGATTGTATATTATATCGTAATGAGTTTGAATCATTAGAAAGTTGTCCCATATGCAATGCCTCGCGATATAAGAAAAAGTTAGGACTACCTGATAAGGTTTTATGGTATTTCCCAATTATACCTAGGTTGAAACGTTTGTTTTCAAACCCGAGAGACGCTGAGAGGTTAACATGGCATCATAATGTTCGTACTACGGATAACTTGATGAGACATCTAGCTGACTCCCCCATATGGAGATTTATAGATGCAGAGTTTTAGGAATTCAGTAAAGAAGAGCGTAATCTACGCCTTACATCGTCCACTGATGGTATGAACCCCTTTAGCTCCCTTAGTAGTACTTATAGTACTTGGCCAATAATTTTGGTTATCTATAATTATCTCCTTCCCTATGCATGAAAAGAAAATACATGATGTTATCTTTGCTAATTTTCGGCCCCAAACAACATGGGAATGACATTGATGTGTACTTGGAACCTCTTATTGATGATTTGAAGATTTTGTGGGAAAAAGGTGTAGAGATGTTTGATGCACATCGTAATGAGATGTTCAATTTGAAAGCAATGTTGTTCAGCACTATCCAAGATTATCCGGCATATGGAAATCTTTCCAAGTATACTATGAAAGGGAAGGCACCTTGTCCTTTATGTGAGGATTATTTTACGGGAAAGCAGTTGAACGCATCTAAGAAGCATGTTTTTATTGGTCATCGTCGATTTTTGCCTAGTGACCACATTTATCGCAAGAGAAAGAATGCCTTTGATGGGAAATAGATGTTTGAAATACGTCCAAAAGTCTTCAAAAGTGAGTAGGTGTTTCAAAAAATTAAGGATAAGAAAACTACCTTTGGGAAGGACAACAGAAAAGATCTTCCGAAACAGAGCTATAAAAAGTGTTCTAGTTTATGGAGCTTGCCTTATTGGAGAAAACTATCTGTTAGGCATCCTGTAGACATAATGCGTATTGAGAAGAATGTGTGCGATAGGCTTATTGGTACATTACTGAATATCCCAGGTAAGACAAAGGATGGCCCAAATGCTAGAGCTGACTTACAAGAAATGGAGATAAGAACTGAAATTCACCCTGTTGAGAAAGGATCTCGAAAACTTTTACCTCCAGCTGCTTACACATTGTCAAGAAAGGAGAAACTTCAATTTTGTGAGTGTTTGGTTGAGGTTAAAGTCCCTGAAGGTTATTCTTCGAACATTCGTAGCCTTGTTTCCATGGAAAACTTGAAACTAGTTGGTCTAAAGTCCCATGATTGCCATGTTTTGATGCAACACTTGTTAGCGGTGGCTATTCGCGGTATTTTGCCTAAAAATGTTCGAGTTTCTATAACCAGAATGTGTTCCTTTTTTAATGCAATGTATAGCAAAGTCATAGATCCTAGAGATTTAGATGAATGGGAACGTGAAATTGTTGAGATTTTGTGTTAATTGGAGAAGTAATTTCCTCCCTCGTTTTTTTATATCATGATTCACTTGACTGTACACTTGGTAAGAGAGGTTAAATATTATGGGCCAGTGTATGTGAGAAATCAGTATCCTTTTGAAAGGAAAATGAAAACCTATAAGGGATATGTGAAGATCAAAGGCGTCCTAAAGGTTGTATAGCAGAGCGAGTTCAATATGAGGAGATTACTGCATATTGTAGTGAATTCCTAGGAAATGTTAAGATGTTAGGGCTTCCTATATCTCGTCACAATGAAAGAATGGGCGGGAAAGGGACCATTGGTCATACACAATATATTATGACTCATACATATATTTTGCTCAATGAGAAAGAAGTGGAACCTTATGTCGCGGAGCACGAGACTTACTTGAGGAAGTTATATCGAAAGGCAAACGAGATGACACTAGCAAAAGAACATAAAAAGACATTCTTCACTTGGTTCAAAGAACAAGTAATGAGAAAGCTTGAGTCTTCTCAATCTATATCCGCTAGGGTTAAGAGTTTAGCTTATGGACCCAACTATAATGCCTCCTTTTACTCCAGATTTGTCATTAATGGTTGCACATTCTATGCAAGGGAGCAAGATGAACACAGTACTATGCAAAATAGTAGGGTCACTTCGGAAGCTGAAATGATGCATTTTACTCGTGTGAAAGATAAGAATCCGGTGAAATGTAAAATGCTATACAATGGTTTCATTGAAGAGATTTGGGAGCTGCAATATTTTTGATTTTCAATGCCTCTCTTTGGATGCAAATTGATTGACAACAACACGGGTGTTTCCATTGATGATTTAGGATTTACCGTGGTCAATCTTGACAAACTCAGCCACAAGGAAGATATTGTCATATTAGCTAGTCAAGCAAAGCAAGTCGTTTATGTGACTGACCCAGTCGACAAGAGAAAGTTTGTAGTTATAACGCCACGATCTCGACATGAAGTTGATGACATTGAAGAAGACATTATTGAAGTGGATGAAGAGCCTCCCATAGGAAGGTACAAGTTGAGGATGATTCTAATGATGATTCTTCGACTTATATACGAAATGACCACGACGAAGGGATGTATGTTGAGTTGAACACTAATGAGGGAAACTCGCGAAAACGTTGCCGTAAATAAGGATCTTCATATGAATGAGGTTAGCTCTTCATTTTTGTTTGTTCCCTCATGTTGAGGGATACTTAGTCTCCTTCTTGTTTCTATTTTTAAAAAAAGAAAATCTAAAAGTTGTTCTGATAGTAGCATTCAATTTCACCAAGTTCCCATATGAGCAATACTAAATGTTAATTATATCACTACTAGATGGTTGTGTTTAACTTGTTGCCTAGTCTGCAAATACTTCTGGTTACATGTCTTGTTTTCATGTTTTTGTACTGTCACTTACTTTGTCACTTGCTATGTCACTTACTCTGACACTTGCATTGCAAACTAGTTTCCGTATATTATAATATTGCTTTTGCTTTTTGCAGTCTAATAACGAAAAAAAGGAAGCAAGTACATCTGATCCAGAAGATGAGGCATCTGATACCGAACAAAGCAGCCGTGAAGATGAGAGGGGTCGCACAGTACTGGCAAAGGTGGGCAAGGCGATTCAGAGTGGAACCACAATCGCTTTGGAGTTGCATCCAGTTTATAAAGTTCCGTGTGGGGAAACACGCACTACTCTTTCCACCTACATCGGTGTAGTTGTTCGTGAACGTGTAAATATCACATACAAGTAATGGGGTAAAGTTCCAAAGGAACTCATGAATGAGGTGTATTAGTTCATCACGGTAAGCATAAATCGAGCTAGGTAATGTTTAAATGCATTAGGCCGGTTGATATGTGATACTAATCCAAAATGAGGTATGCAGAAAGGATTTGAAATACCAAGCAGGAGTCAATCATGGCTTTTAAGGAGGGCGTCAATTCGTTGGAGGGCTTTTAAGACTAGATTGAGAAAGTTTTGGCTATATAAATCATCCGGTAAGATAAGGAAAACAAATCCATGGAAATATCATTGGATTGATCAATTCGATTGGGACAAATTTGTTGAATATTGTCATAGTGATGAATTTAAGGTAAGATCTCATTTTTGTCGCTGTTTTAACACTTAATAATTGCACATACTAATGAGGCATCATAATTGGAGGAGCGGAGTAGAAAGAATAAAGAAAGATCATTCAAAAAGAAAACGGGCTATCGAGGAGACCGACGAGGCTACCTATATTATGAGGAAGAGATGGTTAGTTTAAAGATTCAAATTAGAGTAATGATGAAAGACTATCTAAGTATTAACTCTAGTTTTTAATATGTTCGATTGTAATTTCAGGTAAAAGAACTTGTGAATCAAGGGATCCATGTCAGACAGGTGCCTCGACATCTAGTATGGCTCAAAGCTCATTCAACGGAAAAAGATGGAATGATGAAGTTTAAGAATCCTGTCAATAAGGAAATTGCTGATGCAAATGTAAGTAAAGACAACGCCATAATGCATTATTGATGCAATAGTACCAGCTATGTCAGGCTCTGGTATTATCTCGTCATTAATATGATGATGTTTAAATTGTTGTCATGTGCACTCCATTGCCAATTTCAACAGTTATAGTGGATGATAATGAATGTGGTCACTTGTTTCATGCTAGGAAATCCATATACCAGATAAATCTGGTAATGGTCACTTGTTTCCTAATGTTCTCGATGCTCCCGAAGTTCCTGTGATATGTCCAAATAAGTCTGGTAATGGTTAAGGGACCCATCCACTTCTATATACACCACGTCAAATTAAAGTAATCATGTTATATATCCCCCCACCCTCACACACACGCGCTCATTAGTAAGGGTGAACTCATGTCGCTCATTGTTCTATCACACACAATTAGTGTTATGTTTTTGGATCTGGTTCACGTGTTATATGTTGGTTTTGAAACTGTTATAGCTTTGCTGTCCCCTTTTCATCTATATGAATGTTATAGTAGCTTTGATGTCCTCTTTTGATCTCTATAAATATTCGGATCGGCTTAGGTATCACATAATTAGTGTTATGGTTCTGTTTCACGTGTTATATGTTGGTTTTGAAACTGTTATAGCTTTGTTGTCCTCTTTTCATTTATATGAATGTTACAGTAGCTTAGGTGTCCTCTTTTCATCTCTATAAATGTTCGGATCGGCTTAGGTAACACACACAATTAATGTTATGGTTATGGTTCTGGTTCACGTGTTATATGTTGGTTCTGAAACTGTTATCGCTTTGCTGTCTTCTTTTCATCTATATGAACGTTACAGTAGCTTTGATGTCTTCTTTTCATCTCTATGAATGTTCAGATCGTCTTAGATATGACTTTAATTACAGTAGCTTTACACACATCTGCCAGTAGCTTCTTTGATTTTTCCAAGCATCTAGACCTTTTGTCCCATGATATGGTAGTGAGGGGGTGCATGCATTGTGCATCCACATTCATTTTATACACCTACTCTGGTCAATTGTAGCAGGTATATAAAATGCTAGCCACTATCTGCACTGCGTGCATATAAGGCTACATTTTATAAGAGTAGAAAACTTTATGTTTATGGATATGCATTGCTAAAGGTATTCCAGTGACTGTATAATGATGGTACTAATGTGAAACTGCTGGGAACTGTACATAGATGGTCTGAATTGATGAGCTAAAAGTAATGTTGTCAAACTGAGTAGATTTGCATTACCTTCTGCACAAATGTTTGTTTCTCGCTTTCATATTTTCTCCTCATGTATACAACCATAGATTATATCTTACATGTTTCTGTTTTATCATAAAATACTAGATGCTCAATTTAAAAGAGGGGAAACTATCGCTAAGGGCCGAAATGATGTCTTAGCAAAGGAAATCAACAGACATGAGCATGGTGGTCGTGTTGGGGGTGTTGGATCTGGTGTAACAAATAAGGAATTATTTGGGTTCAATCAACCAACACATCCCAGTCAATTGCGGGCTGAAATCAATCATATGAGAACGGAAATGGAAAATATGAAAAACAATCAGAGTCTTTTGATGTCTTTCGTCTTGTCATGCTCTAATATGAACACAGAGCAATTAAGCCAGCTCATGGCAAGCTTTGGTGGTAGTAGTGGTGGGCAATTAGGTGGTTCTGTTTGTCAAGGGTTAGGTGGTGCCCAATTTGGGGGCTTTAGTGGCCAACATAGTGGTTTTAATGGACAATTCAGTGCTACTTCAGGTTACCGAGGGTTCGAAAATGCTCAATTAGGTAGCTTTATTGGTCTACTTGGTGGGCGTAATGGTTATGATGGTTATAGGGCATTGAGTTTGGTAGATTTACTGGCCAAGATAATAATGAAGAAAATCAAGTGCAGGTTGCATCTACCTCACAGTCACATGAGGAGGTAA
This sequence comes from Patellifolia procumbens, assembly GCA_947645195.1. NCBI lineage: Eukaryota > Viridiplantae > Streptophyta > Magnoliopsida > Caryophyllales > Amaranthaceae > Patellifolia > Patellifolia procumbens. The sequence continues at coordinate 4,394,204 of CANSGD010001541.1, forward strand.
ATGAGGTGTACCATGTAGCCTTGCCAGAACAACTGCAACACTTTGAACCCCAAAGAGATGAGCAAACCGCGGGACATTCTCTTCTTTTGCCTGAAGGAGAGGCGATCCCGTTGTTGGTGATCATACTTTTCTCGAGGTACATACTAAGAAATTGTGGTGACCTTTATGGTTTAAATTTAAGTTTTTGCAATCTAAAAATACTAAGTGCAGTACCAATACTTGCTAATGAGTGCAGCACCAGTATTGATACTTCTTATTATGATACCTGAGTTTTTCTTATTATAAAAGACCCTGATCTCGTATTTGCATACCTTCTACTACTTCTTATTATGATACTTGAGTTTTTCTTTTTCTTTTTCTTTTTTCCCTAAAGTTGAATTAGGTAGAGTTTTGTTTCCACAGGGTACCAAATATGTTTCTTATAGTCTAATTTATACCACTATTTATTAGGGTTAGAGTGCTTGTTCTTTGGCAATTGAGGGTGACAAAGGGATCCAAATTGTTGCCCATGGAGAGGTGGAAGTGACATCACAGGTAATCTAAATACATAATGTTCGTGGGGCGAATGGTCTTCGTCGTGTTAAGGTTCTGGAAGAGGTATCACCCTCTGCACCTTTGCCATGTCCTACGGACAAACTGGCATATGTTTGTCAAGCTAAGTTAAGTTTTGCTCCATGGCCTACCCACTTGATATTTCCAAAGACAAAGGTATATAGATTTTTTGTGTCGTTCAATTACTTGTTACAATAATTCACTTACACTAAATTCACATGCTTTATTGAATTGGCTTTGACATTTCTACTATGAACGCGTATAAGGAACCGACACTTCCCTTTGGTATCCCATCCCCACAAACACCATCATCAACTGCATCAAACACTCGATAGTATGTGATCACTGATGATGATCGAGCCAAATTGACCATTAGTTTATTACGTAATTTCAAGAATGAAGCTATGAGAATGAAATCAAAGGATAATTGCATCTCCATAACAATCCCACCAAACGTGTATGGACACTAGCATGTTGTTTCCATTGATTATGAAGACATGTTAGATTGGTGCTTTCAAAGAGAGATAGGAGCAACTCACTTATCAATTTTCATGAATAATTTATGTTGAGTTTCTCCTTACTACTTCCACTATATGATTGTTAATTATGCCTATTTATGTGCAAGGTACTTGAGCAAAAAAGTGCCAAGAACAAAGTATATCTGGCATGTATGCATTTTGCGATTTTAATTATTTATCTCTTTTGACAGCGGTAAATGACGAACTCGAGCAAGTTGATTATTTAGCTCATGTTTTTGGCCAAAATGAAGGGAAGAATCATAATCAACTTTTCATTGCACCTTATAATGAGAAGTAAGCGTGAAAAATGATATGAATTGTTTTATGCACTTGGTGTGATAAATGTGTCAATATTATTTCTTATATTGAAAATTTACATACAGTCGCCATTGGATGCTAGCGGTCATTAGTCCGTGGAATGGAGTGGTGTTTTGGCTTGATCCTGCTGGTGAAGAAAATGATGTTCGTGAATTTGCCCAAACAACCATTAATGAGTATGTATCCATTTTTTAAATGTAATTTTTACTTGTTGAGTATTTTAATCATGATCAAATTCCTTTTCAATTTATTAGTGGAATCAAAAGTTTTAGCCTAAAGTATCGAAAGGAGATCAAGAAATTAAAAAAGAATCCCAAAGTCAAGTGGAAGAAACCAGAGGTATGTCATACTCTATTTAAAGCTTCTTGAAGATTTTAATCAAGAATATATTGATGTTTTACAATGTATTGTTAGACTAATTGCATAAATCTCTTGCATGAAAAAGTGTCCTCGTCAACCCCAAGACTCCAACGATTGTGGATACTATATTTGTCGGTACATGCTCGAGACTATAGAAAAAAGACGGCAAGTAATTCCTGCTAAAGTATTAATATTGTCCTTATAATAAATCTCCTGTTAATGGTCTGTATAGTGCTGCTGAAATATATATTGACTTGGGGTACACTTGTACCATTGATTGTTGATCAGAGTGTGATAGAATTAAGTACTTTGCAACAAGAGTAATGATGTACGAAGGGTTGCTAGGAGGGGCCTAAGCCTAACTGGTCTAGTTGATGGTGATAAAGGTGGCTGGGTTGTTGGATGGTGGCTAGAAGTTGGTTAAGGTGTAGACAAATGATTAGAATTAAGTTCATGAAGAAGTAGATTTTACGTTAGCAGCAATGCTTTGGGGATCCTTTGCAATGGAGGATTTGGGTTTTATCGGCTACTGTCAATTTTAATCTCAACGGGTTTTGCAGGCTGCTATCAACGGGTTTTGCAAGTAGATCTCCATTCAATTTTTTTAATCTCAGTAGCAGTGCTGCTGTCAATTTTGTAAAGCTAGTACACTCTGTCATTTTATAATATATTGCGGTCAACAAGCGTGTTTAGTTATATATGGTTCTTGATGAAGTTAGGGAATTGTGGATTAGATTTGTGCACGAGTATAAACAAGGAGATGAGGATGAACTTGAAGATTAGAGTAGAAAGTGCATTTTTTTTAGATTAATCTCTTATAAATTGCGAAGCATTGAATTACATTTATTGAAATTTTGGGTATTTGAGAAACCAGGCTCGTGTATTTATTAAAATTTTGAATTCAGTGAATAAAATTTTTAGCAATGTTGTAATATATTATAGTTAATTTCGTGTTGGTGCATAAGTGAAAGCAGGCATAATATTTCGTTTAGAAGGCTCGGCATAAATATTTCGTTTAGCAGGTATAATTATTATTGTCGGTAAAAAAAACAAAGCGACCCCCTCATCTAAATAAATGATTGATTATGTCTATACGTTTAATTAATTATGTATAGTACAGAAACCACCTAATGTATACAAGTAATTATTTTTTCAAAGCAAAGAAACCATCTAATGATACAAGTGGTTCTTTATTTATAGCAAAGAGATCACCTTATAGATACAAGTGGTATTTAAATAAAAAAAAACCATTTAATTAAAATAAGTGGTTTCTTTTCCTTTTGACAAATTTAATTTGCCAATACATAAAAAACCACATATCTTACATAGCTAGTACTTCCTCCGTTTCTGTTTAATTGCAACAACGGGGTATTATTTGTGAGACATAAAATTTTCCTTTGTTGATTGCAATTAAAAAGAAACGGAGGAAGCATTTTATTTTCATTTAAAAAACGACCTCTTAAAGGTGGTTTCTTATCATAATAGACCACTGACCTAGAAACCACCTTAACAGATGGTATCTATGATGGTTTTAGGGGGTCTCTTTGTGGATTTTGTAGTAGTGCACAGTAGATTCAGTATTGAATAGCTCAATCTGAATGTGCTGAGAACTGGAAGAGGAGTTGGCGTACCCAACACCATGTCTAAAGTAAACATAACATGACAATTATTACATGGAAAGTCATTGGAACAAAAAGGTCCAAAAAATCATACAACCATCAAAACTTTGAAAATTAAGTGTAAATGGTATATATCATGATAAAGGATATTTGATGTATAATCAACATATCATTATGAAATTTGGCAAAAAAAATTTGCTTTAAGAAAGAACTCATATTGAAGTTACAAGAATTACCTAGTCATCATTCATTATGATGTAATTGCCTAGGTCATCCTTGCCACGGCAACCAGCACTTCCGCTCATCTTTAGAAAAGTCAAAAAAATCAATGACTATAAAACAAAATCAAACAATTATCGGATGCATTACAAGATAGGTCATGGGAAAGATATATGTCACTCACCAGATCCAACGTAACGATGACAATCACCATCAAATTTTATTAACTACCTTAAAAGCAACTGTTTTTACAGGCATATTTAAGCCCATTGCAAAATGTAAAAACAAAGAAAATAGTAGAGTACACACATGAGCAGATTCATTATTCAATGACCGAGGACCTAACATGCTTATTCTTCCTATAAGAACCAGTGTCACGCTTTTTAACAAGTTTAAGGAATCTGCTACCGGATATCTTTTCAAGTAAATCATCCACTGATACACAGAAGCTATGCTTCCTAGCTATTAAAGAAAGCAAGCAAATACTAGTATCTGCTTGAAAGAAGTTCTTAGAAAGGCTCTTCTTAGAAAGAAGTTCCACTAATTCTTTAATGATTGGAAGAAGCCTAGAGTGTTGGATATTCGTAGAAGAAATGGCAACATCAAGACAATAGCAGAAAGGCTCTGTCAGAATTGCATTTAGGAAAACTTACTCCACTATATCTTTCTCTTCTTTAGTATTAAAGTCAAGCATCGGCATGGACAGTGCTTGTTATTCACACTTCCTTCTGTTGATGCTAAATTCAATCACAGGTTGAAATTCATATTTCATTATTTTGAACACAAAAAGGACAGAAAAAAATGTTGACATAAGCAAAAGATGATCGGAAAAGAAATAAAAGAAAACAGCTACAACAACATGTCAAGATATATGGATCCAACCTTAGGCAGGCAGCGTCTGGGAAGCTATACACATACACAGCTCCCTGGTCTTAGCCATTATAAACTGAAAACAATAATCATAACATGATAACAAATATTTATGATATGAATGACACAAGAAAAAAATTGATTCAACATTTCTCATGGGTAAATACGTCAATGGGCATAATGAATAGTTATCAGTCCTCCGTTTAAGTAAGTACTTAGCTACTCAGAATTTTTAATAATTGCCGAAAAGCGAGGTAGCACCTTGTGGCCAACAATTGCTTCAATGTAGCTCTCTGATGTATTTCAGATCCTTCAATAACTCTGACAACATTGCCCTGGTATAATTCACTTAAAAATTTGACAATATGACCTTATAACCTCCAACTCACATGAGTGGACCCATGAAAAGCTCCTTCCCTAGAAAAGTATAAAGAATGATAAATATAACACTCCTAATAAACAAGGAAAAATTGTCAAGAATAAGTCAACCTTTGCGTTGACCGCTTTTAAAATGTTTACCTTCGTTTATTCCGGTAACAAGTAAACTTTGTACATAGTTTTTTTTTTTAAACAATTCTTTTAAATGTTTACCCGCAATAGGAGGTTCTAACAAGTAAACAATGTGGAAATGACTCGTGGCATATTATAACTAGTTTAAATTTATATTCTTTTTCCATATTTTCCCCTCCCCCTCTCTCCTCCCCGTGACATCTTCCATTTTTAAAAATGTTTCATGCTTGTTGCTCCTCTCTTCCCCACCCCATTCCTCCATTTATCTTCCTGACATTTATGAAACAAAGTTTTAGAGAATTGCAATGTTGGACTTTCTTTTAAATTTAACAGAAATCAACGATTAAAACATCTGATTTTCACGATTCAATTACAACATCATAGATCTAGAACAATAACTTCATTTCTTCATTACTTTGATAAATTCAAAATCTGATCAAAATAAACCTGATCATGGCCGAAATTGAGCCAGACTTGATAAACCTCAGGAAAGACAATAGCTCAAGTGGTGATACCCAAATAGATGCTACCATTTCAACTAAAGAATACACTGCTACTATCCCATTCGTCAACACAAACCTAAAATTACAATTCAAATTAATGAAAAATCAATTCACCATAAAAGGAAGAGTAAATCCAAAAAGAATGCATGCCACGGCCATTTCTATTACAATTAAGACAAGTTAGAGTTTCAATTGATGAAATTGGTGAAAAAGAGATGGAGTCTCAATAGATGCTCCAACAGATTAATACTGATATGCAGGTTTGTTGTTTGCTATACAGACGACAAGGGTGAGTACGGGATTATCAGTATCACCGCTAAGAGGCAATTCACCGGTGGAAGTGGCTAATTTGAATATCTTCTTCGATGTTGTTCGTTTTTTGGGTGTCTCTTTCGCAACAGTGACTGATGATGTTGGAGATGGTATGCTCGTCTGGAGATGGTGGTCAGAGAAGGAGGAGGAGAGAAAAAAAAAAAAGAGGAGTGATATAAAATTAAAATTAATTAATTAATTGAAACTAATTGGAAAAAGACATGTGTCAAGTCACCTAAACTAACAAGCTATTACTAGGTAACTGGTCAAAAAACTTGTTAAAAGCAAAATCATGTACAAGGTTTACTTAATGCTGGAATAAACGAAGGTAGACTTGTTAAAAGCGGTCAGCCTAAAGGTTGACTTATTGTTGACAATTTTTCAAATAAACAAAAGTCATCCAAAATATGTACTATATATTTTTGAAATGAAAGTGGCATGCAATTCTTTTATCCTAGCAGCTCTATCTAATTCATAACATAAAAACTAAGGTTTGTAACGCAAAACCCAAGAAGAAAAAAAGAGGCAGTATAATAATGCCAACGATATGATATTGAAGGTAAACTTTTCCATCACATACTCATATAATTAAGTTTCACATTAAGGAATTGATTCGATACATTTTTTATTTTTCTTCTCTAATCTACATCCCTAAAGTATTACAAAGTATAATTTAAAAATTCCTGAAATTGATCATTTGCCCAAGACTTCTTTCAACTTCTTAGGAAGATATTTTTTAGCAAGAAAAGAAACCTCTTTTGAATGTCCAAAATCTCAATATCAGCTCTCTTCTTCCATGCAATATTACACGAAAGTGAATTAGAAACATCTTCTATATCTTTTACCCATTTCTCATCTTTCAACAAATTATTTTCTATAACTCATTCATATGCATGTCAATTAACTTACTAATTAATTTAAATATTGTGTTCTTGTAAATCCTTGCCAGAGAGTCTAACAAACTTCAGAACTGGAACTGTTAATCTGTAATTTTCATATGCTAAACTAAATGACCGACCTCATAAGATCTCATAATTTCAATCTTATAAACATTAAAATCAACAAATGCACAAACAGGGATCCGTAGCGCATCATGTAACATCTTGACAAACATCTGGTTCTACATGTCATCTAAATAATAATATGGACATTATTTTATAGGATCGAAATCATTCATCAATAATTCCAATCATATTATAATCTTGTAGTACAAACATGATAAAATAAAATTAGTTCAAATTTCGATTTTTGTTTTTTAGTTAAAATTTAGTCATTTAAACTAAAGCGGATCACTATTTATATCTTTCGATTTTTCATGTTTGTATTACATAGGTCATTTCGGTTTATGCCATAATATAATCGATTTTTAATCGGGTCATATTGAGTAATGTAGAAATCTTATGCAAAACGAATTTATGTCGATTAAGTTTTTCGGTAACAATCGGTTTGCGTTAATTTCATTCAAGTTATTTGGATTTCGTTATTTGGACTAACTTAGTTTTGGATTGGGTTTGGTTTATTTAAGTTTCAAGTAAAATTTGGGTCATCGACATTGTGATAAGTTTTAGATTGAATCATTCATTTAATCGGAATAGATCAAATTTGTCAAGTCTACAAAATTTATTAAAACTATCGAAATCATATATTTTAATAAATTCGGCCGAATTTTTTGTCAAAAACTGGCATGTGAAATATCGTCTTTCCGCCGCACCGGTCCTCCGCCACTACCACTCAGAATTGATGACCACCCTTCGTTATGGAGGTAGGTCTGAGCCTTGACCTGAAAAAAAAATTCATAAAAAATGGTTGAGTCTTATGTTTCACAAGGCTCGGCCATTTATGTGTTTTTTTCTTGTCGCGTATTTTTTTATATTTAATTATATATGTATATTTGTAGCATTTGATTAAATTTATTATTATTTAAAATAAATAATTTGTAATGTTTAATGGAATTAATTTGTTTTTAGTGAATTAATGTTATTTGTATTGTTATTTATATATATGCATGAGAAATTCTTGGGAATAATTAGATGTTTAATATGTTAATGCACATAGTCTTCGTAATTAGTAAGTATTTAATGTTTATTTGTTTAGTGAATGAAATAATATTGTATGTTAAATTAAAAGAACATTGATTAATTAAATAATTATATAATAATTATTTATAAATAAAATAATAATGTAGAAATGACATATAGGGAATTTGCATGTGTAGTTAAATGAAACGTTGTTTAGTTAATGACATAATATTGTAAAAATGTATGAAAAATTGCATAAAAAAATTATAATGACATAATAATTATTTGAAAATAATACCATAATGTGATATAAGTGCACTTAAAATAATTTATTCTTCAAATAGGGACCATACTCGAGTAATGCAGTGATGGAGTTAACTACAATTCTAGATTCAGAACAACAGAAACGTTTTCGGATGATAAGGAGGTATTTGCTTATTATGATGCAATAGCTTTAGGAATAGGATTTACACTAGTGAGGTTTTCTTGGAAACGAAATGATGGTGGGCTTTGGCATCTTTACTATAAATGTTTACGAGGCACCGGATATAAAAGAAATTTGGCATATCTGAATTTAGCAGAACGTCCTAATACTTCCACGCGGTATTGTGCTTGTCCTTTCAAGATTGTTATACAAGAGAATATGGAAACTGGAAGGTGTTTTATTAGGACTATGAAAAATGATTGTGGTTTTCATAACCATATGCTTTTGTGGTGTATGCTGAGGGTCATAGACATAGGAGTGTTCTATCCGAAGAGGCGAAGGCACTAGTACGAAGGTTGACAGATGCCCAAACCAAACCAAGTAACATATATTCCCGAGTGTCATTGTACCATCAAACATATTTACAATGAAGTTACTTTTACAAGATGGAACAAAATGACGGTCGATCATCAGTTGAACAGTTTTTGCACCTCGGAAGATCTATGAAATATGTCTGGTGAAGAGCCGATGATGGCGATAAAGTTCTAACACATGCATTCATGGCAAATCCAGAAGGATGTAACTTGATTCGTACTTATCCTTGGGTTATCGGTATTGATTCCACATACAAGACAAACCGGTACAGGATGTTATTCATTGAAATAGTTGGTGTCTTGCCTAGTAACCATAACTTCCTTGTTGCGTATGCCATTGTGAGGGACGAACAGCTGATAGTTATACATGGGTTCTGAACTACTTAGCTAACTTGATCAGCGTGGGCGTTACTACAGCTATTTTCACTGAGCGTGAGAGGGGTTTGATAGGACTCGTCCGCACCGTCTTCCCTGATTCTGCTCATCTTCTTTGTACTTGGCACATAAATCGAGATGTGGAGGCACATGTAGCAATGTCTTGTGGCGATTCCTTCAAGAATGGGGTTTGGAAAAAGGTCATGCGTGCCCAAGATGTAGATGCATTTGATCGGGCTGTGCTTAAGATAAGATAGTCTTGGAGTTGGTGTCCAGCTGTAATAAACTATGTTGAATCGACCTGGCTGGATCCACACAAGATGAAATTTGTTGAAGCATGGACTAATGATGTGCTCCATTTCGGTAATACCATGACATGTAGTGTTGAAAGTTGCTATTCAGCTGTTAAATCTATGTTACATTTCGACTGGGTCTTTGGATACGTTTTGCAGGCGGGTTAATGTGTTCATCGATTGCTAAGTGATTAAGATCATGGATAATCTTGAGAAATCAAGGTGCAAAATTAGAAGAAAGCATATGATACAACCGTTGCAGCATCTCGTCGGACGAGTATCACAATACTGTCTTAATTTATTAACAAAAGAAAATACACGTAGATTGAAAATGGCGGACCTAATTGAAAATCATTGTCGATGTGTTTACCTATCTACTCATAACATTCCATGTGCATGTTCTATACAACGGGTAATCGAACAGGGTAGAGGGATTTATTTACAGGAGATTCACCTTTTGTATACGACGTTGATAATTGGGGACGGTGTGGACAATACTGAATTTGTTAGTCAACTTAATTAAGATGTGGAATACTTACATGGTCTATTTGCGGAGGTGAGTGAATGTGATCAAGCAAATTAACAGAGCATCGCAAATATGATTGCATAGCAATTACATCCCGATAATGCGGGCTTTTAGGTACGTGCCCGAGAACCCGGCTTGTTGGTAATTCGTGCCCTAAAGGGTGCACAAAGATGTCTGTTTTACAAAAAAACGTCGTCTTCAGTCCGAAAAACGCGATTAAATGACGTCTCAAAATACGTGCCCATTACCATGTCATATATCAAAAGCATATATTTTCAAAATATTGCAAAATTGAATAAAAAAATATTTATAAAATGAAAAACATGATTTGACCGGTAAAACTATGCATTAGTAGTGTAATTAGTAACAATGGCAACAAGTTACTTGGAGATTAGTCTTTCATGCAGTAATTCACAAGAAAAAAGATGGATATAATTAACTAAAGCGGTATTTCACATGGCAGCTTTTGGCAAAATATTCAATTTGGCCGCTAAACAAAAAAATTCAAAATCCGTCACTGCTTTCCTAAGTATTCTATTCTACTTGTTAATATAGGCATAGCTGCTTCTTCATATTTCATAATTCATACTTCCTCCGTTTCTTTTTAAGTGCTACATATTGACTTTTCTACTATTCATCCATTATAGTTTGACTGGCTTTTACAATTTATGCATAAGAAAAATATAGTCTTATTGGATCTTGTTTGATTCGTCTCGATCTATACATTTTTAATATCTTGTTGTCATAATTTTTACAAATGCATAATTAAAGATAAAGACCATACAAAATGTGTCTCGACAAGTGTGAAAAAAGAAATGTAGCACTTAAAAAGAAACAGAGGAAGTATGTGATAATTCATATATATAATTCATGATTCAATTGCTAATTTATATGTTTTCTAATTTTAATTATACTTTTAAATGTACGATATTAGTATCAGTTAAGTATTACGAGATCGTTTGATTGATTATATTTGGGATTCAAGAAATCGAATCAAAAACCGATTCCTTTTGTCCTTGTTTGGTTTAACCCCTCATAATCCCTTACCATTAATTGATGGTAATGGATTCCCCAATTTGTTACGTTTCCCTCCCCCTTAAGTAACAAAATCTAGAAGTTAAAGGTAATGGTTACCCTTCATTTCCATTCCTTGGCTTGAATTAAACACTCAATTTGTATACATTTCCTTTCCATTCCATATTTTGAACCAAAAGACCCCTAAAAATGAAATGTTAAGAACTTACAAGGAACATATTGACTTTGACACTATTCCTACATTATAGTTTGACCGGCTTTTATGGTTTATGCGTAAGGAAAAAATATAGTCTTGTTGGATCTCGTTTGATTCGTCTCAATGTATACATTGTTAATATCTTGTTGTCATAATTTTTACAAACGCAAATCAAAGATAAAAATAGTACAAAATGTGCCTCGCCAAGTATGAAAAGTGAAATGTTGCTTATATTTTTGAAAGGGGGGTAGTATATAATTAGTTAAGCATCTGTCTAGTTAGTTAACCGATGAAATCAATCAGATTACAACTGTTTTGCAACTATTGCACAATTTGTACTAACTATTTGTTAGCGCGAAAGTAACAAATTAGCGCTTTAAGTTTGCTCCAACGTGAGATTAACCCACCTAACTTTTGATTGTAGCATTTCAACCCATAAGTTTACTAAAATGTGAAATTAAGCCCCAAAATAAATAAAAATATGTATAATTATACTTTTACAAATTAATTTATATCTTCTAGGACATTTTAGAAAATAAAAAATGCATAAAAAATACAAACCTCATACATCTAAACATTACTTAATCTGGGTTATACATCACATCTTCAAAACTTTGTTCTTCTCTCTTCTCAATTGCTTCCTCAAGCGTATGTACTAGCCAAGTTTTCGTCCATGTCTTGCATGGCTTCCGACTCCACTCAAACACGTATCTCAATTAATCCTTCTCTCGTTATCTAAGAATTTTTTTTTATCTGCCATAATTTACTAGTGAATAGATATTCATGTAATTTCCTTGAACACATGTTGACTCTAATGCAAATTATGCACCATTAATGACCAAAACCTATGTTAGAACTTCTGTACACATATACCTGCATGGGCGCACGACTGCACCTCCTGATATACGAAAGAATTGACCATTACTGTCCAAAATTTGCACTCCTGCAGCATATTAGGACTTCGTCATATACCAGCATATATACTAAATAATTTGTATAATTTAAAATAAGGGATTGGTGGAGTGATGTATAGTAATTTTTGCCATGTTAGGACTTCTTCTCATGTTTCTTTACAATCACTTTAGATCAGTTTAGACAAGTACAGTTTAATTAGATGCAGTTCAGTTCAAACAAATACAATTTAATTAAGTTTAGTTCGATTCAGACTAGTGCAGGTCAGTTCAGACAACTTTAGTTTAATTTAGTTCAGTTCAGACTGTTAGTTCAGACTGGTTCAATTTAGTTCAATTTAGACTAGTTCAGCTCAATTTAGACTAGTTTAATTTAGTTCAATTCAGAATAGCTCAATTATGTTCAATTCAGACTAGTTCAATTCAGTTTAGTTATTTTCAATTCAGACTAGTTCAGTTCAGTTCAGTTCATTTTTTTTTCAAATGAAGGTAAGTGTACATGTTTTTAGGGTTGCTACCCGACAAATTTCTTCCATCGTAAGTTTCATCTTGGGGACAGCTAGCTGCTATGGGTGATGATGAATTAGAGTATGTGGGTGGTTCTGTTTTGGAGGTCATGTTATATATATGTCCAATTGTCGGAAATATGACTAGCAGATTATAATTCGAATAAACTTATCTCGATTGAATTGTCGTGGCGTGAAAAAAATCACTACCCTAAAGTCGAATTTTTCCCGTACAGTATACACGGACTCTTGGCAACCGACCCCGAGGGATACAGGACCTCCACCTCAACGGTGTATAACGAAGAGATAGACTAAGAACCACAAAGAATGTTGCCCGAAACCAAGAATGGAATTGTGTTTGAGTTTTGGTGCTAGAGAGAAAGACATCCCCATCTTTTTCTATCGGAGAAAGAAGTAGGCAGCCAAATCTAAAAGGGAATCCCAAAACCAAAAATGGCAAGCAGATATCTTGCCTCAAAACACGGTCATGATGGTCATGTTATTAATGGAAAGAATCAAAGACATTTAATAAAATAATGGTTACCATTTTGTTCATCCTCATTAATTCCTAGGTGGGATTTTGGGTATTTACTTCTTTTGAAGCAACACACTAGGAGTTTCACATAAAGTCCAACAATCCCCACATGATTCCAAAGAAGTAAGAAGAATATAAATAAAAAAATGGAAGAGTTTTCGGACAATGGAGACCTTGATTTAAAGTGACAATGTCTTACGGACTTGAATTGTCAGCCCGTGCATACAATGGTCTCTTACAGCCATTTTAGGTGGAACTTGCCTTGAACCTTAAATGGATTTAGTAAGATAACATTGCGCACTTCACAAAATCTCAAATCAAAGTAAGTTCTCATAAAACTTATTCATAGGTGCCCCGCACATGAAATCCTGGTGTCATGAATTCTCTAGAGGTCTTAAGCCTTAGGGACCTCATAGGGGATTGGGCGTAACCCCACATTCACATAGGTAAGTTCATCAAGTTTGTACTGTCACAAACCACCTTTAAAAGGCTATGAACTTATTAAGAGTATTCAACCCAACCTTCCACATCTGACAGTATAGACAATTACTACATCGCTTTATTATTATTAGGAAAGGATGGTATTACACATTATTTTGAGTTCTTTCGTGACTTCGTTTAACCTATTGAACTTAGGAAATCCTAAGATAGGTGTCTATCACAATTCACTCCTCAATAGGCTTTAAACCCATTCCATGTGCTAACTCAACCGCACCATTTTCTTACAAAGGCCTTTAGTGAGAGAATACGCAATATTCCTCTACAATTTAGATACTCATGTGATATCACAATGCATAAACACAATGTATCTATGAGCCCCCTCATAGGACTATCCCATCGTAGGACTTCCAATTAAATTTAATCACTTGAAAACAGAGCATAGAAACATTAAGGACACTCATTAACCTGTCTCATAGAAATACATTGATCCATCAAGGACCACCACATAGGCTATGAATCCATTAATAACAAACATCATAAACTCTGAAAAATGGTGAGTGCATCACAAAACACACATGTAAAGAGTTATAACTTTAACAAATATAATATTGATCATATAGAATGACCATACCATCACATTATCCCCACGATGGGCAAAACAACTTTAAACATCCCTATAGACAAGGCAATATGATTAAATAAACACAAAGAACTTAGCACTAGGGTTGCAACTATTAAATCCTATAGTCCTCTCGACTAAACATAGTCATTGTGTTTGGAATTCACAAGAGTATAACAAAGCAACCCTAAGCAATCATGATATACAACCATGAATACAAAACAATGAGTAGATATAAACAAGTCAAAATTAAACTCAAAGTGTCCGACACAATGTTACAATCATGTAGGCTTTATCCACAATAAGGTAAACTAACCCCCACATTGCAATGCTCAGCATTAAAAGTATTACTCAAATACCCAAAAAAAGGACACATAATAAACTGATGCATGCTTATATCCTATCTTCCACCATCTTTGCTTAATACAATCCATTGACATAAGGAATCAAACATCATATACTGATGTAGACGATTGATGGAATACTTATTCGATTTAAATTTGCATCAGCAAATATCCAAATAAAATGCCAAGTAGCCTCCAAAACCAAAAACCCAAGGGAAAGTAATACTCAATTTGGAGTAGACTTTCAACTAATCAAAAGGAACTTCAGTGGATAAGTGATAGATGGCAATTCCATGGCCAATTCCATGATGCTTTAACTAAGAAAAGGAAGTCTGGACTTTCAAAATAACAAAAAGAAGGAAGTCTGGCATTTTGCTCCAACAATGCCCCCAAAAACAAAATATATCATCCACTGAATGGATTAACGAAAATTGCCTAGAAAACTGCTTAAACAAAACCTATTAATAGTGCAGTAGCACTATCGAATAAGAAGTAAATCACCTCTTCAACCATATAAATTAGCAATTATCTTTAAGGCACAAGAGCAAACTGTTAGGACTATAAGTCCATATTATTTTGATGATGATAACACGTTGTATTATAACAATTTGATCTGTGTAACAATATTCTAAGCAAAGTGATAGCTCGGACTTCATGCAAGCTCAAGTGACGAAGAAAGAAGCTTAGGATTAGTTATATATCTAATTTGTTGTAATTAACTAAATGTAACAATGTACTATAACATAATGTAAGTTTAAGATGACGAATTATTTCTTATGGATTAAGAAATAAAGAATCACGCTTAAAGTTACATGTGAAATGAATTCGATTTTATTAAATTTTATTTTTCAAAAAAGAAAGATAAAAACGTTTTATATTGAAAAATAGTTTAAAGTTTTCGAAAACATTTTTAAGGAAAGTAAATCTTGGTTATGAAAATATCGCTTTTATTAGATAAAGTTAAAAGATTCATCTTTTAATCTTTTATCATAAAAGATGTTTTCAAGAAAAAGATTTTTTAGATTGAAAATAAAAATATGATTTTTAAAGATAAAATCCTATCTTTTTATAAAGATAATTATTCCTTGATTTAAGGGATAAGATAGAATTATTAAAAGAGTGAATCTTTATCTTAAAGGATTAGGAATGGGTTTAACCCTATATATAGGGCCACGCCCTTCACTAGATACACAGGATTTCCACATAGCAAAAATCAGATTTGTGAGTTTAATCCTAGAAAGAATGAAAATTTCAAAGGTAAGGGCACTCCCTCTAGTGCTAAGAAAAGTGCTACTAAATCTGGTTGTTTCAAGTGTGGTGAATATAATCACATGATAAAAGAATGTCCCTTACGAGATGATGAGAAATTCAAAGAAAGAAAGGAGAAACCAAAGAAGGAATTCAAGAAGGCAATGTATGCTGCCGTTTGGGGAGACTCAGATTCTGAAGAAGAACAGTTAGAGGCACAATGCTATACACAGTGCCATGAAGAAAAATTTTGTCTGAATGTTACCCCGACTGCTCAGAATAAGGCACAGTGCCTAGATGATTCTCATTTGTGTCTCGTGGCTAAGAATTCGACCTCTCACGACGAGGACGAAACTAGTGAGATAGATCTCGTTTCCTTAAAACCTTCAATAAAGCTTTTATCTAAAAACCAACTTGCCACTTTGCTTAGAATGTCATTGACGATTGTTAAGAAATGAAAGATGAATCTGCAAACATGAAAAAGGAATTGGAAAACATATCCAAGCAAAAGGTAGGATTGGAATTGGAATATAAAGACTTGTTGAAGGACTATAAAGCTTTAATGAGAAATAATGAAGATCTAGAAAAAGCCATAAAGGATAAAGATATTGAGTTGGATGCCTAAAATTACGACAAGTCTCTCGCTAAAGAATTCATTGATAACATTGTGCCATACACTGTGCTAGAGGCAAATAATTTGGATTTCGAAAAACAAATTGAAACCCTAAATCATGAGCTAATTGAATTAAGGAATGAACGACAAGAGTCTAAAATTGATTACCTTCAATCTTCTCAAGATTTGGCTTAGAAAAATGGTTTTGAAAAGGCTAAAAGGGATTTGATCACGTTAAATGATAAAATTAAATTTTGAAAATCACAAATTGAGTCCCTAAAAGTGCAGCTTCGAAAAGCTTGCAAAGCTTACTCTGGAACTAAAATCCTAAAAGGCTTAACGAATTTGGTTAATAACAAAAACAAACAAGGATTAGAATATAATGACTAGAAACAAAGTGTACGGCACAGAGCTAAAAATTTTGAAAGAGAATTTCGTAAGAGGAAATATGTTGATATACCTGAATATTTGATTTGCTACTTTTGTGGAAGAAGTGGACACCTTATACATGACTGTGGAATTAAAACAGTGTGTTGAAAAGAATACCAAGTATACTAATCAAATATGGGTAAGCAAGGATCTACTTGAAGCTCAAAGAAAGAAGAAGGTGTTAGAAGTAATGCTATAGGATGCAGGGGAACACGGACGTGTTGTAGTTGATACGCCTGTGTAGTCGAGTGTTATGGGAATCAAGAACTTTCCTAATTCTCGTGTTTCATGGGAACACAAACGTGTCAATATCACACGCCAGTGTTGGACTTGACACGAACGTGTCTCAGAGGACACGCCCGTGTCTCCCTGTAACGCAGGTTTGTCGACCCACGTGTTTTCGGTGTCTCCTTTTTAATTACGGGATTACTTGAGCCGTTTTTCCTCCTTTTATTTATATCCTCTCTTAACCTCACATAATCATTCATTCATTAGAAAACTCTAAACACAATTAGAGAGCTTTCATCTTTGTGGAAGTTCTGAGCAGTTCTTGAGAGTTGTTCCAATCTTCCATCTCGGGTGAACGAGGTTGAAGATATTTGTGTTAACCTTTGGGGGCATCGTTATCGCGTAGACCTTCACCGGTGGTGGCGAAATTTGCTTGTAAGACAGTGGTTCTTCCACGGCGCAGATTATTCATAGATTGAATCTTCATTGAGTAACTGTTCTTTCTCCTTGATTTATTTTGGTATTTGAAACATTATTTCCAACAGAAGGGACCCAAGAAATTTTGGGTTCCTAAAATTAACAAGTGATATTTTTGCAGGTGAATGTGAGAGGAAGCATCCTATGGTACCTCCACATTCGTTGCTTAAGGGTAAAATTTTTGGTTATGGGATGTTACATTTGGCAACAAAAAGAAAGGGTAAAATTAATGGTTATGGGATTAATTTCTAGCAATTGAATTATGTTATATGTCTTATCTTCTATCATTAATATGTTGAATTGGAGTCCATGACATGTCCATGTGAAAATATGTGAAAGGGACTTTTAATTGTGATTTAGGACTCGCAAGGTCTATTGATGTTGTCCTCATGTCTTGATTCTAAGTTGTCGATAATTAAGCTAAATGATCTTAAGTTGCTGAACTATTGAGCTATGAAATGTTGATTCACTTTTCTATGGCAAGATTGATGTTTAGCCCAATATTTTGATATGCTTCTTTTGAGTTTGACATTTGAACCCTATTTTTTCTTTCTTTACATATGCCTCATTTCAATAACATCCTTCTTTTTTTCATCCATTAAACTCAATATGTGATCTTAACCTTGATTCATGATTATGCTTGAAATAAAAGGTATGTTGTGAGATGATAAAAGAAGATGCCATATGTTAAGGGGGAAATTGATGAGGTCGAAAATGAGTTTTTATAAGTGATGTGGGAAAATAGATTGATTCCTTAAAGATAATTGTGAGATGATAAAACAGTTTTTATAAGAAGATAATTATTCCTTAATTTAAGGGATAAGATAGAATTATCATAGATTGATTCTTTATCTAAAAGGATAAGGAATGAGTTTAACCCTTTATATATAGGGCACGCCCTTCACTAGATACACAGGGTTTCCACAGAGCAAAAAATCAGATTTGTGAGTTTAAAAAGAAAGAAATCTGAATTCTAGAACACAATTGATAGCACAGTGCTATAGTTAGTTAAATTGTTCTCATTCGTCTCGTATATGCTTATCTAAGAAGCAATTGTAAACGAGAGTGTCAAATTGGATTCGGGCGTGTTTCCAATTTGGTTATCAACATTTAGAGTTAAGTGTTGGGGAGCACTACTAGGGTTAGTAGTGGGGAAACAAGTTTGTTTCAAACAATTAATATTTTGAGTTAAATATTATATCTCAGAGTTGAGGTCACCAAGATAATTTGTGTGCTTAATTTATAATTTTTGCTGTTGAGAAAAACGAACTTTAATTATTGTGGCACAGTGCCTAGCACAATGCCATAAATATCGTTTTTGCGATATTTTGATTTTAAATAGCCACTCAATTCAAACCCCCTTCCCCCTCTTCTTGAGTGTTCCCTTGCGTTCCAACACAAACCCATCCAAGTATTGACTCTAAACAGATTCAAATAAAACAAGAATTAGAAATGAAGAAATAGCTCGCACATTAGAATTAACGAGCACTGACACAAATTTCACTGGCTGAATTTTTCACTCAAAATCTCTTCCTTTTGACAACACAAAATTAGTTGTTGAACACTAAAAACACCAAGGTGAACCAGAAATCTCTAACACTAAATCAAGGATGGAAAAATCAAGCCACTAAACGATTCTATGAAAAACAAAACAAAACGGAGATTAAATGTAATACAACCATGAGTTCAAACAATTTATTAAACCCGCACACAACATATAAAAAACAACATAGCATAAACTTCTCCAAATTCCCAGTTTATTAGCAGGCAAGAAAATATCATATTCGACCACCGTAGAGTGCTAAACCATGATATTGACAATTAAAATTTCGACTTTGATCGAAACCCACTAATCATATGCAGGAAAATAGATCAAAGATCTACATAATTCAAATCATCAACACTATAATGATTAATAAAATTCGACTTAGAATGTTGAAATATGACTAGTAGATTATAACTGGAATAAACTTATCTCGATTGAATTGTCGTAGCATGACAAAAGTCATTGCCCTAAAGTCGAATTTGCCCCGTACAGTACACACGGACTTTTAACTACCGAACCCCAGGGATACACGACCTCCACCTCAACGGTGTACCACGAAGAGGTAGACTGAGAATCACAAAGAACGTTGCCCGCAACCAAGAATGGTTATGTTTGGGTTTTGGTACTAGAGAGAAAGACATCCCCATCTTTTCCTATCAAAGAAAGAAGTAGGCAGCCAAATATAAAAGGGAATCCCAAAAGCAAAAACGACAAGCAGATATCTTGCCTCAAAACACGCCCATAACGGCCATGTTATTAATGGCAAAAATCAAAGACATTTAATAAAATAATGGTTACCATTTTTTTCATCCTCATTAACCATAGGTGGGATTTTGGGTATTTACTTCTTCTGAAGCAACACACTAGGAGTTTCACATAAACCCAAACACCAATTACACTAAAAGAAATTGACAACACCATCCACAGGTTATACAATCACAAAACGATAATTCCTTATTTTCTTATTAAGGGAAAGGCATGCAGGTTATGTGTTGAAACAATTGAAGTGTTGTGAATAGAAGGAGTTACACACGGGAGCCTTGAATTGTACTTTGATTAGGAGCCTATGCATGAAGTGAATGTAATTGATTTGCAATAGAAGGTGGTTTACAGAGCAACTCTGATGTTCTAGTTGATAGTATTAAGAATGAGAGTGTTATTGATGATGCAGAAGGTGGTAGTAGTAGTGATGAAGAATTTATTAATGTAAGAGAAAATAAAAGGGAGTGGATATCAAGGAGAAACAATTCGGGAAAGAATCAAATCAAAAAAGGGAAGGGTGGTGATAAGAGGTTTTTAGTGTGTCATTAAGGCACTAAGAACCGCTTAGCAAACAAAACTTATAAACCTAACTAGCGACTACTAAGAACGTAGTAATGGCAAGTCAAGGGTCGAACCACAAGGAAATTGGGATTGACTATAGTCCACTAAGTCCAAAACTACCTAAGTGAAGGGTATTTTGGGGGGTTTAAGATTGAAAAAGATACCAACTAATCAACTAACTAATGAATACCAACTAATAATCGAATAGGAGAATAAATATAATAAGGAAAACACTAGAGTTCGGGCTACGCGTATGAACATGGGCTAGACAACGATAATCGATGCTATAGTGATTCACAACGATGATAATACAAGGTTAAGTTTCCCTCTAATTTACTTGAGTCCTCTCTCGAATGGTCCTCAAGAGTAATCGATTAATCAACCAACCAAATCCTCTTTCGAATGGTCTTTGGTCCGTTGATTAATAAATTCAATGAGATCGGAAAACCCCTAATTAAAGGATCCCCTTAATTCCTACCCAATCCCTTAGTCTAGGAATCAAGTCGAAACATGGGAATGACAAAAGGGATTAAAGTTCGATTAAGAACGATAGAAACCCTAAGTGCCCTAGCATAAACGTGATCAAGATCTATCCTAGGGTGTCAAAACATCACATTAAATGCATAAACAAATAATTGAATCATAAAAAGCATAGCCAATCTACATTAAGCCCTTAATTCATACTTTCGCCCAAACCCTAGATAATGAACTACTCACTAATCATGGATTCTAAGCAATTGAGATTAAATAAAATAAACATGATAAACAAAGCAATAGAAATAAAGAAAAGATATTGAAGGAAAATTACTTGAATTGAATAACGGATTCGATCTTCAAAGATGAACAATTGAGAAAACTAAGAGTTTAGAGAGAGTTTAGGGCTAAGCTAATGTAATTAGAAAATAAGGGTCAGAGATAATGTCGAGTCTAAGCTAAAAAAAACTAATTAAAAGATTCATTAAACTAAGACGGAGAAAACAGGTCAAAGCCTGAAAGCAGGTCGACACGGTCGTGTCCAAAACGACACGACCGTGTAGACCTGTTACAAAAGTTTTCCAGCGTTTCTTCAAAGCTACTGCCTCAGTGTATAAATAACTACACGGTCGTGTCCAGAATGACACGACGGCGTAGACCTAACGCCCAAAATGCCCCACAGCATCCTCAAAGTTCATAACTGTGTGCTCAAATGGCTACACGGTCGTGTCCAAAATGACACGACCGTGTAGACCTGACGTCCAATGATCTTCAGCATCTCCAATACTTGCTGCCATGCTAAAAAAGTGCTACACGGTCGTGTCCAAAATGACACGACCATGTAGGCCTGGTTTCCAATCTTCAACGCTAATCAGTTTGAAACTGATCCTCCAAGTAAAAAGCTACACGGTCGTGTCAAATGCCACACGACCGTGTAGAGCTGCTTCAAGCTCTTCCAAGCCCTAGCCTCCATCCAAGGGTCTCTAAATACCCAAAGTGCTCCAAATACCTGTTAGTTAGCCTGAAAATCATCCAAACAACTAAACGAGTAGTGAAGAGACCATTTAACTCTAAGTAATCAAAATCATGCAATGCGAGACTAAAATGCTCTTAATCTATATGCAACGACACTAAAAATGCAGCATGGATAAGCACAATAAAGTGCTTATCAAACTCCCCCAAGCTAGTCTGATTGTTTTTCCTCAAGCGAACAAACGATAGACATAGGGAAAGAGTTCTATGACCCTAACAATGATACGCATGCCAAGATGAATTATGTAGACCTTCAAACATTTTCAATAACCAATGCAAAACACTATCAAGACTCAAAGTTTATAGCACAAGGAAAAGCAACCAATCTTACCACAAGTTCTCCCCAAGCTTGGCTCAGTCATATAGATAGTACCTCTCACTTTAGTCGTGCGCACTTCTCTCGTGTGTTTAAGTAGGTCAAATGAACGCTCAAAGCTCAATTTCATCGACTATATCCTACCATAAGCTTGCATATCATCTCACTCTCCGTCGCATAAAGACCAAAGTTTGCATCAAGAATCAAGAGGACTTAGTCAAGGTTGTAACGTAGGCTTAGGGTGAGGGTGTGGTAGCATTTGGGATCGTGGTGTTAAAGAGGGGAAAGTGAAACTTCCAACTTAGCACCTTTCTTAAAGCACAAAACCAACCCTACACAAAATTGAACGCTCTACACAACCTATCACAAGCTCTCCTCTTATTTTAGCATCTCAATCTCCCTTATTGTGATTTTTGAACCCACCAAAAATCCTTTTTTTCTCTTTTTCAATCATTATTTCCATTTCTTTTATTTCTCTTTTTTTTTTTTTGTGGATTGTGGTGATTTTAGAGGAAGGGAGAAAATGAGAACTTCAATGTATAGTAAGGAGGCGAACTCAAACAACACATGAGTTTTAACCAAACACAAAGTCGAACACCTACACCAAGTCATTCTCGTAACACCCATCAATATGTTTCACCCCATCTAAGTAGTTTCACAATCCCCTATGTAAGGAGATAGGTAATAAGCTAGAGATGTGGTTAACAAAGAAAACAAGCTTAGGCTCACAGGGGCTTGAAAGAAGGATAAGTAGGTGATGGTGGCCTTTGGCAATGTAGCTCAAGTAACATGAAAGCCTCAATCACATTCAAGACGCAAACAAGTCAAGCATATTCAAGGAGAATCAATGCAAGTTCTAGAGAATATTCATCAAGGAAGAGCAACACACAACAAGCAGATAAGACTGAAAAGAAGTCAGTCTATAAGGCTATAAACATGCTCTCACAAAGGGTATAGCTACCAACATCAGTCGAGCCGCACAAGAGGGAGACCAATCATACCACAACCCGACAATTCCTTGGCCTACTAGAGACTATCAAAGCATTTCCTTTTTTTTATTTTTGTTTTCAGGTCATCAAGAAAAACACATGCGTACCAAGGGTGGAGTCTAGACCTAAATGCAATCTACATGCACATGCAAGGCTAAAGATATCTACATGCACCCTCATGATACTAAATATGCAACTAATGTAAACTATATATACATCATCCCCCAAGCTAAACCACACAGTGTCCTCACTGTGAAAAGTCTAATGATAACATAAGCAAGGGGGGAAAGAATCCCGACTCACTGGTCGGGAGGGGGGTGGGAGCTAGAGCTACCAGGGTACCAACCACTGTGCCTACCCCAATCCTGCAGATCAGAGCGAAGCCCTCGGAACTTCGAGGTCATCGCGGAGAAACTGTCCTGCAAGGACTAGTAGTACTGCTGAGTAGTGGTCTGGGACTCCTGTAAAGAATGGACCTCTGACTTGAGGGACTGAAAGTCCATGCGTAATCCGCCCATCCCCAGTTGGAGGTCAGCCAGCTGCTGCTCCATAGAACCAAATGCCCCTTGGGGGGCCTGTGCACCCTGTGCTCTCTCTCCTTCTTCTTCTCTTCCTCCATCAACCTCCATGTCAGCCTCGTCACCCTCAATGCCCTTCGGAGGCCACTCATAATCTGGCTCAAAAATCCAGTTGGCCTGATCATAGATGGGGGTTTTGGAAGGATCTGGAAGGATAGCGTAATTCTGATGGTTTACCTTCCAAATATACCCCCCATTCGGGCACAAGGATGAGATCCACCCCATAGTCTGATAAGAGCTAAGGTCGAGCAGAGTGGATCCTGGGACAGGCTGAAATCTTGAACAATCAATACCACGAGAAATAGCAATCAAAGTAATCATCCCCCCACCAAGATGTCGCCGGACCCCTTACGGGCCACATCCTCAAGGTGCTTCATAAACTAAGCCCTGAGGTTAAGTCTGGTGTCTCCTACAGTCATATGGTGGAAGAAGTACAGCTCACGGCCGGTAACCACTCCCTGGCTATCCCCCCTGGCGAATATGGTGGTGATGATCACCCTATGAGACACTCTAAACCCTGGACTCACAATGTGGGAGGCTTTGGCCGAGCTAGGAATGTATGGAGAGCGGGCAGTCAATTGCTGCCAAAAGAATTTCTCATTGTAGGAGGACACCCACGCACTCTTAGGCCCTATGACCCCACCCTTTGACCACCCAAGTGCGTCATTCACGGCCCCTATGTTCATAGTGTAGGTCTAGCCGAGTAGGTTGAAGGTCATGGTCCTAGGGTTCCGACTTCCTTCCGCTCTACGAACGAAAAGGGTGGAGAGGAACTCCAAGGTGAGACTTCTATAGGTGTATGCATGCAAGTTTAGCCAATTTGTCCACCCAACCCCATAAAATAGTTGTTGAACGTCACCTTGAATCCAAAGGGCCGCGGCGGCGTTCGCATCATAGAATTTGGTCGGGCGAACGGTCCTCCTAGTTATTCTCATCAAGGCTCTAAGGTCGTCGGGATTGGTGAAATTAATCCCGAGGGTATCTATTTGTGGAGGATGGATGGGTGGTGGAGGTAGTGGTGGTGATTGGTTGCGGAGGTTAGAGGTACTTGTTGTCCTTGCCGGGTTCCTACGGCTGCTAGAGGCCATGATAACAATGAATTGCCAAGCAAAGGGTCAAACAAACACAACAAGGTGCACACAAGTCCACAACACAAACCGAGAAGACAACAAACCACAACAACAATCCACAACAAGATGTGCCTCACCAAACAACAAGCAACACAACTCAATTCAAATCAAATCTATTGTAAACAAGCAACAAACCACAAACTACAACTAATCTTCAAAAAAATTCAAACAAAAAGTAAGAAATCAAGAGAGGAAAGTGTATACCGATCTAATGGTGGGAGTAAATCCCTCAAATGAACCTTCGACGGTGGTTAATGATGATGTTGAGTGAAGATTGTCCTCCAATTGCAATGAAATCCCTCCCAAAGCACTTTCCCCAAATTGGAGAAGTTAGGGTTTGTGGAAAATTTTTGTTTGTGGAGGAGAAAATGATGAATAGAGGTAGGTGATGAAGATTTGAGAGGGAATGAGTGATTTTAATGGTGGATTGGTGGTGAGTGAGTGAGTAATGAGGGAGAATGGAGTAGAGAAGGGAGGGTTTGAGTGAGATGGGGGAGGGGGGTCGATTTTTGATGAGAAAGAATATGAGGGAAAAACCCCTCCTTCTCCGTGTTTAATAACAGCAGCCACAGGGGTACATGGTCGTGTCGATTTTGACACGACCGTGTAGCCTAAATTTTCACGAGGCAGGAACTTTTGAACTGCAGAGCTACACGGTCGTGTCGATTTCGACACGACCGTGTAGACCTGCAGTTCTACACTATCTCGTTCTTTTCTTGCTTTGCCTCCCCTCTTTTTTTTTTTATTCTTTTCTTTTTTAAAAAAAAATAAATTAAACTACACTAAAACAAGAAAAGTAAAATATAAAATATAAAATCAAACTACCTAGTCCTAAAAGATATGCTTGGGTTGCCTCCCAAGAAGCGCTTCTTTAAAGTCATTAGCTTGACTAAGAGGACTCACCTCTCAATGATGGTGCTCGGGTGAGCCAAGTACCAAATATCCCACGAAACCAATGACGTGGTTGTCGTGGTAGAGCTTTAAGCGTTGGCCATTAACCAAAAAGGGACGCTCATCCCCCACAATCTCATATGCTCCATAGGGGGTAGTCTTCACTACTTCAAATGTCCCGACCACTTTGATTTAAGCTTTCCGGGGAAAAGCTTAAGCCTTGAGTTAAACAACAAGACTTTGTCCCCAACCCGAAATTCTCGTTGTTGTATCCTTTGGTCGTACCACTTTTTTGTTCGCTCCTTATACAAGCGCGAACTCTCATAAGCATCAAAGCGAAGCTCCTCTAGTTCTACCAACTTCTCCTTTCGAGCTTCCCCCGCAAAAGTAAGATCCATATTAAGCTCTTTGATTGCCCACCAAGCTCGATGTTCAAGTTCAACGGGCAAGTGACAACCCTTACCATACACAAGACGATAGGGGGTGGTGCCTATAGGAGTTTTGAAAGCGGTGCGAAGAGCCCAAAGAGTATCATCTAGCCTTATAGACCAATCCTTCCTAGTCTTGTTCACCACTCTCTCAAGCATGCTCTTCACCTCTCGATTCGAAACCTCAACTTGGCCTTGACTTTGGGGATGGTATGGAAGTCTCACCTTATGATTGACCCCATACTTCTTCAAAAGATCTTCCAATTGCTTCTTAGCAAAGTGCGAACCACCGTCACTTATCAAAACACGAGGCACCCCAAATCTAGGAAAAATGATCTTCTTCAAGAGCTTCATGACAACCTTGTGATCGTTGGTGGGGGAAACGATCGCTTCGACCCACTTGGTCACGTAGTCTACCGCTACAAGAATGTACATATTCCCCATAGATGGCACAAAGGGTCCCATGAAGTCAACTCCCCACACATCAAAGGGCTCAACCTCAAGAATATTTTGTTGCGGCATCTTGTTCCTCTTGGTGATCCCACCGCTTCGTTGACACCTATCACAACTCAAGACAAATCCCCTAGCATCCTTTTGCATGTGAGGCCAAAACAAACCACTTTGGAGCGCCTTAGCAACAGTTTTACCCGCTCCACCTTGTCCTCCGCATGCCAAAGTATGGCAATGATTCAACACAGAATGAATCTCATGATTGGGCACACACCGCCTAAAAATCGAGTCAGCACACCGCTTGAATAGTAGAGGGTCGTCCCAATAGTATCTATACACCTCCTTGAAGAACCTCTTCCTTTGCTGAGAAGTAAGACCATGAGGTTCAATCCCACAAGCCAAGTAGTTCGCAAAGTCCGCGAACCATGGGACCTCATTATTTATGATAGCAAAGATTCTTCCTTCAAATCATCATTGATGGGGGCATCCTTTAGATCAACATCTGTCTCATTAATGGAGAGACGAGAGAGATGGTCAGCTACCAAATTTTACGTCCCCTTCTTCTCCTTCATCTCAAAATCAAATTCCTGAAGAAGTAGGATACACCTAATGAGCCTTGGCTTTGCATCTTTTTTGCTCATTAATTATCGGACCGCAGAATGGTCCGTATAGACAATAGCCTTATTGAAAGTCAAGTACGAATCGAACTTATCAAATGCAAACACTACGGCCAACATCACCTTTTCCGTAGTGGCATAGTTCCGTTGTGCGTCATCCAAAGTCCTACTTGCATAGGCTATCACATGGAGCTTTCCTTCCTATCGTTGCCCAAGTACAACTCCCACTGCAAATTCACTAGCATCACACATTAGTTCAAAAGGCAAGCTCCAATTAGGAGCTTGCACAATAGGAGCAGAAGTAAGGGCTCCTTTCAAGGTTTGAAAAGCTTCGATACAAGACTCATCATATCTAAATTCAACTTATTTTTGAAGTAGATTCGTCAATGGTTTGGCAATTTTAGAAAAATCCTTGATGAAACGCCGGTAAATACTCGCATGTCCAAGGAAAGCACGAACTCCCGTCACCGAATTTGGTGGCGGGAGTTTCTCTATTACCGAAACCTTTGCCGGAACTACCTCAATGCCCTTACTAGACACTTTATGACCAAGCACAATACCCTCTTCAACCATGATATGACACTTTTCCCAATTCAATACTAGGTTCGTCTCTTGACACCTTTTTAACACAAGTTCAAGATTAGCAAGACATGTGTCAAAAGAGGAACCACACACACTAAAGTCATCCATGAAAACCTCAATAGAATCCTCCAACATGTCAGAAAAGATCGTCATACACCTTTGAAAAGTAGATGAGGCATTCCACAAACCAAAAGCCATTTTTCGATAAGCGAATGTCCCATATGGACAAGTAAAGGTGGTTTTCTCTTGGTCATCCGAATGAATCGGAATTTGAAAGAATCCGGAATAACCATCAAGAAAACAAAAGTGTGAATGAAGGGCAAGCCTTTCCAACATTTGGTCAATAAAAGGCAGGGGGAAATGATCTTTTCGGGTGGACTTATTCAATTTTCTGTAATCGATGCAAACTCTCCACCCAGTCACAGTTCTAGTAGAAATAGTTTCCCCTTTCTCATTCTCAACAATAGTCATGCCTCCTTTCTTAGGAACCACGTGAATTGGGCTCACCCATTTGCTACCGAAAATAGCATAGATGATTCTCGCGTCACGCAATTTCATAATCTCCTTTTTAACCACCTCCTTGAGGTTGGGATTAAGTCTTCTTTGAGGCTCAATGGAGGAGGCATTACTATCGGTGAGATGGATCCGATGCATATCAAGGGAAGGACTTATCCCCTTAAGGTCATAAACCGAGTACCCAATGACATCCCTATATTTTCTCAATATCTCAATCAACTTAGATACAGAGATGTCATCAAGAGCCGAATTGACAATAACGGGATAAGCACATTCATCATCAAGGAAAACATATTTAAGGGAGGGGGGAAGGGGTTTGAACTCTACCTTGGGAGGAGGCTTAGTACTCTCCTCCTTAGCAACGGAAGTGTCTAGGACCTCAAATCCCGATCCAAGTGTTTCCTCAACGGTAGAACCATCGAGAAGCATAGAGAACGCTTTCACCTCTTCCATATCTAAGCTCGGTTCCTCAGTGATAGATGCATAGAGCTCATCCTCAGTGTGTAATTACCTCTCAAATCCCTCCATCTCACTCTCCACATGACTAACTCGGCAAACCCTTTCAATCATAGGCTTCCTCAATGTCTTGGAGAACACAAAGACAACCTTTTCATCGACCTCAACAGTGATGGTGTCATTTCTACAATTTATCACGGCGCCCAATGTCTTAAGAGCCTCCCTTCCAAGAATGAGAGGAGTTTCGGGATCTTCCTCCATGTCCATTACCACAAAATCACAAGGCACAAACACATGCCCAACTTGGATTGGAACATCTTCCAACTCCCCATGCGGGACCCTAATAGTTCGGTCCGTCAATTGGATCGTCTTCCTCGAAGGAAGAAGAGGAAAATGAAGGTGCTTGGCTATGAAGAGAGGCATCAAACTCACACTTGCCCCCAAATCGGCCAACGCACCCTTAGGCTCAAAGTCCCCTATCTTCACAGACAATGTAAAACTTCCAGGATCTCTTTGCTTCTTGGGCATAGCACGTTGCACAAGATCACTCACTTGGTATGGCAATGTAATGAGCTCAGCTTCTAGCTTCCGCTTGTTGGAGAGGATCTCCTTCAAGAACTTGGCATAGGCCGGCATTTGAGACATGGCCTCAAGGAATGGGATGTTGATTTGTAGGCTCTTCATGACGTTGAGGAACTTATTGAATTTGTCGCTCAACTTCCTCTCCACTAAACTTTGAGGATATGGGACCGGTGGCACATAGGTCTTAGGTGGAGGAGGTGTTGCCAACGGAGCTTTGTCAACATCTTGCTCATGAGTCTCCTCCTTCTCCTTGTCCTCTACTCTTCTTTCAACATCAACTTCTCTCTCAATTTCTTCCCCTTGAGCATCATTCTCAACCTCCTCAACTTCACTTCCCTCACACTCATTGGGCATCTTGGGGCCCTCATAGTTCGTTCCCGACCACAAATGGATGGCTTTGGCTTGATGAAGGTTATGGTTGGGAATAAATTGACTTGGAAGTTGATTTGTTGGGTTAGAAGGGTTCTTCTCGGCCACTTGAGCTAATTGGGTTTCAAGCATTTTGTTGTGAGCTTGTAACTCTTGAAACCTTTGGTCATTGCTTTGAAGAGCTTGGCTTTGTAGAGAAAGGGTTTGGGTGATGGTTTGGATTTGTTGGAGAATTTGGGAGGTAGGGTCGAAGGATGGAGTAGGTTCGGGATTTGGCTTAAGAAATGGTGGGTTTTGAGGGGCCTTTTGGAAGTTGGATCTTTGATGAGGGGCTTGGTAAGTGTTAGAGTTTTGAGAGGAGGATCCACCTTGATTGTAGCTTTGAGTAAACCCTTGTTGAGGTTGATTAAAGCCTTGTTGAGGTGGATGCAACCCTAGTTGAGGTTGGTTGTAGCCTTGGTTATAGCCTTGTTGAGGTTGTCTCAACCCTCCTTGTTGATTGCTCCTATAACCTTGGTTACCTTGATAACCCTCTCCTCTACTATTCATCGCCGCCACATGCTCTGACTGAGATCCTCCACAATAAGAGATATCATGGTTTTTACCACCACAAATGTCACAAGAGAAAGCATTCACTTGTGAGGGACTAGATGATGCAAGGGTGATCTTTGAGAGCTTCTTGTCAAGTTGATCCATCTTCGCTTGAATTTGGTCCATTGGGTCCAACTCAAACTTTCCACCCTTCTTAGGTTGAGCACCTCTCCTTCTCCCACCCCATTAGTAATTATTGATCACTTCTTCTATGGTGGCCTTTAATTGGTCTTACGGGATCTTAGAAAGTTGACCCCCCGCTCCAGCATCGAGGTTACCACGTGACATAGGATCAAGACCATCATAGAAGAACCTCATCAGTAGATTTTTATTGAACTCATGGTGAGGGCACGAACGAATCAATTCCCTAAACCTTTCCCAAGCCTCCGCAAGTGTCTCATCACAATCTTGCTCGAAAGAGGAGATTTGCCTCCTAATATCTAGGGTCTTCGACTCTGGGAAATACTTCTTCAGAAAAGCCAATGTAACTTGCTCACATGTAGTGAGGGAGTTAGCAGGAAAACTCTTGAGCCAAGACTTTGCCTTTCCGGAAAGAGAAGACCGAAAGAGATGCATCTTGATGTAGTCTGGAGAGACATCATTCGTTGTTATCATAGCGCAAATCTCCAGAAACCGATCAAGATGATCAAATGGATCCTCATCCGACCCTCCACAAAATTGCTCTGCTTTCACCATGCGTGTGAATTGAGGGTGAATGCTGAAATTTGTAGTGGTTGTGGGGAGTCTAATTCCACCCTGTAAAACATAGGACCCCATATTTCGAAATCCCTGAAAAGCTGTCCATTTTCCTCACCCATGTTTGATTCACTTTCACTTGTCGAACTTGAGATTGGTGAAGCTAGTGTAGAACTCAAGGTCAACTGTTCCAAACCTCCCCGAAGCTTTCGAAGGTACGATTGATTTCCGGATCTAAAGGTAAGATGCGTGAACCGTGAGCTCTCCTTCTCATGTAACACAACAAAGCTAAGCAGAGGGTTAGCAAATAACAACACAGTCAAAAACAAAATAAAAATCACTTAAGCAATACTAAACTCAAGTAAACTTCAATCAATAGCACAATCTCCCCGGCAACGGCGCCATTTTGATAAGAGGTTTTTAGTGTGTCGTTAAGGCACTATGAACCACTTAGCAAACAAAACTTATAAACCTAATGGTCGACTACTAAGAACGTAGTAATGGCAAGTCAAGGGTCGAACCACAAGGAAATTGGGATTAACTATAGTCCACTAAGTCCAAAACTACCTAAGTGAAGGGTTTTTTGGGGGGTTTAAGATTGAAAAAGATACCAACTAATCAACTAACTAATGAATACCAACTAATAATCGAATAGGAGAATAAACATAATAAGGAAAAGACTAGAGTTCGGGATACTCGTATGAACATGGGCTAGACAACGATAATCGACGTTATAGTGATTCACAATGATGACAATACAAGGTTAAGTTTCCCTCTAATTTACTTAAGTCCTTTCTCGAATGGTCCTCAAGAGTAATCGATTAATCAACCAACCAAATCCTCTTTCGAATGGTCTTTGGTCCGTTGATTAATAAATTCAATGAGATCGGAAAACCC
The DNA here is from genome assembly GCA_947645195.1 of Patellifolia procumbens. NCBI lineage: Eukaryota > Viridiplantae > Streptophyta > Magnoliopsida > Caryophyllales > Amaranthaceae > Patellifolia > Patellifolia procumbens. Next base: position 4,426,040 of record CANSGD010001541.1, read on the forward strand.
CTAATTAAAGGATCCCCTTAATTCCTACCCAATCCCTTAGTCTAGGAATCAAGTCGAAACATGGGAATGACAAAAGGGATTAAAGTTCGATTAAGAACGATAGAAACCCTAAGTGCCCTAGCATAAATGTGATCAAGATCTATCCTAGGGTGTCAAAACATCACATTAAATGCATAAACAAACAATTGAATCATAAAAAGCATAGCCAATCTACATTAAGCCCTTAATTCATACTTTCGCCCAAAACCTAGATAATGAACTACTCACTAATCATGGATTCTAAGCTATTGAGATTAAATAAATTAAACATGATAAACAAAGCAATAGAAATAAAGAAAAGAGATTGAAGGAAAATTACTTGAATTGAATAATGGATTCGATCTTCAAAGATGAACAATTGAGATAACTAAGAGTTTAGAGAGAGTTTAGGGCTAAGCTAATGTAATTAGAAAATAAGGGTCAGAGATAATGTCGAGTCTAAGCTAAAAAAAACTAATTAAAAGATTCATTAAACTAAGACGGAGAAAACGGGTCAAAGCCCGAAAACAAGTTGACTAGGACACGACCGTGTAGACCTGTTACAAAAGTTTTCCAGCGTTTCTTCAAAGCTACTACCTCAGTGTAGAAATAAATACACGGTCGTGTCCAGAATGACACAACCGTGTAGACCTGACGCCTAAAATGCCCCACAACATCCACAAAGTTCCGGCCTGTGTGCTCAAATGGCTACACGGTCGTGTCATTCTGGACACGACCGTGTAGACCTGACGTCCAATGATCTTCAGCATCTCTAATACTTGCTACCATTCTAGAATAATTGCTATACGGTCGTGTCCAAAATGACACGACCTTGTAGGCCTGGTTTCCAATCTTCAACGCTAATCAGTTTGAAACTGATCCTCCAAGTAAAAAGCTACACGGTCGTGTCAAATGCCACACGACCGTGTAGAGCTGCTTCAAGCTCTTCCAAGCCCTAGCCTCCATACAAGGGTCTCTAAATACCCAAAGTGCTCCAAATACCTGTTAGTTAGCCTGAAAATCATCCAAAACAACTAAACGAGTAGTGAAGCGACCATTTGACTCAAAGTAATCAAAACCATGCAATGCGAGACTAAAGTGCTCTTAATCTATATGCAACGACACTTATTGTGCTTAACATGTGGTTATTTACCAAATAAGAGCGCAAAATGAGTAAAAGATGATTATCGGGGAGAAGATGACAACGACTCCGAGTTTATTGAAAATGATGGTAAATTTGTGAAAGGGATTCTAATGATGAGGGTCCGGATAACCCTAGTGATGATGATGAGAATCTTAAATTTGAGAAGAAAATGCAAGTCGTCGTTCTATGATCCTAAAACATCGTACGGGTCTGTGCAAATTGAGCTAGGGCAACTGTTCGAGAAATTCCTCAGCTATAACCATTCCCTACTAGCTTCTGGTCTGATAAGTTTGTTCAATGCACATGTGGTATTGAAAGTTATCTTTAATGAGCAAGCTAATAACTAAGAAAATTGTAAACAAGTTGGTCCTTATTCTTAAAAACTTGAAACTAAAATCTAATAGAAGAAAGAGAAGATAATATTAGTACCTCCTGAGAGCACTATTAGGGTCTAGGGTATCATATAGAAGTATAAGATGCCTCTTTTTCGCTTCTAACTGGGAGTAAGTTCATAGACTGTGGAACTCTAAAGTAATCGCAATTTGTCTATTTTGTTGGGGTCTTATGCTTGTCTGGAAAATTTATTTTTGTATAACACTATGTTTGCATTTCTCCTCCAATCACTTGACCGATGGTTTAGTTATGTTGCTCGCATGCCAAAGTTGTCTAGAGTAGGCATTGTCTAGATCTTGTACTATAAGACGATACTTAGCATCGTCTGTCCTGTCGCAAATTGTGATTAATGATAGCGTAGTTTTAGAAAGGATGAGCAGGATTATATGCACTCTACTAGATCTATATCAACTATATGCACCACATTTTAGAGGTTGTTAGCTTGGACCTTGAAACGATTTTTTTTTTTGTATGTCAAATAAATAGTTGAAATGTTTATTTCATTTGGATCTCTTGCATTGTTCGATTAAGTTTTATCTTGCCCCTCCCTCGACCTTCGGTGTATTACCCTTCAATTAAATATTCAATTAGGCTTTATAATATTTTCATGGAGGTCATCCTAGTTTTCTCTTCATATCAGAAATATTCAGTTGAGTAATCTTGTCAAATAGGTGTATTCCTCTTTTTGTACAGGAGGGAGTGAAAACATTGAAGCTGAGAGAGCCCGTCACAGACGACAACATATACATGATCTTCAGGATCATATTCAAGACAAAGAGAGATAGATGCTGGAATGGCAAGAGCGGATATGCTGAGATTTTAGTTTATTGCGTTATTTTGACTATGGATGAACTAAAACGAGAGATGCAACAAGACAATAATCTCTAGACATATTCCTTAGAGCTATTCTAGGATTGATAAGTGGATTTAGTTTTATTAAGGAAATTAGTAGAATATAGTTGACGATTTGAAGCTAATGTTTAATTTATTTGATTATATTACTTGTATGAACTTGTAGTTCAAGAAGCGCACATCTTAGCTACGGCTATGAGGAAACTCTGGTGCAGTAATTATATGGGTGTAAAAAAACCTAATTACTATGTGAAAAACAAATTATCACCTTTAATTTTCATCATGGTTCTTATATCCTAACTTATTTATCTTACTTTGTTCTTATTGCAGATGAAGATAATGGATCTCACTAGCTAGTAGTCGATGAACAAAATGTTAGATTAGTAAGGATTGATGATGTTTCGGGAAACATGTAGGATGATGTAATTGAAAATGATCGAAGAAACCAATAAACGATCTTGTAGAGATGACGTTTATTTTGGGATAATATATTATATGAATGAATTTTCGGATCAACTGTATTTTATATTGAACATGTTAGCTTGTTTTCAACTGAAGAATACTATGGATCATTCTTGACAATGACCGTTCAGAATGTATACTCATTTATATCTATAATATGATTCTAGTTTTCACTTGTTTATCATGTTACTAAATTTTAGTAAAAAAGTTACTATGTGGCAGCTATGATAGATATGAAATAGAAGTGGTATAATATGCAAAGCTAACAATTCAAAGAAGTGTTACCTAATATCTAATAGTGTGTTATATATGGTAATTTAAAGTGATATGTAACATCTAATAAAGTGTTACTATAGTTGAAAAGGTGATATAGCAAATGCTACAATAGATGAAAAATTGTTACATAAGACATTATAAGTAGCACTATAAAAGTGATATATTACTTTCAAATAAGTGTTACATTAGAGAATTTTGAATAACACTTGAAAAAGTGATAAATTAAGATTGAAAAGTGTTACCTTAGAGAATAGGTAGCATTGGCAGATGTTTCACATTTAAAAGTGTAATTTACTATAGAGAATTTTGAATAGCACTATAAAAGTGATATATTACTTTCAAAAAAGTGCTACCTTAGACCAACTATGCACTACTGTAATTTACTATAGTTGTCAATCAGAGAGGCGTGGGATTACTACTGTAATGAACCTAAGAGGGTGCTTTTCAAGTGTAAAGTATATCCAAAATGTAGTTTGAAGCTTAGTGATAGATATACAAAAGAATATGGGTGCTTGCAAATTCAATTTTTTAAGGATATTCATACATGACACCAACTAAGATTAACAAAAGGGCAAATGCACATTTTCTTGCTAACGAATACGAGGAAAAACTCCTTAAACATCCAACATGGAAATTAAAGTAATTCATTAAGGATATTCACAACACTTATAATATAAACGTTGATAGGTGGCCAACTTCAGCCACGAAAGAGAACTCATTGTCTGCGTGTGCAAAGGTAGTGGAGAAACAATATGAGTACTTATTAAGACCTTACATGCATGAACTAAAGAGATCTAACAAGGGGGCTAGTGTGTTTCTAGTTTTGAAGCCCCCTGTTTCTAAAGAAGCTCCTCAATTTCATATGTTATATATCAATTTTCCAGCTTTAAGGAAAGGGTTCTTGAATGGGTGTAGGAGGTTACTAGGCTTAGATGGCGTATTTCTCTAAGGGTAAGCTACTTTGCGCCACAATAGAGATGCCAACAACCAAATGTTTCCTGTAGCATGGGTAGTTGTAGAGTCAGAATCCAAAGAAAGTTGGTATTGGTTTCTTGGTCATCTCATTAGTGATTTATAGATGCAAATTGATATGAGGTGGACTTTGTTATCATATCAATAAAAGGTACTTTATTCAGTTTTTTTAATTATCTACATTCACGGGTGAAGCATAATGGTTGTGAATCGATTTTTGTGTCAACCAGATTTTATTCTCTCATGTTGTTATGTTCTAGATAGTTTAGGGCACGTTCGTCATTGCTTTAGTTTTGGGGGTTTTCATTTTATAAAAGAAAGTGAATTATCAAACTCGTTTCGCATTTCCGTTTTTAAAATCCAATTTTCAACAGATTTGAGAAAACAATAGCAAAAATAAGGAAACCACTCTACGTGGTTTTAGGGGTTTCCTTTTGGGAAATATCCCAAAATCTTCAGAAAAAGCATCAGCCCATAAATTTTTCATGATTTAAATCTTCTTCAATCTTTCTGCTATTGAACCCAAAATCTTCACACTCAATATCTTCTTTTGGTTTCAAGCAGCATTTCCATTTTTGCTATTGAGCCCTAATCCCTAATTTAGTTCAAGCAGCAGCACAATTACGAAGTTGCTTGTGTCTCATTTTTTTCATTATTTTAGTTTTATTGTGCTTGTTATATCTATTGTTGAATCAGTAATCTCTTTTATGGTTATTGCCAATTAGAATAAAAATCCACCATGTAATGTTAGTTTAGATCTGATTTTCTTTCCTTCTCCATGGTTTCCTCTGTTTTGTGTGTTCTTTCAACTCTAGCATTATCAACACTATTATTAGAAGGAATCTATGTTGGAGTTTGTGAGAAGAGTAATACAAAAACTCTTGAGTTGCTTCAAAAGAATATGAAGAGTTGGGGATCCCATATAGGAAGAATAAGAGGTGAGTGGTGAGTTTATTAATAGTTATGTTCCTAGTATCTATTGAGTTGGTGACTTGGTAGGCTTTTGTGGTTGGGCTCTTGATTGGGCTAGTCCACACACGCGCGCGCCGCCGCCCGCCCGGACCGGGCCGTGGGCTTTGGGCTTTGGGAAATAACTTAACTTAACTAAATTTTTACTGGAAAAATCTGTCATCCTTATATGACTGTTATGGAATCAGTCAATTCCTGAATCCACTCCTTATTGACTGCTTCCACTAGCCGTTAGTGGGCAGTTTCCTTTGCCCATTAATTACCGTTTTTAACACGGTTTTAGGAGTCAGTTTTCCCTTCTTCTGTCCCTACATATACCCCCTTCCTGGCACAGTTTTTAACACACAGAAAATTATCCTCTCATACTTCTCTCTGTTAATCTCTCTCAAACACTGGGCAATATTAAGAGCGTTCTCAAACTGTCTCTCTGTACTTCACCGGCGAGTCAGTGTTGTGTTAACCCTGGAGGTTGTTTGCCACGAGTTCGTGTGTTCGTAGCGGGGCAATTTCAACTTTAGGGCAATGATCATATCACGGCACAGCAATTTCACAGATAAGTTTTATAATCTACCAGTCATACTTCCTACAATCTAAAGTTGAAATTTTTCCGTTTTTTAGACTGTTATTATGGCTGGTATTCCTGTTGCTGTTCCTCTTAATTCTGTCAACCCCTTTGTTCTTGATATGTCGAAATTAGACCCTTTGGATGGAAAAAATTATATTATGTGGTCTGATAAAATGGAATTCTTTTTAGGCCAAATTGGGGTAGATTACTGCTTAACTATTGATGCTGCTCCTGTTGACGCAGTTAGGGATTTTGAGAAAGATAATAAAACATGTAGGGGAATGTTATTGCATTATATGACTGCTCCTTTATATATGATTTATAGTAAGTCGAAAAAGGCAAAGGATATTTGGGTTGCACTTCAGGTTAAGTATGGACTAGATGATTTTGGGACTAAGAAATATGCCTGTAGTCGTTGGTTAAAATTTACTATGACTGATGACAAACCTGTTTTAGACCAAGTCCATGACTATGAACATTTGTGTGCTGAACTTGCTGCTGAAAGTATGGTTATTCCTGATTTATTTCAAGCTAATTGCCTTTTAGAGAAACTGCCACCCTCTTGGGAGACCTATGTTCACTCTATGAAACATAAGCAAAAAGACTTCACCCTTCAGGAATTAGTTTCCCACATTAAGGTTGAGGAACAAAACCGAATTCAGACTAAAGGAAAGACTGACCATTCTTCCACTTTAGCCAACCTTATTGAGTCTAAAAATTCTGGAAAAGGGAAAAAGGGTAAAAGTCAGAACCATGTTCACGGAACTAGGCAGAATGGTAATGGGTTTAAGGGTAAGAAGCAATTTCAGGGTAACTGCTATGTTTGTGGTAAATTTGGACATGCTGCTAGGGATTGTAGAAACAAACAGGCTTCTTCAAATGCTGCTGTGACCAAACCAAAAGACAACAAAGCACAAGTCAACCTTGCTGAAGATGACATTATTGCTGCTGTGGTGTCCGAGGTGAACCTGATTAGCAACATTTCTGAATGGGTCGTGGACACTGGAGCTACCCGCCACATTTGCTCAAGCAAGGAAATGTTCCAGACTTATGATAAAGTTTCAGAAGGAGAATGTGTCTTCATGGGCAACTCAAGCACTGTGAGTGTGTTAGGCAAAGGAAAGGTTTTTCTAAAGTTAACCTCTGGAAAAACCATTACTTTGCAAAATGTCTTGCATGTTCCTGATATCCGCAGAAACCTCATATCTGGTGCACTTTTAAACAAGGCTGGAATTAAATTAACTTTTGAATCTGACAGACTTGTATTAACCAGAAATGGTGATTTTGTGGGTAAAGGATTTTGTAATGCTGGACTCTTTGTTTTGGATGTAATTTCTGATAATAAAATTTCTACTGCTTCCGTTTATATTGCTGAGTCTGTTTCTTTATGGCATTCTAGACTAGGTCATGTGAATGTTGCATCCATTAAAAGGCTAAAACGACTTAGTCTTATTTCTGACTTTAGCAATACCTCTTTTGACAAATGTGAAGTATGTGTAGAGGCCAAACACCCTAAGAAAGCATTCAACAAGAGTGTTTCTCGTTCCTCGACCCTATTAGAACTAGTCCATAGTGACTTAGGTGACTTTAAGAACTCTATGAGTAGGGGAGGGAAGAGATATTATATTACTTTTGTTGATGACTTCTCACGTTATACTAAGGTCTACTTGTTAAGTACGAAAAATGAGGCTGAAGAGAAATTTCTTATTTATAAAGCAGAAGTAGAAAACCAGTTAGACCTTAAGATAAAGAGAGTGAGATCAGATAGGGGTGGAGAATATGATGGAATCCCACTTAAGAAATTTTGTGAATCTAATGTAATTATACATGAGGTTACAGCTCCCTATACACCTGAACAAAATGGAATAGCTGAGCGAAAAAACAGGACTCTTAAGGATATGATGAATGCTATGCTTATAAGTTCAGGGATGCCTACTAACATGTGGGGGGAGGCAATTCTTTCTGCTTGCTATGTGCTTAACCGAGTTCCCCATAAGAAGTTAGATAAGACTCCCTATGAATTGTGGAAAGGTTTTAAACCTAATTTGGGTTACCTTAAAGTGTGGGGGTGCTTGGGAAAATTAGGACTTCCTGACTTTCAAAGGAGTAAGATTGGACCTAAGACTGTTGACTGAATCTTTATTGGGTGTGCTTCTAACAGTGCTGCATATAGACTTATTCTTAAGGATGCTTCTGGCTTTGGTCCTATTAGAGAGTCAAGGGATGTAGAATTCTTTGAGCATATTTTTCCTATGAAAGTTAGTGTACAAACATGCTTGCCTGTTGCATCTTCTTCTACTTTGCATCATAACATTGCATCATCTAGTGAGACTTTAGAACCTAGAAGGAGTAAAAGAACTAGAACTGAGACTAGTTATGGACCTGACTTCATTACTTCTTTCCTAGCTGAAAAAGGATTTCTAGATGAGCAAAGAGTAAGTGCTTTTATATTGGAAGAGAACCCTAGAACTTTTGGGGAGGCCATGAGATCTGTTAACTCTAGTTTTTGGATGGAGGCTATTAACAGTGAAATAGAGTCTATTATGAGTAACAACACATGGATTTTGACTGACCTTCCTAGGGGTTGTAAGGCTTTGAGTAGTAAGTGGATTTTTACTAAGAAGTGCAAGCCTGATGGGACATTAGACAAGTATAAAGCTAGACTTGTAGTTGGAGGACATCACCAAAAGAAAGGTCTAGACTTTTTTGACACTTATTCACCAGTGACCAAGGTAGCCACTATTAGAGCATTAATTGCACTTGCATCCATTCATGATCTTGTTGTGCATCAAATGGATGTGAAAACTGCTTTTTTGAATGGTGAGCTAAATGAAGAGATCTATATGAAGCAACCTGAAGGATGTGTTGTTCTTGGTCAAGAGGACAAGGTATGCAAGCTCATTAGATCTTTGTATGGTTTAAAACAAGCACCAAAACAATGGTATGATAAATTTCATCAAACTATTACTTCAAATGGTTTTTTAGTAAATGATTCTGATGCTTGTGTTTATTCCAAAACAGATGGTATTGGTTGTGTTTTCATATGTCTATATGTGGATGATATGTTGATTTTTGGGACCAATATAGACATAGTGAATGCAACTAAAAGTTTCCTAAATTCGTGTTTTGAAATGAAGGATTTAGGAGAGGCTGATGTTATTCTTGGGATAAAGATTACTAGAACGTCATATGGCATATCTTTAAATCAATCTCATTATATTGAAAAAATTTTAAAGAAGTTTGATCAATATGATTGTGTTCCTATGAAAACTCCATATGATTCTAGTATTCATTTGAAAAAGAATAAAGGAGATAGTATATCACAAGAACAATATGCTAAAATTATTGGTAGTGTAATGTTCTTGATGAACTATACTAGACCGGATATAGCTTATGCTGTTAGTAGATTGAGTAGGTATACTCACAATCCTAATCAGGAGCATTGGGGTGCTTTGATTAGATTGTTGAAGTATTTAAAAGGCACTATCAATTGGGGTTTGCATTATCAAAGAACACCTTGTGTTCTAGAAGGATATTGTGATGCTAATTGGGTGTCTGATAATGATGAGATTCAATCTACTAGTGGCTTTGTTTTTACTCTTGCTGGTGGAGCTATATCATGGAAATCATCAAAGCAAACTTGTATTGCCAAATCTACTATGGAATCTGAATTTATTGCTTTAGAATTGGCAGGACAGGAAGCTGAATGGTTAAGGAGTTTGCTAGCTGATATTCCATTGTGGGGGAAGCCAGCTCCATCAGTTTCAATGCGGTGTGACTCACAAGCTGCAATTGGGGTCGCGAATAATCAAGCCTATAATGGAAAGAGGAGGCATATTCGCTTGAGGCATGCTATAGTTAGAAATCTAATTAGAAATAATGTAATTTCACTCGAGTTTGTAAAGTCTGAGAGGAATATTGCAGATCCTCTCACCAAAGGCCTTTGTAGAAAAATGGTGCTAGAGTCGGCACAAGGAATGGGTTTAAAGCCTATTGTGGAGTGAATTATGATGGATACCCTTCTTAGAAAGTTTCTAAGTTCAAGGGCCAAACTAAGTCATAAAAGAACTCAAGTAGTAGATACTACTACCATTCCTATATTAATAAAAGTGATGTAGTATTTGTTTTTTACTGTAAAATGTGTAAGGATGAGTAAAATACTCTTAATAAGTTCATAGCCTTGAGAAGGTGGTTTGAAACAGTACAAACTTGATGAACTTACCTATGTGAATGTGGGGGTTACGCCCAATCCCCTATGAGATCCCTAAGGCTTAGGATCTCTAGAGCATTCATGAAAATCCAGGTATTGTGGGGCACTTATATATATATATCGCGAGAACGTTTCTTATTTTGAAAAAGGTTTAGTGCGCAAGTATTGATTATGAACTCCGTAGAAGGTTCAAAGAGAAATCTACCTAATACGACAATATGACATACTTGTATGCACTGGATATCAATTCAAGTCTCTAAGACATTGATGCTTACAAAACTGAGTATCTATTGCCCAAATCTTCTTTTTCAGCCCCGTTTCTTTCTGTCTCTTCTTTTGAATCATGTGAGGGATTGTTGGAGTTTGTGAGAAGAGTAATACAAAAACTCTTGAGTTGCTTCAAAAGAATATGAAGAGTTGGGGATCCCATATAGGAAGAATAAGAGGGAGTGGTGAGTTTATTAATAGTTATGTTCCTAGTATCTATTGAGTTGGTGACTTGGTAGGCTTTTGTGGTTGGGCTCTTGATTGGGCTAGTCCACACACGCGCGCGCACGCGCCGCCGCCGCCCGCCCGGACCGGGCCGTGGGCCTTGGGCCTTGGGCTTTGGGCTTTGGGAAATAACTTAACTAAATTTTTACTGGAAAAATCTGTCATCCTTATATGACTGTTATGGAATCAGTCAATTCCTGAATCCACTCCTTATTGACTGCTTCCACTAGCCGTTAGTGGGCAGTTTCCTTTGCCCATTAATTACCGTTTTTAACACGGTTTTAGGAGTCAGTTTTCCCTTCTTCTGTCCCTACATATACCCCCTTCCTGGCACAGTTTTTAACACACAGAAAATTATCCTCTCATACTTCTCTCTGTTAATCTCTCTCAAACACTGGGCAATATTAAGAGCGTTCTCAAACTGTCTCTCTGTACTTCACCGGCGAGTCAGTGTTGTGTTAACCCTGGAGGTTGTTTGCCACGAGTCCGTGTGTTCGTAGCGGGGCAATTTCAACTTTAGGGCAGTGATCATATCACGGCACAGCAATTTCACAGATAAGTTTTATAATCTACCAGTCATACTTCCTACAATCTATAGACTAGATTTTCCTAGTTGTTTTTCAGTATATGCTACATTGTTATTAGAAGTATATCAAACTTTGGATTTCTCACATAAACTTATTTCACTTCAATAGTAGCATACTAGAAGATATTAACACTAAATAAACAAAGTATAGAAGACATGATGCATCCGATTAACATAAAAGTCGTTTATTCTCACATTGTGTTTGTGACTCAATTTTTTTTTCTCTTGGTATCCATTTAGATGTTTTCTTTTAGCTGCTAACTATTTAGATAAATGCGACTCAATAGATTGAAATTTATGGCTTGTTTCCCCTGTTGATTGACCTTACTGAAAGGTGTTTTGGTTAACTTGTTGACATATATGCCTCACTATAAAGTGGAAATTGTACTTGAGGGATAATTGATAAGACACTTGGAATGGAGTTTAGAGTGGTGGTGCTAAAGTTTCGCTAGAAATTATATATGATGAAACTCAGTACTATATTTGCCTGTATTAAGTATTAATCTGTGTTAGTGCTAGTAACTGGGAAACAAAGAAGATCACACAAAAGACAACAACGAAAGAAACAATCCTCTAGGCGTGTTTGGGAACACTTTCCCAAAAGCGATATTCCGACCCTATACGAAGCACGGGTTGCACGGAATTCACCTCCGAGATACAAAGAAGATAACAGTGATTATCACGCTCGTATGAGAATCACAAAATGAGAACAAATGTGTTTGTGAGAAATGCTTTGATGATCAATGTAGAATGAGACAAAACTTTAGTGCTTTTGAGAGAGTATGTTAAAACATATGAACATTCATCAGAGGTTTTGCCTCTTATAATGCACGTTGATGCTTTGGAAAAACCGACCTTAACCGCTCAATAAACATGAAACGGTCTAAAAAGATCGTCCGCAAACGGCCCAGTTGCGACCCGCGATACAGGTCGCGAGTCGCGACCTTAAGGAAAATCTGGAGCAGCAATATTGCAGTGGCTCGTCGCGAGTCGCGACCAAGCCAAAACACAGGTCGCGGGGGGCGACCCAGCTCGCGGGCCGCGAGCCTGGGCTGGTTCCTTTCCTTTGCTTCGTTGCTTGCTGCACTTCAATGATTCATGAAGTATAGTTTCCAAAGTTATAACACACAACATGCATACCAAACATTACTTAAGTAGCGACACCATAACCAAGCATCTTAAGCTAATGTTTCATGAATATTATCAGCCAAATACTCTAAATATTCAACAATCTGATATTGTCAAGAACAAGTACAGTAACAAAAACTTAATTCTAGAAGGTTGTGTTTCGTACACAAAACAAGATTATGTCTTTACAATATTCTTTTCATTACAAGATGATTCTGCAGACCCTTTTCTTTGAAGTCATTATATCTTGAAACCATCAGTTCTAGCATTTGGATATTGTGGTAGTTTAGTTCATATTAGAATTTGTTTGTTTATTTGCTTTGCATTTAATATTCATTCAATTTCATTAGTCCGATAGATGTCAACTTTGAATAATGAGATTAAGTGCGAAGATAAGGTTGTTGAGGATGACTCTGTTGGAGTAATTGGGGTTTGGAATGAAAATGTGGAATCTTACTTGATAAGTTTAATAGAGGATGAAGCAAAAAAAAAAGGAAAATAAACCAACTACCACTCTTACCAAACCACCTTAGAAGTTTATCAAGGCAAAGCTAAAAGAAAAGACAAAAAAGGATTATAGTCAAGAGCAATTTAAGGATTTATATAATCAATTGAGAAAAGATGGAAGAAATTTAGTAAATTACTAGAGGAGACAGGGATTGGATACAACCTTTTTACTTTTCAAATATCTACAGAGAATGTTGTATGGAAGAAGTTGTACGAGGTACTTCTTTTTTACAAGTTCAATAAAGGTATAACATTTATGTAAAAGACAACCTTTTTTCTGACTAATAAGCTTTTTCCCCTTCTGTTTGTCTTAGTTGTTGTAGAATCATTAAGTCTGTTAGAACTTTTAAAAAGAAAGGGTATAAACATTTTGACAAGTGAAGCATAACTTTTGTTGATACAACAACTATTGGTGCTTATTCTCATCCTTCTACTAAAAGTCCTTTGATAGTGAGGATGATGAAATTGATGGAGAAGTGGGTGATTCTGAAATACAATCTGAATAGGATCCAAAATCGAAGAAATTGAAGTGTAATGTTAATCCTAAGAAACTAAGGGAGAGTGTTAATACAACAATAGCAGATGCATTGTTGGTAGCTATGAGCAATATTTCTAAGAAGAAACTTGGGCTTCTTGAGAAAAAGTTAAGTGCTACAACTTCCGACTCGCAAGTAAATAATTGTGATGATAGTGAGAATAAATCGAAAGACGATCATGTTTTGCTTATGGAATGCATTGACACATTAAGTGCTCTAGAGGGAATTGATGAAGTTTCATTTGCGAGGGCTACTAAACTAATACATGGTGACCCATTATGGAGGAAAATTTTCCTTCGATTACCTGATGATAGAAAAATAGATTTCGTGCTCAACATTTGAATTACACCTTTTTAGTTCACTCTTTTAGTGCGTAGTTGTTTCAATCATTGCTTAAGTAAATAACCTTTGGATGGATATACTATTTTGTCTTATATTTGATTTCTAAATAAGAAATGAAAAATTGGTGTTTGCTACTTGCAAAATTCATTTATTTATACATGATTGTCAGTTATTAATATATGATTGTCATTGTCTTTTTTCACTTATGACTATTATTTACTACCAATGTCGCAAACTCATTGCTACATTGGAGTTTGGCACGAAACTTTAGATAGAGCATGTGAAAATATAGGCACTACTTTTCATTAATTAAATTATTTCATAAAGTAAAGTTAAAATAATAATTTTGTTGGGTTTAGTGATTAATATTGGAAGTAGACAAAAATAAAGCAATGAAACGACAAGGGTAGTGGGGCCCATAAGCTAAGAATGAAAATGTAGAAAATAAATTAGTATTCCCATTTAAGATATATGTAGCAATTAATTTGGTGGTACTTAAGGGATAACTAATAAGACACTTGGAATGGAGTTGAGAGTGGTGGTGCTAAAGTTTCCCTAGAAAATATATACTTCCTCCGTTTTTATTTAAATGTGACACTTTTAGATTCACGGACTCCTAGGCAATTTTTGGGAAGGAAAGAGATAGAGAGAAAAAAATAAGGGGACCCATGTGAGAGGAGAGAGATAGAGAGAGCTTATTGACCAAAAAAGAAAGTGTCACATTTAATTTAAAACTTCCTAAAATAGAAAGTGTCACATTAAAAAAAAACGGAGGAAGTATGATGAAACTCATTACTCTATTTGCCTGAATTGGGTGCTAATGTGATATTGTCAATTAAAGTACCGCTAGAAGGTTGGGTTTGGTAAACAAAACAAGATTCTGTGTTTACCATATTTTTTTCAGGAAAAATTGTCATATGGCACTTACTTTTAATCCAACTTTGTGAACTAGCACCTTGATTTTATTTATTTGTTAAATGACACCTACTTTTAATCTAACTTCGTGAACTAGCACCTTGATTTTATTTATTTGTCAAATGGCACCTACTTTTAATCTATCTTTGTGATCTAGCACATTGATTTTATTTAATTGTTGTTTAGCACCTTAAAATACTTTAATCTATTTTTTAACCTAGGTTTAATTCAATTTTGTTCTCTAGCATTCTGATTTTAATTTATTGTTGCTTACTCTAAACTACCCTAATCTAATTGAAAATTGGAAGTGGCAAGGGGCACACACTTTAAGGCGACTTTAACTACGGTTTTAAGACCATAAACGACTTTTTTAAAATGTCATCGTCGCGCTCCCTTTAATGCCATGAAATTCGAGAATCTCTACTACACGAGTACCAATAAATCGTTATTTAGTGCACACACTTTGATGTGACTTTTGTGGCTATCTTTAGGTCGAATACGACATTTTTCGGGTAAATAAACGTAAGTGTTGGTCCGTAAGGGCGCAAATTTCGAGAATCCCTACAAAACGACGGTATCGGTGCGATCCATAAATATTATAGTCAACCTAAAAATTCAAAGACCATTTTTAGACGACGAGGAGGCATATATACATTTTTATGAATTTTTCATTCATTAAATGGTTAAATTCGTGTTGACGAGATAGAATAACCGCATTAAAGTTTATTTATTTAGCCAAAACATTTAAGTTTGGAACCAAGAAAAATATATTAGAGTAGTTTAGGGTGCTAAGCAGCAATTTGGTCGTGAATATCTGAATGAATAGGACAAACCGGCCCGTGGATATGTTCATCTCTTACTAAAAACAACTCATTTATGGATATTATCCGGAAGGCCCTATAGATCCAGTATAGTCCCCTTTTCGCTCTCGAAACATCAAGATAAAAAACTCACAACTAGGTTGCTAGATCACAAACTTGAATTAAACCTAGGTGTGAAAATAGATTAAAGTAGTTTAAGGTGCTAGATAACAACTAAATAAAACCAAGGTACTAGATCACAAAGTTAGATTAAAAGTGGGTGTCATTTCCCAAATAAATAAAATCAAGGTGATAGTTCACAAAGTTGAATTAAGAGTAGGTGTCATTTCACAAATTTTCCTTCTTTTCTTTACAAGATGATTCTGTAGACCCTTTTCTTTGAAGTCATTATATCTTGAAACCATCAGTTCTAGCATTTTGATATTGTGGTGGTTTAGTTTATATTAGAATTTATTTTTATTTGCTTTGCATATAATATAGTGTCAATTTCATTAGTCTGGTAGATGTCAACTTTGAATAATGAGATTAAGTGCGAAGATAAGGTTGTTGAGGATGACTCCTTTGGAGTACTTGGGGTTTGGAATGAAAATGTGGAATCTTACTTGATAAGTGTGATAGAGGATGAAGTAAAAAAAAAAGGAAAATAGACCAACTATCACTCTTACCAAGCCACCTTGGAAGTTTATCAAGGCAAAATTATAAGAGAGGACAAAAAAGGATTATAGTCAAGAGCAACTTAAGCATGTATATAATCAATTAAGACAAAGATGGAAGGACTTTAGTTACCTACTAGAGGACTCAGGGATTCGATACAACCCTCTAACTTTCAAATATCTAGAGAGGATGATGCATGCAAGAATTTGTACGAGGTACTTCTTTTTTGCAAGTTCAATAAAGGTATAACATTAATGTGAAAGACTACCAATTTTGTGACTAATAAGCTTGTTCCTCCTCCGTTTATCTTAATGTTGCAGAAACATAAGTCTACTAGAACTTTTAGAAAGAAAGGGTATAAAAAATTTGACATGTTAAGAACAAATTTTGGTGATACAATAGCTACCGGTGCTTATTCTCATCCTCCTACTAGAAGTCCTTCTGATTGTAAGGATGATGAAATTGACGGAGAAGTGGGTGATTCTAAAAAACAATCTGACGAGGATCCAAAATCGAAGAAATTGAAATCTAACGTTGATCCTAAGAAACTAAGGGAGAGAATTGATACAACAGTGGCACATGCATTGATAGCTATGAGCGAAAATTTGAAGAAGAAACTTGAGCTTTTTGAGAAAAAAGTTAAGTGCTACAACTTCCGACTCACAAGTAAATAATTGTGATGATAGTGGGAATAAATCGAAAGAGGATCATGCTTTGCTCGTGGAATGCCTTGACACATTAAGTGCTCTAGAGGGAATTGTTGGAGCTTAATTTGCGAGGGCAACTAAACTATTACATGGTGACTCATTATAGAGGAAAATTTTCCTTCGATTACCCAATAATAGAAAAATAGATTTTTTGCTCAACATTTGAATTACACCTTTCTTTGTCCACTTTGTTAGTGTGTAGTCGATTCAATCATTGCTTAAATAAAGAACCTTTGGTTAAATATACTAGTTTGTCTTGTATTTGATTTCTAAATATGAAATGAAAAATTGGATTTTGCTACTTGCAAAATTCTATTATTTATATATGATTGTCATTGGCTTTTTTCACTTATGACTATTATTTATAAATTTGCAGATATGAATTTAGATATTGAATATTTTTAATCGGATTAAGATGAGGAGGATTTTCAACGCATAATGTATATTTATGTGAAATTTAAAAAGAATTTATTTCTTAAAGAGAAACCTCGCCTGCAAGGGATTTCAAAATTAAAAGGACACCAATTTGTTCTCAAGCTTCTTAATGGGCATCCAATGACATGTTTTGACTTGCTTTGAATGACTCCATAATATTTTTCATGGTATCATAATACTTAGATTGAAGGGCCAGTTTCACCAACAAAAATTAGTAGAAATACTACATATCTTGCCGCGCTCAAATCAGATCAGGTTTTTTACTCTCTCTAAGGGTACGTTTGGCAGAGTGTAAAACGTTTTCCTCGAAAATTGTTTTCCCATTTTACATTGTTTGGTTTGGAGTAAAACATTAAAATGGAAAACTTGGGATGGAAAACCATTTTCCACCTTATGTAAAACATTTTTCCCCCATAATTGGGAGGAAAATATTTTTCATCACAAGTGGAAGTAAAACATTTTCTCTAACAATTGAAGTAATTGAGTTTCAGTTCAACCAAACAATGAAAAATGCTTAAAATGGAAAATCATTTTACATGCAACCAAACAACGGAAAGCCTTCATGAAAATTAATTTTCCAATGTAAAAGGTTTTCCTTGAAAAACCATTTTCATCCGAAAACGTTTTACACCCTACCAAACGGAGCCTAAATTCAAGCGTCCAATTCCTTGTTGGTCTCATTCACAACCCACGAAAAAATATGCCAAAATTTGAAAGGATACCCCAAGGTCAAAGAAATCGTAGGCACATGTTGAAAAATTAGCCTAATTCACACTCTAATAATCTTTTAATAAAGTTGATATAAATATGTTTAATAGCATTAGAGGATTAAAAAAAAACAAAGTATACAACTATTGAATTCATATATTAGTCAATTAATTCTAAAAACTGAATAAAAAACAAGCTAATACATTATACAAAAACAAATAAACACTTGGAAATTGGAAGAACAATCAAAACATGCAATTGCAAGTTATGGATAGCAAGGCAATGAGCGAGTTACCAGAATTATGAACGAGAGCAAGGGGATTAGCGAGTGAGGCTGGCTCTCCAAAATTTGAGATATCGAGGCATAGCTAACTGGGATTATGAAAGAGAGCAAAGAAATGGGCGAGTAAGGTAGTAGAGGTCACCCGAATCCAAGCTATATTAAGGCAGGTCAAACCGGAATCTTGCAAGGAAAAGAGGAAGTAGATGAAAAGACGAAATGGGATGATTGACAAAGAAGCTAGAGGGATACCTATTCAAAAGTTTGACATAGAAGCTAGAGGGCTTTGTTTCATTTCCGTCTAATGGACCATGATCAAAATCAAAGCCATATGAGGCGTTTTTACCCAATAACGCCATACGAGGCGTTTGGACCGTTTATTTTTATTTCATTTCAAAAAAAATTATTCGATATTGTTTTGTTGCTATTAGCGAAAAACCCTCAATTCAATAGCCTCAAATAGCTATTATTCTACTAGTGCGGAAGATTGTTGAAATTAGATGATGAGTGTCCTTTTCCTGTTATTAATGTATCATCAGCGTATTGGAGGTGTAACACTCTTGTCACATTCATACTCAACTCTATCCCCTCCCATAGTCCAAGGGATATGTCTTTAACCTATATAAAAAAGGAGGAAAAAGTCAAAATTGGTCAAACTTTGTAGTAATTTTCATATTCCAATTCTACCCCTTTTCTATAGCATAATTCTAATTTGTTTATGAGAGATTAAACTTTATATTATTTTTAATTCTCTTTGTTAAATTTTTAAAGGGAAAAATGTAGCCAAACTTTATAATTCTCATCTTCCTATTTTACCCCCTCTCTTAAGTATAGTTGTAGTTCTTTTTGAGCGAATCATTTTTTTATATTTTTCTTTTTTTAATTTTAAAAGAATCTTTCGTAGCTTTGATATGAGTTTATCAATATTTATGATGTACCCTTTAGAGTAATAGTGCTATACTCTCAAGACATAATTTCATTATTATATTAGATTACTCCTTATGGATCCCACTAAAAATTAGTAAGTAAAATGATGATATTGTATTTTAAAGTACGTAGTTATATGTACTCTTGATGGAAATAATTAAATATAGAGTAATTGGAAAACTTTAATTTTTCATGTTCAATATAAAAAATGGTTAATTTAATATATGAATTAAATTTGCTGTCAAGAAACATAATACACCCATATATTACTAAGTAATACTACTCTATGTATGAAACGTGCAAAGCACGTGCCGCAAAAACTAGTTTCTTTGAAAAAAGAAGATTAAGAAGGTCCACCACTTTGTTGAAGAGGAAAGGTGAGAGAGGGTATCCTTGTCTTAGACCACGTTGGAGCTTGAAAGTTGGGGATGGCGAACCATTGATAAGTATGGAAGCCGATGCCGATGCAATGTACGAACTAATCCATTACCTCCATCGAGAGGGAAAGTTCATCTATATATATATTAAAACGCGTAATCAAGCATTGCCATCTGACACGTCTCACTCCATGTCATTTATTGCGCACAATATGGAAATGCTTACAAAATGTATACAACAAGATTTGAACTTGTGACCTATCAAGTAGAACTCTAAGACTTTTCCACTAGGCTACACCTCTTTTTGTGATCTACTTTTGCTTTTAAGTTATGCATCCTATCACCTTAATTTTTGTTATGAGAAAAATAAGCTCCTCAAACTTTTTCTCTAATGCTCGTATGATTTAGTTATCCAATCTAATTTCACATTAAATATCCTACCTTATTTTCTTTTTACAATTTATATTAAAAAACTCTTATTACAATCCCTTTTCAGTTTGTAATTTGTTTGTTCTTTCCAATTCTCCCCTTATTTTTACCTTATCCTATCTCTATACTTAATATATATAAAAAAAGAAAACAGTATAAAAAGATAATACAAGAATTTTCCCAGGCCATCGCCTGGTACAAAAAAACTAGTTTGTATTAAAACCTAGTCAATGAAACCCCAAAATACACTATCAAAAGCTTTGTTAAAGTCGAGCTTTAATAGGGCAACTTTAGACTTATTCCTTTTGCACGACTCAATGACCTCACTTGCATGTTGTCGCTTACGACTTGGGATGGTATGGGGCATTCCCTCATGATAGAATGGCTAAGAGACGGCCTTCGGAATAAAGAAATGGTCTTAAGCGATGAGCTTATGGTTATGTAGTATCAACATTGTTAGATGTTAGGATTTTTCTTTAACTTCGCTACATCAGCAAGATGCTTTTGCAGTGCCCCATCGAGAATTTGGGGGCCTTGGATGAAGGAGGATTGTTGTGGACCAATGATGGAATCAATCACTTTTTGTAATCGACGAGCAAGAAGCTTAGCAATGATTTTATAAAAACACTCAACAATGCTGATGGGCCGAAAGTCTTTGAATTTGGTTGGGTGATCAGTCTTCAGAATAAGGGATATGAATGTCTTGTTGCTCCCTCGTGGTAACTTGAAGATAACCAGAATTCGTCCACCATGTCATATATATTAGACTTTATCACATTATCCCATGAGCTTTTTATGAATTTGAAATTAAATCCATCCGAGCCCGGGGCTTTTGAAACATCACAAGAAGCCACCACAAGATCAATTTCTTCGTGAGTAAATTTTTCAATAAGCATCGAAGTTATCTCGGTGCTCACTGTACAGAACGTTATGATCCTTGAATGTTGGTCTTTCTATGTCTTTTTCTTTTGAAAATGTTCTTCGAAAAAATTCACAACTACTTGTTGTATTTCATGGGGAATTTCAATGATAGCATTGTTCACTTCAATATTGTCAATACAATTCTTCCTCTTTCGCATTATTACCACTATGTAATAATATCTCGTGTTTTTTTCACCTTCTGTAAGCCACATTGATCGGGAATTTCGAACCAAATATGAGTCTTTTTGTTTTAATCAATTCCATAGATCCAACTGGGCCGCTCTTCTAGTAGCGACCTTAGCATCACTAAGTTCTCGCTATTTTGCAGCTATATCAATGGTCTGAATTTTATCTTCCAAAAATCTGTTTTTCATCAATTTTGCTAAACTCATTGTCATTCCAAGAACGAAGGCGAACCTTGACGTTTTTCAGTTTTTCACCCAATGACAAATGTGCTTAATCGTTCCAAGCGTCTTTAATATCTTCAGGCAATCGAGGTGACACTACAACAAAATGAGGCATAGGTAATGATTGAAATTCATTGCCAATATATCTAAGCCAATACTATTGCGGCGTTGCATTTACCTCCGTGGCCTATTCTTTTGGCAACAAGATTTCATTCAAAGGCGACAATTTTAAATTGGTAAGGGAAAAAGTACCTAAGGCAATAGTTTTTCTAAGACAACGATTATAAATTGTTGCAATTTCGGGCGACAACCGAAAATTATCGCCTTACATCAAAGCATGCAAAGGATTCCAATTGTTGTCTTTGTTACTAATAATATCAAAATGTTGCCTATTATCTCAAAAGCAACAATTGTATATTGTTACCTACAGAAGTGACAACTAAAATATGTATGTTACTCATGGTCTAAAAGCATACTTATTTGAACTCAGTAGTCCTAACATCTCCTATACAATTTGAATCTCTGTTACCTTATCAATAGACCATAATCAATTATGGACTCTATAACAAGCAATGCCTAACGAAAAATTTCCTAATGGAATTCCTGTAAACTTGTTCAAATTCATACAATAACATAAATTCAAATATGAATACTCACAACATAAACTCCCATCCGAACTCCAACATCCAAAATAAATCCAAAGAACATATTGTTGAAACATTATATTACAAAGGGTTTAGCACCAATCTAATATTCAAAAGGAAACTCATGTCTTCGTTGGAGAAACAATGGATAAGCTAAAATGTATCAGGTTAAGTCTTCGCCTTCATCCTCGGCTTCAACATCTTCTTCCACATAGTTCATTCCCTACAATATCAAAGCAAATGACATATACAACAACAATAACAACTAAGCCTTATTCCCAAAGTGATTTGGGGTCGGCTAATATGAATCCTCAACTGAAACTGTTGCCAGAGGAGATGGCATCAACGACAGTAATAAAAGTTTTTAAAAGGGTTTAAATTTTAAGAATTTTTAAATAAGTTTTTGAAAACAAGGATTACACCAAAAAGTTTTTAAAAGAGGTTTTCAACAAAAGGTTTTAATGCCAACACAATTGAGAAAAACAAATAAATGCAGTAATCACACCCCTTCCTGCATATGGATACTACCCCTCCACCCACTTTTATCCAACGCCATGCTCTCCTCAATCCCAAGTGGCCTTATATCACTTTCAATTACCTTCATCCAAGTCATCTTATGTCTTCCCCTACCCCTTACAATTTGATTACTCCTCCACTCTTCAATTCTTCGCATCGATGCATCATTTGATCTCCTTTTCACATAACCAAACCATCTTAACCGATTCTCCCTCATCTTTTCTTCAATGGATGCAACTCCAACTTTTTAATCACTTCATTTCTTAATCGGTCCTTCCTTGTGTGGCCACACATCCACCGCAGCATACGCATCTCCGCCACGTTCATCTTATGAATGTGGCATTGTTTCACCGCCCAACATTCGTTGCCATATAACAAAGCAGGCCTAATTGCCGTACGGTAGAACTTTCCCTTCAATCTTTAAGGAATTCCGGAATCACAAAGGAACCTGGTGGCGCTTTTCCACTTTAACCAACCCGCGTTTATTCTATGAGCCACGTCTCCATCCAGTTCTCCATCCTTTTGGAGAATGGATCTAAGGTAACGGAAGACGTCCGATCCTTGAACCACTTCCTGTCCAAAGTGACCGCCCCTGCCTCGCTGCTTGTAACCCACTAAACTTGCACTCCATATACTCTCTTACTTCTGCTCAATCTAAAACCACGGGCTTCTAATGTATGCCTCCACAATTCCAACTTACTCTCAACACCTTCCTTTGTCTCATCAATCAACACATTATCATCCGTAAACATCATACACCACGATATATCATCTTGAATTGACCTCATTAGTTCGTCCATGACTAGAGCAAAGAGAAAAGGGCTAAGTGCAGAACCTTGATGCACTCCGATCGAAATAGGGAACTCTTATGTCCTCTCCACTGTAGTCTGCACACTCGTAGTTTCCTCCTCATACATATCCTTGATGATATCTGTATATTTTTTTGAAATACCTTTTTTTGTCAACGCCTACCAAAGTATTTTTCTTGGTACTCTATCATATGCCTTCTTCAAATCAATGAAAACCATATGTAGATCCGTCTTGCTATCACGGTAATGTTCCATTGTCTGTCTCATGAGGTGGATGGCCTCTATAGTGATCTTCTCGGCATAAATCCAAATTGGTTCTCCGATATCTTCACATGTTTTATAAGTCTTTGCTCAATCACTCGTTCCAAGAGTTTCATTGTATGACTCATTAGTTTGATTCCTCGGTATTTGGTACAATCTTGTACATCGCCTTTGTTCTTATACAAAGGAATCAAAGTACTCTTCCTCCACTCTAATGGTATTTTGTTGTGTCTCCAAATCATGTTGAAGAATGTTGTCATCCATTCGGTTCCTCTCCCCCCTAAACACCTACAAACTTCGATAAGTATGCCATTTGGCCCCGTAGCTTTCTTCAATCCCATCTTTTTTAATGCTGCAACGACTTCTCCCTTTTAATTCCTCCTCATAAACTCTCGATTTAACATACTTGGTGAGATGTGTATATCCCCGATGTCTTGTGCTTTATCACCATTGAACAAGGTATCAAAGTACGACCTTCATCTATCTTTTATCTCCTCGTCCTCCACAAGCACTCTTTGGTCCACACCCTTCACGCATTTTACCTTTCTTATGTCTCTTGTCTTCCTGTCCCTCATACGCGCAATTCTATAAATGTCTTTTTTCCCCTTCTTTCGTATCCAATCTTGCATAAAGCTCTTAGTTTACCTTTGCTTTAGCTTCCTGTACTGCCTTCTTGGCTTCTTTTCGAGCCTCTTTGTACTTCTCATAGTTCACATCGCTTCTATCTTTTCCCAAAAGTTTATAACCTTCTCGTTTATTTTTTATCCCTTGTCTCACCTCCTCGTTCCACCAAGATGTGTCCTTACTCGATGGTACAGTTCCTTTGGATTCTCCAAGGACCTCTTTCGCCACTTCCTTTATACTAAGTTCTATCTTAGTCCATGTCGAATCTACATCTATTTCCGTGTTACAAGACCAAATATCTTTACTAACCATCTTAGCTAAGAAGTTCTCTTTGTGCTCCCCTTAAAGCTTCCACCACTTGATTCGCGGCTCCACATTGGGTCTTCGCTTTCTTAAAGACTCCCTACCCCGGAAATCAAGCACGACTAGTCTATGTTGGGTGGTTGCGCTCTCACCAGGTATCGCCTTGCAGTTTGTATAACTCTTCCGCCAAGCATTCCTTACTAAAAAGAGGTCAATTTTACTCGCATTACTTCCACTCATATACGTCACAAGGTGAGATTCTCTTTTCTCAAACCAAGTGTTCATAATAATAAGACCATATGCTAATGCGAAATCTAAGATACCACTTCCAGCTTCATTTCTCTCCCCATACCCAAAACCTCCATGAATTCTCTCAAAGCCAACTCGACTAGTGCCCACATGTCCGTTAAGATCCCCAACAATGATAAATTTTTCACTAATAGACACTCGTTGCACAACCTCCTCTAAATCCTCCCAAAATTGTTGTTTAATATATGCTTCCAATCCCACTTGCGGCGCATATGCGCTTATGATAGTCACCGCCTCACTCCCTAATACTAGAATGGTACTCATAATGCGGTCACTTCTTCCTCGAAACTTCCACCACATAATCAATATATTCCTTATCAATAATGATGCCTACTCCATTCCTACTCTTATCCTTTCTGGAGTATCAAAACTTATAACCCCATGGGGCTAGTTCTCTTGCTTTTCCACCAACCCACTTAGTCTCTTGAAGGCACATTATGTGAATTTTTTGCCTCCTCATAACCTCCACCACCTCCGCCGATCTTCCTGTCAAAGAGCCAATATTCCATGTTCCAAAGCGCATCCTACTACCCCTACCACTACCACTACCCTGGACTAGCTTCTTTACCCGCATCCATCCCTGATGCGGAACCCTTGCATATTTGAGACCACCCCCGGGCGCCGGGATGGCGCGCCGCTTCCGGGCGACGACCTAGAAACCCTTGCATACTTATCACTACACCCGGGTCTATGAAGTGCAGCGCGTCGCTGAGTAGGGAATGCCCCCATGTTTTTCATTTGTTGATTCATGTCATGATATAGGGAAAGCAAATGACATATATTAAAGCATAAATACGTAAGTTAGCAACAGGGATGATGAACACGTCAAAATATTTAGGAGGCCTTCAAGTAGGGCAGGGACAAAGCCAAGATCAAAGTTTAAGATCGAGATATATATATATTACTCCCTCATTTTTCTTTTGTTCTTTCCACTTTTCTTACCGGGGTGCGTTTTATTATTCTTCATACTTTCATTCTTTGGGAGAGAGCTTGGCCACCTGCTCCAAACCCCTTTCTATACTATCGTGTTTAGATGTCCACAACATAGGTCGTGCATTGTACAAATTTCACTTAAAGTGCTCTATTCTCAATTGTGGATTTGTATTTACATGATAGAGGTTCATAAATAATACTCCTTTTAAAAATTCTGAACCAGGAAGGTCAAAAACCATCATCAGTCCATCAACACTCCTAAAAAAAAGCATGGGACATTAGTGTTAAGCATTCTTAGTAGGAAGTCTATTGTTTAAAGTACACGCATATACATGGAAGAACAATGGGGTGTGTATTGGTATGTAAGAGATTTAGTAAACCAAACTGCTATTTATAATCTAAACGATTTTTCCTTGCACAACTAAATTTTGTTTTAAGGCAGAAGCAGTGAGCATTTATATCTTTCTTAAATGCCGATAGTTGGATCTAGAAGGATCTATGCTGAGAGAAGGAAGAAAAAAATCACAGGAGTATTTGGGGACATGGCCTAAGAAACAAAAGTGAATTTGGGAAAGGAGTGTACCTGATTGTTAGAAAATTATGTAGAATCCAAAGAATAGAGTTGCAACATACTCTTCCTTTTTCTCATTATAGTTGAATATATTAAAAACAACATTGTCAACATCATTAGAGGCAGCTAATTGTGAATTTGGTTGTTTAAGTTCGACCTAGTTTCAAATTTCCAAATGAGAGAGAAAAAAATGCAAAAAAAAACACGGTACAACAATAATATATGGTATATACCTACATGAACTTAGAATCTGACAATTAAATTGTCTCTCAGATCCCGAGGCTTACGCTTAGTCCACTTTCCCTACGAGTTTCAATAAACACTTCGGATGGTGTTGGATCTTCCGTTGTCTTTATTGCCTTTTTCTACATACATATGTTAAGTGTAAGTCATTTATCTTTAGAAATGAAAGTTAGTTGTAAAGTGAAGAGGGAAAAACAATCCATACTCATCGAATCTTCTTTGACTTAGCAAAAATCGTTGGTCCTAAAGTATGCATAATATCCTTCTCCTTTCCCACTAGACGATTCTTCTCCTCTACAATATTTAGTATAATATTAGACCATATGGAGCTGCATCAGTAGTAGACTCCAGAGAATATGCATGTGGCGAAATATCTTAGAGTAGAACTGCGGAAACAAATCATGCTACCTTTGCCACATCAAGCACAGAGTTTCCTAGAGAATGATACTTCTGCACATGCGATTCCGCCGCATAAAAATTATTTGTTAGTCCAGCAACCTGCAGCCAGTTGGAGAGAGAATCTTATACATGTTAATAAACACGTCACGGATATTGTACACCAAAACCAGGGGATTATATCGAGATCAACAACAACAGCAACAAAGACTTAATCCCATATCTTAGTCCCAATAATGAGTTAATGTCGGGTAACATAAACCGCCATAAAGTACCATCTCTATGACAAGTGGAATAAGAAAAGCAAAGGAATGATTTAAAGACAGTAAACAGAGAAGAATGAAAAAGCGAAAGCGAGAGAAGTAAGACGATAGAAAACAAAAAGAACATGGAAATCAAGGAGGTGCAAGGTAAAACCCAGAACATGAATGTATATAAATGAAATCCAAAATAAGAAAATCAATAAAAACATCTCAAGGGAGAAAAACTTGCAAAACACATTCTGAAAGCAAAAGTAAAAAATTATAAAGTCAAGCGATGTCATTAGCATGGATTTTCTCCCTCCATTATTCTCAATAGGTGCAAACCCCAACTTTCATCCTACGTTTCTCATTCCTCAATCAATCCTTTATTATATCAGCAGATATCAAAGGTAGAAACGCATCTCCGCCACAAACAGAGCCACCGCCCATCATTCCGTGCCATACAACATTCAAAGCCTAATTGAAGTGCGGTAAATTTTGGGGCACACCAGGATCATAGAAACCCCGTGTCACTCTTCCACTTCAACCAATTTGCTTTGATTATGTGATCAAGGTACTAATCTATCACAATCCCTATTGGGATGAGGTGAAGGGGAAGAATTGGCAGGAACAAGGGACAGACTGTAGCTTCCTGCAAAATAAATAGAACTTCCAGCAAACAATACTCCTAATGAACCTCGAAATAAAGATGGCCTAGAGAAAAATAACTCAATTTTCCAGATTGTATTCAAGTCCAATAAATATATTTTATGCCAGTTTTGCACCCTCACCACCTACCAATGAATTATATACCAAAGAGATCTATGACACTGCATCCTGAAAAGTATGATAGTTATATCATGGGTCAGAGTCCTTCCATTAGTTTGCATGATTCAAGTTCATTCATCACAACTCCATTCAAGATATTCTCCACAAACGATTCCAATGTAGAACAGAGACTTTACTTTTGGTGATACGATGGCAATATCGAATAAAATGCCAATCAAATCCGATTGTCGTTCAAACGTACACAATAACATCACGATAATGCCAACTACTTTATTATGCCAAATACTTTATCCTAAAACATGGTGGTCAAATTTACATATCACCACATATATCTATACTATCGATAAAAGGCATCAAAAGTTACACTCAAGAGAAAAATTATCAAATATATTTAACTAACTAATTCAAGTTATTAGTAGTTCATCCCTTGCCTTTAACGGTCTAACCTCAATCAGCTCTATTTGCCAACCAAGCCTCTATTAGATACATATTGTTAATATTTGGGTTATATATATCACACACAAAAACATTCACAGATATATACAAGTCTTAGAGATAATGTCTCACTAAGAATATAAATTCAATGAAAGTCGACAGAGGCAACTGAGACTAGCCCACCAATCTGAAGGGAACTCAAACAACAAGCCTTCAGAATAAAGCTCTTAGCCATAGAAAAATTACAAAGCAGGATGACCATAATACAACAGAATGATGCTGATACTAACGATATAAGCAAAAGCACCTGAAACGTAGCCCCCTCGTGAACGATGTCCAAAGAAATGGGGTCATTAATATATTCATGCAGCAGCATAGCAAAGTCTTCCATCTCGTATGAGTCTTTACTTTCAGCATGATTCAGGTTGTTATTCAGCCTAACATCTCTGTCCATTTGAAAAATAAATTTTCGATAGTTTTATTGAGGGTCTAAATCTCATATTCAAATCATGTGCATATCCCAAATTCAGAGAACATCGAAAAAGATGACATCGCTAATTTCAGAGATAGCTCAAAAGTCAACCACTACTATAAGTTGAATATAGACTATGCACTTCATAGTTCCAAACAGCTTTGATAACCACATCAAGGCGCCCACCTCCAAACAAGACCACTCTAAACAGGAGAGGGAGAGCTGGACTCGGCACAGGGAGAGTTGTTTCAAACAATATTAGTATTCCTATTCAGTTTGCTTTTACACACAAGTCTAGCGAGTTCGGATTACTGGCTGCACATCTAAACATAAAAACAAAGTTCTATGCAATTTTCGTCCACATTCTTAGGTAACTTAGACACAAACCAGAATCCTATTACGGATTAAGCAGAGAAGAACAGTAAACAAAGAAATTAGGGAGGAGGCAATCAAAATTTAACAAGTATTAGTATATATGAAATTTCAGTAAAAGAAAACAACCCAAAATGCATAATTAAGATTCAGCATACAAATAGTCATATGAAACGTCCTTTTTGAAATCCTTGAGTTCAGTGAGAGTCCCAACCTTTATATTAAATTCCAAATTTAAAGTAATCTAACCATACTCCACATCAAGATTGAATTAGTTTAAACCCAAAGCAATTGAAAAAATCAGCGATGGAACCCCAAATCAAGTCCAAATGCATAAGAACATATAGAGAGAAAGCATTATAACCTTGGCAAGACCTCATTATCTTGTTAACTATCTAGTGTTGAATTTCCACCATAGGTGTCCACCTGACTGATATGCAAAGAAACAACAAATTCAAATTGTTGAAGGTCATCCCCCATTAATCGATTAAAGAGAATTTTAGAGGATTGAGAAAAATTACCAGTGCTATTAACAATAAGTTTCACAAGCAATTGAGGAGAAGAATAGAAGGTTGATCTTCCACAGACAAAACGAAGGAGGAGGAACTTGACTGCGGAATGCTGGTGGTCAGTTAATAGAATTGACTTGAGGGAGTTAAGGGAGTTGAGGGAGATTGAATGTGGGGGTGGTTCTATCTATTTCCCAACAAAACTTTCAGATGTTGGTGGGAACTGCGAATCATGGGGGGAATTTTTAGGTGTAAATTTTTTTTAAATGATTTTGTTATGTTATTTTGGGCATATAAATATATATTTCCTCTTTTTTTTTACTCGCATATAAATATATACTTTAGCAAATTTAACTTGATTTTTACTTAAGCTAAGTTTAGCAAAAAAATGTTAATTTAAACAAAATTAAGCTCATTAAATTTAAGTTTCAGAAAAAATTTAACTTGCGTTCAGCAAAAATAAGTTTTAAGTTTAGAAAAAAATAACTTCAATTAAGAAAATTATATCCAAATTGGAAAACAAATCATATCTTTTTCAATTTACCAAAAGAGATGGTCTAACTTTATATTAAAAGTAGAGTGACTTAAGCCCATCACTTTATTCGAAAGGTGTTTAATTCTCTTCACTCTATTGGGCTTGGGCTGTACCGCCAGGTGTCACTCTTCCTTCTTTTCAACGATATTTTATCTACACTATTCTCATAAAAAAAAGTGTCAATTATCAAGGAGAAGCTTTGAACTTGCGTCCTCGTGTATAGAATTTATGGAAGATAAATACTTTAACCATTGCTCCACTACACTATTGTTGCTTCTTTTATCAATACTAATAATGAAATTATGTATTTTCAATGAAAAACAATGATTTGAATTGCATTTATGTACTTCCTCCGTTTCTTTTTAATAGCAACAAAGAAAATTTTTTATGTCTCACAAATAATACCCCTTTGTTGCCATTAAAAAGAAACGGAGGAAGTATATAACTATTAATTTATAACTTTTTACTGACATTTTTCTACACCAAATTTTAGTTGTCTTAAAGTACAAAAGTATAATACAGATAAACGTACCCCAGAGCATCGCTTGGGCTTAATAGTTCTCTTCTATCTAATGGGCTTGGCATGTGGCCTAAATTTTAAATTAAAATTAGGCGGTCATTTATAAGACCAGCTCTATATTTATTACGTGACTATAACATTTTATTTCAAAAAAAAATAGACTACAAGAATGATTACCGTAATTTACGTAGGTAGGTTGTAGTCTCTTCATAACAGTACAATATATATACTTCCTCCATTTCAAAATACTTGTTACAATTGTACTTTTCACAATTGCCAATGCACTGTTTTAAACATTATTTTTTTTTAATTATCAATAAGTAAAAATTATAAAAAGTTGATATTAGAAAAATACACATTGAAACGAATCTAACAAGATCCACCATGATCGACTATATTTTTTCTAAAATTTAAATCACCAAAGCCAATCGAAGTCTAAATCGTGAATAGTAACCAACGTACAAGTGTAACAAGTAGTATGAACGGAGTACGTGTAACAATTGAGATTTTATCCTAACTATCTACTTTGAGCACAACAATAAAAGGTCTTTCAGTTTTAGTTCAAGCACAATTCAGTATGCCAATGGATAATAGACCCGAGTCGGATCCAAATCTATTTTAGGTGGATCATCCTCATATTTAGGAACTGTCGGATTCGGTGTTTGAAAAACGGATATGGGTAGGGACTTGTAAAAATGTTCGAATCTAATTTATTTACCCGTTTTCTTAGATAAAAATATTTTAAAAATAACCTGACTCACTCGTTCACTCTAAATTGACATTCCAAATTTCTAACCCTAATATTTATGTGACTCCTACCCTGACTTCTCCGTGGCTGTTTACTCTACTAACTCTTCTCAACTCCTTCTAGACATGAATGCTCGAATATTAACAAATGGACATGTGAAGATGACTTTGTTTTATGGTTCAAAATCGTTAATTATTTAAATTACGTTTATTTGAAGATTAATGGGCAAGGATCCGTTATTAGGATCCATTTAGGACTAGAATCCGCGGACCCGCATGACTCTGGATTTGGGTCCTCCCGTCCTCATATTCAAATTTGACTGATCCAGGTAGGGTCTGAGTCCTTGCCTTAAAAACTGATCTAGGTCTTAGAGGACCCGGTCCATATCCTATGCATTGCCATCCTAAGCACAACCACTTGTTTCACGAAATGTCTTAAAATTAACCCACTCCGATGAATATGATAACCTTTTAGAAATTTATAAATAAATGAGAAAATTAAATGATATTTAGGTTTTAATTATATCCAATATATTATAGGTAATGTCCCAAATTATAGTACATATATGTTGTAGTTGTAGTTGAAAATGGCAACATTAGTTTACTCTTGCATTATAAGGCATCAGGTTTGATGTAGTTGTCTTTTTAGGCAATAATTCTAAAAATATTGTGTTTCCATAGATAAGAATTAGGCAACATTGAAATTGTTGTTGTCTTATCTAGCTTATAGCAACAATTTTTTTACCAATGCTGTAAAATCAAGTGGAAATTGGAAGTATAATGAAAACATGCAATTGAAAGTGAGGGATAGCAATGTAATGAGCGAGTTACCAAAATTGTGAACGAGAGCAGGGCGATTATCGAGTGAGGCTGGCTCGCCAAAATTTGAGATATTGAGGCGTAGCTAGCTGGAATTATGAAAGAGACCAAAGCAATGGGGAGTGAGGTAGAGGTCACCCGAACCCAAGCTATGGAGGCAAGGCAGACCAGAATCTTGAAAGGAAAAGAGAAAGGAGATGAAAAGACGAACTGGGATGTTTCACATAGAAGGTAGAGGGCTACCTATTCAAAAGTTTGACATAAAAGCTAGAGGGCTTTGTTTCATTTTCGTGTAATGGACCATGATCAAAAGCCATATGAGGCATTTTTTCACACAAACGCCTAAAAAACCATTGATTTTTATTTTATTTCAAAAAAAATTATTCGATATTGTTTTGTTGCTATTGGCGAAAAACCCTCAAATCAATAGCCTCAAATAGCCTATTATTCTACTAGTGTCGGAAGATTGTTGAAATAAGATGAATGTCTTTTTCCTGTTAGTAATGTGCCATCAGCATATTGGAGGTGTAACACTCTTGTTCCATTCTTACTCAACTCTATCCCCTCCCATAGTCCAAGGGATATGTCTTTAACCTATATAAAAAAGAAGGAAAAAGTCAAAATTGGTCAAACTTTGTACTAATTTTCATATTCCAATTCTACCCCTTTTCTATTGCATAATTCTAATTTGTTTCTGAGATATGAAAAAAAAAATCTTTGTTATATTTTTAAATGTAAAAATGTAGCCAAAATTTATAATTTTTATCTTCCTATTTTACTCCCTCTCTTAAGTATAATTGTAAGTCTATTTGAGAGATGAATCATCATTTTTTTATATTTTTCTTTTTTTAATTTTAAAAAATCTTTCGTAGCTTTGTTATGAGTTTATCAATATTTATGATGTACCCTTTAGAGTAATAGAGCTATACTCTCAAGACATAATTTAATTATTATATTAGATTACTCCTTATGGATCGCACTAAAGATTAATAAGTAAAATAATGATATTGTATTTTTAAAGTACATAGTTATATGTACGCTTGATGGAAATAATTAAATATAGAGTAATTGTTAAACTTTAATTTTTCGTGTTCAATATAAAAATGGTTAATTTCATATAACTTATATTAAAAAGGAGGAAAAAGTCAAAATTGGTCAAACTTTGTAGTAACTTTCATATTTCAATTCTACCCCTTTTTTTATATCATAATTCTAATTTGTTTCTGAGATATGAAACTTTATATTATTGTATTTTTCTTTTTAAAATTTTTAAAGGTAAAAATCTAGCCAAACTGTTTAAGTCTCATCTTCCTATTATATCCCTCTCTTAAGTATAATTGCAGTTCTTTTTGAAAGATGAATCATTATCTTTTATATTTTATATTTTTGTTTTTTTAATTTTAAAAAAATCTTTCGTAGCTCTGTTATGAGTTTATCAATATTTATGATGTACCCTTTAGAGTAATATAGATATACTCTCAAGACATAATTTCATTATTATATTAGATTACTCCTTATGGATCCCACCAAAAATTAATAAGTAAAATAATGGTATTGTATTTTTAAAGTACGTAGTTATATGTACTCTAGATGGAAATAATTAAATATAGAGTAATTGAAATTTTTTATTTTTCACGTTCAATATAAAAAGGGTTAATTTAATCTATGAATTAAATTTGCTGTCAAGAAACATAATACACCTAAAAATTACTAAGTAATACTACTCTATGTAAGAAACGTGCAAAGCACGTGCCGTAAAAACTAGTTTCTTCGAAAACCGGTCTTCTTCAATAGAGCATTGAAAGTATTTTCGTCGAAAAAGACATCATCAATTTGAAAAAAGAAGATTAGGAAGGTCCACCACTTTGTTGAAGAGGAAAGGTGAGTGAGGGTCTCCTTGTCTTAGACCGCGTTGGAGCTTGAAAGTTGGGGATGGCGAACTGTTGATAAGTATGGAAGCCGATGCCGATGCCGATGCAATGTACGAACTAATCCATGACCTCCATCGAGAGGGAAAGTTCATTTGTATTAAAACCCCAGTCAACGAAACCCCAAAATACACTATGAAAAGCTTTGTTAAAGTTGAGCTTTAATAGGGCGACTTTAGACTTATTCCTTTTGCACGACTCAATGACCTCACTAACAATCAGTGCCCCATCGAGAATTTGGGGGTCTTTGATGAAGGAGGATTGTTGTGGACCAATGATGAAATCAATCACTTTTTGTAATCGACGAGTGATATGCCGTCGTTGAGCCTACCAAAAATAAAAACCTAACTCGGTCTCTCTAACTAGGTAGAAAGGGCAAGTAAGGGTCGATCCCACAAGGACTAAGGAGAGCACCGAAAAGTAATGACTTATGATAAGCTAGGTCGAGTCTCATTTTTTTGGAGTAAGATTTATGGATGAAAATAAGAAAAAGAAACGATATTAAAAGGATCTTGGGAAAGGGAATCCACCAAATGATTCATTCATAAATCGAGCAATCAAAATGAGGGATCAACAATGGGGATCAATTGAGGGGAATAGTTCATCCAACTGTATTCTAACCACTCTTTCGAGCTAGTTAGATTGGCTTAATCTCCTACCAAAGACCTATTTTCATGGCTAAGGCATTCAACCAAGCATATCCATAAACATGATGAACAAAAACAAGCAAACAAATCCCCTAGGCTAGGTAGTCCCTATTTTCATGGTCCTTCAAGCCTAAAAATTGATTTGAGGCAACCCCTTAATTTCATCTTTCGATCCTTCATTAAGGGTGCCCAAATTATGCTTTTATGATGGCCAATCATACAAACATACATAAAAATCCCAAATCAATCAACCAAAATTAACCCAAGTCAAAGCCCAATGTTCAATTTCAAGGTTTATGAACTCATCAATGGCTTCAACCTTTTCCCAAGAAAGAACTACTCACACATCATGAAAAACTATAAAATAAAGACATTAACTACTAAATATCATGAAAACAAACACTAATATAAGGTAGACAAATAAATTAAAGAGAAAATAGATGTAAATAAGTAAACAAAGCAATAAAACATAAGAAAGAGTAAGAAATTCTCATTAATATTGCAAGGATGCTCAAAATCTTCAAGTCTCCTTGTTAGAATCTTCAAATCCAAGCTCTATTTGAGTTTTTCTCACTTTCTCTCTAAACTAATTTATGGAGGCTAATCCTTTTTTTGAAACCCTAACTAAGTTATCCCCCACTCAATGGAGGCTAATCCTCTCGAAAGCCCTCTCAAAAGTTTGGGGCTCGTCCCTTTTAAGGGGATACAAAAATCATTCATTAAACGGGCCTAAAAACCGCAAAACAGGAACTCCCAGCGGACTCGGAGCGCCCGCTCCAACCATAAGCGGAGCGCCCGCTCCCACTGGCCAGACAGCCCAACTTCGAACGATCATATCTCTCTCGTCTTATCGGAATTAGGCTTATGACCAGTCATTGGAAAGCTCTCGAGACAAGCTTTCATCTCCAATTGGAATCACCTAAAAATGTTGAGTGAGTTGGGAGATATGTCCATTTGAAGTTGACTCTTGTGCACAAACACCTCCAAATGTGTTATTTTGCTTTGATTAAGTCTTTTATACTCGGTGTGTGGGATGCCAACCTTCAAGGTTGATCCTAAAACATCAAATACACAAGAATCAATATAGACCCTGTAAAGATAATAAAAAATGCTAATATTTACAAATGACTTATAATTTACTGAATTATTCTAAAATAACCAAAATAAGCTAGAAAATACAAAAGGAGGAGGATAAAAGACTCTAAACAAGGGGTAAAATAGGGGGTTTAGATTGGTATAAATATCACTCATCAACGAGCAAGAAGCTTAGCAATGATTTTATAAAAACACTCACCAATGCTGATCGGCCAAAAGTCTTTGAATTTGGTTGGGTGATCAGTCTTCGGAATAAGGAATATGAATGTCTTGTTGCTCCCTTTGTTAACTTAAAGATAACCAGAATTTGTCCACCATGTCATATATATTAGACTTTATCACATCCCAGGAGCTTTTTAAGAATTTGAAATTGAATCCATCCGAGCCCGGGGCTTTTGAAACATCACAAGAAGCCGCCACAAGATCAATTTCTTCATGAGTGAGTTTTTCAATAAGCATCAAACTCATCTCGGGGCTCACTGTACTGAACGTTAAGACTCTTAAATGTTGGCCTTTGTATATGTTTTTCTTTTGAAAATGTTCTTGAAAAAATTCGCAGCTTCTTGTTTTATTTCATGGGGAATTTCAATGATAGCCTTGTTCACTTCAATATTGTCAATACTATTCTTCCTCTTTCGCATTGTTACCATTGTCTGAAAATATCTCGTGTTTTTGTTGCCTTCGTTAGGCCACCTTGATCGGGAATTTTGAAACCAATATGATTCTTTTCGTTTTAATCAATTCCATATAGATTCAATTGGGCCGCTCTTCTAGTAGCGACCTTAGCAACACTGAGTTCTCATCGTCATTCCAAGAAGCAAGGCGAACCTTGACGTTTTCCAGTTTTTCACCCATTGACAAATGTGCTTACTCGTTCCAAGCGTCCTGAATATCTTCAGGCTATCGGGGTGAGACGTAGCAATTGAGGATCCTAAAAGAGCGAGGGCCCCGTCTCCATATTCTCTTGCGCGCTTGAGCAATAAGAGCAATGATCAAAGATTGTTCGCTTGAGGAGAGTAACTTTAAGTGGCGGGAATTTCACAATCCATTCAAGAGAGATGAACATCGATCAAGCTTACTTTTAGAGTACTTGTACCCAGGACAAAGTGTATTTTCCGTTCGAAGATGGAAATTCTACCACATGAAAATCCTGCAAAAATAATTTGAAAGCAAGTAGTTCGTTAGATGAATTGTCGACTACCTCTATCATCAAGAATCTCACTGAAATCTCCAACCAATAGGAACGACAAGTTGGAAGAGATTGAAAGTTGGTAATATCATGCCACACATCGATCCTATTCGAGGAGGAGCAAGGGTTGTATATGTTAATCAAAGAGCAAATAACATAAGTGCACTGAATTTCACCCGAGATAGTTGTCTAGTTTTCCTTAGAAATTGAGGATTCCATCTTGAAAAAATCAGAGTTCCATAGTGAAAGTAAGCCTCTTGAGTTGCCATGAGATGGGCTAGAAACCCAATGTACACAAGGGGCCTTCCACATCAGTTTATTAGCCTAGGTTTGAAATGGTTTATTAGGCTACATATATAACTTACTTTATTTAACCACTGCACATAGCTAGCCTATTATAAGATAAGATTATCATTAGAATGATTATAATGAGATTTCACCAAATGAAATTTATTTTCTTATTTTTTATTTTGTACGTGGATTCAGTACTAAGAGCATGTACAATGGGATAGTTTTAATTAGCCTAGGAATGTTAAGACCAAGTTTTAAATGGTTTTACCATTGTAGCTAACTAGTCTAGCTTTAAGGAAAATGGAGTTGGTCCCAACTGCGAGACCAACCCAAACCTTGGATGGCGTGCCTCCAGCAATCAACTGCATACACGTGGCCTCTAAAAAAGTGGTGAATTAAATTTTTTTCTGCTTTGGGCTATTAAATAACGCACAATGGAGCAGGAGGGAGTGAAACTGATATTTTCTCTCTCTCTCTCTCTCTCTTCAATGCTCTCTCCTCTATTTAACAACAACATTTTGCTATTATAATCTTTATAACAGTAATAAAAAAAAGTGTGTTAATGATTTTTTTTTAAAAAATATACCAACGGTTCTATTTTTTTCTGTCTATAAATTGAGCCCAAATTTGATATAATTTCACATACTTCTTTTTAACCTATATTTCTTTCCACTAGTTTTCTCCTACCAAAAACCATGTATATCCACCTAATTAAGCCAATTTATTTACATTTTCATAAAATGGATTCAAATAATTCAAACTATGGAAATAATTCATACTCCCAAAACAATCCAAATCACCAACAAAATTTTAAATGCTATTTTATTTATAATCGAATTGTAAGTAACCTAATTAAATAACGATTTTAATTAAATATGAATTATTAAAATGCATAATTAATAAATAAACTCTCACTAATTAAAATCTGAATATAAATGATCTAGTCAATATAAAAATAAAGATTTTTATATTATTGGGTAAAAAAGAGTATATAGTACGGTATAGTAAAAATATGAGAGAGAAATTGAAAAACCAATTAAAACCAACTCACCCATTGTGAGTTTAAATGTATGAGTTGGTGTAGACTGTAGAGTTAATGGGATATGAGGTGTAGGAAAGAGGAAAGGAGAGAGAATGAAAAAAATGATAAGACTAGTGGGATGCTAGTCTTACCATTGTACATGCTCTAAGGGACACATGAAAAATGATTAAAGAATTATTTTTTATTTAAACTATGAGATGCAATAATAAAAAAAACCGCAATTAAAACAGATGATCCGAACTCTTTTTAGGCTCCGTTCTTTTCAACTTATTTTCAATTCATATAAATTTCGATAAGTTCAGATAAGGTCGAATAAGATCATATAAGGTCGAATAAGATCATATAAGGTCGAATAAGGTCTAATAGGTCTAATAAGGTCGAATAAGGTCTAACAAGGTCTCGTAAGGTTCTTATATATTTTTTATATTACACCATTATTACTATTATTATTACTATTACTATTATTAATTTGACAACATTATTATCATTATTATTATTATCATTATTATTTATTATTATTATTTATTATCTAATATTTATTATTATTATTATTTTCATTTGGCTATCATCGTTGCTTGTTGTACGCTTGAAAATTTTATTCGTCTACATGAATAAGGGATATCAATTTCTATGTATTGTCGTTTCATCGTTTGTAACTTATTCCTATGAACATTAAACTATTGTAGTTGGTGGTTATTCTTAAATCAATTGTTATGCATCTTAATTTGTAAATAACAATAATACTACCTCCGTCCCATATTAGTTGCAACAATAGCTTGTGTACATAGTTTTAGGAAGTTAATAGAGTAAGGTATATGTTATATTAATTTATTGTAAAAGGTGATGTGATAGAAAGTGATGTGGTACTTTTAGGAAGTTAATAGAGTAGGGGAATAATATCTTAATGTTTTTCACATAAATCAATGAATGAGTGGGTATATTAGTTGGGTGATATATAGAAAAATATTGGTGGGTCAATGCTAAAATAGAAGTGTTGCACCTAATATGGGACAACCATATATAAAAAGTGTTGCAACTAATATAGGACGGAGGGAGTAGTATTCATGACTTATACACCAATTATAATAAATAATTATAGTAATACTCTTAAACCTACAAAAAGTAAAATTATTGATAAAAGGCAGAGACGTGGTAATGAAAGGAGTTGTAAAAATTAATAGCAACAAGAGGAGGTACAAACTACAAACTACAAACATCAAACTACTGTGAGACTGCTGAAAGGG
This sequence comes from Patellifolia procumbens, assembly GCA_947645195.1. Taxonomy (NCBI): domain Eukaryota; kingdom Viridiplantae; phylum Streptophyta; class Magnoliopsida; order Caryophyllales; family Amaranthaceae; genus Patellifolia; species Patellifolia procumbens. The sequence goes on from CANSGD010001541.1 coordinate 4,465,558, forward strand.
TAGAAGACATAATCCAACAATATCCCCAGAGGCCTGTAATTTCGTACAGAGATTAAGATAGTGAGAGAAAGTAAGAAAAAGTAGGCCGAAAAACAATCACCTTGGAAACCGTTAAGTTTCTCTCTACCCACAGTGCACTTTGAAGTGTGTACCAATCACGGAATCACCCCAAAAAGGTCTTCCCGCTTCCCCAATACCTTCCTTCCTTCTATAATTCCATTCTCTTTACTTTTGTACAACTCATCATCTACTGCTATAAAGGAGTGTTTGGCAATTGACTGGTGACTCTTGGCTGGTGGCTTTATATGCTGGCTTGTTTGAACGGCTGTTTTTAGTGGTTTGTTTGACCGGCTGTATAATTATTGGCTGTTAAAAAAAGTGTTTGGTAAAATTGGCTGTTATTGCTGGCTGTATAGTACAAAATGGAATCAAAAGCCAAAAGCCAACCATAAAAGCTGGTAATAGCAGCTTTTGGCTTTTGGCTGAAAAGCCGGCTTTTCAGCCATTGCAAAAGCCAGTTACCAAATATTTTTGGCTGTTTGACCAGAAATAAAAGCCAAAAGCCAGCTAAAAGCCGTTTGCCAAACACCCCCAAAATCTCTACAAATCCTAATTTACTAAGAGCAAATGTTGCGTGCGGCTTATCGCTTAATTAATAAATCGTGTGACGCATGTATAATAACTATTTTATATAAAATTAATAACTATTTTAGTGAGTTATCAATTGTTTTGGAATTTATTAGTTATTTAGAGGAGTAATTAACTGTTTTAAGGGGTAATTAATTGTTTTAACCAGGTTATTAATTATTTGGGGTTACTTATTATTTTAGGGGATATTAACGCTTTGGGGGTTACTGACTTTTTAGACGGAGGTTACTGACTATTTTGGAGGGGGTTATTGACTATTAAAGGAAGAGTTTACCGACAGTTTTAGGTGAGTTTTGAAAGTGAAAAAGTAATGTATGGATTAATTAAAAGACTTTGTATAGCGTGCCGCATATAAGACTTTCTGATATACTCCCTCCGTTTTTTTTATATGCACCTAAGACTTTGTACTATGACCAAAGAAATTCTAAAAAGTAAAAAAGAGAAAGAGGAAAAGTAAGAAAGAGAAAGAGGAAAAGAAAGAAAGAGAAAGAAAAATCTTATTAAATGTGCACTTTTGGGGCCCACTTTTGGGAATATCAAGACAAACATAAATGTGCACCCTATCATATATAAAAAGGTATACTAACATACATTTAAAAAAAAAAACACCTCAATATGGTAAAACATGAATATTAAAAAAACAAAGGGAGTAGTAAAGTAAGGGTCGATTTTTTTCAGTTTATTTTTACTTATCTTAACTTCACATATCTAAACTTACCTGAATTTATGTTGACTGAAAATAAGTTAAAAAAACGGACCCTAAGTTTTTGAGGTACAATGGCTTTAAGCGTCTATTGTTATAGTCCCTCTGTTTTATAATATAGTGCTTCTTTTCTATTTAGATGCTCTAGATTATAATGCTTATTTTTATTACGGTCCTACATTTTTTTCAAGATTTGTATAGTAAAATCGTTAGTCATATATTTAATGTTAGTCTACCAATTATTTTTCATTTACAGTCCTAAAATCAGCCTTCTTAATTTATACACATTCATTTAAATAAATAAGTATTACTTACATTCTCTTAGATTTCACTTACCTTGATTCACATGAAATAAAAATAATCAAGCACTATAATATGGGACGGAGGAAGTATATTTGTAAGTATCTAATAATCACGCGAGGCTTGACATAATGATAAAAATTTGGCCTCATAACTTCACGTCTTCACCTTCATGAAATCAAATTCCTCTAGGCTTGACATAATGATAAAAATTTGGCCTCATAACTTCACGTCTTCACCTTCATGAAATCAAATTCCTCTAGGGTTTTGGATTACCTTTCCCCATATTCCCAAATATATGACACTTAAATATTAGATAAAGTAATTGAGCTAGTTGAGATTAGTTTTACATCTTTGTTAGTCTTGTCATGTGTGTGTATATTCAATATAGTATCGAGTATATACGTTCTCAAATCAATTAATAAGTAGTACTATTCAAGCATTTAACAATCTCAAGATATCATTTTTGAAATGCCAATATCTCTATTCTGTCATGGAACTCTTGAGGATGGTGTCCACATTTGAAGTGTCCAAAATACTCTTACAAAAAATTGATACAATTTTTTTAAAATATAGAAAATTTAGAGGTGATCATAATAAGATATGTAATTAGTTAGACTGAAGAACATTCTTATTTTAAATTCAAATAATAGAGCTTCAGAATTCAAATTAAGAGATAATTGCCATGTTTTTAATGACCATACTTCATTCTCACTTACTAGAAGAGATAAACTTCGATTATATGAGCACTTCATTCTAAATTTCTACATATTAAATACAAATAAGTTGAAAAGAATAGATGATAGATGCATAGACTGTATGTAACTTTTAAGTTAAACTTTGATATTATAACATTCAACACTTTCCTTACTAAAATTTTGTATTAGAATCTTATTACACGATCGATCTACCTCAATACTTACTCGAAATAATTTATTGGTTTTTTTTCTAAGCTAAGAAAAAGTGGAAGAAAAAGAGCATTAGGAGCCCCTCCGCACGAGGAGTGCTCCTAAGTCCTAAGACATTTGAACTTAGGATACGGAGAATGGTAGGATTCTCCACTATATTTATGGTGAGACTATCACATTCAAGATGTCCTACGTTTGCTACGCAATCTACAACCCTATTTGCCTCTTTGTAAATATGATTGATTTTCCATTTCTCGCAGTTCAGAAGGATGAGGTAGTGAATGTCCCGGATTATGTTGTCAATTTGACAAGGTTGAGTCCAAATATTTTTGACTGCATTGATGACAAAAGGTTGTCACCTTCAATGATAATGCTGGTATGCTGGAGGGAGTTGAGGTGGATCAAAGCTTTGTGGAGAGCTGCCGCTTCTACTACTCTGATACTTGTGTTGCTGAGATATAGAATTTTGCAGCTATAACATTGGCTTGGTGATCTCTGATGATGGATCCTATTGTTGTTGTCCCATTTCTGACTGAGACGTCGAAGTTGATTTTTAAAGTGGCAGGGGGAGGAGACTAAGAAACAAGAAGGGGGTCCTGGATGGGGAAATCTTTCTAGTATCCTTATCCAATGTGAGTTTATGGCTTCATTCTTTTTCGGCAAACATTGCCCTTAATAGGGTTCGTCTGGAGTCAAACGGTTCATTTTGGAAGATGAAGTTGTTTCTTTCTTTCCAAATATGCCAAAGTAGAAAAATGTATTTTTGAATGATCTCTTTCCTGGACTTCAGTTTTTCCAAGATGGAAGGGATTGGGGGCGGAGGGGATATTCATCCCTATCCATTTGATAGTCTGTGCGTCTATGAGGAGTGACTTGACTTTTGGGCAATCAAAGAAGAGATGCTGAAGTATTTCAGTCTGAGCTAAGCAGATGGGACAGGTATATAAGAGGATTATTTTCCTTTTTCTTGAAGGTAGCCCCCGCACCAAGGCTTTCATGGAGGATAAGCCATATGAAGATAAGCATCTTACGAGGGAGCTCTAGTCCCAAATCCACCTATAAGGCCATTTGGGGAGGTCAGGGATTATGCCATGTGCTAGCCAAGTCGCAGACTTTAAAGAGAACATACAATTTGAAGTTAAAACTTCATATCGAGGTGTCCTCCATGTCATGTGTAGGCAGTGGAATGCCTTGTATTACATGGCAAACATACGGCGGTAGTAGAGTTTTATGAAGCAGGGAAAGATCTCATCTCTGATCCGGGGTAGTGAAATTGGCCACTTAAAGTCGGTATTGATTGTGGATGTGTGGATCTTGAGTTTTTCAAAAAAGCTGTAATGATCTACCGAATTGTCCAACCAAAAGTGAACATTTTTCCCATTTGCAATCTCTAGATATATATACACCTAATAAAAAGATAAAAATCAAAATCTCAATATGGCTTAGGAATAGAGTAAAAGTCAAAATATCAAAAACATAATAAAAAGACTTTCCTTTGAGAAAGATGGAAAGAGAACTTTACTCGTCATCTTACGAGTGGAATAAATTGTCCATAATCTGATGTACAACCTATATTTCTACCCAAAAGACCGTCCATATTAATCATTGTGTTCATATAGTTTCACTATAATTTCATTTATTATGATGGTCTTTTTACACCTTACTATATTATCTTCCTATTAATTTTTTTTAAGATAAAAGGAAAAAACTTAAGGTACCTTTATATCAAGGGTTTATCCTAAATTATTTAAATAATATGTTTAAGAAATTTGGCTCTTGCTGGACATCAAAAGTACAGCTCTTTTGGTTGATGTGATGACCTAGTTTGGAGAGAATATGATAGAGTCGAAGTTACGACTTATCTTATCGATGTCGGCGACGCGTGTGCCAATAACTCAAGGTGTGCAGTGAATGCCTTTCACAACGTTGATGAGTACTAGATTAAATATCTCCTTCTATATCCATATTCTTAATTTGGCTTGACTAAGACCGCTTCTTAGAGCAATAACTTCAGCTATGAGATGAGAGGTTTAGCCAAATTTGAAGGAAGTTGCTTCCAAATTGATGACTTAAGGATTTTTGAGAATTATACTAATTGTTGTTGGTCGTACTCAAGAGCCATCCGTATTTAACTTCACCGGGTTTACACCTTACCATATTCTCCCTATTAATTGCTTCTCGGGCCGCTTCTTTTTTAAGTGAAAGTTGCTTTCTTTAAACTTTCTCTTTCACTTGTAGGAGGAATTTTTAAAATATGCTTCTGAGAGTACTTATCTTAAAATTATTTGAATGCAAATATATTAAGCAAAGAAGAGAAAAGTTGAAGGCGGTGGTGAATACAAGCCTAGATCTTTGCCCCTAAATAAAAAACAGATAACCAATATTTGTGTGAACATAAAGCAATGCCTAATGTAGAAAAAGAAAAGTCAGTTATGCTCCTTCTGTTCTTTGTTAGTCTAGGCATTGTAATTTTACACTATGCATATACTATCTTCGTTGCGCAATATATGTAATTTATACCTTTTTTGAATGTTTTGCAATACATGCAACATCATCATTAATAGTTAGCCCTTTTAGCTAAAAAGACATTTGTACCCCTACTTTTCCACTCACATGTGCACTATTTTATTTTTTATCACATGGATAATAAAGGCAATTTACACTCTCTCTTCTCTTCCTTAGTCCATGTGCCATAGTCCAACGTTGTATGTATTGTGAAACGGATGTAGTATTATAATTCTACCAAGATCTTTGTAGTTTACCCATAAAGAAAAACAAATTAGGAAAAATTGACGCGAACAGTCCAAACTATGGGCCATCTTCTATAAACAGTCCAAACTATTGATAATTCATGAACAGTCCAAACTATCACCCCCATCTTCCATAAACAGGCGAAGTGACCTCTGTTAACCTGTGACAACAGGTTAACTTTATAGTTTATTTCTCTTTTTCTTTTTGGTTTAATAACCTTATTAATTAACTTTAAAAAACAAAAAAAATCATTCCCCACACAAGTCCCTACCAGCTACCCCCACCCCTTCCCACACCCACACCGCCACCAATTCTTCAACCCCCACCCCAGTCCCCTGCTGGAAGCCAGCGACGCCACCGCCTAAAGCCCACTGCTAACCATCGCCGGCCTTCCCACCGCCAGAACAGTCTCAAACCAGCCCCCACCTAGCAGAATCAAACTTGCACAACACCCCCCAACTCGTCGGTCGTCTTCAACGCCTACAGCTAGCGCCCGCAAGCCTCCCAAGTCTCCACCAGCTGCTGATAAAACAACCAGCACTCACACAACACCAATCCCGCAGCGCACACCACTCACGCATAAAACCACCCTCTCACCCGATTCTCCACCAAACACGCCCTTCTTAGACTCGACATTTTCTCATCCTCCAATGTTGTTGTCGTTGGTATTCCTCTGTTTTTGGTAAATCTTCATTTTGGTGAGGTTTTGGGAGGTGGGTTTTAAGGGATTTATTGAATTTGTTAAGAAAAGAGGAAGAAGATGTTGGGGTTTTGGGATCATATTGATGAGAATGAGACTGCGGTGGCGTCGCTGGTGATGTATATACAGACAGGAAATTGAATTCTTTGAAGAAGGGTCGAGGATTTGGGTTTGGGTTGAAGAAGAGTTGAGAAATGGGGTGAGTGGTGGTGGCGGTGTAGGTGTGGGAAGGGGTGGGGGTGGGGGTGGGGGTGGCGGGCAGGGGGTGGGGAAGGATTTTTTTATTTTAATTAAAAAGGTTATTAAAACCAAAAATAAAAAGAGAAATAAAAAAATCTGATGTTTTTTAAAAGTCACGTGCAACTCACGTGATACTAGTTGTTGTAACAGGTTAACAGGTCACTTGGCCTGTTTATGGAAGATATAGTTGGGAATGTTCATGGATTATCAATAGTTTGGACTGTTTATAGAAGATGGCCCCATAGTTTAGACTGTTCGTGTCAATTTTTCCAACAAATTATGTGAGGTCACGCATCTCCATATATCTTTCCAAATCATCATTTTTTATAATATTTAGTGATTAATAATTAGAAACATTAACAATCAAAGGTATACGTTGACAAACGTAAAAGTGAAATTGTGTAAATTATGGGTACAATCTATTCACCTTGAAGATACATTTTCTGTCTAATTATGTTTGAAAATAAACAAGAGGAAATTAAGTATGATTAGGTCTTAAGAGTTTACATCTGATAAAAAATATTTTTGTCAATAACTACCTTGCGCAAACTGCATTTTATGAAATTTTGGTAATACGAAAGTAGAGGTGGGAATCCGATGATCCAGGTTTGGTTTGGGTCACTCTATGCATTCCGGTCGAGGTCAGCTTTGATTCAGGCCAAGTCAATATTTGAGTTGTATATTTAATTTTTAAAAAAAAATAATTTGCTTCAATAATTACAAATTGTACTATAGATATGAGATAAATTTCAAAGTCAAAACAAAGTATTTTTTGGTGTAAAATCATAGTTGACGTATTGTGCGTGTTAATTTGAGTTAGGTCATTTCAAGTTGGGTCAACTTTCAGTCTGCTTAGTTCAGACCGAGTTTGTCTCATGTCATTTTATGGTCTCCACTTTAGTTCTAATTTGGGTCTTACGATTGTATAGTTCATGTCAAGTAAGTTTTACTTGGTCAACAAAAAACTACCACTAACCGAATTTCCAACGATCGTACTTGGTATCACAATGAAATCTTTCTCAGCCAATCATAATATTTCAAAAGTAATTTTCATTCTTGTTGAATCCCCCAAAATCATTATACCACACTTTAAAGACTTGAGATTTGTTATATTACCACATAATGTAGCACTTATATGAGAATTCTTCCGCTTTTCAACATGTCAAATTCAAAATAATTGAAAAACTATAATTCTTGGCCATGATCATGAAGGTTAATTCTAATGAGCCTTAAAAAGTGATATACTACCTAATTCAATTATGCTTATTGATCTTGCACATACAATTATCATAAAGCTTATAGCCTTTTTTTATGCATATGGTACATTACTTAAATCTACAAATTTCTCATCATATAAGTATAAACTTCACATCTCTATTTTTTATTTTCGGTTCGAAATTAAAGAACCTTTGACTTTGAGGCCATTGTACAAAAAGTTCTCTATCTAGCTTTTTCAGACTAGCAAAAAGATATCCATGGAGTGATAGCAGTTAACTTCCATTAATTTTAAATGATATAACTATATTAAGAAAATATATAATTGTACTTAAAATATTATAAACCAAAAGATTTCCAAAAGCGTTGATTTGACCTACAACCATACAATCATCAGTAGAATCTTAAACGTGAATTACTAATAATAGTGGTGTAATGTAATTAGTCCATATATTTCTTGTTTACTACTTACAATAAACCAAAACTTAATAAACTAAACAAAATATTTTGGTTTACCAAGGCCAAGTTAATTAGTAATTACTTCAATCAAACCATCCTAAAATAAAATTAAAAAAATTCCTAAAATTAGTGGCCAAGACATTGTGCTCCTCTAGGAACACCAAACACACTGTAGAGCTCATTGTACTGTATTACACCACTAAGAGGACGATAATGATCATCCAGAATCATAGCCTCATTGTACTGATACTGTGGGAGCTCCGCCACCTGATAATTCCCTCCTCCTCCGCCAGCTGGCAGTATATCTCCATGAAACGGCACCGTATTATAATTGTAGCTAGCATGATCAATGTAGACCTCATTGTTACGATTGTTGTCATCAGGAATAACAGATGAGTGTTCAGAGTTAGGGTTGGTGGTCTTGCGCTTAGGGAAGTATTTCTCTATGATTTCTTCCAAGAGTCCAGATGTTTCTGATGGTTCAGATGGAAAGAACTCCATCATACCATCGTTGTGATCATCACCATTAACGGCTGATGATGAAGAAGGGAGAGGATTAGGGTTATTACTGTGGGGTGAAAAGGAGGGGAACATGTTCCTATGTGATACAGGCACAGGGGTTTCAGTGAACCCCACCAACTTCCCCACACCACAGCCGTTGATGATATGATGATTATCATGATGGGGGGTTTGATCTGAGTTAAGCCACTCTAAAAAAGAAGGGTATGAATGGGTTAGATTTGTGTTAGAGGTAGTAGTAGTTTTAGTTCTCTTCTTGGAAATAGGAATAGGGGTATTAATAAAGGGTGGTAATGGAGGTGGGTACATTAATTCATGGTGATGATGATCATATTCATGATAAGTAAAATTAGTACGTGCTTTATTCCCGCGCATTGCTCTTGCGGCGTAGTCGTACGCACACGCAGCTTCCTCAGCAGTGTCGTAAGTGCCGAGCCAACGGCGTTCCTTGGACTGTGGGTCGCGTATTTCGGCTGCGTAGCGACCCCATGGTCTACGCCGAACGCCTCGGTATCTCGTTTCTTTGGCTGGTGTCGTGGCCGTGGACTTGGTGGTGGTGTTTCTGTTGGTGGTGGTGTTTGGGTCAGTTGGAATTTCAGGAGGAGAATCAAATGATTGCGTGGTTAAAGTTGTGGTGAAATAGTGGTTTTTGAGTTGATGTTCCATGAAGTTGCGATTTTTTTTTTTGTTTGGGTTTTTGAAAGGGGGAGAGTGTGGGTTTAATGGAATGTTTTTGGGGAAGGTAGCTAAGCTAGTTGGGAATTGAGAGAATGTATTAGAAGTTTAGAAGAGAGAAGTGGAAGGTTAATGAAATGAGAGTAGCGTAGGGGTATATCTATAGGCATGCACATGCATGTATTTATAGACCTGAACGAGGGTTTCGGGAGGGGGGAGGGGTGGTTTTTGATGATGTTAATGGTATTTAAAGCAAGTAGTTGAGTTTCAAGTAACAAACTAGTACTTCGTTCATTTTTATTTAGATGTTATTCCCTTTATTTCTTTTTGTTATTCCCATTTTGACTTTTTTATCTCTTAAAGAGATTCTAAGGGTTTGTTTGGTTATACATGGGAAGTTAAAGTTCCCATTAATTAATATTTCCTAGGAATATTGAAATCATGGGAAGTAAATTTTTTTGTTTGGTTGAATGTGGGAAGTTCCATTTCCTATGGGAAGTTCCACTTACCTAGGTTCCCCTAGGTAAGCAACTTCCTCCATTTTGTGGGAATTAGAACTTCCTAGGAAGTTCTACTTCCCACATTTGGAGCAACCAAACAACTTTTATTTTTACACTTCCTAGGAAATTTCACTTCCTAGGAATTTAAGTGGCAACCAAACAAGCCCTAAATAGGAAAAATAAAAGAGAATAAAGGGGTATATTTTTTACAAGTTATATACTAGATGATTTTTGGGTAAGAGAAAGGTAGAGAGAAAAATTGAAAGGGCCCATGTAATTGAATAGAGATAGTGAGAAATTATTGACCAAATAGAAAGTGTAATATCTAACTTAAAACTTCTTTAAATAGAAAGTGTAATATCTAAAAAAACGTAAGAAATATAATACTTATTTGCTCATCTACTAACTAATAATCTTATTATGAATAAATGATGGTTAGATCATTTTCAATTCGGTTTAAAACATCAAAATTATGTCAAAATAAGTTTACTCTACAAAAATAAGTAAAATTGACTAAATAATTAGTTGCGTATGTAAAGCAAAAAAAGGGGAATCAATAACAATAAACTCTCTTTATCAAAATAAGTTTAGTATCAGCAGATATAACTTCAGTTCAGTATAACTATAGGCATGATCGTTACAAATTATCTTCATTCCAGTTCAATTCCATACGCAATTCACTCTACTCCATTCAATTCAATTCATTTTATCAGCTATGTTAAGTTACTTTTAATTCAGTTTAAGTCATTTCAGTTTAATCCAGTTCACTCTAAGATGATTTGACCACGTCTTAATATTGTTATTTTTTATAACCACCTATTTATAAAATATATGCAAAGTCATGAAATCGAATTACATGACACCATGTGTCTCCCTATGTATGTCACCCGTTGACATAGGTCCAATGTAACTATTACATTGTATTTTTCCGCTATTTTTTCAAAATGTATGTGAAGAGATTTTACATCATGATCATCTCTTTTAAAAGTCGTGATACTAACACATTGATATATCTTTTTTTTATGTTCCACAAGCCAATTTTAATGACTAACTCTTTGCCAACGTTGTTGTTTATATATTTTTTGAGATACAAGAAAAAGTTTAGGAGACCCTTCTCTTGATGGTGTACCCTAAACTATCTTATATTATTCTACAAACAAACTAACTCATTTAAAAAAATCAATTCTAACATCAAAGCTTCCCCCCTTATATAAAATTTGGAAGAACAAAATCACCCCCAAAATTAAAAAATATCGTTGGAATAGCCTATTACTTTGGCACTTTGGTAACTTTTTTTGGACAATTCTACATGGTAGCCCTGAGGTTTGGAACTTTCTACGTGATAGCCTTTCTTTAAAATGAATTCTACATGGTAGCCCTGAAAGTTTTGGAAAATCTATGTGGTAGCCCTAATTAAGTTAATTACCACAATTACCACCTAATTACCTTTAAAAACCATTAAAAAATTAACTAATTACCTAATTAACAAAAAAAAATTGAACCCTCCCCCAAAGCCCCATCCCCCCGAACCCCCCCCCCCCACACACATCCCAAAAGCCCCCACCCTCGAACCCCCCACCCCCGAAACCCCCAACCACCGTAACCCCCTCCCCACCTCAGCCATTATTGAGACCGCTCACCCCCACCCCGAGCCCATTTTTAAATTTTTTCAGGAAATTAGGTGGTAATGGTGGTAATTAAGTTAATTAGCGCTACCACATAGATTTTCCAAAACTTTCAGGGCTACCATGTAGAATTCATTTTAAGAAAGGCTACCACGTAGAAAGTTCCGAACCTCAGGGCTACCATGTAGAATTTCCCTTTTTTTTGCTATTCTTCTGATATTGCGTAATATTACCTCAGTTTTTATTTTATATTTACATTTGCTTTTGCATGCGGACCAAGGGAAAAGTGCAAAAGTAAGAGGAAAGGATAGTAAAAGTAAGGAAAAAGTGAAATAGTTAGAAAGAAGGAAAGAAAAAGTAGGAGAGAAGTATAATAATTAGGTGGACCAACCTTCTATTTATGGAAAAAGGTAGAAAGATACCAATTTTAAAAAATTCCAAAATGGAAAAATGGGCATATTAAAAAAACGGAGGGAGTAAATATCATTAAGAAAAGAGATTTGTTGTTTCTCACCCTGCTTAACCTTATTGGTTATTAAGGTGATATTATTCCAATTATGTCTCAATTCTTTTTGGTTTCTGATAAACATATTTGAAAATTCAAAGAATTACTTATATATCGTTACAAACTATTTTTAATTTACAAAACATAATAAAAAAAATTACCAACTTCTAATTTCATCTATAAGTTCAGGTTCGAAATTAATTTTATAAACTAAACTATAACACAAATTTTAAATCATATTGCTTTGAATTTTGATTTGCTTAACTGTTGGTAAACCAATGTTTCATTGTAAATAATTATTAAAATAATAAATATTTTAACGGAACATGAAAAATTTATAATCTTAAACTGATAGCAACTATATTGAATCTCAATCTATATACTATATTTATGATTTTTTTGTCAAAAAAGACAATATCAGATAATTTACTTTTTGTGAAAACAGCTAATATTTGAATGGTAGAAGTATAACAAAAGAAGAGTAAAAGCTAGTTTTGTACCATTATTCAAACTGAAAACCTCCATTAAATCAATCCATAACCTCTATGAGGTCAACCAACATAATACACACTATCTTATGAATCATACGATCCAATAAATCCATTCATAGAGCCATTAAAAGGGAAGAAATTATGAATATACTCCAACCGTACTTCTAGCCACAACTCTAGAAACAAACCCTTCAATCAAGAGCCTGTGGGGAATGGAATACTACTCTAAATCAAGTGGTTTTTAATCCTAAATTCTATAAATTTTCAATAAGAATAACTTTTTTATAAATATTTTAAGGCTACAAATGAGTGTAAGAATCTTAAAATGGCAAACAACACAGACTGTCTAGGTTGTGTGAGCTACGACTTCAGCACAATAATGTTTTTTGGTTCTGACCAACACTTTTCTTTTGGATAAACTTCAAACTTTAAGTTTTAACAGTTATTTGTTGAAACATAAAGGTGACTCATGCTTAGAACTTTGATTTCGACACTTAAGGGGCTTCTTTGGAAAGTTTTCCCTCGATTGGTTTTACATAGAACCTAGTAGTGCAAGTTAACCTTTCGGCCTGAAATACTTGATTAGAAATAATTAATCTCTAATTGAATCCCTTATCATGATTAACAACTTAATCTTACCAAAAATATCACATTAAACTTCCTTAATGCAACAACATGAAAACCAATAAATGTTGTTAAGTCTAATTAATTGAGGTCCTTTCAAGGTTGTAGCTCTTATACTGAGTTTCTACACCACAAATAAATACCATTAACAATACATGGAATATAAATCAACTCCATATTAGTCACATAACCTATTTCCACAATTAGAAGCTCAATTCAGGCTTTAAAACTCAAGTTTCACTTATAACGATAAGCTAATTACTCTTTAATCTCAAACATATATGTTTTATATATAAGCTTTGAGCTTAGGAACTTCATTGAAAATATAATAGATCATTTCATAATATCCATTAACCTTTTTAGCAGTTCAAATTTGAGGTTGTATCAATACTTAAACATTAGATACACTTCCTAAAATGCATGGGATCATAGTCTTGTATTTTAGGTGCGATTTCTATGGAGATGTAATGACTTGAAGAAACTTAGAGGAAGAGATGTCGTGCTCTTTGCCCGGACAATGAAGGAGTATATAAGCTAAGCCAACAACTACATGTACGAGTAAACGAAGGAAAAGGCGAAATAATAATTTTGGCCTTTGAGCTCATAAGAGAACTAGGGCTCTCAGGACGAGCATTCTCTTTGTTTGAACGAGCAATCTGGTGCTCGGAAGAGCACTTCTATTCGCCAATCTGCAGGAACTCCAGTTCTCTTTCCCAAATAGGTTTCGTTTAATCTTTATTATAAATTATGTTTATGTTGTTAAAAACCCTTAACAAAAATAATGAGCAATAAATTATAATATTTTAGAGAGATTTTGAGAGCTTTGTAATCATGTTTCAATATCCATTGATTTCTAGTGTATTAGAGGATTTTCTCACGGATCTCAGGTTTTCCACTATCAATTTGTTGGGTTAAGTTTGTTGCTTTTTTTGCATTTCTTGTTCTATTATTTATTAATATTGCTATTAAACTGGTGGTTCATAACCACTCATAGCATCTATTTGTCGAGTACCTTCCACTTCCTCATCAATGTAAACAACCTTCTTATTAGAGAGAGGTTGATAAAGATTCTTTTGGTAGAAAAAAATTCTTCAATTTGCATCTTCCAAAAGAAAAAAAAATTGATCATCAAACTTCTTGATTCTAATCTTGGCATCGTTCATTCGTATTAATTACTCTAGATATAGACAATAACAAAACCTGGCAAACCACACGAGCACCAAGAACTCATATTCCATATTATCCTTCAATGCATTATTTGTTACTGAGGCATGGAGGTGAAATGAAACCCTAAAATTTAAGAAGTTTTGAGATAGATTGACTCGTCTAAGTGTGATTTAGCCATGAAAAATGAGCGACAATCTCCTAGAGAATACTTAGAAAATAAGGAATGATATGCATGAAAGAGAGCACTTAGCAACCAATGAGTCTTCATATTGAAGAAGGAGCTTGATGGCAATGTCAAGTACATGGCAAGATTCGCGGTGAAAGGTTCCTACGATAAGAGGGAATCGACTATAATGAGTTCTTTACTCCATCTATGAATCTTAACACTATTCGTGGTTTATTGTCTATAATTATCGCAAGCATCTAAACTGAAAATAGATAGATGTAGAGAGCATTGTACTACATGGTGATATGAAGGAGGGTATCTACATAAAGAGATCGAACGAATTCAAAGTTCGTGGGAAAGAGAACTTGGCGTGATAGTTGAAGAGGGAGCTTATATGGGTTTCAGCAAGCACTGTGACATTGGTACATAGAGTACACCTTCATGTGTAGCAGTGGGTTCGAAAGACCTTATCGTGATCATTGTTGTTTTTAAAGGTTTGAAAAAGACGATATCTACTTACTTCTATAAGTTGATGATATGATGATTGTTAATAAAGGGTGTGGACGCGGATGATGGTGTGTAGGAGAAACCACCAAAGAACTTTACGATGAAGGATTTTAGTAAAGCGACTTAGATACTAGGCTTGGGAATTTTAGGAACATATTAGCAACTATGTTGAAATTATCTCAGTAACCGTACATTCTCAATATCTTGAGTAATTTAAATGTGCAAGTTGTGAAGCCCATAATTTCTTTGCTTCAGACCATTGTGAAACTAACATAGGAAGATTTCCCAAACCAATGATGAGAAAAAACCATTGTTCCCAATATACGCTTTCATAGTTGGTAGCTTGATGTATGCATTGATTTTGTAGTGGGTATTGTGAGTAGATAAAGGAGTAAGCATGTTGATCTCATTGGAGATATTGCCTCTAGGAAAGTAATTGGTTGTTAAAGCTGTAAAAAAAGTTTATCTATATGTCTACTACAATGGACTCCAAATATGCGGCGTGGTCAGAGAGAAGCTACGAAGATGGAGTGGTTGAATAGTTTTTTTCCGGAGAGATGTGCATTCAGTAGGAGAAAGGTGTTCTTAACAATGATAGTCATATTTTTTGCATTTGATTAAGCAACTCATGTATCATTGTAAAACCAAGCACATACGACAACGCTTTCACCATATCAGAAGTTTGGTGGGTCGGAAGAGGATGTAATCTGTTTGGATAAAGTGTTGGGTTCTAAGAATCTCATTGACATTATTTCTTACTAAGAACGTGAGTTAGGATGAACTAAAGTTGAGCATAACCTTGGTTGCCCTTTTAAGATTGTTGAGGTTAGTGATGCATTAGAGATTGAAGATGGATGATAAGGTGATATTGTTATAAGAAATTATTCACTTACATTAACTCAAAGTGAGAGATTTTTGGATTTGATGTGTATCAAGATGGATTGGCATGAAAAAAACCAAGAAAATTCTCTTCCTAAGCAAGAAAAAGGATAATGCTCGAACAAGCAATTATGCTCGAGCAAGCTAACAATTGCGCGGATGAGAAGACGAAGAAAAGGCAAAAGATTATATCTGACCTTTGAGCTCGAAAGAGCCCTAGGGCTGCTCAGACGAGCACGTTCTATGCCTTAATGGGAAATCTGGTACTCGGACGAGAACTTTGTCAGTCTGAGGGATTTCTATTCTTCCTTCCTTTATATGTATAGTTTCCAACTTTATTATAAATAGTGTTTATGTCGATTTATACCCATTCAACACATATTAAGAGTAACTAGAAGGTTTAGAGAAATCTTGAATGGATAATGGATGTATTCTCCCATATATTAGGGTTTTCATGGTAATTTTCCTTGGTTCAAGTGTGTTGCTTTCGGGCGCTCGTTATACTCTTATTGCTTGATATTACTTTTAGTTTGATAGTCATAGAAACTTACATTGAGTTATACTTCCTATGCTTTTTTTTACTTGCATTATTTTTCACATTTAAAAGTTGCAAATTACTTGCATCATTTCTATTTAGGGAAATAGATCTTCTCTACCTCTCTTCAATTATGTGAGTCCCCTTTTTCCCTCTCTCTATATCTCTCCTCTTTTTAATTTTTGTGCATACATATAAAAAACAAAGGAAGTACTTTATATTAAAATCACAGGTCAGTCAATGTTATTAATATTACCAACTTCCAATGATTCCTAAATTTGCCTTTTTAGCTTCTGATGAAAGGTCTAAAACTATAGTAGATGATTTAAGTTTGATGTACGTCGAATTTTATTATTTTAAAATATATTATGATCAATATCTAACTTGTTTAGGAAATTAATTACTACCTCCGTTTGGATTTAGTTGCAATGTTTCTTTGAAAAATGGAAATCAATGCAAAAAATTTTGTGTCTTATTAGGTGATGTTTGGGTATATAATTAAGGGGAGTGGAACCATTCTTATGTAATTAATTATGAAGAATACCATCACCAACCACCTTCACCCCAAAATATACCACCCGAACAACACCCACCACCTTCACTGCCTCCACCAAACCGACCACCAGAAAACCACCCCACCACAATTCGACGACCAAAAAACCACCCCATGCTAGTTGGACCACCAAAACATCACCGAAAACACCAAAATTTCCCGAAAACCACAACATCCTTCGTTGGCGCCACCTATGGACCCACCATCCCCACCTCATCTTCAACTCCCTTCCTCATCAAAAACCACTCATTTTCTTCACCACGATCACTCACATATGCAAACAACTCACTTTCCCTCAAATCCAAACCTTCAAATTCATTCTCCCTTACCCAAATTTAGAAACCCATAAATTCCAACTTCTTGTTCCACTTTTACAATCATGGGTTTCTCAAGTTTGCTCTAAAAAAATCCAGATAACATTTGATTCTATATTCGAATCAAAACAGTTGATTTCTCTCCTAACTTGTGTTTTGAAACCCCATCAATTACCCACCACATCATCCTTCGTTGCGAGCTACCACAACATCCTTCGTCGCCATTTCCATTTCTAGGGTTTAGCGATCCACCACAACATCTTTGTCGACAATAAGCAAACAGAAGATGATTCAAACTTCCTCAGGCGAAGCAACAAAAATAGATCAGTTGCTAATTGCTATATAGGGTTTAGGGACAACAGATCTGCCCTTGGTGGTGGTGATTTAGGCCGTTTTCAGCTTTGGTGGTGGTATCTTCGGTCGATTTAGGCCTTGCTGGTGGTGTTTTCGGTCGATTTAGGCCTTGCTGGTGGTGTTTTCAGCCGTTTCTGGGCTTGGTGGTGGTGTTGAGTCCGGCCTTGGTGGTGATGGAGGTGGTTTTTACATAGGAAGGTTGAGAGAAGGGGAGGAGAGGTAGAAGATGAAGATGGCAGAGAAAAGGGTGGGGGTGAGGGTGGGGGTTAGGTTAATTTTGGTGGGGTAATTAGGTTGAATGAGTTAAGATTAATTGTTAACAATAGATTAATCATTTTAATAGTGATGTTAATTATATTTAGTAAGGGTAAAAAGTAAATTTATAGGTTTTTTTTACTAAATAGGAAAGAAAAAAAAAATTGCAACCTTTAGATAAATTCCGTTTTAATAAATAATTGCAACTAAAAAGAAGGGAGGTAGTATAAATTTTACGGCAACGTAAATACTACTACCGTTTACACTTTCGAAGACTACAAATATTTGTGCACACGCCAAAGATGCGATAGCTCAATTTAAAATTAATGATTGCTGTCCAATGAGTTAATGTAAGTCGTGTTTGATGCCAGCTTGTGAGGATTACAGAAAGTGTATTTCCAAGGAAAGCCATGAGGGTTGTTTTTGGTTGAGCTTTAGCTAAATGAGAACATATTTGAGACAACAACGACATGAGTAACTAGAGGAATAATCGGTTTAGCTAACATTAAAACATTTAATAAAGAAATAATGTTAATTTCGTATGTTAAATGATGAGTAAAATAGTAATTTTACATAATAAATGAAGGGTAAAATTATTTTTATATATATATACAAAAATCTTTTTATTTAATATGATTTTGTTGGAAATATATTGTCTTTCTCATAATAATTTATTATTTTTACATGATAATTGACTTTCTTTTTATGTAAATTGTGTTAGATGTTTGGTAACATCTAACTGTTAGTAGCTGATCATTTCCCGAGTAACTATGCATTAGCGTAATTCGTTTCTCTTTTCCACATTCATCCATTGTTCAATTTTTCTAGGTTGGCACGTGACTGCCCAGCCACAGATTGACAAGTGTCTTGCCTCCAGGATGAGACGTGTCGCTTTCAAAAGCTTACAAATGTCACTCATTGGGGTTGAACACGTGTCCACCCCCAAGAAGGTGACACGTGTCTGCCCAACCAAATGAACGAGTAGTCTTGCCCCTAAGGAACTCTAGTGAGGTCATTAGAGGCTTAGGGCCTTGAAATCAATCTGGCTGGACTGACTAACCTAGCTTAAAAAGGCCCAAATCGCTAGAATTATTGTAGTATATAAATGGTTGCCCAATCGATACCTGCGAAGTGGCAACATTTTATTTGCCAACCAATCATAGACCACCATTTTAGGGTAACAAGAAAGGATCAATCCCCATCACTGTCTACTATAAAACTGTTAAGACATATCAGAACAGGTAGTATCTCTCTCCTAAAAAAAGAGTTATTATATACTCTGCTCATATACTACCCCCATCTCTTAAAAATTGTTACACTTTGACATTTTATACTATTTACATATTTCACTTTGACCATCGTTTGTGATTTATACTTAAGAAAAAATATAGTCATATCTAATGTGGGATCTTGTTAGATTCCTCTTGATATGTAGAATATTAATATCTAGTTTTTATAATTTTTAAAATGCGTAATTAAAAATGTAAATGCTCAAAGTTTTCCATTGGCATGCGTGAAAAGTATAAGTGTAACAATATTTGAGAAACGAAAGGATATAGTATTATCTTATACTCCCTCCGTAACGGATTACTTGCAACGATTAAACATTTTCTACTCATGTCAAATCGTTGCAAGTAATGTGTTACGGAGGGAGTAACTTTCTCTATCTACTTTATCTATCTAGCTACCTGACTTAAGCTTCGTAGGGGGGACCACCACCGCGTCGATTTCCTTTGTGAGTAGGTTATTGTGTATTCAAGTCTCCTAAAATTACTTTTACCCCCTTGAAATTCACGGGATAGTTTCAGTCTCGCAACAATATCTTATTGATATAAATATTTAAATATGATGATTATCAATAATCTATTCTCTGATAAATAAATAATGTTTACAACTTGCTCCATCCTTTTCATTTTTTTTGAAAAATCAGAATTCACGGTACTGCAATTAGATTCTAATACCACTATGGTGGTACTAAAATTAGTTTCTGATAATACGAATTTCAGATTTTTTTATCAATTTTTGCAAAATCAAAATTCACTGTACCGAAATAAGATTATGTTACCACTATGGTGGTAACAGCGGTAACGTAATCTAGTTACGATGGAATCAGAATTTGATTATGTTACCATATTTTTTGATTATTTAAAAAAAAACTTTGAAAAAATTCTTGCAGTAGTGGTGTGGCGGCAGCGGCAATGGCGCAACGCTAATGTGGTGGTTAATGAGGAGAGAGGGTGGAGGGAATGATATTGGAGTGGGAGTATAAAAGGGCTTAATGAACAACTCATATATAGATACAATCTATAAAATAATGGCCCTGTTTGGTACCAAGCGATTTGGGTAAAAAATAGCGGATTGAAGAGCATCAGAGGATTACTTAATCAAATCCTCTAATCAACTTGTCTGGTAGTTAGCGGATTGATATACCAATTCTTTGTAACGTTCCTCTAAGTAAAAAGCTGCATATTGGAGCATATTCAATTGAAGAGCATCAGAGGATTACTTAATCAAATCCGCTATTTTTTACCCAAATCGCTTGGTACCAAACAGGGCCATTATTTTTTAGACTGTATCTGTATATGAGTTGTTCATTAAGCCCTTTTATACTCCCAATTAGTAGATTATACACCAAGGAGCACCATGAGCATGGTGCTCCTTGTTCAAAACGCAGCCGAAATTAAACAAAACGCGTGCTTTTAAGTTGGGCGCGCTGCTCAGTGTACATTGAGTGTTCACCAGTGTACACGAAAAATTCAAAAAAAAAAACTGATTTGACAGGTTACTGTTGAACATTAAAAGCATGCTCAATGGTTTCTCTTCCTCACTCTCCATCATTTCTCTTTCTCTCTCCAATTTCTCTCCCCAAAAGCTCCAAACCTCCATTACCAAAACTCCAAAAACTCAAAAAACCTCATTTTCGGTTACTCCCCTTCACGAAAATTCCCCAATTTTTTTTGAAATTGCTCATTGAACACCATATATTCGAATTGTAGCATCAATTTTTTACAATTACGGACATTAGAGAAGAATTAAACAAACAAGCAAATAAAAAAACAAAGCAACTGATATCACGTATTTATATAGAGTTTTCTCCCTTATTTACAAGCTAATTTGTGCGTCATTGGAGCTCTTGGGAGCTATTTTGTGCTAACTATCGTATATAGTTGTGGTTTTGTATTTTAATGTTGAATTGCAGGTTTTATGGAGTTTTCTCCTTATTTCCGAGCCTTTTGAAAGCAACCACGGCTTTACGAGATGTTACGAGGCACGTAGGATGGCTCACGAGCTTTATGGATAGTTTAGGAGGTCCCAAGACCCCTAAACGTGAAGATTAGAGAGCCAAGGAGTCAAAGGAGTTTTCTGTGCACTGATCGGGCAGAAATGGCCCGATCGGGCGAAGTATTTATGATCGGGTATGAAAGTTGCGGACCCGATCGGGCAATGTATGCCCGATCAGATCGGGCAATGTATGCCCGATCAGATCGGGCGAGCACACATGTGCCCAGACCCGATCGGGTGACCACCGCCCGACCCAATCGGGTGGAGTGCTGCTTGGTCTCATTCTGCTGCTGCTTTCGAGAGGAACTTGCTGACACATTTCGTCGCCTGGCCCGATCGAGTGGCTGCCCAAGGCCCGATCGGGTGGGCCGTAATATTAAGTTAATGCTGCGCTGCTGCTACGCGAAGGCCCAAGACGCAAACCAATGACTTTTGTACCGCGGCCCGATCGGGTACTGTGCTCGGGCCCAATCGGGTCTGGCACCCTTTTACGCGGATTTCGCCTTTTGTTTCCGTTTTTTAGTTAACTTGAGGGGTATTATAAATACCTTTTTCCTCATTTTTATTGGACATCTTTCATTCATCTTTTATTCATCTTTCATTAGCTTTAGACTAGTTTTATTCTTCATTGTTCTTAGTTCAATTCAAACACTTTAGATTAATTTAGAGGTGATCAAACCTATTTCGATTTCAATAAAAGTTCCTGCTTTCCGTCAATTGGTACTCTTCTCTACTCTTTATCTCTTTAATTACTTTGATTGCTTAGTTTATTTATTTAATCGTTCATGATGCAATTGTTAGGGTTTCATATTAGTTTTGTTGTTGTTAATTCGATTATGAGTGAGTAGTCTCTTTCTAGGGTGTTAGATAGGAAAGCCATGTTTATACCATGATTGTGATTTAGACTCTTATTGATTTCTAGGGCTTGATTAGGGTGATTGTGATGTGGTTTGTTCTTTATTGAGTAATTAACGTTATTGCGCGGTTTCGTTGGTTGCTTGTAGTTAATAGTTGTTTGCACAAATCCGTCTTACGACTAGAGGCCTAGGACACGTCAGTAGTTCTGATTACGTTAGTGAACATGCGGCGTATGTTGAACTATGAGCGTTGAGTCTTAACCATAGCTCAACATAGGCTCTAATCCCCCGACTCTTGACTTAGGTTTTGATAGCTGTTGACCTTGTTTGATTGGTATAAGCATGGTGGACCGACCTAATACCCTAGGTTTTTACTCCATAGTTAAATCCTTTGTTTAATTCGTCTTTCTCAGCTTAATCATTAGTTTAATTAATTCCTTCCTGATTTCATCTGGAGTAGCTGAATTGGTTGAATATTGATTTAGAAACTCTGTCTCCCTGTGGATTCGACCCTGCTTCCACTGACTACCTTAGTTAGAGGACTGTAGGTTTATTTTTGATTAGGTGATACGACTAAAACCTATCAGCAACCAAAGAAGTTACGTTGCCAAAGCCACTCCAAATCCGTCATCCAGTACCGACGATTCTTCCAGCCACGACAAAGTAAGTTTCTCCTTATTTTAATGTACAAAAAATGCTCCTTGGATGCGATTGTTTTCTAAATTTTCTTTCTTTTTCGTTCTTAGATCTGAAGAAGAAATACCACTGAGCAACCCTTTTGAAATCAAAAATCCAAGAACCAAAAGGAGGCCAAACATCCAAACAGAGGTAATTCCAAAAATGTAAAAAGTGTTGTTCTTCGGTTTTATTGTACAATATATATGTGTGACTGTACATTATATAAATTTGTTTTTGATTTAGCAAGTACAAGGTTTTTAATTTTCAGAAAGTTGGTGGGTATGCTTTAGAAAGTTGTACATTAATATAATTAGAATGTACATTGGTGGTTGTTGGGTGCTATGGGTATGCTTTAGGAAGTTGTAAATTAATAGAATTAGAGTACGTACATTTGATGGTTATTGGTTGTTTCTATAAATTCATACATTGTTTATTTGTACATTGCTGTTAGCATGGTTGTTCATTAATGAAATAAGAATGTACATTTGATAGTTGTTGGTTGTTTCTATAAATTCATACATTAGATAGATGTACTTAAGAAAGTTGTACATAGTTGATTACCTAGTTGTTCATTAATAAAAACCATATGTACAATGACAATCCCATAGCTTAGAGTGAAAACAATTCTTGAAACTGATGCCAAGTGAGTACTTTTTTATGATTTGTTTAATTTATTTGTACATTGTTGATTTCATAGTTGTTCATTAATAAAAACAATAAGTACAATGATAATCCCATAGCTCAAAGTGAACCAATTTCTAAAACTATGCCAAGTCTTCTTGTTTCTTTGTACATTAGTATATTCTTATTGTACAATACATATGTTTATATGTTCATTATCTATATCACCATATGCGTTTTACATTTGTACAACGTATATGTTATTGATTATGTACACTACAAATCCTTACATAATCATTATATCTAATAATATGTACATACTCTCATAAAGGATTCCATACCTTGTATCCAGGCCCAAGCACGGGAAAAAGAAAGCCTCAACCTCTAAAGAGTAAGTGATATGTACACTACATACTTGTTCTATGTACAAGACAAATGCATATGTTCATTATGTCTAAAAAATGAACAACACTATCTTTACTTTAATGTTCACTTTTTTGAGCATACGTACCATGACTGTTTCCCAAATGTTCACTCTTTAAGTCTAAAAGTAAAATATTTTTACCTACGTGTCCCATTACTAACACAACAAACATTTTGCGCTCAGTTTGATAGGATCAAACACGTCCAGACACATTATTGCATTGACATTCTCAAGAACAAAGTCAACAAGCGGGGACATGCGTTGCGAAAAATGCCAAGAATCATAAATGAAATCAAGTTCTTGTTAGCAGCATTTCACATTGTTCCTTTTTTTTGTAGAAATTTAGAATACTTTTTTAGTCACTGGCTAATTGATCATTTTTCTTTTGGGTTAACAAGACAATATCCTTGTATTTTATATCTAGCAAATGCCCATTATATATATATATCCAATTCTCATTATTTGACATATGTACACTCAATTATGATCTTTTGTACAATTGCATGTAAACTATTGTACAGTTACCAATGTTCATTCACTTTACACATATATACAAGGCCATAATTCATATGTTCACTAATTATATACAGATGTACATTGTCTAAACCTATATGTTCACCCATTAAGTTTTTGGTGACACTAAGTTTTCTCAAATATCCTTGTATTGGAACATTTTTTTTTGAAATTGAGTATTATTATACAATGAACATTTGAAATTAATAAATGAGCATGTTTAATAATCATAGTGAACAATAAAGTTATATTAAAAACATATACAAAAGTTAATTGGAATATTTGGAGGGAAAAATTTTAGGGAAATGAATTCAAAATGTCCAATTATGGAGGAGAGAGAAAAATAAATAAATCTGATGTACATTTGGAGGTTAATGTACAATGGATTTTTTTTGTACACTGGCAAAAGTTCTATGTACACTGCGAGCATGCTGACGTACATAATGACGTGGGCATGGAGCACCATGCTCTTGGTGCTCCTCCCTGTACCATCTAATTTGCGTTTATACTCCCCCTCCAATACCATTCCCTCTACCCTCTCTCCTCATTAACCACCACATTAGCGTTGCGCCATTGCCGCTGCCGACACACCACTACTGCAAGAATTATTTCAAAGGTTTTTTTATTATAAATAATCAAAAAATATGGTAACATAATCAAATTCTGATTCCATCGTAACTTCTTTTTACTTATCTAAATTAATCTGAACTTATTTGAACTTATTAGACCTGATTACAACTTATTAGACCTTATTGGACTTTATAAGACCTTATTCGACATTATTAGAAGAAACCTTGCTAGACCTTATTTGACCTTATTAAACCTTATATTAGACCTTATTCGACCTTATTTTCTTAACTTATCTGAACTTATTTGAACTGAAAATAAGTTGAAAAGAACGGACTCTAAGTTCAGATAAGGGTCCGTTCTATTCAACTTATTTTTGCTTATATAAACTTATCTTAACTTGATCATAAGACCTTATTAGACCTTATTAGACTAAGTTCATATAAGCTCAGATAAGTTCAGATAAGGGTCCGTTCTTTATTTCAACCTATTTTTGCTTATATGAACTTATCTTTAACTCGATCATAAGACCATATTAGACCTAAGAGTTCGTTCTTCTCAACTTATTTTTGCTTATCTGAGTTTATCTGAACTTATTTGAACTGAAAACACCTTATTAGACCTTATTCAATCTTATTAGACCATATTCAACCTTATCCGACCTTATTCGACCTTATTGAACCTTAGTAGACCGTATTAGACCTTATCTGAGCTTATATGAACTTATAAATACTGAGAATAAGTTGAAAAGAACTAATTAGAACTTATTAGACATTATTCGACGTTATCAAAACTTATTCGACCTTATTAGACCTAAACTTGTATATTCAGCTTTAATTGGATCTTATCAGAGTTTATACGATCTTATTAAATCTTATTTGACATTATTATACCTTATTTGAATTTATCTGAACTTATAAAAAATAAAAATATGTTAAAAAGAACGCATGCTAATATTATAAAACCGATTCTTACAAGAGATCCTCATGCCATTTTCATGTTGAGTTCCCTCAGCATTTGTTCCCCCAACCCAACAACCAAAATTTGACAATATAATCTATAGATTTCTTGTAGGAAAAATGAAATAAAGGTATCCTTTTCTTTGGTCACATCACACGGACTTGTTGGCAGAACTCAAAATCCTTCCCCTACACCCCCACTTTACCTCTCCCACTCCTCTACAAAGTACCACTCTTTCTTCAGACTTCAAGTAGACAAGTAGACAAGTAGTACAAAACAAACCCTAAATTACACCCATATTTTATTTGATAAAGGTAGTCACAATCAACACGTACAAGATAATTAAAGAAGGTCATACATAGGCTGAACCCCCTCAAAAATCCTTGAAGTAAAGCCCTCTATTCTATATAGTCCTATACTTTGAGACAAGTCCATGTGAAACATTAATTTTAAGCTAGCCTTTTTATTTTCTAGATTTTGGTAATTTATCACTTTTAACATAAAAACCAGGCAAACAAAAAAAGGAAAAGAAGGGCACAAAAAGTATGAGATGGGTTTCACTAAAAACATTCTATTAAGAGACAAAATAACAATGAAGAAGAGCAAAGAAGGAGGAACAATTTCTGAACGCCGCCAGTGTAATCATTCAAGATGCGTATTAGTACTAGTTTTATTCACACGGATAGACATGCACCTGTATCTGCTATTCTGCATGCACATCAATATTTATTACAGAATTGAGAGCAACCAACCAACTTATCTACACTCTCCGTCTATCTCACTTCTCGAATCTCCAGTTTTAATGTCATGATGGATATCTCTAAGTTGTTACGCGGATACAAGATTGGAAAACAACGGAGGAATGATAAATCTCTAATGGTTAGAGGATATTTTATCTTCGAGCACAAATTTAATAGTGTTTACGTTGATTAATATAGTCTTGGTATAGGTTTAATGTAGTGTTGATAAAAAATTTGAAATAATAAATAAGATACGAAATACTAGCATTACATAATACCAACACCAACACTATATATGTCCAAAGTGCAAACACAAACATTCTAAAAACCATATTAAATTTGTGTGAGACGTCATGGTGTCCTCTAACCGTTAGAGATTAATCATTCCTCATGAATGACATTCCAAAATTATTAAACTACTTGTATAATTGAGGTTGAACTTTAAGGACAATGCTAATGAAAATTTATGGCTGTCTTTTGAAGATAAGACTATCATAAGTCTTTGTTAGATGATATGAAAATATTCATTATTTTCATATATATCATTTGTATTTATGTAAACTATATTAGTTGGTCATGTATATCTTTTAAATATTATTGTTTCCTAGTTTATAGGAATTGTTGACATTCTCTTGTAAAGCTAGTATATATTGTTAGGTTGTAACAATTAATCAGTTAATGAATTATCTTCTTTCATGGTATCAGATTTTAGGGTTATTTTTCCTCTCTCTTCCGCTTTGCCCTACTAGCCGTCCGCCCCCCTCCTTCCCGGCAGCCATGGCCGGCGCTTCTCAAGCTTCTTTCTCTTCTTCTTCTTCTCCCTCTCACAAATCTCTCTAATTCTAATGTTAAACACAATCTTCCTATTGTCCTTGACATGGAAAACGTGCAATATGCTACGTGGGCGGAACTCTTCAAAATTCATGCACGTTCTCATCGAGTCATTGACCATATTATTCCCACGTCCAAATCAAAACCTCCGTCTACTGATGATGAAAAGGAGGAATGGACCACTATTGATGCTACTGTATTGAAATGGATCTATAGCACTATTTCTGATGATCTTCTCAATACGATCCTTGAGCCGGATCTCACGGCCAAGGAGGCGTGGGAGCGACTTCGGGACATTTTTCAAGACAATAAGTCTTCCCGAGCCGTTACTTTAGAACAGGAATTCTCCAATACGGTTATGGAGGATTTTCCTAATGCTTCGTCATATTGCCAACGTTTGAAGATGTTGGCCGATCAACTCAAAAATGTGGGCGCCCCGGTCTCTAATAACCGTCTTGTTCTTCAGATGGTTGCGGGCCTCACAGATGCTTACAATGGCATCGGCACTTTGCTCCGTCAAAGTGACCCCCTCCCTCAATTTTATCAAGCACGGTCCATGCTTGTGTTACATGAGGCGGGTTTGGCTAAGAAGGTTTCGACGGGTTCCTCCACGTCCGCCATGGTGGCTTCTCATCATGACAATTCGCCCCCCGACAATGCTCCTCATCATCGTGTTCAACATGGTGGTAAAAATAAAAATAAAAATCATGGAAAAAATAAAAATTCCAGCGAGGGTGGCCGGAATAATTCCGGCGGTAATGGTGGCCGGAACAATTCCGGCGGTGGTGGCCGGAATTATACCGGCAGTGGCGGGCGTACACAGGGCCAGCAGCAGGGCGCACCAACAACCCACCCAGCAGCAGCAGCAAACGCATGGGGGGGCGGGTTGGGCTTACCCTCCTTGGGCCTTCCCCCCATGCCCCTATCCAACTCAGGGGTGGGCCAGGCCTTGGGTGCCAAGACAGCAGCAGGGAGCAGGCGTACTTGGAGCTGGGCCGCGGCAGCAGCAGGCCTATGCGGCCGATGTTCAGCCCGTTTCCACGGACATCGAGGCCACCATGCATACACTTGGTATAAATCCGCCGGATCCGAATTGGTATATGGATACGGGAGCGACTTCTCATATGACTTCTTCCCAAGGTACTCTAAACTCTTATTTTAATTTGAGCACTCCTAATGGTATAATTGTTGGAAATGGTTGTAGTATTCCAATTCGTGGTTACGGGGACGCACAATTGACCTCTTCTAACCCTCCTTTGACTCTCAAAAACGTCTTACATGCACCTAAAATCATTAAAAATTTAGTGTCTGTTTGAAAATTTACTACTGATAATTCTGTGTCTGTTGAATTTGATCCTTTTGGGTTTTCTGTGAAGGATTTTCGGACGGGGAGCCCACTAATGAGATTTGAGAGTCAAGGTGCTTTGTATCCCCTCACCACCTTCCCCAATCACGCCTCCACTCCATCTACTTTTGCTGCTCTTGCACCATCCCTTTGGCATGCTCGCTTGGGTCATCCTGGCTCTTCTATTCTGGCATCTCTTAGGACTAGTAATCTTATAGAATGTAATAAAGGAAGCATGTCTGATTTTTGCTATTCTTGTCCTCTTGGGAAACATGTTAAATTGCCTTTTGTTTCGTCCACTTCTAATACTTTAATGCCATTTGATATTATTCATTGTGATCTTTGGACATCTGCCTTTTTGAGCTCTAGTGGTCATCGTTATTATCTTGTTATGTTGGATGATTTTACTAATTATTTGTGGACTTTTCCCCTTGCTAAAAAGTCACAAGTATATTCTACATTCCTTCAATTTCGAGCTTATATCCACACACAATTTGAACGGGAAATTAAAAATATTCAATGTGATAATGGGCGGGAATTTGATAATGCACCTTTTTGGGAATTTTGCAAAACTCATGGGTTGTCATTTCGTCTTTCTTGCCCCTATACTTCTTCTCAAAATGGTAAAGCGGAGCGTAAAATACGTACCATTAATAATGTTGTGCGTACTCTTCTCTCCCACGCGTCGCTTCCCCCTTCATTTTGGCATCATGCGTTACAAATGGCAACATACCTCCTTAACATTCTTCCCCATAAGACACTATCGTATGAGTCTCCTCTTCACCTTCTTTACCACAAACGACCCTCCTATTCCCACCTTCGTGTGTTTGGGTGTCTTTGCTATCCCCTCTTTCCCTCTAATACAATCCATAAGCTACAAGCTCGATCCACTCCATGTGTATTTTTGGGATTTCCCACTAATCATCGAGGGTATACATTTTATGATCTCTCTTCCCGTAAAATTATTATTTGTCGCCATGTGGTATTTCATGAACACTCCTTTCCGTTCTCTTCCCTTCATACTCCACCTTCCACAAATTATTATTTTCTGGATCATCTTAGCTCAATGGACTCTCCCTCTTATTCGGCCCAACACTCCCCTAACACGTCTGGGCCTCCTGAGCAGCCCACTTCTCCCCCACTCGCTGCTCAATCCCCTCTTCTCCCTCCACGCGGACCCAGCCCAGTCCGGGCTTCGCTCTCTCCTGCGTCTGGGCCACCTGTGCTTGGGCCTGCATCCCCCACTCCCTTATTGCATTCGCCTGTCCCAGATGGACTCCCCATCCCCTCTGGGCCTCCTCCTCCATGCAGCCCACCTCCCCCTATACACCCTCCTCTTCCCCGTCAGCCATCCACAAAAAGAGCTAATCCCCGTCATCCTCGCCTACTGATTCCCGCGCTGTCACTCGTGGTCAAAATGGGATTTATAAGAATAAAAAGCCCGTGTCCCTTGTTGCCCATGTTGACCGGTCCCCTATTCCCCGTAATCCTGTGTCGGCCCTTCGTGACCCGAATTGGAAACAGGCCATGGATGATGAATATCATGCTCTAATGAAAAATAAGACTTGGGAATTAGTACCTCGTCCTCCTCATGCTAATATTATTCGGTCTATGTGGATATTTGCTCATAAAGAAAAATCTGGTTCTTTTGAGAGGTACAAAGCTCGTCTTGTAGGTGATGGGAAAACGCAGCGAGTTGGAAATGATTGTGGGGAGACTTTTAGTCCTGTGGTCAAACCTGCTACTATTCGCACTGTTCTTAGTCTGGCTTTTTCTAAGGGTTGGGCGCTTCACCAGCTTGATGTGAAGAATGCGTTCTTACATGGTGAGCTTCATGAGACAGTCTATATGCATCAGCCGGTTGGTTACAGGGACTCCACTTATCCTGATCATGTTTGTCTTCTGAGGAAGTCCTTATATGGCCTGAAACAGGCCCCCCGGGCTTGATATCGTAGATTTGCTGATTTTGTGACTAACATTGGTTTTGTGAACAGCAAATCTGATCATTCCTTGTTCATATATCGCCGCGGTACAGACTTCGCCTATCTACTGCTCTATGTAGATGACATTATTTTGACTACTTCATCTGATACACTCCGCAAGTCTATCATCGCCAGCCTAGGCTCTGAGTTTGCGATGAAAGACTTGGGATTGTTGAGTTATTGTTAGGTTGTAACAATTAATCAGTTAAGGAATTATCTTCTTTCAGTCTTTTATTTATCATTAATTATTTAGTTATGTCCTTTAACATAATAGGACATTATTATCAATAAACAGGAAAAATAAATAATGGTAATCTCCTTTTCTGTTTGAGGACATAATCAATTAAAAAAATTAAGAAAGACAATGTTCTATCACGTTAATGGGCAAAACCTAATTAGATGTTTATGGCGGTTGTTTTGAAAAAAGACCACCATAAAATCATCCCAATGCTAACCATGATTTCGCAATATTATACAAGAAGCTAGTTGTGGAATTTTGTTAAATCTACCTCAAATGTATAGTTTTGATTTAACAAAATTTAACACCTTCTGCCGCTAACTTCTTTCGTAACCTGAAGGCACAAGCCCGTGCCAGCAGCCGCGGTGCTCCAGGGAAAAGCTTTTTCTCGCCCCAGAGTTTCGAGCAGCCTTAAGGTTCTCTCCTGCCTCTCCCGAGGGGATCCATTTTCATATCGCTCGTGATATATATATAATAACTCGGTCATCCTTAGAACATCAAATTATACAATAAAATAGTTGTAAATGTGTACAAGAATATCAAATTTTTATAATGTTTATAGTACATAGTCGAACATCTTAACAATTAAATAGTGCATTATATCTTGAAACATACTCGTCATAAATTATTTGCTACATCCACTTCTTCATAGTCGTTGGAATATGATTGTAAAAACTAATATCTCAAATTTGGTATAAGTAAAAATTATAATTTTTTTTGAAAGTATATATACATTGAGACGAATAAAATAAGATCCCGCATAAATATACTTTTCGTTATGGAAATAAACTCAAAGACATGTCATCATTCATCACCAAAACAATTTGTTGTTGACCTCATCACCAATGCATATTTCCAAATAACTTCTCTTTGAAAGACTTTGTAAAACACTTCTCTTGACGTGGTGAACAACGTCTCTTCATAACAGTGCACATAATCATCATCGATCAACCTTCTTTTTTCACCCGAATTTTCGAGCACTGCCAAATTTTATCTCAAACTTATATTAATTTCTAATAAATAATAAATCATTCTAAAAACAAACTAAAAATTAGTTCAGATCAGCGAGAAACATGTGAAAGATAGTTGCACATGCCCTCAACATGGGTATATACACTTGGGTACGTTCTTTCCAAATTATTTTCAGTCTTAATTTGAAAAAATAAGTTCGGATAAATTAAGATAATGTCTAATTAGGTTTTATCTAGTCAACCTTAATAAAGTAAAATAAGATCTAATAAGGTTAATAAAGTCTAAAACTTCGTTCTTTCAAACTTATTTTTGCTTATTTCAATTTATGAATTTATCCAAACTTATCTGAATTTATCTAACGTATTTTTTCATATTAGACCTCCATTCGATCTCATTCAACTTTATTTGTTATTTTACCTCATTAGATAAAACCTTATTAAACCTTTTTCACCCTTATTGGACATTATTTGACCTTATTCTATCGATAAATTTCACCTTATTCACTCTTATTATACATTGTTTGAACTTTTTAGCTCTTCTCTAAAGTTATTTTTTTATAAGGACTGAAAAATAAGTTGAATAAAAGGACCCTAATAAGAAAAAATAAGTTTAAATAATCAAAAGTAATTTGAAAAGAGTCGGACACTCATACAAGTGGTGATTTGTGGCTTGTGGGTAGTGATTAAAGTCCTGATGACAAGACTAATGTGGCTATTGATTAGCAAATGGCATGTCATACTGTATATGTTTCAGTCCATGT
Organism: Patellifolia procumbens; assembly: GCA_947645195.1. Lineage (NCBI taxonomy): Eukaryota > Viridiplantae > Streptophyta > Magnoliopsida > Caryophyllales > Amaranthaceae > Patellifolia > Patellifolia procumbens. The sequence continues at coordinate 4,497,921 of CANSGD010001541.1, forward strand.
CCCAATACTTTATAAAAACTACTCCTATCTAATATTGCTAACTTGACAATAATGACTGCAATTTAGGATCCATATTTATATATTAGTAGAGTTGAAGATGAATAATGAGATAGACTTAATTAGGGTTTTGGTTCATAGCATGGGAGTACTCCATATATGTTTAGGTAGGTGGACAAAGAAGTACGTAGATGTTCGCGCATGTATAAAGAAGCGCACAGTTGACACTCGGGGTTTCTGAACAAATTGTCCCCTCTAAGCATTCAATTTCCTAACCCCAATAGTAATAACATCCCTAGCTTAGGTTTCCCTTAACTGCAATATTTACTGAAACCCGACATAAAAGCCTGTCATATCTCTTTAAACGCCTTTGTTTAACTTTACTCTTCCGTTTAATATTTACCTTTCTAATACATTACCTTAGGGGAAAAACTTTGTTTACCCACTGGGTAAACTACCCACCTTTAATTATGAGAGTAAAAAGTAGTGATGGTGGAACCCCCACCAAACTAAATAATAATATTTTAATGGCTCTATTAGTAGTGGGTAGCTTACCCACTGGGTAGATGTAGTCAAGTACTTACATTAGTACTAACTTTTGAAGAGTAGGGAGTACCTGTATTACGCCCTAATTTTCGAAGGGTGGGCAATATGTGAATTACCTCTTCCGTTTCCTTTTATTTGTTATATTTTTGTCATTCATCAATGAAGTTGTTGTCACGCCATTACCCACATTTCCAATATCCCCACACATACATGTGCCTCCTACATTCTTGTGCCACTAAAACAAGTAAAAAGAAACGAAAGGAGTAGTGACAGTCCGTTCTTTTCAACTTATATTCAGTCTTTATCAGAAAAAATAAGTTTATATAAGTTTAGATAAGGTCTAGTTGTAGGAATATATAGATGCGAATAACGGAATTTCAGTAAACAATTTCCTAATATCTACAACAGAATCGCATGCATAACAATATATGAATCAATAGATAGAGTAGAGAATAAACAACCTTTTATTCACGACTTGAACATGCATGAAGGGTCTGAATACTGCAAAGTATTATCACATAGCCGAATGCTTCAGAGATAAAGAACTACACTTGTAATTCCTCTATCTATTCTACGAAAACCGATTAATACCCACGTCTTCTAGAACGGAAGAGTATGAACTATTCACTCTCTTCCTTTTGATGGATTAGGCGCTTAGACCAAAGAGGGAGACGGGTTTTTCTTTTTCTCTCTTTTGTGTCAAGTTACTGACTAACTGAATCATCAATCTCTCTTATTATTTTATCAATATATAATAGAGGGAGATTAGGTTAAGAGAAGAAGAAAACCTAAAACCTTAATCTCCTATTAGTAGGCCGGCCCCTTATAAGCCATATGAGATTTTTATTTATTCATTAATCGGTGCTACTTAGTGTGACCTCATAGGATTAATTATCTTAGTTGTAGGCCCAAATCAATTTGTCTACAAACCCTAATTTATTCTATAGCAAGCAAATAAGATTACTAAAATAATTAACTATATTATATCTATAAATACAATCCTATTTATATTTAGTAATTGCGAAAATTGTCTAAGGACATATTGCTTCATAATAAGGTCGAATAAGTTGATATATGGTCGAATAAGGCCAAATAAGATCAAATAAGCTCGGATAAGGTCTGGTAAAGTCTAATTATGTTTAATCTAATAAGGTAACATAAGGTCAAATCAGGTTAAATAAGGTCGAATAAAATTGAATAATAAGAAAATTTTTTTTAGATAAATTAAGATGAGTTGAAAAGCACGGAGCCTAAGTATTACTTCATATCTTTAACTATTCTATTTGCTACTACTTCCTTCCTTCCTTCATCTTCTTAATTATCCTTTTTGTTCTCTTTTATTTTTCGTATTTAAAATCGATGGAGAAACCAATACAATAATAAAACTTGATGATGAGATTCTTCTATTGTTATAAAAGAGAAATTATTTGTAAAAAAGCGCAAGGATCCTTCCACCTTTTTCAGTTTTTTAATAGTATCGTTGTCTGTTAATATACTTCCTCCGCTTCCGCTTTTATTTATTACTTGCATCATTGAACCATATTACACAATCAAATGCACACTTTATAAATTAAATATCTTGAGTTCTATATAAGAAAACATTATACAAAGTTGATATTAATAATCTACACATACATTGAGATGAATCTACCAAGATCTTACATTACTATGTTTTCCGTTATATATAAATCACAAATTTGGTTTAAAACAACATGAATGAATAGTGTAACATTCCCAAATGATGCGAGTAAAAAAAAGGAGGTAGTACTACATTCAGACTTACATACTTCATTATACTTAACTTTGACTATAAATATCTTTTATTAATCTCCATTTTTTATAATTTTTACTTATTGATAATTAAAGATATTAATGTTTCAAATAATGTTTTGGCAAATGTGAAAATTACAAATAATGCATCTGTGAAACAAAGGAAGTAATATTCAGTAAAAAATAAGTTATATTCAGTAAAAATAAGTTCAGTTCAACTAAAATAAGTTCAATTTTATTAAAAATGAGTTCATTTTAGTAAAAGTCAGTAGTGCAAAGAAGAAAAAACAGCATGAATCAATAAAAATAAGTTCAATTCAGTAAAAATAAGTTCAGTTTAACAAAAATAAGTTCAATTCAGTAAAGATAAGTTCAGTTCAGCCAAAATAAGTTCATTTCAGTAAAAATAAGTTCAGATTAGTAAAAAGAAGTCCAGTTCAGCAAAAATAAGTTCTATTCAGTAAAAATAAGGTGAACTGAACCTGACCTTAATTGAACTTATTTTTTCTAATACAAACTGAATATAAATTAAAAAGAATAGGGCATATGTTGATGCCCATTATCAACTATGTCCATCCTTTTTTAAGAGAGCTCACATGCTAAGATACTTAGACCTTGTTAAGTTCACCTTAAAATAATAATATTCAGTAAAAATAAGTTCATTTCAACAAAAATAAGTTCAGTTCAGTAAAAATAAGTGCAGTTCAATAAAAATAAATTCAGTTCAGTAAAAATCAATAGTGTAAAGAAGAAAAAACAACCAGTTCAGTAAAAATAAGTTCAGTTCAGGAAAAATAAGTTTTGTTCAGGAAAAATAAGTTCAGTTCAGTAGAAATAAGTTCAGTTCAGTAAAAATAAAGTCAATTGAACAGGGCCTTAGCTTAATAGTTACGCTTGTTTGGTTAGTTGGGAGTAGTGACCTCCTATGAAATTTTTTAGGTTACCGATACATAAGGATAAAATGCGTTGAAAAGACTAATATTAATTTTTATGGACAATTATTAATCTTAGATGCATATTTGATGACTATTTTCGTCGGGCCACAATGTTACACTTATCCTAGATGGGAAAACAGTGAAAATAGAACTGAAGTAGAACAATAACTATTTCCAAACTCCCCAAAAGCGGAACAACTAAAAACTTTGGGGAGTGATAGTTTCTCTTTCTAATTTGCAACATACTTCATACGTTTCTAAATAAGTGACGCACTTTATATTTTCACATTTGTCAATACGTTATTTTAAACATTAATATCTAGAGTTATTAATAAGTAAAAATTATAAAAAATTGGTATTAATCGTCATTGAGACTAATCTAACAAGATCGCACGTGATTATGTTATTCCTAAAATGTAAATCACCAAGGCAAATTTAAATCTAAACTGTAAATAGTAAATACTATGCAAATGTGTCACTTTTCTTACAACGGAGAAAATATACTATAAATGAATGCCACAATTATTACATTTCCTATTTTGTCTTGTAGTCTTTACATTATTTAATTTTTTAATTATCTAATTTTTTTAATCATTTGCCTTTATTATTTCTATCTCCTTCGTGGTAGCTTCCACCTATATAAATAAATGGTCTTCATAACCCATATATGCACCTGCTTATATTTTGCTCTAGTTTTAGTTTAGTTCTAAATTTTAGTTTTAGTATGCTACGTTTTAGTTTTATGTAGTTTTCTGACTCTGGTCAAATCCCTGAGATAGGGAGATCTGAGTTTCATCCTTGTACCTTTCTTTTTTTTAAAAAAAAAAATGCACCTGCTAATGATTTGTGTCACTATATTTTCGGCAAATAAAACGAATACTAGGGAGTCCAACATACTTTTTATTCGTAACAAAAAAAGTGAAGACACCAAATTAGATGCCCCTTCGTTTAAAGGAAGCGCCTAATTTATGCATCAACTATAATAAGGATAGAATGAAATTGGGATTACAAGGGGTGGGAGAGACTAACAAGAACTACTTGTCCTACATTAGTTATCCAATCTAGCGTCTAGTTTGCTTCTTTGTAGATATGATGAACTTGTCGTTCATGGAACAATTGAAGAAGTGGGGTGTCCTTAATAATGTTTGCTTCTGTCAAACGGGGTGCCAGAGTTGTTTTAGGGCGTTGTTTACAAGTAGATTGTTGCCTTCGACATGATCAATTTTGCTAATCTTTTTCTTAATAGTTGCTTGAACACCTTTGTGGAGTAATTTTGCTTATGCAACAATGACAAAAAGCGTAACAAATGTTGAAATTGGTGGTGAAAGTGGCCACCTCAGGTGGTATTGTAGGAGGAAATATGTCGTCCCGGTTTCGTTTTTTATGAGGCTATGGAAATTGAGTTTCATGAAGTTTGATGGTGGTGGGGTCAACCTGGCATCACGTGATTTCAAGATGGAGTTAGGGTTTAAGATATGGTAAGAGGGAGTAAGAATCTCCCGTGAAATGTTGAAATTGGTGGCGAGAGTGGCTAGTCGTCCTTGGTAGATGTGGTAAATGTTGACACGATACGACAACCCGACACAAACCCTTCCTGAAATTAATGGGTTTGGGTAAAGAATTTTGACACGTTTAAGTAAATGATTTGGCTCGACACGACCCATTTATTAAACGACACGACACTATTAGATGGATTGCCTCGACCCGACCCGTTTATTTGATACGAAAACGAAACAACAACCCATTTATCTACACATATTTTAAAGTTTTTCCTCATTACATCTTGTCTTCATCCATTCATTTTTGAATTTAGTTTATTTATTATTACTTCTATACACTATTAGATGTTATTTTAATGATTGTATGAAATTAAATAAGTTCTAAACCAAAAATATAAGAATTGAGAACATCAAATATATATGAAAGTTAAACGGGTCAATCCGAACTCGACATGTTTAACTAACGTGCCGGGTTAGGGTCAAGGATCTTGACACGTTAAGTAAACGGGTTGGTTAGGGTTAGGAGACAACCCGCCAACTCGTCAACCCAACACGAAGCTGATATGACACGACTCGTTTACCACCTCTAATCATTGGTGGTATTGTAGGAGGAAATTTGTTGTCGTGGATTTTGTTTTTTATTGAGGCATCGAAGTTGAGTTTCATGAAGTTTGATGGTGATAAGGTCCACCTATCACATCGTGATTTTATGATTGATTTTGTTGAACCAATATGATTTTGGTGATCACAGTCTAAAATGATTAACTAAAAAAGTTATTAAGTTTTATATGTGCAAGAATAATTGTGAAAGGTTGTGCCTAATGTAACACCCCGACAATTATCTCTTTCATAAAACATATATTTTCCAAGTAAAAACAAAGAACTATCAAAGTATTATCACCAGTGTGAAAATGTATCGGCTCACTCAAAATTTTGCTGCGGAGAGCATTAAATAAATACTTTAATAAATACTTAAAACCATAATAATTGTCAAAATATTATCCAACTTCAAACTTACTTTAAACCAACTCAAACAACTAAAAATAAATAATCAGTAAAGTAATTTAATAAAAGAAACGTAAATAAAAGCAGCAACAGAAATGAGAAAACGATCTCTCATCAATATCTACAAATTCCCAAATGAGTATGGATGTTCCTCTTCAAACCTATAGACAAATACTCAATTGATGGATTGCTCGTCAAATAAGGGTCATAACAGGATCAATAGACATAGCCATGATCGACACACAAACAAGCACGTAATCAGCAAAGCTAAGTACATATAAAACAACACGATACACGAATACCTAACATGATACTACTAAGCAATAAAACTTGATCAACACTAAAACATTGACTCGTAAGATAAGACTCGACTTAAAACAAGACATTCAAATAACCATTCATTTAGTCAATTGAATAGTCAATGGATCGAGTTGTCGTACCAAACCTCGTCTTCAAATAGAAGACGAATTACGGGAGCAAATCCGTAATCTCCTTTATTCACGATATCGAGGAACCTTTAAAATAAAATAGGGGACGGTGATCAATCCGGTCCTAAGAAAAGTCATGGGCTACCACAATGTACTCCAACTCATACTAGTCCAAAACTTCAGACGTGCACAAGTCTAAAGCTTTCACTTCCACTTTAAGTATTAACATGTTATTCGATCGATGTTGGACTCTAACAAGACAACCAACATATAACATAAACACATAAAATTCCACTTTTATTTTAGGATCATATAACGTGATCAAAAATTCCAATAATTGACCAAGACATTAATCCTCAATTTATTTGTTGACTAAGATCAACAATCGAAGTGTCCAAAGGAAAAAGATATACTTACCCTACAAATTTATATACCCTCGGTCTTTGCAAAGTAGTAAAACACTAATAATGATACCAACCCAGAATTACTCAACAAGGTCCTCGACCTTTGAGAAGTAATAAAATAATAGCAAGGGAATAATACCATAAATCCATATTCCAAAACTAAATATTATTAATCCTCATGTGAATTAATAAATAAACTTCTCTTACCAAACATGCTGGAATCAAACATCCATTCAATCATGTAATAAATATCATAGGCAATTAACATGCTCAATAACACGTAATTCCATAAAAGAATAGCCACGTATGTACCATAAAAAGGGTTCCCTATACATGATTCTATACATAATCCTAACCTAGGACATGATACTAGTCTAACGCATAAGGACATGTATGTACCTTGTGTAGACAAAATGAGAGGCCACTTTATGAACACTATAAATCACTTAAGGAAAATTCTCCGCTTAATAATTAATAACATAATAATGAATTAATATTATAATTAATTCACAACAATTATATTTATTTTAAAACGCTTCAAAACTCGTTTTAAAATCCTTTAAAAACATTAAAGTTTCAAACTTTAATGCAATACTAACAAACTAGGCTTTAAAAACCTTACAAACCTTTACTTTTATATTTAAAACTATTTTTAAATATAAAACTATAAATCTGAAATATAACTTAAATTTATAAATCATAAAAATAAGATTTTAATTACTTCAACAATAAAGTTACAAACTATATTTATAAAACATATAAAAATCATAACTTTAATTGCTAAAACATTTAATATATATAAATAGAGGAAAAAGGGATAAGAAATAATCTGAAAAAAAACACGAAAACCGGAAAACAAAGGGAAAAAACACGACTGGTTGCGTGAATGGGCTGCGGTGGCGCGTATGGCTCACGCGCGGCTCGGTTGCATCTGACGGCAAACGAGAGAGGGAGCGTGAGTGGTGTTGCGGGTGTTGTTGTGCATGCGCGAGGGTGATGAGGGGGGCAAGTGGTGGCGTCGGCGGGAGCAATGAAGAGAAAAGAGTGTGAGTGTGGGTGTTGGGCTTGCCAGGAAAGCGAACAGAGGGAGGTTGGTGGTGGTCCGGCGCACAAAAAGCAAGCGAACAGGGAAAGGAAAACCGGACGAGTGAGCGAGAAAAGAGAGAGGAAAATAAGTGTGGAAAAATTGGGGTTAAGTGGATATTTATTGGTTTGCTTAGAAACCTAATGCAAATAGGTTTAGGGCTTTAGTTTGGGCTTTAAGTTGATCATCAGGTTTAAAGAACATTTGAGCTCTTCAACCCATGATTAAAATCAATTTAAACACGATCTAATATCCAAGTAGGGTTCGAACCTACATCTTTTGTGCTATTGCACAATGCTCTACCAATTGAGCTAATAGGTTTACATAAGTAAGGAAAACGTGAAAATGTGAAACTTTGAATAACCCGGCTTTAACTAGATAGGAAAAGAAAGTTGTTCCAACTTCCAAGTGTAAACTTGACTCACTAACTAAACAAATTCAAAAAAACATACATTTCTCCCTTTCATTGAATCATCAACGAATAAAGAACCTACCCCTTTCGAAAAATCACTAAGCAATGATAAGAACTTATTACCTCCTTTACTATTAGTGCTCAACACAAAGTTGGCATCTCCTCAACATTTGTAAAATTAAGTGCACATAAAACTCTAATAAGACAGCAACATCCTCGAAAAAGCAGTAGGACTCATAACTTACCTCCTTTACCAGTTCCCTGTTTACAAAGAAAAAAGAAGGTTGCACCATTAGCATACTACTCAGCAGCTACTATGACTTATAAAGGCTATTAGTTAACCCTCAAAGCCCCAAGAAAATAACTACAACAATTCATCCCAACGGCAAGTTAGGTGACATCAAAACAATAGCTTTAAGGCCTAAGAAGGCCGAATCTTCCTTATGTGACAACACCCAAGTAAAATTTCAATAAGCAACAAATACATATGCTTCACACCAGTTAGCACCCTACAAAAACATAAAAAACCCACACTCACCACCAGATACACCCAACCTGATCTGGTCAGGGCCCCCATGGTTGGGGTGGATGGATGAAAGTGGTGCTTCTCCAATATTGCTCGTATAATATGCCTAGGGGACAATCCGAGGCACTCCTTAGTGAGAACAAATACCTCCAAAGGTCGTTTCTGAGCAACACTTGCCTCGAACATCCCGTTGTTGCTCTAAAGCATGTAGAAGAAGGGGAAAACCGTTGTAATTTACAAAATAGACCCAGAAAGCTCATAAACACACTAGAAGGAGATTGTTAGCAAAAATGGCTCCAATGAGCCTCAATTAGTCCAAAATGTGTTATGGCCGTGTGAAATAGCTCCATTTATGCTATAATGTATCCCATTTTTAGTTAAATGTATTCTTAATTAAATTGAAGCTTTAAGGCCCACATTTCATGTTTTTAGGAAACACAAGCAATTAGAACAAAAGCAAGACCTAATAACGATAAGTAGAAAAAGAAACACCTTCATCAAAAGGTAACATCTTCCACTTTAACTCTTTACATTTCTGCAAATTATGAGTGTTTGAATACCTTACAAACATCAATCACTACATCTATCTACAAATCCAACGAAACACATTAGTCATCTAAAACATATCCCTTTCATTTCAAAATGTACCCCTTTCAATACTAAATGTTTAAATGTACCCATAGAGATAAACTTATATCAAGTCCAACAAAACTAATGTTATCAAAAACATGTCTAAATGCTTTATTTAGTTTCTAAAAGCACAGCACATGAAAAATGCAAGAGGAATTGATGCCTTATAGGAGTGCAAGGCATCGTTTTTTAACTAAGAGTGCTAATTTATCAACTTAATGTATCCCTTTATCACCATTGTAGTCTTTGTTAGGAAAAATCAGTATAAGAAAATAGGGAACCATGACAAAAACACAAAAAAATGTAAACTTAGAAATACATCTAGTTCAAGCACATAATATAGCTACTAATATATGATACCAGTATAATAATCAGATCCAAACATTTTTTTTGCAGCAAAGGCTATAAATTAAGGCAAGTATTAAAGCTTGATGATCAAGTTCAGTCAAGATTCTCACTCAAGTGATTGAGACGTAATAAATTTAATGGAAAGGTTTTGTGAACTCAATTTTGTTTAACTTCTTAATATTCAAATGTAGAAAAGTTCACTAATGATAAAACAAGCTACTTAATTAACAAAGACATCTAAAAAAAATCAAAATGTCGAGAATGAGTTAGACAAGAGATGGAATGAAGATGAGCAAGAATCATGAAGAAAATTCAACAATCTTAACTACAAAAATTTGAAAGAATCATAAAACATACCAAATAAAAATTGAGCAGGTCTGTATCGTTGCAAATCAATTTAGGGTTTAGGCTTCTTGAAAAGCTCATATTCATGCTCCAAGCACTAACAAAACAAAGATATGCTGAAATCTTAAGCGAAAATTAATCGGCAAAAACGAATTTGCGAAAATCAAAACCATACTATAGCTTGTAATTGGAAATCGTTCGAAAAGCTTGTGGTTTATTGAATCTTCGCTACCTTCATTCCACAGTTGAGAGAGAAAAAGGATGAGAAAAGATGAAAGGAGACAGCATAAGCGAGAAAGTTTTGGAAAATAACAAAGAAAGCGTGAATTTGTGAAGAGAGATACCCGTCCGTTAATCTTATCCGTCCAATTTTGTCATAAATGATCTAATGGTTATAATTGGCTGTTTTCAGTTTTCAGTTTAGGCATTGGTTTTCACCAGATCCATCCCCTATATGTAGGATTCTTAAAATGAGAATGGTGAGAAGGATTTTATATGCATATTTTTCGAATTAAATATGCATAATTTTTATACTAAATGTGCAACTTTTATGATGTGCACTTTTTTGAACTGAATGTGCATTTTAACATTTAAGAGCATATACTTACAGGTCGAAAAGTGAAATATGCATATCAAATTCAAAAAATATGCACGTCTAGTTCAAAAAATATGCACATCGATCTTTCTCATCCTTCTCATTTTAAGATCATTCTCACCGGATCTCAACCATATATATATATATATATATATATATAGAGAGAGAGAGAGAGGGGTCTGGTTCTGCTAAAAACCTATATTTTGCTGAAAACTGAGAACTAACAGTCCTGATTGAAATTATAAGTTTAATTAAGTAAAATAAGCTCAATTTAGAAAAATACGTTCGGTAAGTTCAGTTCAGTAAAAATCAGTAGTATTGCAAAGAAGAAAAAATAACATGAATTAGTTAAAATAAGTTTTGTCAATAAAAATAAGTTTAGTTTACTAAAAATAAGTTAAGTTCAAAAATAATTTAAATTAGTTCAGTAAAATTAAGGTGAAGTGAATTGAGCATAAATTATTTCGAATCTCGACTATCAAGGTCGAACCGACAAGATTAGGAATTTTTAATTCGAACTCCATACATTTTCAACTTATGGTAACTCATCTACGCTCACTTATCCTAGAATATTTATCTTTGTTTTTTATCTTATCGTACTTCACATACATTTAACTGTGTGACCTACATATATAAGTATTAAATATTTTACTTAACATAGTATTAGTTTTAGATTTATTGGCAAATCATGCGTCAACCAATATTAATTATTATTTGTTTTTACTTTTCAAAAATATTAAATAATTATACATAATTTTCATATGATAAATCTAAATTTGATAAATAAACAAGGAAGTGCTAGAAATATCACTTCGGGGAGTTCGGGGCATAACTACGACTTTAAATCTCCTCGAAAATGTTCAGTAATGTGATAATAAGAAAGGACGGCTAATTAAATTAATGTCGGGAAATGCCTGAGTGCAGTAGAAGATAGCTCATGTTGCTTTCAATCTTCAATCAATGCATACCACGCGTGTAACTTATAACTATATAACCCTAGCACCTTTTACTTTTGTAGAGTTGTGATTAATTTCAACGTACAATTAATGTCTAGTTCTTTTTATGAGTAGCTTTTTAACAAGAAAACTTGGTTGAGTTAGTGGATAAACAATTCACTATAATAGAAAAAGGAGATGACGGATTCCACGTCATTTGCATAAAGTAATTTCACTAGATCAATCTATTAATGTTCGCTTGTTGACACTTTGTGGTAAGTATGCAGATTTTAATGAAATTGAGTTATAAAATTATTCCAAAAGATTAGGCATCAATCTACGTAACAAATGATTAACTAATGGTTATTGTTTTGAGTTTAGTTTTTTTACAATTGTATATAATATTTTTCTTTGTGAAATTTTCTGTGGTGCCCTCCTGATATTCGAGCTAGTTGAAATGCCACCAGATTCACTATATGTCACTTAAATACCTTTACTACTAAATGTCGTTGACTTTTGTTAATTATATTTCAGTTTTAATTTTTAAAAAAAAATTAAAACCCCCACCCCACCCTTCCCCCTTCTCTGAAATTGCCGGCCCCACCCCAGCCCACCTTTTCCCTACCATAAAACCACCGACCCACCATTCCCCCAACCCCTAAAACCACCTCCCCTTGCTACTCCTCAAAAATCCTTCTAAAGCACCCACTGTTTCGAACTCTTCCTCGCCGATGAATACCTCGACGAACTCCCTCATGGCATCGTTTCACTATCCTTCCGATTCCTTCGTTGAGAACGAGTTCCAAAAAATCTAAGTAAGGTTCACTAACAATACAAACAATCACAATACGATTTTGCACAACAAATGACACTGCTTCTTTAAGGGAGTAATTACGCCATTTAGAATGAAATGCGAAGTGGGTATTTGAGAAAAAAGAGTGGGAGAGATTTAGGTAAGGGTAGAAGAAACGTAGAAGTATGAGGAGAGAGAATAGAAGGAGGAGATTTGTGCGAGTTAGAAGAGATGTAGGTTTTTAGTGAGGGAGAAGAGACAATGAGAAAGTGGGTATGTGTTTGTTTGGAGTGTTTGTGTTTGTCTTTGATGGAGGGATGCCGCGATTGTTGAAGCAGATTGAAGCTCTGAGTTTTGTGATTGAGTGGAAATGTGTAGAAGAAGATGAAATGACGATTGGAGATGTTGTTCTGCAGGGGAGGGTGTGGTGGGGGAGAGAGGGTGGGTGGGTGGGGGCAGGAGAGAGAGAGTGGGAGGGGTGGGGGCAGGAGAGAGAGAGTGGGAGGGGTGGGGGGTTTTTAATTTTTGTTTTCTTTTTTCTTCTTGGTTTAAAAGAAAAGTAAAGCTTAATTATAAAAACTTAACGGAACCCTAACGTCCGTTAGCAGTAAGGGCATCTTAGTTATGGATAGTGACTCTGGTGGCATTTCAACTAGCTCGAATACCATGAGAGCACCCGAAGAATTAGCCCTAACCACGGGGGCACCTCAGGAAATTTCCCTTTTTCTTTATTATAATAAATAGCATTAAAATTATTGCAACTTATTCCACATATTATATCTTAGACTGTAGAAGTTATCTTTTTCATGTAATTCAGATTCCTAGGAAGTATAAAATTGTATTTGGTTTACTATTGATGTAAAACTTCCACGGGAAATTCTACTTACTTAGGGCCTGTTTAGATTTACTGAAAACAACTGAACTGAACTGAACTGAACTGATTGGAGCTGAACTGAACTAAACTAAACTGAACTAATTGGAGCTGAACTGAACTGAAAGCTTTTATTATGAAAAGTAGGAATTAGGATCACAATAATTTTTGCTATTTGGCTTTCATCAATAATTATAGTCACAAGCTTACACGATAAAATTGGACAAATAATTGAAAACTTATGATAATGTTATGTACGTTTGTATTATAATGTTATTAGATTACTAATTTCTAATATGTAGTATAATGTTATGTAGTATAATTATAGTCACAAGGTTAATAAAATATTATTAGCTTCCTGTTTATTAGTATGTTGTATAAATGTATAATATATATATTAAAAAGCGTAATCAAGAATTGCAATCCGACACGTGTCACCATCCCTCTTTGAAACTCTATCCACTTCATTCTCATATAATAAAAAAATGTCAACATGAAGACTCGAACCCGTGACCTTGAGTATGCAATAAGTAGTTTCCACCAACTACTCCAACATGTTATTAGTGTTTCTTCTATCAAAATCAATAATGATGTATCAATAGAAACCAAGAGTTAACTAATGCCAAATAAGTTGTACTTTTTTATATGGCAAATGAGATGATTTTTTAGAATAATTTTTCATACTACATAATGATAAATTTTTTAACTAATATTAAATTCAATGTACAAAAGTCCCGAACATCGTCGGGGCCTAAAGACTAGTGTTATGTTCGTAATGCTAATGGGTTGGTTAATATTTGTTTTTTATATTTTATTTTATTCGTGACTTACGGACTACATGAGTTATTAAGCCATTTTTTTAATTCCTGACTTACGGACTACATGAGTTATTAAGACTTTTGGCTTGAGTTATTAAACCCGACCTACATGACCCGATCTGCCGATCCGCATAATTTTAAGAGGATATCTTTTTATTAAACTAGTACTTGTACATGCTTTGTAATACTATTATTTTGAATTATAGTTGAACTTTCAAAATGTGTATTAAAAAATATAACCATTTCAACAATGAATATTATTATTATTATTATGAAAGTTATTATTATTATTATTATTATTGTTATTGTTATTGTTATTATTGTTGTTGTTGTTGTTGTTGTTGTTGTGTTGTTGTTGTTGTTGTAATCTATTAAAAAGTATGAATTTGGCTTATACTAAATTGTCATCATCAATATCATTAGCTAAATCACATAAACAAATTAGCAAAAAAAATCAAACTGAACTGATTGGAGCTGAATTGATGAACTGAACTGATTGAAGCTGAACTGATTGAAGCTGAACTGAACTGAACTGAAGTAAACTGAAATTAAGCTGAAATGAACAAGCCCTTAGAGGGTCTTAGGTGGTGCTTCACAAAATTTTGCAAAGTTATAGTAGTTAAATTCAAAAAAAATGGAATTGGTGGTTATTTTCAAAAAGTGTATACTTTGTAGTAGTTTTTCACAAATTTTCCATAAAATAAACATAAGGTCTAATAAAGTCTTTTATAAAAAAAAAGGTCTAATAAATTCTAATAAGGTCGGATAAAATCTAATAAGGGAAAAAACTTCAGATTAAGTAAACAAGTCCAAATAAGCAAAACTAAGTTGAAAAAAATGGAACTATTATCCTACAAAGATTGTTAAGACTTATGTAACCAAATACTAAACAAGGCAATCATCAATCTTGTTCCTAATAGACACAAGTTTAAAGTCGGCGTCCATTTAGTTTACTGAACAATAACCTTAAATTGATACCTTACCCTTGGTTACTTTAAGGGTAACTTTGATTAATTTGGAGATTCTTTTATTTAGCTATGCCTAAGTCTTAAAAGATACATTTTATGCATATTGAATAATAAGGATGACTTTATCTGAATTTTTTTTATAACGACATCGTGTAATTTAACAAAGTACGCAGCAATGAAATCAGACAAACAACAATAAAGAATATAAGAGAATTTAATGAGGTTCACTATTAATGCGATAACAACGTCTTTCGGGTAAGGGATACTCCATCGCTATGAATAGGCATAAATCCACTTAAACTTCTCTTTAATTTGATGAATCTCACACAACTCTCTCTATTATCAATCTTAATCTCTCTTTGGTTTCGTGGTAAATAATCACTTTAGACCCCTTTAACTTGTTGCACCCTCGAACCCTCGAAACCAGGGCGCTTTGTCCGTGAATTCCAACTCAACTCGCTGAGCAAGGAGCGAGATTCAAAAAGTCCTTCGAAGCTTCGCATAGAATCAAGTCATTTCCAACATAGCTAAAATTTACAGATGAGCAAAACTAGTCATACAATACATTAATCAATTATCTAATTGTTACATCTAAAATCATGATGTATTGATGAACAAATGGAAAAAAGGGGATCAAGATAAGATTTGGCAAAAAATAATCAGCTATATGTTATACTTGAAGGAACAAGTTGTTAGGTTTAGCAAATTGAGCTTGTCACGAACCAATTAAAAAATGGGCTTGGATATGCTTCATAACCAACTGAATCCAGAATTACCGATATTCATTTGGATCCTATTCTTTTGGTTTGTAATAAACTTCAATTACATTCAATTAATTTCAGTTCTTCGGTTCAGTTAATTTCAGTTCCTAATGAGTCATAAATTACAGTTTAATTAAGTTAATTTTAACTCGCTTAACTTCAATTCAATTCTTTACAAGCCAACCTAAACCTAACCCGTTAGATACACTCATCATGACAAATCAACCCAAATCTACTAATTGTGGAGTTAGTCTGTGTCTATTCAAATTTTGCCAGCCTTACTAAACTGCACCTTTACTTCATTGTAGAACACTCCACAAAATTAATAAAATTTTTTTAAGGGGGCTTTCTTTTACTGATTGTTGACTGCTCAGAATCAAGAACCTCATTTCTTAAAGCAAAATTGATCGGACTAAACTTTCCGCACAATGTAATTAAGGAAAAACTGCTATGTAGAAGAGTGATTCAGAGGAAGGAAACGCCACTGAAAGCTCACTGCACTGACTGGCCCTTTGCCATTGCACAACTAACAAAACCACGATAAATTATCAAAACCACCTAGCCTAGTTTACAAAACATAGCTCTCAATGTGCAGCTGCCTGCCTGTCACCTGCATCTTCGTGCTCAACCTGAATAAAAGAAACATAAATTAATGGCAGTCTCAGATGTGTCAACTGGCTATTAACAGCAAAAGAATACGAGACTTCGAAAACCACATGGAGTTCTCCAAGTTGCATAAAAGAAAGTTGGTAATGATAGACTGGTGATTGTTTAGGTGATGGTTTCAAACAGTAACATCAGCAATCTATGACCATATACTATGGTAATGACTATAAAAGTAGGAAGTGGAAAGTAACATGAAAGTGTTTTCATCCTAAACCTAAATTTCACTAGATAAACTAAGATGTTGTTTGGTTGCTTTGGGAATTTATTCCCATAGGAATCACAATCTCTAAGGAACTGTAAAATCTTGTTTGGTTGTCAAAACCCCATAAATTGTAAATGACCAAGGGCAGGGTCGGCAAATAAATTCCCATTTTTTGTGGGAAGTTCAAATTCCCATGAATTTCCAATTCCCCCCATTCCTACTTTTTCAAGTGAAACAAACAAGACATCTAAAAGCAAATTCATGGGAATTTTGAATGCCAACGAAAATTAACTGCAACCAAGCAATACCTAAAAATCCCAAGGAAACTGTAGACCTGAAGAACACTGAAATCCAGAGCCACATAACATTTCAAACTTCAACCAGCCTCGTGGGTTGGGGGTTTGAAAGAAGAGGTGTGGCTTAGCTTCTCCTTTTACCCTCAAAACTCGCCCAGCAAAGTGAGAAAGCGCACAGAAGTTCATATTTATGATTTCAGAAAGATATTGAAAATGGATTAGCTGCACCGATCACAGCAATGTCATTCCATCAAAAGAAAGATATATAAATGCGGCTTAGCTCAGCATTCACCAAGAAATATATGCTTCCCTCGTCTGCTCCGATAATTTTATATGTATATACATACACTTCTACAAGAACAAGGGAATAAGGCATACTGAGGTCGCAAACATATACCTCAACAAGAACCCTTGCTTTCTTCTTTGACTCATCTTTCTCCATCTTCTTTGAGGCAAACTTCGATTCTCTTCGTCCCCTCTTTTTGTCAGATGCTCCTGCGTCTTCATCATCTTCATCCATGTCGTCTGTTCCATTAATGGAGTATAAATATTGAACAAAACCAAAACCAAAACAGACGGATAAAAAGGAAACCGAAAGGGAAAATTAATGTGCAGCGATTGATATACAGTCAACATGCCCTTTAACCTCCTATCTTTTAACCCCTCATCATCTAGAACTCTAGAAGATACACAGGGAGACTCAGAAGCCTACCTTCGCCATCATCACCAAGAGGTTCATTCATTGCAAAACCGCCAAAATCTTCCATATCATCTTCCATTTCGAGTTCTTCATAGCCCTCCACGTACTCCACCTCAGGTTCCTGATTAATCCCAAGGTTAACTTAAGCTCATTTAGCAGTAGAATTGAGCAGAAAACACCGTCAACAGCAACACAGATTATAAAATTGGCCTTTCCTTCTTTATCATCAAATACTAGGGTAAGGGAGGGTTGTCATAGTTACTTTTAAGTAATACAAAGCAATTAAATCACAAACCTCTTCAAGCTCCTGTTCAGTTTCATTATCCTTCAAAATTTCATTCCATGCTTTCTGATTATAGTTGTATATATCATCGTAGACACCTCTATTAATGCGTTCAAGCAATTCCTCCTCAATTTTCTGCAACAGATATCAATTCATTAATGATGTCAAAGGCCATCACAGCAAAGCTTTTCTGCAACAGCACACTTACCTTATCTATTACTGCTGCTTTCTCAGCCTTCTCCAATCTTCTAGCATCCCTCTTCTTCTCCTTTCTAGGAACTGTCATTATCTTCTCCCTATAACACAGATACAATATATCATGTCAAATAAATAGATATTAATCACAGAATTTTGCATAATTTTGTTCAGAAAAAAAAATTAAAGTGTGTGACAATTGGCTGTAAGATAAAGAAAAGAGAGATTAATTTGTCTTATGCACTGGACAGTCAAACAATGCATCACACCCAAAAGCATGCTTCCTGGATAACCACCACCCAGCATGAACACTCTCATTGGCATCTATAATATCCCAAGATAAAAAATACATACAAAGGAAGACAAGTATACATCAAACACAAGCAAACCCGCAATCATCAACGATAGCTATAGATTATGATCCACTCATACAGGGAATTTGGGAGCTAGAGCATACAGATCCCAGCAAGTGAAAACAACAGAAGAAAGAAAAGGAGGCAAAAGCGGAAAAGAGCTCAGAAACAGCAGCATCTCAATAAATGGAAAAAAGCAATAGCCCATGGAGCTCACTACAATTTGAAGAGATGATATGAAGTTATGCCACGGCTCAAAAACATATTGAGCAGAGAATTTTTGCATACATTCTAAGAGAAAACTAAAAGCTAAATAATCCGGCATAAATACATGATAAATACGGTGTCCTACAGATCAAGGTAACAACTAACAAGACACTGCCAATGACATAAACATGATAAAGTAACACTGAAGTTTATCTTTTTATTTTTGTTTTCAGCAAGAGGACCTAGGCACGAACATAAATGCAACACAAACAAAGCTTCGTGTGTTCTAGGATTTTAGTCGCATACCATAATCAAAGGGTTATCTTTCTCTACCGTGGGTCTTGTGGTTGGTCTAATAGGGTGGAGGCAGATTTCTCCTAACTATGTGTTACCTTCTCTTCTCTTCCTTTTTTATAAGTACTTACTAGTACCAAGGCCCAGACATAAAATGCAATTCAAACAGTTTTGTGATCTCCAGAATTCCTGTTGCATGTCCTAGTTAAACGGTTACCTTTCTCTACCTTTGTGGTTGGAGTTTCTGTGGAAAAAGGAAGGAGAACTCTCCTAACTAGTTTTACCTTCTATCCTCTTCATATCCTACAAGTACTCACAAGTATTAATGCCTCTTTGCATTAGTTTTACCATAAAAACCTTTCAGATCTGAAACAGCCTCTATGCATGGCAAGAATAAGGCGGCTTATCCCACCTTCTCATACCCTAACCCAAACAAGATTCTTCCCTATATTGACTCAACTCTTCATTTATCTACACATATTCATGTCATACACTCACATTGAAGAGGGCATGAAATCGTCACCCGACACTTCAATAATCAACAGCTAAAATTTTAAAGAGAACAAGGAACAAAAGAGGGATAGAAAAGAGAATTATGTGATATGTATCGAAACAAGAACTAGGAAACAAATCAACTGGAGATGTGTGAATGTGTTTGTGTCGTGAAAAGCACATGCAGAAGTTCTTATAAAATCAGGAATACGTTTTATTAATGCCATGTCCAATTTAAGAATTGCGCCACCGTCACAATTGATAAGCAAGTGTGCACTACTTGAAGATGTAACAAAACTAAACACTCGTACCCATGTTTGAATAACCTAGATCCTCTTGGGTTGTTTTCGTAATCTGCTACCTAATTTGCTTATTTCCTCATGAATTGCGATTTGCAAAAGGCAAATTTATGCAAGTGGTACACTTTTTGGCTCTTTATAAACTTAGGTAGCAAATTGTGTTCCAATACCCATTCTCGGACTGCGAATGAGGTGACATGATTGTTATGATAAGTCAGCTCAAGGTACGATGAACCTTAGTTTTAAAAGGCGCGAGGCGCACCGAGGCGCAAAGGGTATCTGGAGCCTAGGCGCAAAGCGCAAGGCGAAGGCGCGCGCTTCTTGTAGGTGAGGCGCACCTTTATTTTTTATTTTTTTAAATTTATTTTAAATTTTCTGGTTTTAGTGGTATAAAATATTTTATTTTAGTATACTCTTCTTGATGTATTTAAAATCTAAACTCAAGTAGTGGTTAAAATAATATAACAAATGAATAAAGAATTTTTAAAAAGCAAGGCTACTAGAACTGGGTCAATATGCAGAAAGCAAAGAAAAAATAATTAAATTGTTGAGTCACCGCTAAAGAAACTCAAGTATGTTATGATGTCACATCAAAAGAGAAAAAAGCCATGTACTATACAGTAAACATGCAAAAAGAGAAGAAAAGGGGAAGAATGAAGAACCTTCTATAGGAAATCAGCAACCACTAGCCACGAAGGCCGTCGATGACCGGCAGAGATCATTGTTCCTCTCTAGTCGGAGGTTTCTGCCAGTGTCCATGTGGGTGGCGTTCCTCAATTTTGAATCATTCTCAAATTAGGGTTTTAACAATTTGGGGCTTTTTAATTAGGTTTCATATTACAGCAATTTTATGAAATTAAATGAGGGATTGTAGTCGAATTTGTCTCAAAAAGGCATGGGTAAGTTTAATTTTGTGATTTTTTAACTCAAAAACTCAGATCTACTCTTCTCTCCCGTTTCTACAAGAAGCGGCAAAAGCGTTGCGCCTTGCGCCTCTACAGAAGCGCACAAAAAAGCGCGCCTACCTGCGCCTACATGAAAACGCCTCGCCTGAGGTTTGAAAAGCCCACCACTGGCGTCGCCTGCTGCCAAGGCGCGTCTCAGGCGCGCTTTTTAAAACTAAGCGATGAACATGTTAAATTCCTAGTTCTCCACAACAAAATGGTAACAAAACACAGAAGATAGTTAGAGCCACCACAAGCCCGTTCCAGAAAACAAATGATCCATGACTTACAAAAGTATGGTCCTCAATCTTGTCGATATCTACTTGCAACTGCTCTTAAAAATGACAATAAGCATTACAAGCATGGTTCGAAGATTTTGGTTTCCGAAACGGGAACGGTCGCTGTTCCGGGGTAATGGAATGGATATGTTGGTCGCAGATCTCGTCACGGTTGTCGAGGTAGGAATTTTGTTTTAGAGTCTTTTTAGGTGTTTTGAATGATTTTAGGTGCTGTTAATGATAATATGATAAGAAATTGAAGATTTGTTATAACTAAAATACTCTTTAGTATCACAATGGAGTTATACTGCACTAAGTAGAGTTATCTAAAGTTTACTGATGCAGTAGTGCTTCTTCTTCTCTTTCTTTTCTCTTATCTTTGAGTCATTAGCGAAGGTGGAGGTGCTATTCTAGTAGAAGTATAGATGAGGAATCTCTACAAAAAAAATTACAAAGTGATGTTTGCATAAACGGGCGAACTCTTCTGGTCACAAGGGGATACAGCATAAACGGCCAAAATATCGGGCTTGTTAAATCCAACGTGTTGATCTGGTCGAGTTGGGGTCACCAAAGTTGAAAAATGTGCCAACTCAGACAAACCGTTCCGATACAGTTCTATTGTTGCACCATGATCACAAGACAAAGAATATAGCATCACGGAAGTACTTGGTAGCTTCAAAGACACGAGAAATGAAAAAACAGTGTCTTGAAGCTAACAAATCTTTATTTACTAGACGTGAGCACATACTTTATAGCTTCAAAAGCTGGATCAATCAATAAGACAACAACACACCAAACAATCTATGTGCCCACATATGGCAACTGAGACAACTCCATTTGAATTGACAGCAAAAGGGTTCCTTTATGTCCATTCCTATTCAAATTTTAGAATATGAACACAATTACATCAAAGCAAGCACTTCTATCTAATGCAAAAGACTCCCACAACCAAGAGTCAAAGTCAAAATGATGGCATCACCATCAAATTAAGCTTAGTACACCAGTATTCATGAAACACAAGAATCACAACTGAAAAGCTATATTCAAATAATGATATGTGTTGCGATAGATTTATAAGTGCAACTGTGAAAAACAATCCACTCTGCTTCTCGTGTATCTGGAACATCTAATTTCCGCATAGGGCGATAATAGTACACTTCTCCTAGTTGTAAAATGATTGTCAAGTATAGTCTTGGATAAAGTATGTCTAAAATCATCAACATCAACACTAAAATAAATGACTCTAAACCGATCCCACAGATACCTGTCTACATCAACTATCCGTGCTATCCCAATACTAAAGATGTTCCCACAATAAGTCAACCATAAAGCATATATAAAGCTTGATAATTGGCAAAATAGAGCACCTTGTTTTTAAGGCGAGCTTCCTCATGCGTATGCGCATTTGAGTCATCTTTGTCAATCGCTGCTTCATCTTGTGCACAAGAAATTTAGGCCAATACAACTGTAATTATTACTGAAAGTTAGTACACTAGAAAGTCATCTTTTTTTTTTCTAAACCATTTAGAATGACTTCAAAGAGATAGAAGATTGAATACCAAATGCTTATCAATAATTTCGAGCGCCTTCAAGTAATTTCTGGGCAACTTAACCCTTTCCCACAACTTGTTAGGCATATGAGCTCTCTCTATAGTTTTCATATACAAATACAACACTCCTGCATTTCCAAACAATACCATACAATTAAACACAAAACAAAATTCAACCCACCAAAAAACAATCGAGGCGAAAAAAAGAGCACCTTCATGGTCTCGGATAGTAGCATATCGACTGTTAGCAAGAGGACAAGAGCTCCGATTGCAAATACCAGTCACATTATATGGATTTCGGCAAAATTTCCCCGTTTCAATTCTAAATTAATAAACAACAAACAAGAATAACAAATTAATTGAACCACTACAGAAACAAAAACTACTAAAAAGAGAAAGGGGGGAAATTAGGGTTTCATACTTGGACATAAAACTGCAGTGATTATGGCGAATAACTTGCCAAATGACCTCATCGTGCTGCATCTTCGATCAAAATGTTAATTCGATAAGTGTATATGATTGATGAAATAACAAAGTTGGTAAGAGAAGAAAGGAGATTTAGGGTTTTGTATGAACGATTTATTAGTATGATAGTGGTGGAATTAGCGGTGAGAATTCTTCGATGAGTTTGGGTGAGTCGGCCGGCGGGTCGGCCAAAGAAATTGCAGCAACTCACAACTCCAGGGTTTTGCTAAAATCCTAACATCAACTCAGACGACGTCATACCCTTTTTGTTATTTCGCCTTTAAGAAATTCTATCGATGGCAAAATTTGTAGATGTCAACTAATATTTTGGGGGGAAGGTGAAATTACCAACTATCATGGTGACTTGGTGAGTAATAAGTTAAAATTTGCTATAGCAATTTGCAATGTAAATTATAGAAATTTGCGATATAAAATATAGTACAAAATTCTATGATTTATACGGTAAATTTCTAAATCTAACACTAAGTAAGATACTTTTCTTTCTCAATTAAAGCTCAACATTTTGAAAAATTACAAACATGTGTAGCATATGTCAGATGTACTTTACGTGTAGGGTGTAACCCATTTTTGTCTGTGGTGTGTTGCTTTTAACGCCTAAATTTCAGATAAGTTTTGAAATGTACAGTCTATTCATATACTTATAAATAGACCATGATAAAGCTAATACATTTTAACCTATAGAAATAAGGTTTTAACATAAAATGTTACCGTTTCAATTTTAACTTAAATTGCAGGGTATAAAACTTTTAAGTGAAAACCTTACAATTTTAAAGTTCTTTTTCATGTTTTGTTGGTATTTCATTATTAAGGGTTCGTTCTTTCTGTTGTTGTCCTGTTTTAAAACTGCATTTTTAATTAGTTTTTTGTGCTCCATGTTGGTGTTTCGGACTTCCGGTGATGATGTCAGTACGGTACACCATGCTCTTTACCCTTGGGTGCACAAAAAATGGACTATTTTTCACTAGACAATTTCTTTTTAGATTCTATGAAATCTCTCCTTTACTCTTCGCTAGTTTCCTCGCAAACTATGGTCAAGTTTTACTTAGTTTCTTCAAAGGGAAAAAAGTTCGAAGAAAGACAGGGGTTATAGGTTTCTATGTTTATTTATGTATTTCATTGAAGGTATATTAATAAGATTTTTGGTTTGTATATGTATTTCATGTTGATCAAACGCTACCTACAAGGATTTCATTGCCTCTATCCAAACTCTACATCTATTCGTTTACCTATACTTGACGAGCACCTCCCTAAGTCTGCCATCCAGCTAGCTCATAGCCCGACCTCCTATTAATGTTCAATGCAAAGTGGTTGTATGCATAGATTTAGAATATATACTTTCATCCTAAAATAAGTCTTTATTTGGCAACTCCTTCAAAATGGATTACTCACACGGGATAATCTTGAATGGCGAACGAAGCAAAATTCAAGTTCCTTCTAAATTCCCCCTTTGCCAGACTTCGGCAAAAACCATAAACCATGCACTTTTTATTTCTTATTCCTAGACCCATTCTCTCTAGCATAATGCTATGGTTGAAGATTTCCCACGAATATCAATCACATAGGTCCTCTGCGCACAGTTTTGACATTGATTAAAGATCTTAACGAATAGAGCCTGACGAAATTCTTTTTGCTACTTTAGAGTGTATGGAAAGAAATTTGATCATCATCATTAATGAATCTTGCCAAATGAGTCGAATCCTCTATATAGCGAAATACTCAATTCTGAACGGAATTTGCATAATCGACAGTAACTCATCGCTTCACACCCTTACCCCTTGGAGGTCACAAAATACAAGCTGAGTGAGCTGAAAACCTCCGCCACCGTTTTCATTAAACTTAATTTTATGTTCTCCTCTAATCAAGACTTAGTTGTTGCTTGTAAGGGCTGATCCGAAAATCCGACTATCCGGTCAAGTATTCCTGATATCCGATCCAGTTTTAAAAATTCGGATAATTCGGATCGCATTCGGATAGGCCTTTTGGAAATTTAGATAATCCGAAAACCGATTTTTTTAAAAAATATTTTTATAGCCCATTCTTTGCCCAAACTCTAAAGCCCAAATGAAAATTTAACCTAAGGCGTTCTCCTTCATACTCCAAAAAGCTATTTACTGGTTCACCGACACCTCACTCATGCCACATCACTCATCGACACCTCACTCAGTGCCACTTCGCCACCACACGCATCGCAGCCAGCCACCAGCGTCCAGCACCTCACTGATCTTGTATATTGTGAATTCTGAATGTGTTAATGTTGTGGCCTTTGATTTCATTGTATTTTACTGGTGAGAAATTGGATTTATGCTTCAATTTGAAAGTGACCATATTCAATGATAATCACTAAGCATCAACAACATTTTTTTACTTTATGAAAGTTTAGATTTATATAGTTGCATATGTCCTCTTTTCTTTAATGATATTAATTAAACATTCTGCAATTTGAAAATTTTGAATTTCTTTTGTTGAAGTCAAAGTGAAAAATGCTTTATATGCTAAATTCGTACTATCAGGATATCCGATCCAAATATATCTGGATTATTCAGGTCGGTTTCGGATAGCATATTTTGTTATCTGAAAATTCAGATATCCAGATTTTCGGATCAGATCCGCTATCCAGTTGCACACCCCTAGTTGCTGGCATTGTTTTTCATACATCTACTGGAAAATCCTCAAAGTTGTGACTTAAAAATCTTGGAAAATATTTGTCGAAGCAACAACGCTCCGCAACGGGCTTATTCCAGGCAAAAATATGGAGTTCAAAGATCTTGTTATAGAAGGAGATAATTTCGTCATCGTCAATTTGCTAAAGGAAAACTTAGAGACCCCTTAGTGTATCCAAATACTTGTAGATGATATTCGCCACTTCCACCTAATTTTGTTTGACGCTGTTGCATCATATTGTTTTCAAAAACAAGGGCTTCAAATCACGACAAAAGCAATACCTTCGATACCCTGGACGATCCTACACTTTATTGTTTTTTCTATTATATAGATTAGAATTCACCATTAAGAGAAGGGTCCCCCTAAGTAAACATCTCATTTAAAAAAAAATAATTATAGCCTTCTCTTTGTACACTTCATTTTTCAATGAACAATCTATATATATATTAAAAAGCGTAAGCACGGATTGCAATCCGCCACGTGTCAAATTCTCCATAAGGAGTTTCGAACTCGCGACCTCGAGTATGGGACAGAAATGCTCTAACCATTGCGTCACTACATTGTTGTTGCTTCTTTCATGAATACTAATAATGATATTATATGTTTTCAATGAAAAATAATATTTTAATTGTATTTATAAAGAAAACTACTAATTTATAACTTTTAACTGTCATCTTTCTACACCAAATTTTAATTGTGTTAAAGTACTAACGTATAATACAGATAAACTCCAGAGCATCGCCTGGGTCTAAATACTAGTTTAACCATCAAAAACCTTAATTCCATTTTACTCGTGTAGAGATCCTCTAAAGGTTTTTTTTTGTAGAGTTAGTAGAATTAAATAATGCACAAAATAACTAGTTATTAACATTATATATTGTTTTTCGTAAAATGTACATATTAGAGTTCTTATTCAACTCTAGATGATCTGAACCTGTTTTACTCCTATATTAAGAAAAATTTGGCGAGAGTTTCCGCCTTTAGAAATACTTTTCGTAAAATCTTTCGACAACTGATACCCCACCAAAAATACTTTCCGCCTTTAGAAATAATTCTCAATACGTACATAGTGGACGCGCACCTACGTAGAGGAAGGTGTGCCCACCTTAAACACGGCCAGAAACAACAAAATGCAAACAAACTCCCTCATCTGTGATACGGAATGAACAATGATTCATTTCCAGTGAACAATCGTTTTTGAATTCTAAACAAACTCCCACACATATTCACCATTTTCACTCAAAAATTCGAATTTCAACCCTAAAAACCATTTCAAACTTCAATCTCAACCCCAAGAAATTCTAAGCTCATACAACAACAAATCAATTTCGAATGGTAACAATTTTGTGTGTGAATGATAATGTAGTTTTTGAATTTTTTTTCCATAGATCTAAAGTTTGTTCAGATTAGTATATCATTACATTCTTTGTAAATGTATATTTGGAAAGTTCAACAATGTCTATTTTATTTCAATGATGTTCATTTTGTTTGAATGAATGTACAACAAATGTTTGAATGTATGTGTAGATCCTACTGCTACCAAGAAACGTATGTGCAAAAAAGTTTATTAATTTATTTCAATTATTCACTAGTTCTTATTGGATACCATTCTGTAACGCCCTGACTACTAAGCACCTTTATTAGGTTAATTAATCAAGTATTAGCAGTGGAAATCCTAGTTAGTCGGCGCGTTACTGCCGTACTTTCCATTTGGAAAATACAAGGCAACATAATTTCATAAAACCAAATCATAACATTACTTTTAAGGTTAACATAATCATAATTAATTAACTGGTTTTTAACTACTGTCTTCGGGATTAGCATTTATAAGTTAAAGTTACATAACCGTAATCATTAACTAATTTAGATAGTGAATAATTCCTCACAGCTACGCCATTCCTTCATTCCCGTCAGTACCTAAAACAGAAAAACAAAACGTCATGAGCCGAGGCTCAGTAACATACCACCCTAACATCGTAAATTCTTTTTAAATTCATTTTATTTGCAAACAGGGAGGAGAGAATGACAATAAAACATTTTAAAGAAAACATATAATCTTAAACAACATTTCGTTAATCATTTGGCATTATCACGTTTATTATCATTTAGCATTCATTTGGTACCTTGGCGAGTACAACGGAAGGGACGTCTCCCCAAATATATATCTTCATTATAGTGAACGGAAGGCAACCACCCAAGATCTTTTGCTTAATAACGGAAGGTGGTGCCCATTGCGGTGTCACCCGAGAGCATAAGCTCCCACAAACAGAAGGTGACGGACCGCCAGAAGGTACGTGCACGACCCAGACGTAACATAACAGAATACTGCCAAGAACCGTCTTTCACTTTCCTTTATCATGTTTCACATCTTATTATGATCATACTTTAACAAACCATTTACAGAAAACATTTATAACACCATTTGCATAATATCGTTTCATATTCCGCAATCCGTAAAGAACATTACTGAAACAAAATGTTATCATAAAACATAGTTGAAAGGGGATTGCGGGTGTTAGCAGTAGACGTTACCTCGGTCTTTGCTTAGTAACCTTGAGAGCCGGGGGAGGCTTGTAATATCCCTTCCTTTTTAATCTAGCCATGTATTAAGTATTAGAGTCTTTCTTTAATCCTTTACACTATTTTATTTAAAGGTTTTGCTTAAGTTGTTTATACTAGCTTGTAGTCATAAAATCGACATCGTTATAATTCATTCGTCATAGCATCCTCCGTAAATATTCCTTGGTTTATTGTAGCTCGATTTACCTCTAACATTATATAACTCATTATTATTTATAAGCTATCAATTAAGAATTCATATTAATATCGATCATTCGATTAAGCAATTTCATAATACTAAACAATATTATTAAAGAAAAATTAACTAAACTTTGTAAGAAAGTTAACATAAATATGAAAATTATATAAAAGTGAATTCTAAATGCATATTCAATAATATTGAAATTATAAACTAATATTGCAAATAAACAGTTAAATGAACAAAGCATGTTAAATTTAGTAAATTCCTTTTTACCAATTAAGTCCATAACTTTTATGTTAGATTAGAAATGTTATGTTAGTAGTCCAATGGTCCAAACGTCCAATAGTCCAGAAGTCCAATAGTCCAAGATTAACAGTCCAAAAGTCCAAAGTTCAGTAGTCCAATAGTCCATAAGTCCAGTAGTCCAAAGTTCAAGGTCAATGGTTACGGAGCATAGGCAAATCATCATAGGAAATAGGTATTATTAGCTCATTTTAACTTCGTATTCATTTTAGAGAACTTAAGTGACATTAGTAAGTTAAAATATTAACACTTAAGGTGATCCATTATGTTAGTCTTATATATATACTTGTTGTCAGAATTTATATTAATTTCTTTTAAGGTTTATGTTATTATTTTAAACATTAACAACAATGCATATATATATATATATATATTAATTTTTAAGTTATAGTGAAGTTAGTATAAGTTACTCAAATGGTCTAATTAGTCTCTTTGATATTTATGTTAGCTTTACAATTAGTTTAGCAATTTAAGGTGTTCATGTGTAAGTTTTTACATAAATAAGTGAGGTTAATTTCAAGAGTATTATTGTTGATTAAGTGAAGAGGGTAGTCATAAGATACAAATAACTAGTAAGTAAAACAACCTAACAAGTTGTAAAAAGATATCAGGAACAATTAAAGGTATGGGAACATACCTCTGTTTTGGGACGCAGAGAAAGAACAGAGGGAGGGAGAAAGCGTTGCAACCTGCGTGTGGTGTTTCCGGCGCGTTGTCAACGGTGGCGGCAGGCTGGTGGTGGCGGCGTGAACTCACGGCAAGGGGGAAGGGGCTGCGGGTCTGTCCCGCGTTGGTCAGCGAAGAGGGGGGAGGCAGACGTGAAGAAGGGGAAAGGTTGTGGGGGGTGGTTGTTGGGCTGCGTTGGGCGAGAACTAAGGCTGGTGGTTGTGGATTTCCAGCGGTGGTTGTAGCCGGACAGAGAGGGAGGGAGAGCAGCAAAAACACGGGAAGAAAGAAAGGAAGAGAGGAAGGAAGAAGAAGGAAAGAAATGGTGTGGGGTTATTCTTTGGAGCCCTTACTATTTATAGAAGGATTGTAAGGGTTCTGTATTTAATATGGGTGATTGTAAAATCAGAAAATCTGATTTGCTTTTGAAAACTTGATAGTTCATTGAAGGAGGAAAGGAGAAGGAGGAAGATGGGGACGAGGTTGACTTCGGTCAACCTCATAAGCTTTTCTTTTTTTCCCTTTTTTTATTTTATTTTAGTACAAATTAGTATATTGTCATTAGTTTATATTACTTAACAAACAATATAACTTTTATGCTTAAAATACTTTAGAACTTTTACCTTATTTGAAAATAAATTGAGTTAGTAACTAATATTATTATTATAAAATTAATTAAACCTGAATTGTCGAATATTTTAAATTAATCGTAATAATTAAGGATTGTTTTAAGAAGATATATTAGGACGCATTAGTCTAATTAATTAACTTAGGTTCGGGATATTACAATACACTACTACATTTAAGGGCTAATGCAACCCCTAAAAATGTTGCATTATGTGGCTATAAGCGTTGCAATAGATCAAATGCAATGCTTTGAAAGCGCTGCATTTGATCAAATGCAACGCTTTGTCCCATCAAATGCAACGCTTGGTTGAAAATTCATTAAAGCATTGCAATAGGTCTTAAAGCGTTGCATTTGATAGACAATTGCAACGCTTATTTTCACCTTACAAAAGCAACGTTTTATCAAGTTGCAGCGCTTATTAGGCTAAGCAAATGCAACACTTCTTATGTACTGGTCCATTTGCCCACTTTATGCCTGTTGCAGCTAGCTGTATTAATCTTGTATGATCATATATAATACATCATCGTACCATTTGAAGCACATATGTTATACTTTACAAATACTAGTAGTGAACCACGCTAACAATAAATATATTGCATAAACATACTAGTTATGGTACATAAAGTTTCATCAACTTACAAATAAAATAAAAACTTAAACCAATAATAAAAGCCTAAAGTTAACTTCGAAATTAAATTAAAACGAACTTAGGTTACTTGTCTCCAATATCTAATGAGTGACCAAAATGTTCAGATATCCAAAAGTTACTATATATATAAAGCCCATGAAATGATCAACCATTATACATCAGCAAATGACATATCCGCAACATCATGCATTATCTTCAAGCTCCTCACCCAAAATCACCTACAATGTTTACAAATAAATTAGTAAAGTACCACATATTGATATAGATAAAAAGTAAAATTCTAGAAAAATTTTGGCAGAGTTTTATTTGTAAAATAGACTCCCAAATTATGAAAATATATATGATAATCTGTATTTAAAACTCGCCGACCAATTCCATCCAATAGAAGACATAAGCTACCAAAGACAAATATAAAAATTATAGAAAGTATATCTTAGTAATCAAAATTAGTTCCAATTCCAAGCCCAGACTAAAGTCTCTGGGAATAGAACAACACACAGTAGGCATTGATATCACGTATTTATATAGACTTTTCTCCCCTATTTATGAGCTAATTTGTGCGTCATTTGAGCTCTTCGGAGCTATTTTATGCTAACTATCGTATATAGTTGTGGTTTTGTGTTTTACTATTGAATTGCAGGCTTTAGGGAGTTTTCTCCTTATTTTCGAGCTATATGGAAGCAACCACGGCTTTACGAGATGTTACGAGGCACGTAGGATGGCTCACGAGCTTTCTAGATAAGTTTAAGAGGTCCCAAGGCTTCTAAACGTGAAGAATTGAGAGTCAAAGAGTCAAAAGTAGCTTCCCGTACACTGATCGGGCAAGAAATGGCCCGATCAGGCGATGATTTATTGATCGGGCGGTAAAATTACGCACCCGATCGGGCGGACATCTGGAAAAACGAAGAAAATATGGATGACATTTTTAAGCCCAACCCAATTGGGCAAATAAGGCCCAATCGGGTGGGTGATCGGGCGGACTCAAAATTTAGCCTAATGTTGCTGCTGGTTGCGTGCGTCATTTGAGCTCTTGGGAGCTATTTTGTGCTAACTATCGTATATAGTTGTGGTTTTGTGTTTTAGTGTTGAATTGCAGGTTTTAGGGAGTTTTCTCCTTATTCCCGAGCCATTTGGAAGCAACCACGACTTTACGAGATGTTACGAGGCACGTAAGATGGCTCACGAGCTTTATGGGTAGTTTAGGAGGTCCAAAGACCTCTAAACGTGAAGAATTGAGAGCCAAAGAGTCAAAAAGGAGGTTTTTCGTACTTGGATCAGGCAAAAATGGCCCGATCGGGCGAAGTATTTATGATCGGGTATGAAAGTTGCGAACCCGATCGGGCAAGGCATGCCCGATCCAATTGGGAGAGCAACATGCACCAGACCCGATCGGGCGTAATGTGCCCGACCCGATCGGGTGGAGCTCCAAAATCATTTCTTGCTGTGCTGCGTATGAGGAGAACAGGCCCGATCGGGTGGTGTCCCAGGACCCGATCGGGTGGTGTCCCAGGACCCGATCGGGTGGGCCAAATGTCACGTATATTCGCTGTTGGGCTGCTTCCACGCTGAGCCCAAAAAGAAAAAAAAGCTGAAAAGTTTCGCTATAGGCCCGATCGGGTGGCCTGCGGCCCGATCGGGTCCTGTGCAATTTCATCGCGGACTTCGTCTTTTAATTCCCGTTTTAGTTAGATTTGGGGGTATTATAAATACCTTTTTCCTCATTATTTAGAGACATCTTATTATTTTTTTTTCACTGCTTTAGACTCTAGTTTATTTCTTATTGTTCTTAGTTTAATTTAAACACTTTAGATTAGATTAAAGGTGATTGAACCTATTCGATTTCAATAAAAGTTCCTGCTTTCTGTCAATTGGTATTCTTCTTTGCCCTAATCTCTTTTACTTCTCTTAATTGCTTACTTTAAGTATTTAATTATTCATGATGCAATTATTAGGGTTTCATATTAGTTTTGTTATTGTTAATTCGATTATGAGTGAGTAGTTCTCTTTCTAGGGTGTTAGATAGGAAAGCCATGTTTATACCATGATTGTGATTTAGATTTCTATCAATTTCTAGGGCTTGATTAGGGTGATTGTGATGTGGTTTGTTCTCTATTGAGTAATTAATGTCAGTGTACAATTTCATTGGTTGCTTGTGGTTAATAGTTGTTTGCACAGATCCGTCTTACGACTAGAGGCCTAGGACACGTCAGTAGTTCTGATTACGTTAGTGAACATGCGGCGTATGTTGAACTATAAGCGTTGAGTCTTAACCATAGCTCAACACATGCTCTAATCCCCCGACTCTTGACTTAGGTTTTGATAGTAGTTGACCTTATTTGATTGGTATAAGCATGGTGGACCGACCTAATACCCTAGGTTTTTAGTCCATAGTCAATTCCTCGATCTATTCCGCCTTCTGTAGTTTAATCTTTAGTTCAGTTAATTCTTATCTGATTTCTTCTGAAGTAGCTAATTGATTGAATATTAATTTAGAAACTCTGTCTCCCTGTGGATTCGACCCTGCTTCCATTGACTACCATAGTTAGAGGACTGTAGGTTATCTTTGATTAGGTGATACGACTAAACCCTATCAAATTTTGGCGCCGTTGCCGGGGAGATGGCTAGTTTTCTAAGTTTTTATTTGATTATTTGGTCTACTTCTCTGTACCTCATTGGAACTGCATTGTTTCAATCGAGGTACGTTTTACTGCTTCTTTTTTTTCTTTTGTATGCCCAGGTCTCAAAGAAACGGTTCCCCCATCCTAGCGGATCCCGATCTTACTAGGACTATCAGGCGGATTCGAAAGAAAAATCAGAAAGAAAAGCAGTCTGTTCAGCTGAACACCTCTGGAACAGACACCTTGAGTTCAGTTATGTCAAAGTCACTGAAGTCATATGGGGTGCCCAACCCAGATAGTCTCTCCACTGGACCTATTATGCCCACCATTGCCGCGGCAAATTTCGAAATTAAGCCTGGACTCATCAGCATGGTCCAGCAAAGTCAGTTTGGTGGGCATCCTACTGAAGACCCGGCAAATCATCTACAACGGTTTCAACAGCTTTGTCGAACCGTTAAACATGTCGGTGTCACTCAAGATCAACTCAAAGTCATGTTGTTCGAGTTTTCATTGAGAGATAGAGCCCAGAAATGGTTGAACGACGTGAAGGAAACTGAATGGAGTGAGATTTCTGCTGCATTTTCTGAGAGAGTATTACCCACCTACTAAAACAGCAGAAATCAGAAACAAGCTAGCCACGTTTTCCCAAGAGCCTGATGAAACATTACGGGAAGCGTGGGCTAGGTTTAGGGATTTACAGACAGAGTATCCACACCTCAACATGGACAAATGGTTCT
Organism: Patellifolia procumbens; assembly: GCA_947645195.1. NCBI lineage: Eukaryota > Viridiplantae > Streptophyta > Magnoliopsida > Caryophyllales > Amaranthaceae > Patellifolia > Patellifolia procumbens. The sequence goes on from CANSGD010001541.1 coordinate 4,531,859, forward strand.
TGACGCAGACATTTTACAATGGTCTACAGCCTCAGACGAAGAGTATTGTTGATTCGTCTGCAGGAGAAGTTTTTCTGGATAAGGAAGTGGATGTAGGCTACGAGTTTCTATCAAACCTCGCAGCCAATGATCATTCCACTTCCCGAAGCCTCACGAGGAAGGTACTGGAGGTAGATGCCATTGCATTATTGACTTCGCAGATGGCGAAGCTGAGTCAGCAGATTAACACCTTCAATTCCTCTTCCTCAGCAGCACCTCCTTTGAGTATTAATGCTATGTCTGCCGTAGCACCCATTACCTCATCTTACTGCGAGGTATGTGGTGTTCAGGGTCACTTTGGGCATGACTGTCAGTTCAGTCAACTTCAGATGGAGCAGACAAACGCCTTTCAACAAAGGCCACAAACCTTCCCCCCTCCACATAACTACCAAAACCCACAAAACTATCAACCTCCACCTCCACAAAACTATCCTAAACCCTCATACCATCAAACCCCACAAAATTTCCAAAGACCACCACCACAAAACTTCCATCACCACAATAATTTCCAAACTCCAAAAAATTTTCCCACCCCACCTCCACAGAACAATAACCCACAAGAGCCTAGCAATTCTGAACTGATGAAACTAATATTGTCTATGCAAAAGGCAAATGAGGAAGCACGGAGGGCCCAAGAGAAGCACATCAAACTTCTCGAGGCTCAAGTCGCTCAATTGGCAGAAACTAATGCACAGAGGCAGCAGGGACAATTGCCAGGGCAACCCGTTCAGAGAGAACATGTGAATGCCATCACTCTTCATAGTGGCATAGCATATGATGCTCCTCCATTGCCCGTTGATGAGGTTACCCCAACTGCAGGGAAGAAGAGGGTGGTAGAGGAGGAAAAAAGGAAGAATTCGACGTCTGAAGTCAATTTGTCTGCAGAAGCTGAACAGACAGGGAAGAAAAAGGAGAAGGTTTCTGAAACGCCTTTTACACCAAGGCTACCTTTTCCTCACAAGATGCAACAGTCCAAGGTCGATCAGCAGTTTGGTAAGTTCTTGGTTATGGTCAAGAACCTTGAGGTAACGATTCCATTCACAGATTTAAATTACCTAAGTGCCTGTTTATGCCAAATTTCTAAAAGACATGATAACAAAGAAAAGAGACTTTGGTGCGGTAGAACGTGTCGCTCTTACTGAAGAGTGTAGTGCTTTTATTCAAAATAAAACCCAACCAAAGTTAAAAGATACTGGTAGTTTTTCTATACCCTGCCATTTTGGACCTATTTTTATTGATAAGGCTTTGTGATATTTAGGTGCTTCTGTTTCTGTTATGCAATTGTCTGTTTATAAGAAACTGAACATGGGAGCACTTAAATGCACACAAATCACTTTACAGATGGCGGATCGTTCTATAAAATACCCTCTAGGTGTTTTAGAGGACGTTCCTGTTAGGGTCGGGAAATTCTATATCCCTGTTGATTTTGTGGTGTTAGACATGGATGAGGATGCCCAGATTCCTATTATTTTGGGTAGGCCATTTTTGTGTACTGCTGGTGCTGTCATTGATGTCAAGTCTGGGTCTTTAACTCTGAGTGTTGGTGATGATAAAGTGATTTTTAAACTAACCAATGTTGTTAAGGCACCTATGCTTGAACAATCTTGTTGCAGGAATGAGGTTTTGGATGAGGTAGGTGTGGAGAAGGTTCCAACTACACCTAAGGCTGCCTCACCGTCTGGAGGCATTATCAAGAACATTTGGAGAAGAAAGATATTTGATGAGGGTGGCACTCATTGCCAAGCCCCTCCTATTTGATAGAGGGAGGATTATGGTCGTGCGGGACCTTTATAAACCAGCGCTGTGCGAGAGGCAACTCGTATTCCTTCCCTTTTTCCTTTTTTCTTTTTTGTATTTTTTATTTTTATTTTTCTTCTTTTTGTGAGCGAGAGTGAGGGTACTAACTTTGTTTTTCCTCTTAGCATAGTCCTTATCACCTTTTGGCATTGAGGACACTGCCAAGTTCAGCTTGGGGGAGGAGTTCTGTTTGTATTCCCTATCTCTTTTACTGCTTTCGAAAAATTCTGAAAAAATCAAAAAAATATGGTTCCCATGACTGGTTTAGTTGCCTCCCTGTGCCCCTTGTTGTGCTCTTATTGAAAATGATTTGACTTTGTTTTCTGGATAGCTGGGCATCTGTGATCTTGAGGCTATGATTTGATGTTTGATTGCTATGATTTCGAGCTTTCTTGGATTATATTACACCACTTTGTGCTGCATACCTGAATTGGTTAGACTGTGAGGCCTCTTTGTAGCCTATTGGATTCACATTATTATCCAGTCTATTTTTGTGTGTTAGTTCCTCTTTAGTGGATTGATCTTGACTTTGACTTCGTACTTGTCTGATTTTCAATGACTTGTAGCATTTGCTGTGATAGAGGCGTAATTTGTCTTATTCTTGAGTTTCAGAGTGAATTTTTGATATATTTTTATCCTCCTTAGCCCCGCTGAGCCTAATGACTTGTTTCGTGTTACTTAAACCCCTATTATGAGCCCAAGGCCTTCACTTGATATTATTCCAAGCCTAGCTTGGGGGAGCTTTTGTACGGGTTGAGTTTGAGATTGGTTTCTTGGTTTAGTTTGGGTGTTGAGGAATTTAAAAGTGTATTTGTTGTGGTTTGAGGGTGAGAAAAAGAAAAGAAAAAGCAAAATTAGAGTTGCATGAATGAAGTTAAGAAAAATGAAAGAAAAATGAAATAAAAGTTCAAAAGAATTCGAAGTTCTTTCATTCACGTACATTCTTAAAGAAATATTCGCTTCATTGCTTGAAAATTTGGTTTGTTATGAGTTCTTCATTGATTTATGAGAGTTGGGTTACTTTACATGGTTTTATGGTGTTGTTGGGAGTTGTGTAGGCCATCATAGGCCTTGTTTGAATGATTCATGCTCCCTCTTTCTTGGTTTTTCCACCACATTACCCAAAAGTATCCCCTACCTCTTACCTAAGCCCCATTTCAACCCTCTAAAGTCCTCTTGAGCTCGTGTCTGCATTGTTCATTTGATTGATTTCAAGTCAGTTTGTCAAAGTTAAAGAGTATTTCTGCTAATTGAGTCGACTTGACTAGGATGAGCGTCATTGAACCTTCTTAAACACATAAGAGTGTGAGTGGGAAGGGTATTTATGGTCGGGTTGGTGAGTGTTCGGGCATATCCTTTGCCTGCCACAAAATAGAGAGGAGTGACACCCTTGTGAGAGCCTTTTCAGGACTTGTATACCTTGTGGATGCTTGATTTTGATAAAGTGCTTGGATGATTAGTGGTTGGATGGATTTAATTAGCCAAACTTGAATTATGCCTGCTTGAACGATTCTTAGTCTTGAAAATGTTTTGAGCTTTGATTTGTTTCTATCTATGGGGTGAGACAAGTCTATTCCATGTTCATGTTCTGTTTGCTTGAGGACAAGCAAAGGTTTAGCTTGGGGGAGTTTGATATCACGTATTTATATATACTTTTCTCCCTTATTTAGAAGCTAATTTGTACGTCATTTGAGCTCTTGGGAGCTATTTTGTGCTAACTATCGTATATAGTTGTGGTTTTGTGTTTTAGTGTTGAATTGCAGGTTTTAGGGAGTTTTCTCCTTATTCCCGAGCCATTTGGAAGCAACCACGGCTTTACGAGATGTTACGAGGCACGTAAGACGGCTCACGAGCTTTATGGGTAGTTTAGGAGGTCCCAAGACCTCTAAACGTGAAGAATTGAGAGCCAAAGAGTCAAAAAGGAGGTTTTTCGTACTTGGATCGGGCAAAAATGGCCCGATCGGGCGAAGTATTTATGATCGGGTATGAAAGTCGCGGACTCGATCGGGCAAGGCATGCCCGATCCAATCGGGCGAGCAACATGCACCAGACCCGATCGGGCGTAATGTGCCCGACCTGATCGGGTGGAGCTCCAAAATCATTTCTTGCTGTGCTGCGTATGAGGAGAATGCGTTGGGCCCTAATGTCCCCAGGCCCGATCGGGTGGTGTCCCAGTTGCCGATCGGGTGGGCCAAATGTCACGTATATTCGCTGTTGGGCTGCTTCCACGCTGAGCCCAAAAAGAAAAAAAAGCTGAAAAGTTTCGCTATAGGCCGATCGGGTGGCCTGCGGCCCGATCGGGTCCTGTGCAATTTCATCGCGGACTTCGTCTTTTAATTCCCGTTTTAGTTAGATTTGGGGGGTATTATAAATACCTTTTTCCTCATTATTTAGAGACATCTTTTTATCATATTTTTACTACTTTAGACTCTAGTTTATTTCTCATTGTTCTTAGTTTAATTTAAACACTTTAGATTAGATTAAAGGTGATTGAACCTATTCGATTTCAATAAAAGTTCCTGCTTTCTGTCAATTGGTATTCTTCTTTGCCCTAATCTCTTTTACTTCTCTTAATTACTTACTTTAAGTATTTAATTATTCATGATGCAATTATTAGGGTTTCATATTAGTTTTGTTATTGTTAATTCGATTATGAGTGAGTAGTTCTCTTTCTAGGGTGTTAGATAGGAAAGCCATGTTTATACCATGATTGTGATTTAGATTTCTATCAATTTCTAGGGCTTGATTAGGGTGATTGTGATGTGGTTTGTTCTTTATTGAGTAATTAATGTCAGTGTATAATTTCATTGGTTGCTTGTGGTTAATAGTTGTTTGCACAGATCCGTCTTACGACTAGAGGCCTAGGACACGTCAGTAGTTCTGATTACGTTAGTGAACATGCGGCATATGTTGAACTATGAGCGTTGAGTCTTAACCATAGCTCAACACATGCTCTAATCCCCCGACTCTTGACTTAGGTTTTGATAGTAGTTGACCTTATTTGATTGGTATAAGCATGGTGGACCGACCTAATACCCTAGGTTTTTAGTCCATAGTCAATTCCTCAATCTATTCCGCCTTCTGTAGTTTAATCTTTAGTTCAGTTAATTCTTATCTGATTTCTTCTGAAGTAGCTAATTGATTGAATATTAATTTAGAAACTCTGTCTCCCTGTGGATTCGACTCTGCTTTCATTGACTACCATAGTTAGAGGACTGTAGGTTTATCTTTGATTAGGTGAGACGACTAAACCCTATCACCACCCGATCGGGCAATGAGGCCCAACCCGATCGGGCCTGCACATTGTCTTCGTTGATGATCTGCGTAGAATTGTGATGCGCGTGCTTCCTTCACTAATTTTTGTCCTGCCAACTGCAAGAGGACAAATACAAGTGGCCCACTAACTAATTTAATTGCTGTTGGGTGAAGAGGGGACAAGCTGGTCCACTATTTATGCGCTTCTATGTACTTTTGCTGGGGCTTTGTGTGAGCCCGATCGGGTGGGGCCCATTCCTCAATTTTTGCTGCTGCTGTCAGCGTGGAAGTAAAAGAGAAAGCTTGGTTATTTTTACTATAGGCCCGATCGGGTGGCCCATTGCCCGATCGGGTCCCGTGCTCGATTACGCGGATTTTCTATCTTTATTTCCGTTTTTAATTAGACTTTAAGGGGTATTATAAATACATTTTCCTCATATTTTTAAAGACATATTTTATTCTGTTTTTATTTCCATAGTTTTTAGCTTAGTTTTATTTTAGATTAAACACTTTAGATTAGATTAAAGGTGATTGAACATCGGATTTGATTTCAATTAAAGTTCTTTCTTTCCGTCAATTGGTATTCTTCTCTACCTTAATCTTTTTAATTATTTCTTGATTGCTTAGCTTAATTATTTATTCGTTCATGATGCAATTATTAGGGTTTTATATTAGATTTATTATTGTTGATTTAATTATGTCTGAGTAGTTTAATTTCTAGGGATTTAGAGAGGGAAGCCATGTTTATACCTTGATTATTTGAATTGCTATTAGTTTCTAGGGTTTGATGAGATAGGTTATGGTGTGATTTGTTCTTATTGAGTAATTAACGTTATTACGCAGTTTCTTTGATTACTTGAGGTTAATAATCGTTTGCACAGATCCGTCTTACTTTTAGAGGCCTAGTACACACAAGTAATTTTGATTATGTTTGTGAACGTGCTGCAAATGTTGAATTATGGTCGTTGAGACTTAACCATAGCTTGATACGTGCTCTAATCTATCGATTCTCGACCTAGGTTCTGATAGTTGTTTGATCCTTTGATTGGTATAAGCATGGTGGACCGAACTAATTCCCTAGACCTTTATTTCATAGAGTAAAATCCCTCTTTATATTGCTTTCTAGTAGTTAATTATTAGTTCAGCTGATTTCTATCTGATTTTGTCTGAAGTAGCTGTATAGCTAAATATTAACTTAGAACTCCGTCTCTCTGTGGATTCGACCCTACTTCCCTTAACTATCATTGTTAGAGGACTTAGGATTTATCTTTGACTATGTGATACGACTTTAGCCTATCAGGCATCAACAACACAACACTATAGTACATAGCTACTGCTTCCACTAAAAAAAATTGATAACTTGCTTCCAAGTCCCTGCTTCCACTAACAATAGAATCATAACCATCATCATTTAAAAGCTACTGCTCAATGCTCATTTGCAATTTAAAACACAATGCTTTCACCATAAATAACCATGAACTATCTCTTATTATCTCAACTCTCTTGATAACAAGTTATCATGATAATCTCATTAACACCCAACAAGTGCAACCCGGAATCCTGCTATACATTTATGTAATCAACAAAGTTACCAAAACTTTTTCATCTCTCAAGTCCATACAAGTGATACAACATATATACATACACCAAAAAAAACAAGTTTTCTAACGAACGAATCACATGCATACCAGTTTAATTCTACCATCATTGAAATGGAACAAGGAATTCGACCAAACCACATAATAATACACATTAGGCATTGCTGGTGATGACAATGAGTTGCGAGTGAGGATACACTGGACTGACCGGAGCGACGAGTGACGACAGTGAGTTGCGAGAGCCAAGAGGAGAGAGGCGTGCAAGTGAGAACTGAGGAGGCAGAGGCGCACAACCAAGTTTTTTTTAGTGAAGGAAACACGCATAAACACAAAAGTAAAGAGCAGAAGCAGACCCACATTTCCAAACATTTTACTGAAAAATAAATTGTACGGGTCAACAACACAACACCAGTAGCACTAATAGAACAACACACAACACCAATAGCACTAATAGAACACCACAACACCAGTAGCAACAATAGAACAACTCAACAACAATAGCACCAACAGAACAACACAATAACAGAATACCAGTAGCACCAACAAAATAACATAAAAAAACAGTAAGCTAGCAAGGAGAGCAACACAATAGAAGCAAGGCAACATGGACACTTGAACACAAAAAAAATGAAAAATTAGACTGGTAGGGAGGAGGTGTTTAGTAAAAAAAAGAAACACCATAAATTACAGAGAGGTAAATTTTATTTGATTCACCTTATTATTTCCAACTGAAGAATGTCCATTGGTCCGTATTGTTATTTGGACTAGCATTTGTCGGGTTCACCAGGACATGAAATTCGGGAACATTTATGGTAATTCCCGGATTAGCCGCATGAAGTTGGGATAAAATGATTCTTGCCACATTCGGAACAACTTCAGAAACCAAACTTGACTTTATGCTTTCAAGGAACTCATTAGGAAAAATATACTCAGTCTTTGCCTTTTTTTTCAAAGAACTTTCGGTTACACCTCGTCCGTGAAGGCGTAAGCGACCCTTATATTCCTCCTTGTTAATCACTTTATAGTATGGATCTTTGAACGACATATTTTCTCCTTGCTCATACTTGGCTTCTAACACACTCATCTTATCCTATTTGTGAAGGACATGCATAACAATTGATAAATCAAAGATGACATAGCATAATTGTAAATTATCATGCAAGTTCATGTACTAACCATGTTCTCCTTGATCTTGTCGTATTTCGTTCGGTATTGTCACCCCGATGTTCTTTTTATGGATTCTTTGTAAACTTGCGATTGTGAAGGCGGTTGTTTCTCTGGATCATTTTGTTGCTAATGAAAGTGTATATTAAAATATCAACAAACCAATTAGAAAGTTATAAAAAACTGAAAAATAATGAGATATACTTAATCAATGTAGAATATCAAATTACCAATTCATGTCGTAATAATGCCAATGATTGAGGACCTAAAGTATGCATGTCATCTTGCTCTCCACGGTTGGCTCTATTGGTTTGACTTTCTTCCTACACACCCAATTGTGAAAATTAAAGAGAATAAAAAGAATTCACTCATTACAGAAGTGCATACAACATACCTCTATTTCATGAAAGGCCCAATAATTCATGAGATCTCTAAAATACTCTTCAGGCATGGCTTTAGGACGGTTATCCCATCTTTTTTCATTAGTGGAATATGCATAATAATGTTGTTTTTTCATCCGACATTTATGCAGACGCCATAATACAGAAACACTTCTCTCCACCCACCTTTTCCTTCTTCTGGTACTATATAACACCCCTGCATACACGCATAAATACATAGTTATCATATAAATCACAATACGTAAGAAAATGAGATTGTTAAATAACAAGTTTCGCTTTACCATATACCAAGACATAGTCCCATATCTTGTCAATGTGCCTTCGGGTAAGTCCTTCCATGTTAGATAGTTCAACGAGACAAATTTTGGACTCCTTGCCAATGTGCCTAAGAACTGACTAAACTTTTTACAGACTTCCTTACTAGGCCCAATTGGCTGCCCTCTAGAATTCAAGATAATAACCTTGCGTTCTTGAGGTCTACGAGCGTGCACCTCCATAAGCTTTGTTGGTCCTCTAGTTTTCTTATTTCCAAGATTTAACATCAAAGAAAAATCGAAAACTAAAATATAGCAGCACCATTGCACCATATAATCATAAATATTAAATCACATCCATCGGCGTCTAAATAAAATGAATTGATAAACTAATGTCATTACAGAGGGACATTTTGTAACAAACCAACACTTATAAGATAAAACTAATAATATGAATTGCAACATATAAATGAACAAGAAAAGTTACTGGGTAAAGTTACCGTTTTTGTTTCTTTCATTTACTGTCGATGAAACATCATTAGCAGTGTGAAGACCAAGATTAAAGAAATCTTCCTCATCGTTATTCACCGGCTCAGATTCTATGGCATTATCATGCCTTTGTGGTAAACTTCTCGTACTAATATGCTTAGACACTTCTCTTTCATTCACACGAACCTCAAAATTATCCTTATCATCATTGATACGCAAATTTTGTGCTTGTTTTTGTTGCTGTAACTTCAAATATGCACTCATTGATCCCGGGGGAAATAAGCTTTCTCTTTTTTTTTTAACCCAAGTGGTTGTGTGTGTATTTTGTTAACGGATCCTAATTCCCGTTTACTACTGTCAACATCAAACTTATCAACAACATCCTCATTAATAGTGGCAGGAGGTTGTTGCTTTTGTTTTTGAGATCTCAGAATTCGCATTTGTGCCATAGACATTGTCGGAGTTTTGTGACCTTCACCTTTTTCATTTATTTGAACCTATAATCAAGGAAAAAGTAACACCAAAAAACAATCAACTTCAAACTATTATCAAGATACTTAGAAGGAAGAAGGAAATAGGAAAGTGTCAAACAACCAGTAGGAAATCAAATCATAGTCAATAATTATGTTAAATAAAACATGGTATATTATACCTTTTTATGTGCAAATGTATTGGTTAGCTTTTGTCTCGATTGCTTAGTGAGAACTTCTTCAGGTATCTCCTTATCGGACTCCGCATCAAGCCGTTCATTATCATAATCTTCGTCAAATATAGCATCATAGTCATCTTCAGAACAATCTTCATCCAACACCGTTTTCTCCCAAGCCTCAGCCTTTGCAACAAGAATTTTACTCACCAAAGTGCCATATCCCTCGGCTTGCATCCTCTCTGCATTGGATCTCAATTTTGCTAGCCTTTGTTTTTCATATTCTGGTATTTTTACATCTTTACTCATGGTGGAATTCACGCTCTTCCTTACCATCTATACACATGTTAAAACATTAAACATATTTTGAATAAAATGTAAGACGTGAAATAAAGTAGGTTAAGCAATGTTACAAGAAATAGAACATGCATCGAGTGAGCCACACTACATAGCAAGAATATGTAATATTGCGTAACACATAACACGAAGCCTCCGAAATGCAAGATTTCAAGTTTTATTCATGGCAAAAAGCAAGGATACATGATCTAGTAGACTAAACAAATTATAAGCCCTGAAACATGGAACTACCCTAGACAAATTTCAAGTATCATCACACAAGTCCTTGGAATTAACATCAACAACAAAATGGCGACCCTCTTTTGTCGGGTCTTCAACATAAAAAACTTGATGAGCTTGAGATGCGAAGATTAATGGCTCCCCTTCATATATTAACTTGTGACGATTAACTAAAGTGAGCCCATACTCATCTACCTCGGAATGAAACCAAATACATTTAAACAAAACAACACTACAACCATCATGATAGCAAATCTCAATGATATCTTCTATTGAACCATAATAAGTGACAACTCCGAGCACCGGGTTTTGATCTTTACTACTAGAAAAACTTGGGGTCAATGCTACTAAAGTGACCCTACTGTATTGCGTCACATAATTTGCATCACGTTTCATAATGTGAAACTTATAACCATTGACGAAATATCTTGTGAATCTCCTTGCAATAAATGATGGCCCTCGCGATAGACATTTCACATGGTCAAATACTTGAAGACCTTGTTGAAGCTCAGAGTTGACCTTCTCTTTGAAGTAGTTCATGAAATCCTTGCTGTGACTTTGGGCTTTATCCCACTTCCTTTTTCTCGGAAACATGAGAATAGTCTCGTCTCACTGAATTCAATTCACTATATTAGATTTTAATAAAACATGTAAACTTGTATAAACTATTAGAAATAAATTTAACTTAAAATATTTTTATGATTAGTTATTTACTTTAAGTACTTCTTAACTCTAGGAATATCACAATTGAATAAAAAATATCGATGTGCTTGCGTCCATGTGACTTCATCAATCCTGAATGATGTGTTTTTCTTTGCCCTTCCCCTTCCCTTGATTGGATGGCCAACATTAGGGAACATAGATGATGGGCTTACAGGCTCATTTCCCTTGTTCTCGTACCATGCTGCTTTAGGACGACGACGCATATATCTAGCACAAAAGGCTACACATTCATCAGTTAAGTATGCTACTGCCATTGAGCCCTCCGGACGGCTCTTATTCCGCACATAATTCTTTAACTTTCGAAGATATCTTTTAATAGACTACATACATCTCATTGTAATAGGACCACCAAGCTTAATTTCTTCTACTAGGTGAATAGGCAAATGAACCATTATGTCAAAAAAGGTGGGAGGAAAAATTGTTTCAAATTCACAAAGTGTTTCAACAATCTCAGATTGCAAACGTCGAAGATCTCGGGGGTCAATGACTTTCCTACAAATGCCCTTGAAAAAAGCACTTAATCTGATCAACGAGATTGCAACATCCTTTTCTAAGGTTGCCCTTGCGGCAATTGGCAGCAGATGCTGCATCATGACTTTTATACCTAGTTATTTTCTTTTCTTTAACTTGGACATAACGATTAACATTAGATGCATAGCCTTTGGTACTTTGGCCTTTTTAATGACCTCAAAAAGTGCGTTTCTTTCTTGGTGTGAGCCAAAAACATAATTTTCAAGACCGTTCTTTACCATCGGCATCTAGAAAAGGCTGAAGTTGAGCCATCATTCCAATTTCCTTAAGATCCCTACGTGCCTTGAGATGATCTTTGCTTTTCCGTGAAATGTCCAACAAGGTTCCAATGACACTGTCAAACACGTTCTTCTCAATATGCATCACGTCAAGATTATGGGGACATGATACATCTTTCCAATAAGGCAAGTCAAATAGTATCGTCTTTTATTTACATGAAACCTCAGGGTCTCCATTCTTCTTACGTGTCTTTCCAAACACGTTTTGAAATTCAACCAACAACTCCTCTTTCTCAGTCCCAAGCAAGCGAACATGTTCCTCTTTATCCTTAATTTTTCCATGAAACATCCTATGATTGTGTCTCCACGGATGATTTATGTCTAGGAGGATGATCCATGTAACAATACTTCCCGCTATGGTTCAAGTACAAAGATTGAGTATCATAATGAAAACAAGGGCAAGCTTTCTTCCCTTTTGTGCTCCAACCAGACATCGTTGCATAACCTGGAAAGTCACTGATGGTTGTCACTAGGGCCGCTTTTTACAAATCTTTGATTGCTTGAAGCATCATAGGTTTCGAGTCCATCCACCCACAAATCTTTAAGATCCTTAATTAAGGGTTGCATGTAGATATCTAAGTCATTTCCAGGGGATAAAGGACCAGGTATCAATAAGGTTAACATGAAAACTTCTGGTTTTGTAGCCATCTCTAGCGGCAGATTAAGATTTGTGATAATAACAGGCCATGTACTGTGGACAACACTCATATTATTAAAAGGGCTAAATCCATCGGTGGCTAACCCTAAGCGTACATTTCGAGGTTCTCTAGCAAAGTCTTTATACTCTATATCAAAATCCTTCCAAGCCTTAGCATCCGCTGGGTGCATTAAAAGTCCATCTTCCTCACGCCCTTTTGCATGCCATGTCATGCTTCTTGCGGTTTCGGGACACATAAACAACCTTTGTAGCCTCTACTTAATAGGAAAATATCTTAGAACCTTTGCTGGAGTTTGATGAGCCTTTTCCGCCGCCTCTTCATCCACCTCTTTCCATCGAGAGGTATTACAAACGTGACAAAATGTAGCATTTGCATGCTCTTCGCAAGACAACATGCAATCATTAGGGCATGCGTCTATTTTGGTGTAATCAAGACCCAAAACCTTCGAAACATTCTTAGCTTCATTAAAAGAGGACGGTAACTTTGCATCAGGTTGCATGTCCTTAAGAAGTTGTAGCAACTCAACAAAAGCTACATTACTCAACTTATGGTCACTCTTGAAAAGAAAAAGTCTTATAGTAAAGGAGAGCTTTGAGAAAGCCTTACAACCCAGATATAATTCTTGTTGTCCCTCTTCTACTAACTTGTAAAACTTCTTCACCTCCTCACTACATCCCTCTCTACCAATATCATTTAACAAACCTTCAATGTCATCAATTTGGTCTAATCCTCCACCATGATCTAGGGAAAAGTATCCCCATCAATGTCCATAGTAGACTTTAATAGTTTCTCCACTCTAGGACTAAAACCATGGCATAACACATGTTTCTAACAATATTTCTACAAAGCCAATAACGATGCTCGCATTGTTTACATGGACAACAAATCTGATCACCTACTACTTCAGTTGCATATAATTTTTCCAAATAGCCATCAGCAATAGTTTCAAATTCATCGGTCCATTTCTGAAATTTTGGACCCTCATACTCATCCATGTCTATATATACTGACAAAATCAATGAACGTTATAAATATTATGTGAAATAAGTCACGATTGGTTAAAAGAAAAATTAATGAGCAAATGTAAAATAAGATATTCGTAGCTATGGAAATCTTAACTAGGAAAACACATATAATAAAAAAATTATGAATTTAATATGAAATATACGCGATACATACATTAGACAGAACAATAATTTGCTCCTAATTCCTCATCATAAGTGTAATTAAAGGCCTAACATTAACATAAATATTAACACCGGAAAGTTGTTTAACTCTAATGCTAGTAAGAAGTAAGAGGAAGCTATGTGGAAAACAAGCAAAGTATCCAATAAAAAGGATCAACACTAGGAGGTGATGAATAATCGATGAATTCATCAAAATATCTAACCTTGAATCCCACATAATTTGTTTGCTTGAAATTTAAAAATAGAGAATCCATCGATTCATCCCCATGAAGTTCGCCTTGAATCACATGAATAATTGATTAAGCAAATATAGTGTACACATATAATGGGGTTTTTCACATGCTCTAATTTATAGTAGTGAGAGTCAAAATAACGAAGTTGGTTCGTTAACAGTATGAAAGTTAGATAAAATCATTTGATGAACTAGTATCTTTGTTTACGCATTCAATTATCTCAATCTGCTTAATGAAACTGTATATATACATAGATCTTGGCAAGAAGCGAGTTTTGTTAAGAGTCTGACCTTAATTTATGCTCAGACCACATAAATATCCAATACATGGATCAAACATTCAGTATGTGGATCCCATATTCAATATATGGATATGATATATGTAAATATTAAATATATGAACAAATATATGCATTATATGACGTATGAGAAATCAGATTTTTACCAAAGTTCCAAAACACTTAAGTACCCAACCACCCAAACAAATTCAGGACAACACTAGTAATTAAGAAGAATCTAAAATGTGCATAATAAGGGGGACCCTGCCATGGACAATCCCTGTTTTAGGATGCAAGAATCATCATAGTCCATCAACAACAAGTTATAACTTCAACTGTATTTATGATCAAGCTCGAGATGAAAGGACTTGATTCAAAATTCTATTCGAAAATACAGTACACACAAAATCTTTAGTACTAAAACAAGAAAGAAATAAATGTCAAAATAAACAGCTAGGATAACGCCACTCTAAGCGACACAAAATTTGACTTATTAAGGTTTACTCAGAAATCCGATGGGTTGAATCAAATTCACTATTTCTTATATATAATTGATGATTCAAAACAACAATTCTAATCTCACATCACTCACATACACCAATCCAAGAACTTAAAACAAATCCATCACATTTAAATCTTTGATATCAATATGAAGCAGCAAAGCCCTGCCACTATCTATAAGTCTTAATCTTTTCTTTACAGTGAGGTTCTTTAGATCTTATTTTCTTTTATGATTTTTTATTTATTCTCAAATTTTAAAAATTTGTCATAGATCTAAAATTTCGATTAGGTGAACAAAATTTAGTGCTGATCCATTTTTTACTTTAGTTTGTTGTATCTAGGATCTAATATAAATAAATTCTATAAATTGTAAACTAAAGGTGGGTTTATGTGTATTTAGATCTATAATTTTGTTGGAAACTATAACTACTAATTATAAAGTCAAATATACTTTAGTCCCTGCCTTTCTTATTGTGCTCGAGAGGTTGGTGATAATGGAAATGGGAGAAGGGGATTCGTATAGCAATCTCTATGATAGAAATTACCCAGAAACAAGTTCAGCAATCTTAATAATTCAAATTACCCAAAAACAAATTCAGGAATCTCAATAATTCAAATGATCCGGAAACAGATAGTGAAGAAAAATCACGAGAGAGGGCGAAAAAACCCACCTTTCAATGAAGCAGAGAACAAAAAGAGATTCTCTCCACAGAACCTGGGTTGTTCGTGCGGTGGTGGTCAAAATTTCGAAGTCAGGTCTCCAATTTTGGTGCAGTAGGTTGTTCGTGCGGTGGCTTATTCGTGCTGTGGCTTATTCTTGCGGTGGTGGCCTGGGTTGTTCGTGCGGTGGCTTTCAAGGCCGCACCATCGATACGCGATCAGCAAATAATTTGTGCGGTGGTGGCCTGGGTTGTTCGCTTCTCACTGATAGAGTGATAGGGTTTGACAATTTTGGGTTCAAGTTCAACAATGAAATGAAGGGAAATTGGGTTAGCGCCTAGTGTTAGCGGGTGAAAATGGGATGAAATTGCCTTTAAAATTAGGCAAAAAAAATAGCGTCATGACTTGTGTTTTAGCGCCTAGTGTATAATATAAGCTATTAATGTTTTGGATTTTTTTGAATAATAAATTTATATAAGCGTTGCAATTGCTAGAAATATGCAACGCCCAAAAGGCAATTGCAACGCTTTTAGAAAACCGTTGCAATAGTTATCTTCAAATTTCAAGAAGCGTTGCATAAGAAACAATGCCGTTGCATTAACTTCATAAATGCGACGCTTTTTGAAAAGTGTTGCATTTGAATCGTTGCATTAGAGCTTTATTGTAGTAGTGACACTAGTTATTTTTCGTAGTCCAGTAGTTTTTTACCATTGTTCATTTGATCAATTGTTCATTCTTTTTATTAACTTGTACATTCGTGTTATTCAATTGTTGATCTGATCATATCGTACTATTCAATTGTTTCATCTCATTGTTTATTAAATTCACTCAATTATTCATTTGGTCATTTTGTTTTACTTAGTTATTTATTCATTTAATTTAATCATTATTGTTCTTTATTGTTCACTTGTTATTGTATATTATTCTATCATTGTATTCGATCATTTGTTTATTTATGTGGTCCAACTACCTATATTGTTCATTTATTATATCCAATTGTTTAGTTTATTTAGTTATTCATTCATTCCATTCAATTGTTCATTTATTTTGTTCAGCTATTCATTATTTTTTGAAATTCCCAACGGTACATTCCTAAAATTGGCTTCTCTTAGGGGTACACTTCCACCTTTTTGACTTCTTAATGGTACACTTGTAGTATGAAATCTTCCCTACCGTGACCATTCCGTTAAATAAAAGGTTAGTTTAGGGTTTATTAGGGTTAGAGGTTTGTCTCATTTTGCGTGTTTTGACTTTTTAAAGGTTAAGATGACGTTTTTTTTATGAAAAACGAAAACCACTATGCACCCTTTATGGGTTAGAATTTCGAGAATCCATACAAAATGATAACCAATAAGCCGAGTTTTCGAACACGTTCCTCGAGATGGCTTTTTGATAGCCGAAAAATCCCCCTCGAAGGACGTACTCGAAAACCCGACTTGTAGGTACAAGTTTTGTAGGGATTATTGAAATTATTGCCCATAAAGGGTGCACGGTGGTGTCCGTTTTTCGAAAAAACGTCATCTTCACCTTGAAAATCCAAAGCACACAAAACGAGGCAAACCCCTAACCCTAATTAACCCTAAACTAACCTTTTATTTAACAGAATGTTCACGGTAAGGATGATTTCAAACTACAGGTGTACCATTAAGAAGTCAAAAAGATAGAAGTGTACCAGTGAGAGAAGCCAATTCTAAGAGTGTACCGTTGGGAATTTTCCTTATTTTTATTCAATAGTGTTAGTCTAGTATGAACACTAGATCAACTACAAGGGGGTGAATTGTAGTTGTAGGGATTCTAAACACTTTTTGCGGAATACAAAAACTCTGAAATAAACAAAAGAGAATAAGATGTATATAGTAGGAACAAAGAGTAGGAACACAGAGAGATACTTTTAACAAGCTTCTCTTCCAAAATTCTCTTGGAAGAAACCCTGCCTTCTCTTATTTATAATAGCGTTTACAACTCAGTACAACCTATTATAAATCACTTCTCACTCTGTTCCTCTAGGAACTTGACCCTGTTCCTCTAGGAACTTGACCCTATTCTCAGTCACTCTGTTCCCCCTGAACACGTGACGTTCTCACTCGAATTCACTCGAAGTCTTCTCACTTGACTTCACTCGAAGTCTTCTCTTTTTCTTTCTCTCTTGATTACACAAGTTTCTCACTTTGATTCTCTCACCCAACACTCAAAACGAATACAATATATTTGCTATGTAGAGGAGTAAATAGAATGAAAACTTTCTAAATATATGTGAACATTAAATTCTGGAAAGTCTTAGTCTTCATTATGGTTTTCTTGTGCTATATATAGGAAAATTCAGCAGCTCCTATTTTCGCTCCACAAGGTAGTTATGGGTCCTTGAAAGTAGGTCATAATCTACCCACTTTTATAGCCGTTATGCCCATGAAGATCTCCCACTAAGTCCATGACTTAATCAGCCACAGTCTCCACTAAATCAGCATGTAGTTAGCTTGTTGACTGCTGAATACTTGGTGGTTAGTTAGACCTCCTAGATTCCAGGAACTAACTGACCAGTCAGTTTCTGGTGTTCCTAGAAACCAGGAACTGCTAACAGAATTAGTTTGTTGCTGAGTAAGCCTTCCTTGTTACACGCTCCTTATAATCAACATGTTGTTACTAAGTTGTTACACATTCAGTTAGCACTTCCTCCATAATCGTAGCATGCTGTTGGTGGTGGATATAATTGGTTGTTGCACTTCCTAGATTATAGGAACTGACTTAGTAGTCAGTCAACTGACTTCCTGGATTATAGGAACTGACTTCCTAGATTCCAGGAACAGCCTGGCTGGGCAGTTTTCTTCTTCAAGCGCGTGGACATAGTGTTTGTTACACTAGATTTGACTCGTTCAAATCTGCATAAACACCTCAAGAAATACTCCATCTAATATCATGAAATTTTATTTTATTCAAAATAATATTCCATGCTATTAGGTTAATTCAATGCAAATAATAACATATATATTTGAGTGCTTAATAATTAATTTAAAATAACTTGACTAGGTTAAACTCATAACCTTTTCTCCACAAGTCAAAATTAAATTAATTATTTCAATAAGTCACAAAATAAATAAAGAACGAATAAATATAAAATTAAATCCTAAATAAAATCTAAGTCTACGAAATAAACCTAAGTTCAAAACACATTATTTATTTGAGTGAATATAATAATTAATTTAAATAACTTGATTAGGTTAAACTCTTAACCATTTCTCCACAAGTTAAACTTAAACTTATTATAAATCAAACACATAAAATGATAAGAACGTTTTATATACATTTTATTATAAAGCCTAAAACCATTATTTGTCATCATTAAAACAGTGAATACAACAAATAGTACACTCATGTTATTTAATTGTTTTTATTTCAATTATTCAATTGCTCATTAAATTCACTCAATTGTTCATTTGATCATTTCATTGAATTCAATTGTTCATTCCTATTGCTCACTAGGACTTTCCTATTGTTCATTAGTTTTTATCTTATTCATTGTTAACTATTTCTTTTCTACTGTATGTTTAATATTTTTTATCATTTGTTCAATTGTTTATTCTATTGTTCATCTACCTATATTGTTCAATTGTTCATTTTTTTATTCAATTGAACACTCATTTTATTTAAGTGTGCATTTAATCATATCATATTATTCAATGTTCGTTAAATTCACTCAGTTAAACATTTGATCATTTCATTTAATTCAATTGTTCATTCATTTAATTCAATTGTTTTTTCCTATTTTTCACTAGGACATTTCAGTTTATCACTGGTTCTTACTGCTATTATTCATTGTTAACTAGTTTTTTTTCATTTGTTCAATATTTTTCATTATTTGCTCAATTGATTACGCTATTGTTCATCTACCTATATTGTTCATTCGTTTTGTTCAGTTGTTCATTCTTTATAACAATTGTTCATTCATTCTATTCAATATTTTACTAAAACTTCATTGTCCTTCATTACTACTTTCTCATTGTTCATTGTTCACTATTTCATATTTATTATTGTTCATTTATTCTATTTTGTTGTACATTAGTTTGATATAATATTCATTCTTTGTCATCTAATGTTCATTGTACGCTTCATGAATGTGCAAAAGTGATAATCAAATGCACCACCTGTTACAACCAAACCCCACACACCAACCAAGGCCTCTACTAAGAGCAAAACCTTGGTCATAGAGATCAAAACCATACAGCCTGTTGTAAAGAGCAAACCCCTAACTCAAAAGGCCAAAACCACTGCTGTGCATTCACGTATCGTTGGACGTGGAGATGTAGGAAGCGCGGTCCAGTGAGAGGATAGGAGGTAATCAAGGCAAATCTCATAATACTAGGGAAGCGGTTAGGGTTTCTTGGCGGCCATTTCTTTATTTTATTAGATAGTATAAATATTGTAAAGACGTCATTTGTATATTTTTACAGCATTTTATGCTAAGCATTGTACTCACTTTTCAGAATTAGTAAGAATATTTGCTTTTATTTATTTTCGTATTATTCTTAAATCATTTCTCACCGTTGTTTATTCAATTTATCCTAATTGACGTTATTGAATCATCGGGTTAAAAAGGAATAACAACTATACATAAATGAACAAATGATTATTACATGTCAAATCAATGAATACTAATCTAGATATATACTTATAGATGAATTGATGTATTTCCATAGTATAGTTTTGCCTATAGGTTTTTACCTTTCAGTTGAAAGAGTTTTTCCTATTTTTGGCTTAGTCTATAGAGTCTTAGATTAATTTATTTTAGACTTTAGTTAATTTAATTTAGACTTTTATTCAGCATATTATTTTCTGTTAAATGGCCGAAAATATATGATGTAATTTCGGTTATGTTTAGGTCTAGTTGAGTTGTAATCCTTTAAAGATAAGATCAGATTAGTTAAGGGATAAGGTTGATAGTAGGCGTGTGAAATAAGATAGGAGAGCCGAAAATCTCTATCCTATCTTATTAAATTATCTTCCTTATCTTTAGGGTATCTTTTCCTAAATTATAGGGATTAGTTTTAAATGCTTTCTAGATAGGATTTTGGTTTCCTTATTGTACTAGGAATAGCCTAGTATATATAGGACCGGTTTCTCATTAATAAAATCAGATTTTGAGTTATTAAAATTTCGTGAGTTTATACTTATGAATTAAGGTTGAGTACCTTGCTTGTTTAGCACTGAAGAAAGACTGAGATCGATCTTCTACCCCTTTAAACCGAGATTCAAAGGTTCCTATCCCTATTTGTGACTTGTTAAACTACACAACCATCAATCTATTAACTAAATATCACACAAAATCGTTCCTTGAGCCCTCAAACGTTCATCCACCATAAAGTAGACCTCCAAAATAACTATCTTTTGAGCCCAAAATCATATCATGAATGAACATGAAATCGAAAATTATGAATAGCTATATTCTCTAATGAACATTTAAGCAAGCACAATGAACTTTTGTACCAGCTATATGCACATTTAAGCAAATATAGTGAACATTGACAATAGGTACTTGAAAGTTATCAATACCAAAGTTAATTTATAACAAATCATGAACATTAGAGCAGCCACAATGAAAGTGTGTACTGATAAGATGAACAATGCATCATACATAATGAACTTTGATAATAAGTACTTGATAATAACAATATAGAATTTCATCGATAATAATTGACAATACAAAATTTCATTGATAATAATCCGTTATCAAACACAATGAGCTTTTGTACCAAGTAGATGGACTTTTGTACCAAGTAGATGAACTTTTGAACAAACATAATAAATATTGATGATAAGTACTTAAACATTATCAATGCAAAAGTTCATTGATAACAATACATGAACATTAGAGTAGACACAATGAACGTGTGTACTAATAAGATGAACAATAGATCATACATAATAACTTTTAACAATAACTACTTAAACAGTAACAACAGAGAATTACATTGATAACAATACATCCCATTTTTCATTTTCATAAATTAGGTAAAGAGTAGTCACCTATTCATTTAATGTATTCATGAGTCCTTTATAGGATAATTGATATTCATTCATTGTTTACAACTATTGCAAAACTTAATTTCATTTGTTTCTCATTAATGTCCATTCTTAGCAAAACTATTCTCAGCAAAAAACTCAATATTGTTTGTCATTTTCCCATGTGTGTTTGTTGGCAATTGATGTTCATTTTGTGTTAAACATGAGCAGGATGCTAATGTGTGGTTTGTTTAATGTTGTTTATCTATTCTAATGTACATTGTTTATGCCTGATGTTCATTCCGTCTCAGACATAAGCGGAGTTCTTCTTTCTTAATGCGTTTTGTTCATTTGCACATGCATTTCATTTGGGCACACCTTTCTCTTCGTAGGTGCACGTTCACCATTGAATTTTAGAATAATTCTTACTCTATTGTCTAGCTAATTCAATACATGGTGGCTTGAATATACTAATTTAAGAAATATATTAAAAGTCAAAAACCAACAACAAAACAAAAAATTGGCGACTCAACTCGCTATTTCAACACTAAATTTAAATGGTTGTTTGATTAACAAACGAATTCATGGAAAGTGTCAATTCGTGGAAAATAAAATATTAATAAGTTTGTTTGACCAAGATACACAAATTTTTATTTTGGGATTATATACTTCCCACAAAATAGGGAAATTTAATCCCTAAGTCCCCTTGATAAGTAGAAATTCTTATGTCCAAGTCCCCTTGATAAGTAAAAATTCTCATAGGAATTCCAAGTGCTTGCATCCGACCAAATAATAAAATTGAAAATTTAGAAATGATTTACTTCCTACGTACAACTAAACGGATGCTAATATAATACTACCTCTATTTCTAAAAAATTATTACATTAAAATTTTAAACTTATACCTAAGAAAAAAGACAATAGTGTAAAATTTAGTTAAATTCCTCTTAATCTGTAATATATTAATAGAGTTTTTAATATTTAACAAATTCATAATTAAAAATATTAATGATCAAACGTTCTGCATTAGAATGCGTGAAAAGTAACAATCTTTTACGAGATTATTATACAAAATTATACAAAAAACAGCTAAACAAGAATCGATTGGAACACAATACTCATTCTTGCAAAAGGACAAAATTGTTGCAATTGAAATGAAAGAGAAAAATCAGCAGAGGGCTGTGCAAAGACATCCCCGCCTCCCAAACTTCACATTTACTAAAAACCTTTGCTAACAAGCTTCTATGGATTCATGAGTAAGAAACAGTTAAAGTGCAGAATCCAACTTCGATAGAACATTCTTGCACGATGTTGTGGCTTAATTTCTATTGAAAGCATATGCAATGCAAAGTAGAACCTTCCCCTTAAAACAAAAAACAGCAGAGATACCAGATAATAATCACAATTACACAAGGGCATATCAGAAAATGTAACACACCGACCAACCTTCGAAAAATCTGTCAGCGATTCGATAAATACTTGGCCTCATGCTTGCATATGTCTGGAACTACAATAGCCACGCATAGGCTCCTGGCGCCTCTATATGCAGGCGCCTCTATATTGATATTACCAATTTAAAACCCCTGATTGGCCTCTGCACATTTTCAGAACGAGGCGCAGGTCTGTCAGCATATCTGCATATTCTGCTCAGCTCCCAAGTCTCTTAAATCTCTCTGTCAGCGGCTCAGCTCATCCGCATATTTACTTCATAATGGAATTGATGGCCTTAGCGACCCAGCTAAAACGACTGCAATCTTGTTCACTATCTATGATCTACTGCCCCAGTAAACCAGTCAAATCTATTAGCCCATCCACAGTTCTGCTTCCTACCATTACTGGTGGCCTTAGCGACCAAGCTAAAACATAAGCTCACTTCAATTCTTGTTCACTACCTATGATCTACTGCCCCAGTTACCAGTCATAAGCCTCTTTCTGTGACACAGCATAGGAAAATCCATGGGCACATGACGTTGCTTGGCAGCTGCTTTGATTGCAACATATCAAGTTGGTATGCTACAACTAGTTACAAAGGAGATATAAAAAGGCATCCAAAAGTCCCTTGCATGCCTACGTGGGTTTATGAAAAAAAATCGATCAAGGTGGGGCAACCATCAAAGATCACCTCAAATGCCCTTTTTTGCAAGTTATCTTTGGAGGATAATGCTTTCGATGTATACCAATTATCCTTCAAATTCGCAAAATTGGAAAACCTCTTGAATTTTGGATTGCACATTAATCGCTCCCAAGACCATCTTATTTTACTGGGTGCCAGAAAATATATTATTCGAAATTCCAGATCAACAAAATGCTAAGAGCCACGCCCCACCAACCTTTATTATTCTGTACCAGCTGTAACGGGACCTTTAAAAACTTCCTCCCGGCTCAATGAAAACACCAGTTGATGGGGTCGTTTTGGAAAGAAACTCATGAGGTCCCCGATGAATTCAAATTTGGAGCCATTAACATAAATCCTCAAATATGCATGGCATTTGAGCAACCACCTCTGTCCTTCCTCCTACAATCTGGTATAAACAGAAACAAGTCAAATGGAATGCTCATTACAACACAAACAAAAGCATCTTAAATAGTGAGCATTTAGCTCAGAAAACAAAAGAAAATACAAAATATCATGATTGTCTCTTATATGCCCAAGTGAACGAAGATATATTAACAATAAGAAGAGCACATGTAAACATGACATCAAAACTTCATCACAAAATGACTAATATTAACTCGGAAGATATATATGCACAATGGAACAACTGAAGAGTTTGTTTCCCCTCTCAAAGATGAAACAACAAGATATGTCTAACGGATGGAGGTCATCTAATCCTAAAGTTCCTAACTCCCATTCTCTTGGATCTTAATTCATGTAATGGTAGGCCATTCTCTTGGATCTTATTCATGTAATGGTAGGCCGTGGGAACTTACAAGTTACAATTTTTGTTAGTTATACTCAAATTAACATTACAGCTCATTATGATTAATACACGTCTAATGGCAATGTTTTGGACCTAGACACCTTAACAAAATCAAGCTCATTTACCAATGGAAATGGAGCTCAACTCACACCTTTCACACTAGCGCAAAGAGATCAATCTACATTTCAACACTTAATAGTGCTTATAGTGCTAAAATATCAAGCTTACACAAATTGAGAAAATAAATAAGATTGATCTCAACTTCACTCAACTACTGCAAAGCATAATCATTTAACAAAGTAAAACATTAGAGCACAACAATCCTTCTTCAACTCACAATATAAATAAGGACTGATCTCATTTTCACACCTTAATAGTGCTTAATTAGCTCAACAATAAAGCTTATATAAAATTGAGAATAAAAAAAGGATTGATCTCAAGCTCACGCAAAATACTGCAAGCATACTCATTTGGGAAAGTAAGTCAAGTACTTGAGGACACAATCCTTCTTGAACTCGCAATATACTTTTTTAGTCAAATGTTGCACTTAAATTGAGACGGAGGGAGTATTTAGTACTCTGTGACTCTGAGTTCATAGGTATTCGTATGTACAAGATACATTCTCATTATTTTGTTCATTTCTTCTCACAGAGCCCCAAAAAAAAAAGATTAAAAACACAAATTATTAAAAGAGATAGTCTAATTTTGATAAAATTAGACCAATCTAAATCCGCATTCTATAAAGAATCCCATTTCGAAATGGATTAAACTAGTCACTAGTTCTCTTCTTTATATTGGACTTAGGTCATTGCCAAACTTTAATTTAAAAATAGGCGATCTCTTACAAGACGAGCTAGAATAAAAAATGTTGTTTCTTGGAGTCTTGAAATCTATAAAACTTCCACACTCTCATTTTCCTCAAAAAACGCGTATTGTATCGCATCGGCCACAGAACTTGGATACTTCATTGTTAACCAAAAACTTAAAGACTTTTTTATTGACAAAAATGGCCGAGTCCCATATTTTGATACCTCGATATGAGGTAGACGCTTGATCATGTCAAATAGTTTAAGTTACATAGTTTAGAAGTATATAGCTCTACATTTCACTTTGGCGCAATCGAAAGTTCAAGATAAAATTACATGAATATATGGTGAACTAAGGGGGAAGGTGGTTGGAATACTTACCATGTGTCCGAACCAAATCATCTTTCTGTCAGGTTTAAATATAACCCTTCTGTATCCAGATAAACCCTGCATTAGCAAAATAGAAACCATAAATACATCAATTAGACCAATGTAATCAAGTTTAAAATTGCACCCAAAAAAGGAAATTCATATAATTACCTAAAAATAAAATAAAATTTAAAATTTAAACATAGGTTAACAACTGAATAAAAAGAAAAAAAAATCAAAAAAATGAAATATATACTGGCTAGTGGCTGCCATCACACAAAAGGATTCGTGTAGAAACAAACATGCTGATAAGAGATACGTGGCGAATTCTGCAAACTAATCCCCTTACAAACGGCGCCGTAACAGGTTAAGACACCTTTAACGGCTAACATCGATACCACAAACCATAACACGCAAAACGACAGTCACAGCACATTTCCCAAGAAAAAAATAGATCACATCAAAAAAATAAACCATGAAATTGGAAAACTCACCCATTGTTCATACTTGATAGCAGTAGTTGATATAGAATTTGATTCAATCCAATATAAATTCTCATTAAATCGCCAACCACAGGATCAAACCAATTTTTCATCATCATCATCATCGTCATCATCATACTATAATTTTTCTTTTCTTACATCATATACTGCATTTTTTGTGGAAAATTTGAAAAAAAAGGAAAAAAATTAATATTCCTATAACTTGTGTGTTTTCTTCATCTTCTTCTCCAATCGAATCCATATGAACAGATTACTATTGCCAGTGATTTCCATTGTGAATGAGGTAAATATGGCTGGAATTACGACAACAATTGTGACAATTTCTGGCGGTACCAGCGGATTTCGCGTAACAAATCGGATACGCCATCACCGGCGGAACATATCTCGGCGAAGAACTTGCGGCTGAGAACGAAGATGAAGGCGACAATGATTTCGGCGATAGAGATTTCAGTGATGTCGGAGGAGATATACTCGTCGTTGTTTTCGACGATTTGATTGGCGAAAGAAACGCTCTCACTTTCATGGAAGATGCAGAATCAACACGATCGTACTCTTCAATTAGATTGACGAGATCTTCGTCGGATTTGATTGAAATTAAAGCGTCGAGATCTTCGGTTGGTAATTGACATCTTAAACTCACTGATGTACCACATAATTCTCCCATCTTCAACATCAATTCTGTAATCATACACAAATTATGTTCAGTAACTAAGCGATTTGCATTGTTTTCCAACGTATTGACAATGAAAAGTACAAAAAATTAATCACACATCTCGCTATTCCAAAAACTAGGGTTTACAATTAAACGTAAACGAAAATTTAATCATCCGTATTCAAATTTCAACATAATCGTATTTTGATATCCATGTCATCGATTAAAACCATAAAAATGTTTTCGAAAGTCAAAAAAATTGTCTATCCGCATTAAACATACTCATAAAATCATATTCTGAGATTCATGTCATGAATTTGAACTAAAACAACATATATGAATATATGAAGAGAGATAGAGAGAGAGAGAGAACTGACCGGAGAAAGAAATGAAGCGAGGAACAGCAAGGACGCGAGTATGACCGCCATGGTAACGGAGTTTACCGTCGGGATGACGGGGGATGATTTTACCGCCATAACTGCAGAGGAATTTGATGGTGGATTTGGATGAAAGTGAGGGGTCAAGTGTAGGTTTTACCATTATGAAATGCAGTTTTGATTCGAATAATTTGACTTTGCAAATGATGATGGTTATGAAATGAAGAGTAAGAGAGAGACTGGAGAGACTTGGAAAAGGAGGGAGAAGTTGTTTTTTCAAGCCTAAGGAAGGTATTCATGAGGAGTTATTTATAGGGGCGGGTTTTTGAAGGGTGGAAAAGGGATGAGGGGAAATAAAAAAAAATAAAAAGAAAAGAGTTAAAGTAAGAAAGTAGGGAGACGAAGTGACGTCAATTAACTGATCAAGATTTTCTTTGCGGGTAGTGAAAACTTGGATACTGAAAGAGATTGCCCAATTCCCAGTGTCCGCATCCATGACCTCATCACCGTATTGCTCTCTTTATGGAGTTTAAACAAATTCAACTTTGTTAATTGATATGAATCCGGGACAGTCCAAGCTTAAATACTCACAACATTCACTCAGTTATGTTTCTTTAAGGGTTCTAAAACAAATTTAGAGTTTCACTCACCTTAAACTCGATTTAGGGGATAGTATTAAGATTAAACAAGTTAGCTTCACTCACTAATTGTATTAACCTCGCTTAGAATTAGGTTTCACTCGCCTAATTACTAAGGGTCTTGTAATTAGATTCACTCTCTAAAAACAATAAAACTTGGAAAGATGTACATCCAAATTCACAAAGACAATAGTCCGAAATTTCAATTTAATCAAAACGTGTGTATCTCATTAAATATGAACGCCTATTTATACTAGACTACTCCTAGTATAAGATAAAGATAAGGAAGATAATCTCATAAGATTAGGATAGGGATTTCGGCCCTTCCTATCTTATATACATGCCTATTTCTTCCCTTATCTCTTAACTAATCAAATCTTATCTAAAAGGGATTACAACTCAACTAGGACTCAATATAACCGAAAAATACAATTATTTTCGATCCTATTATTGACATAAATCAAAATGCTGAATTAAATACTAAATAAAATTAACTAAGACTCTTAATGACTTAATTGACTCTAATGGACGTTTGCTTCATCATTCTTGGACCGGACCTTCAATCTTTCTTAACATGGACGAAAAGGTTGCATTGAGCTTAAACTCACAACTCCCATGGCCTTGTTTCGAAGAATTAACCATACCCAGAAATTGTGAAGGTTATAGATATTGATATCTTGGAGTAGTCTATTCGCTCTTGTATCATTCTCGCCTTCTTTGAAAAAAATTCGACCTCGAATTTTGTTAAATTTAAAGAAATAATCACGGACAAGAACAATGGACCCTAAACAATATGAATTAGGTGCCCATTTAATAATAGATGGATCTTTAACAATAGCATCAAAAGGAATAGTTTCGTTTTTGTCAACTCCAAAAGTATGACCCATCCAAGTTGGACGTTCCTCCAAAATAGCGTCGAAACACCTTACATATCTTTGTATTCTTAGAGGTGTAGAAAGAATATCAACTTCCTCAATTGGTTCAACCGTCTCATCAACTTTCGGAGGTAAGTGTGGATTAAAATTAGGATCTATGCCAAAACTAAAAACATCAACATTTTCCTCTTCAATAGGTACCTTCTCTGATCGAGGAGAACACAAGAGTTTTTCAATTTGTTTCATAAGTTTTGTGATTCCCCGTTGAATTTTCTTTAATGCCTTTTCATTAGTTTCAAGAGACTCTTGTACTTGCAACAATCTCAAAGTATGTTTCAGTTTACGAACACGTCCAAAATCCTTCCCCATGATTTTTCGAATCAAACAACCTCCTTAAAACTGCCAAAAATACCCAGGAAATTTATCCATCTTCAAAAATAAATTGCAGATGCAAAACTTCGTGAAAAATTACGAAATTGTAACAAAAGTAAATTTTGGATGTTAAGAAACATCTCCAACTGGAATCACTGAAAAATTCATAGTAAGCTGCTCGCAGTAATTTTTCAAAGTCAGTCGCGCCAGAATTGATCGAAAACAGACAACGTTGAAATTTAATTTCGGGAAAAATAGTAAATCAATTCCTAAAATCAGAAAACTTTCCAGTCTAAACTAGACAAGACAACACCCAATTTAGAGCCAAGAAACTCTCAAAAATACGTTGTATAAAAGGAGAACGAGTTGCTCAAAGTTACCTTAAAAACTGTTCGAAACTGGGCAGATTGTTTGTGCTTCGAAAATAGCTTCAATGGGTCACGAAATACAACCTTTAGCTCTGATACCATTTGATGTGAATCCGGGACAGATCCAAGCTTAAGTCCTCACAACCTTCACTTAGTTATGATTCCTTAAGGGTTCTAAAACAAATTTAGGGCTTCACTCACCTTAAACTCGATTTAGGGGGATAGTATTAAGATTAAACAAGTTAGCTTTACTCACTAATTGTATTAACCTCGCTTAGAATTAGGTTTCACTCGCCTAATTACTAAGGGTCTTGTAATTAGATTCACTCTCTAAAAACAATAAAACTTGGAAAGATGTACATCCAAATTCACAAAGACAATCGTCCGAAATTTCAATTCAATCAAAACGTGTGTATCTCATTAAATATGAACGCCTATCTATACTAGACTACTCCTAGTATAATCAGGAAAACCAAATTCTATCTAGAAAGTATTTAAAAACTAATCCCTAAAATATAGGAAAAGATAACGATAAAGATAAGGAAGATCATCTAATAAGATTAGGATAGGGATTTCGGCCCTTCCTACCTTATTTACATGCCTATGTCTTCCCTTATCCCTTAACTAATCAAATCTTATCTAAAAAGGATTACAACTCAACTAGGACTCTATATAACCGAAAAATACAATTATTTTCGGTCCTATTATTGACATAAATCAAAATACTGAATTAAATACTAAATAAAATTAACTAAGACTCTTAATGACTTAATTGACTCTAATGGACGTTTGCTTCATCATTCTTGGACCAGACCTTCAATCTTTCTTAACATGGACGAAAAGGTTGCATTGAGCTTAAACTCACAACTCCCATGGCCTTGTTTCGAAGAATTAACCATACCCAGAAATTGCGAAGGTTATATATATTGATATCTTGGAGTAGCCTATTCGCTCTTGTATCATTAATAGTGTAAAGTTAATTGGGTACAATTATAATCGTAGATTCGGGTGTATTATGCGCTAGGTACACTCGGAAACAAACTGTAGTTAACATCATCTATTAAACGCGTGCAATTGTGTCTTAAAAGCAAGTTAGCCTAGTTGGCGTTGAGTGCTCAAGATAAGTATAGATGATGAAGTTGGTCGTAGGTTCGATTCCCACACGCACACCTAACATATGTGGGGTTTTTTTAAAATTTTTTTCTCTTTTCTCCTTCTATGCCTTTGAATCTCATTTTTTAAATAATTTTGGTTTTTCCATATTTTTTCCCATAGTCCTACTTCTTATTTTTGCTTTTTTTCACTTATTTTGCATATTGTTGTACTGTAATTATTATTTCTAAATATATCTAATTATTTCATGTTCACTTTGATTTTTAAGCTTCTAATATATCACTACAATGAGTAATACATAGTTCGAATGAGCAATGTATTTTAAACGAGCAAATCTACATTTCTAATGTGTTTAATATTTATTGCCCTATTATTTTTCTTTTGGGTTTTTTCATATTGTGCTACAGTATAATTGTTTTTAAAATTTCAACATATTCTTTTTTTTAATGAGTGACCAATTTATGAAAATGCACAATTATGTACTTTTATAATTTAGTATCCTCCATATGAATAATTATAAGATAACTTCTAATAACCAAATGAGCAAAACTCCTTAATTGAAACATGAGAAATATGTAATGAGCATAATATTTCTTTGACATAAGCAATTAGTGATTACGAAGACAAGAAAAATAAATAAGAGCTAATGAGCAAAACATAAAATTGCTCATTTGTTGATTAATTACTACATAGCTAATTGAGTAAAAACCAAATGTAAATGATGAGATGACCAACAAAAAAGCACCATGACATGTAAAATAAGTAAATGAGTAATATAGCTTTGCAACGAACAATTATATTAATAAACGTAAGTTTTTTTATGCATTTAGGGTTCAAAAAATAATGAACTAAGCAATATAGCTTTGAAATAAACAGATATGTTGCTTAATGCAAAAATGTCCTTTTGATGAGCAAAAAACTCTTAGAATTTTTCTCATTTAATGAAATCATTAACGATACCACTGAATATTTATGAAATGAGCAAAAATAATTGAAATGAGTAAAATGTCCTTCCAATGAGCAAAAAGTTCTTAGTAATCTGCTCATTTGATATAAAAATTTAACAATACCATTGGATACATATGAAATGAGTAATGTAACTTTGAAATGAGCAATTATATAATTCTTTATTGTAAGAGCACGGTTTGTAGATTCACTCCTTTGAGAAGACATTACACCACTTGAGAAATGATCTTTTCCATAGCATCGACACCATTTCTCTTTTATGTTATAAAGTCTTGTTAGCCACACATTGTTTTCGCTGTGAAAATCTTTAAACATCCTGAAAAACATGTTTTATATGGTTCACATTATGATCAGATATTGAGTGAGTTAAATAACTCTGCTCATTCACAAAATGAACAGTTTTGTTTTACTAATTTTGATCAAATGAGCAATTAATTTTGTCTTGAAAAGAAATCAATCAGCTCATTTTGACAAATGAGCATTTTTATTTTGATCAGTAAACATTCTGATCTTGAATGAGGTAAAATAAGTCTGCTCATTTGCAAAATGAGCAGTTTTATTTTACTCATTTGATCAAATGAGCAATCTTTTTGCACAGGAAGATCAGTAAACATTCTGATCTTTAGTGATAAAATAAATCTGCTCATTCAGATCATGAGATGTTTTATTTTCCTCATTTGATCAAATGAGCAATCTTTTTGCACAGGAAGATCTGGAAAACATTCTAATATTGAGTGAGTTAAAATAAATCTGCTCAGTCACAAAATGAGCAGCTTTATTTTACTCATTTGATCAAAATATCCATCATTAAAAACCCATATTAAAAATAAATTATGTCATTTTGACAAATGGTCAGGCGTTTAACGTACCATGAGTGAAATAATTGCTCATTCAAAGAAAAGAGCATTTTTTGCTGAAAAGGAAAATTTTATTTTGCTAATTTAAGAAATGAGCGACTGTTATCGGTTCTGCCATTTTTTATTCTAAACCCTTATTTTTTTTTCATCCAAGCCCTTATTTTTCACTTCATGAAACAGTTGCTCATCTTCCTAAAATGATCAATTATTTGAAATCGGTGCATCAATTTATGAAATAAATAGAAATAGCAATGAATTACTTTGATTTTTGTTCTTCCATTGGTTCTTCAAATTGCATTATTTCTGCCATTGTTGAGTTTAAAGCTTCAACTTTTCACCCTATTAAAACCTGAAAATATTCCAAAATTTTTAGAAATTAGCAACGAACTTCTTAATTTGTTGTTGATTTTGTGAAAATCAATTTGATTTGCTTGAATTCATCGATCGATTTCCTGTTGGAAATTTATTTGCATAAAAATTAGAGATTTCTGAGCTTGGGGATGAATGTTAGCGTGTAGCTTTGTGTTGTTATGCGGCGATTACCAACATGCCCTAGAAATCTCTTTAATTACCAAAATGCCACCGGGTGTACCATGAGCATGGTACACCCGGGTGTAGGATGCATGGTCTTAATTGGGATAATCGATCAAAATATAAACAAAAGAAGTATATATTTAGAAATACAAAAGTTAACCAATATTATATTTACAGTAAGATAAAATACAAAAATATTAAATTTTAATAATTATATCTTTTAGAAATATGAAAAATGTAGATACTTCATTATAGATTTGAAATGTAGTTTCTCCAAAACTCACGTAACTGCCAAGGGCGGAGTTTCCTCATAATTCAACAATGTCGTGAAAGAAAACCATGGGGATGGCGGAAAGTCTTGTAGATGGAGCAGTACAGCCAGTGGTGCACGGCTACGCGACGATGTTTTTCGATGTTTATCGGTGTTGGAGATTCGCATGAGAGCGGAGAAGCTGGAATTGAGTGGTGAGAGAGATCTGAGTGTTGGAACTTGGAAGAGACGAAACCCTAAAATTGTCGTCACAGTCGTGTGGTAAGGAGACTAGCAGAGGTCAGGGACTCAGGGGGGTGTTAATGTGTTACGTGAAAATTGTGATATTGTTAGATCTAAATGAGGGTCCAAAATTATTCAAAAGAAATAACTTTGGTGGATATCTTCATATAATCATATCTCATCTACATTACACTTTATGTTGCTCTCTTTGCACAAAAAAATAGCACTAATATCTTCAATTATCAATTACGTCATGTTCTTTTGGCCGACAAATAATTGAACTGAATTGAAATGAAGTTAATGGAACTGAAGTGAACTGAACTAAACTTAATTTATGGCGTATAAGTTCATGTCTTAGAATTTCTATGGTGTTTAATTGATTTTTATTGCTTAATTTCTGGTGTTGAATTGTTGATGTAGGCTTTTAAGGCTAATGTTGTACTATTGATGTTTGTTTTTGCTTAGTGAAATGGTGGGGATTGATAATGTGGGTCGGTTTAGCTGAGCTTTACACTAATCTTAAGGCGTTTGATACGGCAGGAGGGCAAGTGTTTATTAGTTGTTTATTCTCGTGTTTGGGAATGGGCGAAACTGCTAAATTTATCAATTACTAATGTTTTTTTCTTTTGGAATGAAATTTATCACAAAATACTTTTGAAAATATTTGATTCTAAAATTTGATCGGTTATTGGTGGCGAACCACCATCTGGAAAATCTATCTTGGATCCACCACTGGTAATTGCATTATCTCAAAATCAAACTCACCATCTATATATATATTAAAAAGCGTAAGCACGGATTGCATTCCGACACGTATCACTCTCCCTTCTTTCCAACAACATCTTATCAACTTCATTCTCATAAAAAATGCAAATTGTCTATAAGGAGTTTCGAACTCGCGACCTCGAGTGTGGGAGAGAAATGCTCTAACCATTGCGCCACTACATTGTTGTTGCTTCTTTCATGAATACTAATAATGATATTATATGTTTTCAATGAAAAACAATATTTTAATTGCATTTATGAATAAAACTATTAATTTATAACTTTAACTGTCTTCTTTCTACACCAAATTTTAATTGTCTTAAAGTACTAAAGTATGATACAGATATACCTCATAGCATCGCCTGGGTCTAAATACTAGTTTATATTCAAATCCATCGCATTTTACACAAAATTCATATTGTTTCTTCTTTTTCTTTTAATAATCAAGTTTAGACTTCCCAAGCCACATCATGGAGTCACTACAAAAGAATAATGAGCAGTCTAGTGGTAAAGATTAGACCTCATAATTTTGAAATAATGGAACTAATTCCATTAGGGGACTTTGAGGTTCTCCTTACCATTCCCCTTACTACAAGTTTGTCTTGTCTCCAAAGCTGACTGGATGTACCTGCAAAAAGTTTCACTTTAGTAGGTTCGTTCTATCTACCTAAAAGTAACGTTACGTAGAGGCGTCAATTTGAATAATCGTGCTGGGTTTGAGCTTGGTCAACTCAGATTTTGGGACATGTCTGGATGAAGTTATGTTAGGTCAATATTATTTGGGTTGATTCAGATTTGGTCTGGTTAAGTTTCGATTGAGTCAAGTTGGGGCTAAATATCCTTTCAGATTTAGATGGACAAGTAATTTCGAATTTAGATCAAGTATCGAATCGGGTCATTAAGGATTTCGAATTAACTTCAAATTGAAATATAATCATTGGCATGATAATATACAACATTGGAAGTTTGTAATTAACATGAGTAATAATGTATTGAAGAACTAAAGAGTTTTAGAGAGCTAAATAATTTATTAATTTATTATTTGCAACTATTTACAATATCTTTAAAATTTTTATAATTGATTATCCGGGAAAATATTAACTTTAAATATTAATTTTAGTTGCATTAACTTGTTATTAATTGATAAATAAATGGTTGGTTAATTTCAATTTTTACACTTTCTTGGATCAGTTTAAAATAGGTCAGATGAAAAATGGATCGAGTAAAATTAGTTACGAGTACTCATAGATTGGGCCAATAACCAATTATCTCCGGCTGTAATCGGGTTGTGGTTCTTCGAGTCGGATTGTAACCGAGTTTGATTTCCTCTCAGGTTAGGTCATAACAAGTGTGTCTATAATTTGATCATTGTCGGATCGTAGAATATCAAGTCAAATCGTATATATTGCTAGGTTTCTGTAGCAATTCACCAGTTTCACCCTATTACTCAAATGTCGGTCAATTATTAATGATGCCTTATTATGTTTTGTTGATTTTTCAGACAAGAATAGTGTTTGACAACTCTATGTTTACCCAACAGAAAAATTAATAAGGAAAATGAAAGCGAGACCAAAATTTGTTCCCCTTATCAATAATCTTTGCAATATCGTTATTAGTAGGGATGTCAGTGGGGTGGGGTTCGTGGGATCCGCCCCACATCTGCCCAGTTAGGTGGGGATGGGGGAAGGTTTCGCGGGTGATGGGGCGGGGATGAGGATGACAATTATCCCCGCCATTAATGATGGGGCGAGGATGGGGATGACAATTATCCCCTCCATGGATGATGAGGCGGGTGTAGAATTTAGAACATACCCCCTCCATCCCCAACCGCCCTGCCTTATCCCCGCCCGCCCCCATTTCATTCCCCCCTCCTAAGTACTATGTTGAATAGACTTTTTATATTTTATCATATATGTTTTTTAAATTAATTAGCACATACTTTAATAAAATTGTGACGTATATTAAGGCGAATATTGCGTATGTTGTGGTGGATATGGTGGGTGTGAGACGGGCGCGGAAACCCACGTGGGTGATGGCCCGAGGATAGTTTTTATTACGAGCCATTGGGGCGGAGATGGAGAAAAAAAATTTCCCTCGCCACGGGTGATTGGATGGGGATGAGATTTTTAGGCGGGTATGAGTGTGGAGGGACCATCTTCCGCACCCGCCCCGCCCCATTGACATCCTTAGTTATTAGTGAGAATTATTAGTTTCCCCTATCAATAACCTTTCATATGAATAAAGTTCAAATTTAGGCCACTAAAAAGGATAATGAAATTTGACTGACTGAAAACAATTCGGGTATTCAATATCGGATTTAGACACTGTTAAGGAACATGTAGTTTTAGACTTAGAACTAATTTGGACAGGACCAATTTCAGTCCTTGAAGTTAGGACTCGTTCATGCTCGTGTCTGATTCAATTTTGGTTCCTAAATATTTCTTATGATAGTCTTAACAAATACTAGATACAATTACAAAGAGCCTATAAGACTATACTTCACTTTAACCCAGTACTAAGGAAGGAACCTTTCCAACTTTAAGGCCCTAACTTCAATCTCACTATGGACACTTTGAGGGTAGTGATTCCCTTACCCTTCTCACCTATTGTCAAGTTCCTAGCCCATGTATCCGATCCTGGTGGACCGATACGAAATTATGGTTCGATAGGACAATTACGTTACCTACACAGGAATAATAAAATAAATAAAACTCTACTTCAATTATAAGCCCATCTATCATAATCTTAAGCCCTTAACCTTTCCACTAATTCCTTACCACCCTAATATCTCATTCTCACTCTCTAGTCTCTCCTCAATTAGTTGCTAACCTCTAGCCTTTATTCACTAAACCTTTGTGTATGTCTCCTCCATCTATGTTTCTCATATTATTTCCTCATATACGTACTAAATCTAATTATTATCTAAAATTCAAAATTCAAACTAGACTATTTCGATGATGTTTAGCGAAGTTGTAAATCCACAATTTTTTTTCTATGTGACTATGTTGCGTTACTGTATTTTAAGGGAGAGATTTGGAAACCAAACTATGGTATTACTTTTTAAATTTTTTTGAATTTTTACAAACTTTTTTTAAGGGAAATTGTTACTAACTTGATAGGAACTTACTGTTCTAGGGCCATTGAATACTTTTTGGGAAATTTCCTGAGGTACCCTTGGGATTAGAGCTAATTCCTCGTTTACCCCTCTGGTTTCGACCTATCTCAGATGCTACTAGGGTCACTATTTGTGACTAAAATGCCCTTACTACTAACGGAGGTTAAGTATTCCGTTAAGTTTCATGAAAAAAAGGAAAAATTAATAAGAAAATATAGAAAAAAACCCAACCCACCATGAAGTCCCACTCTGATCTCTCTCCTCTCCCCTACCCCTCCCCTATTCGGCCGCCACCCACCAGCACCACCACCCTCCCAAAAAACCCAAACCCACATCAGATCGACCACCCCGGCCACCCAAAAACCCACAACCACCCAGATCGACCACCACTGACCTAATTGACCCACCCCTGCCTTCGATCAACCAAAGACCTAATTGACCCACCCCTGCCTTGAAATCGACCCACCCAAGCCCTTCGCAACTCCTCGACTTTTTCGCAACCACCACAATGAACCACCCCCCTTCGCAACCTTGTTGTTCGCCTAGGTCGATCGACATAGAGGAAAGAGGGAGGGGGAAAGGGGAGGGTCCACCAGCGCCGAGGAAAGAGGGAGGGGGGAAAGGGGAGTGTCGAGGTAAGGGGGAAGGGGAAGGGATGGTGCTTGCGAATAAAAATTCTTTTTGTGCTTATGCCCAAAAATTTCATTTTGGGCCTCACCAGCGGATAGGGAAGGGGTGGGGAGCATGGAGGTGGGCAGGTTTCGCCAAGGGGGAGGAGAGAGAGTGGGAGGGGTGGTCGGGGTAATTTTTATTTTTATTTTTATTTTCTATATTTTTTTTGATTTTTTTGTTTTTTTAATAAAATTTAAAGTATAACTACAAAAACTTAACGGAAAATTCAACTTATGTTAGTAGTTATGGCATTTTAGCCACAAATAGTGACCTCTACGACATTTGAGCTATGTCGAAAACCAGAAGGGTAATAGAGGAATTAACTTTAATCCCATGGGTACCTTAGGAAATGTGCCAAACTTTTTAAATTTGTAATTTCGTGCAATAAGTACCTGGTTTAATAGGTTCCAATTTATGTTCCAAAAACTAAGGAACTGATGCTGACCGCGTTTTAGCAATGAAGAACAAACCCAATGAAAAGAAACACATAAGGCAAAGACATCCTCGTCCTCCACCTGAATCCTTTCCCTCTACTCTACCCTCTCCACCACCATGCTCCTATTGATCCCACGTAAAATCATATTGCATTCAATTACCTTCGTTCGATTCATCTTAGGTCTTATGCTACCCTTCAGACCTCGATTACTCTTCCATTTTTCAAGTCTTCTAACCGGCGCATCACTTGGCCTCCGTATGGCATGACTAAACATCTTAGGAAATTCTCTCTCATCTTTTTTTCAATACATGAAACTCCAACTTTCTCTATGATCACCTCATTTCTGAATAGGTCCTTCCTTGTGTGTGGTTAAACGTTCACCATAACATACACATCTCCACCACGTTCATGAACTTGGCATTTTTTCACTACGATTAACATAGCATTGTTTCACTACCTAACACTCAGTGCCACATAACGAAGCAATATGAATTGTCGTGCGGTAGAACTTTTTCTTCAATCTACGAGGACTGCCAAAACCACAAAGGAACCCAGTAACACTTTTTCGCTCTAACCAACCCGCCTTAATTGATTCACATCTCCATCGAGCTCTTCATCCTTTTAGGGAATAGATCTAAGGTAGTAGAAGGCTTCTAACCCCACTGAACTTGCGCTCTGAATACCGAAATCTTTGCATCTACTCAATCTAAAACCACATGCTTACAAGGTGTGCCTCCAAAAATTCAACTCACTTTGAACACCTTCATTTGTCTCATCAATCAACATAATATCATTTGCAAACTTCATACATCATGCTATATCATCTTGAATTGACCTCCTTAATTCTTCCATGACCAAAGTAAACAAAAAGGGACTTAGTGTAGAACCTTGATGTATAGTACACATTCATAATAGGGAACTCTTCTATCTTCCTTGTGGTAGTCCGCACAGTCGTAGTGAACCCCTAAAACATGTCCTTGATGATATCAACATATTTTTGTGAGACACCTTTCTTCGCGAGCTTGGGAGATTGAACAACTTATTTGGCGATATAGGTAATAACCCCACAATCCTCATCTCTAGACAACTAATTAACCTATGATAAAATTTTCACAATATTAGCATGCAGTCACATGGTTGGTCTAATACAATTTGTAATACACCGACCCCTTAAGTTACGGGACGAGAAAAGCCACTAGTGTGCATCTAGGACTAGTAACTATCCTTATAAACCATCAAAAGTCAATATGATGCGTTTTGTCCTCACTCAATTAGCACAGCTTGTTAAATTTCTCAAGGATGTCACCGATCCCAAAACTCATCCCAGTCAACCACTTAATTATTATGGGGTATCTTACCATGAGCTCCTAAGAAAAAGATGCACCTTATTTTGTATGGGTAGGACAACCAATTCCTCTATTATAATAGACTGATAATTACTTTAACAAACAAGGTGCTTCTTCTTTTATGAGAGCTTATTTGCTGAATACTACATGATAAATGTGCTTGGCTGAGAGTAGTCTTAGGATGAGCGACCTCCTGAAAAGTTTTCTCATCAATGAAAACAAAATGTCAGGGAAATGTTTTCGTTGGTTTATAGAGATAATAAAGATTAATCTCGTTCCATAAGTGGTCGGGATGTTACACACCCCCTTCACTTCCAAACTTATCAAACGGGAAGAATGGGGATATTTCAAGCGTCTCATGTGATCCTGATTCTTGATGAAATACTACAATAGGGGGAGGTGAGTTATAGTCGGAATTCGAAGAGTTATATATGCAAAATGAAAGAATTAACGACAAAACATATAGTAATGCAAGAGAGAGTTGTCGAGGAAACCTTCATATGCCCAATTAGAAAGTAAATACCTTGACCTATAGGGATTCTTGCCTCAACTCTTTACTAAAATAGCCAAACTTCTCTGTCACATATCTATTAGCTCAAGTGCCACAACTCAAGTTCCACCCATAACTTGAACTCCCTACAAATATTCCCTTTAATTGATGGCCTACTCTAATTTCCCTCGAAGTCTTCTGTTTCGATACAACCTATTGACTTACAGAATTTCCAAAGATCCTCAAATTACAAGATTCAGAGAAGTAAGTTGGTTGTTCAAAATTACAAGGACAATAATAATCAGATTTGTTAAAGATAACACAATTCTTTCTGTGTGTGAATTATCGATTTTTTCTCTCTCTAGGAGAGAGCATCTCACTCTAGAGATGAAATAACCCCTCGTCTAATCCTTGTCATTCACACCATATCTCGTTTCATTCTTAACTCTAATTTCATCCTCCTTCTACTGCCTTCACTTCTCCATCTTTCTCTTCTATTCAAATTAAAATTCTAAAACTCAACTCTATGGATGTAGAGGTGATCTCAGGAAAATGGGTGAAAAGGTGTATTTACGAGAGGGAGACATGATGCCATCAGATAACTTGTATAATAATGCAGTTGTTGGTAAATTCAGAGACCTAAGAACTTTTAGTGAAGAGAAAATTCAAAGTTGGGTCTTCCTAAGATGGACCTCTAGAGACATCATTCAAGTCAAAAAAGTGGGAAAACTTTATTTCTTCTACTGCTCCGATGCAAGAGATAGAGACAATCTCATAGCCTTTGGCTCTACATGTTTTGAAGGAGCTCTCATGGTGTTTACAAACTGGCATCCTAAGGCTTCTTATAGATCCCTTGATTTCACGAGAGCCACCTTGTGGATTAGGGTGGAAGGACTCCCTTTGATCTATAACAAGCCCAATATTGCTAGATGCGGGCTAAAAAAAATTGGCCCGAGTATTCTATTTCGATGAGGAATCAAATGCGGAGGGTCTGAAAGGATATCTCTGAGCCAAGGTGAGAATCAATATCCATAACCCACTCATCCCGAGGTTTTATCTGGAGCTAGGGGAAGGGGAGGCGGAATGGATAGATTTCAGGTACGAGGGTATGTTCTGTTACTGTGCAAACTGTGGTAGAGTAGGACA
This sequence comes from Patellifolia procumbens, assembly GCA_947645195.1. Taxonomy (NCBI): domain Eukaryota; kingdom Viridiplantae; phylum Streptophyta; class Magnoliopsida; order Caryophyllales; family Amaranthaceae; genus Patellifolia; species Patellifolia procumbens. Next base: position 4,572,934 of record CANSGD010001541.1, read on the forward strand.
CAAGAAAACAAAATGCTTCCTTTCTCAGGATATTGCAAAATTGCACTTTGCTCAGGCAATGAGAGACCTTTATCACTATAATTTCAATATCCTAATTAGCCATAAATCGGAGCCGCTGTTCACCAATAAACTCATAGGTCTCAAAAGAGTTGATATAAACAGGAACACCCGTGTTGATCTCGTACAACTCCATTCAGCTAGGGAGGTTTCTGGTTCTAGTGTCTCCGAAGAAACAATAGAAGGAAGCGAGGATATAGGAGATGATTTAGAGGAAGACCCGGATGAGTCCCATGCTATGGAGGAAGACCAAGATGATTCAGGAGACTCAGATGATTCGGACGGCCCGGGGAGTGCATATCGTATTCAAAGATACGAGAATATATAGTGATGAGACTAGGGGAAAAAGAAAGAGGTCTTGAAACAGCTCGGACAGCTCAGAGATCAATTCAAAACGAAGAATTTACAATGGTGAAGATTGCTACAGAAACTCTTCCTACTCATGTCCAGGCGAAGAACGTCAAAACAAAAAACAAAAAAAAGCCACAACCCAACACTATAACGTCACCAGCCAGGTCAGCTTTTTTACGTTGGGTATAAGCTCCTTCAAAAACTCTTACAGAAAAAATACAATTGCAAAGAGTGGGTTCTCGAAACATTTATTACCCCCCAACTACTTTGCAATTGATTTGGCAAATTATAATTGTGAGTTGCATAAGCTGAAATTTCCAACTACATTTAGCAATAAGCAAAAGCAAAGCTACGAGTTCCTCTCCATACTTTGCTTTATTGCCACATTAAATGCTTTGCTTGTCCATCCCAGCTATGCCAAATTAATGGAAACATTTCCCCCCAAGTTTACAAACATCCCCTGCATTCAATTATCTCATTGTCCCAACTACCCAAGACCTCTATATTTACACGGCCAACCACACTTTCTACCCCACCACACTCCCACTTCTGCACTTCAACCCAAAAAAACCTTGCTAATCATCTCTTACATTCTTCCTCTTTTGGATATTATTCCCTCCACCTTAGCTCTTATTCTCTACCAACAATGGAGGACCACTACTTCTTAAATGAGTTGTTCAATGAACAACAAAATGAGCTCATAAATTCTCTTGTGAATGACGTCAATGTCATGTGCTACCCGAGGTTTTACTTCCCAACCATTCCTTTGCTAGACCCTTTTATACCATTTGGGTCGATTGACTATGGAGAAGTCAACTGGCTATTTGGCAACATGTGGGCTCCTCCACAAGCCCAGCCCGAACCCATGCCTGGAAATGACTTTTTTACCCCACCTACTGAAGAAAATCTAGCAAATGTTTATCACATGGATGAACTAAGCAAGATTTTTGATGACTTTGCTACAAATAAAAAAGACACTCCACCAACTTGCTTCCTCTCCCAACAACCAATTTCCAACTGTGACCTACCCTCTTCCTTGGAAAACGTGAAGCCAGCCAAGGACCCAACCATTTTCACTGCTTTATCTCACACGTTAATCAACCCTCCAAACTCACCCACATCTGAAAATTTCTTCTCCTCGGCCCACGCTGAATTTATCTCTAAAGACACCCTCCCCTCCATGGATGAAATAACTGTGATGATTTCCAAATTGAACCAAGAGGCCCTCAATCCTTCTATCATGGAGGATATCGAACGCCAAAATCACCTTATGCTGATGCATGAAAGCAAGAATGATAATTGAAAAGGGAAAGAAAAAGCCAAAGGGGAAGAAACAAAGGGAGGAAAAAAGGTTAGTCAGAAAAGAAAACACCTTTGTCCTAGCTGTTGCTGTATCACGGGCAAAACGAAAAAAAAAGGTTGATGCAAAGGGAAAGGCCTCCTCAAGCCTAGACCTCAACTCGTCCCCGAAAACGGACGTGTTAGAGTCGTGCACCGTGGATCAGTCCCCATTAAAGAGGAAGAAGCAACAACTAAAATACAAAGGGAGGGGAAAGCTGAAATTTGGGTTAAGTGATGAGGATGATTGCGTTTTCGAAGAAGAGGGAGAGAAGCTAATGAATGTCCCATCAATATGGAGTTTTGCTTTGGTCCGCAGATTGGGAAGAACGATGGCTCGACTTCAAATGGAAAGATGATACCGGAAAATGGTGCGGCTGGCCCACAGCCTCCAAAGATTGGATGACTACTCTCAGCTGGAATTGTAGGGGTCTAACTGATCTCAACTCCCCTACAATTCAGTTTATTAAGTTTATAATATATAGTAGTAAAGTAGATTTTCTATTTCTAGCTGAAACAAAATGTAAAGTTAACTACCTGGAACCAGTTTTCAAAAGAATGGGCTTCCAAGGTGTAGTTGGCTCAGATGTAGTAGGGAAATCGGGTGGTCTGCTACTTTGTTGGACTAATAGAGTCCAAGTTCAAGTCATATCAGTCTCTCCTAACTATATTGTATGCCAGGCTTCTTACAAGCTCACCTATGAATATATTATTATCTTTGTGTATGGATCGCCTTACCACTCAGACAAGATTAAAATCTGGAACGAGATTCAATCCATCATATTGGATCTCCAAGGAGCGGTAGTTCTAATTGGCGATTTCAATCAAGTAGAAAACCATGACCAGAAAATAGGAGGTGCCAAATATCTCTTGGGAGCAAAGGAGTTCCAGAAATGGAGAATGCTCAATAGACTTTTCTATGTTCTTTTCACTTGGACAAATAACAAAAAAGGTGATGAAGCAATTTATGAAGAGATAGAAAATGCACTGGCTAATGACGAATGGCTTACGCTATTCCCGGATGGAAAAATCGTCAAAATGCCGATCATGCTCTCGGACCACAGTCCCGTTATCCTACAACTGGAACAGGCTAGCCCGTCCAAGAGAAGACCATATAAACTTGAAGCCTGGTGTCTCAAAGATCCAGAAGTGCATAATATCATCAACAAGGAATGTGAGAAAATCTACGAAGGATCCACCCTAAAAAAGATCCAACGCAAGTTATGTGCTATTCCGCTGAGTGTTGAAGAAATGGTGCCTGGATTTCAAAGCAGAGAGAGGAATATGTTGGCATTCATTCACAGAGAAATTGAAAGAGAAACATATTGAAATCAATTCAACGGAACAAGCGCTCCAAGAAAAACAAACCAGAATAGCTTGCGTGGAAGAAATTGAACATCACTGGTGGTACTGGAGACAAAGAGCGAAATCAAGGTGGGACCTCCTGGGCGACCAATGTACGGGATGTTTTTTCAGAATTATCAAGACTCGGAAGGCAATCAATGAAATCAGATACATCCAGGACGGAGACTAGTGGATAACGGAGGTTAAGGAGATTAAGTCAAATTTTTTGGAGTATTATAATAATCTCCTAGCCAGAAATGTTACTCCTGATCTCTCAGAAGAGGACCACAGTTTTTTGGCTTCAATCAATCCACTTTCTGATGCACAAATCTCTTGGCTCCAAAAACCTTTCACCGATGAAGAGATTAAAAGGGCCACATTTAAATATAAACCTCTAAAATCCCCAGGATCGGATGGTATACCTCCATTTTTCTTTCATGTTTACTGGAATTTGTTAGGGAGAGACATCATACAGGGAGTGAATTCTTTCTTCGCCAACGGCAACATGCCTTGAATGCTCAATAAGACCTTCATCACTTTGATTCCCAAGAAAGAGAAGGCGCACCAAGTGTCAGATTTCCGCCCAATAAGCCTTTGTAATTCCTTATACAAGGTCAGTACTAAGGTTATGGTGGAAAGACTAAAACGGTCCTAAAGGATAGTGTAGGTGATTTCCAGAACACCTTTGTCCCCAGTAGAGCTATGGCTGACAATTGTCGTATTGCCCATGAAATCCTAGCCAAAGTCAAAAAGAAGAAAAAGGGAGGGGAGTTTGAAGGAATACTAAAGGTCGACCTTAGCAAAGCTTACGACAGAATAAGATGGAAATTCTTGGAGCAGTTCCTAAGAAGCTATGGTTTTCCTCAAGTCTGGATTCACTAGATCATGCAGTGTGTCTCTACAGTTTCTTATGCCATCCTTATCAATGGTGAACCTACAAACTTCTTCACTCCGAATGCAGGGCGAAGACAGGGAGACCCTCTATCTCCTTACCTTTTCATTTTGTGCATGGAGGCCCTCTCAAGAAATTTAATAAGGAAACAAGAAGAACGGAAAAAATAAAAGGAATCAAGCTTGCAAGGTCAGCCCCTCCTATCTCTCACCTATTCTTTGCAGATGATGCTCTATTCTTCTTTGGAGCCTCACCAAAATGCTGTTGGGAGCTAAAAGGAAAGAATAGGTAGGTTTTGCAAGATCTCCGAAGAATAGATTAATTTCGATAAGTCCCATGTCATCTTCAGTCCCAACACTCCCTCCCGCTTTATCAGAATTCTCAGAAAACCATTAGGTGTTAAAAATAAGGTGCAATTAGGAACCTACTTGGGATGTCCAATGGAAGTAGATGGAAGATTAGTGGCATTTTTCAAGGAAATAGAAGACAAGGTCTTCAACAAAATCCAAGCCTGGAAATATTCCATTCTGTCACCTACTGGAAAACTCATCCTACTGAATGCCATTCTAGCAATGACTACCTCACATATCCTCTCCATTTATCTTCTCCCTCAGAATTCAAGCAAAAGCATCTCCTCTTTATTCCTAAAATTCTGGTGGGGATCCAAATGGGATAAAAGGCCGATCTATTGGAGGAAAAAGGAGATTATTGAAGAACACAAACACGCGAGTGGACTAGGGCTAAAAAATGTCAGGGCCCTTAACATTGCTTTCCTAGCCAAACAAGCCTGGAGGATCTATAAATCTCCAAACTCTCTTGTATCTAGACTTTTGAAGGCCAAATGTCGGGAAGATCCACTCACAGGTGTTCTAAACGGAAGGCTACAAAATCCCCCAAGAAATGCATCATATGCTTACAAAAGCATCTTCAAGGCAGCCCTAGCACTAAAGGAGGGATGGAAAAAACAAGTAGGAAGAGGAGAAAAATCAAAATATGGGATGATACTTGGGCTGGCAATTCCAGGCTACAGGGGAAAACACAACCCATCAGACACTCAGAGGTGAGACCAGAAAGGGTGGCAGAGCTCATAACTAGGGAAGGTAGATGGGATACTTCGAGGATTTGGATCCTATTTCCCACTACTGAAGCAACTGAGATTCTATCCATCCACACCCAGAAAATCAAGAGGAATACTTGGTACTATGGAACAAAACCTGTAATGGGGAGTACACGGTCGAATCAGGCAAATGGATGGCATTAAAAGAAAACTAAAGCAAAGAAATGGCCACTCCCTTCTGGAGAGAACTTTGGAGGTCATCAATTCCCCCAAAATGGAAGATACTTATTTGGAAAATCATAAACAGGGCAATTCCCACAAAGGAGAATTTAAGGAAAAGGCAAGTGGGTGAAGGAGGACTCTGTGAATGCTGTGGAACACATATAGAGGACACAACCCATCTATTCAAAGATTGCAGTGTCACCAGGCATATCTGGAAGGGCAGTGATTTGGGAATAAGGGTAGTAGACCATGAAACCACGAGGATCGAAGATTGGGTGAGAATCTTTTGGAGATATCTTCGCCAGACAAACGAGGATTGCATGGCTATCTTCTCATCTACACTATGGGCAATCTGGGTGCATAGGAACGATGTCATCTTCAGGAAAACCAACTCGGATCCAAAAAAGATCATGAAAATCCAAAAAGAATCATTTCGAAGATGGAAGAACAACATTCATTTGCCAAAGCGTCAGCTCTCTCAAAATAGGTTTGACTCAGAGGCTTGAAATAGCAACGTCATGTTTGATTCAGGAATAGGAGATCCAGCTAAATGCCTCATAATCCAGATAGACGGCTCCTGGAAACCTATTGGAAAGAGAAAGCTGGATCACTGGGGAGCTGCAATAGCTTGGCTAGTGAGGGCAGAGATCGAAAATGTTGGGGAGCAGAAAGAATTTATGCGTCCTCCCCCCTCCAAACAGAAGCAAAAGCTTTAAAGCAGGCCCTACGCAAAGCCCTCCTCATCACACAGAAGATTCATATCAAGGTGGATTGCATGACGCTAGTCAACACTCTGCTTTGTCCTGTCAACACCCCGAGAGAGATTTTCTCGATTATAGAAGATTGTAAATCAGAGATAACCAAATGTAGTCTGTTTATATGTCCCAAAGTTCCTAGGATTAGTGTGTTTATGGCCCATGACTTGACTACTAAAACCAGAAAGGGCATATTGATGTAATTTGTTTCCACTTGCTAGCTGCCAAAAAAAAAAGACACAATTCTTTCTAGGATATTAATTTCTAAAAATTAGGAATTATCTCTTCTTTTAATATAAATTCTCAACAACCAAATATACACGTTAGTTACTTAATATTGCCTCTAACTAGGCTTCTAAAATCTAGGGGTTTGAGACAATGGAAGTTACGCTCCTAATGCAATCTTAAGATATGGTAATAATGCCCGTTTCAAATCCTTTGTTCTAACGGACATACGTTTCATTACAAGAATATTCAACTAAAAGACATTCATCTTTTGCTTCAGCCTTTTCGTTCCTTCAAAATGATATTTCTACTCTGGAGCTTCCTGCTTTCTTCATAAGTTGGAACTTTGTTGCTAGTTACTCTCGAGTTCCTACTAGGAACTTATTTGGTCTTCAAGTTTTTGATAATTCTTATAAAAACAGTATTGTTTCAATTGATATGCCTTATTAGTTGAGAACTCATAATGACCAATGTCCATGGACATATACACTAAGCCCTTGTTTGGTATAAAGACGGAAAAGAAATGGTTAAGGAAGGGAAATGTTATCGACAAAGGTTAAGGTTATTTGTTGTTTGATATAAATAAGTAAGGGAAACACTAACCTTATTTCCCTTTTTTATTGTTTGGTATAAACATAGTACGGGAAACACTAACCTTATGTTTTGAATCATTATTGTAAATTTATAATACCTGATTTTTTTATGAATAATAATTTAGATTAAAAAAATTGCACGCATTGTAAAGCATAATCTAAATTTCCATCAATCATACATACAGTGGGCACAGAGATTGTAAAAAATAATACTTTTTGATAAATGTAATAAGTAATATTGCATGAACATAATAAAATATGCCAAGTGCTAAATAATGATTTTGCATAAGCAGAATACAAATGTCAAGTGACAAATGATATACTGGTGGGTCGGTGTTCTTCGTTTGTTACTGTCACGTAAAGGATTCTGTTGCTACTGTCTTGTGAAGGGTAACAAACCATGGAATTCAGTAACCATTAGGAAACGAATATAGAAAAATATGAAGTCAACCAAACACATCTAAACAAAAACATTGATTCCTTTCCGTTACTAGCAACCTAATATAACCCTACCAAACACGCGCTAAATATATTTGTTAGTTTTATAATTTGTTACTTCATAACTTTCCAAAAATAAATAATACACTAATTACGTTTATCAATAGTTTACCAACATGACCTTATAGCAAATTTGAGATTATATTACTTTCGTTTTAGGTCCCCAAACTTATAATTGTTGTTGTCAAACTTTTAGGGCATGCTTGGAATGAGGGTAAAGTATTAAGGGGGTAATAAAAGTCAAATATAGAAAAACTAGGTATTTAGAGGGGATGATAAAGGGCATAGAGTTGTGGTGGAGAGGATAAAATGGTGTTGGTAGGAAGGAAATGGAAGAAAGAGGGGAACTATTACCCTTCAAATGAGGGTAATAGTTACCTATGGGTGGTGGTGGGTAATAAACTAATTATTACCCACATAATGAGGGTAATAGTTCCCCTCTTTCTTCCATTTCTTTCTTACCAACACCACCTTATCCTCTCCACCACCACTCTATTCCCCTTATCATTCCCTCTAGATCTCTTAGTTTTTCTATGTTTGACTTTTATTACCCCTTAATACTTTACCATTATTCCAAACATGCCCTTAGATACACATTTTGAGAGAAGGGATCAAGAATATACTATATAGATATTATGTTTAGGGCTAGGGTCTGAACCCCCACCACAAAACAATTAGGTATACCAGACAATATCTTGTAATCTAACACTATACAATAGCCAAGATAGAGGTGGCAAATGGGTGGGCCGGGCTGGGTTGGGCTGGGTTTGTGGCGGGCTGGGTTGTGCATATATGACCCGGTGCGGGCTGGGGAATTAGGCGGGCTGGGTGGGTTGGTGGGATGGGTCAGAGGAGCGACCCATGGCGGTTTTGGGCGGGCCTGCAACGGGTTTGTGGGTGGGCTGGGTGGGCCTAGCGGGTGGGTTGGGCTGGGTGGTTTGGGTTGGGCTGGGTAATGGGTTGGGTGGGCTGGGTGGTTTGGGTTGGGCTGGTTAATGGGTTGGGTGGGCCGGGTGGTTTGGGTTGGGCTGGTTAATGGGCTGGGTGGGCTGGGTAGTTTGGATTTGGCTGGTTAATGGGCTGGGTGGGCTTTGTGGGTGGATTGTATTGGATGTGTTGAAAACTTGAAATAATATTAATTAGTAAGTTTGATTTAATATGAATTATATGTTTATGAATATGAATTTGCATTTGTAATTTTGTATAAGTCAATTAGATATAATTTTGAAATACGTTGGTTGCAAATATAAAATATTTGGTTTTATAAATTTCATTTTGTTAGTAATACGAATAATGATTAATTTTTATAATTTCGTAATGACGTAATTATTTAATATCATCTCTTTCCTAGTAATGTCGTTTATTTATAATCTTAATATAGAAATTAAAATAAGATTATAATGAGTATTGAATATTGACCAATGTATTCTTAAATAATTTTGAGTAATGATTAATTTTATATTATCGTAATTATATATTATTATCTATTTTTCATTATCGTCGTTTTTAAACTATTGTATGTTAACAAAAGCAATCATAATTAGGGAAGACATAATTAAGATCTATGAAAGCAATAATTAAAATAATGAAAAGTAATGGAAGAAGAATTACCAGATTTATGTGAAATGAATCAACTTTAATACTTTATTGAAAGCAGACGATGTTCGAACCAAATAAGCGTTCTGGTGGGCTGGGGGTGGGTCTGGGTGGTGCGGGCTGGTTGTGCGGTCTGGGTGGGCTGGGTGGTCCTGCGTGGGCTGGGTCGTGGGTTGGGTGGGCTGGGTCGTGGGTTAGGTGGGCTGGGTGGTCCTGGGTGGGCTGGGTGGGGGGTTGGGTGGGCTGGGTGGTCCGGGTCGGGTGGGCAATTGGGCTAGGCTGGGTGGGTTTGCGAATGGTTACGGGTGGGCTGGGTGGGCGGTTCCACCCGAGCTGGGTTGTGGTTTCGGAGCCCGGTGCGGGTTTTTAAGTTTGGCGGGTTGAGCCGGGTTAGGTGCGGGTTTGAGCGGGCCTGACCCGCGAAGCCCCCGAGACGGGCTGGGCTGGGCTGGCCCGGCCCAGATGCCATCTCTAAGCCAAGACATTTGTGTGAACAGAAACAAGATCAAAAGAAGAACCATTCCCAATTTAAATTTTGGCATACTCCACATAAAACCAAGAAAAAAATACCCGTTTCGTTGAGATTGTGAAATTTGAGCAAAACTAGACAGAAAATTATTTAACTGCATTACCTGTATATGATCAATATTTACAAATTGTTCTACTATCTTCTTTGGAAACATTTCCTGTCAATCATTCTTTCACAGTCAATAATTCACACTTCTCTCTATATTATCCTAATCCTTTTAATGTTCTATGGTGGAGACTGGCATATGTGACATACTATAACTTACACTTGTGTTCTCTTTGCATTATAAAATAAAGTTTCAGGTCTAATCTAGTCATATCAGCTTCAATGAGAAACCATAAGGTTGTGTTACATGAATATGAGGTAAATAAGTGATTTTTAGATCTTCTTAGATCTAATTGGTTTAGTTCGGATTAATTCAAGAGAAGAGAACATACATTTTCATACAACTAATTTCAGCTATTAGGCTCTGTTTTTTGGACTGAATGGAGCGGAGCTGTACTGAACTGAACTAAATTGGATTGGACTGAACTGAACTAAAAGTGTGGGATGAAATGAGTTGAACTGAAATTAATCTCTATACTGTAAGGGAAGAGGGGTGGGACACCAAACTTAATGTATTGCCTAATTTACCCTTTGTTGTTTAATTAATAATTTACAGAAAAAAAAATAATTTATCATAAAAAATAAATAAAAAATTAATGAGAAAAATTGCGTAAATAAACCACCTATAATCATCCCACAATCCTACTACATCACAAAAAATAGTACCCACCACCACTCACCCAACCTCAATAAATAAATAACATAAAAAAGACTGATTCAAAATACCAAAACTAGCTATAATTTTTGCACACATTATGTGCATATAAGCTAGTAGAGTTGAACTGAACTAAATTGATCTGAAATCAATTAAACTGAAATTAATGGAGATGAGATGAATTAAGTAAACTTGAACGAAATATTTTTTAATTATTTAAAGAACAAGGCCTAAAATATTAGCACACATCGTGTGGGACCCATCCTTGCTCTGTTAGGAAACTGTTAAGTTGGGCCACAATCTACTGCTACTTGTCAAGCAATCGATAAGGCCTGAGTTTTAATACCTAATTCCTTTTCGATTTCTAAATTTCAAAGAAATTTCATATTCACATACATATCTACTCTTCATTTCAAGAACTACCACTAGTTTTTGGTTTTTAATTTTATGGAAAGAATTGCCACTAGCATTATGCGTGTGCTATCTCAAGGAAGCACCCCTAATAATCAAATAACTCCAAAATTCATTGTATTTGTACCACGAAAAATATAATATGATGATTTGTTGGAGATAGAATTTCGAATCCATGACTCATATTACCCCTTCCATATCTATTGCAATATAAGGAGTTTTACGACTTTCAATGTACTATTTTAAATATTTTTTTTTGAGAAAAAATTATAAAATGTTGATATTAATTAAGAATCTAACAAGATCCCACATTACTATATTTATCCTTATTTATAAACATCTACAGAATGTCAAAAGAAAATGTATGAATAGTATAAAAGGTCCAAGAACACAATAGATATGGAACAGAGAAGTATAAAAGAATTAAACAATGAGGATGAAGTCGATAAACAACATGAAAATAATGTGACATAATTTGTATTCAACCCATTTTCATTATCCAACTTCAAAAAAGCTATCATTTTGAAAGTTTTTTGAGAACGGATATCTTTATCTGATTAGGTGGAATCTTGACGAATAATCGATATCAATTGTAAATTCAGATAACAAACTATCATACATATATTCGAGATGTCAACAATTTAATAGTACGCTTATTTCCGTACATCTACTACAATAAGAACAACCTACATTATTAAAAATGGGATGGAAAACTCTCACAGAAAAAGAGAAAAACTTTGTTAACCAACAAACTATAATTATTGATACTAATAACTTGAATTAAAAATGAAATTACGTTTTTACCATCAACGACTATATAAGACACTTAAACCAATAATGTGCATTATATTAAGTAAAATCTGACAAAAAATCCATATATCCTATTACAAGACATTGTTAAGCCAATTCAGTTTTGCATGTAGTGCCCTTACGCTAAGATTTTCTTTTCACATTCTTATAATAGGGGAAATTTTTTTCATTATAAATCTCAGATCCATGACCTTTGTTTCGGAAAGTAAGAAATGTATTAAGTATGCGGTATGCCAATAACACCCTTAATTACGATTTATAACCAAAACAAAATATCATACATTCGTTCTTCTTTTAAAAGTTTGTTCATTAGGTCTTATTCAATTCACCTTAAAAAACAATATTCAATAAAAATAAGTTTATTTCAATATGAAAGTTCAGTTCATAAAAAATAAGTTTAATTCACTAAATAACTTCAGTCCAGTTGAAGTTAGTAGTGCAAAAAAGAAAAAATAACATGAATCATTCAAATACGTTCAGTTCAGGAAAAGTAAGTTCAGTTTAGCAAATATAAGTGCAGTTCAATAACAATAAATTCAGCTCAATAAAATTGAGGTGAACTGATGACGTACAACAAGGGCCTTACATACTTTTTGATAAGAATTAAGCATCTAGAATAATCTCTTACTTTATCTTAGTTACTTGTAAGTATTCGTCAATCAGTTTAGTTCTTTTTTCATTTCAATTTTTTTTAAATATTATTTAATGTTTTTTGTGTACATTTCACAATAGCTTTCCTTCCCCCAATAAAATATGTAATACTAATATCTCTATTATATAACGGAAGATAGTTAGGATGCTAATTCAACAAATAATCATTTAACGAATTAAATCTTTAGCTACTTTTACACGCATCGTGCATTTGATGCTAGTATAATCTAAACCAACGTTTAGATTATGATTAAAAATATACTATTCAGAAGTTAAAAGTAGATCAGCATAGTGCTAGCTCCATTTAGTATCCCCATACTTGACACATGAATAACCTACCCAAAAACTATTACTATTTTTTGTTTGGTTGGGAGTGATGAGGATGGTGTTGTTGGTTCATATATTATTGACCTAATGTTGAATAGCTCTTAGTGGTCCATGGATAAGGAATCGGCCCCTGCCTTATGGGAAATTTAATTCTAGGTTGATTGGAAGTATTCTGCCAAGGGAATATCCCCTGAAGTTAGCCATACCACCATTCAAATGAGTAGGGGATGCATGTTATGGCTCTCTGATTGCGTTGAGGTGGAGCATGCAAAATACTATGATGAAACATTATTATTGTTGTTATTGCATCCATCAATGACATTTTCTGCATAGCAGTATACTGTGTAGGATTTGAAGGGACATGAAGAAAATGTATTAGCATTCTATATTCTTATAGAGTATCTACTTAGCATTACAAATTACTTCCTGGATCTTCTTAAATGCTACCAATCTATTTTTGAAATTTCTTAGTAAGTGTTACCAAATTTTAAGGCTCCGTTTGTTTTAACGAAAAATTACTTTACAAGGAAAACAATATTCAATGGAAAATATAGTTTTAAAAAAAAAATTCTATGTTTGTTTAATTATAGGAAAAGTTAGGGAGAAAAGGTAAATGAAGTAAAATTGAAGAAAAGTTGGGAGGACAGAATAAAGAGAAGTAAGGAGTAAAGAGGAAAATGTGGCCTACATTCCTTATAAAATGAAATTGATTTTCCTCTTCTAAGAGCATTTTCCCCACCTTTAAGAAAATCATTTTCTATCCCTTACCAAAACAAACAAAGGAAAATGAGAGGAGGAGAAAATCAATTTTTCAAGAAAATAGTTTTCCACCAAAACAAACGGAGTCTAAATGAAAATCTTTTATGTGCAAAGTTGCACAATTGCTCTTAATTACCTTATCTTTTTTTATGTACTCCTTATGTCCATTTAACCTAATCTAATTAACTTTTAACTAGGCATGGCAAATTGTCGATGAATTCTAGACTCGATCTAGAATGAACTTGGGTTTTCAATTTTAAATCTCCCAGATTAAGATCGGAAAAATTGATAAGAAAGATATGAACTATGGTTGGTCTTCTTTTAAGGGCCTGTTCTTTTCAACTTATTTTCAATCCTTATAAGTTCAGATAAGTTCAAATAAGTTCAGATAAGGTCGAATAAGGTCTAATAAGGTCTAATAAGGTCGAATAAGGTCTAATAAGGTCGAATAAGGTCTAATAAGGTCTAATAAGGTCGAATAAGGTCTAATAAGGTCTAATAAGGTCGAATAAGGTCTAATAAGGTCTAATAAGGTCGAATAAGGTCTAATAAGGTCTAATAAGTTCTAATAAGGTCTAATAAGGTTCTTATATATTTTTTATATAACAACATTATTATTATTATTATTATTTATTATATAAAATTTATTATTATTATACTCATTGGGCTATCATCGTTGCTTGTTGTACGCTTGAGAATTTTATTCGTCTACATGAATAAGGGATATCGACTTTTATGGATTGTCGTTTATAAATGAACATTAAACTATTTGGTAGTTGTTCTTGAAGCTCTTGATATGCATCTTTTAAGTTTACCTCCGTAGAAATTTATAATTAATAACAATAACAATAGATAATGACTTATAAACCAATAATAATAGATAATTATAGTAATATAATAGTAATAATATAATAATTTGAATAATAATAATAATAATATAATAATGGTAGTAGTATTAATGATAATAAAAATTAACATAATAAGAAAAGTAGTAATAACAGAGTAATTATTATTATATTAGAGATAAGAATGATAATAATTATAATGATAATAGTATAAATAATGATAATAATAATAAATAATAATAATAATAATAAATAATAAATAATGATAATAATAAATAATAATAACAATAATAAAAATAATAATAATAATTAATAATATTAAATCATAATAATAATAATAATAATAATCACAATAAGGTTAAATAAGGTCTAATAAGGTCTAATAAGGTCAAATAAGGTCAAATAAGGTCTAATAAGGTGTAATAAGGTCGAATAAGGTCTAATAAGGTCGAATAAGGTCTAATAAGGTCTAATAAGGTCGAATAAGGTCTAATAAGGTCTAATAAGGTCTAATAAGGTCTAATAAGGTCTAATAAGGTCTAATAAGTTCAGATAAGTTCAGATAAGTTTAGATAAGTTAAAATAAGTTAAGATAAGTTCAGATAAGCAAAAATAAGTTGAAAAGAACGGAGCCTAAATGGCTCACCGGCCCATTGATTATTGTTGGTAGGTACCAACTATTGATGATGTTTGATTTTATAGGTTCTTGTGACTTGGTAACCTGAAACAATAGGTTAAAGTGAAATTTTGCATGTAACTTTTTAAAAAGATTTTTAGATACGCACTTCAACCCACTTTTCCCTCTTTTTGGGCCGAAGATGACGTTTTTTCAAATAGACACCGCTAAGGCCCTTCAAGGGCACGAATTTTGGGAATTCGTGAAGGATTTTGTCCTTCGATCAAGTGTAATAATCTAAGTATACTTGGACAAGTTTATACAGATAATATATTCAATAATATTAGGAGACCGTAACGTTTTGCTAGAAGCTAAATTACGGTTTGTTGGACTAATGAGATTAGCCTAACTACTAATATTGATTGGGTCTTATGAGGTCACACATTGTAATAAAGGTTAGATATTTATCAAAATCCATTTTGGATGGTAGGAGAAGAGTTGTAACTCTTGTTGTTGAATGACTCATAATGAGTGGCTTTATGTGGCTAATTAAGCCTCATAATGTATGACATTATGTGGTCAATTAAGCCTCATGAAACCACCATTGTAACAAGACTAAGAACTCTATATATTGATGTAGAGGTTGCAAATGAAACATAACATCATCTTTAGCTAAAATTTCTGATTTTAGAAAAGATTTAGACTCCTCTTTTTCCTTCCTTTTGGCCTAACACCATACAAAGTAAGGAGTGAAAAGTTCCCTCTTTCCGTACTAGCATACGTGGTGATTTAACCGTTGTTCGTGGACCAAAACTAGAGGAACGACGCTTGACATTCTTATAAGATCTCACTTGGAAGCTAGTACTTTTGTGGATTCACGCATCAAAGGTATATATTGTTATATATTATTTGATTCATGTTAGTTTATTGATAAGCACTTTATTATGCTTAATTGTAAGTCATTTTTAGTATCCCTGCATGTAGTTTAGAGCATTTAAGCCTAGGATTGCATGATTTTTGTCACCTTTGAGTTATATTATCGCTTCATTATCTGTTTAGTTGTTTTTGGATGATTTCCAGGCTAACTAGCAGGTGTTTGAAGTCATATGATCATTAGAAGACTAGTTGTGGACTGTTGAACTTCAAATAGGCATAACGTTTGATCTATAAATTGGATTACGGTGATTCTAGTGGGAGGTGTTAGCTCGTTTCGATAGCTTTCGAACGACTGGTCATGAGCCCAATTCCGATAAGAGACGAGAGAGATATGATCGTTCGAAGTTGAGCTGTCCGCTGACCAGCAGGTCACCACGGTCGTGGGGACCTGTAGCGACCAAAACAGACTGTTGAAGATTGGGAACTGATCCTATGAAAGTCGGGGGCCACGGTCGTGGTGATTTCACCACGACCGTGGTGACCTGACTTCGGGTGTTGACCCGTTTTCTCCGTCTTATTTTAATGACTCTTTTAATTAGTTTTTTTAGCTTGGACTCGACATTATCTTACAATCTTAGTTTTTAATTACTCTCTCTTAGCCCTAAACTCTCTCTAAACACTAGTTTACTCCATTGTTTCATCTTTGAAGATCGAATTCGTTAATTAATTCAATTAATTTCTCTTCAATCTCTTTCCTTTAATTTTATTGCTTTGTTTATGATGTTTAATTTATTGAATCTTAATTGCTTAGAATCCATGGTTAGTGAGTAATTCCTAATCTAGGGTTTGGGTGAAAGCATGAATCAGGGGCTTAATGTAGATGTTCTTGTAATTGCTTTATTCATGTCTAATATGCATTGTTCTTGGTGTTTTGACACCTTAGGGTAGACCTTGATCAAGTTTATGCTAGGGCTTAGATTTCAATTACTCTTAATTGATTGTTGTTGTCTAGTCATTTCCATGAATTAACTTAATTTTTAGACCAAGAGATTGGGTAGAAATTAAGAGGATCCTATTTAGGGGTTTTCCAATAAAATTGAATCCATTAATTAATTGGCTAAAGACCATTCGAGAGAGGATTTAGTCGATTGATTAATTGATTACTCTTAAGGACCATTCGAGAGAGGACTCCAGGACTTTAGAGGAAAACTTAACCTTGCATGTTATTCTCAATAGCTTCGTAGTTGCATTTATGTGGTGTCTTGCCCGAGTTCATGCGAGTAACCCAAGCTCTAGTGTTTTCTCTATCATATTAATTCTTCTATTTAAGTATTAGTCGGTATTCATTAGCTAATAATTAGTTGGTGTTCTATTCAATCTTAACCCCCAAAAACCCTTCACTTAGGTAGTTTTGGACTTAGTGGACGTCAATCCCAATTTCCTTGTGGTTCGACCCTTGACTTGCCATTACTACGTGCTTAGTAGTTGCTCGTTAGGTTTATAAATTGTGTTTGCTAAGCGGTTCTTAGTGCCTTAACGACACACTAAAAATCTCTTATCAAAATGGTGCCGTTGCCGGGGAAATTGTGCTATTGATTGAAGTTTTCTCAAGTTTGAAACTACTTATTTGTTTTTAATGACAAACTTCTTTTTTCCTCAATATGTGGATGAACCATTTTGGAATTATTATCATAGATTTAAGAACCATCTCTTATCTAATTATAGGCTTGAGATTTAGGAGATATGTCAGGTGATGTATGAGGGTTTGAATATGCATACACGACAAGTGGTGGAGTCTATGTTTAATGGTGAATTTCTATCCCAACACTTTGAGGATGCATGGAGTTTCTTTGGGTGGCTATCCAGAGACACTTATGAGTGGGACCATGGAATCACTAGTTTCTCAAATTGAGAAGATGTCTCTTGTTGTGAACCACATGTCTATTCTGAAACTGATATTTCTCATAAAGAAATGAGCTTCGCATTGGAAGAAATTATGTCCTTGGTAAAGAGGTGTGATTCTACAATAGTCAATATTGTCGAATCTCAAAAAAGGTCAATCGAAACACTAAGTCGAAATAATCAAAATCGCTCTTGCTCGACTGTAACTAAAGAAGATGATGATTGGGATTTGGATGAGAGGCCCATAGTTGAGGAGTCATTTGTTGAGAAAGCTTACTCTATAGAGTCTCATGATGTTGAAGAAGTTGTTGATGAGACTTTTGTTTCTACTCGTCCCCTCCATATTCCCTTTTCAAGCAAACGCGACTTAATTCCTTCCTTCCCCATCTTATTCCCTCTCCTCAAAGCTTCAGCCTTGGAAGAGCCTTTGACCTCCTTAAACCTTCACAATAATCAAATGAAAGCCATCCAGAACATGATTGAGCTTAAGTTTTGCAAGGACCATCAAAAGGAGAACTCATTGCTTTCTTCTTTATATTTGAATCTTGAGTTTTGTTCTTGGCACTTTCCAGGATTCTCTAGGAATTTTCATTATTTTTGGGACTCATCTCTTGGTAAGCGTATGATCACATTGATATTTGTCCATTCTCTTTGTTTATGTCTTACCTATTTGATCCATTGTGAAATGTGTGCTAGTGCTTACGACAAACTATTGAGATCTTTTTCAAATTATTTAGTGGTAAGTTTCAGCTAACGATTCCAAAAGAGCAGTTTTTGGAAGGTAATCTGAGGCCATTCTTCCATGGTGGTCGGTACCCAAGAAGTTCCAACTCCAGCCTCCTCGCGACTAGTGAGTCATACCTTTCCCCTCCTTTGCTATTATTTTTCATTGGCTTATTCACAATTTAGCTTGGGGGAGGATGCATATAGATAATTGCATTTCATGTTTAGATATATAGAAAATTTTGCATTTCTTTTTTATTTTTTGGCATTTAGAAACATGTTAAGATGCATCTAGGTTTCATTTCCTTACATTAGTGGCATTCATGCATGCATATAGGTTGCATTTACGACTAGATATCCCATGATGATAACTTGACGTGCGTGTGCTTTTGAAAATAATTTTTGAAATCTGAAAAAGGAAATGCTTTGATAGTCTCTAGTGTGCCAAGGAATGGACTGTTTGTGGTATGATTGGTCTCCCTTTTGTGTGGCTCGACTGATATTGGTAGCTATACCCATTGTGAGAATGTGTTTTAAGCCTTATAGACTGACATCTTTTCAGTCTTATCTGCTTGTTGTGTGATGCTCTTCCCCTGACGACAATTCTCTAGAACTTGCATTGATTCTCCTTGAATACGCTTGACTTGTTTGCGTCTTGAATGTGATTGAGGCTTTCATGTTACTTGAGCTACATTGCCAAAAGCCACCCCCACCTATTATCCTCCTTTGAAGCCCCTGTGAGCCTAAGCTTGTTTTCTTTGTTAACCACATCTCTAGCTTATTACCTATCTCCTTAACCTAGGGGATTGTGAAACTACTGAGATGAGGTGAAACATATTGATGGGTGTTACGAGAATGACTTGGTGTAGGTGTTGTACTTTGTGTTTTGTTAAAAATCATGAGTTGTTTGAGTTCGCCTCCTTTCCATACATTGAAGTTCTCACTTTCTCCCTTCTTCTAAAATCACCACTATCCACAAAAAACAAAAAAAAAAGAAATAAAAAAATGAATGAAAAAGAAAAAAAAAGGATTGTGGTGTGTTCAAAAATCGCAATAAGGGAAATTGAGATGCTAAAATTAGAGGAGTGCTTGTGATAGGTTGTGTAGAGCGTTTAAATTTTAGGAGGGTTGGTTTTGTTCTTTTAGAAAGGTGCCGAGTTGGAAGTTTCACTTTCCCCTCCTTAACACCACGATCCTAAATGCTACCACACCCTCACCTTAAGCCTACATTACAACCTTGACTAAGTCCTCTTGATTCTTGATGCAAACTTTGGTCCTTATGCGATGGAGGGTGAGATGATATGCAAGCTTATGGTAGGATATAGTCAATGGAATTGAGCTTTGAGCGTTAATTTGATCCATTTAAACACATGAGAGAAATGCACATGACTAAAGTGAGAGCTACCATTTATATGACTGAGCCAAGCTTGGGGGAGAACTAGTGGTAAGATTTGGTTGCTTTTCCTTGTGCTATAAACTTTGAGACTTGATAGTGTTTTGCATTTATTGATGAAAAGGTTTGAAAGGTCTTTATTCTCTATCTTGGCATGCGTATTACTGTGAGGAGTCATTGAACTCTTACCCTTGAATTTGATTTGCATTGCTTGAGGACAAGCAATTAGACTAGCTTAGGGGAGTTTGATAAGCACTTTATCGTGCTTAATTGTAGGTTATTTTTAGTGTCCCTGCATGTAGTTTAGAGCATTTAAGCCTAGGATTGCATGGTTTTTGTCACCTTTGAGTTATATTGTCGGTTCATTATAAGTTTAGTTGTTTTTGGATGATTTCCAGGCTAACTAGCAAGTTTTTGAAGTCATATGATCATTAGAAGACTAGTTGTGGACTTTTGAACTTCAAATAGGCATAACGTTTGATCTATAAACCGGATTAAGGTGATTCCAGCGGGAGGTGTTACTCGTTTCGATAGCTTTCCAACGATTGGTCATGAGCCCAATTCCGATAAGAGACGAGAGAGATATGATCGTTCGAAGTCGAGTTGTCCGCTGACCAGCAGGTCACCACGGTCATGGGGACTTGTAGCGAGCAAAACAGACTGTTGAAGATTGGGAACTGATCCTATGAAAGTCAGGGGCCACGGGTGTTGACCCGTTTTCTCCGTCTTAGTTTAATGACTCTTTTAATTGGTTTTTTTAGCTTGGACTCGACATTATCTTACAATCTTGGTTTCTATTTACTCTCTCTTAGCCCTAAACTCTCTCTAAACACTAGTTTACTCCATTATTTCATCTTTGAATATCGAATTCGTTAATTAATTCAAGTAATTTCTCTTCAATCTCTTTCCTTTAATTTTATTGCTTTGTTTATGATGTTTAATTTATTGAATCTTAATTGCTTAGAATCCATGGTTAGTGAGTAGTTCCTAATCTAGGGTTTGGGTGAAAGCATGAATCAGGGGCTTAATGTAGATGTTCTTGTAATTGCTTTATTCATGTCTAATATGCATTGTTCTTGGTGTTTTGACACCTTAGGGTAGACCTTGATCAAGTTTATACTAGGGCTTAGATTTCAATTACTCTTAATTGATTGTTGTGGTCTAGTCATTCCCATGAATTAACTTAATTTTTAGACCAAGAGATTGGGTAGAAATTAAGAGGATCCTATTTAGGGGTTTTCCAATAAAATTGAATCCATTAATCAATTGGCTAAAGACCATTCGAGAGAGGATTTAGTCGATTGATTAATTGATTACTCTTGAGGACCATTCGAGAGAGGACTCAAGGAATTTAGAGGAAAACTTAACCTTGCATGTTATTCTCAATAGCTTCGTAGTTGCATTTATGTGGTGTCTTGCCCGAGTTCATGCGAGTAACCCAAGCTCTAGTGTTTTCTCTATCATATTAATTCTTCTATTTAAGTATTAGTCGGTATTCATTAGCTAGTAATTAGTTGGTGTTCTATTCAATCTCAACCCCCAAAAATCCTTCACTTAGGTAGTTTTGGACTTAGTGGACTAAAGTCAATCCCAATTTCCTTGTGGTTCGACCCTTGACTTGCCATTACTATGTGCTTAGTAGTTGCTCGTTAGGTTTATAAATTGTGTTTGCTAAGCGGTTCTTAGTGCCTTAACGACACACTAAAAACCTCTTATCATTTATGCAATTTGTTCTTGGGTTAGATGTAAAGAATATGATTCTTGAAATTCCGCTCTAAGCATCCAAACTCCTACAGTGGTATCAGTTAGCCTATTACATAGATTAATATGATCATTTGTTTGATGTGTTTTTTATTATTATTCTAATTCGATTAAGGGAGGGATTTATATATGAGTTTATTTGCATGATTAATATTATGATATTAATTGATTGTAAACATAAAAATTGAATTTTTATGTATATATTATACTCAAAATTCGACCAATAGTGACCGGAAAATTCTGATTTTCTTTTATATATGATTCGAATTATGTAGGAAAAATAAGTTTGTTGTTTTTCTTATTTAAATTGAATTATATATATTTGCCTAGTTCTTGAATTTAATTATTTGAGGTGTTTGATGTATAATAGATTTTATGTCAACACCTAAAATCACAAAATGTCAGATTTTGTGTATTAGATTCAAGAATTCATATTTGTTACATTGATATGAACCATATTTTTTCCCAAATCAATTGTTGTTAATTTCACTCAAATGTGCACAATTGTTGTGAGTAATTGAGTGGGAGGGGACAGAAAATTCTGACCGCCGTGGTCAGGCGGAATGACTCCGAACCGACGACGGCCGAAGGTGGCGGCAGGGCTGTCTTGTGCGACAGTACGTGAGGCCGAAGGTGCATCTGGGCTCGCTTGGTTGCGGCCAGCGTGGCCGGCCGCTTGGTTATGACCAGCGTAGCTGGTGGTCTGGTTGCGGCCAGCGTGGCCGGCTCCTGCAGTGGTTGCTTGGCTAGCACAAGGCTGCTTGCTGGGCAGCTTGCGTCACTGCCGCTGCTTGGCAGTTTCTTTTTTTCTTTTTACTTAAATTTAATTTCATTAAGTTTAATGTTTTTGAGTATATTCCAATATTGCAAATAATGGATTAATGGTGATTAATTGCATATTTAAGTCATAATTGAATTAAAATAATAAGCTTATATTAATTGGTTAATTATTTGTAGTAATTGACTAGTTAATTTTGAGGAGTTACTAAGTTGTTAGTAACTATTGTTATTTATTTATTTTTATGTCAATTAATTTGATTAATGCTTTTTGCTTTTAATATATGTGATTAATTGTCATGAAATGTATGTCATATTTTAATATGATTAAAAAATATGGGGGTTAGTAAGAGTGTCTTTTGGTATCTTTTCTTTAAATTTAATAGTAGATTAAATTTGCAAGATTAATGATTTAATGTCCTCTAAGGTACTAACCATATGATTTAATATGTGATTAAATCTTGATGGTGATATTATATTTTAAAGTTGTTATAACATTATATTTTTATTTTTATAGTTGATTAAAACGCATGCTTCTATAATATATATTGATATTAAGGATACATGCGGTGACTAGTATGGCCCAAACTTGGATAGAAAATACGATTCGCGTATAGTTAATGTATTTTTATAATCTAAATACGATCTGCGCATCGTTGGTATTTTTTAATATTTTAGTTTAAATTCCAAAAATTATTTATTCAAGTACCTATGAAGCACAAGGATGGAGATCCATGGTGATTCAACAATGGAGGCCTTAAAGAGTAGTCTTTAGGATTAGGGGCCATACTAGGATCACATTTTAATTTTGCATTTAATTTTTTTTTCTTTTAAATGCTTTCTAAGTTTATTATGCTTGTGATTTAATTATTCTAAATGTTCACTAGTAATTAAATCAATATAATAATTTACTTTGGTCCCTTAAAATGAAATATTGGGTTTTTGCTACTCCAAATAAACACCGACTAAGACTTGATCATTAGTAATAGGTTCTACCAAAGCAGAGTGTTACTTCCAATCTTGGGCTAAGTAGAGTAAATTTTCGAAATTTGCATGTTTAGTTTGGTTTGGCCCAACAAAATCATCAAAACAGTTTTGGATTTTGAAGCAATAGTGATGGGTTTTGTGTTTTTGGTGATAAGCTTTGTCTAGGATTAGGAAGGCTCTCCCCAACGTTGTGGGTAACTTCCTTACCTGGGAGCTAGAATCACCTTGGCAATCACCTATCAACTAAGAATTAGAATTGTTGCATTGTAATTAGTAAAAGAGTTTACTTAACTTTTAAACTTGATTTTAAGTTGAGCCCAAAGTCCACTTAGAATTCATGTTTGATAGGATCTTAGAATCACTTGATTAAAAGGGACACTTTGAAATTGATCAAGTGCACGGCTTTTATTTTGAAATGTTTAAAATATGTTAAGAGCTATTATGATAAACATACTTATTACTTTTGCATCTTCTATGTAGATATCATGTCTAGTAACAACAATAATTCACCGTTTAACTTACCTTCAATCCTTGAGAAGGATAAATTGAACGGGAACAACTTCCTTGATTGGGAAAGGAATCTAAGTATTGTTCTTAGGTCCGAAGGTCGAGAAGATGTTCTTGAAACCCCAATCCCAGTTTTAACCACCACCTCTACTGAAGCCGAAAAGGAGGCCCATAAGGCCATTACGAAAAGGTCGGTAATTGTTGCTTGCCTTATGCTCGCGGCTATGGAACCAAGCCTTCAAAAGAGGTTTGCTAGCTTGGATGCCTACAATATTATCCGAAAAATGAAAACTATGTTTCAGCAACAAGCTCGGATTGAGAGGTACGAGACTCACAAGGCTATTCTTGAGTGTGTGTTAGTTGAAGGCAAGTTTGTCGCCACTCATGTCTTCGAAATGATTGGTAATTTCAAGGTAATGGAGAGATTGGGCTTTCCTTATAGCCAAGAGTTGGCTACTGACATCATACTTAACTCACTTCATGATGGGTTCAATCAGTTTAGATTGAACTTCAATATGAATGGATTGACGAAAACCCTTGTTGAGTTACATGGGATGCTCATGAATGCCGAGCAAAACATCCCTGATGCTCCTAAGAAGGAAGTTCTTATGGTTCAAAAGAGGAAGGGTTTTAAGAAGGTTTGGGCTGGCAAGAAAAAGCAAGATAAGGGCAAGCAAGTTGCTACTAAGACTGTAGATAAGCCAAAGGCAAAGGCAAAGCCAAAGGTTGCCGCAAATGCCAAGTGCTTCTATTGTGATCAAATAGGTCATTGGAAGCGTAACTGCCCTAAGTATCTGAAGGATAAGAAGTCTGAGGCTTCTTCTTCAGGTATCTATGTCATTGACATTAATTTAGCAACATCTACTTCTTGGGTATTTGATACCGGTTGTGTTTCTCACATTGTTTAGAATGTGCAGGGACTAAGAAGGAGTAGAATCTTGGCTAAAGGAGAGGTAGAGCTGCACGTTGGAAATGGTGCAAGAGTTGCGGCCGTTGCAGTTGGAACTTATAGTCTACCTTTGCCTTCTGGATTAATATTAGAGCTTAATAATTGTTATAATGTTCCTGCTATTACCAAAAACATTATTTCTATTTCTGTTTGGTTTTCATTTACAATTGAGAAATGTTGTTTCTCTGTTTATTTGAATTTAATGTTTTATGCCACCGCTGAAAGGTCTAATGGTCTATATTTTCTAGAGTTAGACAAAGATGACCTTAACATAGACAGCAAAAAACATAGATCAAGCGATACTAATCCTACTTACTTATGGCATTGTCGTTTAGACATATAAACGCGAAACGCATTCAGAAGTTACATAAAGATGGACTTCTTACATCTTTTGACTTTGAGCCATTTGATGTGTGTGAATCGTGTTTGATGGGCAAAATGACAAAGTCACATTTTATTGGCAAGGGTGAAAGGGCCAATGATCTATTGGGCCTAATACATACTGATGTGTGTGGATCACTGAGCACCAAAGCTAGGAGAGGGTTTTGGTACTTCATTACTTTGACTGACGATTTAAGTAGATATAGATATGTCTATTTAATGAAGCATAAGTCGGAATCATTTGAAAAGTTCAAAGAATTTCAAAATGAAGTCCAAAACCAACTTGGCAAGACAATTAAAGCACTACAATCCGATCGTGGTGGTGAATATTTAAGCCAAGAGTTTAGTGATCACTTGAAGAGTTGTGGAATTCTTTCACAACTAACTCCGCCTGGAACACCTCGGTTGAATGTTGTATCTGAAAGGAGAAACCCAACTCTCCTTGATATGGTTCGGTCTATGATGAGTTTTGCTGATCTTCCAATATCCTTATGGGGATATGCTCTCAAAACTGCTGCTTTCACACTTAATAGAACTCCATCAAAGGCAGTAGAAAAGACACCATATGAGATATGGAGTGGAAAAGTTCCAAGCTTGTCCTTTCTACGTATTTGGGGTTGTGAGGTCTATGTAAAATGTTTACTTTCAGACAAACTCGCCCCTAAATCAGATAAGTGTTTCTTTGTAGGTCATCCCAAAGAAACCAAGGGCTATTACTTCTACAATCGAAACGAGGGCAAAGTGTTTGTTGCTCGTCGTGGTGTATTTTTGGAAAAAGATTTTATTTCCAAAAAGGCAAGTGGGAGTAATGTATTTCTCGAAGAAGTTCGAGAAAAGAAACAAATGGACATAGTTCAACCTATGTCAGAGTCAGAAACACAAGTGCCAGCTGTGTAGCTTGAAGTAGTTCCTCCTTTGGAGGAATCTTCT
Source organism: Patellifolia procumbens (assembly GCA_947645195.1). NCBI lineage: Eukaryota > Viridiplantae > Streptophyta > Magnoliopsida > Caryophyllales > Amaranthaceae > Patellifolia > Patellifolia procumbens. The sequence continues at coordinate 4,598,756 of CANSGD010001541.1, forward strand.
CCCATAACTGACCAAGTGTTGGAGGACATGCATTCCATACACGAACCTTCTACTGTCCCACCCAAATCTAATTCGTGCGAAAATTGTCAAATTGTTGAGAGGAAAATTTCTCCTGTTGCAGCCCCTCGTAGGTCTAGTAGACCAAGGATACCAAACAAAAGGTTTGTTGATTTCTTGTTGACCGAAAGTTCTGAGATAATGATTTTAGAATTTGAGGAACCTACTACTTACCAGCAAGCCTTGATGAGTGAAGACTCCGAAAAAATGGCTTGAAGCCATGAAGTCCGAAAATGGCATCCATGTCTGAAAATTAAGTATGGGACTTGATGGATTTGCCCGATGGGGTTACCCCTATTGGTTGCAAATGGGTTTTCAAGGTGAAAATAGACAAGGATGGTAACATTCAGGTTTACAAAGCAAGGTTGGTTGCAAAAGGGTTCAAGCAAGTTCATGGTATAGACTATGACGAAACGTTTTCACCAGTAGAAATGCTTAAATCTATTTTGATACTCCTAGCGATCGCTGCCTTTTATGATTATGAAATTTGGCAGATGGATGTCAAAACCGCTTTCTTGAATGAGTTCTTGAAAGAGGATGTGTATATGACACAACGGGAAGGTTTTGTAGATCCAGAAAATCCTAGGAGGGTATGTAAGCTTCAAAAGTCCATTTATGGATTGAAGCAAGCATCCCGGAGTTGGAATCTCCGATTTGATGAGGCAATCAAACAGTTTTGTTTTCTCAAAAACAGAGAAGAGTCTTGTGTTTACAAGAAAGAAAGTGGGAGTAACATAGTCTTCTTGGTCTTGTATGTAGATGATATACTTCTCATAGGAAATGACATTCCCATGCTTGAGTCAGTCAAGGAATGGTTGAAAAGTTGTTTCTCTTTTAAAGACCTTGGAAATGCTGAGTACATTTTGGGAATCAAGATCTACATGGATAGATCTAAGAGGATGATTGGACTTAGCCAACGAACTTATATAGATAAGCTCTTCACTAAGTTCAACATGGAAAACTCTAAAAGAGGTTTTCTTCCCATGCAACACATGGTATGTCGCTTAGCAAGACTCAGTGTCCTTCTGGACCTGATGAGATTAAGCGAATGAGTAATGTTCCTTATGCATCAGCTATAGGGTCCATTATGTATTCCATGATTTGTACTCGCCCAGATGTTTCATATGCCTTGAGCATGTGTAGCAGATTCCAATCAAATCCAGGTGATGCACACTGGAGTGCAGCTAAGAATATCCTAAAGTACTTAAGAAGGAATAAGGATAATTTCTTAGTATATGGAGGTGAAACTAAGTTAATTGTTAAGGATTACACATATGCGAGCTTCCAAACTGACAAAGATGATTTCCAATCCCAGTCTGGTTTCATCTTTTGTCTAAATGGAGGGGTAGTGAGCTGGAAAAGTTCAAAGCAAAGCACTGTCGCGGACTCTACAACTGAAGCTGAGTACATTGCTGCGGCAGATGCAACAAAGGAAGCTGTTTGGATGATGCAAGTTCATTTCTGAGCTAGGAGTAGTACCTAGCATTTCAGATGGCATTGTTTTACACTGTGATAATAATGGTGACATTGCTCAATCTAAGGAACCAAGGTCACATCACTAGTAGAAAAATATGCATTTGCGGCTGTCTATTTGAGGCGTTTTAGCCAAATAGCAGCAAAATTGCATTCTAATTTTCTTTTTTTTATTAAGGATGAAGGCTTGTCGGAGGCGTTTTTTTTAATTTAGACGCCTCATATTTTTTTTGAGGCATTTTCTTGGTGTAAACGCCTCACAACCTTTATCAAGCTTTTCACTTTCCAAAAAAACATATGCGAGGTTTCTCTTTTTTTCTCCCAAAACTTTCTTCAGCTTTTTGCTTCTCTCAATCCATGGCTATGCTTTCCTCTCGTGCTTCTGGTTTCTTCATCCTCCATTGTTGTCGAGTCTTTTTATTCGACTAAGAGATGCACCAATAGCGAAGAAGACGGCGACGGGGAACTTAGAGTGCAAGATGGAGATCGGTAATCAATCTCTGAATCAATAAGTGAAAAGCAAAAGTAACGGGAACGACGACATTTTACAAGGAAGTTGTAGAAGGTCCTGGAATCTCGAATCGACTCTCCGGAGCTACTTTCATCTCTCTCTACACTCTCCACATACACTGACAACTCTTCTCGGGCACGACGCAACCTCAGATCTACTATCGAGAAGCGCTCTCTCTTCATCAATCATGATTTTCTTACTGTTATGTCATTTAGCTTGTTTGATTTTCGCAAAATTAGAATCGTAATTTGCTATTCAGTCGAATATATGTTGCATTTGTATGTGATTCTTTTAATATTTTGATTTGCTATACTGTTTTTGAGATAAATTGGAGTTGCGCATTTGATTCAGGTTGCAATTTGTTTAATGGTTCAATGCTGACAAAATATTTGGTATTTTGAATCTATTATTTCTGTTAAATATGTGTCTTATAGTTTGATGAATTTGGATTAGAGATTGGGCTTGTCTAGAGATAGTTGTTGTATCCTATGTCAATATTGAATTACCGACACTCTTGTTCTGGTGCATTGTTGCTAGGGTTTCTAGCTGTTGCTGTGTTTTTTGGAAGTAATCTCTAATTTGTGTCTGTTTGTATGTTTCAATCGATACTCAAGAATAATTATTTGATCGGTGTATGTTTCTATGAAAATAACCTTGTTATGCATACACTTGGTGTGTAAACACTCTATCTCACTTTGAATTGTCAGAAATCAGTACTTCTCCGAAGGGTTGGTTTTAGCAGTACTGGCTATCTCTTCACTCTAGGTTTCTATTGTCTATCATTGGCTATTATAGTTGAAACATGACAGCCTATTCTATTCTAGACAGAAGCATTAGTGTAATTATCTTGTATGTCTTGAATGTAATTGGTCCTGTTGGAGAATTTCGAACATAATAACCTTGTACACGGTTATGTTTTCCACATAATTGGACTCAAAGAAAAAAAGTTCGAATTAGACTTCTAGCCCTCTTCTCCTACCTCTCATATTATGGGCCGCGCCTATGTCATACCCAACATATAGTGTTACATCTGTAACCCTAGCTTCCATTTCATTCCCATATAAACTCTCGTTTTGATTTTTGTGAAGTTAGCACCCTAATCTGTTATATTTTGATGTGATTTTGAGATAAATTGGTGCTGCACATTTGATTTAGGTTGCCTTTTTCTTGTTGTGATTTGTTTGGTTATAGTGTCGATTATAGATTTGGTTATATTGATAATGTTTGATTTCGTGACCTCTCGTTCCCCAACCTCTAATTTTCTCACGATGACGACGTTGTTTGATTCATTCGTTCTAGTATCACTTTCTCTCTCCTTTCTATTTTGGAACCCTAATTCATTTTTTTGATTTCGATCTTTCTCTAGACTGTATTCATCCAAGGACCGCAGAAGACTTCCTCCAATTTACTCCTACTTCCAAGGTTCTTCTACTTCTTACTCCTTCTTAGTACTTTCAATTTTCGATCTTTCTCCATACTGTATTCATGATATTATCGGTTAATTTTTACTTTGTTTCTAGACTTCAGGCTTCCTTTGCTCTCTTCATTCTAATCTTGGTTTAAACTTCTACATTTTATATACTTTGTTGCTGGTGTTCAGTTGTGCTACTGTCGTCAATGGTTGGTCCTCTGTGTGTTGTGATCAGATTGTTGCACTGACGTTGCTCTTCCTCAGTGGCGCTGATGCGAGTGTTGCTTCCCACTGTCCTCGCTCTTCTGCTAAAACATTCCTAGTATAAAATGTTGCACTCCCATACTCATTGCAAGTCAAGCGAGAGCAGACCTTAACTCTGTTAATATAGCGGCTGACATTACTCAGGTTGTTTTACTTGTTACCCCTTCATTTGCTTGCTTTCTTGTGGGTTTTGTTTCATTTTTTAGTGTCGAAGTATCTAAACCCATGTTCAAGGTCAAGGATGAAGGATCTAGATATAAGGCATCTTTATTGTGGTTTCATACATGGGCCATTGACCTTTCCTATATGCTAAAACAAATTGAGCTTCAAATCTCAACGGCCAAGAAATAAGGTTATAGCAGGAAGGATGTACTTAAAAGAGTTGAGAAATGGAAGGCTGCATGTGATGAAGAATGCTAGCTAGAGGAATGCAGCAGGGTGAGTGTCTGACATTAATGTTGGCTACTCTTTTGATTTCCTTTCCTAGTTTGCTTAACGTGTGTGCTTCACGTTGCTGATTTATCCAACTGATGATTTACATCTCAGGATGAATGTCGTTATTATGGTGGAAGAGGCGGGCATCTCAGTTAGAAGCGTGCTGAAAGCTCGTATACTAATCAACATAATTCCAGGTATCCAATTTGCGCTAACTCTTCTAGATACACAAACTTAACTTTTGTTTGGTTTGTAATTTCCTGTCCCTTCAAGCTTGTTTGATGTTTTTTCAAGTTTAGCTGGATTAGTGAAAGTGCTTAAATTTAGCATCAAGTTTTTAGAAGTATTTCTTAAAGGATTTTTTTTTTGCTGTTGAATTGGGTTTGGAACAACAATGGTGGAGATCCTATCTTAAAAAAATTCGGGCGAGGAAAAATGAAAGAAGAGCAGAATTCATATATGATGGGGTAATACAACTACTAGTCAATTCCAAAAGAAGCAGGCTAAAGTCACAAATCTCGGATCACCAAAGAAACGTAAGCCTTTTACTGTCATTGGAGAGCTGCAGCTTCTGTGACAACTGTGCACCGAACACTAGTAGAATAATAGCTATTTGAGGCTATGTATTTGAGGCTTTTTTCACTTATTGCAGCAAAATACAATTTAAAGTAATTTTAAATAAAAAACAAACTTAACACTGTGATGCGTCATTTTAAACAAAACGCCTCACATTTATATTGATGAGTCATTTTTAGAAAAACGCCTTACATTTGTAAGCGTATACACAGTAATGCTTCTTCCCTCTTAAAACAATCCCGCCACACTTCCCCACCAAATTGGAACTAGGGCTCCGTTTCTTCCCTGCCAAATCGTTCTGCCACTCTATCTGCAACTACAATCTGCGTCCTGGAATCATAGTTCTTTGAGAAGGAGGTTTCCGCCGTCATCTCTGTCGTTTCTCATCTCTCCTCCCTCGTCTCAACTCTGCCGTCATCCGTCCACGTTATTCAGTCGGACATGATTTTTCTATTCTATAGCCATTACTGAAACAAAGAATTTCAATTCTCAGATTGGTTCTTCCTATCTTTCCCTTTACTTTCTAAATTTTTTAGCTTTTTACTTCAGTCGGACATGAATTTTATTGCATAAGAACCAATTTTCTGCCAAATTCTAGAATTTTCTTTTCATTTCATTATTATTCTGAAGTGGGTTTTATCTTTGGAGTGTAAATAGTAGACATAAAACATTTATTTGTGATTTTCTGGGATTTGGGATGCTAAAAAAATTGATTTTTTTTGTGGGGCAAAATTTAAGGGAGTATAAGCAAGGTTTATATGAATTTTATTGGAGAAGAACCAATTTTTTTTGCCAAAATCTTGAATTGCTTTTCATTCCAGAATTTAACTGAAGTGGGTTTTGGCGTTTATTTGTGATTTGCTTGGAAATATGATGCGGCAGAACTTGATTTTTTTTTGTTTTGATAATTTTCTAGGAATTGTGCAATAATCTGGATTTTAAGGGAGTATTAAGCAAGGTTTATCGGTATTCGACCGATGAATTGGATGAGGTATTTGAGAGGGGAAGAGAATGAGCATTAAGCTACATTCAGTTTAGTTTTTTTAAGGGTATGGGTTTAGTTTTTTTGGATCCTATAGGTACGAGTTGGTATGAGTTTCAAGTGATTGGATAGGGTAAGGGAGGTAAGGGTCCGATGTTTGCAAAACCAAATAATATCCAATGACCCTAATAATAATATAATAATAGAATTGCCATTGATTTGAGAAGAGAATTTCTTATTGCTACTTGAATTTACTGTAGTGAAATAAGTATCGGAAGTATTCAAATTTATTGCAACTGACTGGGTAAAAAAGAATCCACGAGGTGAGTAGGTGATGGAGCTCACTTGCTTGCTATATAAAAACTTAAATCTCCTGTAGTTCTTTCTTTCCATGTGCTTCCTCATTCCACCATTATCATCATCCTTATGCGTATATTCCATTTCTATGGCTTTCCATTGAAGTTTGTAATTAACAAACGTTTTTTGCACAATTAGACTAGAAAAGAGTTGCCTAAGTGAACATATAATGTATTCTGTTGTAACTAGAAAAGAGTTGCCTAAGTGAAACATATAATATCCTCTGTTGTAAGTAACCAGAAAAGAGTTGCCTAAGTGAAACATATAATGGCTTTCCATCTTCCACTTTTACTTCGTTGTTGTAGTCTCCCTTCGTTGTCGGTGTTACTTCACAATTCACATAAATCTGGTTGATGTTTTCTATTAGTTGTGCTTTATGAACATATAATGTCTTATGTTTTCAGTTATTATATTATGGGGCAAATTAACCATAGTGGTTTAATATAAATTAATGCAAGCTACTTCACCTATTTTTGGAGCATAAAGTTTCTCGAGTATATTTGGTATGATTCCTTACCTTTCATTTTTTTCCTTGCAAATATACTTTTCATTAAATATTACTAAATTATATGGCCTTTTTTAATCAAATATTATGCATGTTCAGTCATGTGATTGATTTAAATATATGGAATGGAAATTGTTATTTGGGTTTGATATATATTAGTGCTTTGCTTGTTTTTGCTATCCATGCATCATCATCATAGGCCTAGATACCCATTCAAGATGTACTCATTAGGGGTACATCTTGAATAGTCCCCGGATTGGGACTGTTCTTGAACATTCGATCTCACTTACGAGGTGAATGTATGCTTTCTCACTATAAGGAAAATTTCGGCTCATCATTTCCCTATGTTGTTCTTCGGGTACATATATAGGTAAATATTTTCCTATATCGTGTACTTGGAGAACTGTGGGGAAATGCTGCCGAATTTTCCTTAGAGTTAGAGTTGGCATACATTCACTAGTGGGATTAAATGTTCAAGGATGGGTTAGGTTGGAGTGATAAGGACCTTTCGGATGCATCCATGTATAGGTTGACTTAAACTTTGCAATTGAAATGTGTTTTCCATTTGTTTTGATTGGCTTTTTTTTCTCTTTAGTGGGGTGTACTTGTGATGGATCGAAATTGGATGTATGGTAAGCGGAATTCGTTGGAGTTCCAAAAAGGGGTCAAGGAATTCTGCAGGATTGCGTTAGATTACGCTAAAAATACTGGAGATGAAGGTTTTTATTGCCCTTGTGTGGATTGTTGTAATGTGGTGAAGGTCTATAGTATAAGGTTGTTAAGGGAACATGTTATTTGTCGTGGGTTTAGACAAGATTATCACATATGGATATGGCATGGTGAAGAAGGAATATATAAGGGATGTTCTAGAGTAAATGATGACATGATTGAACGACCTGTAGAAATTGAACAACTTATTGAAATAGAAAATCACCTTAGGGGAGAACCTAATGATGACATTATTCATGAGGATGTTTTAGGTAAGGGCAATGGTGTTGATAATGATGAGGATAATGATGATGATCGGTTAAATGAGATGTTAGATGAGATTAAAGATCAATTTACCACTGGAGCATTTGAAAGTTTAACCAAGTCATGTAAAATTCCCTTATATTCTGGATGCACTAAGTACACTAAGTTTTCCGTTGTATTAACATTGTTTAACATCAAAGCAAAGTATGGTTGGAATGACAAAAGCTTCACGGAATTATTTAAAGCTCTCCAAGACATGTTCCCCGATGGAAACCAAACTCCCGAGTCGCATTATTATGCGAAAAAGTTAATTTGTCCATTGGGTTTAGGTTATAATAAGATTGATGCATGTCCAAATGATTGCATACTGTATCGAAATGAGTATGCTAATTCACATCAGTGCCCTCGTTGTGGTAAGTCACGTTACAAGTTGCCGGATGGGATTGAATTTGAGGTTGGTAAGAAGTATCCTTCTGCAAAGGTGTTATGGTATCTTCCATTGATACCACGCCTTAGACGCTTGTTTTCCATAAAGAGTGACGCTCAACACTTAAGGTGGTATGCAGATCGGAGGAAAAAAGATGGGAAGTTGAGACATCCAGCAGATTCTCCTCAATGGGAGATCATTGATGATAAGTATCCGGAGTTTAAGAATGAAGTTAGAAATTTAAGACTCGGGCTTTGCACTGACGGAATGAACCCATATGGTAGTCTGAGTAGTTTACATAGCACATGGCCTGTTTTGTTAGTAATCTATAATTTGCCTCCGTGGTTGTGCATGAAGCGCAAATATATTATGCTGTCACTTTTGATATCCGGGCCTAAACAGCCCAAGAACGACATCGATGTTTACCTCGCACCACTTATTGATGATCTTAAGAAGTTGTGGAATGAAGGTGTCACGGTGTTCGATGCACATGCCAATGAGAACTTTACGTTGCGTGCAATTGAATGACTTTCCGGCTTATGGTAATTTGTCGGGTTATAAGGTTGAAGGGAAGCAAGCATGCCCTATATGTGATGATGATATGAAATCAACATATTTGGCGCATTCGGGGAAATATGTGTACATGAATCATCAAAGGTTTCTCAATCGCTTTCACCCTTATCGTAAGAAGAAGTTACCATTCAATGGGAAAGTGGAGGAAGAAGTGGCTCGTAGGCCATTAAGTGCAAAAGAGGTCTATGAACGGGTTAAAGGTATAGAAACGATTTTTGGTAAGAATGTGAAACCGAAAGAGTTTGAGAGTCTTTGGAAGAAAGCGCCGGTTTTTGGGAACTTCCGTATTGGCAAGACTTGCCGGTAAGACATTGTCTTGACGTGAAGCACATAGAGAAGAATGTGTGCGATGCTATTCTCGGGACTTTGCTTAATGTAACTGGGAAAAAAAAGGATGGCTACAAAGTGCGGAAAGACATGGAATGTATGAAGATTCGAACACAGTTGTGGCCAATTGAGAAGAGCACGACAAAGAAGGGGAAAAGTTCATCCTTTTATCTTCCACCAGCTTGCTACACCTTATCTAAAGTCGAAAAATGCGCATTTTGTGAGTGTTTATACGGGATCAAGGTTCCTACTGGATACTCTTCGAATCTGAAACGGCTAGTGTCCAAGACTGATTTGAAAATAGTTGGCATGAAGTCCCATGATTCTCATGTCATGATGCAGGTGTTTTTACCGATTGCAATTCGGGGAATTTTGCCGAAACATGTAAGGCATGCTATTACTAAACTTTGTTCTTTTTTCAATACCATATGCAACAAGGTGGTTGACCCAACAACATTAGATGCATTACAAGTTGACATTGTTGAAACACTTTGCCAATTTGAGATGTATTTTCCGCCTTCTTTTTTTGATATTATGGTCCATTTAGTAACACATATTGTCCGAGAGATCAAGTTGTGTGGTCCTGTATATCTAAGGTGGGTGTATCCTTTTGAAAGACACATGGGTACGCTACAAGATAAGGTGAGAAATCCGGCCCGACCAGAAGCTAGTATCATTCAAGGCATTGTTAGTGAAGAGGTTTATGAGTTTTGTAGTGAATACGAGGATAGACTTCAAGCTATTGGTCTTCCAAGAACCACAAAAGATGGAAGGTATGAAGGCAAAGGTCTGGTTGGCGCCAAAGAAATCTCACCTCCATCATATTTGAGAATGAAGGCGCATTTATATGTGTTGCAACAAAGTGAAGCGGTTGAACCATATTTGACAAGGCATAATAAATTTTTAGCTTCCATTTATCCTTCAAGAGGTGAAAGGTGGCTGATGCATGAGCATAACCGCACGTTCATTGATTGGTTTTATAATGACGTAATGGAAGAATTGTTAAATATTGATACTGATGATGTATCTAATACACTCAAATGGCTTGCTTATGGTCCTAGAGAGTGTGTGTTCTCTTACGAAGGGTATACCATAAATGGATACACTTTCTATAGTGAACGTCAAGATAAGAAGTCATTATCTGTGCAGAATAGTGGTGTGACAATGATTGCATCATCAAGAGAATTTGCTAGCTCTAAGGAAAAATCTCCTATTGATGCAACACAATCATAATATGGGATAATTCAAGAAATATGGGAACTAGATTATTGTGACTTTAAGGTTCCTCTTTTTCGCTGCAAGTGGATTGAGAATAGTCGACGTGGTGTCCAAATAGATGAATTTGGTTTTACTCAAGTGGATATGAATCGTTTGCGAGACACTGAGGAGCCATTCATTTTTGCATCACAAGCTAGACAAGTGTTCTATGTTCTTGACCCTTCTAACCACCACCGGTCTCTTGTGGTTCATGGAAAGAAACGAATTTTAGGTGCATGGAATGTCCTTAATGAAGAGGAGTATGATGATTTTGAGGATATTCCACCTTTCTCAATTCCTAAAAGCAATGTGAGTGATGTAGCGGATCTTGACACAATCTTTGTGCGTCCTGACCATACAGAAGGGCTTACTGTTGAAAATTCTTAATTATCCTAAAGAGGTATGATGTGAAACCGTATAATTGTAATCATAAATTCTGGCTATTATGTACAATTTGTGTTTAATTTGACCATATTTTCAGGAATTCAACAATGGATGACGCAGATAACTACAAGATATCTGAGGATGATGATGATTACGTTGATGAGGAAGATGACAACGATCTCTAGGGTGACAGTGACAGTGATGATGCCCCTTATTGCGCTGAGATGGAGAATGACAAGGGTGATGTAGATGACATTGCTGCAGAGATGGAGGCTCATAGGCTCGAGGAGATTGCCAACTGGATAGATCTTCATGAGATGGAGGAAGATAGAGCTGCATTACAGGGGATCGAAGTGACGGGTCCATCAACCTCTGTGCCCTTTGACCATCTTCAACCTGTCCAACAACCCTCCCAAGAATTACAACCAACAAGTGCAACAAAGAGCTTACTATAAATCAAGGGCTCTGCCACTGGAAGATGTGCAACAAAGGGGTCAAAAGGTTCGGAGTCTATGTATCTTAAATTTGATGACCTCAACCGTCCAATTGGTAAATGGCGACTGAGATATGGCCAACATGCCGGGTTTTGCATGCGAAAGTTCAACATTAATTGGAATTGGAAGGATGTCACCGAAGGAAAGAGAAAAATGATGTGGCTAGACACCATGGTAATATTATGCCCTTATTTAATGCCCTTGTTTGTGTCTTAACTCATATTATTGGGCTTTTGAAACAAAAATAACTTCTTAATGATTAAACCCCGTTTCGTGCACTTGTTGTGCTTTTGCTGGGTTTAGCTGTAGTTTTTTTATTGTCTTAATTCATGCTATCTGAACACATGCTATCTTGAATATGTCATGCTCACCTGTTTATCACCTGCTGTACTGTTTGTTTACCTGCTGCCAACTCGAATAGCCACTCACCTGCCACTCAAATATGACATGTTGTTTAATGATCACCTCGGCAGAGGTAAATATTGTATACCATAAACTGTCCTGGCTAAAACTCAAACCATGGAAGCTATAATATTTTGTGTTTGCTGCCGAAGTAAGCCAGTCTAGGATGACTTAAAGGTTTTGGTGGTATGTACTGCTGTTGGTGTATCTTGCCTCTGTAATTGTACAGTTGATGCATTGACACAAACTTGCAATATATTATGGGTTCCAATACCTTCAAGGCAAAATTCACGTACTGTTTGTACTGTTATGCTCAAACATGAGTTGGAAGAGTTAATATGTCCTCTTGTACGTGAGTAGCAAATCCCTTTACAGTAATTTTATGTTGTACGTGGTATGTACTGCTGTTGGTGTATCTTGCCTCTGTAATTGTACAGTGAGTAGCACATGTTTGACATCCCTTTACATTGTTGAGCGGAAACCTTTCAGAATAATTGATTTCTATTCCTTTACAGTGTTGAATAGAAGGATGCGTGCTCTTTACCTTTTATTGCTAATCTTGTTATTCATATTTGATTCCTTTTAGAATATATTTCATATTCCTGATGAGAAGAGATTGAGGAAGAACTTCTTGTCTTTAGTTGCGAAAAGGTTTAGGGATTTCGAAAGCAAATTGGTAAGTGGATGGATCACTAAGACAAGAAAGAGAATCAAATCTCAAAATGGAAAGGAGCCCCATGAAATTTGGAAACATATAAGCGTAGAAGATTGGAAACTTTTTCAGCAAATTAAAACTTCAAGTCCGGCCAAGGTAAGCTAAATAATACTAAAAAAATTATTTTGATCTAATTGTATTGTTAATGCTTTTAATGCTGGTTATTCTTTTTTTCCCCGTGTTCTTGAGAGAAAACGTGATAAGGCTATTGAGTGTGCAAAAAGGAATGAGCATCATCATCACTTGGGCCAAGATGACTTCAACACTACTCGTCAGATTTGGGTCAAGGATGGTTTTTATCCGATGAGTACTCCCGTGTCAGGTGAAAATGACTCGACCTCTATGTTTACCATGGACGTCAATCGGGCGGATGACTGGTTCTGTGCAATGCATACAAAGGATAAAAAATCTGGCAAGTCTGTGATAAAGAAACAGAAAACCAAGGAAGTAGCCGAAAGATATGTAAGTATATAACATCTACTCTTATCATCATCGCATCTTCATTTGCATCCGTTATGTTAACTACTCTTATCATGTGTGTTATCATCTGTCATCCTATCATTCTGTCATCTGAAATCAATCATCCTATCAATTTGTTTCTTCTGTCATTTTGTATTTAGTCATTCTGTCATGCTGGAAGAATTGTATGCTATTGCTTGCTCATATTTTTTTATATGAAATTAATCTTAGCTTGAGCTAAGAGAGAAGCAGAACCATGGATAATTTATTCAAGATAGAAATAGAGATGCTTTATATTATGCTCTTGGTGAGAAGGAAGATCACCCAAGTCGGGCAAGAGGTTTTGGTGGCGTTAATGTAACCGTGAAGCAAGCATTTGGTGACTTAGGCAAAGTCGGTGGTTCAAGAAAAAAAGCAGCAACTTCGGAGGATCGAGAGGCCCTAAAGAATGAAATAAGGAAGGAGCTTAGAGAAGAGATGAAGCTCGAGGTAAGGAGTAATATGTCCTCTATTTTGCAACAAATGGGTTTGCCGACCTTCACCTTGCCTCTTGTTTCGGATGTACATGCGTTCACTAGTGATCCGAATGCTCCTGAAGTTCCTAATGTTCTAGATGTTCCGGTAGTTCCTAATAATCCCGATGCTCCCGAAGTTCCTGTGATATGCCTAAATCCTTTTGATAATGGTCAAGGGACCCGTTCAATGCCATCTCAACCACGTGAAATTAAGGTAAAACTACTATATAGTTCCTTACTTTACAGCACTGAACAAACTTTTATCATGCATTTCATTAGCGATGAGCATCTCATGTGGCTATGCAAAGAATAATTTTCTGCAGAAATGCTAAGAGGATTCCTAATCTGTATTGAACCGAACTTATTTAATGAGATATCGTCTAGATAGGATCAGCGGAGAATTGTCCTATTTCTTAAGAAATTGGTACCTAAAACTGTGGCTTCCTTGATATTACCATATTTAGTATAATCATGCTTGGCATAAGTATAGCTACTATTTATTTCATTATGCAGCCAATATCATATGACATAAGTTACTAGCACCAAAAACTGGAACTAATAAGTCCAGCAACAGTAGAGAAGAGCAGCATTGGCAGTTGACACATAGTTTTCGACCGAGATACAAGTAATACAATCCAAAAACCCTAAACAGCAGCCAAACATGGTCACCTTCTAACACAATGGAATAGTTTCATTTAAATCAAATAGCAGATAATATGGCATCATAGTTCCTCCACCATGTATGATCTTTGTAAAGCTTGTGGTTCATTATCAACATTCAATATCAATAAATATCATACTTGTTTAGCTCTGCAAAACCCAGCAATACTAATCCTCATAGTCCCCCACCCTCACACACACACACACCATGTTGGTTGGTTCAGGGTGTTAAATGTTTATCTCACATTCAGTCTTATAGCTTTGGTTGTTCTTGGTTCAAGTGTTATATGTTGGTTCTTCTTCTGGGTGTTATATGTTGGTTTTCACTTTGGTTCTGGTTCTCAAACAATCTAAGTCATTGAATAGTTTCTATTGTTATGTTGGTGCTGGGTGTTATATGTTGGTTCAGGTGTTATAGCTTTGGTTCTGGTTCAGTTGCATGTTATATGTTGGTTCTGTGGTTCAATTTTCACAAAATAAACCATGTGTTTGTCCCTTATGTTATTACCTTGCTTCTCATTCACCTATGTCCTCAAAAGTGCAGCTTCATATACCATATTATTCCTAGCACGTCTCTGAAAAGATTTTCTTAAAGATGATAGAAACCAAATATCATCCACTAGCAAACTGTTAAGAAATTTAAAAATTAATTGCAGACACTTCTGATTTTGACTTGTCATTTTTTTCCTCATGCCTTTCTAATCAGGATGATACGCCTTGCCACCTTCTCTTCAAAGATCCTCACAGTCAAGTGCCATATGAGGTTGCCCGTGGCAAGTTATTTCCAGGAGAAGTGTGCCATCATGGTTCAATTTTGCCCGATTTCGTGAGGGTAAAAGTGATGGTTGTTCCCGATAAATTCTTGATTCCGGTTCCTGTGCCAGCATTTGATATCTATATGTTAAGTGATGCAGTTGGAGGTTTTGTCCAGTGGCCAATTGCATTAATGAGTTTTGGAGATGTGGTTAGACTATCATATGGAATTCCACGATTACGCCTATTATATGAATTATACGATATTACTTCTAATCCTTATTTTTCTATTTTAATTATTTGACTAATAGGGTGGAAAAGAACATGAGATAGTGGGCAGCAACTCACACCCATCTCAATTGTCCGGGACCCCAAAGAAGATACCCACAAATGAGTGCATAGTAGAGTCCTTAAGTCCAGATTGTCAGTGGTTGAATACACTTGTTGGCACGATGGTTGACGGGGAGACCTATAGCATCTACTTTGATGAGAAATATTTTTTTTACAATGAGGAAATAAAGATAGAAGTAGGCAAAGATGACCTCAAGAAATTCCTCAAGGGAAGTGAGCTTAATATACCAATACTTCAAATTTTTATGAGATCTTGTGACTAATTTATTACACTTTCCTTAATTTCTTACATTTATATGTATTCCCAAATACTTAATTTACTAGTATCATACATTTAGGATGCTTCAAGATGATTTAGTTAAAGACGATATCCAATGTCGGATTGGATGGCTGTGCCCTAGCGCTACTGCAGATACTAAATTGATGAAGAAAGCAGAGGATGCAATAACGTATGTTATGCAGGCATTTCAGAAGTCATCTGAAAATGGTGATGCATTCATCTTGGCTCCGATTATCAATAGGTAAATTAACAATATGCATGTCATGATACTTTGGTGTTATCGAATCTTTTATTATTCCTTCTCATACATGTCATGATTAACAAATGCAGTAAGCATTGGGTGTTACTTGCAATATGTCCACAAACCAGCACCATTTATAAATTTGACTCGATCACCCTTAAAGGAGGCCGCAAGTTGTATATAAAGATGGTAGTTCTCAGGTAAGTAAAAAAAGAAAGAACCAATTTTCTGTTTTTTTTTTTAAAATTGACTTTAGGATAGCTTATAGCTAACATGATACTTCTTGTAGTGCACTCAAAAGGTTCAAAATGAGTGGTGGTCTAATGAAGGTAAAAAAGGAAAGAACCATTATGGAAATCTATGAAGGTAAAAGTTTGCTTGTTCGAGTACATTAATTCCACTTTATACTATTAGCTCTGATTCCCACACTAAATTTCTAATCCACTTTCTAATATGTCTTTCTAGTGCCCTCAACAAAGCGGTGATGTGACTTCTGGCTACTTCGTGATGCGCTACATGTACGATATAGTAAGAAGCTGCACAACCGCAAATGACTTGGAGAAGGTATGTTGTGACAAAAAAACCTTCACTCTTACTTTGACAAAAAAACCTTCACTCTTATACTATGAGTAGCTGCATAAATCTTCTGAGATAGTTTGATAAGTTGCGGACAACTTTTTTCTATCATGCTGTTATATAGTTTGATTACAAGTATTTTAAGCAGGTGTTTAGTAGCATAGAAAATTGGGAAAAGCAGAATTTTTCATTTTTGATTCATACTAACTAATCTCTCCCAAAAAATTCTCTTTATCAGTGTACAATAAGAACAAATTGCTGTCTATCCTGCTTTTAAGTTTCTGAAGGACTGCTGGTCGTCCTGTTCAGAAATTCATTAGTTCTGTTGTGATACAAATATGTATACGCTCGATCTTTATCTAAAATGAGCAACCATAGGGTTTAAGTGAAACCGTACATAGAAATGTATACTTTAACTTGAAATGTGGGCTGATTTTTATGTGAAAGGTTATGTCAACCTAGCACCGAAATTGGCGGAACCCGAAATTTACAAAATTGACTCGATCAACTATTTTGGTAATTCAATTATGTACTTTAACTTGAAATGTGGGCTGATTGATGAAGCAACTAGACTATTTGATGAGATGGATTCTATTAGCTTGGTTACGTGGAATGCTATGATAGCGGTCGTGCCCAAATGATAGATCTTGTGGATAAGAAGCTTTCTGCTCACCAAAGTGAAATTCAGGCCCTAAACATCTTCTTAAGATGAATAGATCAGGAACAAAACCGGATCTTTTCATCTTGTCAAGTGTTCACAACGTTTGTAGTTCTCTAGATCGGGGTGAACAGGTTCATGCACAGACCACTAAAAGTGGGTATTTATTTGATATGTGCTTAACAGGTTCATGCTCAGACCACTAAAAGTGGGTACTGCCCTGTAAATGTGGTTAACAGGTTCATGCTCAGACCACTAGAATTGTACCCAATTTATACGTTGTTTATTTTCTCAGCTTTTTGTTCTGCTTGCGTGATTGAAATGTGAAACGAACCTGTGTCTTAGTTTAGAATTACTAATGTTTGATATATTTGAAAATTCATGAAGCGCAAAATTATTGTTTCTTGCTTTCACTGGACGTTTATTGTCCTTTTATTATTTATAGGCTTTGAACTCACCAGCGGGAGAGTCCTACACCAATAACGGGATGAATGAAATACGAGACAAATGGGCATCGTATTTCACTAATTGTTGTGTTAGTTGAACTATTATAATTTATCTTTAAACTTGTAAAACTATAGCCTTATATATACATTTTGTTTGACTTATCATCCTCTGAAATTGAAAATTGGTGTTGGTGATTATGATGAAGAATCTTTTGAGCTATATAATGTTGAGCATGTTCACTTTAGAAAATATTGGTTTGTATTACAGGTATTAATTATAAGTGCCTATACAGCTGATTATGGAAAATTGAAAAAAGAAAACAGGTTTATCAGACATTTTAGTCCTATGAATGCACCAGAATACGTTTTTTTAATATTAAATGAGTCTCTATTTGAGGCATTTTTCTACAATAAAACGCCTCAGAAAGGGCTTCTATCAAAATAGAAGCCATATTTGAGGCGTTTTATTGTAGAAAAATGCCTCATCTAGAGCTTCCATTTGAGGCGTTATTTGTAGAATAGCCTCAGATATAGGCTTTGTTTGAGCCGTTTTTTGAAAAACGCCTCGCCACATCAAAGCTCTATTTGAGGCGTTTTAAAAACGCATCAAATAGAGCTTCTATTTGCGGCCGCCCTGTTTGATGCTATGCTAAAAACGCCTCAAATAGGCTATTTTTAGATGCCTCAAATAGCATTTATTCTACTAGTGGAAAGAATACACCAGAAAACAATATATTGACAGCTCTAAAAACACTTTCTGTTGGAAATACGCCAGCCAAGCCGAACACGGATGATAGAGGTGGGAACGACATCAATTCAAAGGAGCTAACACTACCAACAACTCATGTGAAAGTCAACCCATCTATCAAGTCTGCTTCTCCTTACACAACAGTTTCAGTTGGAATCGAAGAAGTAGCAAATGATGGAGACTTTGAATATTCTTTTGATGAAATAAGAGCTGGCTATGTCCTACCTCAGAGTACAAGTCTGCATTGCAATTTCTAGAAGTTTAATGCTATGTGAACCTCTAAAAATAGGCAACATACTTCACTAATTATTGTGCTAGTTGAACCATTGTAGTTTACTTTTGGAATTATAAATCTTTAGCCTTATGTACACATTTTTTTGAGATCTATTGTCATTTGAATGTACAAATGATGTTGAGATTTTTTTTGGTACTATATAACAATGTGAATGTTGATTTTAGAAATTATTGGTTTATATCACAGGTATTAGTATAAGTGAATTACGTAGTTGATTATGGAAACTGGAAAAAAAAGGATTAAATTGAGGCATTTTGACATTAAAATGAGGCAAATATAATTATTTTAAAAAAAAAAATCAATGCAATTTGAGGCGTTTTTTACACTCAAATGCCTCAAATAGACTTTCTATTTGAGGCATTTTGCTGTAGAAAACGCCTCAAATGGATCCCTATTTGAGGCATTTTTCAAAAAACGCCTCAAATAGAGATCCCATTTGAGGCATTTTTAAAACGCCTCAAATAGAAGTTCTATTTGCGGCCCCCTTGTTTGCTGCGATCTTAAAAACGCCTCAAATAGGCTAATTTTTGACGCCTCAAATAGCTATTATTCTACTAGTGCATCAAAGGTGTAAACATGTACTTAGGAAGTTTCATCTCATCCGAGAAATCGTTGAGAGAAAGGATGTAATAGTTAGGAAAGTTCATACGGATCAAAATGTTGCTGATCCGTTGACTAAACCGTTGCCTCAGCCCAAGCATGAGAGTCACACTAGGGCTATATGGGTTAAGCATATAGGAGAGTGGGCTTGATTGTACGCTTTTTACTTTTAAATTAGTTCACAGTTATATTTGCTCTTTATAATGATTTCATTATGTTTATCAATAAAGGGTTATGATCTTATTTAATCTTGGTTTAGTATTAAATAAAACGTCCAAGATATTTTATAGCATTTGATAGGTTTGTCAAATACGTGGTTTGACAAATGAAACCCTATTTGGTGAACAGGAGTTATAATATATCTAAGTCCCTAGTCCGAATCATTATATTGGACGTAAATGATTCAATTTCAAGACTAGATTGTAAGTTGATTGATAGCACAATTTCATAGGCTATGGGGACATGGAGATGTCTAGTCACTACATAGACATGTATAATGGATACGTGTCGGACAGACCCACAGAGATTTCTCTAAAGTTTTTTGAGAATCTCGTCATTATATTTAGTGGATTCCTTTGACATGAGTATGACACTATTCTCGCTTAAGGATTAGTATATTTATGACGCTGCAAAACGCCGTGCCGTAAAAAGGAGGTTATAAAGGCAGTGATTGGAATTGCTAGGAATTGAGTGGGAGTTTTAGTTATGCAAGAATGGAGAAGTCCTCCTAAACGGTTAGGATTGGTGTCTTGGCCTCTTGAAGAGCGAGAACTGGAAAAATGCATGGTCGTGCGCAAATGAATTAAAGAGTAAATCATTTGTTTCGACAATTCGAACTCAGATTTCAAGAATCGACTTGAACAAGATACTGTTAACATTGGATGTTAGCATATCATCAAGTTGGACATTAAGTGACTTAAGGAATTTGAAGATTACACACTTGTTCTTAGACAAGTGGGAGATTGAAGGATTTTGTCCTTCGATCAAGTGTAATAATCTAAGTATACTTGGAAAAGTTTATAGAGATAATATACTCAATAAGATTAGGAGACCATAACGTTTTGCTAGAAGCTAAATTACGGTTTGTTGGACTAATGAGATTAGGCTAACTACTAATATTGATTGGGTCCGATGAGGTCACACATTGTAATAAAGGTTAGATAAAATATCCAAATCCATTTTGGATGGTCATATGGATGGTAGGAGAAGAGTTGTAACTCTTGTTGCTGAATGACTCATAATGAGTGGCTTTATGTGCCTAATTAAGCCTCATAATGTATGACATTATGTGGTCAATTAAGCCCCATGAAACCACCATTGTAACAATTCTATATATTGATGTAGAGGTTGCAAATGAAACATAACATCATCTTTAGCTAAAAATTCTGATTTTAGAAAAGATTTAGACTCCTCTTTTTCCTCCGTTTTGGCCTAACACCATACAAAGTAAGGAGTGAAAAGTTCCCGCTTTCCGTACTAACATATGTGGTGATCTAACCATTGTTCGTGGAACAACACTAGAGGAACGACGCTTGACGTTCTTATAAGATCTCACTTGGAAGCTAGTACTTTTGTGAATTCACGCATCAAAGGTATATATTGTTATATATTATTTGATTCATGTTAGTTTATGCAATTTGTTCTTGGGTTAGATGTAAAGAATATGATTCTTTAAATTCTGCTCTAAGCATCTAAACTCCTACAATTTGTACACTACGGGTACCAATAAGTCAGGTTTTCGGACACACACTTCAAGGAGAATTTTTTTGACTATTCTGGATGAAGACGATATTTTTTTCAAAAAAGGACATCGTTATGCACCCTTTATAGTCACAAATTTCTATAATCCTTACAAAATGCGTAGCAATAAGCCAGGTTTTAAGACACACACTTCAAAGTGATTTTTTGGGGTCAAACACGACGTTTTTTTGAAAACTTACACCTCTATGCATCCTCTGTGGGCTAAATTTTCGAGAATCCCTACAAAACGGTTAACAATAAGCCGGATCGTTTACGACCGAAAAAAGGTTTCCTTGAAGTGCGTGCCGGAGACGGTCATTAGTTAAGATTAATAAGGTGATCAAAACAATTTTGGACCATTAGCTTACCAATTGGAACTTGAGATATTAATCATCCACTAAGAGTCATTAGGGAATGATTAGTAATTAGATTACTTGCCTAAAGTACTTTAATTTTGGTTAGCAAGCTCATCTTGGCTAATGTTTTATTTTACGGTTAATGACAATATATTAGCTCAAAAGGAATTACAACCTAACCACCAACCATTCCTGCTTACTCTTAAAGTATTCTAAGCCCCCCCTGTAGGAAGGTCGAGGAAGAGAAATCCAAGGATAGAGGATGGAAGCTATACAAGCAAAAATTATCTCACTACATCAGAGCTCTAACATAAACTCTAAATAAATCTTCCTATACAACTGTTCAACTCTTCTACTTTAATTATTCAAAATTGTCAGATTCCTATAAATCGAAAGGCTATAAAATTGCTCAGTAAAGCAGACTAAGAAAGCTCTCGAAGCCACTGATTTCTTCCGCCAAGCTTCTCTTCAAGATGAACCTCACTTATGAGAGAACTAGGAGATCTATTAATTTGAAGAAGACTTAACAATCTCCTTCATAGCTCATGAATAATAATTTACTGAAAGAAAAGATGCTCAACTGATTCAGGATCATGATGGCACGAAGAACTAATAGTATTACTAGAGACATTCCAACCATGAATCCTGTATGTAGTAGACAACCTATTTTGCAAAGCCAACTACAATTTGTATATGCTCTTAGGTCTGAAAAGGACATAACAGTTTAACCTTCTCCATATCACTTTAAGGAAATCACTAAGTAAGCTCTTATACATCCTGTTAATGCTAAAGTTGCCATAGTTGAAAATAAAATCCCAACTACCTCTTTGCAGATTGTCACTTCTACAATTCAGGATTTTCTTCAAATTCCATGGACATTTTGTTAGAGTAGGAATTCTGCGTCAAATTTCTTCCTTTGTTATAATAGGCATCAATCCATCTAGTCTACAACGTATCTTTCCTGAAAGAGATAGCCCACAGAAGTTTAAGGAGAGCAATTTGTCCCAAAAAAACCATATTGATAATATTCAAACCATCATCAAACCTTAGGCTTGAAAAAGAGCCATTTTGTGCTAACTATTACAATCTAGCTAGTTGTGATTTTTGAGTTTTATGATGATTTGCAGGTTGTACGGAATATATTCCCTATTTTTTGATGTTTATAACTTTCACAACGAATCGGATATGTTAAGAGACACTTATGAAGACACCCAAGGACCCGAGGCTTTGGGCATAAAAAGAATGGAAGACTTGCCATCTGAAGCAAAAGATTAAAGAAACTTAGCTTAGCCCGATTGGATCGGCAAGGATGGCCTGATTTGACGCCCATCTTTTTGATAAATTATGTTTTGTGGCAGGGTGAGTGAAGCCCTTTAAGAAAGTTGATGATGCTGCCCTATTGGGTCGGTTGACCTGATCACATAGCACGCTCCTACTTTGAATGTTGGCTAAAAATTCGAAAAAAAAACATCCACCCAATTAGATTTAGCGCCTGAGGCTCGATCGAGTGGATGAACCGGAGACCTAATTCAGATATATTTCCAGACTTTTGCAATTCTTTTTAGAATACATTTAGGTGTTAGTATGAATGAGACTAGTTAAAATATTTGGAGACTTATTCTTCGATCTTTTGTTCACATTTTTTATTAGCTTTCATTAGATTAAAAACACTTCTAGTTTTCTCTAGATCTAGACTTGAAGATTCGCTCAGACTCAATGAAAGTTTTAGTTTTCCCCTCGGTCAGATTCAAAAAAAGTTTCAGTTTTTCCCTTTCAATTGGTAATTCTCTATTCATTGCTTTCTTTACTTTGTGATTATTTTGTGCCCTATACTAGTTTTATTGTTTCTCATAGTATGGATTCCTTAATTTTTTTTTATCGTTGTTTTCTTAATTATGAGTGAGTAGATTCTTTTCCGAAGTTTAGTTAGGGAAGCCATGTTTATATAACAATGTTGTTTGAATTCTGTTTAGTATTTAGGTTGTGATTTATAGAAGTTGTGATTCGTTCTTAATATGTGATTTATGTAATTGTGCAGTATCATGAATTGCAATCTGACTAATAAATATTTATATTAATCATTCTTACTTTTAGATGCCTAGAACGCACTAGTGAGTCTAATTATGTGAGTGATCGAACTCCATATGATGATTTATGAGCGTTAAAGACATGATCATAGGACTAACAATTGCTCTAATATCTCAAGACTAGACCTAATTATTTTTAGTTGTATGAACTTCCCTGATTGGTACAAGCATGGTGGACCGAACTGTTGCCTTGGTTTTTACTAATTGATATTTTCTTGAGCTTAGTCTTCTTTATTTAGTTTAGTCATCAGTTAATAATTTCTCTTAGATTTCGTCCGAAGCAGATATTTAATTGAACTTAATGTATGGAAACCCTTCTCCCTATGGATTTGACATATACTTGCAAATTCTCTACTAACAACAAACACCTTGTAGTTGCGATAACTATTTTAAATTTTTTGGCGCCATTGCCGTGGAGAAGACTAGGGTTCTTAGTTTTTTTTAATTATTTAGACTATTTCTCTTTGCCTCATTGGAACAACCTGTTCAAATTGAGGCAGTTTTCACTACTTTTTCTTTTTTATGCCCACGTCTAATAGAAAACCAGGCCCGTCATAGAGGGGTTCAAGTAGCCCACTTGCACAGGGCCCCATAAGCATGAGGGCCCAAAATTCTAATATAAGCTTGTTAGAGAGGGGAAAAAAATTAAAAAATAAGCTCTAACTTTCCATCCTCCATCTCTGACGCCACCAAAACAACAACAAAGTATGTATAGTCTAGTTTCTCACGCCATCATCATCAATAATCTATTTATATACTTTCCATCTTTAACTCTTCTATATTACTACTACACAAAACTTTAACTTTCCATCTTCAATTCATTAAAATGTCTTTTTTTACCCTTATTTCACATGACAACTGATTTATTTTACCAAACGAATATAATTTATTAGAATTATGTCCCAAGGTCAAACATAACAGGGCAATTTTTTTCTTAAGCATAGGGCTCTAAATCCTGTAAGACGGCCCTACATGAGCATGACCATGAAATGATGGAAACAAATATGTTCTATAGGAACAATATACATTTTTTCTAATATTAAGGAGAAGGATTCTGACCGATGTGATCATACCTAAACTATCACGACATTTTAAATAGAAAGTTGACGTAAGGTGTATTGAGTAGTTATTAATGAACAGGATATTTGAATGTTTTTTGAACTTAATAGAACTATAATCTTTAAATAAAAGCATATTGATTTATATAAAGTTTACGTAAGTGTAGATAAAAGGGTCCCATTTTTTATTTTAGAACACGGCCCCAAAAAGCTTCAAGACGGCCCTGTAGAAAACGTCCCATAATTCCTGAGTATCATGAGCTTGAAAGGACAGTTAGGAACCGTTGTAAAAAATTGAGCAAGAGGAGCAAGAAGTTCAACAAGAAACTAATGAAGAGTCCCAAATCATAAATATTTCCAAATCACTGAAGTCGTTTAGGTTACCTTTCCCTGATGGTATATCCTCTGGCATAGTCATGCCCATCATACCTCCAACAAATTTCGATATCAAACATGACCTCTTCGGCATGGTGCAACAAAATCAATTTGATGGGAATCTTACTGAAGACAAGGCCAACCATCTACAAAAGTTTTAACAGCTTTTTTCTACCGTTAAGCATGTGGGGGTCGCTCTATAATAGTTGAAGGTGATGATATTTGAGTTTTCATTGAAGATAAAAGCACAGAAGTGACTGAATGACATCAAAGAAGCTGAATAGAGTGGTGTATGTGCCCCATTTATGAGGGGGTGTTATCCTCCCACTAAAACGACAAATATTAGAAAGAACTAAAGAAGATGACCAATTACCATCAAGAACCCGACGAGACATTGAGGAAGGCATGGAATAGGTTTAAGATAAAAAGGGAGTGTCCATGCCATAATCCAGACAAGTGGTTCCTCACCCAAACTTTATGCATTGGGTTATAACCTGCTACGAGGACTTTAATTGATTTATCTGGTTGCAGGTGTTTTTCTTGGAGGTGGATGCAGGATATGACTTTTTGCTAGTCTGGCGGCCAACAATCATTCTTCCTTAAGAGAGGTGATGAGGAAGAAGCTAGATGTGGATTCTCTAACCCTCCTTTTATCACAAGTGGAACAACTAAACATAAAAGATGGATGTCATGAAAATTGTGCAGTCTCGACCACCCCCTCATGATTATAACTGCTATGTCTGCTATAGCACCAATTACCTCTTCCTATTGTTGAGGTATGCAGGATCCAGGAACACTTTGGACACATGGTTGTATGTACGGTTAACAAAATGGATCGCGTATGGAGCATGCGAATGCTTTTCAACAAAGACCATCCCACAATCCTTACTCCATCCAATACTTATAATCCGGGGTGGAGAAAACTTGACCTTGAAATAATTCTCCAAAGTATAAGTTTATAAAAAACTAGAGAAAATTATAATCCAAAGTAAAACCTTAAGAAAGAATAAAAGATATCCTAATCTATATTAAACTAATTTATTTATACTAACTCTAATAAGACCTCCTAATCTTATTAGGAGACAAGTTATGTATATGGAATTAGGATCAAAGAAAAAGTTTTTAAAATGAGAAGGGTGATAAGTATTTTATGTGTGTATTTTTGATTAAGTGTGCATATTTTTTAAACTAAATGTGCAGTTCTTTTATTTTTGAACTGAACGTGCATTTATCATTCAAGAGTATATACTTACAGGTCGAATCGTCAAATATGCACATCCAGTTCAAAAAATATGCACATTGATCCTTCTTATTTAAGATTCCTTCTCACCGGATCCCGACTCTCTCTCTATATATATATATCTATGGGAGAGGATCATGTGAAAATTGTTTTCATGGTGAAAAAAGAAAATGAGGTTCTATAAGAAATAAAGGGGTACACACGTCCTCATTAATGATATTTCTGTAAATATGACCAATTTTAGCTCAAACTTTTGTTACATGTGAACCCTTTTGATACTTATATGTACCCCCATGAAATAGTTTTTACGATTTTTTTAGCTTATAGTATTTGGCTTTCAACATATCCTTCTTGTATATTTATGAAAGAACCTGGCAGAAGTTATTTTTTTGTTCAACTCCCCAGATTGGTGTATATATAGAGAGAGAGTTAGGTTCTACTAGAAACTCCAAATTTGCTAAAAACCATAAAAACTTGATAAAATGGGTACATATAAGATTTACAGGGGTACATATTAAAATAAAAGGAAAATCGTGTTTCTAACAACAAACTGTTCAATATTTGCAAAAAGGTCATTAATGAAATATGCGTACTCCTTATACCGCCTATGTACCCTTTTTACTTAGTTTTCGCGGTGACAACAATTTTCACCAGATCGTATTGCTATATTTATATATACATATATATATAATTAGGATCAAATAAAAAGATTCTTAAAATGAGAAGGGTGAGAAGGATTTTATATGCATATTTTAACTAAATGTCCAACTTTTTTATGATGTGCATTGTTTTTGAACTGAATGTGCATTTTACAATATAAGATCATATACGTACAGGCCAAAAAGTGCAATATGCATATCCACTTCAAAAAATATGCACATCTAGTTCAAAAATATCCAGTGAGAAGTATCTTAAAATGAGAAGGGTGAGAAAGATGGATGTGCATATTTTTTGAACTGAATGTGCATATTTTTTGAACTGAATATGCATATTTCATTTTTCGAGCTGTAACTATATGCTCTTAAATGACAAGATGCACATTTAGTTCAAAAAATATGGACATGATAAAACAAAGTTGCACATCTAGTTTAAAATAAAACCACATCCAATTCAAAAAATATGCACATAAAACACTTCTCACCCTTCTCCTTTTAAAAATCTTTTTATTTGATCATGATCCTATATATATCCACATATTCACTCATGCACTTACAAACCATACTCAAGCTTATTAATATCATGTTATGCTTATATACTTTCTAGTTTGTGGTGTGCTTCACAAAATTACTAGTGCAATAAGCTCTAGGTGACTAGGCCTATCCATACTCCATCGACCTTTATGACCCATCAAGGCCGTAATATTTTTTATGTTTAAATAAGCTTAACCCAATAGGATTAAGGGATTAAGAACATAGAACATAGATTACCTATATAATATAATCTCCACCATCCTACAAGAACCATAGCAACCACAATATCTCAATTCTCCTTCCTTTCTTTGCATGCACTTTAGGATAGGATATATGAGATAATAAAAAGGCATTAAATATATACTCCTACAATGTGCTAGCCTTTTTATTTGTCATTATCATGGATTATGTCATTTTTGGCAAATTGCAATAAATCAAATGCTTTGTATGTAAAGAGCTAAGGTTTCCATGCAAAAGTGGGTCCAATATATATATTTTTTGGCTAAGGTCTTTTAGTTTGTGATCAATCCCTTTTTTAGACGCTAATTTGACAAGGCCCCTTTGGCAATTTTGTGTTTATTCCTTTTCCTGTTTGCCTGGCTGCTTAGCTCACTCAACAACCTTTATTATCTTATCCTGATAAATGGAGTCTATATATGAAGATCAAAAGCGTGCATATCCTATGTACTTATGCGTCATCAATTAATGGTCATTTAGAACCATGATATGCCTATTTGCGCTCCAGCCTTTAAGATTTGTTTGTCCATCGACCATCATCTCGCGTCATTGTTTGTTTTAGGAGAAAAAATAGTTTATTATTCCTCTTCATCTCTTTCTTCCTATGCCTCTCTTAATTTGCTATATTTGTGGAATAATACAAAATTTTAGGATATACATGTGGAATGGTGGGGAAAATGATTTTATTAAGTAAAAGATAAAAGAAATGGTGAAATTCATAGATAAAAAATATCGGTATATCGTATATGACAAATGAAAGGATAAATTAAACCAAGTAGGAATGTTATATGTACCACAAGCGTGAAGAGAATATGTAGCAAATAAATTGGCATATTCACTCATGGTACTTGTGACAAATAAAAAAAAGATGGATTAAGAGTTAGAGAAATATTCCCTCGGTCCCAATTTAGTTGCAATTAGGGGTGTGCACGGGTCCAAAATCGGGTGAGACCGGACCGGAACCGAAATCGCAACTATTTTGCAGATAGGAAAAATTCGATCTGGTCCGGTTTTGAACGGGTATAGACCGGTTCGTATGATTATTTATTTTATATGAATTATTGTTTCTATTTTTTAAACATATTCATCTACTTATAGTATATTTTAAATTCTATATTCAATTCGAAATATATATATGTGACTAGTGACACATGAAAATAAAAGTTTTGGGTAATTTAACTATTGTTTATTAACACAATAATAAAAATATGTATAGTTTTATGGATTTTTGGTATGGACCGAAAAATTCCGATTTTGGACCGAACCAGATCGAAAACCGGAATTGTAATATTTTGAGGACCGAAGACCGGACCGAAAAATTCAGATCCGGTTCGGTCTGATCCATTCTGGTCCGAGATCCGAACCAGTCTGGTGCACACCCCTAATTGCAACACTTTTCATAATCATACGGATGGAGAGTTAGAGAAATATTTCTTACCCTATAACCACATCGTCGATCTTTTTTGATTTCTTATGATGGTCAATCAAATAAGACTCTATAAATTTTCCATTTCCATGAACACACATGATTTACATATAATATATATACGTACTCACATCAATTAATTAACACTACTCATGTCTTAGTTTATCCAAATGATTAAATATTGTGCATAGAGGGTGTAGCAACTAAATTTAATAGAGAGGAGTAGGAGATAGAAGAATTCTCTCTACCCCAAGTGAAGTTATAAATGTCACTCCAAGGCTCATGAGGCAAAAATATAACTAATAAATATTTAGCCAAATAGCCTCACTCTTTTATTTAGAATAACAAAGCCAAATGAGTCATGTATACTTTTTCACAAATTACATAATACATCTCTTTTATTATAATTGTTGCCAGTCAATGGCGAGTTAGGAATTTTCGAACGAGGGAGCGAGAATTGATTGAAAAATGAAATTCTATAAAAGGGAAAAGATGTTGATACGAAGATTTGACCTGGATTTTATGAGTTGTTTATTCTATTCGTGCTTAAGAACCAACTAAGCCAAATGTATTTAGTGACAACATACTACATTAAATTATATATATACATTAAAAAAACCTTGTGGGGGTGATAACCCCCTCCCTCCGCCCTTGTTGCCAGCACACTCAATTATGTTTAAAGCACAACTTTTAGTTTTTGGTGCAAGCTAGAGGAGGTAAACCTGAATCACACGGATGCGCAAAGATCACATAACCAAAGTCAAAGTACCCAAACTTTTTACTTCTAGTTAATTCGGGAACATTTCTCCCTCTCCTTTTAAGGTTGTTTGTTTTTCGATTTTTAAAAAAGCGTAAGAGAATCAACTATGTTAAAACTCTTATTTGTTGTTTGTTTAGTCCATTCAATGATTTCCGTTACCCTCCCTTACACCCCCCAAAGTCCGCTATTCGCATTCTTAGGCCAACCCTCCTCTAAAGTTTGTGATTCCCTTTTGTCTCATCTACTTTATGGTCATCTTGGCTGATCACTAACAACTTCCCAAACCACTAACTGACCACCAGCCTCACACTGCCTCCACCGGACCTCCACATACAACTCTAAAAACGCTCTCGCGCCCATCGAAACTCTGCATGCAGCGGCCTAGAGAATGTGCCCTCACGCTAAAAGAACTCCACCTACAACCCCGAAATAGGTGTACCACTAGGGATGACAATGGGTCTTGGACCTGACCTAGACACAAACCTACTACCCCATTTATAAGGGTCTGGGTCCAACTTTTTTAGACCTAATGAGTATGGGTCGGGTTTGGATCTAGAGGTTATCAGACGGGTCTGGATACGGGTCAAAATATATCAGTCCCAGACCCGGTCCAGACTGTATCCACAGACTATTTACATAATAAAAATTAAAAAATTAACTTGTGAATTATGACTATGTGAGTAGTTGGTTTTGGGGTTAAATGTTAAGTATATGATACTTGAAGTTTCGATAGGTACATCTATATTCCTACATTACTTCACACATTTCTGTACTTCTTTCAATTTCTTAATAAGTATAACCCAAAAGATATGTAGTGAATAAAAAAACAAAAAAATATGTTAAAAATGCCTCATGGATCACTCTCATCAAAGTATATAGCTAATGAAACTTAAGTACTTAACTCATCCATATCATCATTTGTATTCATCAAAAGTATTATATACCCAAAAAAGGCTTCATTTTGTTCAATTTGTTTTGATGTGCTTCCTACCATTGGAATGACGACGAGGTAAAAGAATTTTAATGAACTCATATTCACATGAGTATTTTGTGGTAAGATGTAGATTATACGATTTCACTTGATAGGATTCACCTGCTTAGGTATGAAGTGTCGGCCTCTTCCTATGGTAATTGATCGGGTCAATTTGGTAGAGTACATATGAGTACCTAGCTAGGTATGAATTGTACGGTCAGTCAAATGCGTCACTTATTTTGTCGAGAATCAAACTTTAAAACCTCTTTAAAATGAATGTGTGTTTAAAGTGATAAACCTCTCTTACTAGCACTTTTTATTTTTGGGCTTTAACACATGTAAAAGAATAAAGTCCAACCCAATTAACCCAAATTGGACCCCATTGACCTGAAAGTCAAAGATCCAGCACCATTTAATAAATCCCAAAATCAGAAGCAAAACTGCGGAGAGTCTAACACTTTCAGAAGCATTGAAGAGCGTGCAAGGGCGCCAAGTTCAAATGATTTTCAAGCAGTTGGGAAGTTATTAATGAAGCATTTTTCCCCCTGAAGAGAATGACAATTTTATCCCAAGGAACCGCCTCCACCTTTGGCTATAATAGAGGGATTCACCAGACGAAAAGGAGAATCATCAAACACAACACATTCAACATATTCTCTTTAGAATCTAGCGTAGTTTTAGCGTAGCTTTATTAGATAGTTTTGGGAGAGAACAGTTCATGGTCTAAGCCTTTCTTCGTTACTTTCGGATCATGAGTGTAAGAAGGATGATTGTATACCTCTCTTTCTTCCTCAATTAAGCTTGTTGTTACTAACTTATCTCCATAAAAGTTTGTGTAAAGATTAGAACTGATGCAAACATCAATGAATTAACCTTTCTCAAGTTCTTATTATCTTATTAACTGCTACTTGTCTCTCTTACTTTCCTTTATTTTGTATTGCACGATATTTATTAGCCATTGGTAGTTAGAGCTTATTTGAGTTAACGAGTATCCTTTAGTTTCAAGGACTAGTACCCTGATTTCTAAGGACCATTGATTGTTAAGAGAGTGCGATAGTGTTATGGACCATCTTGAGATGGGGCATTATTGCTTGTTTACAAATCCTTTTTGTACCAAGAAGTTTTGGCGACCACAGTGGGAGTAGACTGCATAAAATTGAAAGCACTATTTCATAATGGCTAACACTCGTTCTAAGCATGAATTACCTATTAAGGAAGGATGTTTGCCTGTGGCACAGAGTCCTAGAGGGTTAGCACCTAAATTAAATCCAAAAGTTAAAGAATAAACAGAGAAGCTATTAAAAGCAGGTTTCATCAGACCTATCAAGTATGCTGAATGGATAACTAACATAGTACCAATAATTAAGAAAAATGGTAAAGTTAGGGTTTGTATTGATTACATGGATCTTAGCAAATCAACCCCAAAAAATCAATACCACATGCCTGTTGCAGGCATGCTAATAGATGCATCCTCTAGATATGAGTATATATCATCTTTAGATGGATATGCAGGTTATCACCAACTTAGGTGATGAGACCATATTAGGCGTATTTTTAGAGTGATTCGGAGTCCGTTTTATAGAAGTTTAGGCCTTGAGAAGTGGAGTTTCGTAATCATTAGCCTAAGTGTGGTATATGGAGAATTGAGTTGGTTTCGGTGCTTTAGAGGTGATTTAAGGACATTTGGAGACTTCATATTATTTTAATCATTTACAGGTGGACATCGTCACGTGCTCGTGGTTCATTCGATAAAGAAAGTCAACAAGTTCGTGATCATTATATCTTGGTTCTCAATCGTGGATGTTTAATGACATTCGGATTCAAGCAAGAGTATAAGTGAGTGAGCTCGTAAGCAAGCCGCAAGCCTTCGTAAGCCAAGCATCACAAGCCAAGTCTAGCAGCACTCTCCCCATTAGCAATGGTGCGCAGCCCACGCAACCCCAAACGCGCAGCCCACACAGTACTCACAACAAGCAGCAACCGCAATCAATAGACGTGCGCGACTCGCGCACCATAATGCACACCTCGCGCAATGAAGGACTCTAGCAGCAGCGCCCAATAGTTTCTCCGCGCGACCTGCGCGTCCAATGTGCGCGACTCGCGCATGTCGAGGCTTAGCGACGCGGCCTTAGCGATTTGACGATCTACTTAGTTTAATAGCTTAGTTTATGTTTTATTTTATTATCATTCATGTTTAGAACATATTAGAATCCTAGAAAGAGAGAGAAACACGTCTTCCTTATCTCTAATCTTTCTATGGTTTGGATTGTCATTGAAGATTCATTGAATTACCCTATGCCGATCGTATCGTAATTCACTTCTTGAGAACGATAATCTAATCTTCGGTTAGTTTATTGTTAGGTTTCTTTTATGAACAATTTCTTAGCTATAATATTGAATTCTATTTTCATTGTTTGATTATTGATTTGGTTCTCTTTTCAATTAATCAATTGCTATTACTTAGACAGTTGCCGATCGATTATTCTTTGTTAATGAGTAGCAAGCTAGGGTTTAACTTTGAATTTGATTGTTCTTGTTATTCCCTTGTGAATTCTCTATTTCTAAATTGAATAATTGCGCTAGTAATTGTTGTTTGGCACATAGTTTCCTAGGGCTTTGACGTTCTTTAATATTGAACCTAAATTGCTGATTCAATTAGGTTGTTTTATAGTTCAGTTATTCTATCTGCAGATTCGGGTAGTTTAACGTATCTTTAGAGGGAAGCGGGATTAAATTCTCAATCTATGTGTGATTAAGAATAGTTGTTCGACCCTACTTGCCTCCTACATTAATTGTGTTGGAAAGTCAGAATTATAAATAGTATCTTTGGTAAATGCGTGCGACTGCGTCTCACCATTAGAATAGCTGAAGTAGACTGTCACAAGATAGCCTTCAAATGTCCAAGTTCTCTAGGCATGTATGAATAATGGCTGGCTATGCCATTTGGATTTAAAAATACTGGAGCCACTTACCAAAGAACTATGAAACTCATCTTTGTGGACATGATTGGTAATATCATGGAGGTCTATATAAATGCCATTCTAATCAAATCTCATGACTTGAATTCCCATTGAGAACCTCTAGAAAGATCATTTAAAAGAATGAGAAAGTACAATATATAAATGATCGTCTCAAATGTGCCTTTGGAGTCAAAGCAAGTAATTTCTTGGGATTCCTAATTCATAAACATGGAATGGAAATTGATCAAAACAAAGCAAAAGTTGTACTAGCAGTCCAACCTCCTCGAAATAAAAAAGAATTGTAGAGGTTCTTGGGAAAAAATAATTTTTGAGAAGGTTTACATCAAATCTAGCTGGGAAGACTAAAGTCTTTTCACCCTTGTTAAAGTTAAAGAACGAGTCAGGCTTTGAGTGGGAAAGACAACATCAAGTTTCTTTGATCAAATAAAAAATTGCCTGTCCAATCCATTAGTCTGGATTCCTCCTAAGTAGGATGGTTAACCCATGAGGTTCTACCTTTCTGTAACTGTAGACTATAGAAAGTCAACTAACGCAAGAAAATGAGAATGGACAGGAACAAGCAGTCTTCTGTCTCATTAGAATCTTGTATGATACTTCCATGGATTTCACTATTTAAGTTGAGAAAAATGGTGCCTTTGTTTATATGATACTTCCATCACATTGATTCATTGTTTCATGGATTTCACTATTTAAGTTGTATCCCCCACTGATATGATCGATGAAAACTATATTATCCCAACCTATCCTTAAAGGACGTATGATTAAATGGAGACTACATCTCTGGCAATTCGATCTGTTGTTTGTCCTTTGAAAAGCTCTAGCTCATTTCCTGGCTACTCATCCATGTTGTGATAAAGGAATTGAACAAACAAAACAATGCCTTAGATCCTGCATTTTGATGGATCTCGTGAGCAGGGATTGTCATCAGATTTTCGCAGGGTGTTACCTTAGATGGTGCCTTTATTAACAATAGAGCTGAATATGA
Organism: Patellifolia procumbens; assembly: GCA_947645195.1. Lineage (NCBI taxonomy): Eukaryota > Viridiplantae > Streptophyta > Magnoliopsida > Caryophyllales > Amaranthaceae > Patellifolia > Patellifolia procumbens. The sequence goes on from CANSGD010001541.1 coordinate 4,632,868, forward strand.
ATCACTAATTATAGGACTTGAACTACTACTAGAACTTAGAGCTCAGGCAGTAACTATATTTGGAGACTCCCAATTAGTCATCAACCAGATTAACGGTGATTGCAAGAGCACCGCCCCTGTGGCAGTGAAATGTCGTGCTTGAGTACATGAATTGACCCAAAAAACTCTCTGAATTTGAATTTATATATGTACCTAGGGAAGAAAATTAGACCACAGATTATTTGCGCAACAAGCTTCTTATACTGCTAATCTACTTGGTCTCTCGATGAAATGGTAGAAAACACAAATCTATGAGAAGTTTTTTTAAGATAGATGTCCTGAATACAGATTCTGATTGAAGAAATTGGAATCATGGAGTACCTAAATGAACCTATGGGAAAGAAAACCCCTTTAAAAGTCAAGATGGCTACAACTAAGTATCTCCTAGATATTGAGAACAGCACAAGAGAGATCATGAAGGTTTACTCCTAAAATGCATACATGCAGGAGAAGCTCTTACTAAGATGGATGAAGTTCATCAAGGTTTTTGTGGTGCTCATCATATGGACTCAAGATGAGATGAATGGTCCATAAACATAGATTCTTTTAGCCTTCCATTCACAAAGATTGTATAATCTATGCTAAAGGGTGTAAACAATGTCAATTGTTTGGAACAATCAGTAGGACACTGACTTCTGAACTGAAGTCTATCATAAAACCATGGCCTTTATGATATTAGGCAATGGTTGCAATTGGTATTATCCTTCCAACATCATCTACAGGACACTCTCATATCCTAGTAGTCACATACTATTTCATAAAATGGGTGGAAGATCAATCTTTCAAAGCCATTACTACAAAGACTATGATCAGTTTCGTTGAAGAGAAAAAATTCAGACGATTTAGCATCCCATAGTCTATAACAGTAGACCAGACCACAATATTTAGAAAGGGAGTTTGATAACTTCCTGCAACCATACTCTATACAAAAGTTACATTCAATTTCCTATTATGCGCAACCTAATGATCAGCAAAATCTACCAATAAGATCATAGCAGCAGGACTTCAAAAATGTTCAAAGCCAATACAAGAAATAGGCATGATTTATTGCTCTACGCTCTATGAGCTTATAGAACTTTCGAGTGAGAAGCTACTAGTGTTTTTAGAGTTTTTAGCCTCCATTAGTGAGTTCAAGCTTTACTTAGGGTTTTTAGAGAGATAAACTCTCATTTTTTAAACGGAACTAAAAACCGCAAAACAAGAACTCGCGGACTCGGAGCGCCCGCTTCCACTAGCCAGACAACCTAACTTCAAACGATCATATCTCTCCCGTCTTTTATCGGAATTGGGCTTATGACCAGTCGTTGGAAAGCTCTCGAGACAAGCTTTCATATCCAAATTGAACTACCTGAAAATATGCAGTGAGCTGGGAGATATGTCCATTTGAAGTTGACCCTTGTGCACAAATACCTCCAAAATGTGTTATTTTGCTTTGATTAAGTCTTTTGTACTCGGTGTGTGGGATGCCCACCTTCAAGGTCAATTCTAAAACATCAAATACACAAGGAATCAATGTAGACCATGTAGAGATAATCAAAATAGATAATATTTACAAATGAGTTATAATTTACTCAAATATTCTAAAATAAGCAAAATAAGCTATAAAATACAAAAAGATGAGGATAAAAGACTCTAGACAAAGGGGAAATATGGGGTTTAGATTGGTATAAATATCACTCATCAAAAGTCATGTCAGGAAATGCATATCTATAACAAAACATGACAAGTCAAACATAAGAAAGAGCTTTAAATAATAAATTTTAAAAAGAATTACCCACCAATATAGGAATTTTGTGATCAATCATTCAAAGAGAGAAATTTCCAACTCTGGGAGTATCTACATTTATTTTACAATTTACTCTTTAAAGCATTACGTACAACTACATTAAAAGCATTATCTAAACTAATTAGCTGTTGATGCAGCTGACAACAGCGTTGTGCAAAGGTCCAGAATCGGGTCGGAACTGGTTGAGCCTGTGGACCGAAATTTTCAATTTTGATGGACCAAGGACCGGACCGGAAAAATTCAGGTCTAGTCCAGTTCTGATCTGAAAAATCAGGTCTGGTCCAGGTCTGGACTTATTTGGACCTATTTTATGATTTTCCATATTTTTGCTTTAAAATCATTTATTTTCTTTTGTGAAGTTTTTGACATGTTTCATGAATATGAGCATATTACCCATATCTATATAATATATTCCATCTTGCAAATTTGTACTAAAGTTTTTATATTTCACGGATTCTTGTATGGATTTTTTAGATATATATGTATAATACCTCTAAACGAAAACCTATCTTAAATTTATTAATGCAATGTAATATTGCAATCATTAACTTCATCATAAAAATTTAAAAATAAAAAAATAGATTATTTCATATCTTCATGTTCGACCCGGTTTTTTCAGTTCTTGGCCCGGACCGGACCTGAAACCTGGAATCTCAATATTTTGCGGATCGGAGACCGAACTTGAATTTTCGATCCGATCTGGTCCGGTCCGCTTCAAATTCAGGTCCGGGCCGTTCTAAAATCAGGTCTTGACCGAATTTTGCACGCTGACAATGGTTTGCCTCCAACTCATTCTTGGTTAGCTTGGAAGAGCTCACTACTTCACAAGCTTGACGAACTTGTTCCTTAGATATAGGAACATTCTGCTTAGAGTTTAGTAGACATGACGACACGTGGGATTTGGGTCGGGTGGACCATCACCCACATCCGTTACCCATCGAAACCAACTTCCCACCCATCCATTCGTCACCCGGTAAGACTATCACCCGTATTCCATCCATCCACCCGACCACCACCCGCAGGTAAACCGGGTGATCATCCAATTAAAATATATAACCAACAAAATTAAATAGAACTTGTAAAAATGACAATTTATATATTAAGTTCTTGTCAAATTAAGATAAAATAAGTTCATGAAAACATGTAAGATGATGAAAAGGAAAAAATATATATTAATGTTAAACCAAGTTAGATATTAAAAAAAATGAAACGAGCGACGGAGAGGGTGGTAAATGGTTGATGGGTCCAGTGATGGGTGAAATTTTTTCATCCACATTCCATCCATCACTCAACACCCATGCACCCGTGCGCCCGTCACCAGACTATCACCCATTTAACTCGGTTTTTCATCCATCTTTATGTTTCGGATGAACCAGATAATGGATCACCCACTGGATATTTCTATCCTGTGTTTAACAATTGACTGGACATCTCTAATAGCTGAGCTGCTACTTCCTTCCTTTCAGCCCTAGCATGATTGAGAGCTTTCAAGGCTTTCCTTTCACGTTCTTCCACAACAACAAGCTGGTTCTGCAATCTCCAATGGACTTCTCAAAAGAAGTTATCTTGTTGGCACGTTCTTGCAGCATCTCTGTCTAGTTGACAACTTCTTTCACTAAGGATTCCTTCTTTGCATATTGCTCCTATAGTTGGGTTATTCTGATTTGCAAAGCAATGATGTCATGCTCAAGACTATAATGAGCAGGCTTCCAGTATACAACCCCATCAGCTATGCCAGCCTCGAAGATTTCAACTAATTCGCAGTCAGTAAAAACATTTGTTGGATTGCTGGCCAAAGATGACAACAGACTAGAAACTTGGAACTCAGACTCAACCCATGATAAAGGTACAGATCTCAAAGCAGCATCAGGCTTTAACAGAGCAGTTAACTTTGATACTGCCTCCAAGTAGTCTGCATCATCATTTGAAGTGTTGACCTAGCCTCATCTGAAGACTTCTTTGAAACTCTCTCTTCTTCATGAGCAGAAGACCCTACAAAGATCTCAATAAGTCAAAAGATTTAGAGACATAAGGACTGGTCAGTGCTTATGAAGAAACTTACCATTTAGATCCAACATGGCAGAAACAGCCTGTTGTTGATCCACTTTTCCCTTTCTGTTATTCTCTTCTTCTTGGGACCCTTGCCCACTGTTTTCCTCCTCCTCTTACCAGTAGCAATAGGGATACTCCTTGCATTAATTGAAGCTAGAAAGGACTTTTTAGAACTCTCGAAACCTAATAGAATGAACAAATCGGTATACTTTAGAAATTCTCCATTATACAATCAGTAAAGGACAAACTCTTACCCTTCTTGAACAGAATAGAGAGAGTTTGTTGATCCTCATTAGAATCTGAGATATCACCTGCAGGCTGTGGAAGAACAGCTGGAGTCTTACGATCAAATGGAGTTTGTGATGCAACTTCAGAAGGCATCTCCATGAGAAGGGGAGGTTTAAACTCAGGATTCTAATACAAATTCTCTTTGATAGAACTCCCTTCATCGGGCTTTAAAGAAATCTCTTCCCATTGAGATTTCTTCCTCCTCACACCGCATTTGTGAGGGTCTATCTCTTGGAAATAGGTCATACAACCTTTTCCAATAAGATCTTGAGCTAAAGCTCCATTCTGAATCTTTATCGTCTTCATCAATAGTCAAAAGACAATGCTTTGAGCTTCCAGGCTGAGAAAGGAAGGGAATGGAAACTGCTTGACAAAAACAATTATCTTCTTCCCTACAAGAGAGAACCCTTTTATTATGATTATCAAATAAAATAATCAAGTAATTCTGAATGACAATACCTCACCTTTCATGACAATACTGTCACTGAGTCTATTTATTACAACATGATGAACAGCTTCCTAGTGAATGGAACATAAAGACCACTACAAGTAATGATAATCTGATAAGATTCTTCCATTGCACCACAACCAATCACCTGACTGAAGTTTATAATGTCTATAGACTTACTCTGATAGACATCGAACTCTTCATGCTTATGCACTATCGCCAGTGACGGACCCATGAATTTGACGATGGGGGGACAATTTACATAATTCAACACAAATCTATTTATTAACAAAATTCGGACAATTAAAAACAAGAGTACATACTCAATCCAAAAGGCCATTTTAATATTACTATTTGGGTACATACTACTAAAATATACTTCGAGTCTTCTCACCAGTTTACTTTGCTTTGTGGATGATCCATTATGTCCATTATTAATTATTTGGGGTATTTTAACCGGTGTATTTAGTTGATATGAGAAACCGATGTTAAGAAGACAAAGAAACCGGTTATCTATAAAATCCACTTTCTTTGGTGATTCAAAGACACCTGGTTTTACACATAACCGGTCTCTTTGATTTTTTTATTCTCTGCTTTTTTTAAGTGGGGGGACAGTGGTCCCCTTGTTCTCACGTAGGTCCGCCACTGACTATCGCACAATATATTTAATTACTCAAACTACCAAACTTGTTTTTGGGCCATGAACGCCCACAAAATTGTGTGCGGCAGCTCATATTTCATAGAGCTTTAATCGAGCATGGAAAAACTAATTTACATTTGAATTTTTCTTTGGAAAAACTTAATTGTAATTTTTTTTTTCTTGAAAATGATTATTCGTCCAACTAAACAAAGTTATTTTCCAACACTTGAAAGCTATAAAATTCTACTTCTTAGTCCCAAAAGTATTAAGAGGAGATCTAATTTTAATTTTAAATTAGACTAACTTTTTTTAAGCAAAATAAACTAACTTAAGACATCACTTTATCCAAAAAGTCCATCATTTTATTCAAAAAGTGTTTCATACTTTTCTATCAATTGTACTTGGATTATTGCCTAATTTTAAGTTAATATTCGATACATGTGTTTTAAGCTAAGATACCCGGTGGAACTAGTGCTAGGTTGTAGTACCCGGCACTGAAATTGGATATGTTAATGAAATTGACTAATTGAGTTTGTAAATATTTAGCCCAACCCCCAATCCCAAGTCTTCATTGTGACATGCTGAAGTCGTATCACCTTATCAAAAGTAATCCTAAAGTCCTCTTACAAATAGTAGTCAAGCAAGTATGGTCGAATCCACAGAGAAACAGTGTTCCTTTCCTAATTGTCAGTCAAATCTAGATTATAGGTGACGAGTGTTGTGGGTAATTATACTAAACTAAACTATAACTATATCAATAATATCAATAATAAAGAGTCTAGGACATAGGTTCACCAATGAACGATATTTCAGGATGAAACACAACAATCAATAATTAATAATGCAGTTAAATAGGTTGATTTGCTCTCTCGAATCGAAATCAACCATAGAATGGTATTAACAGGCTCTCGCAATTTATTAATACCAACTCTACCTATTGAAACTAGCCTTAATATCAAGTTTATACCTCTCGGCGCATAACCTAATATTGCAACACTGTAACAATCAAATCTGACAAAATTGGATTGAATAGCCATAAAAACATTCAATAGGAATCAACATACATCAATAAAAATCAATACTTTATAAACATCCCTTCATAATTGATCATGAATCCCCTTAAACCCTAGATATAGACTACTCAATCATAATTGCGGAAAACATATTCATAATTAAATAAGCAAACATGAATTAATAGTCAAGGATTGAATAGAAATAAGAAGAGAAGAGAACTAATAGCAATTGTAGAACCAATCTTGCAAATATCAAAGCTTCTATTGAAATTTCAATGTCAATTAGGGAAAAAGCAAAACTAGGGTTCTTAACTAATTGAGAAAAAAAATTCTAATTTAAAATGAATTAATGATGGAAAAAAAATAGAAAATAAGATAGGAAATAATAATATTCACTTGAGTCTTTATACCTTTCTATTTCCTAAAACCACCAGAAAAATAGAGCCAAATTCATCAAAAGTTAAGGCCTTATTCGACTAATAGTACACGGAATAACCCGCGTGCGCGGGTTTTCATCCTGCAAAACAGCGTCAACTTGCAAAGACCATATCTCACAAAGTAGAAGTCGTATCGGGGTGTGTGATACACCGTTGGAAAGAATCACTCAATTCAGATCTCTGGATAATTAGTTATGATCAAAAGAGTGCACATGACTCGATTTCCATACTTCTTTCAATATGTTTCCGCTGTGTATGGGTTGCAATCCAACTCGAAGATGCCCTTTGGACTTCTCATTTGAATTAGCTTCTTTCTAGATGCTTCTCATGCTTAAGATTGTCCAATAATATTCCAATTGTGTTCTCAATATCTGAAAACTATCAAAAACACCGAAAACACACACAAGAGTAATATTTTCTCAACTTAAGTTACTAAATGCAATTATGGACTAAAATGCAACTAAATGATCCTAAAATGAAACCTTAATACATCATGAAAGACCTATATACAAATGACTCATCACATTGTCATTTAGTCTCTTTTAAAATTTTAAGCCCAAGCCCCCACAGTCCATATCACGTCACGTTTAACCACACATTGCACACCTTCACTACATTACATTACACTGATGCAACCCTAATTCTGAGTGAGTGTTTAAAGCTCACACCTTCATGTTTTTTCTTTTCTCTATCCTCACCAAGATACGCATACAATCGTTAGTTCTCTCACCATCTCCAATTTTCCACATGCCGCATGTTGGAGCCGAGTTGTGTCACCGCTCTGTCTACTTTTCTAACATTGCGGGAACTCAGAAATCACTCAAATAGATTTCTTGATTTTTGTCGTATCCGATGTTAAAAAATAGGGAAATTCTCTTTGGTAGCCCCTAACTTTTAATTTATCTCAGTGGTAACTTTTTGTTTGACCTATTATCAGTGGTAGGCCCTAACTAGTATTAAAATTAAAACCATAGCAATAATTATTTTTTAGCCGTTAATCTGCTGTTAAATTAGCCTTAAACTAGTTGATCCTAGATTAAATTAAACCCTTACCTGACTCCACTACCTATTTTCCTCCTTCCATTTCTATAAAAACAAGCTTTCACCCTCATTGTCATTAATACGACCTTTCACCATCCTCACTGGATTCTATCTTCCTACCCTAATTCCATAACTTCATCTTCAAACATAAACCCTAATTCCATGCATGCCCCTGTTGTCACCATGGATGGAACTCTCAGATTCTCAAAAATTAAGGTTTGTAAATGTGAGCCCCCAAACATGCTCGAGGTTCGCATTTCTAGAAGTAGTAGAAATCCTCGAAGGCTTTACTGCAAGTGCAGATCTTGTGATGTATTTTGGTGGATGGAGGAAGAAGATGTCGTTAGATGTGGTGTGGTTGAAGGTGGTATTCATACCTATCAATTAGCCAACATCATGAGAAGAAAAATGAAGGTGTTGCTGAAGGTCAAACATAAATTTCAATAAAAAATAAGAACAAAATTATTTAAAAAAATTGAAAGGAGGTTCATTACAGAAACAAAGTACATAATAATGTCTATAAATATTTGAAGGTCAGCTAAAATGAAATCAAGAACAAAAAGGTACCTGGAAGATGAAAATTTGATGGCTGATGAAGATGTTATAAACGACCCGAAATTAACCCAAGTTATCACCAAAATTCTTGATGACAATCAAAAACCAATACCCAATGTCGATTTTTCCCAGATTTTTTTCGATATAACTATTATAATCTTTCACTTAAATTTTTTATTACGTTATTAATGGAGGAAGAATTCAGAGATGAATATAGAAGAGGAAGGTGAACACTTTATGAGAATGGAGGGAGTTTGAACTTTGGGAGAAGAAATTTTTTGCTTAAGGAGTAATTACATAGTGGGGTCAAGGTATGGGTTTAATTTAATATAGGAACAACTAGTTTAAGGCTAATTTAACAGCAGTTTAACGGGTAAACACTAATTAATGCTATGGTTTTAACAATAATAGTAGTTAGGGTCTACCACTGATAATATGCCAAACAAAAAGTTACCACTGAGAGAAATTAAAAGTTAGGGGCTACCAAAGAGAATTTCCCTAAAAAATAATATAAAATTATAATACTACCTCCATTTTTTTTAGTTGCAATGTTTCTTTGAAAAACGGAAATGATAAGATAATGTCGTATCACCTATTCAAAGATAAATCCTACAGTCCTCTAACAATAGTAGTCAAGAGCAGGGTCGAGTCCACAGGGAGACAGAGTTTCTATGTTAATATTCAACCAAATAACTACTTCAGGTGAAATCAGATATGATTAACTGAACTAATAATTAAACTAGAGAAAACGAGAATTAAACCGAGATTTAACTATGGAATAAAAGCCTAGGGTATTAGTTCGGTCCACCATGCTTATACCAATCAAGGGATTAAACAACTATCAGAACCTAGGTCAAGAATCGACAGATTAGAGCACGTGTCAAGCTATGGTTAAGTATCAGCGCCCATAATTCAACATATGCCGCATGTTCACTAACGTAATCATAATTACTAATCTGTACTAGGCCTCTAAAAGTAAGACGGATTTGTGCAAACAATTATTAACCTCAAGCAAAAAATGAAACTGCGCAATAACATTAATTACTCAATAAGAACAAATCACACCATAACCAATCTAATCAAACCCTAGAAACTTATAGCAATTCAAAGTAATCAAGGTATAAACATGGCTTTCCTCCCTAAATCCCTAGAAATTAGACTACTGAGACATTATCGAATGAACAATAATAAAACTAATATAAAATCCTAATCCTAACATCATGAATCAAATCAACAATTAAACTAAGCAATCAGAAGATAATCAAATAGACTAAGAGTAGAGAAAAGTACTATTGACGGAAAGCAATAACCTTTATTGAAAATAATCCAAGGTTCAATCACCTTTGGAACTAATCTAAAGTGTTTAAACTAATAAAGCTCTCTAAAAACAAAACTAAGAACAATGGAAATAATAAAAAGAATAAAAGATGTCCCTAAAATAATAAAGTTAGCTATTTATAATAGCCCCCTAAAACGTAATAAAAAAGATAGATTTTGGGCTCCGCGAGCCCGGTACCCGATCGAGTCCACACAAAATTAGGGCCAACTTAATTTTAACTTCACACGCACGCTGGCAATAACATAACAAAAGCTAGTCCTGGCACCCGATGGCATCGGGCCACGTCTGCCCGATAGGGCCACAACACACAAGAGCCCAACAGCTCTCCTTGGCATCACGTATGCAAAGCAGCAACTTTTTTGGCTTGGGTCTCACCCGATCGGGTTGGGCTTGGATTGCCCGATCGGGCTGAGCCTAAGATTTAACCATTTGTCTTCGCTTATTCACCCGATCGGGTCGGGCAATGTCTGCCGGATCGGACCCGAAACTCCGTCACCCGATGCATATATCTTCGCCGATCGGGCCATATTTTGCCCGATTAGTGTACAGGGTAGCTCCTTTTGACTATTTGACTCTCAATTCTTCACGATTAGAGGTCTCGAGACCTCATAAACCATTTATAAAACTCGTAACCATTCCTACATGCCTCGTAATAAGTCGCAAAGCCGTGGTTGCTTCCAAATAGCTCGGAAATAAGGAGAAAACTCTCTAAAGCATTCAATTCAACACTAAAACACAAACCACAACTATATACGATAATTAGCATAAAATAGCTCCGAAGAGCTCAAATGACACACGAATTAGCTCATAAATACGGGAGAAAACTCTATATAAATACGTGACATCAGGAAATCAATGCAAAAATTTTAGTATGGTATTAGCTGAATGTTTGGGTATATAATTAAGGGGAGTGGGGACCATTGGGTATAATAAATGAGTAAAAAGAAGGTGTGAAAAATATAGGGACCACATGAAAATGGGCGCTTTTATAGGGGATAAAAGCTGCCCCACAAAATTTTGCCACCAAATTAGGTGGACTCCCCCCCCATACAGAACAGGGACCAAAAAAGTTTGGCTTCCCTCCATAAGCACCAACTTCGTTACTGCCAACTTTCACCAACATTTACAAACTCTCTGTTCTATAAATAGAGTCAATGAAGAGAGAGTGTTGCAAAAAAAAAAACACAATGTTCATAGACTAGTTCGGTAATTGCATCTCCATAAATCACTACACACACTTGCACATTAATTAAATTGTTCACTAATTAATTACATCTCCATAAAACCAACAAAAAAAAACAGAGGCAACCACTATTGTTTCTCCAAAAAAACTGCTTCAATAGTAGCCAAACTTCATGGAGGATGATGATGAGCTTGGTCTTCAATGTTGGATGGATGGCTGCGAGGAATGTAGCAACCACATCAATATGGTGCATCAACAAGAACAAGACCAACAACAACAAGAAGATCAAGAAGTACATCAGCAACATGTAATCAGGTAAGTAAAAAAGCGGAATTAAATTTGGAAACTAGAAGAAAAACAGTTGATGAACTTTTATTAACTGAGGATAATGGGAAGATACTAAGGGGTAAAAAGACAGAAATTGCATCAAAAATTGGGATTCATTTTACTACATTGTACATAATATGGAAAGATGCACAAAAAAAAAGAAGTTTAGGCAATGTTATAGATGTTAGGCCAAAAAAACAAGGAAGAGTTGGTAGAAAATCCATTGAATTTAAAGAGGAATGGCATCAGTCAGTGCCTTTACATAAGAGGACAACACTTAGATCAGTTGCAGGAGCACTGAAATGTTCTCAGTCCATATTTTGGAAAATGGTGAAGAAATGCAGATTAAGGACTCATACAAGTACCAACCATCCATTACTGACAGACAGACACACACAAGATATATATAGGATGCTTTGGGTATTGAAACACATTGAACCACAATCAAGAAATGAGCCTGCTAGATTTATTAATATGCATAACATTATACACATAGATGAAAAATGGTTTTATCTAAATCCAGACATGAGGAGGTTCTATTTACTCCCACATGAGGACGATCCATATAGGTGTCAACAGTCAAAGAGGTTCAAGGTGAAAGCAACGTTTTTGGCAGCCACATCATGGCCTATGAAATATGAAAATGGGGGCATGCTACACATGATGGAAAGTTTGGCATTTTTTCTTTTGTGAAGAGGGGTACAGCTAAGAATAGAAGTAAAAACAGAGAGGCAGGCACTCTTGAAAAAAAACAATTGAAAGTGTCACCAAAGAAGTCATCAGGGACATGATTATCAATCAAGTCATACCATCTATCATGATATGTTGGCCAACAGGGGTATCAAAGGTAATGCAAGACCCCATATACACCCTAATGATCCAGCTTTCATTGGTACTGCCATTGCAAATGGTTTCAATATTCAACTAATATGCCAACCAGCTCAAAGTCCAGATCTTAATGTTTTAGATTTAGGTTTTTTTTCAGCTATACAAGGGATTTGTTTCAGCTCAAAGTCATTTGACTTCTTTGCATCCGTCAGGGATTTGTTTTTAACTCAAATTAGAAATAGGGTTAGTTTCCTCAACATACTGATTATGTAACCAAGTATGGAGCTATATCACCCCTTACTTCTTAGAGTTACTAAGTTGAGTCCCTTCATCATATGGATGCTTAGGTGACAACAAAAAGGGGACACATAATCACATAAAGCATTATGAAAACAACGCTGGTGCGGTCTATCATTAATACTAGGTGTTCATTGGCATGCTTTACATCATTAGCTAAATCCTCTTAAAAAAAAGGGACTCGATGGTTTCCAACATAATCATCCTTAAAGGCAACAGCATCATGTATGATCAACCAACCAACATAATCACATAAATGAACAAAAAAGGCCTTTGAGGCAGCAGCACCAGCAGTTACATGATGTAAGACAACCAGCATAATCACATAAGTGAATAATAAAAGCCTTTGAGGTAGCAGCACCAACAATGACATGATGTAAGCCAACCAAAAACAACAACAATGTTGATGATAATACCAGTAGGAACATGTAAGGCAACCAACAACGACAACATTATAGGGGACTCAAATTAAATTTCATGACAACATAACAAGAGGCAGGATGAACAGGATTCATTACCAAACAGATAGCTCCAAAATAAATGGGGGAGTTCATAGAAAATAAAACCTCAACGAGAAGAATTTCCTCTCATTAAAAGGAAGAAATGAGCATCAGGATCAAGCTCTGAACTAGTGCAGGGACTCATTGGGATGTCTTGTAACACCCCAAATTTCTATGATATATTCGCGCGTTAATTATTATTATATTAGACACTAAATTATATTTTGCTAATATATTTTCGATAAATACTTATTTTACACCTACATTTTTATTTCGAGAATATTTATATATATTTTTAATGTGAATTTAAGTGTAGTATTGTTTAGCATACTTTCAATGCTCATACTTGTGTCAATTATTTTAAACGGGCAATGTAGCGCTCGTCTAGGTGCGAAATGTATAGTGTGTTTGATTAGTAAGTGTATGATTATATTACGTTAATATTTATAAATTTTATTTATAAAAACATTAGCTTATATATATTTATTTTGAGCGTTCATATAATTCTTGGATCGAACTACGTATTAGCGAATTGCGCGTACTCTACGCTTGGCATTTGAGGACCGAAAATTCTGAACTTTGAGCGGATAACGTAGAGCCTTGAATATCACACTATTCATTTTTGTAACGTTAAGCTAATCAAAGGCCTTACCTTTTCACTCACCCTCATAATTCCCCCTCATCATGGCCATTAAACCCCATTAACCATCAAACTTTACTCCCACTTATTCCGAATTTAAAACTCATAAATTTAACCTCCCTCTCCATCCCATTCACATGCCTACCATAGAGTAATAGAGAGGAAGAGTTTCTCTTGCTTTCCCTTCACAATTTTTACACCAAAAATCTATTTTGCTAGTGGGTTTCAAGCCATTTTTGCACCGATTTTCAAGCATTTCTTAAGTTCGTTGTGTTTGTGCTCATAGGAAATGAAGGTGGTGATAATCCGCAAGATCTTTACACTACAATCGAAGCATTTTACTGCACACCTCTCGAAGAATAAGGTAACTAGCGTTATTCTAGCACCGTAGGGAATAGATTATGAACTTAGGTTGTTAGAATCGCATTAGAAAACTTAGTATCATGCTAGGTGGAACTTAGGTGATTGCTTGCTTGTAGTTTAACGTAGTATCATGATTAGGATGATTATTTTATTGTACTTTTCATGTATTGAACGTGTTGTTATGATCATATCTTTGATTCTCGCTAGTTGTTTTTGTCAAGTTTGATGTTGGTTGTTGTTTGGTGTAGCATGATTATGAGTTATGTGTGGGAATTGAGGGATTGGGTGTAAGTCAATTTATTTGTCATGCTAGGTATATTAAGGGGTGGTGTTTGATGTGAATTTGGCTTGGTTTGGTTGCTTGCACATTGTCGTATATGCATTTAGTTGAGGCGAAGGCGTACGAGCACAGGCCGCAAGCCACGAGCAGCATTCGCTCGCGACCCGCGACGGCCAAGTCGCACCTCGCGACGAGGGACTGCCCATCTAATGCTTCATGTTTTGAGTAAATTCCTAAATTTCTTACAGCATGTTTATTTTTTGATTATTGGGTTTATCTATGTATGTTATGCATCTTGAAGTATGTTTGGGTTGGTTTTGAGTTATTTATTAAGGGTATGTGGCCTAAATTGTTGGGTAGCTTTTGATGTCGTTTGGTTTGATGAGTGTTGAGGGTTATACTTTGAGTTGTCGACGTCGAAATACTCGGGGGAGGATAACACTGCCCTTAGCATCTCTTCGCCAAGAATTATGTACGTGGAATATTGTGACTTAGTCATAATTAACTTCGTACCCAAACTCAGACGACGTTTTTGTGTGATATACCTTAACTTGTACTTTTGACTTGAATTAGAATTGCTTGTGTACCATGTCGAGTATGCACCATGTTTGTTGTGTGGATCCTTTATATACCTTGACGTGTATACGTATGTTGACTGTTTGAATTGTTTTGTATAGCTTGTCGTGTATATACATTTTTCTTCGTGTTTGGTTGATCGTATGGACGGCATGGTCTTAGGAAATTGTGATTGATTATCCTAAGGGTGGTATGGTCTTAGGAGTTGGTAACTTAGCCTTGGGCGGTATGGTCCAATGGTTCACTCACGGGTGGCACGATCCTTTGAGTTTTGCTGTTCGGAAGGGCGGCATGGTCCCCGGATATGCAAAGTAGGCCTTGGGCGGCATGGTCCCATGAGTCTACTCACAGGCGGCATGGTCTGCTGTGTTTGATCTTGATGGTGTGATTTATGTGCTTGTCCTACGGTTTGGCTTTGTTATTAGCATTGAGCTTTCTTACTATGCATGAGTATTACTTATGTCTTGATGTATGATGTTTTGCACGTTGTGAAAATGCTTTCTTTGTGATGTATGTCTTTAGCGTTGCTTGTAATCTCTTAAAGTTTATTATTTGTTTCCTATATTAGGCTGTGAGAACTGCTAGTTACTCCCCACTGATTGTGGAAGTTGTGGAATTATTATGCAGATGATGATGCTGTGTAGGATCGTTACTGTTTGGACCTGGATTGTGCGGTTTGACCTTGTGAGCAAGGAGGTCGTGCCAGTCATTGTGGACGAGCACTTTGAGTCACGGATTAGGAATAGTTACTTAGTGGGTCTTAAATAGTTTCCTTATATTTTGTCGGTTGTTTTAAACCATAGATTTTTAGTTATTGTCTTTTGAATTTGGATCACTTACTTTGAGATCCTTTGGAGGTTACTTGGTTATTTTGGAACTTTGGTTTGGAATGAGGGTATGGGACCTCATTTCCACATATATATGACATTTGGAAGCTGATTTATCTACTATTTGAGGTTTATTGTTTATTTATATTGTAAACTATACTCCTTAGAGTAGCATCTCCGTCTTAGTGGTACTTCCGCTACCACTAATTGTCTTTATTTTTATTTAAACTTGTCTCTTTTCTTTATTGTTTCGGATAGGATGTTACATGTCTGGTCCAGGCTCAAGCCCATCATCAGAATCTTCCACAAGTTTAAAAAGCCTCAACTTGTCGAACTCATCATCCTCAATAAACAAATTGTGCTCCCTACCAGGAACAGGACCCTCAACCATGAACTAATCATCAACATGCAATTTCTTTTTCACCTTCTCCTTTCCTTTCCCCTTATTTTCTTCAGCCTTCTCTTTTCCTTTCCCCTTTTTTCCTCTTTCCTTCACCCCAGAAATGCAGAGATCCTCCAACTTCCCCTTCCCTTTGTTCTTCAAACCAGTACGTGGTTCTTGTGCTGGAAATGCACACACAATAGGACAGTGAAGGGTAGTAGGAGGAAGGGGGAAGCAAAGCTAACTCTTTTCTTAACAGATCTGTTCCTTTTGGACTCAGTATAAACAACCTCCTTTTCAACAACCTTCTCTTTCCCAGATCAAGGGCAATCTGGTTCCTCTTCAACATACTCTTCCTTCACAACAACCTTCTCCTTCTCTTTACCCTTTGATTTTGCAGATGTCACAGAATAGGAAACGCCAACACTCGAGCAACCCTCATCTTCTGCATGTCATCAAAATCATCACAATCTTGAACAACCCTTCCTAAAGCGTTTAGGGCATAGGGTTTCAGAAGTTTCTGGGCAGTTCCGTTTTTGTAAATCCTTTTTGGCCAAGGAGAATCATTCTTAAAGCTTTCCATGATTTCGAAGATAGTTTCAGATTCGAAATCATCTTCAGTCTCGAAGAAGGTGTGATATAATGATTTCTTATAGATTTTTTCCCTTCGTTTACAAGCTAAATTGTGCAGTATTGACGCTCTTAATAGCCATTTATGCTAACTATTTCGATATAGTTGTGGTTTGTCTGTTTTATAACGTTTTGTAGGTTTTAGGGAAAAACTTCCTATTCACTTGACATTTAGACCACCACACTATAGCGGAAGGTTATGAGGCATGTAGGCGGTCTCGAGATTGTATTTGATCTCCCTTTTGAAGAAAAATTGTTAAAGAGACTTGGCGTCTGAAGCCAAGTATGAGCCTGCCACAGAAAGGCTATGCCCGATCGGGTCGGGCAACCATCGCCGATCAGATTCGATCTTCTAAAGAAAAAAGTTTAGATTTCCCGCCAGATCGGGCGACCTTGCCCGATCACATCGGGCGAACCTACTTAGAGATTTTGCTGGTTTTTGCACTGCTGGAGCTGAACCTTCGCCCGATGACATCGTGCAGCCTTGCCCGATCGCGTGCAAATGTAGCTACCCGATCAGGTGATCATTGCCCGATCCCATCGGGTGGGCGCATATATTGTGCTGCTGAATTATTGTTCCCAGACGCGATCGGGCGGCCCATTGCCCGATCGGGCGGAAGACATGGAAAGGCGATTTTGCGTCTTTTCCGTCCTATCTTATTGTTTTCTTAACAGTGTTTGGATTCTTATGAGAACCACAGGCTCTATAAAGAGCAAACGAAGAAGTTGCATGATAAAATGATTGGCAAGAGAGAGTTTAAGGTTGGCGACAAGGTTCTACTTTTTAATTCCAGGTTGAGACTGTTTCCTAGAAAGCTCAAATCTCGATGGTCTGGACCATTCAAGGTGACAGATGTGAAGGCACATGGTGCCATCGAGGTCGTCAACCAAAAAAGTGAGAAGTTCAAATCAAATGGACAGCGTGTGAAGCTGTACCATGAGGGTGCTTTTGTTGGTTGTGTGGAGGAGAGGTCCCTCCCCACTTGATTCATCTGATTAGAGAGGTAATATGGTCGTGCGGGACCTTCTTAAACCAGCGCTTTGCGGGGAGGCAACCCGTATCCCTTAGTTAGTTTTTCTTTTTCTTTGTTTCGTAGTTTTTAGAGTGTGAGAGAACGTGAAGGTACTAATGTGCTCCTAGATCTTGTGTTTTGATGTGCAGAGATACCCATGAGAAGAAATTTGAGCCCCACTTGCCCCAACTATTGCAAAAAGGCGAGCTACTTGCTGAATAGTAGCTCGCCCGATCGGGTGGCCACAAAATAATACAGAAGCAGAAAAAGAAGTCCACCCGACGCCATCGGGCAACAGTTGCCCGATCGGGTGCGAAACCCTGGCACCCGATAAAAATTCAGGCACCCGATGCGTCGCCCGACCGGTTGGCAGGACATTTTTCAGAGGCAAAGAGGGTTTCCACCCGATGGCATCGGGCAACCATCGCCCGATCGGGTGCGCAACCCTGGCACCCAATGGAAAATAGATTGCCCGAAGGGGTGCCGATCGGGTGGCGAGCAAAACACAAAAGCTTGAGAAATTTTTTCGCCCGATCGGGTTGGGCAACCGTTGCCCGATGGGGTCTGCTTACTTAAAAGTCATTTTCATTTCGGCTTTGAACCCTTTCATCCACATATCTCTTATCTCTTTCATTTAGCCTATTATAAAACATTTAGAGAGCTCTTAGAGTTAGTTTTCATTAGTTTCCATTGTAGAGGAGATCAAACCTTGATTCAATTCGATTAAAGTTATTGTTTTCGCCAAATTGGTAATCTTCTTTCTTATTGCTTTGTTATTATTTCTTAATTGTTCTCAATTAGTTCGTGATGCAATTGTTAGGGTTTCTGATTAGTTTTGTTATTGTCAATTCGCTCCTATCAGAGTAGTTCTCTATCTAGGGTGTTAGATAGGGAAGCCAAAATTGATAGGCTAAAGTCGTATCACCTAATCAAAGATAAACCTAAGTCCTCTAACAATGGTAGTCAAGAGAAGTAGGGTCGAATCCACAGAGAGACGGAGTTCTAAGTTAATATTTATACAAACAGCTACTTCAGACAAAAATCAGATAGAATTCAGCTGAACTAATAATTAACTACTAAAGAGCAATATAAAGATCGGGATTTAACTATGAATTAAAGGTCTAGGGAATTAGTTCGTTCCACCATTCTTATACCAATCAAAGGATCAAACAACTATTAGAACCTAGGTCGAGAATCGATAATCAATGTCAAGCTATGGTTAAGTCTCAACGTCCATAATTCAACATATGCAACATGTTCACAAACATAATCAGAATTACTGTTGTGTACTAGGCCTCTAAAAGTAAGACGGATCTGTGCAAACGATTATTAACCTCAAATAATCAAAGAAACTGTGCAATAACGTTAATTACTCAATAAGAACAAATCACACCATAACCTATCTCATCAAACCCTGGAAACAATAGTAATTCAAATAATCATGGTATAATCATGGTATAAACATGGCTTCCCTCTCTAAATACCTAGAAATTAAACTACTCACTCATAATTGAATCAACAATAATAAATATGATATGAAACCCTAATAATTGCATCATGAATGAATAAATGATTAAACTAACCAATCAAGAATAATAAAAGAGATTAAAGTAGAGAAGAATACCAATTGACAGAAAGCAAGAAGTTTTATAAAAATCGAATCCGAGGTTCAATCACCTTTAATCTAATCTAAAGTGTTTAAACTAAATAAAACTAAGCTAAGAACTATGGGAAATAAAACTAGAATAAAAGATGTCTCTAAAATAATGAGGAAAAGGTATTTATAATACCCCTCAAATTCTAATTAAAAGCGGAAAATAAAGATAGAAAATCGGGTAGTGGAGTGCGGGACCCGATCGGGTCCATAGTAAAAATTATTTCCACTTCTCTTGGACTCCTGGCACGCACAGCAGCAAAAAGGGCTAAAAGCTGGCCCACCCATTCGGGCAGCTGATCGGGCAGCTGATCGGGTCCATACAAAATTGGCCCAGCTTTGTTTCTTGTCTTGTAGCGCTTAGTGGAGCAGCAGCAACATAGCTGCAGTTGGCCTGGCCCAGCTTCTGTCTTGTAGGGCATAGTAGAGCAGCAGCAACTACACGCAGGCCTCCACCCGATCGGGAAGGCAACTATTGCTTGATCGGGCCTGGAGCAAAAGGGGCCTAATTGCTGTCCTTCTTGGCGCTGGCAGCAGCAATTCAACGTGACACAAAAATTGCTTCGCCCGATCACCCACCCGATTGGGTCTTTTGTGCCCGATCGGGTTGGGCTTAAATGACCAACCATGATTTCTTTGCTTTCTCGCCCAATCGGATTGGGCAATGTCCGCCCGATCGGGTACCAAACTTTACCGCCCGATCATTAATTCATCGCCCGATCGGGCCATTTCTGGCCCGATCAGGGTACGGGAGGCTCCTTTTGACTCTTTGGCTCTCAATTCTTCACGTTTAGAGGTCTTGGGACCTCCTAAACTACCCATAAAGCTCGTGAGCCGTCCTACGTGCCTCGTAACATCTCGTAAAGCCGTGGTTGCTTCCAAATAGCTCGGAAATGAGGAGAAAACTCCCTAAAACCTGTAATTCAACACTAAAACACAAAACCACAACTATATACGATAGTTAGCATAAAATAGCTCTGAAGAGCTCCAATGACGCACAAATTAGCTTGTGAATAAGGGAGAAAACTCTTTATAAATACCAGATATCAAACTCCCCCAAGCTAAACCTTTGCTTGTCCTCAAGCAAACAGAACATGAACATGGAATAGATTGCCTCACCCCATAGATAGAAATCAATCAAAGCTCAAAATGTTTTCAAGACTAAGAATCGTTCAAGCAGGCAAAATTCAAGTTTGGCTAATCAAATCCATCCAACCACCAATCATTCAAGCAATTCATCAATTTCAAGCGTCCACAAGGCATACAAATCCTTAAAAGGCTCTCACAAGGGTGACACTCCTCTCAATTTTGTGGCAGACAAAGAATATGCCCGAACACTCATCAACCCGACCATAAATACCCTTCCCACTTACACTCTCACGTGTTTAAGAAGGTTAAATGACGCTCATCTTAGTCAAGTCGACTCAATTAGCAGAAATATTCTTTAACTTTGACAAACTGACTCGAAATCAATCCAATGAACAATGCAGACACGAGCTCAAGAGGACTTTATAGGGTTGTAATGGGGCTTAGGTAAGAGGTAGGGGAAACTTTTGGGTAATGTGGTTGAAAAACCAAGAAAGGGGGAGCATGAATCACTCAAACAAGGCTTAAGATGGCCTAAACAACTCCCAACAACACCATATAATCACGAAAAGTAACCCAACTCTCATAAATCGATGAAAGCTCATAACAAACCCAATTTTCATGCAATGAAGTAAATTTTCCTTTATGAACGTACGTGAAGAAAGAACTTTGAATTCCTTTGAATTTTGTTTCATTTTTCTTTCATATTTGGTCTTGTGACACAAAAATGGACGTAGATTCGACATGGACAAAGATGGAACTTAGTATAAAGGAAGTGGAGAAAGAGATCCTTGGAGAATCTAAAGGAATTGTACCATCGAGTAAGGACACATCTTGGTGGAGCGAAGAGGTGAGACAAGCGATAAAAAACAAACGAGAAGGTTATAAACTTTTGGGAAAAGATAGAAGCGATGTGAACTATGAGAAGTACAGAGAGGCTCGAAGAGAAGCCAAGAAAGCAGTATGGGAAGCTAAAGCAAAGGTAAACAAAGAGCTTTATGCAAGATTGGATACGAAAGAAGGGGAAAAAGACATCTACAGAATTGTGCGTATGAGGGATAGGAAGACAAGAGACATAAGAAAGGTGAAATGCGTGAAGGGTGTGGACCAAAGAGTGCTTGTGGAGGATGAGGAGATAAAGGATAGATGGAGGACGTACTTTGATACCTTGTTCAATGGTGATAACGCACAAGACATCGGGGATGTACACATCTTGCCAAGTATGTTAAATCGGGAGTTTATGAGGAGGATTCAAAAGGGAGAAGTCGTTGCAGCATTAAAAAGGATGAGATTGAAGAAAGCTACGGGGCCAGATGGCATACCTATCGAAGTTTGGAGGTGTTTAGGGGGGAGAGGAATCGAATGGCTGATAACATTCCTCAACATGATTTGGAGACACAACAAAATTCCATTAGAGTGGAGGAAGAGTACTTTGATTCCTTTGTATAAGAACAAAGGCGATGTACAAGATTGTACCAACTACCGAGGAATCAAACTAATGAGTCATACGATGAAACTTTGGGAACGAGTGATTGAGCAAAGAAATAGGAAACATGTGAAGATATCGGAGAACCAACTTGGATTTATGCCAGGAAGATCGACTATAGAGGCCATCCACCTCATGAGACAGACAATGGAACATTCCGTGATAGGAAGAAGGATCTACATATGGTTTTCATTGATTTAGAGAAGGCATATGATAGAGTACCAAGAGAAATACTTTGATGGGCGTTGGGCAAGAAAGGTGTTCCACAAAAATATATAGATATCATCAAGGATATGTATGAGGGGGCAACTACGAGTGTGCGGACTACGGTGGGGAGGACAAAAGAGTTCCCTATTACGATCGGAGTGCACCAAGGTTCTGCACTTAGCCCCTTTCTCTTTGCTTTAGTGATGGACGAACTAACGAGGTCAATTTAAGATGATGTACCGTGGTGTATGATGTTTGCGGATGATATTGTGTTGATTGATGAGACAAAGGAAGGTGTTGAGAGTCAGTTGGAAATGTGGAGGGAAACATTAGAAGCCCGTGGTTTTAGATTGAGCAGAAGTAAGACGGAGTATATGGAGTGCAAGTTCAGTAGGGTTACAAGCAACGAGGCAGGGGCGGCCACTTTGGATAGAAAAGTGGTTCAAGGATCAAACGTCTTCCGTTATCTTGGATCCATTCTCCAAAAGGATGGAGAACTGGATGGAGACGTGGCTCATAGAACTAACGCGGGTTGGTTAAAGTGGAAAAGCGCCACCGGGTTCCTTTGTGATTCTGGCATTCCCCAAAGATTGAAGGGAAAGTTCTACCGTACGGTAATTAGGCCTGCTTTGTTATATGGCACCGAATGTTGGGCGGTGAAACAATTTCACGTTCATAAGATGAACGTGGCGGAGATGCGTATGTTGCGGTGGATGTGTGGCCACACAAGGAAGGACTGATTAAGAAATGAAGTGATTCGGGAAAAAGTTGGAGTTCCTTCAATTGAAGAAAAGATGAGGGAGAATCGGTTAAGATGGTTTGGTCATGTGAAAAGGAGGTCAGGTGATGCACCGGTGAGAAGAATTGAAGAGTGAAGGAGTAATCAAATTGTAAGGGGTAGGGGAAGACCTAAGATGACTTGGATGAAGGTAATTGAAAGTGATATGAGGCTACTTGGGATTGAGGAGAGCATGGCGTTGGATAGAAGTGGGTGGAGAGGCAGTATCCATGTGGAGGAAGGGGTGTGATTACTGCATTTATATGTTTTTCTCAATTGCGTTGGTATTTAAAACCTTTTGAAAACCTCTTTTAAAACTTTTTGGTGTAAACCTTGTTTTCAAAAACTTTTTAAAAATTCTTAAAATTTAAACCCTTTTATAAACTTTTTATCACTCGTGTCGATGCCACCTCGTTTGGCAACGGTTTCAGTTGACGATTCATGTTAGCCGACCCCAAATCATTTTGGGAATAAGGCTTAGTTGTTGTTGTTGTATTTCTGAACTTCATTCCCGCAACTCTAATTTTGCTTTTTCTTTTCTTTTGCTCACACTCAAACCACAACAAATATACTTTTAATTCCTCAACAACCAAACCAAACCATGAAACCAATCTCAAACTCAACCCATCAAAAGCTCCCCCAAGCTATGCTTGGAAATAATATCAAAATGAAGGTCATGGGCTTATAATAAGGGTTTAAGCAACATGAAACAAGTCATTAAGCTCAGTGGGGCTAAGGAGGATAAAAATATATCAAAAATTCACTCTGAAGCTCAAGAATCAAACAAAAGAATGCCTCTATCACAACAAATGCTACAAGTCATCGAAAATCAGACAAGTACGAAGTCAAAGTCAAGATCAATCCACTAAAGAGGAACTAACACACAAGATTAGACTGGATAATAATATGAATCCAATAGGCTACAAAGAGGCCTCACAGTCTAACCAATTCAGGTATGCAGCACAAAGTGGTGTAATATAATCAAAACTCGCTCGAAATCATAGCAATCAAACATCAAATCATAGCCTCAAGATCACAAATGCTCAGCTATCCAGAAACCATAGTCAAATCATTTTCAATAAGAGCACAACAAGGGGCACAGGGAGGCAACTAAACCTGTCATGGGAACCATATTTTTTTGATTTTTTTCATTATTTTTCGAAAGCAGTAAATCTATCCTAGAAAGGAGTAAAAGAGATAGAGAGTACAAACAGAAATCCTCCCCTAAGCTGAACTTGGCAGTGTCCTCAATGCCAAAAGGTAACAAAAGACGATGCTAAGAGGAAAAACAATGTTAGTACCCTCACTCTCGCTCACTAAAAAGAAGAAAAATAAAAAGAAAAAGGAAAAAGGGATAAAATACGAGTTGCCTCTCGCACAGCGCTGGTGTATAAAGGTCCCGCACGACCATAATACCTCCATCTCTCAAATAGGAGGGGCTTGGCAGTGAGAGCCACCCTCATCAAACACTTTCCTTCTCCAAATGTTCTTGATAATACCTCCAGACGGTGAGGCAACCTTAAGTGCACTTTTCACCTTCTCTGCACCTACTTCATCTAAAAGCTCAGCCCTGCAACAAGATTGTTCAAGCATAGGTGCCTTAACAGCATTGGTTAGTTTAAAAATCACTTTATCATCACCAACACTCAGAGTTAAAGACCCAGACTTGACAAAATTAACCATGATTACCAAATCAATGAAAATAGAGATAAGACATTGAAAGAAAATACTTGAATTAATTCACCAATCGAATCTTTAATCAAAGTACCAATGTAAGAAATAAGAGTTTTAGAGAGTTTAGAGAGAGATAAACTAAGTAATTAGAGTGCTAAGTGTCGAATTAATACAAAGCAAAACGCCCAAAACCTATTTATAATGCTCCATAAATGAAGACGGGGAATCGGGAAAAAACCTGAATACAGGTCTACACAGGCGTGTCCAAAACGACACGGGCGTGTAGACCTGCTTCTCTGAAATCAGCGTCTTCAGAAAGCAGCTACTGTTTCCATAAAATTCAGCCAACACGGGCGTGTCAAAATGGACATGGGCGTGTTGGCCTGACTTTCTCAAATCAGTGGGCAAGCAGAATAGGACTTTTTTCGTGGAAAAAGCTTAACAAGTGCGTGTTGACTTTTGCTAAGCGGACAGCTCAATTTCAAACAATCATATCTCTCTCATCTTTTATCGGAATTGCGCTTATGACCGGTCGTTGGAAAGCTATCAAAACGATCTAACACCTGCCATTGGAATTACCTTAATCCGATTTATAAATAAAGAGTTATGTCCATTTGAAGTTAAGTCCACAACTAGTCTTCCAATGATCAAATGACTTCAAAAACCTACTAATTAGCCAGGAAATCATCCAAAAACAACTAAACAGATAATGAAGCGATAATATAACTCAAAGGTGACAAATCCATGCAATGCTAGGTTTAAATGCTCTACAGTACATGCAATGATACTAAAAATGGCCTACAATTAAGCACAATAAAGTGCTTATCAGGGACCCATTAATATTAACTATTTGGGAAATTTTCTGACGTACCTTGGGGTTATATCTAATTTCTTGGGTACCCCTCTAGTTTTCGACCTAGCTCATATGCCACTAAGGTCCTATTCATGGCTAAAATGCCCCTACTACTAACTACCTTTAAATATTCCGTTAAATTTTGTTAATTAACTCTGACCATCACCTAAATTTTCCCTAAAATGAAAAATAAAATTATACCCCAGCCACCCCTCTCTTTCTCTCTTCTCTCCCTCCCCTCCCACTGCTCAACCACAACTCACCTTCACTCACCCTCACTCACCTTCAACCTCCTCTACAACTCACCTTCACTCACCCTCACTCACCTTCAACCTCCTCTACAACTCACCTTCACTCACCCTCACTCACCTTCAACCTCTTCTTCAATGGCTTCTTCACTCACCTTCAACTCCACCACCCAAAATCATCTAATGGTCAAAAGATTCAATGCATACTCATTTTTTTAAAAAAATAATAATAAATAAATAAATATGATTTTCATAGTTGATATCAATTCATTAGTATTTTATATTCTTTACTATATTATCTTTTTCGAAATTTTAGCTTATGGAAATTCGATTTTCAATTAATATAATTTATTAGTAGCTTTGGATAGTGTTTCCCATATTCCAGAGGTCAAAATCCTGCTTTAGAGAGAAAATGATTTCCATAAACTACTCGAAAATCTTAAACTTATTAGAAAATCTTAGTTTATATGAGTGACTGGTAAATATGAGGAGATGTTTATAGTATATGATAATAGTAATTTAATTACAATATTCTTTTTTTCAAAATTCTGCTAAAAAGATATCAACTATATAGATAATATATTTCATTAGTATATGTTTTCCTATATACTTCCCAGTATTCTTTCTTTTTTTTGAAAATATGCTCAAGGAATTTCTCAAGTTGGTATAATATACTACCTTTGTATTCAATTAGTTGCAAAACTTTTTTCAGTTTCCAATGCAATTTGTTGTATGTGGTATTAGGTGATTACAAGGGTATACAATTAATGAATTAGGGACCATTGATTATTGCTATTGTCGAAAAGGTAGTAGAGAGAATGGGGGGACTACGCCCAAATCTCAAGCCATTTTGGGTGGGAAATCAGTAGGAGTACATGCAATTGGCACTAAATTTTTGAGCGCCTTCCCACTTGCATCAAAATTTAAAAGTTCCCACCTAAATCAAAATTCACAACATAAATCCTCCAACCCAACAACACTCTCCCTTCTATTTATAGTGTCAAGGATAGGAGAGTTTAGAGCATTTAATGTTCACAGAATTAAGACATGTTCATCTCTTAGCTACCTAATTTAACTTAAATGTTTACTATACACACTAACTTAATTAAACAAATTAGTTTGTCTAAACTTTACAAATTCATCAGCCAAAAAAAATCATCAACCCCTAGCAAACGTCTTCAAAAGCAGCCAAGTTGAATGGAGGTTAGAAGATGAACTTGATCTTGGACATTTGATCATGGAGCTTGATGGGTTGGAGGATGACTACATGATATTTCCAATTGATCAAGATGATAGCAGCATCTACATTAATATGGTGCAACATGAGATATGACAATGCAACACATAGCAGTAGCCACAATAATATTGAACAACAACAAACAACAGCAACAACACCAAGATGAGGAGGAAGAAACAGGTGCACAGGTGAGTAAAGGAAGGCAATTAGTTGAGATCTCCTATCATGTGAAATTAATGGATAAATTACCTTGGGGTATAAAAAGAAAAATAGCCCTTAAACATGGCATATATAGAACAACATTGCATAGAATATGGTGTGATGCACAATTATATAAAACAAACCATTGATGTAAGGCCAAAAAAATATTGGAAAAGTTGGAAGAAAAGGTTTTGAGTATATAGAGAATTGACTTCAATCAGTCCCTCTACATAAAAGGACAACAATGAGATCATTAGCAGGAGCTTTCAAATGTGCTTAATCCATTGTATAAAAATTGCTAAAAAAGGGCAGACTTAGAAGTTACACAAGCAACAACCATCCATCACTAACAAAAAATCACAAGTTGCAAAAAATGTTATGGGTTTTAAAACACATACTACTAACAACAAAAAACGAGTCTGCCACTTTTGTTGACATGCATAATGTTTTATATATATATATGAGAAATGATCTTATTACCTCAATCCAGACATGAGAAGGTTTTACTTACTCCTTAAGTAGGATGATCTATATAGATGTTAACACTCAAAGAAGCTCAAGATCAAACTAATGTTCATGGCTGCCACATCATGGCCAATCAAAAGATAGTGAACGCGACATGATACATGATGGGAAATTTGGAATTTTTCCTTTTGTCAATAGGGTTGCAGCAAAGAACAATAGCAAAAATAGACAAGCAGACATACTTGAAATAAAGGCAATTGAAAGCATCACCAAAGAAGTCATTAGAAATAAACATGATTATAAATCAAGTCATACCATATATTATGATATGCGGGCCAAATGGGGGAATCTAAGAATATTTTTATTCAACAAGACAATATAAGGCCCAATATATAGCCTAATAATTAAGATTTCATGGTTGCTGCCACTCAAAATGGCTTCAACATACAACTAATATACCGAGATGCAACTAATAATCCAGCTTCATGTGTTCGATTTGGCTTCAACATAGAACTACTAAATCAAGTCATACCATATTGCAGTTATGACTTCAACATACAACTAATAATCCAGCTTTCATGTGTTCAATTATTCAAGCATTACAATATAAGGCATTTCCTTAAAAAACTAGATGAACTTGTAATATAAGTGCAAGATGCTTATGATATTTTTTATCCTAAAGTTTTAAAATATACATGGTTGCAACTGTAATACATGGCAGAGATATCGAGAGTATAAGGGCAAACAACTATAAGATTTCTCACCGTGGTAAAAGAAAGCTAGAAAGGCATGTGCTATTACCACAAAATGTGACACTTGATCAGTCCATAGTAGATGAAGCAGTTAAGCACTTGAATGAGAGGTTTATTAATATGAGTGAAGCTTTTGAAATAGATTGATAAGGATGCAAACTGATCATAACAAGAGAAGTTGGCCACCTTTTGTGAATAGGGTTATAACATTTTGGTAATACATAGTAAATGAAAAGACTACTACACAAACTTATGTATACACATTTTGAATCATGTTTGTAGTTTTTGATGAGGGGTAAATTCCTGTAGGCTGTAAGTGGCCGTCCAATGACTTTGGGAGACCCTGTGCGAAAACTCAAAAGGGGCCCTTAATTATATAATTACGATTATTATATAATAAATCAAAGAAATATAAATAATTATCAACCAAAACTACATGTATTTCCAAAAATAAACTATTAAATTAAATAGTTTCTACTCTTGAAAACAGTAACTAAGAACTAAGTATTGAGGTTTCACTTGAAAAAAATTAAACAATTAACTTGCCGTCGTTGTTGTATTAATATTTTTACACAAACACTTTAACCCTTCTAGTTGTTTCTTCCTGCAATATGTCAATCATAAGTTTAAAATAAGCATTTAATCTTGAATTAAAACAAACCAAAACAAGAATTACTAAGATCAATGAAAGTGTCAATCCAAAAATTCATGGTTGAAATTTGACACTGACTAGTCTAATAGATAGAATTTCGCCAAAAATACAAAAAAATTGAATTAAAAAAAGTTAAAAACATTCAACCTTCAATTAAAACAAACCAAAACAAAAATTACTAAAATTAATCAAAGTGAAAGTGTCAATGGAAATATTAATGACTGAAATTCGACACTAATGCATCAAAAATTAAAAAAAAATTGACCAAAAAAAATAAATTTTAAACAACAGATTTTCTGAAAAAGATGAAAATTTTACCTTTCAACCAAAGTAATTGCAATTATTAACCGCCAATTCATATTTAACAAACAATAAGAATGATTTCCAACTCAATCTAGTGTATTTTAGAGGAAATTTTGAGCAGAATTATGAAAAAAAAAAACGAAATTTTGAGTGAAGGAAATTATAGAAGAATTAGAGAAAGAGATATGGGAAGAATATTGATGGGGAAAAATTGGGAGTAAATTTTGATGTGGGAAGATTGAGTTTTATAATACGACCTTCAAACTTCTCTTCAAGCGTGATTCCTTTTTCATGATTCCGTTCCGCTTCCTCTAGTAGACTTGAGTCTTACAGTGTAACCGTTCGCTGGCCCGTCCTTTGTTTTTTTTGTTTTATTGCCATTTGGCTTTTGAAATAGGGGCTCCTGAGCAATGTTTACTTTGCTCTCCCTTATAGCTTGCTCTGCCTTTTGTTAAAGAAAGGAGAGAAGCTCTATGGAAAGAAAATGGTCAACCATTAATAAGATGGTGAAAGGGGTTTATCTTGTTACTAGTTATTTCAATGCTACCATGGGACTAAAGAAAGAATTAGTCAAGCTGTGACAGCTGGAGAGATTATTGATCTGAAGACTTGCACTTATGCAATACTCCATACTTTTCTTACTATTTATATTATATCATAATTACATTATATAGTTTACGCTTTGTTTATAAATTAAAGTTCGTTAATATTAAATATTTAAAATTAAATAGTTTTCAAGTAATAAATCAGTTTCGAAAGTCATAATAAATTTCATATTTGACTTAGTTGACAAAGGAGAGTCAAAGGGAAAAAGTCTAGTTTAAGGGCTTGTTTAGATTTACTAAAAACAATTGAACTGAACTGAACTGATTGAAGCTGAACTGAATTGAACTGAACTGAATTGATAGGAGCTGAACTGAACTGAACTGAACTGAACTGATTGGAGCTGAACTGAACTGAACTGGTTGGAGATGAACTGAACTGAACAGAACTGAACGGAACTAAACTGAATTGAATTGAATTGAATTGAATTGAATTAAATTGAAATTAATAAATATATAAATAATATTTAAACAGTAATAATATGATTATTAAATAATAATTGTAATGATAACTAATAATAATGAATAATTATTAATGAAAAATAATAATTGTATTTTGGATATTTTTAAATAATAATTATAAATAAATAATATTAATAATTATAAATTAATAATAATAATGATTAATGATTATAATGATAATTAATAACAATTATTTTATATTTTTGGTTTAATATGTTTATACTTGATGATGATTATATAATACTCCCTCCGTCCCTTAACAAACTTCTCATTTCTCTCTAAATGGTTGTCCCAAATAAACTTCTCATTTCTCCAAGTGGTAGGGTCCTCATAATAAAATAAGTTACTTTTACACATGGGACCACCACTTTATGTCACTAGAAACCAAAACAATACTCTTAAAAGTCATCTAATATGATAATTTATTATTTAAAAGAACACAAAGGACCCACCAACAACTACTTTCTTAAATTGTGTGCATTGGAGAAATGGGAAGTTTATTATGGGACGGAGGGAGTAACAATAATATCTAAGAATTTAATTAATATTACTAATTTAATAATTAGATTTAATTATAAATTAATATTTAGTAATAAAATAATGATTGGGTCGGGCCGTGTAAAATTACATCATAAACCATTTTGACGTGATTTGATTGGATTATGGGCTGAAACAAGAGTTTATTTGTGCTTTTAACCTAAACCATGTTACTCCCTAATGATAATAGTAATAATAATGAATAAAGCTATAATAAACAAAATAATATACAGATAATAATAATAATAATACTTAATAATAATGATATAATAATAATAATATAATAATAATAATAATAAGAGCAATTAGTAAAATAAATTAGACAAACATAATAATATTTAACAAAATGGTTATAAAAGAATGAAGCTGAACTGAACTGAACTGATTGGAGCTAAACTGAACTGAACTGAACTGAACTGAAATTAAGCTGAAATAAACAGGCCCTAAGTGAACAACTTAGCGTCCGTTCTTTTCAACTTATTCAGTTCAGATAAGTTCAGATAAGATCAGATAAGTCCAGATAAGATCAGATAAGTCCAGATAAGATCAGATAAGTCCAGATTAGATCAGATAAGTCCAGATAAGATCAGATAAGTTCAGATAAGTTCAGATAAGTTCAGATAAGTTCATATAAGATCAGATAAGTCCAGATAAGTTCAGATAAGTTCAGATAAGTTCAAATAAGTTCATATAAGTTCAGATAAGGTCTAATAAGGTCGAATAAAGTCTAATAAAGTCTAATAAGGTCGAATAAGGTTTAATAAGGTCGAATAAGGTCTAACAAGGTCTAGTAAGGTTCTTATATATTTTTAATATTACAACATTATTATTATTATTATTATTATTATTATTATTATTAATTTTTTTACCAATATTATTAATTTTATTATTATTTATTAATTTTATTATTATTTATTATCTAATATTTATTATTATTATTTTCATATGGCTATCATCGTTGTTTGTTGTATGCTTAAGTTTTTTATTTCGTCTACATGAATAAGGGATACCGATTTCTTTGGATTGTCGTTTGTAAAGTATTTCTATGAACATTAAATTATTGTAGTTGGTGGTTGTTCTTGAATCAATTGATATATATCTTTTAAGTTTGCCTCCGTAGAAATTTATAAATAATAATAACAATAATAACAGATAATGACTTATACACTAGTAAAAATAAATAATTATAGTAATACAATAGTAATAATATACTCCCTCCGTTTTTTTAATGTGCATATTTGTTTTTGCGCGCGGACCAAGGAAAAAGTGTTTAAAAAGTAAGAGAGAAGGTTAGTAAAAGTAAGGAAAAAGTAAAAAAAAGGTAGAGAGAAGGAAAGAAAAAGTATGAGAGAAATGTAATAATTAGGTGGGCCACCCTTCCATTTATGGAAAAAAGTAGAAAGATACCAATTAAAAAAATACCCCAAAATAGAAATAAGTGCCTATTAAAAAAACAGAGGGAGCAATAATTTAGATAATTTAGATAATAATAATAATAATAATAATAATAATATAATAATAATAATAATAGCAGTAATGATAATAAAAAGTAAAAAAAAGAAATAATAAGAAAAATAGTAATAATTATTAATTATGATAAGGATATGAATGATAATAATTATAATGGTAATAGTATAAATAATAATGATAAATAATACTCCCTCTGTTTTTTTTAATATGCACCTAAGGCTTTGCACTAGAACCAAGGAAAAAGTGGAAAAGTAAGAGAGAAGGTTAGTAAAAGTAAGAAAAAAGTGAGAAAGTTAGAGAGAAGGAAAGAAAAAGTAGGAGAGAAGTGTAATAATTAGGTGGACCAACCTTTCATTTATGGCAAAAGGTAGAAAGGTACCAATTAAAAAAACACCCCAAAATAAAGAAATGTGTATATTAAAAAAACGGAGGGATTAATGATTAATAATAATAATAATAATCTTTTGTCCGTTTTTAATAATAATAATAATAATAATAATAATAATAATAATAATAATAATAATAATGTTGTAATATAAAAAATATATAAGGTCCAATAAGATCAAATAAGTTTACATAAGATCAAATAAATTTAGATAAGTTCAGATAAACAAAATAAGTTGAAAAGAATGGACGTGAATCATATTAGTATTGGGTTTTACCATTTAAAATAAAATAAAAATAATCTCTATTATAAATGAAAACTCACAAGTCATACTCATAAACCTCCAAAGCCGTTATTTGTTCAACACCCTTGACGGCTGACGCTTTGTCCTCTCTTGCATACAGAATTACAGACTCGAGATTGAACTTCAACCAACATACCCACCTTCTTCTTCGGTTCTTCCTCGCTCTGTTGAAGTCTTCGGTAAGTCACGCCCTCTCTCTCTCTCTCTCGTTATTTGTTATTTATATTTTATACTGTGCGTGAGTATTCAAGAACCCATAAAATCTCATTCGATACACAAACCTCTCTTTCCGCCCTGCTGTAGTTCTTCTTTTCGAGTCGTCTGTTTCGGGCTGTGTTCTGGCGCCAATGCAATGCAGCAGTGGTGGTGGTGATTGGCTGGAGTTTGCTTCAAGATTTCCATTGTCCTAGTTTTCAGTTTGATTCAAGATTCTTTAATTAATGGTGTAGCTTTCCTTTTAATCATTATTAAGTTATAAATTGGGATAATTTAATGACGAATTTCAGGTTTTTATCTTGAAACCATAATTGGAAACTAATAAAGATTTGTTTTTTTATTTTGATTTTGGTTCAACTTATACAAATTATGATTGATAATAAGAGTTTTAAGGATTTAAATTAAAAGGGAACAAAGAGGATTAGTTTTAAAAATCACATTCTAAGTTTATAAAAATCTGATTTTTATTAATTGTATTGCTTTTATGTTTAGACTATTTAATCACTATTATGTTGTACCGAGTTTATAACCCTTTAAAAAAAAGGTACCAAGTTTATAAAAGGACATTATTAGAAGCATTGGATTGTTCTTGTGCTTTTGAAAGGTATGTATTCATACTTAGCGCTTTAATTACATGTCCTAACATGTTAGGAGGTTTATTGTGGATATAAATATGTTTCGGAAGAAAATCATACCTTGTTGTGATATTGGATTTGTTTAGTTGTGATGGATATTACATGGATTTATATATAATTTATGAAGTCACATTCTTGAGCATGAAGTATTATTCTTCATAA
Source organism: Patellifolia procumbens (assembly GCA_947645195.1). Taxonomy (NCBI): domain Eukaryota; kingdom Viridiplantae; phylum Streptophyta; class Magnoliopsida; order Caryophyllales; family Amaranthaceae; genus Patellifolia; species Patellifolia procumbens. Next base: position 4,666,721 of record CANSGD010001541.1, read on the forward strand.
AATTTGGACATTATTGTGTAAAGGAAACATGTCACTTATGAGTTTTCAGGTTTTTATTTCATGAATTCTCCTTTCGCTCTAGATGTTCTTTATTTTGAGTTCAAAAACTAATGGGAAAGTCGGGGGGCTGTTGAGTTTTTGAATTTTATGGACTATGACGCAATTATGATTTTGATTCTAGAAAATGAAAGTTTTTAGCATCTTTTATAATGTTTTTTATTGAAATATATCCATGGTTACTCGCGTTTAAAGGAAAATTTAATACTTAATAAGGATATTAATTTTATCTATTTTATTGAGCTAAGGATGGCTACAAGGCTTTCCTTAATCTCAAGAGGTGTGTTGGCAATAAAACTTGTAGGAAGGATCCCCTATGAGTATTGAACAAATGGGGAGGATCATAGCTTAGTTATATCTCCTTGCCAAGGTGGAAATATTGTTCGATCTTAGGGGTATGCATATATTTGAGGATTATTTGAGAATATCTTGATTAATACTACCTCCGTCCTATATTAGTTGCAATAATTTCTATATAAGGTTGTCCCATATTAATTGCAATACTTTTACTTTAGGCATGAACCCACCTATATTTTATTATACACCACCTTATCTAATATACTTCACTCATTCATTGATTTATGCTAAAAAAAATTAAAATATTATTTCCCTACTCTAATAACTTCCTAAAAGTACCACATTACTTTCTATCTCATCAACTTTTACAATAAATTAATATAACATACACCCTACTTTATTAACTTTCTAAAACTGTGTGCACAAGCTATTGTTGCGATTAATGTGGAACTAAGGACATATATTAGACTATATACGCTTAAAGGTTTCAAGTACCCCATATGAGTCTTATAGACCACGATCCCGTTCATTGTCAATAATTAAACACTAATTGATTTTGAGAAGGCTTACACGTTCAATATTTTATTATAAGCCCGAAATATCCCGACGTCGGACGAACCAAGGAGCCCCGTTGAAGATGTGGTCTGTTCTTTATTCTACCTTGGAGCCTAACGTATTTCAGCGTTATACAAACCAAAGTGCACACCAGTTGCCTGTGAGGAGGTCCCCTATTATGGCTATTAGAGTTGAACCATACCTGCTGCCGGAGACAAAGTCTGTTTCATTGCACCATTGGAGCCTTGCCGAAAACCGACGTGGAGAATTCTTATCGGAGACCAACGTGCAGAACCAGTTAAGTTCCATTTGATCCATCCGGACTTTTACAGTTCGAAAATCTTGCGGTATGACTCTATACTTTTTTTATTTTCAAATTCATTGTTGTGTTTCATCCTTTTGCTTTTCATGGTATACCTTTTGCTTTTCATGGTATATTTCAACCAATTAAGTTCCATTTGATCCGTCCCGATCTTTGTTGTGAGCCTTCAAACTAAAAGAATTTGCTGCGATAGACTTGCAAATCTGGTGAGTGTTTCAATCCTGGGTAAAACCGAGAAATAGCATCTCAGGGAAGTTTTCATCTTCCTTTGATGGAGATAGACAGATGAAATACAGGGGCTTCTGGGTGGCTCGATCTTTTTGGGAAGACCAACACTTGCCTTTTTCTATCATTTTTTTTACTTGTATATACAACGTATGTGTAAAAACTAAAAAGCATGTAAGCCACAAACATATCAAGTAGTACTTGATCTAGTAGTATGGAGAATATTCTTCCAACCTCAAGATGAGGGTTCAATTCCCATTAGATACACTTTGAGAGTAGGGAGTTCGTTTGAACCTGAATAGAGCCTGGGCCATTTTTTCTTCCCAAAAAAAGTGTAAGCCACAAACATATGTAGTAGAATAGTTGAATACCATTAGTTGGTCATGTGTAGCTGCATATGGTATGTTTTACTCCCTTTCATCCTATTTTTAAAAAATATTTTTTTAATATGCTCCATCATCAAAGGATAGGATATCACTCATTGTTCAAAAACTAACGTGCACTAATAATATAATTTGCATAATTACATAAGGTCATGTGTATGGTTAAGTATATTTCCCGTGCCTTTTTTTTCTTTTCTTTTTTGCATAGTGAAATAATAATATCATGGTGAGATTTGAGTCCACGGGGGAATCGGATGACGAATCTTTTATTGTAGTTGACGATGCAAATGGTGGGGCAAAAAACAGTTTTCAATGAATCGTCAACTGTTCGAACCTTTTGTAGAGAATTAGTCAGTTAAATAATGTCATACAAACTTGGACAATTGATGGAAGAACGTTTCTAAAACCAAAATTTTTTCACACAAGACGTCTAAAGTAGTTCTTCATACTTCTCATCATTAGATACGTGACTTTGAAACTAAGTCACTAGACAACTTTCATGTATGTATATCTCAAAAAGAGGCAAGTTGGAGCTCTCACATGAGCATTGGCGTTGATTTTATCCATATTCGTTGCTATTAGAAATGATTGGAGGTCATATTGCAACAATCCGCAATACCTTTAGCAGCGTACATCTTCTCGATGTCGTTTACGCTTCAATGTCCTCGACAAACAATAACATCCAGTAATGCAGGTCTTTGGCGAATCTTGTTGTCCAACTACGAATTCCTTTCTCATTGCTTTCGGAGAGGCTTATGTTAGTTTGTGGGACGTACACCTTCTTAGTAGTCTATAAAAAACCGACATTTATTATAACGAGGTCATACCCTCTATTGCTAAACTTGAAAAATCCGGGAAGGAAGTAGAGTTGTGTCTCCCTATTTGTTGCAAATATCTTTGTAAGGATTTCCTTTATATCACGAGTAAGTCTGGAAGATCAAATGCCACACTTGAAGAGTGGTGTTCATTTTGGTTCCAGAGCTCCTGTAGGTACTTAACAATGTCTAAAAACAATGGTAAACGGACTTGTATTACTCTCCATGTGAAGGATTTTACGGTTTTCGAGGACCCTCATCCATAGAGTGATATGATACATAAGGCGTTTAATGATATAAATATCTCAGATGAACACTACAAATCCTCATATCTTGGAGAATTTTATTCTTGTTGGCTTTGTGCATTTGTTTTGTTAGTGGGGGACATAGGTCAAATTCGAGTGTTTCAAGCCTGCTTCGTTCCTTGCTCATGGACACCAAACTTCTCTTGCTATTCCTATCTTGGCCAAGAGTTAAAGAAGTTTAAATTACCTATTCAAATCTGATACACAGCCAAGGGTTGCCGATTTTTTCCTGCACAATATGTGTGTGTTTGGATGACTATATATTTTCGAAGCCATCGTATCAATGTGCATAACCCTGTCGACGCTCCTATGACCCCATTTCAAGGCTAAGATGTTGTTTTGCCTATTCATCTCCCGGAAGCAAAACTCCGCGTCCGAACTCGTATGTTAATCAAGTGGCTTGCTACTTCTGTGAATAGTATTAGTGAGAATAACCTCCAATCTAGCCACACTAAATTTCTTCATCAGCATGAGATCTAGTTTTTTCACACTGAGATACGTACATGTTTGAGTTGTATAGTCCTCACCGATTTGGTAGACAATTTAGTTTTTATCAGGGCGTGCCTGGCGAACTTGAGTCATACCATAGAGAGGTTATGCTCGAGAGTTTGTTCCATTTGTTTGAGTCCAACATTCATGTGGGAACGACTTCTTCCTTTTTGATTCCTAGCCACACCTTGAAACCCAAGCATGAGTTACGCCAACTTATGCATCAATGCTGAAGTCTCATTCATTGGTGACTTCATCTTCGAGTCTTCAAGTTCCTCCAAATGTCCCTAAAACTCGTGGCCAAAGCAAGCGTAGGAAAACAAAAAATGATGGCCGCAACATTTCACCGATGAAAAGGGCTACTAAGATTTCACTTGACTTTACCGAGAAGTGTAAGCTCAAGGTTAAATACCCTAGTTAAGGACTCTGCCACTTCTCCCTTGATGAACGAAGTTACGCAAAAGGACGAAAGGATGATAATAGGGATACTCCAAGCAAAATGATTGATGTTGGGTTGTCTTTTACCAAGTTAATCCTAAGAATTTAGTTTTTTGTTGATATTTTTGGTTCGACTATGATGAAGATTTTGCAAATGAAGGATTAGAAGTAAGAATCATTTGTCGTACTTTTCCCCCATTTTTTCTTCTCTTTTTTCTATTATATATATGTTAATATGTTTAACCTTCACTTATCCTATTTTTTAGATTGATCATTTTGAGATGAACATTGTTGAAGTGTTATGTGCTTGTAACAATACTCTCGGTTTTTCCATCGATGAGGAATTGTTTGATTTTGAGTATGATGACCCCATCATACTTCACGCCGCCGCCGAAGTTTTAGTTAAAGAATTTGATAATGTTCTTGAAATCTCTCATGCCATTGTCAAAACATCCTCTCCCCAAAGTGTGTGAGACATAATCGCCCAAGCTATCCGAGTAGTTGATCGATGTGTTGCAAATTTTATAGTCAACTCGATACGAGGCAAATTGTTGGGTACTTCTCTAGTCGCTGTCCCTGGATCGAAACAAGAGTTGCAGAGCTTTTTCAATATATATTAGTTCTAAGAGATTTGATATCTCTAGATTGCGTGATCTTGTTGAGAGGTACATGGAGTATGGTTTGCAGCTGCATGTCCATCGAGAAAGAAGCAATGAACAACCCCTATGAATGTTCTTCATGAATAACATTTGAAGGTGGAGTCCCATATGAAAAATGTTGCATGTTTCAAAAGGATGAAGAGGAACGAGTCTAGGCACTTCGTTGTGAGATGCAAGAGATTCAACAACAACTGGCTCAGTTGAGGAAAAAGGAAGATGAGCTCATGTCACTTGTTCAAGATTCAAAAAAGCTCCTTGGAGAAAGAGTTGTAACGGTGAAGGACTTGTCGAATTCTCATAGTTCCCCAGAATAAAGTATTGTCTTTGTGAAACAAAGAGGAAAGGCTAGCAAGGCCTCGAGGACTCTCAAATGGGAGTCATAGTCCTTTGTTTCCTCTCTTTGACAAATGAGAGAAAGATAAAGTCAACAAAGGAAAATGACTCCCATTTGAGAGTCCTCAAGGCCTTTCTAGCCTTGCCTCTCTTTGTTTCACAACAACAATAATTTGTTCTAAGGAAGTATGAGAATTCGCAAAGTCTTGCACCGCCACAACTCGTTCTGCAAGGAGCTTTTCTTAATCTTGAACAAGTGACATGAGCTTAACTTCCTTTTTCCTCAGCTGAGTGAATCTCTTGCATCTCACGACGAAGTGCCTAGACTCGTTCCTCTTCATCCTTTTGAAACATGCAACATTTTTCATATGGGACTCCACCTTTAAATGTCATTCCTGAAGAACATTCATAAGGGTTGGTCATTGCTTCTTTTCTCGATGGATATGTAGCTGCAAACCATACTCCATGTACCTCTCAACAAGATCACACAATTTAGAGATATCAAATCTCTTAGAACTAATATATATGAAAAAGCTCTGCAAACTCTTGTTTCAATCCAGGGACATCGGCTAGAGCAGTACCCAACAATTTGCCTCGTATCAAGTTGACTATAAAATTTGCAACACATCGATCAACTTCTCGGTTAGCTTGGGCGATCATGTCTCACACACTTTGAGCAGAGGATGTTTTGACAATGGCATGAGAGATTTCAAGAACATTATCAAATTATTTAACTAAAACTTCGGCGGCGGCGTGAAGTACGATGGGGTCATCATATTCAATATCAAACAATTCCTCATTGATGGAAAAACCGAGAGTATTGTTACTAGCACGTAACTCTTCAACAATGTTCATCTCAAAATGATCAATCTAAAAAAATAGGATAAGTGAAAGTGAAACATATTAACATATAATAGAAAAAAGAGATTTAAAAATGGGGGAAAAGTACGACAAATGATTCCTACTTCTAATCCTTCATTTTCAAAATCTTCATCATAGTCGGCACCAAAAATATCATCAAAAAACTAAATTCTTATGATTACACTTGGTAAAAGACAACCCAACATCAATCATTTTGCTTGGAGTATCCCTATTATCATCCTTTCGTCCTTTTGCGGTAGCTTCGTTCATCAAGGGAGAAGAGGCATAGTCTTTAGGGTATTTAACCTTGAGATTACACTTCTTGGTGAAGTCAAGTGAAATCTTCGTAGCGCTTTTCGTCAGTGAAAGGTTGCGGCCATCATTTTTTGTTTTCCTACGCTTGCTTTGGCCACGAGTTTCAGGGACCTTTGGAGGAACTTGAAGACTCGAAGATGAAGTCACCAATGAATGAGACTTCAGCATTGATGCATAAGCTGGCATAACTCGTGATTGGGCACTCAAGGTGTGGCTAGGAACCAAAAAGGAAGCATTCATCCCCACATGAATGTTAGACTCAAACAAATGGAACAAACTCTCGAGCATAACCTCTCTATGGTGTGACCCAAGTTCTCCAGGCACGCCAATTGTCTACCAAATCGGTGAGAACTATACGACTTAACCATGTAAGTATCCTCGTATCTCAGTGTGAAATAACTAGATCTCATGCTGATGAAGAAATTTATTGTGGCTAGCTTGGAGGTTATTCTCACTAATGCTATTCACTGAAGTAGCAAGCCACTTGATTAACATACGAGTTCAGACGCGGAGTTTTGCTTCCGAGAGATGAATAGGCAAAACAACATCTTGGCCTTGAAATGGGGTCATAGGAGCGTCGACAGAGTTATGAACATTGATACGATGACTACGAAAATATATAGCCATCCAAACATTCACATATTGTGCAGGAAAAAATCGGCAACCCTTGGCTGTGGTATCAGATTTGAATAGGTAATTTAAACTACTTTAACTCTTGGCCAAGACAGGAATAGCAAGAGAAGTCTGGTGTCCATGATCAAGGAACGAAGTTGGCTTGAAATACTCAAGGGAATTTGACCTATGTCCCCCACTAACAAGAATAAAATGCTCCAAGATTTGAGGTTTTGTGGTGCTCAACTGGTTTATTTATATTATTAAGCGCCCCATGTTATCATGTCACGCTACAGTTGAGGGTCCTCGAAAACCGTAAAATCCTTCACATGGAGAGTAACACCAGTTCGTTTACCATTGTTTTTAGACATCGCTAAGTACTTACTGGAGCCTCAGAACCAAAATGAACACCACTCTTCAAGTGTGGCATTTGATCTTCCAGTCTTTCTCGTGATATGGAGGAAATTCTTAAAAAGATATTTGCAACAAATAGGGTGACACGACTATCCTTCTTTCTCGGATTTTTCAAGTTCAGCAGCGGATGGTATGACCTCTTCTTAAAAAATATCGGTTATTGTAGACCGCTAAGAAGGTGTATGACCCACAAATAGAAGCCTCTCCATAAACAATGAGCAAGGTATTCGTAGTACGACGCCAGAATTCGCCAAAGACCTAGCTTAGCCTCCTTCTGAGATATACGTACATGAAGGGTTTCTAGTGGCTTGCTTTCAGTGTCATGTATCTGATGGTGAAAAGCACGAAGGACGTCTTAGAAGTCTTGCCTGTAAATGTTTTAGTTTCATAAACGTTCTTCCACCAACGATTCTTGTTCGACGGGCATTGCTCAACTGACTTGTTCTCTACAAAAGGAAATTGTGTTATGTGGCCACCATTATATTGTTATTTCCTTAAGTAAAATAAAATAATAATAAAAAGTCACCAGTAATATACTTAGCCATACACATGACGTTATGTAATTATGTTATTAGTGCCTGTTACTTTCAGAATAATGAGTAGTATTATATCCTTTTATGCAGCATTATTAAAAAAATATAAAAGAGATATTGCGTCTCTGGCGGGGTTCCTTGGTTCATCTGACGTCGGGATATTCCAGGCTTCATCGGTGGAATATAAAAAATCTCACCTCAATGGTAGTATTTATAGTAGTAATAAGATTTATCTTGGCTTCAAATTTAATTATCCTCGTTATGAATGGATTGTGATTAAATTTGTCAAGATTTATCTTCCAAAACAAAGATGCAATAAAAAAGAGAAAAATAGAAGCAATTGTTTGCCTGTTTTCTCCTTGGCAGATGTATCTTCTAGTGAAAAAAAATAAAAAAGTAAAAATGAAAATAAATGATATAGTTGCATAAGTGCATAGATGATCAATATTAGCTAAGGTTGCGGAGATGATGTGAGCTTATACGTTTTATTTTCTTTTTTTATTATTATTACTTTGAAGTGATGATAATGACAAAGTTAATTAAGGATTTAATTCTATGGATTATTTGGTCGAAAAATACAGTCCATTAAACTAGTTTATTTATTAAAAAAAATGACACCTACTGGCTACTGGTCCTAAGGGGGCAATTTGTAGACATGAAAAAAAATACAATTAACCAAGCTATCAAATTTTTTTATTTGATTAAAGTCAACTATTGACTTTATAAAAGTAAATGATAAATGATTTTAAGCTTGTCCTTAATTTTACGTCATTTTAATTATTAGTTATTAACTAATTGGATTGGGGTCTAATAATAAAAATTGGCTATTTAAATGAATGATGGTCATGGCGCATGAAGAGGGTGACAACTTCTTAAACCTAAACCTAGTAAAACATTATAAAATAGAGTTCTTATGTCTCATTTGAAAGGGTTGAGAAAAAAAGGTGGAGAAAACTCATAAGACAAGCTATTCTAAAGTACATAAATATTCTTTGTAAATCAACAACCTACCTCAATTTTGCTTAATCCAAAAGAAGAAGAACAAGTTCCAAAGAGTTAGTGTGTCGTTCTATACTAGAGATCAAGCAAGAATGCCCTCATTCAAGAAGTCAAAAGTTGTGTGGCGAAGTTGGCAAGTCAAGTTCGTGACACAGCAAAAGTCATTAGTGGAGATCGAATCAGTTAAGATTTATTATAGATTGTAAACCATATTTATATCAATAAATTATTCTTTGTTGTGCTATTTTTATTCTCTGTTTGTAGAATTTAAAATTTGTATATATAGCTGCAAATGATGATGTCGTTGTTGACACTTTTGTTAAATTTCAAAGGCATATACTGGGAAGTAAAGTGATACAAAAGGCATAGAACAAGCGATCTTCAATAAAGGGAATGCATTAACATGTTAATGTCCAATAGGATTTCACTAAGATAGATGTGAAAAAGAATCTTTTCTTTATTCCAGATGATAAATCATCACAGATAGATGGCAACCTCTTCAAAAGAGCATGGGAGGTTGTTGGTAAAGATGTTATAGAGGTCGTCTTGGAGTTCTTTGCAACCAACTCCACTGCTAACGTTGCTTCCGGAGGTGGCCTGTCTAGTAAAAGTGGGTGGTTATAGGCCAATTTCATGTTGTTGTATCCTCTACCAAGTCATCGATAAACTAATTTGCACCTAGTTCTCCTCGTTTAATTAATGCAAACCAAGGAGCTTTTATTGTAGGGAGAAGTATATTGAACAATGTTTTACTATGCTGAGATGTTGTTAGGTCTTTTAATAAGCAAGATAGTGGAGGAAAGCATGGAAAATCTATTAATTGCTCTTAGATTCCCTAAAAAACTGATACACTGTATCATGAGGTTTATCACTAGTCCTAATTTCACTTTGACAATAAATGGTGGAACTAAAGGGTATTTTCAAGCTAAGAGAGGATTGATGCAAGGAGTTTAAATGTCTCCTCTTATTTTTGTCATGTGTGTGGATTATCTTAGTAGAATCGTAGCTTATGTTGGGGTTTTGTCTGATTTTAAATAACTGGCTAGATGCTCATCTTTGAAGAGCAATCACCTTCTCTTTACTGATGAGGGATTCTCTCATATAAAGGGGATGTCAAATAAGCTTACAGATTGCTCCAAAGGATACATTTCTTCTCAACCTCTTCAAGTTTTGGGGCTAATAATGGAAATGTCGCTTAAAAATGCGCTGGTATGGAGGCCTCTAAAATGGTGATAATAAGACATGTCAGGGTATGAGAAGTAGCCTCTCCCTTTTCACTAGCTAGGAATTCTTATATGTGCTAGGAAGCTAAAAATTGTTGAGTATGATGGTATTTTAGACAAGATGATTTCAAGAATCCATTACTTGGAGCACTAGGAACCTCTTTTTTGCTGGTAGATATCAATTGATTATTATTACTGACAAGCTTATATAGATACTAGGAAAAGTTATGCATTCTACCAAAAAGCTACTGCGCAATATCATCGTTGTTTATAGGAACTTCCTATTGAAGAGGGAAGCAATAGCAACAAACCACGTTATGTCAACTTGAATAATGTCTACTCTCCTAAAAAGATGGGTGGTCCTCAGATTAGGAACATCATCTTATGAAACAAGCTTGTGATTTGTAAGTTTGTCCAGCACATAGGATACAAGAAAGATGACCTATGGTTCAAATGGGTACATACAATCTACATTAAAGATACAAATTGGTGATATTACACTTTTAAATCTACTACTAGTTGGGTAAAAGCTATCTGTAAAGTTTAAGATGAGCTCACTAGACTGAACATGAAGAATTGGAGCTGGAATTAGCAATACTCTATACATAAACAATACAAGATCAAAAATCCTCATAAATAGAGATGAACTTACAATTGACGGCAAGGAGACAACCACAATTATGGATGAATGTGGTGGCAACAAGCACCCGCAACAGTGGCGAGCAACATGTACAAACAGTGTAAAGGAGTTTTATAGGGGGTAGAAGTTCACTAGAAAAGCAACAACATATAATCTTCCTAGATCATAATACGTTGAACCATATATAATCTTCTCTATACAAGGTCTTACGTTCATATCATGCCATAAGTAGCTTTTCACTTCAAGAGTTATCTAAAAATTATCATCAGGGTAATAAAAATAGTCCACTCCTAAATTGGGGATGGGGCCTGTCTCATAGATGGTCTAAGTATAATGAATCAATGTGTAGTTCTGTACTTGTTGATCCTATACATACCCCAATAAATACTTAACTATAAGCAAATGAAAATAATTTAATAATTAATTGGTCTAGCATTTCAACAATAATTAAATTGGCCTGGGATTTCTTAAACTGGCATGACATTTAACCACTTTTGCAACTTGGATTATGTATGTGTATGTGGAATGAAGTTAATGTCATTGGCTTGCTAGTCAACTAGTGTCACAACATTGTGGCTCGGTCCTGGTAAGTGGTTAAGAAGCTACTAAAACATTTTTGGAATGGGTGAAGTAAGGTCTTCTTATAGATTCCTTTGTATATGTATGTAAATAAAACTACACAAGGAAGACATGCAACAACATCAAGATCAAGCGAGATTTGGCGGACTTAGAACACAATATCAACAACAATATCAGAAATCAGAGAGCAAAATCGGTGCGTAAATGAAATAAAATGCTTGTATGCTTTCTTTACGATCATGAATCGGAATCATCTAAATCGTTATTACTAATTGAATCTAGCATGTTAACTTGCAAGATCTTTTTGCACGTTTTCTCGCAAATCTCTTTATTTGCAACAATTTTAGCATCTCCTCATTCCTAGTTGCTTCGGCTTTTTTCCATGCCAGTGTTGAATCTTTCTAACTTCTTCAACTTCTTTTCTAGATTCCACAATTACTTGCTCCGATTACTTTTCTTACTTCAACCATCTCTCGGGCAAGACCAAGTCGTGAACGCTTCACTAGAAAAGGCTTTGTAATACTTTTATCGGGTCCATAACCTCGCAAATATCCATTTGTATTGTTCCTGAGCATATCTTAAAATATTTGTTTATCGATCATTCAATAACCCCTTGTTATATTTGCTCTTTTAATTTCTTCATCTCATCCTACATAAAAAAAATTAGTTAGAAAAATTATAAGAGAATAATTCTATAATAAACACTTAAAAATTAGCTCAAAAATTCATGTATTTACTATTGCATGTATATTATTGGCTAAAAGTCACCTTATTTACGTGTTTCTTTGATTTCCTTGTACGAGATTCTATGGTCGCATCAACTCGGATACATGCCGCGCTCCATTTTCCTTTTTATATAACGACGGCCGTCGAATCAACTAAAATGTAAGATGTAGAAGGACTATCACATACTAGAATATAAGATATAAATTTACTTACTATTTCTTCTTTCAATCTAGCATAACTCCTTATACCACTATAGGGCATGTAAACCCCAGCTTATATTCAGTTTAGTTCAGCTCAGCTCTGGACAATACTGTTTCTCTCACATATTACTATTCGTTTCAGTTTAATTTAGTACAGTCCAATTCAGTTCAGTTCACTTCAGTTGTTTTATATTGAAGAGAACAGGCCCATAGTGAGGCATCATCTGAAATATCTACTTTACCTTACTTTTTCGTTCTTTGCCTACAGAAAAAATATTGAAACACATTCATAGATAACTTATTTTTCCATTTAAATAAAATTATAACCGTAAGTAACTTTACCTTAAATTGGGGGACGCTCAAAGGCGCAACTAAGTATTTCTAATCTCTTTTATTAGTATCTTGAAGCTTCTTTGAATATGTTGCTCTTTTGTTTTGAGCTTCAGAACATCAAAGTATCTACGCTCCATTTTGTGCCTACTATCACTTAGTAAACATTGTGCTTGACTTATGACAAATTTCATCCTGTATAGAGTTTCTCCATGAATTTAATAAAAAATAAAATATTTTGTTAATTCTAAACTTTTACATATGTAGAAAATCAATATATGAAGTTATTGTTTAATTATAGATATATAGACCACAAATGGTCAAATGTTTCGAGTTTTGATTCTTAACCTTTAACTTGTATTGGACAAATTGAACGATTTCATACTTGTTCACCCACGAAGAAAGAAAACAATAATGAATATGGACCAATTGGGTTTCCATCCTCATCTAATTAAACATTGGTTCTCTACCTCGGAGGTAATTCTATAAGATTTCTACAATAAACCATTCCTCTTGTTTTGGTAACAGTCTCTAAAATATTAGAGAAACTCAAATTTCTGATCAACAATGTGAGACCAATATGACCTATTACAACATGATCAATGACATTATTTCACCACACATAAGATAGATGGGAGAGAACTTATATTGAATCAGCCTATATAAAAAGAGTCTAGAAGGACAAACCTTACCAACCCTATTACAATAGAAAGTGAGGACATATCATGAAGCAAAACAAAAAGAGGCAGAAGCAACCATATTCTTCAATGACCCTAGTTAATCTGTTTGACTTAGGATTTAACCTTTGGAGACCCAAAGCATCTAATTGAAACCTAAAGTTCCCCAGTAAGTAACTCAATTTGTCACACAAGAGGTAAGAAGATGGAATTGGTGAATACCTAGCCGTAGTTCTGAACAATCAAGTGAAATGTAAAAACTTAAATTAAGTATTAAAAAATTTCTTAATGTTCCCAACTGTAAAACCCTCAAACTAAATGTATTGAAAGTCTTGGTTTTAATCACAAAAATAAACAAGGGAAACCTAAAAAGAGAGTTGATCTACCAAGCGATAGAGAGTGTATGTTTTGTGAGATCAAAACACTAGTCATTATAGTAACTCATGTCCTATAATAAGACTTGGTTTTTAACAAGAATCTGGAAGCCAGTAAATTAAACTGGAAAAATAGATATACTGTTCCTGACGGAATGGAACCCGAGAAAGATTGAGTTCCTAACTCTAATAATTAATTTTCGCAGGCTAGAGTAAGGGGGATAACACATGGTACCTAGACAGTGGTTAATCTAAGCATATGACTGGAGACAAATCAATATTTTTCTCACTCTCTACCTATGATGGTGGAAGTGTAACTTTTGGTAATAACATGAAAGGTATCATAGTTGTCATAGGTAAGGTAGGTAAGTCACCTTCACATTCCATTGATAATGTTTTTCTAGTGGATGGTTTAAAGCATAATCTCTTAAGTATTTCTTAGTTTTGTGATAAGGGAAATTAGATGGAATTTATTAGTGAAAAATGTATGTTCATTAACAAAAGCACAAGCTAAGGGTTATCTTGGAGGGAATAAGGAAAAGCGAAGACATATGTTGTAGACCTTGCCTTTGTTTCCCAAAACAATTTGAATGTCTTAGTGTTATTGAAGATGATCCTCTTTTGTGGCAGAATTGCGTTGGGCATGCTAGCTTTTCTTTATTTGACAAATTTCGAGCAAAAGATCTAGTCTTGGGACTACCTTCAATTAAATTTCATATAGATCAAGTTTGTGAGGACATGTGCTAAAGGAAATCATGTTAGATCCTCTTTTAAAACATAAAATATTGTGAGCACCACAATGCAATTGGAATTAATTCATGTGGACTTGTGTGGCTCTATGAGGATTCAAAGTAGAGGTGGTAATAGATGTGTTAGTTATTGTTAATGATTACTCGAGGTTTAATTGGGTTTTTTTTCTTTCAACAAGGACGAGACTTGTGATGAGTTCCTTGGTCTGATCATGGCAAAGAATTTGAAAATGGAACATTTTAATGATTTAAGTAGGGAAAATAGCTTGGACTATAATTTTTCCGCTCCTAGGACACCTTAGAGAATAGTGTTGTGAAAAGGAAGAATAGAACTTTGGAAGATGTGGCTAAATTTATGTTGATAGCCATTAGTCATCCAAGGAACTTTTTGAGCTGAAGCTGTGAATACTGCTTCATATATTAGAAATTACACATTTCAAAACATTTGGATGTAAATGTTTTGTTTTATAATAATAGGAAACATAATCTTGGAAAATTTTATATTAGGAGTGAGATGGCAATGTGTCTTAGACCCAACCCATTTATAAGGGTTCGGCTTCAACTTTTTTTAGACGCAATGGTTTTGGGTCGCATCTGGATCCTAGAGGGCATAGGTAGGGACCTGATTCACGAATTTTATACCCATATCCGACCCACACCCCATTTATATATATACAAAAGAAGTTTGCCTAAAATTCTAAAATCCTAAAATACTTATCAGTCACTAACTACTAACTAAGATTATGAAATTTACAGTAGTTGGTTAACATTTTAAAGAAGCAGGTATAAAATAAATTCATCATTTCTTATCAAATATTAAGTTTGATTTGGTTTTTACTGATGATAATATCGAGATGTGTATATTATTTGAGTCAATTTGTTTTTGATTGATGAGGTTGTAGCTTTTTCACCACTTTAGATTTAAAATAGAGCGAAATTTTTTCAAATTTAATAAGGCGATTAAAACTTAAAGTTAAGAAGGACCCTGTAAGGACCCATAGACCCTCTAGACCCACCAGGCTCGGGTTAGGTTTGAAAATTCAAGAGTCAACGGGTCTCGGTCGGGTCTGAGTCTGTAAAAAATTAACATGTCTTGATCAGAGTCCATCCCTAGGAGTAGGGGTGAGCATAACCGGGCGCCCGGTCATATTGCTCGGAACCGGTATCGAAACCGGTTGGATCGGGTACCCAGAAACTGGAACTGGAACCGGAACCGATAGGACCGATTCCTTAATTTTTGGAATTGGAACCGGAACCAATCGGGACCGGTTCTTTGACCGGGTACCTAGTCCCACAATGGTGATTGTTGTTTAGTCTATTTGACCGGCTCCAATACCAGGTACCCACTATCCAGTTGCATTCAAAAGGTATATTTTTCTTGTTTAGCTAGATATAAGCATCATACATAACATAATTTGATACTTTCATTGACAAATTAGTTTTAAAAACCTTTAAGTCTTAAGCATACATTACATATGCATTAATCTAAAAAAAACGGGTTCCAACCGGTTCCTAATATTTGAGACCCAGCCCCGGCAGTTCCAGTTCGAGTTCCGGAACCGGGTACCCAACTTTTCTGCTCACCCATACCTACGAGTGATGAAGCATTATTTCTAGGATATGCTTCAAATAGGTAAAGTTTTTAGAGTTCATAATAAAATAACCATGAAGTGTGGAAGAAAATGTGCATATTATATTTGATGAAACTGACAAATTTAATCCAAGCACACAGATTGATGATAACTTCGAAATTGGTTTATTAAGAGATATAATTCCAATTGAGGTAGATAATATTATAGAAGAAGAATAAGTCATGGGACAGAAAGCAAGAGGAATAACATCATGTTCTTCTTCCTAATAAGGGAGAGCGAGATGAAGACACACAAGTGATGCTTCCATTATTGTTGAACTTAGTTCCTAAGAACAAGGAAGTGAAGATAATCAAGGAACTAATCAATAAGATTAAGTTCCCATCCAATATTTCCAACCAAAACCTGGGAAACAGCATCGTTCCCATCCTATGGAACTAATCATCAATGACATCAACAAGGGAATTCAAACTAGGTCCCAAATTAGAAACTCTTGTGCTTTTCATGCTTTTCTTTCTACGTTGGAACCCAAGAACCATGACGAAGCACTCACTGATGTTGATTGGAGATTGGCTATGCAAGAAACTACATCAATATGAAAGGAAAAAATTTTGGCATCTTGAGCCAAAACCTAAGCACCATAAGGTATTTGGATTGAAATAGGTGTTTAGGAACAAATTGGATGAGTTTGGAACCAAAGACAGGAACAAGGTGTATTTGATTGTAAAAGGATATAATCAATATGAAGGTATTTACTATTGAAAAAACTTTTCTCCCGTTGCAAGATTGGAAGTTATTAGAACATTAGTTTTCTTTGTTGCTTTGATGGATTTTAAATTGTATCAAATGTATGTGAAATGTGCATATTTAAATGGTTATCTTATTGAATAGGTTTATTTTGAACAACCTCCTAGTTTTGAAAATAAATATTTGGAAAAATTATCTTACCACCTTTTGTGTATCACTTTTTGTAAATTACCACCTTTAGTTTTTTTTTTCAAAATTACCACCTTTTGTCTCATTTTTTCATAAATTTCCACCAACTAACGATTTCTCTCAAGAAATCCATTAGTGTAGGGTCCACTTCTTACTAACTTTACCAATTTATCTTCTTAGCTTTGAACATTCATCCTTTTTAGAGCATAAGACATTGAAGCTCAACTCATTTAGGTAGATTTGCGTATAAATCTAGAAATCAAGAACTATAGAGTTTGTGCCAAGACTAAATTCAACCTGATTTCGATCCATTTGGGAGCATATTGAGTCGAAGAAGGTAAGTGCAAGTGTTTCAGTATGATCTATAAGGAAATTAGGGTTATTTATTGACAAAAATTAGGGTTGTATGTGGTTTTGATTGTTCAATTGAAATAGGGTTTATCCTTGATTAATTGAGTTAGGGTTTTTCTTATTCAATTGTATTAGGGTTTTGCTTGTTAAATTCAATTAGGGTTCTTTACTTGTTGAATTAAATTAGGGGATTTGATTGTTTAATTGAATTAGAGTTTTCTTGTCCAGTTGAATTATAATTTTGCTTGTTCAATTCATTTAGGGTCTTTGGTTGTTCAATTGATTTAGGATTTTTGCTTGGATGATTAAATTAGGGGGATTGATTGTTTAATTGAATTAGGGTTATTGGTTGTTTAGCTAAATAGTCCCTAATTAGTTGATAATTCAAATCCAAAACGAGTAATTTGTTAAGTTAGTAAGAAGTGCGCCCCACACTAACGGATTTCTTGACAAGAAATCGTTAGTCGGTGGGAATTTATGAAAAAATGGCGACAAAAGGTGGTAATTTAAAAGATAAAACTAGAGGTGGTAATTTACAAAAAGTGATACACAAAAGGTGGTAAGATACAATTTTTCCTAAATATTTTCCTAATCATGTGTATAAGCTTGACAAAGCTCCTAAAGCATGGTATCAAATACTTTTCAATTCTTTCTTGAAAATGAGCTTAAAAGAGAAAAAGTTCATATAACATTATTTTTGAAAACAAAAGGGAAGAAACATTTATTTGTAGTTCAAATATAGGTTTATGATATTATATTTAATGAATCTTTATGCGAGAACTTTGCTAATCTCATGAGTAAAGCGTTCGAAATGAGTATGATGGGTGACCTCAAGTTTTGTATAGGCCTTCAAATCAAACACACAAAAGAAATAATTTAGATCAATCAACAAAAAAATAGTAAGGAACTTCTGAAAAAGTATGGTTTGGAAACTTCCAAACTAAACCATACACCTACGAGAACTTCTTTCAAAACAAAATCCTATTTTAATACGTCTTATCTGGCAAAACTTTCTAAAATAACTAGTCGAAAAAATACAAGGGTAAATTATATTTGAAAGTTGCTTGACTCGAATTGATAACATCTTGAATATGAGCTCATTCGAGCCAAATCTTAACTGATTTTGGGCCGAATTCTAACCAAGTCGATCTTAAGAAGGCCATGAGTTACAAGCTCTCAAACTTGAAATTAAGGCTCGAAATAGCTCGGATGCCAGTATAACGACTTAATGACCTAGTATAGCAAGCCCGGGATTACAGTCAACTCGGTTCATCATCACCTCTACTCTATATTAGTTTAGAGTTCAGAAGCATCATTAAGGCAGCCCATCGAACACTAGACGTTGTTAAAAATTTTGAGTCGAACTCTTCTCATAAGATGTAAAATATAGGTGAACCTTACGTGTTTATAAGTAATGGATAAAAGCTCTATTTTGTTGAGAATCTGATAAAAGGGACTTTGGTTCATCTGACGTCAGGATATTCCAGGCTTCACTAGTGGAATATAAAAAATCACCCCAATGGTTGTATTTATAGTACTAATAAGATTTATCTTCTCTTAAAATTTAATTATCCTCGTTATAAATGGATTGGGATTAAATTTGTCAAGACAATTCATCTTCCAAAACAACGATGCAATAAAAAAGTGAAAAATGGAAGCAATTGTTTTCGTGTTTTCTCGTTGGCAGATGTATATTCTAGTAAAAAAAAAGGAACAAAAATGAAAATGAAAATAAATGAGATAGTTGCATAAGTGCATAGATGATCCGATCAACTAAGGTTGGGGAGATGATGTGAGCTTATGCGTTTTGTTTTCATTTTTTTATTATTATTACTTTGAAGTGATGATAATGCTAAAATGAATTAAGGATTTAATTCTATGGATTATTTGGACGAAAAATGCAGTCCATTAAACTAGTTTTTTATATAAAAAAAAAACAAATTCGACACCCATTGGCCACTAGTCCCGTAGGGGCAATTTGTAGACACGAAAAAAACTACTAATTGCCACGTTATCAAATTTTTTTATTTGATTAAAGTCAACTATTTACTTTATGATAAATGATATTAATTAATTTGAGCTTGACATTAATTTTATGTCATTTTAATTTTATTCCCTCCGTCTCAATTTGATGTTCCTATTGGGAATATGGGGAAAAACCAATGCAAATTGAGGTGGATGAGAATCTTTTTAACTTTGATACCTTTTTGCTTTTAAAAAATTAGGAGAGAGAAAAAAAAGTTGATGATTGGGAAATAAAAGATTCTAAAGTGGGTCATGTGTAATTGGTTGTTAAAGGGTAAGATGGGGAAATAAATATTCTTAATTGGTAAAGATTCAAAGTGGAAGAACTTTTTGAAACATTCCAAAAAAGAAAATGGGAACATCAAATTGAGACGTTGGGAGAAGTTACTTACTAATTGGATTGGGGTCAAATAATAAAAATTGGATATTTAATTAAATGATGGTCATAAGGCCTATGAAAAGGACGACTACTTCTTAAACCAAAATCTTGTAAAACTCTATAATTAGCAGAGTTCGTAAGTATCATTTGAAAGGGTAGAGAAAAAAACGGGTGGAGAAAACTCATAAGACGAGCTATTCTAAAGTACATAAATATTCTTTGTAAATTAGCAACCTACCTCAATTTTGCTTAATCCAAAAGAAGAACAATAAGCCCCAAAGAGTTAGCGTGTCGTTCTATTCTAGAGAACAAGACTTGAAGAGATCAAGCCAGAATGCCCTCATTTAAGAAGTCAAAAGTTGTGTCGCGAAGTTGGCAATTCAAGTTCGTGACACAGCAAAATTCATTAGCTGAGATCGAATCAGTTGAGATTTGTTAGAGATTGTAAACCATATGTATATAAATAAAATCATCGATTGTTATGCTATTTTTATTCTCTGTTTGTAGACTTTAAAATTTGTATATAAAGCTGCAAATGATGATGCAATTGTTGACACTTTTGTTAACTTCCAAAAGCATATATTGTGAAGTAAAAGTGACACAAAAGGCATAGAACAAGCGATCATCAATAAAGGAAATGCATTAACATGTTAATGTCCAATGGGATTGCACTAAGATAGATGTGAAAAAGAATCTTTTCTTTATTCCAGATGATAACTCACCACAGATAGATGGTTACAGAAATAACCTCTTCAAAAGAGCATGGGCGGTTGTTGGTAAAGATGTTATAGAGGTTGTCCTAGAATTCTTTGCAACGGGCAAATTGTTGACTGAGATCAACTCCGCTGCAAACGTTGGTTCCTAAGGTGGCCTGTCCAGTAAAAGTGGGTGGTTATAGGCCAATTTCATGTTTGATGTATCCTCCACAAAGTCATCGATAAACTAATTTGCAACAAGTCTTCCTGATCTAATTAATGCAAACCAAGGAGTTTTTATTATAGGGAGAAGTATATTGAACAATGTTTTACTATGTTGAGATGTTGTTAGGTCTTTGAATAACCAAGATAGTGGAGGAAAGCATGGAAAATCTATTAATTGCTCTTGGATTCCCTGAAAAACTGAGACAATGTATTATGAGGTGTATCACTACTCCTAATTTCACCTTGACAATAAATGGTGGCACTGAAGGTGACTTTCAAGCAAAGAGAGGATTAAGGCAAGGATTTTAAATGTTTCCTCTTACTTTTGTCATGTGTGTGGATTATCTTAGTAGAATCATAGCTTATGTTGGGGTTTTGTCTGATTTTAAACAACTGGCTGGATGCTCATCTTTGAAGAGCAATCACCTTCGCTTGAGTGACGAGGGATTCTCTCATACAAAGGGGATGTCAAATCAGCTTACAGATTGCTCCAGGGGCTGCAGTTCTTCTCGACCTCTTCTAGTTTGGGGGCTAACAATGGAAATGTTTCTTTAAATGTGCTGGTATGGAGGCCTCTAAGATACTGATATTAAGACATTTCGGGATATGAGAAGTAGCCTCTCCCTTTTCACTAGAAAGGAATTCCTATATGTGCTAGGAAGCTAAAAATTGTTGAGTATGATGGTATTTTAGACAAGATGATTTCAAGAATCCATTACTTGGAGCACTAGGAACCTCTCTTTTGCTGGTAGGTGTCAATTGATTATTTTTACTGACAAGCTTATATAGATATTAGGAAAAGTTATTCATTCTACCAAAAAGCTATTGCGCAATATCATGGTTGTTTGTAGGAACTTCCTATTGAAGAGGGAAGCAATAGTAACAAACCACGTTATGGCAACTGTAATAATGTCTGCTCTCCTAAAAAGATGGGTGGTCGTCATATTAGGAACATCATCTTATGGAACAAGCTTGTGATAGGTAAGTTTTTCCAGCACATAGGATACAAGAAAGATGACCTATGGTTCAAATGGGTACATACAATCTACATTAAAATACAAATTGGTGGTATTACACTTCTAAGTCTACTACTAGTTGGGTAAAAGCTATTTGTAAAGTTAAAGATGAGCTCACTAGTCCGAATATGAAGAATTGGAGCTAGAATCAGCAATACTCTATACATAAACAATACAAGATCGTAGATCCTGATAAACCGAGATGAACTTACAATTGACGGCAAGGAGACAACCACAATTGTGGACGAATGCGGTGGCAACAAGAACCCGCAATAGTGGCGAGTAACATATACAAATAGTGCAATGGGGTTTGATATGGAAGTTCATTAAAGAAGCAACAACATATAATCTTCCTAGATTATAATACGTTGTACCATATATAATCTTCTCTATACAAGGTCTTACGTTCATATCATACCACCATAGCTTTTGACTTCAAGATTTATCTAAAAGCATCATAAGGGTAATAACAATAGTCCACTTCTAAATTGGGGATAGGGCTTGTATCATAGATGGTATAAGTATAATGAATAAATGTGTAGTTTTGTACTTGTTTAGCCTATACATACCCCAATAAATACTTAACTATAAGAAAATGAAAAGAATTTAATAATTAATTGGTCTAGCATTTCGACAATAATTAAATTGGCCTAGAATTTCTCAAACTGGCATGACATTTTAACCACTTTCGCAAGCTGGATTATGTATGTGTATGTGGAATGAAGTTAATGTCACTAACTTCCTAGTCAATGAGTTTCACAACGTTGTGGCTCGGTGCTAGCAAGTGGTCTAGAAGCTAGTGTAGACACTAAAAATTTATTAGTGTTTTACATTAAAATTAAATCAATTAATTTTGAGCTAAAAGAAATAATAGCCCAATTTAATTAATTTAGCCCACCTAAATAAAGCCCAAATTAAATAAACATAATTTGGGTTGAAAAAATATTTAGGTCAGTCCATATTACAGCCCAAACAGATGGTCAGATGGACAAGGTAATAAGACTACCAAGTCATAAACGGGCCCAAACCCACACCACCAAAAGTCCATGAAGGGTTTCCATCCCCTATAAATAGACCTCTCCACCTTCAATGCCGAGGTCGGGAAAAATCATTATTCTCAAGAGCTCACAAATTTCTCTTGGAAATCCTCTCTAGAAGTAGTCAATAAGCACATCAAATTCGTGCCGACTGTTCAGAGAAACTCAAACACATTCGACTGAGATTCAAGCTGTGTCAGCCCTCATTCGAATAAACCCAAACAAAAACTCAAACTCAGGTTGACGTTGACAAAACGTCACCCTACACTCAAACTCAGGTTGACGCTGACAAAACGTCATCCGACACTCAAATTCAGGTTGACGTTGACAAAACGTCATCCAACATTCAAATTCAGGTTGACGTTGATAAAACGTTGTCCTACACCCAAGTCAAGGTCGTCATCAACACGTGTCGACATCAAGCTGCGGAACTGAATCAGAGGACTTAGTTTATTTTTATAAACTGTAATACAGAGATTGTACCCAACACATTATCAATATAAATTTATCTTTGTTACGTTATTTCTTGGTTTATTTATTAGACTACGAAATTTGCCGTATACAAATTTTGGCACGCCCGGTGGGACATCTCTGCCTCTCATCTCTGTTTCACAAAAAAAAAAATCAACTACTATAAGATCAATGGCCTCAAGGAAAAACATTGTTGAGTTCACTGACAACTTTGACGCTACCCAGCGAAAGACTGTGACGCTGGGTGATTTCATTGCCAACCAGACTCTTGGTGTAAACACAAGAGGAATGAAGAAAGTTGCTGTCGCCACTGCTGCTGCAAGCCTTCGAGCTGCGACAATCCCTACCCGTCAACGCAAATCAGTTAGGCAAACTGTTTCTGAAAATGCCATCACGTCTTCTTTTCGCAAAGAGCGTGAAGTCCCAGTGTTTGGCTCTAGCTCTGCAGCTGAATCTGACCAACCATCTGTTGCTCCCCTCAAATGGAAGCAAACTGCAAATGAACGGTCAGAGAGATTGGTCGTTCGTACCAGTCCTTTCTTTAGCCCATTTAGGGTTGACGGTGATGCTGAATCCAGTAGTGATTCCTCTGCCTCTTCACCTCTGGAGACCCCTGACATAGAAAGATCATCTCAAGTCTCTAAGTCATTCACTGCTGCTGTCATGGTGACTTCAACAAAAACTGTTGAAGAGCAACTTGCTGAGATGAATAATCTACTGCAGAAATTGGTAAAAGATGGAGAAGAAAAGGATGCTCAAATCAAGCTTCAGAATGATCAAATCGCTACCCTGAACAAGAAGCTTGAGAAAAGTTCAATGGATGGATCATCTAAGCATAGTGACAGTGAAAGCGGAAGTGAGAGTGATAAATCTGTGAAAGACAACTCTCACCTTCCATTGACTGCTAAACAAGTCCAGGATATGATAGCTAACGCTGTCAAGGGTCAACTTGGGGAAGGTTCTCAAGGTAGTCAGCGCTATGTGAAACCTTACACCAAGAGAATCGATAGGTTGCGTATGCCTCATGGTTACCAACCCCCCAAGTTTCAGCAGTTTGATGGGAAGGGAAGTCCTAAACAACATGTCGCCCACTTTATAGAGACGTGCAATAATGCCAACACTACAGGCGACTTGCTTGTTAAGCAGTTTGTTCGCTCCCTCAAAGGCATCGCCTTTAATTGGTACACAGACTTATCTCCAGAATCCATTGATAGTTGGGATGAAATGGAGATAGAGTTCCAGAATAGGTTTTAGAGCACTCAACGTGTAGTTAGCATGATTGAGTTAACTAAAACTCATCAATGGAAAGATGAGCCGGTGATTGATTACATCAACCGATGGCGCGCTCTTAGTCTAGAGTGCAAAGACCGTTTGACTGAAGTATCTGCTGTTGAGATGTGCATACAGGGAATGGACTGGGACTTACTTTATATCTTGCAAGGTATAAAGCCTAGGTCTTTCCAAGAGTTGGCTACTCGAGCTCATGACATGGAGCTCACCATAGCCAATAATCGTGGTAAAAGTCATGCTTCTTATGAAATGAAGAAGGAAAAGAAAGATTTCAAGAAAGGCGACAAATCTTCAAAAGTTCAACTAAGGAGTCGATGTCGATCACATCCACTTCTGGGCCTGTCAAGATTTCTGAAAAGGCGAGCACTGAAGACAAAAGGAGTTCATCCTCAAGAGAGCCTAAGAAGGATAGGCCCACTTTAAAAGAATTGCAGGCAAAGAAGTACCCATTCCCAGATTCTGACTTGTCTGGAATGCTAGATGACTTGCTTGAGAATAAGGTCATCGAGCTTCCCGAACCTAAACGGCCTGCGGATGTTGGCAAGACTGCCGACCCCAACTACTGCCGATACCATAGGATGGTTAGTCATCCCATCGAGAAGTGTATAACACTTAAAGAAAAAATCATGCAGCTAGCAAAGGATGGAAGAATCGAGTTGGACCTTGATGAAACAGTTGAGACTAATCACGCATCCGCCGTGATAGAATCTCCATGGCAAGCTCAAATTTTGCAGTTCGGAAGTTTGGAGCCTGTGATTGTGTATGTGGCAAGACCAAGTACTCCAATGGCCAACATGTCACATGTTGAGCATGAAACTTTGGTTATCGCCCCTCACGAAGAAGATGACGAAGGGTGGACATTGGTCACAAGAAGGAGGCCTAGAAAGCAAACAAGGCCACAGTCACAACCTTTCCGCCGACAAAAGAAGCAACAAAGGAAGAAGGGCCCTAAGCGCTCGAAAGGGAAGAAGAAGCCAAAGAAAAGTGTCAAGACACAAGTCCTTCCCATTGATTTACTTGAACAAGAACCGCTTACGCCCATAATCTTAGAGGAATTCTTTCCTGAAGATTACTTCACTGTGGTTACTGTCAACATTGTCTCCTTTATGGAGAATGAGTAGGAAGTAATGGAGGACATTGAGGAAGATAATTCTCCTACGGAAGAGAGCAAAGTGTCTTTCAAACTGACTCTTCAACAT
This sequence comes from Patellifolia procumbens, assembly GCA_947645195.1. Classification (NCBI taxonomy): domain Eukaryota; kingdom Viridiplantae; phylum Streptophyta; class Magnoliopsida; order Caryophyllales; family Amaranthaceae; genus Patellifolia; species Patellifolia procumbens. Next base: position 4,692,044 of record CANSGD010001541.1, read on the forward strand.
TCCGAAACTGGAATGGACCCAAAAGTTTTAACTGTATTAGAGGCCCTTCCAACGCGGATGGGATGGGGGCAAATCTTCAAATTGCCTCGAGAAATGTGTCAGCAAGTGGCTCATGCACTTCAACAACCAGAATTATATGTTGACAAGATAAAAGGGGTTGAGGAACTCATTGAAAGCTCTGCTAATTGTGCATCTTGTAACTCTGCCTTAGCCTTTACAGATGAGGATCTGTTGTTGGGTTCAAAACCTCACAACCGACCATTGTTTGTCTCTGGCTACATACTTGAGCAAAGGATCAACCGCATTTTAGTAGATGGAGGCTCAGCTGTCAACATCATGCCAAAAAACACCATGATTGAATTAGGGATTACAATTGAGGAGTTGTCTAATAGTCGTATAGTGATTCAAGGATTCGATCTAAATAGTCAGCGTGCAATAGGGATCATACGCCTAGACCTGAGTATGGGAGAACTAACTTCATCCACCCTCTTCCATGTGATTGACACAAAGACATCATATAAGATGTTGCTTGGAAGGCCTTGGCTACATGAAAATGGTGTAGTCGCATCAACCCTCCATCAATGTCTTAAGTACTATCGTGGAGGAGAGAAGAAAATAAATGCCGATGTTAAACCCTTTAGCAAAGCAGATTCCTACTTCGCTGATGCTAAGTTTTTTGAAGATGGGGGAGCCTCAAGTGAGATGTTACCATCCCAAATTACCTCGACAGGTAAAAGGGGCGTTAAGAAAAATGAAGATGTCCCTTCATCTTCAAACTCTAGCAAGCCACCTAGTAATGCCAAGCAACAGTACATGGGAATGAAGAATGAACAAAGTGTCACTCAACCTATGAAAGACGTGGGGGCAACGTCAAGAACTCCAGTCTTGAGATATGTTCCTAAGTCTCGTCGTAAGGAAGGGGAGTCCTCATTCACAGGATGCCAAGATACAAAATTTGAACCAAAGATAAATGCACGGGTGGACGTAGGTACTCTTCAAACTTTGAAGACTGAAACAATGCTTCCCTTGTCTAAGGCCAACCAAAGTCAAATTTGCAAGCCTCCAATCTCAGAATCTGAGGAGACAACTAGAAGAAAATGGCTTAATAAGGGTAGATTTGATCCTAACGCCTATAAGCTCTTGGCAAAATCTGGGTATGACTTTGAAAACCCAGCACCTATGGGGAAACTAATTGAAGCAAAATCTCATGGACTTAATGACACGCAGAAGAAATTACAAAAGCAAGGTACTGTGGTTCAACCAACTAAATTAGGTTTGGGGTTCAATCCTCCAAAACCTATTCGGATTTCTGCACGACATAGGAAGAATATTTCTTCTGCACAGTATATTACTGCTGAGGAGGCCGAAGAAAAAGAAGGTGAAAATAATGCAGCTAATCCAAGGGTGTCAGTTTTTGATCGATTGCAACCACCTGCCCCTAAGAAGCGTGAATCCGTATTTGGAAGGCTTAGAGGGAATGGAAAGAAAGAGGGTGTGGTTTTAAAAATTCACATTCCACATCAAAACACTCTCCCTTTTAAGAAGAAAGCACAAGTTTTTGATCGTCTAGGCGTGTCAGCCTCAAATAACCATCGACAAAGGCAATCAGTGATGAGTCGCATTGGAAGGAGGGACGACAAAGTTAAAGAAGACAGTGAACTTAAGAGTGTTGTGCCTTCTCGCATGAAGCGCACACAAGTGGTAGACATCATCGAGCATGGACCCTTAAAAGTGAAGGGGAGGGTTGTGGTACATACCAACCAGAGTACCCCGTCTGACAGAAAAGAAGAGGAAAATTTTGAACTTGTGTCTTCAAATCATATCACGGGCCATGAAGCTCATGATAGCGACGAAGAAGTAGAGACAGACGAGGCACCTAAATCTCTCGAGGACAGGGGGCAAGCCACTGTGGATGATCTAAAAGAGTTGAACCTAGGAACTCCAGACGAACCACGCCCCGTTTATATTAGTGCTCATCTATCACAAGAAGAAGAAGAAGAGTACTTTAATCTGCTCTTTGAATACAAAGATGTCTTTGCATGGAGTTACAATGAGATGCCCGGACTCGACCCAAAAGTCGCTGTCCACCGACTGGCCGTCAAAAAAGGCATGAGCCCAAAGAAACAGTCCCAAAGACGTTTCAGACCTGAAATGATTCCCGAGATCGAATCTGAAGTAAACAAGCTCATTGACGCAGGGTTCATTCGTGAAGTTAAGTATCCCACATGGGTAGCAAACATTGTCCCAGTGAGAAAGAAAAACGGGCAACTGCGAATCTGCGTAGATTTCCGTGACCTAAATGAAACTTGTCCAAAACATGATTTCCCACTTCCTGTGGCGGAAATCATGATTGACGCTACTACTGGTCATGAAGCCTTGTCCTTTATGGATTGTACTGCTGGCTACAATCAAATACTCATGGCACCTGAAGATCAAGAGGCCACCGCTTTTCGTACCCCAAAAGGAATATTTTGCTATGTGGTCATGCCATTTGGGTTAAAGAACGCTGGAGCTACGTATCAACGCGCAATGCAGAAAATCTTTGAAGACATGATGCACAAAATTGTGGAATGTTATGTAGATGACTTGGTGGTCAAATCAAAAAGAGGGAGAACCATTTATGTGACCTTCGTAAAGTCTTTCAAAGACTACGGGAATGTCAACTGAAAATGAACCCTCTTAAGTGTGCGTTTGGCGTTACCTCAGGGAAATTTCTAGGTTTCGTTGTCAAGCATAGAGGTATTGAAATTGACCAAGCCAAAATTAAGGCAATTCAAGAAATGCCTGATCCAAGAAACCTTAAAGAGTTGCGCGGTTTACAAGGACGTCTTGCGTACATCAGAAGGTTTATCTCCAATCTAGCTGGGAGATGTCATCCCTTTAGTCATCTCATGAGAAAGGATGCCCCATTTGAATGGGATGATTCATGTAAGAAAGGCTTTGAAAGCATAAAGAAGTACTTGTCTTCTCCTCCTGTCTTGGGGGCACCAGTAAAAGGAAAGCCGCTCATTTTGTACATTGCGGCTCAAGAGGGATCCCTGGGGGCAATGTGTGCCCAAGAAATAGAAAATGGCAAAGAAACGGCACTTTACTACTTGAGTCGAACCTTGGTAGGTGCCGAGCTGAACTACTCACCCATGGAAAAAATTTGTCTTGCTTTGGTCTTTGCAATTCAAAAGTTAAGGCATTACATGCAAGCTCATACAGTCCGTGTCATCTCAAAAGCTGACCCAATAAAGTACATCCTTTCAAAGCCAGTATTGTCTGGAAGACTTGCGAAGTGGGCCATGCTTATGAAACAATAAGACCTCGTGTATGTCCCTCAAAAGGCTGTCAAGGGACAAGCAATAGCCGACTTCTTTGCAGATCATCCAGTGCCAGCGGAGTGGGAACTTTCAGATGACTTGCCAGGCGAAGATTTATTTTTCATTGACATACTCCCGCCTTGGCAAATGTACTTCGACGGTGCTGCTCGTCGAGACGGCGCAGGGGCAGGAGTTGTCTTCATATCCCCAGAGAAGCATGTACTGACTTACTCTTTCGTGTTGACTCAATTATGCACAAATAACATGGTGACTCGGAGTATCAAGCGCTCACACTAGGTCTACAAATGGCAATTGAAATGGGACTCAAAGACTTAGACATTTATGGTGACTCGGAGTTGGTTCTAAAGCAACTTTCAGGGGAATATGAAGTAAAAAAAGAAGATTTGGTCCCCTATCAGAAACAAGCATTGAAGTTACTCGACAAGCTCGATACCTTCAAGTTAAAGCATGTCCTAAGGAGTGCCAACAAAATGGCTGACGCACTTGCTGGGCTTGCAGCCACCTTGGCACTGGGGGCAGAGGACACTACAGTAGTACCCGTTTGCAAACGCTGGGTTGTCGCTCCAGATGAAGAAGATATGGAAGAAGTATGGATCGCCGCCTCGGACGAAGAGGATGTTGAAGAAGTTGACATCATATCCGTCTATCAAATTGACGAAGAAGATTGGCGTCAACCAATTATTGATTATTTGGCTCATGAAAAACTGCCAAGTGATGCAAAGCACAGAATGGAGATCCGTCGTCGAGCCCCACGCTTCATACATTAGAAGGGAACACTGTAGCGACGATCCTTTCATGGACTATGGTTGAGATGTCTAGGAGATGAAGAAGCAAAACAAACAATAGAGGAAGTTCACTCTGGAGTATGTGGTGCTCACCAGTCAGGTCCAAAATTGCATGACCGAATAAAAAGGATGGGGTATTACTGGCGAACTATGGTGCAAGACAGCATGGATTATGCAAGAAAATGTGAAGCTTGTCAATTTCTAACTTCATACATCAACCTCCAGAGCCCTTGCATCCCACTGTGGCATCCTGGCCCTTTGAAGCATGGGGACTTGATGTAGTTGGTCCAATCACGCCAAAATCGTCTTCGGGACACACATACATCTTGGCAGCTACAGATTACTTTTCTAAATGGGCAGAAGCGATCCCTCTTCGGGAGGTCAAAAAGGAGAATGTTGTTGACTTCATTCGTACTCACATTATATACAGGTATGGAGTACCCCGACGAATTGTCACTGACAACGGAACGCCATTCTACAATAAGTTGATGAAAAATTTATGTGAGAAGTTCAAGTTCACTCAACATAAGTCATCGATGTACAATGCACCTGCAAATGGTTTGGCCGAAGCTTTCAACAAGACGTTGTGCAAGTTGTTGAGCAAAGTTGTTGCCAAATCCAAACGTGACTGGCATGAAAAAATAGGGGAAGCTCTCTGGGCATACAGAACAACATACAAATCCGCAACACAGTCAACCCCATATGCGTTAGTGTACGGTGTTGAGCCTGTTTTACCCCTCAGCGTCGACAATTTTGTAGGCTCCATTAGTGTAGACCTCTTGTACCACATAAGGACCATCCCATTTTGAAGTGAATTTACTCCCTGTTTTGCGAGAAGTAATGATGGGCCTTCTTACAGCTAGAACCATATCTCCCACTTGAAAGGAGCGACGTCTGACTTTCTTGTTGAAGGCGCGTGACAGACGGGCCTGGTAGCACTCTGATTTTTGTTGTGCTTGAATCCTTTTTCATCAAGTGCTTCTAACTCGGCCAGTCGAAGGCTATCATTTTCATCACTTGTCAAACCTTCTTGTATGGCTATTCGTAATGAAGGGATTTGAGTAGGACCTATCAATGGCAAGTTCCTAAAGAGATATTATTCTTAGAGTTGTAAGCTCATGTAAGCTCCTAAGTAGGAGGGTAAACTGCTCATGCATAAAAGAAAAAAAAAGAGAATTTGCATCACCCGAACTACGTTGGCTTGATCTTGCAATGTTATTTGATAATCATTTTGCAAGTACGTAGGCAGCTTGGAAAATAAAAAATTTCAAGTGCAGCCACCACCACCAAAAAAAAAATAAAAAAAATCTCAATTGTAATACTCCTGGCCCGCAAGAGTATAAACTGTGAACGGCGAAAAAAAACAATCATTGTAATACTCCTGGATCGCAAGAGTATAAACTGTGAACGGCGAAACAAAAAAATGGAATACTTTATACTATAGATGACAAAATAACAATGAAAGACTTACTGTTCACAAATGCAAGTAACAAGTGATAAGTCTGTCAAAAAAGTTCTAAAAAAAAAAATCTAGTTCTAAACCCAACAAAAAAAAATGAAGAAGATAAGTCACTATGCATCCATCCACTCAAAAGGGTTGAGTGAAGATTGAAGTTCTTGGAGTTGCTTCTTTTGCCCTTCAAGCAAGCACACCTCCTCAGCACCCAAAGTTGGGGTCGCCTCTAACTCATCCAGGGCTTCTTGTTGACCTTTCATTTGTGTGTCCAGTGCTGTCAAAGAATTTTCTTTGGACTCTAAGATCTTTGTCAACTCATCATCTCTTCTACAGACTTTTGCCAACCTAACTTCGAGCTCAGCTCTCTCACTTTGGATGGAAGTCTTCTCTCGTGTAAGGTCAAAATGCTCCTTTTTCATGTCATCATACGTGGACTTAGATTGCTTAATTACTTCATTTTGGTGAAGGATATCCTTTGCCACCTGTTCGGACCACTGACGCTTCGCTGCGACTTCTTCCAAAGCAAGGTACGAGCACACAACACCGACATAAGAATCAATTATGCGCTTCAAAGGTTTGGGATCTCCTTTGAGGTTTTCTATGCCCTTGTAGATCTTGGTGGCTGTCTCATATTTTTTAGAAGCTTCAGAGAAAGGTGCCTCTTTTATTTCCTTCAAATATCGCGCACCCATAACTTTAGTGGCCTCGGTGTAAATGTCTTTAGCTAAAAGGTCGGGTCCAAATGTCATTGCTGAGACTGCAGCGTTACGAACTTCCTGCACTTGGACCGTGTGAGATCTCGCAGCAACCTCAAGAGAGTTAGGACCCAGAATAGACTCCTCACTGCGAGAGGGGGATGATATATGGACAGTATGATCATGATCCGATGAGTGGGAGGAAGATTTTTTATGCAAGTCTTCTGTGATTCTCAATTCTTTCCCTTTTCCAGGAGTTGTCCTTAGAGGAAGAGGAGGGACATCATCCTCATATAAATCTCCATGCTCGACATCTCGTAAGTTGGTGACAACATCATCCTAAAAGAAAAATCCGGATGAGAACATATAAAAAAAAGGGTAAACTATTCAATGAAGTCTTACCAGATTAAAGTGTGAAGAATTAATGGGAGAGTTGGGCATGTCATCAAAAAATCGATCGAAGTCCAAGGCATTGTCTTGAGGAAGCGACTTCCGTTTGCTCCCTCGCCTATGTTTGAAGTTAACCTCAGACTCTGTATCACTCTGGTTGACGATGAGGTCCTCGTCTTGCAAAACTCTGGGATTACCCTTCGTAACATGGGTATGCTTGCTCACAGGTTGCGGGAGTTTATCCTTGGATCTCATGACACTTCTGTCGACACAATGTCTATGGTCTTGCTTAGGTATAGATGAATCAGATGTGGTGCTCGAAATAAGGACCATAACATGAGTTCTCAAATCTCCAATGGTCACTTTGGGCCACCATTTAGCAAACTTAGGTGTCACCAAGTCCCTCCAGTTAAGTGGTTGACTCGGTGTAGCTACGCGGGATTGACTCCCGCTAAACAAAAGCAATGTCCAATAACGCAAGGCCTCATAATAGGACGCTGTTCGATTTTCTACACTACAACGATGCAAACCCACAACGTCTTGGCAAAAACCAAACTGCCTAGCAAATCGATGTGGGGCATAAGGCTCAACATGAAAGGTGTAGAGACGGCGCAAGGGAAGGTAACATGAACGAAGAGAAACCATATAGCTGAGTTTCTCATAACTTAGTTTCCCATCATCATGTAAAATATCAAGTTTATTTTTTCTCCTCATGAGGCAACCAGCGTCAACACCTGCTCCAATATGAATAATAGTATGAGCGTCGTCGGGATTGAATAACTTTGACCCTTGAGCACCAGAGTACTTGACCATCAAGGGGCCTGAAGGAACAGGGTCAGCATCATGGTGAGTGTTAAAATAATATGCTAACCAAGCATAAAGATAATGAGCTGGAAATAAAGTTCTCGAATAAGCTGGTTTTGGAGCATCTGAAATCGCATTCAAACCACGATATATGCTAGAAAGCACAGGAATTGCAAGGCTGAATGATTGCCCTCGGGCCATCAAGGAAGCGATCTCGAAGGTACCTGGTCTGATCAGTCTATCATCAGTTTCAGGAAGCACAAACGTGCATAGCCAACATGAGATGAAAGCTGCGATATAGGTAGTTATTCTTCTGGTACTACCAGTAATCCCAAGTAGATCAAATACTTCTAGCTCACCCTTCTCCCAAACAATCGATCGAGTCTCAACTTTGACAGTAGGATTAGCAGTGGATTTTGGGCGAGATTCAGAATACCTTTGCCTCTTAGCAGGAAGCTTGTAAACTCTGTGTTTCTTGCACCAAAAATCAATTCATTGTTGAGCAGTCACTCCTCTCTTGGATTGGGGATCCTTGGCAAGATGTTGGTAGGCAATTAACAAGAATTCGCAAGTTTGAGGCACTATTCTGTGTCCCTCCTTATCTCGCGCATCCAATTGGCGGTAGCAAGGGATTGTCTCATCATAAACACGTCCGAGAATTGGTAACCCTCCAAGCTTGAAAAGGTCCCACAGAGATATGGACCACTCCCCATTCATGGTATGGAGTGTGTTAGTGATAGGAGACCAACTCTCACACAAGGCACGAATGATGTTTGGACGCCTGTCATATAAATAAAGGGAAGCATTTGCAGAGTGGATCAAACAAGTGTCAAGGATTTCTCTGAAGTGGGATAAGACGTTTGACGTCCACTCCCAATACCCAGACAAATAAGTTGCTTCGCCAACTATCCTCAAGTTGTTGGACCCCCATTTCGACGAACCTGAAATGATTGATCGACCAAGCATTGGAAATGGAGGATCCAGTTCATAGCCGTCACGAATAGTACCCTTAAGAATGTAAAAGGGAATCTCATTTCGTGATCCATGGTGCACCTTCACTGACATTTCACTTGAGAAAGATCCCTGGTCAATATGTGTGTGCATACCCTGTGGGCGAAGTAATGATTGGTGAATGATGAAATGGAAGCCGGCTGTGCGTGGATCATCTTCCTCTTTGTCAACTGTAGCAAGATGGAGCTTGCCATCTAATGTAAACTCCTTGATGAACACCATTCTCGTTAACCTGTACATGAATAATACATGGATCAAATGACTACAAAAAAAATGAAATCACAAAAAGAGAAAAGCAAAACGCAAAACATTAAATTATGACAAGTCTTCATAAGAACCATCTGAAGGTGCCAGGTTCACAATGCATGCACAATGACCTGACACCTCTGATTGGCTCACATGTGTATTCACGAATGGCCAATCACGATGAAGTTCCCTCTTCAAGTCTTCATAAGGACCATCTGAAGATGTCAGGTTCACCGTGTACACACGATGACCTGACACCTCTGATTGGCTCACATGTGTATTCACGAATGGCCAATCACGATGAAGTCCCCTCTTCAAGTCTTCATAAGGACCATCTGAAGATGTCAGGTTCACAGTGCATACACGATGACCTGACACCTCTGATTGGCTCACATGTGTATTCACGAATGGCCAATCACGATGAAGTCCCCTCTTCAAGTCTTCATAAGGACCATCTGAAGATGTCAGGTTCACCGTGTACACACGATGACCTGACACCTCTGATTGTCTCACATGTGTATTCACGAATGGCCAATCACGATGAAGTCCCCTCTTCAAGTCTTCATAAGGACCATCTGAAGATGTCAGGTTCACAGTGCACACACGATGACCTGACACCTCTGATTGGCTCACATGTGTATTCACGAATGGCCAATCACGATGGGATCCCCTTCAACTTTTCTCACATCCTGCATAACATCAGGAAGCAAAAAAAAAAATGCAGCACATATATGAAAAAAGGGCATTTAACTAAAAGAAAACTAGCGAGACATACTCAAAATGCGTCCCGTCAAACTTTATGCGTCAACGACACGAGATTGAACCACAAAATTCAGTCACTACAAAAAAAACAAAAGGGGCTTCACGTGTGTGTTGTTAATAAAAAAAATACTCAATGAAATACAAGATAAGAACAAATACAAGGGAATAGCATTATTGTTGCAAGCACAGATTAACAAGGAGCTAAAGAAAGGTAAAGAAACAGAGTATATACTATATATAAAAAAAGAGTATAAAGAGGAAGAGGCAAGCAAATCAATTTCAGATCATATGGTGCTATGAATTACAAGCAGATATTGCCAACAGCAAAAAAAAAAGAAAAATAAAACGGAAAAGGAAGGGAGAAAAATTGCTCTACTATTGTTGCAGGTTAAGAGCATCGAAGATTTAGTCTCAAGATAAAACAAAATAAGATAAAAGTTTTTGTTTTGTTAGTGCCGGCAAATTAAACAAGACGCTTAAGACTATGGTGATTTACCCAGCATCATTCACCATCAACAAACAATAAAGCTCAAATTTTTCTTTACATCATGATATCATCACTCAATATCACATGAGAGAAAAAAAAAAAACTAGTCCTTTGTTGTGACAACAATACTAATCAAGATTTGTTAGGCATACTAAAAGAAGATAAAAAGAAAAGAAGTCAAATTGCAGTTTATCATTGATATCATTTACGGTAGAACACAAGCATGAATCATAATATCAAATGTCATTTGACTAATGATGTGATCAATGATGGCGCTTGTACGTTAATAGCACAGACTATTGAAGACCAAAGATATCAATTATTGATGGCCTCTTAAAGCAAATACACATGAAACAAAAAAAATCAAGAACGGAGGAGGAGGATTTACCTGTTGAAGATTCTTATAAACCTGCTGCCGTCCAGGGGAAAAGTTAATGGGGTGAAGTTACACTGTCTTGGATATTTATTAAGGGGTGAAGTTCTATCTAATAAAAGATGCTAATCTAATGAACGGCTAAAGCGAGTCTTGTATATACAAGATAAAAATTTTCCCCAACTAATTAAAGGTAATAAATAGATAGATTTTCTTCGATCTTTTAGAGGAAACAAATCTAATACTAAGATGATTAGGATTCTTGGATCCAAATACTTGTTGGAGTTATACTTAGTCTTTCCAAAAAAAAAATCTCAAATCAAAATCAAATACGTCGAGACCCTATCACAATTAAACACATCAAAACGTGTATGTAACATAGTCTCGAGGGGGCAATTTGTAGACACTAAAAATTTATTAGCGTTTTACATTAAAATTAAATCAATTAATTTTGAGCTAAAAGAAATAATAGCCCAATTTAATTAATTTAGCCCACCTAAATAAAGCCCAAATTAAATAAACATAATTTGGGTTGAAAAAATATTTAGGTCAGTCCATATTACAACCCAAACAGATGGTCAGATGGACAAGGTAAAAAGACTACCAAGTCATAAACGGGCCCAAACCCACACCACCAAAAGTCCATGAAGGGTTTCCATCCCCTATAAATAGACCTCTCCACCTTCAATGCCGAGGTCGGGAAAAATCATTATTCTCAAGAGCTCACAAATTTCTCTTGGAAATCCTCTCTAGAAGTAGTCAATAAGCACATCAAATTCGTGCCGACTGTTCAGAGAAACTCAAACACATTCGACTGAGATTCAAGCTGTGTCAGCCCTCATTCGAATAAACCCAAACAAAAACTCAAACTCAGGTTGACGTTGACAAAACGTCACCCTACACTCAAACTCAGGTTGACGCTGACAAAACGTCATCCGACACTCAAATTCAGGTTGACATTGACAAAACGTCATCCAACATTCAAATTCAGGTTGACGTTGATAAAACGTTGTCCTACACCCAAGTCAAGGTCGTCATCAACACGTGTCGACATCAAGCTGCGGAACTGAATCAGAGGACTTAGTTTATTTTATATAAACTGTAATACAGAGATTGTACCCAACACATTATCAATATAAATTTATCTTTGTTACGTTATTTCTTGGTTTATTTATTTAAACTACGAAATTTGCCGTATACAGCTAGTATAACATGTTTGGAATGGGTGAGGCAAGGTCTTCTTATATATTCCTTTGTATATGTATGTAAATGAAACTACACAAGAAAGACATGCAACAACATCAAAATCTATCGAGATTTGGCAGAAATAGAGCACAATATCAACAATAATATTAGAAAGCAGAGAGAAAAAGCGGTGCGTAAGCGAAATATAAATGCTTGTATTCTTCCTTTACGATCATGAATTGGCATCATCTGAATCGTTGTTACTAGTTGAATCTAGCGTGCAAAATCTTTTTGAGCGTTTTCTCGCAAACCTCGTTATTTGCTGCAATTTTAGCATCTATCTCATTCCAAGTTGCTTATGTTTTTTTCAATGCCAGTGCTGCATCTTTCTAGCTTCTTCAACTTATTTTCTAGATTCCACAATTGCTTGCTCTGATTACTTTTCTTGCTTCAACCATCTCTTGGGCAAGACCAAGTCGGGAACGCTTCACTAGAAAATATTTTGTAATATTTTTATCGAGTCCATAACCTTGCAAATATCCATTTGTATTGTTCCCAGGCGCATCTTAAAATATTTGTCTATCGATCATTAGATAACAATTTTTTCATCTCATCCTCTATGAAAAAACAAATTAGTTAGAAAAATTATAAGAGAATAATTCTATAATAAACACTTAAAAAATAGCTCAAAAATTCATGTATTTACTATTGCATGTATATTATTGGCTAAAAGTCACCTCATTTACGTGCTTCTTTGATTTCCTTGCACGAGGTTCTACGGTCACATCAACTCGGATACATGTCCCTCCACTTTCCTTTTTCTATTACAACGACCGTCGAATCAATTAAAATGTAAGATGTAAAAGGACAATCACATACTAGAATATAGGATATAAATTTACTTACAATTTTTGTTTCAATCTAGCATAACTCCTAATACCATTATCGCGAATGTTATCCCCAACTTATTTTCAATTCAGTTCAATTCAATTCAGTACAGTTCAGCTCTGTACAATACTTTTCTCCCACATATTGCTTTTTATTTCAGTACTCAGTTCAGTACAGCTGTTTTATGCCGAAGAGAACAGGCCCATAGCTCTAGACAATAAATTTTGCTCTATATTAGTACAGTTGATTCAACTTTTTTAGACGTAGTGGTTCTGTATCGCATCTGGATCCTAGAGGGCATAGGCCGGGACCGGGTCCACAAATGTCATACCCAGATCCGACCCACAAACCCATTTATTTATGTAAAAACAAATTGCCTAAAATTCTGAAATCCTAAAATATTTATCAGTCAGTAACTACTAACTAAGATTATGAAATTTACAGTAGTTGGTTAACATTTTAAAGAAGCAATTATAAAATAAATTCATCATTTCTTATCAACTATTAATTTTGATTTGGTATTTTACAAATAATGATATCAAGATGTGTATGTTACTTGAGTAAATTTCTTTTTGATTGATGAGGTTATAGCTTTTTCACCACTTTAGATTAAAAATAGAGCCAATTTGTTTTTCAAATTTAATAAGGCAATTAAAACTTAAAGTTAAGAAGGACCTTGTAAGGACCCATAGACCCTCTAGACCCATCGGGCCTAGGTCAGGTTTGAAAATTCAAGAGTCAACAGGTCTAGGTCGGGTCTGAGTCTGTAAAAAATTAACAGGTCTTGATCAGGGTCCATCCCTAGGAGTGATGAAGCATTATTTCTAGGATATGCTTTGAATAGGTAAGTGTTTAGAGTTCATAATAAAATAACCATGTGTGTGGAAGAAAATGTGCATATTATATTTGATGAAACTGACAAATTTAATCCAAGCACACAGATTGATGATAACTTCGAAATTGGTTTATTAAGAGATATAATTCCATCTAAGGTAGATGATATTATAGAAGAAGAATAAGTCATGGGATACAAAGCCAAAGGAATAACATCATGTTCTTCTTCCTAATGAGGGAGAGTATAGGTGAAGTCACACAAGTGAATGCCTCCATTATTGTTGAACCTGGTTCCCAAGAACAAGGAAGTGAAGATAATTAAGGAACTAATCAAGGAGATTAAGTTCCCATCCAGCATTTCCATCCAAAGCCTGGGAAACAGTATCGTTCCTATCCTATGGAACTAATCATCAGTTACATCAATAAGGGAATTCAAACTAGGTCCCAAATTAGAATCTTTTGTGCTTTTCATGCTTTTCTTTCTACGGTGGAACCCCAGAACCATGACGAAGCACTCACTGATATTGATGGGAGATTGGCTATGCAAGAAACTACATCAATATGAAAGGAAAAAAGTTTGGCATCTTGAGCCAAAACCTAAGCATCATAAGGTATCTGGATTGAAATGGGTGTTTAGGAACAAATTGCATGAGTTCGGAACTATGGACATGAACAAGGTTTGTTTGATTGTGAAAGGATACAATCAATAGGAAGGTATTTACTATGAAGAAACTTTTGCTCCTGTTATAAGATTGGAGGTTATTAGAATATTTGTTTTCTTTGTTGCTTTGATGGATTTTAAATTGTATCAAATGGTTATCTTAGTTTATTTTGAACAACCTCCTAATTTTAAAAATAAATATTTTCCTAATCATGTGTATAAGCTTGACAAAGCTCCTAAAGCATGGTATGAAATACTTTTAAAATTCTTTCTTGAAAATGAGTTTAAAAGAGGAATAGTTCATAAACGTTATTTTTCAAATCAAAAGCGAAGAAACATATATTAGTTCAAATATATGTTTATGATATTATATTCAATGAATCTTTATGCGAGAACTTTGCTAATCTCATGAGTAAAGCGTTCGAAATGAGTATGATAGATGACCTCAAGTTCTGCATAAGCCTTCAAATCAAACACACAAAAGAAGTACTCCCTCCGGTTTTTTTTTAATATGTACATTTTTTTCATTTTGAGGTGTTTTTTAAAATTAGTACATTTCTACCTTTTTCTCATAAATGGAAGGTTGACCCACCTAATTATTACACTTCTCTCCTACTTTTCTTTCCTTCTCTCTATCTTTTTCACTTTTTTCTTACTTTTACTATCCTTCTCTCTTCACTTTTTCCTTGATCTGCACGTAAATACATATTAAAAAAACGCAGGTAGTTATTTACATCAATCAACAAAATATAATAAGGAACTTTTGAAAAAGTATGGTCTGGAAACTTCCAAAGTAAACCATACACGTACAAGAACTTCTTTCAAAACAAATTATTATTTCAAATCTTCTTTCAAAAGTACGTCTTATCTGGCAAAAAGTTCTAAAATAACTAGTCAGAAATATACAAGGGTAAATTATATTTGGAGGCTTCTTGACTCGACTTGATAACATCTTGAATATAAGCTCACTCGAGCCAAATCTTAACTGAGTTTGGGCCGAATACTAACCAAGTCGATCTTAAGAAGGCCATGAGTTACAAGCTCTCAAACTTGAAATTAAGACTTGAAAGAGCTCGGATGCCAGTATAACGAGTTAATGACCTAGTATAGCAAGCCCGGGCTTACACTCGACTCGGTTCATCATGACCTCTATACTGTATTAGTTCAGAGTTCAAAAGCATCATTAAGGCAGCCCATCAAACACTAGACGTTGGATCAACAAGTTAAAAGTTCGAGTCAAACTCTTCTTATAAGATGATAAATATGTGTGACTCTTACGTGTTTATAAGTAATGGATAAGAGCTCTATTTTGTTGAGAATCTGATAAAAGGGACCTTTGTGTGGTTGAGAGTCTAAAACAGCACACACACACCACTCATTTGAAGCAACCACAGCAAACATCCAAACGCATTCTCCATCTCCCTTTCTCTACCAAACATGACTTTTATTCAAAATGCTTCATGCCCACTTTCTCTCTCTCTTTCTCATCGCACTCTCACTTCTCTCCTCCTCTACTTTCAGATTCCATGGCTAAGAGCTCAACTGAATAATTTTTACAGATTCTTCTTGTTGCCCCTCCTCATCTACTTCTCACAACCACTCTCTCCTCCCTTTCTTCCTCTCTTCTCCATTGAGTCATGACTTCCTCTTGCCTCCTATCTTCAACCAGAAACACGACAACCACCGTCGCCAACCTTACCAAGTTCCACTACCATGACCCAAACAATGAAAAACAAGACTGTCTTCTTTTTAAGCTTCAACTACCACCACTCAAATCTTCTCATCCAATTCTAAGGCTAAGAACTTCAAGATTCACCTACCCTTTAGCTTCCCTCTCTTCCTTTGCTGATGCAGAAGGCCAAGAACATGAAGAAGTCATCACCACTCATCAACTTAATGTCGACGATCACAATCACGATGAAGGAACTACATCAAATGATTTACCTGGGATGGCGAAAGCCTTTAACATATCATCCAGAACAGCTGTTGCTATATCAGTATGCATAGCATGTGCTGCTCTTACCTTTCCTTTCTTTATGCAGTCCCTTGGTCAAGGGATGCCCCTTAAGACAAAGCTTCTTTCATATGCTACCTTGCTTTTCGGGTTCTATATGGCTTGGAACATCGGGGCAAACGATGTGGCCAATGCCATGGGGACATCTGTTGGTTCAGGTGCTCTGACAATAAGACAGGCAGTTTTGACCGCCGCAGTTTTGGAGTTTTCCGGGGCGCTATTGATGGGTAGACATGTCACAAGCACAATGCAGAAAGGAATTCTTGTAGCTAATGTGTTTCAGGGGAAGGACACATTGCTGTTTGCAGGACTTCTTTCTTCACTAGCAGCTGCTGGTACTTGGTTGCAGGTAAATTTTCTGATTCTGAACTATCATGGACTGGTATCTCGTTTAATAAGAATTTATACTTTTCAGTTTATCAATTCTCATAAAGAAGTAATAAATGTAATTGGATTGCTAGGATAGGTGTATAATTCTGGTTTTCAGCTTTACTTATTGGTGAATCTTGGAAAGGTACAAAACAAAAAATGACACAGGGATAGTATCAGTCTATATGCACGGTTCCCAAATGTGACATGTTCGCGAATGCATAGTATTTGAGCAGAAACGGAAAAAAAAAAGATGGAACCTCAACTCGAGTAAACAAACTTTGTACTTTTTCATATTTACATAAGCCACACTCAACATTTCATAGGTATTGATTCTCCTGAAGTCGCTTGTACAGTCCCATACCTGGGTTGTGGCAACTAACTTCCCAGACTTGAAACATCAAATTGTAAGAGATAATTGTTACCAATAATGACTGTAAAGAGCGGATAATTCACAGAGCAGACGGAGAACCAAAAAATGTCAGTGAACCAAGAACCATAGGGTGCAGCATGCAGATCACCATTTCCCTTTGAACTCGATTTAAAGGAAGAAGCAAGGAGAGGAACTTAATGCAGCATTAATATGTATATAGAAAATTCGAGCTTAATGCAGCATATATTCTCAGGATTGACTATAAATATTGTTCTCCACAGGTGGCATCCTATTATGGCTGGCCAGTTTCAACCACTCATTGCATAGTAGGATCAATGGTTGGGTTTGGTCTTATCTATGGAGGAGCTAATGCTGTCTTCTGGGGCTCATTGGCAAAGGTTGCTTCTTCATGGATTTTTTCACCTGTAATGGGTGCAGCCATGTCATTTATCGTATACAAATGTATCCGCAGGGTATGTGTTTCTTTAATGACACTTCTGATGATTTCTAGTCATAATTTCAACTTTATACTCCCTCCGTCCCTTTAAACAAGATGCATCATCAAACAACAATATTTGTGATTGTGCATAAGTTAAGAAATGATGAAAAGTAGATAATGAAAATGCCATTGACAAGAACTAACAAGAATCCACATGATTTTTCTTATATATTAGGAAGAATGCATGGTCAAATTTTCCCAAAAATAATTGCAATGGAGCATACTTTTAGGGACAAAGGGAGTACATGATAATTTTCCAGGCCTTTTTGCCTAGAGCTTTTGAGATCAACTCAAAGAAAAGCTCATCAAAATTGCAACTTCAACTAGATTATTCAACTGATATAGACCTCAGAAGGATCTAACTAGCATCCCTTTTCTAGTTCGTTTACAGTGCTGAAAATCCAGGACAAGCTGCTGCTGCAGCTGCACCAATTGCAGTATTCATGGGTGTAACTGCGATATCGTTTGTAGCTTTCCCTCTTAGCAAGGCTCTGCCCTTGGCTATAGTCCAGGCATTGGCCTGCGGATCTGTTGGAGCAGCTATTGTCTATCGAATGATCAACATACAGCTAGGCCCCCTTCTTGCCAAATCACAATCACAACACAATGATGATCACCATTCAGATCATCCGGAGCAGAAGAACATTGGGTTCCTCTCTGACATTGCTGGCCCAACAGGAACCCAATTGGAGATAGTTTATGGTGTATTCGGATATATGCAGGTCCTCTCGGCCTGTTTCATGTCGTTCGCTCATGGTGGAAATGATGTCTCTAATGCTATAGGTCCTTTGGCTGGAGCATTATCTATACTCCAAGGAGGCGCCACTACTGGAGGAGAAATTCTTATCCCAATAGATGTTCTTGCATGGGGAGGGTTTGGGATTGTAGCAGGTCTTATGATGTGGGGTTACCGAGTGATATCAACCATTGGAAAGAAGATCACAGAACTCACACCAACAAGAGGTTTTGCTGCAGAATTTGCTGCTGCGTCAGTGGTTCTCTTTGCATCAAAGCTAGGGTTGCCTATCTCGGCCACGCATACGCTAGTTGGTGCTGTAATGGGAGTAGGGTTTGCCCGAGGTCTAAATAGTGTCAGAGCAGAAACGGTAAAGGAGATTGTCACTTCTTGGGCAGTGACAATTCCTGTTGGTGGAATCCTTGCAGTTTTATACACCGCAATCTTGACCAAGGTTTTGGCATATGTATTATGATATTTAACAATAGCATTGGCCAAATTGGTATATCAATTAAAAGTGAGAGAATTTTGGTTTTGTTTGTATGTGAGAACAGAATGTTTCTCCTTGTGGTAATATCTTATTGGAGATTGGTAAACAATTTCGACATTTTTCAATTTATAACCAGAATCTCCTATAAAGTATATACAGACACATATACAGGTACACACATATATAAGATTGACGGTCATTTACTATGATAGTGCCCTTTCTTAGAGTAAAGACCACAGACACATGCTGTGGAAACGCCATAACCTGACATTTATGGCATTACAAGACACAAACAACTAATGACGTATTTTCACAGCACAGATAACACTTAAGGTTAATAGCTTTCTCGTCATTACCATCTCCGGGAACTTACAACGATTCTGTTGGAAGAAATTGAAGCATTGTGTGTCCCCATGTACATAAAGGACAGTGTGATCATTTAAATCCCATGTTGATATGTGGGTCTTTTCCATTTCAGGCACTTACAGCTTGTTTAAGATAAAGTAAAACACAGATACAGTTTCACAAGTAAATCATCTCTTCGAACTATGTTTACAAAATAATGCGACAAGCAGAAATTTTGTTTATTGAAATCAAGAACAAAAAGACAACCACCTACCCCCACCCCAATAAATGGAGATAGAGAAGAAGCCCTGGGCTGCAAATTCTTCTGGACTAGTTGCCATCTTGTTTCAGATATTCAAAACATTGAAACAATAATACACTTTAGTTGGGCGAGCTTAACACTTAGATGAAACCAGCGATTAGAGTGACATGTAAGGTCAAAACAGAAAAATAAAATCAATATATAATTTTGTCAAAAGAGAGAAAGGAAGCTATCTACTTCCTCAGTTTCTTTCTAGTTGACCCATTTCTTTTCTGCACACGTATTAATGAGAAAGGTCACGTGAGTGAGAACGTGATTCAGTGTGTAAAAAGTAGTATGAGAAACAAAGTTACCAGATAAGGAACTAGTTGTCTAAAATGAAACATCCCAAAAGTAAAAATTAGAGTTCAACTTTAAAGAAATGGATGGAGTATATCAATTATAGGTCATATTACTTTCTGAAGTTTGAAGCAATCCACATATACGGCCTCCCATCTTCGTCTTTTAGAGAAACATCTATATGGATGTTACAGGTACTTTCCACCACAAACTGTTGGATGGAAACTATTTTTGTAAAATCAGAAATCAGGAACAAACAAATGGAAAGCTTCAATCGAATCTTCTGACGTGACAATGGACAAAAAAGACAAGTAGTATATTTTGTAATTGTGATGTGTTTTAGCTCTTACCCTTCCGGAATAAAAAAAATTGTTTTAATGTCTGTAAATCATACTGGTCACTATGTCAGCCAACTAATAATATGTCTCCAAGCAACTTTATCGTAATCACTAGACGGAGGTATCTAGTAATTTTGTTAAGCTATGAAAAACTTGATTCACATTTCTTGAAGTATCTTCGGTTTTTTACAACTTTAAGTAATGCAAGTTATGCAACCAATAAACTCCCAAGTACAAGAATATACAAAACTAAAACTCGAGAAAAGCCCTTCTTGCAAAGACTGATGAGAAAGCATTTTTTTGGGCCAAGTTAATTCAAGTGCATTAATGAAGTTGATAGAAAGGCAATAGCAAAACAGCATGCATGATTCCCAGAGATGTTCGTCAATGAAAAGCACAAAAGTATAGCCACTAAGATTCACGTAAAGTGCATGCATAAGCCTTGTGGACAAACACAAATTACAATTGTATTGGAAAGAGGACATACCAGAATATATTGGATGAACTATAGAAGTCACTTAAGTCAAAGAGCATTAAATTACTGTGGCCCAAAAGCAGCCTCGGACGAGAGACATGTAAAAGAATTACCACCCTCTCATCGATTCTCCAGACTGTCCAAGAATTTTACCTCCAGATTCGAACAAGTTCTTGGGAAGCATACCTTTAATAATACATTCCTGGAAGAAGCTCCTAATTGATTTAGTTCATTCAGACATTCAATATTGTATCATCAGGGCGACATTAGAAAAAAGATTCACCCAGTCTATATCTATCAAGGATCCTCATGAAATAGATTCAATGGCTGTTTTTGCATAACATTATCACTCCTTTGCATGACATTTCACTCTTTTGCATTTGACCATACTAGCCTTAACACTGAAACAGCTCTTTTAGCATGTCTCCAGAAAAAGTATAGCATCTTTCATGTACACATAGTCAGAAGTAAAACATCCAGCAACTGATGTATGAATCTTTTCTTTAGCCCTTTGAGAGTGTGATTCTACCAATCCCATATTCTTTCAGCTAACTGCATCACGTCATTTTCAATGCAGTCAGAACTCGGCTCTTGATCATCATGTATTCAGGTAAATGTGAATATCAAAGCACAGAATAAAATTTCTGTAATTTCCAGCTGCTACTTCAGGTGACCAACTTTTATCCATGCCAGCTACGAAAACACATCCTTGAGCTAATGTCATAGTCCCATAGCCCTGAACGCACCTGACGTTCTAGCTTCTTTATTCTTCCACTAATCCAATTGTTGTGAAGAACATAACATCCCTTCTTCGCACAAGCTGCACGGACATTTTTTTCCTCCCACAAACTTTGGTAGGCACCATTAGGAAACAGGTTCCTGTCCAGAAATTGAACACTAAGATTTGTCCTGGGTTCCCAGCATTTGTCATCTCCAACACGATTTGAACCATCTAGGCCACATAGGGTGTCATAAAAACTTGGCTGCTCAGATAGCTCTGAGGTCATCGCATGCATTACCACTATCTTCAGGGCAGCAATGGTTGGATTATCAGAACGAGCAAAATAGAAGCCGGAGTTCAAGCGCCTTGGAAGATTAATAGGCACTAGAAGATGAGATTGAGATCAGAATTTTGGCATATTTTATGCATTTTGTAAATATTGTTAAGTACATCCTTTTTCCTATTGTAACATATACCTCTTTGGGAAGTGTCATATCAATTGCAACATTTCCTTATATAGTGAGAAAAGCCACCCACATGGACTAAATTGCCCTTAAAATGTCTAATTATAACATCATCAAATACCCATCAACTCTAGGGGTTTATTGTCCGACTTTACCACCATTTTGCATTCCTTAAGAGATGAGCCAAACCTTAAGTTGTAATAGAAAAAGAATGGAAGAAATATTATTTGCTTCCATTTGTTCGACACAGATTTTGGGGTGCTTGGAGAGTCGTTTATTGGGCCAAAAAGAGAATATTTAACCAAATATAGGATGTTAATCTACAAGTTTCTGGTGTTTTGTAAAGTGTATATTTGTTATTTTCAAATACGCTTGAAAGAAGAGCAAATTGAAGATTGATTTGATTTGAAAGTTAGACTACCCAATAAACCATCAGAGCATAACTAACTTTTTCTTTACCTTATGCTATCCTTGTATATTTTATATCCAAAAGGCAAACTACTAACTAAATCTTCCTTACCAAACAGTCTACAGATTCTATTATCTACTAACAGGCGGATTTGCTATTAGCAATCTCAGATCAAATCTACTATATGCCTATGTAAAAGTTCTTGCATTAGAGAGAGCTGAGTTCTTTCTACACTTCTATATGTGCTGTCTGTGTAATCAAATTTTTATAATAAACAATCAAAAAGTCATGCATGGGATTTTAAATTACCAGTTAGATTGTATTCATCAGATTGCACAGCAAGAACAGCAGGACCATAAGTCTGAAGCAATGGTATAGGATTTTTGAACCAGTAGACATCAACATCACTTAGAATTACATTATACCCCAGCTTCAGTATCTGCAAAACTAATCTGGACTTTGTCTTGGTGACCTTTTGAAAACACTCGGTCCCAAAGTGACAATCATTGAAACTGATGTTTCTTGGAGTGAATGAGTCCCTGAAAACAGGGATTCCCTGTCAAAAGAACATGCCAAAAATATTTCCAGAAAAATAGTAAGCATCAAAATATGGAGCTCCTCGGTCTTAATGAAAGAATTAAGGGACTAAGGAACTACAGCAAAATGCCAAAAGAAGCAAAATTGTTACCTGCAGGATAGAGAATTCGTATGTTTCCGCGTCAAGGGCACAAACAAGAAAATTATTAATCATTAGGTGGCGCAATCTGCAAACCCAACTCATTAACATGTCCTTATAGCTATATCCGGCAACAGAAAGAACCACAGTCTTGCTTTCATCGGCTAGAATAGGTAGGAGCATTTCCAAGCTATATGGAAGATTAAGGGGCATCAAAGCATTTGCCTTTCTGTTAAGAGAGCAATTCATAACCCACGCCGGTTTGCTGAAACCAGCAAGACAAGTCAATATTTTCTTTTGCCTCCTGGACTGCAAAATATGTCCCTTCCTCAAGCTAACTTGGCTGTGCCATTCAGGTGAATAAACAACATTCTGGTCTTTGTTGGCAAACATATATTGCCCACCACACTTGACAAGCTTTATGAATCCAGAGAAATTAACTTTATGAGAAGAAAACAACCCATACAATGCTGCAAGTTGAGCATTATTGTCGTGCTCCCACCCCAGCTTTGTACATTCTGGAAATGTAGAAATTGTACCAGATTGAGTAGGTTCATAACCATCTGAATCATGCACGTGAAAATTTGAGATAGTCCAACTAGCATCAAACACAAACCTATAGTTGGAATGATATACTTCATTGATAAACCAATGATTATGTAGCCCTTTTCCATATAAGAAAGGAGGGAGAACACCCATATGCAAAGGCAGATCCCTGTTATTCCATGCCATAAGCATCCTCCCTTCACAGCAATCCCATTTCCAGGTCTGAATAAGGACCTCCTGCAACTGATGGAATAGAGCAAAACTTTAATCATTTAGTTCACAAGCCCCATCCATTTTGAATCTGTGCAAGGTTCTTCAATACCTTTGACAATAAAATGGATTTACCGTCCTTTCTCAGCCATTGCCTCCCAGCTTCATCCAAAAAAAATGGGAAGAAAGAACTTCTTTTTGAGAATGCGACAAGGAACCAATCATGATCAAGTTGAAAAACATGGTTCATAGTAGAAACAAAGTCTGAAAGGAGGATGGTTTCAGGATGAATAAGAACGGATATATCTGACGATGATGCCTCAGCTCTAGCAACCATGGAATGGAAGAACGGAACATTCAGAAATCTACATAAAAAAAAAACACAAACACCATCTTTAATTTTAGCTTGTTTATTCAAGGCTGCATCAGCAATAATTAATGGACACATTCGATTCACAAATTACACGTTACTGGAGAAAAAAATCTTAGTTGTTCCGGGTTAGAAACTAGGAAACTCTCCTAATATTTTAAATTGTATATTCAACTTAAAATGTTCTATTTTAAATTACAAATGTCATGTCTTAGTTCTTTCACCAACCAACCACATAAGGATAGCTATACACTGGTAATATTTTTATTTTCCATATACAAATTAATGACTTACACTTGTAATTAAATAAATGTAATGAACAATTTTGGTTTCTCATTGTTAGCAATTGGGCAGAACTCCCAAGTATTGCAGCAATGCCAGCAACTATCATCAAAACTTAAGCTTCTAGGAATACTTATGAAAAAGACTAAAACATAAAGGCTCCGTTTGTTTCGGTGGAAAATCATTTTCTTGGAAAATGGATTTCCTCCTCCTTCCATTTTCCGTTGTTTGTTTTGGCAAGGAGGGGAAAATAATTTTTTAAAGGCAGGAAAATGCTCTTAGAGGAGGAAAACCAATTTACTTTTATAAAGAAGGTATGCCACATTTTCCTCCTTCACTCCTTACTTCTCTATATTCTCTCCTCCCATCTTTCCTTCTCTTTGACTTCATTTACCTTTTCTCCCTAAGTTTTCAGGAAAATTTTGTCCAAAATCATATTTTCCATTGAATATTGTTTTCCTTGAAAAGTGATTTTCCATGAAAATTGTTTTCCGCTAAAACAAACGGAGCCAACAAATGATGTAAAACAGGCACTTACGAGAAATCGATGTCGGATTCGACAAGAACACGAGAGCCAAAGGAAGAAGCAAAGGCTTGAAGAGATGGGTCATTGCCAAAAAGCACAACATTAATGTTAGGAGACAATCCCAACCATGATCGAACAGCAAGATCCTGCCTTTTCCCAATAGAACCATTAAAAGTACTTGGTGCACTAAAAAGGGTTATACTGGGACTACCCTTATCTGCTGCTAAACTTTTTGGGTACAAAAAACTGGGTTTTCTGATTTCAACTTTGACAGAAGGCAATAATGACTTAGTAGCATGAAAAGAGAAGCAAATTAAAAGAAACCCAGATAACCAAATTGACCATAATCCCAGTTTCAATGCCTACAAGTTCAAAACAACCCACCAAATCAATTAAGATTAAAAAAAATGCAAAGCAAAGAAAGCTAAGAAGATGGGTATTACCTTGCTGGTAGAGAGAGAAATTGTAGAATTGATTGACATGGTGGAAATCTAAGAGAATTGTATTGAAGACAGCAATGATGATATGAAGTGGGCAACTTTTGATTAGGAGAATATTTAACGGAAAAGGAGGGAAGTGGAGAAGTAACGAACACTTTAATAGAAGGCATGACAAACCACCCCACCACCAACAACGGCGGCATTGAGAAATGGAAAGGTAGTGTACATTCCATGTGACGGAGAAGAGTGATTTTGACTCCACTTTCATCGAAATGAAGTTGGCAATAGTCCATCATCTTTTAAACAAATGAAAATTGACACCAGCGCCAACTATGGAAAATCCATCAACAATGCAAAGTTGCAAACTACTCCCTCTTTCAATTTGATGCTCTCCCATTAGTCCCATATGGGAAAACCGATGCAAATTATTATAGTAGAAAATATACTTTGGCCGTTTAGACCAAAGTCGCTACTCCAAGTAGTGATTACCTTTTTTTTTTTTGCAACTTGCAATTTGATCCGAGACAATGACATAAAATCTTGAATTTGCCTTTTTGCTTTTAAAAAAGTAGGAGAGTGAAAAAAAAAAGTGAATGGTTGGGATACAAAAGATTATAAAGTGGGTCATGTGTGAGACAAAAAGTAAAAAAGTGTAGTAAATAATTGATTATTAAAGGGTAAGATGGGGAAATAAATATTCTTAAAATGGAAATGATTCAAAGTGAGAAAAACTTTTTGAAACATCCCAAAAAGGAAAATGACAACATCAAATTGAAACAGATGGAGTAATAATTTAAGAAGTATTTCATAAACAGTCCAAGCTACATGCTAACCTACAAGGCTACAACGGCACCTAAACCTTGATTTTTTTTTATCTCTTTTTTTCTTGATTTTTAATTATTAAAAAAATCTAGCTACATGCTAATCGCGCTTTTTTATGTTGAAAACGTTTTTCGAAAAAAAAATGACCCAGTTATGCATCCTCCTAGGGCACGAATTACGAGAATCCATACAAAACGAGTACTACCAAGTCAAGTTTTCGAGCAAGCTTAGTTAGTTAAAACGTGTTTAAAACGCGTTTAAAACTCCGTATCCGTCTTTTTAAAAAAACGACAAAAAACGTTTTTTTGAGTCCCCGCCGTTTTAAACACAAAAAAACTCCACCTCCCGTTTAAAACGCGTTTAAAACGCGCCGAATGCGTTTTTTTGAAAAAAAAACTCCTTAAAAGAAAAAAAGAAACCACGTGTCTCAAATTCTTATGTCTCTGCGACTATATGCAACCTTTTAGAGTTTTAGCGTAATTATTGTTTTGAGTCTTTTATAGCATATGTTCTTCGAAAATATTGAGACCTACTTATGATGAATAAGTATGTTAGTTGTTATCTTTTAAATTAGAGCATAACATGAGTAAAACGCAAGAAAATAGTGTCCGGATTTATAGCCGAACTTTTAAGGTGGAGCCGTTTTAAACGCGTATACATCCGTATTCCGTATTATAAAAAGTCAACGTTCTTTTTGTCGAATATTTGACCGTATTTTTCAAATTTTTGCCATTTTAAACTCGGCGAATCGAAATCCGTTTAATTCCAGTCCCGTTTTTAACTAACTAAGCGACCAAGCACTTCAAAACAATTTTTCAAATATTTTTTTGAAAAACAGACACCATCGTGTGCCCTTATAGGTAGAGGTGGCAATTGGGTCGATTCAGGTCGGGTCAGGTTGATCAAATTGATTTTGGGTCAGGTCCAAATCGGGTTAGGTCATGATCGAGTCAATACATTTGGGAAGAGGGTATACAAAAATAAAAAATGCTATAATTCAATCTATTCTCCCTCCCAAATTCGTTTCAATTGTGTTGTTTTCTTTGATCAAACTCTAAGTGTTTACCATTTATCTTCTTGTAACTGTATTTATCTTTGTATATCATACGATTTGGGTCTTGTCACTTAAAAATAGAACTTTTAATATATCTTTTTTCTTGAGTTAAAAGGAATTGGAAATTTTTCATAATTTTCTAGTACAGAAGGAGGAGTATTGCATTTACGATTCATTACAAAAATAAACTATAATATTAAACTTTAAAAGACTATAACTATAAAATTATATATTAAAATATCAATTTAGGATAAATATTATTTAGGTCATTATCGGATTAGGCCAATATCGGGTTAGGTCTGTTCCGAGTCACTATGTTTTGGGTGGGGTCACTATGGATCTCGGGTTGATTTCGGGTCAGTTTTATCAAGTCTACTTATGAGACACGAATTTTGAGAATCCCTATAAAACGAGTACACTAGAAACTCGTTTCATAGGGATTCTCGAGATTGTGCCCCATAAGGTATTAATGTTACATGATGGTGTTCGTTTTTCAATAAAAATGTCGTCTTTAGGAAAAAATTAAATGCTATCTCGAACAACTAAAGACTTTTCTTAATCAAAAACTAAGAAACTAAAGAGAGAGAATTGAAAAAAAAACAAGGTTTACCTGCTTTTGCAGATTAGAAGGTAACTCAGATCGTTTGTGGAATATTAGTTGATAGTTTGGATTGTTCATGATTTTTCTATAGTTTGGACCTTTTATAATAGATGGTCCAAATTTGGAACTGCTGTGTCAATTTTTCTTAAAAATTGGGTTTCATTTTTATCCTTTTTCCTTATCATTTTCCTTGTTTGTAAGGTAGGTAAGAAGTGTTATCGCTCACAGCCCAATGGCGGTTCTGAAGGTAGGTAAGACTATTCTCTAGTGGCGGGAGGTAGGTAAGAAGTGTTATCGCTCAGAGCCCAATGGGAAAGAGGCCTAAAAACAAAAGTCTTTTAAAGTTCACACGAAAGAACAAGAAAATAGAAAAGACCATTCACTTCCTGCCTAACAAGGTGTTATTCATGTCACAAAGTCATTGGAACATTTGTAATCCAATTTTTTCATTCTATTTACTCGTTTTTCAAATGAAAAACAATTTTTTTAACTTAATTTGAAATATCTATTGTCCCTTAAAAATTAAAATTATTTATGTGTAACATGTTTTTTTAAGTACATGTTATGATTTTTTTATAAAGGCCCTAACAAACGGGTATGTTGTTCTCTTCGACTGAATTGACTGAATTCAAATGAACATTCTAAAACTGAAAAGAATAGCAATATGTTAGAGTAAAACTATTTTATAGAGCTGAATTGAAAACACGTGTAATATGTTAGAGTAAAAGTATTTCTAGAGAATTGAACAAAATGAAGCTAAACTGTAACTGAACTGATTCAAAAACCGCTTCATTTCTTACTTAACAATTTTCGTGAATATTATTATTTTTGTTGATCTAATTTATTTTACTTAATATTATTATTATTATTGTCGTTGTTGTTACCATTATATATTTACAAAAAAAATCGTTTAGGCCTAAATACTATCTAGCCCTAGACCAGGCAAAGCTGACCCGACCCGATCCGAATGACCCGACGCGAGACCCGAGATTGATGACCCAAAATCAACCCGAGACCCGACCCATACCCGACCCGAAACATGCTGACCCGAAAATACCCGACCCGAGACTGACCCGAATAATATTTATCTATGATTTTTATTTTTATCTCAAGTAAAGGCTCGGCATAATTTCAAGTAAAGCCTATA
The DNA here is from genome assembly GCA_947645195.1 of Patellifolia procumbens. Classification (NCBI taxonomy): domain Eukaryota; kingdom Viridiplantae; phylum Streptophyta; class Magnoliopsida; order Caryophyllales; family Amaranthaceae; genus Patellifolia; species Patellifolia procumbens. The sequence continues at coordinate 4,720,455 of CANSGD010001541.1, forward strand.
TAAAGGTGGTGCTCTGATACCAATCTTCCCCTTAAGCCTAACACGGTCAATTCCACGATCAACCATAAAGAACTTTGTATCGTTGTTGGGGGCTGGGGCAATTACCCGAAAATTGAGCCGACCCGAAATCAAAAGCGACAAACCCGAAACCCGACCCAACCTGAAACTGACATACTCGAAACCTGACTCGACACGAAATGACATACTCGAAACAGACCCGATCTGAAATTGACCCGACCCGAAATTAACTCGAAATCAAGCTGACCCGAAATTGACCTGACCAGACCCGAACGACCCGTTTGCCACCTACATCTGGCCCCCACTCCTTTAATTATGGAAATACTAATTCTAGTAAAGATGTGAGCAACAGTTTGTGCCCAAATATCTAGAGCCATATAGAACTTTTGAAATGCTTAATCTGCCTCATACTTGAAACGTTTGCGATGTACCGTATCAATCACCACGCAACCAAGCACGAAATTAGACATCCCATATTGTCTCAAAGGCGATGACCCAGTCAGATCAACACAAACATCAAACCCTCCCTCCCAAGGGTAGAGTATAACATGTCCGTTGGACGCCGGGGTTTGTCGCAGCCGCCACCAAACCCAATATCAACTTTCTTTCCAGTTCAAATCTCGGACCGATAACAGATGCCTACAAGGACATCACGCACAACATTATGTCAATTTTTAATACCAATAATACCGGGACACAACACATCATGGTCTTAGATATCCCCAACAAAAATCCTGGAACAAGCTGAACACGACTGTGAAACAAAAAAACAAGGTGACTCCCTACTGGTAACATAACACACGGCGACAAGTCTTACCATTCATAATCTGTCCCAAACTTGAAATCGGGACCACTCTAAGCCAATCAGAAATGCAATCTCCCTATTGCATTGAGATTTCCACAAAGCCATATGTCGCGAAGATAAAGAAAATGTGGATTCCAAAGTTTTAGTAACCCGCATGAAATATATATATGCCAGTTTCTTCATCGGTTTGGGGAGGGGGGCGATCTCACTTGGATTACTAAAAAGGTCAGTATCCATAGTCCTATTAAACGCACTAAAAGTATGATCAAAGGTAGGTCCAGATGCTACAACATCAGCATGCTGAAGAAGTTTAGATTATAAACGAGCACACTGCAATCGTGACGCAAGAAAGGCATAATTCAAAATATCAATTGTCCAATAGACACCAAGCACGCCAAATGCAAAGGGTAAGGTGGCAAGTCTCCATTGAACGAATCGCTAAAACCTAGACCAAAAGAAATAACAATACGCTCCATATAGAACGAAGAGCCATGTCAAATGATCGTTGGGTCGACTCAAAGACGTGAAGGGCATGTGCGCATAGCAAAATAGAGTTTTGAAATTCCAGTACAATCACGAAAAAGCAACAACTCACATTGAGGATCATTAATCTTAGCAACCACATCCATAAGCACAATGGTTTTGGCCACTTTCTTCATCACAAGCTCACTACTGAAATCGTAATTCACACTGGTTGGTCCACCAATAATTTAATACCATGCAAGAGCCGAGCAATATTATGCGGGAAAACACCAGAAAGCCTGCTTCTTGGGTCTTCCTTTGTCCAAAAAAACTCAATTTTTTCAATGAACGTTGAGATGCAAGACGATCTATAATCAACTCTATAACCTTCTCCATAACCAAGTTATCTCCAACAATAGTGTCATCATCTAGATACCAAACCTGCAGACAGAGGTCAAAAGTGTCTCTACTTTTACATACCAAGGGATGTATCACAAAAGAAAAAGGCAGAGGGGCAAGGGGATCACCCTGTTGCACCCCCTGGTATGACCATAAAGTGTGTTCCAATAATATATACAATCTAGCTAGTTGAATTGGAGTAATAGAATACCACCTAATGTGAGATATTAGGACAACAAAGACGGACTTCTCGTAAAATAACCTCTTGATCTACCAAGTTGAAAGCATTTTTAAAATCCACCAACAATATCGAAAAGAGCAACGCAACCTCCACGGTCCTTGGTTAATCGGTTGACATCATGAAGTATTGCCTCACCTTCTGCCGGCACCCCTACACCAAATTGTAAATTATCTAAATAAACATCCAAAGAATAACCAACATAAAAACACTATTGTTGAATACCACCAACGGGCTTGATAAGCGATGTGATAGGAGCATTAGCAATATACTCACCCAACATCTTGGAACATTTCCCATCAAGAAAGAGATTCACCACTTGGGGGATTGAGTTGACTAACTCATCAAAAATAACAATACTAGCTCCACTCAAACAATCCATAAGGTGCTAAGCACGCAAACCATCCCTTTGAGAAGATGTGCCACGAGGAAAATTTTAAATCTTGTCTAAAACAACAGTTGGAGATGCAATGAGGTAATGATGATCGATAGATATATTTGGCAAGGAGAGAGAAGGCCTGAAAGAGTAACATTATAAGTAGCAATACTAGAAGATGAAAGAACTCTCCTTACAGCAATATAATGGCCATCACAAATCTCTCCACTTATATTGCTTCAATATTTCGCTCACCAAATCAAGGTCCTCCTCGTCAAAATCTGACAAAGGAGGAGAAAATTCACCCAAAGTTTCTTTCAGAAGCTACAAGCTACCACCCAGCAGACTCCAAGATCGAAAGGCATTGTTGATACTCCGATCGCTTCCTGATGTTGACGCTTGATACCTGACTTACTCTCAAGATTACTCCGCATGCAAAAGGTTCTAAGGATATAAAGAGGAAATTCTAGCAAACTAATCCAACAAGAGATGTTATCAGGTTTGTCAATCATATTATCAAAAGATGCTTCCAAGACCTGAGGAAACCCCCAATGACACTTGGGAGGAATGGTTTTGACAGTGCGAAAACTCTTTGAAAGCAAACTATCAAGGCGAGCCACTGTAAAACCACTATGTTTGTCTTTTGTTGTCTCTGAACAAGAAGGAGCTTGTGACTTGGTTAAATCACATAGCACAAACCTAACACCTACACCACCATCAGGGGACGGCACAAAATCAGATCCATTATTATGAGGACACTTAGAAAGAAGAGTATGCAAACAGACCCCACATAACCAAATCTCCATACGTTTAAAAGTTACCATCAGTGGGAAGAGAGTGTTTTATAATAACTTGCGCATCAACGCTGCAATGATGATCATGAAGGTGGGTGATCAAAGAATTCTTGGCATAACATTTACACCACCATCGTGACACCGACTAATACCCGCAAAAGGACAATGAAATCGCACAAAATAATTATTGTTATTGCTATTATTATTGTTCTTGTTGTTGTTGTTCTTGCTGTTGTTGTTGATGTTGTAACATCCCGTCCTTTAACAGTAAATAAAATAAAGATAAAATAAAATAAAATAAAATAAATTATTAAATAAAAGGTCAGTGGCAGTGGAAATACCACTGGGACGGAAATGTTATTCTAAAACAACGAAATAGAATCAAAATCCCAAGTCAAAATATAACCTCGAAATAAATAAGAAAATGAGGTCCCATACCCTCATTCCACAAAACATACTAAAATCCCAAATAAAACATCAAGTCATAATCCAAACTAAAACGAAATCCAAAAGATAGGAACATTCATGATAAAACTACTTAAGACCCACTAGAAAGGTGGTCTTAATCTTCCTATCATAGTGCTCATCTACGACTATTAGGACCATGTCCTTCCTCACAGAACCATGTCTCACAGCCCCAGTCCAGACAGTAACGATCCTAAACTTCCACATCTGCAGAGATATACAACAAAAATCCACAATCAGTGGGGAGTAACTAACAGCTCTCCCAGTCCAATCAGGATTCAATTAACAATTTAAAGTACGAAGAATAAAGTCAGGCATACACAATAATCATACAAAGCATAAAGAAAACATTCAACATATGAAGTAGGAAATAGTAAGACAAGAACAACATTAATAAAAATCAAAGAAAGGGAAAGTATAAATAATTCCATAAATAGATCGTCAAAAGGAAAGAGACTTCAAAATAGTAAGTGAAATAAATAAAGTAACAATTAAATAATTTAGATGAGTGAGATAAACGTTCGTGACCCGCAGCCCACTTCCTAAGAGTATGTCAGATCACAACCTCCAGAACGGCCTATGGGTTACGTTCCCTACCGTCTGTGTCTAAGAATGGCCAAACTCCCGATGCAGGATGATACGCGCAGTACCTCCCGACCTCTCAGACGACAACATCTCCTAAGTTTCTCCAATGTAGGGTAGCACCCTGCTCAGTGCCCCCTCACCTCTCGGAGTGCATGTTCAGTATCCTTGGGATAAAATAATCCCTTAGAATACTCAACTCAAAGTAAAACAATTAATCCAATAAAGTTCTTCAAAATTTAAATATTCATCAAAACATCAAACATTCTTCAAATCATCAAATACTTCAAATATACTTCAAATCTTCAAATAATAATAAAAATCATAATTCTTCAAAAATAAATACTCCAAAACCAATTCTTCACAATAAATAAAGTAGCTAAATTAAATGCTCTTCAAAATCAAGATTTCGAAATATAAGTTAAAACTTCTTCAAATCCCAATTTAAATATAAATCCATCAAAGTCGTTATCTGAGTTTGGGTACGAGGTTGATTATAAATTTAATTATAAATCTTCTCCGTACATAACTCTTGGCGAAATAATGTTAAGGGCAGTATTATTCTCCCCCGAGCATTGTGACGTCGATAACTCAAATTTATCAAAGCACTAAAGACAGTATCACAAAACATACTTTCAAAATTCATGGAAGGATTAAATATAACTATAATAACATCACATTAGGCATACTTGAAATTTATACTCCAAAGAATTAGAGAACAAAAATAATCACAAGTCATTTAAATCATGTAACTCCACTTATGAACATGCTAAAAACATAAATAATAAATCCATTTAACTCAAATAAAATTCCAGCAATTTTAATACTCAAGATAAACCATTTAAAATTATTAAAGAACGATCCCAAAAGCATAAACATCATACTATAAGAATTAGAGCATGCTTAGAAGTTAAAAACTACTCAAATAAATTCATTTGTTGAACGAAAATAAATTCCAGCAATATAATACTCAAAATAAATCATTTAAAAACATTACAGAACAACCTTAAAAGTATATACATCATACTATAAAAATTAGGGCATGTTTAGAAGTCAAAAACTACACAAATAAATTCACTTGCTCTATAAAAATAAATTCTAGCAATATAATACTCAAATAAATCGTTTAAAAACATTTAAGAACAACCCTAAAAGTATATACATCATACTATATAAATTAGGGCATACTTAGAAGTCAAAAATTACACAAATAAATTCATTCACTTCATGAAAATAAATTCCAGCAATATTAAAAATAATAAAATGGCCAAAAGAACATCTAAATTCATGCTAGATCATATTCCAAGTTAACATAATAAATCTATCATCATTCACACTTAAACTAAAACATTAAAATCAATAATTCAATTATTTAAAATAATTACAACATTAATAAAATTAATAAAAACATGAAATAAGCATACTAATTAACGAAATAAGTAAAGAGTAACAACTCTAACATGATTCTACTCAATACTAACAATTCTAACTTCATAAATAACGGTTTTAAGTACTCTAAAACATGTATTAAAACAATAAAACAAAACCTAACATGAATTCTAATAATAATAACGCTAACATCATAGATCTAATAACTAAATCACATCCTAACATGATTCTAACATACTTAAACAATTAATTAAATACTAAAGTACTAGAAGGGATGTTAGTTACCTCGATCTACCCGAAGAGTAATAAAAACCGAAAATTAGAGTAATAAAATAGCTTAGAAAAACTCCCCCTTGAGAGAAATACCAAGAAGAGAATAAATCCGAACTTGAGTCTTGAATTAACCCTTGAATAACAATTTTTAAGTCTCTAGAAAGTAGGAAATTATGAAGAACAAGTGGGAAAACTTTTTCCCTTTTTTTTCTCAATAGGCGTGTGAATGGGGGGAAAGGGAGGAGTGTTTAATTGATGTAAATTTAGGTTTAGGACAGCAATAATGATAATAGGAGTAAGAAAAAATAATAGCTAAATTAGAGAGGAAGAATAAGGGGTATAGGCTCTCATTGGAGGAAGAGATTAATTACCAAAAATAAAAGATGCTAGCTTCAAAATTCAAAACAAAAATCCCCCCTCCAATACTCGCCTTGGCTGGCCACCCTAACCTCACACAACAAGTGGGTCGGCCCACTTAAGCGGTAAAAGAAGCCTTCAATTAGTTTAGCCCAAAAATAAAATAACAAGGCTCAAACTAAAAATAAATACTACGTACTAACATTACTAAAATATAAATAATAATACTACCTCTATAAAAAATATAAAACTCAAATAATCACACCACAATAATCACAATCACTTAAACACAACAAATAAATATAAACATTCAATACTTAAGAAAATAATAATAAGTTATATATATATATATTTAGTTTTCAAATATAAACATATATAATCATATACAATAACACCTAATATAATTATATATATAAATAAAGAATATATAAATAAATCAAGGAAATAAATAAATATAACGTAATAAATAGATAATTAACGCGCGAAATTTCTAGTGAAATTACGGGGGTGTTACAGATGTTGTTGTTGCTACTGCTAAATACTCCCACCATTCCTAAATGTTCTTCTCATTCGCTTTTTCACGTTTGCCAAGGCACGCTTTATTTTGAGAATATCACTAACTACACATTAGTAAAAATTATAAAATTTTGATATCGTTAATGTACTCGTTGAGACGAATCAAACAAGATCTCACATGACTATTAATGTACTCGAGACGAATCAAACAAGATCTCACATGACTATCTTTTTTCTTATATATTGGAAATAATTTATAAGAGTCTCTATATCCCCAAACAATGTAAGATTTCAAATGGGAACAACAAAAGACAACAAAAGTAGTAGTATTTTGCTTCTTACTCCCTCCGTTTTACTAAAATGGTAACATTTCTTATCTCCATACATGTCAATGTAAGACTTTGAACATTAATATCATTAGTTGTGTATTTGTAAAAAAACTTAAGAGTATAATTAAATGCATATTAAGACGAATCTAACAAACAACCACATGACTATATTTTTCCTTACATATAAATGACAAGCGGCATTCAAAATAAACTGTGTAAATAGCATTTACTATGCAAATGTGACATTATTTACGAAACGGGGGTAGTATATCTTTATTCATTAATATTACTATTCAAGTGAACCCATAGACAATCTTGGGACAAGATCATAAAGAGAGACGATATAAGAGATAATAAAATAATAGAAAAGAGAAAGAAGAGGAGAGAGAGATAAAAATCTGATCGTAGGGACGATTTAGTTTTTCTGCTCCCTTCCCCTGATGGAAATAGAGGGAAAGTAATTCAAGTGGGATACTTGGCATCCAAAAGACACCGTTATGCTGGATCCACTAATTTGGTATACGCATGCAGTCAATCCAACGACCATTTTATGCACACACTATGCTATCTTTTGTAATGTTGATATTATGAGTTTAGTAATATTTGTAAGTAAAAATAATAATAACATAAAGAGAATGTATATGGTGGAGAATGGTAAAAAATAAAAGAGAGAATATGAAGATCTTAAATTATAGATTATCTATTGGGTAAAAAAATAATGGGATTATCAATAGTAGATCTTGAATGATATTGAAAAGTAAGAAAGTAATAATATGATTGATGACCCGAAATTCTAGGCAACTACTGGTTATGCTCTTATTATTTGAGTTGAGCATGAGTTGGGTTAGTGCAGTTTCGGGCATAATCCAAATGATCCACCCAAAAAACGATTGAAATTTTTCCGAACAAACCCAAACCTAGTGGTGTTCACCGGTATAGAACAGGATCGGAACTCGAAAATTTCAAATTTGAACCAAGACCGGACCGGTAAAACAAAACATATATAAATGAAATATAATAGTTTATGATTTATGGGGTTTAAATAAGGGAAATTTAAAGAAAAATTATAATCTACGCAACAAACATTAATTATTGGTCATTTTGCCTAATCATTAGTACTTATCTAAACATATTAGAAAAGAATAAATTTGTATGGTATAAGATATATAATTTGTAAGTAAATGCGAAATAGGTACGGTCCAAACTCGGCAAATAGGCCGGACCAAACCAGAAAATAGAAATTGGAGAACCGGAGACCGGACTAGTTAGCGGCTTAGGGCAAATCCACTCCAATACCGGTTCGGTTTATTTTTCAAGTCCAGGCTGATTTTTGAACAGCCGTAATCAAATCGCACTTTTGGCCGAACAAACTCAAACTGCACCACATAAAATGGTTTTGGTGTTGTGCGATTTGCGGTTTAGCCAAATTTATCCCAATACGCGAATTCCGATTTGCAATTGTTATTTTATTTTATGGATTAGATATTCACTATCAAAAACATACAAATAAACTACAAAAAGCTAAAAGATATTGAAAAAATACAAACTTGCTAAAATATCACTACTTAAGGTACAAAATTAGTTGTACATCGAATACTATAGGCATCATAGTTTATAAATATAATAAATCAAGCTTATACCACAAACAATGGTTTGGTAAAAGGCACAAACCAACCAACTTTTTTGAGCCCATAAACCAACTCAAACGCGCCAAAACAGCTTGTGTTGCAGTTTGATGCGTTCCGACCCTATTATTATTATTATTTTATTATTAGTATTATTATTATATATCAAACAAACTCAAAATATTTACACAAGATTAGTGGGAAGCCGAGATAATATCTACCCCCAACTCTTTTAGCTACAGCAAAATTGATCCTAGTAAAGATGTGAGCATCATCTCATACCCCGAAACACGGAGAGCTTCTGTATCTGTTTTAAGCAAGGCAACAACACCACTATCATCTCCTTTCGATTTCGTTCATCACCACAAACTCCACCATTTTTTGTCATTCACTACTCTTTCAACTTACTCAGCAATATTTGTGAACTATTCCTGCTTTTAATCAGTGGCGGCGGAGACGGTTATGGCGACGACCCGCATTGCAGCGACGCTATAGTAGTCACTGTCGTCACTGGTTTCGATGTGTTTGCCACCATTGTTAATACCCACATGTAAAGTTCTACTCAAAAACCCTAGGTTTGGTTGGTCATAGACTGATAGTTATTCAAATAGCATCTCAGATTGAAGTTTGTTTCTTCTTTTATGGGGGGTGGTTAGGGTTTGAAATTATCATTTTGAAGGTTTTGTGAATTTATAGTAGATGAAAGCTCTAAAACGCAATCACACCTACTCTTTTTCTCCTCCTTCATCGCCGAAATCACCTTCTAATTCGAAAAAAAATTCACCATCATCATCACCATCATTGTCGTCTTCGTGGATTCATTTGCAGTCGACTCTGTTTGTTGTTGCTTTGTCCTCACCAGCATGAGAGATGGTGTTGGCAAAGCTATTATGATAGCTTTGTCTAGTTTCAGGTCCATTAGTATGGGCGGTTTCGGGGATAGGGGAGGGGGTCGTTGCAAGGGAGGGGTGACCGGTAAGGGTCTGGATTGGCAGGGAAGACTGGAGTTATTTTGTTTTTAAAAGTTAATTAGCAATATTTATTTTGAAAAAACAAAAGGCAATAGTTTTTAACCGATCAAACAGATTACATATTTAAACGATCCATTTTGAGCAGATATCCCAAGCATAGGATTAGTATTGAATTATCAAAAACTGAGACCAATCTGAAAAGACCGGACAAAGGTAGGATTTTTCCATCAATTTTCCTTTTCGAAATGTGACTCAATGATTAAACCTGTGAACTGTGTTGAACAAAATCACAATATTAATGGGCATTCAAATGCAAACTAAAGATTTTGATGATATGGAATAACCAAATGGTATTCAGAACACAATACAAGCTCTCATTTTTGAAGTTCTGTACTAGTTACAAGAAAGGTTCTGAAAGAGACAAGCGTGCCTTTCACATACAACAGCGGCACAAGAAAAAAAAAACCATCTAAACTCCTGGCATAGCAATTGCAAAGTGCGTCTTGAACTTTTTAAAAGCTCGTACATATCTTTCAGCAAGTGCGTTCGACAGCGCGCCATCGAATATTGAATATACTCAACCATCGTTGACCAAGCTTTACTCTCATAGTCTCATATTTGAACCTGCCAGTGCTCAGCTGCTAAAGCTCTATGCAGTACAGTTGAGAAGCTTCATCTCTGACGCCATCATTCTGCAACATGTAACTTTAAATCATCTGCGACGGCGGGCTGGTGATTTCGAGCTTGACCTCCTTCCCCTGCAGAGAAATTTAGAAGATGACAATATGTAGAGAATTTGAAAACCAGGCATACATATCATATTCACCGTTCACCTAATTCTATCTGTGACACTAGCTTATACACAGTTTTTTTTTATTGTTGATTTGTCACCTTTGCCTAATCTGACAAGAACTGTAATCCTGTGACTTTAAAACAAAAATAATATAAAAATAGAAGATGTTCGCCCAAGTTTCTTCTTTTCTTCTTTAGCAAAGAACTTACAAAGGTCAAAGGACTAAAGAAATTAAGACAGCAACACCAAAGCATACCTGCTGTCGTCAAGAGAAGAGTAAGGAGAATGCCTGCGCTGTGAATGCTTGCTATGAGGAGACCGCGAAACTTGTCTAGAAATAAAAACATCCATCATACTGATCCCATGAGCAATGACTTCAAATACATGACACGATACTCAGCCTTATTCATTATAAGAATAATTAAGAGGCCCTCCCAGAAAATGGGAGAGGGGTGTTCAAACTTCAATGTCACATGAAAAATATTTTTACACAAATCACATCCTGTTACCCCAAAAACAGAGTCTAAATGCCAACTAACAAAAATTGGACGGTAAGCTAGTTTCCACCAGGAATGCAAGCTAGGGCTATTTAGTCACAATCACACAGCAATAATTCCCCCTCCTGGTAAACAGACATGCACGCAAAATTGAGAGGGAGATAGCGAACCAAAACTTTAAGTAAATAAATATCTATGCTATTGTAGCACCATCACTCACACATTTCGAAAAGAAAATATTTATGAAAATCATTCATAAAGCAGCAGTAGAGCATAGTAAAAGCTAGAGTCCTGATCCCATACCAGTGTTACCTAATTTCCTAACCCCCTTGCGAATTGCGAATTGAGACAAGCTTTTGGCTCATTTTGGGTGAGTTGCGGATTATAAAGTGAATTAGGTAACACTGTTCCAGACTCACTCATTACCACCAGCTTCAGTTAATCAAGGTTCCGAATCCAGACATATGATTCAAACATGATGGCAAACAAGGACATGAACCCTCACCACCCACTATCCATTCCTGCTACCGCCGTCGTAGCCTGCCTTACTACATGAAGACTATAAAAGCGATGGTTTTCTAAAGACCCTTAGAAAAGAAATCTGCCAAAAGGAAAGCAAGTATCGCAAGTAAAAACAATAAACCACCTTTTAGAAGCAACAATTATGTCATAAACCACCTTTTAAAAAAACCAAACCACCTAAACTTGAGTTGTTCTGTAACTAGCCATCTCTTGCCGGAACATTGGTTTTCGGTGTTGACAAATGACCATCACGTGCATAGCCCTTGAGGTCATTAAAGAGGCTTTATTCATCAAACTTCCCTAGTTCCTCCGACATTTCCCTTGATTTATAAGAAAAAAGTGAGGGAACTGTCAAAGGAAATGAGAAAGAGGAAGAAAGCCCCTCCAATGACATGCATGTGATAGTCAATGCCCGCAAATCAAGGCCAATGCCTAAAATCCGGCTAATCACCAAAAAGTAACGCATAACTTTATGTGGTTTAGTGCCCAATTTTTTCTTTAAACACGTGGCTTCTGACCAAAATGCTGCTTATAAAAGGTCGTCGGTAAAAGAATCCCAATTTTCTCATTATAGGTCAGGCAAAACATAAAATACAAATTCTTGCAAGATTAGCTACTAAAATATAAACATTAGATAATAATGGCAACGCCAACAATCAATATGAACCACAGTAGTATGTTAATAGCAACAACAGCAAAAGGGAGAGCAACCACATGCACATAGGATAAGAAAATGGTAACTAAATATATGCACTACCCGCTTACAAGTAGACCAGATATAAAGATGGCGGCTAGGGTTGTTGTTTCCATTATTATATGATTAAGCCAAAAAGGGTCATGAAAAAATCATTTATTTTCAATTGAATGGTACACAAAATCAACAGATCTCAAAGACTACAATCGGATTTATGGCTACACAAACCATTGAGGGAGGGTAGTTCTAGATCACGTCCAAAACCTAGGGGCTTTATTGAAACCATTGAATTCGGAATATAGTAAGTAGCTCCCAGGTGAGGAACTTACTAAGTGATGAAACGTGAAACAAAATATTTGAGGAAAAAAAGAAGTAAGACAATCGAACGATGTATGAGAGACTTGCCCTCCAAGTCAACCAGGAAAACCAAAGACACAAAACAATCTTGGACAAAGAGAAGAGAGAGGGAAGAAAAACGCAGACCATCTACACAAATCTCATAAGGAAAATAGTATCCCACGAATTATATAAGATGAAATACCATATAGTGTTCCATCCAAAATATGTTTGTATCACGTCTATGTGATATGCTCATAGCATTGCAAGTAAAACCTGTTGGAGGGCAGGCAGTAAGAGAGCATATATCTGGGAGAGGAAAGTGAACAACCAGTGTAGGACTCTTCATATAAAAAAATAAGAATCATCTATTACTAAATTCAAAGTTTTAGATTACGCCTATATCTTGCAGAGCCATGCTGCCATATATATGCTATTCAATCAGTTCAGATGCATCATTACACACTTTTAATCCTGTCCTTAGCCAAGAAAAAGCATAATGAAGAACAAGGATCTAACCAGTACAACAATGCAACACAGAAAAAATAGATCAGCTTCAAACTTTAAGGCAATCCAGCAAAATAGCATCAACTTACAATAGTCCTTTACCACGCATATTTATCCAAGCTTAATGGAACTTATTGGAGCTCATTATTGAAGCTTATTTTATTTGGTGTTAGAACTTATTTGAAATTAAAACCAAAACTTGTTATTTGAAAGTCAAGCAAACGCACCCTTAGATAGAGAAAGACGCTCAGAAAGAGAAAAGAAAAGTTTTAAAAAAAAGAGCGCTCTAAGTTAAGACTATTGTAACGTGAGACATATGTGACGTTATAGGATAGTGGGTGACTTCAATCAGTTGATGTATGACCTTTATGCCCAATGATAATTTCCAAGTGGTGCTTTGTATGGATAAATGAGGTTGATTTACTAACTTTTGCGGTCTAACTATAGAGTATATACACCCATCTCACCCAGGAGTTTGTGAAAAAAGAAGTAATTCTAAGATTAATGCCTGCACAACAGTAGCAAAGTCCATAGAGCAGTACAAGAGACAATTATGTAACAACCGCTAGAAAAAGATGAGGCATCAAAGCTTAGAATTCCATGGAGGATGACAAAGGTGAAATTCATTAGAAATATACTGACTCACAAACTATACTAAAGCAAGCAAAGGAATAGCAAAATCAATGAACACATCTACTTAATAAATTGCATATCCATCATTTTCTTCATACAGTCAAAGATAAGCAGAGAAATAAGAAATATCCATCATATTCATAATAAGTCAAAGATAGAAGCTCCAAAAAGAACCTGCGGAAATCAGATAAGAGTGACATTTTTCAGTCACCTATAATTTTTTCGTGGACCAAATTAGGTTAATGAGATTAAAGAAAACATCTAGAACACCAAAGAGGAATTAGGCTAATCCAGACTAAAACGATTCAGCAATATTAAATACTGACTAGACTACCACCTACATGCAACCTACAGAAACTAAGCATAAATGACACCTTAGTTTAAGAAGGCGTGACTGGGTCACAAAGGGAATAGAGCCTTATCAAGAGCGCACGCATCCCGTAGGAGAGGCACACATTTTGATTTATTTCTTTATTAATCTTGCTACTGACATATTGAATTGTGATGCATCTACTCCTTGTTTGGTAGGTCAATAATACATTGTTCGACCCGCTCACGTAGTTTCGGGGGAAATTAAACACCACCACCCCCCCCCCCCCGCACTCTGTGGTTTATTTCTTATTTTTCACCCCAACAAGATTGAATAACATTCGTAGACGTCCTCAAGACCCTGACCCTATGGCACATTGCCCCTGCTTCCACTCCAATATAATATCCCTTACTCTTTTGAGCATTTTCACTGCTTCCCGCTACTATTTTATATTGGTGGATGTGGTTTAAAGTTGAAAGTTGATACAGAAAGGAAAAAACAAAGGCAGTCAAGCCAAGAAATAAAGTAACTAGCCTTCGTTCTAACAATTGCAGGTGTCCTCAAAAACCCCGACCCTATGGCACATTGCCACTGATTCCACTCCAATATAATATCCCTTACTCTTTTGAGCATTGTCACTCCTTCCCGAGACTATTTTATACTGGTGGACATGGTTTAAAGTTGAAGCAGAGATGGGAGATAGAGGAAAACCGAAGCCAGTCAAGACTTGTGATGAAGAGGAGAAGCGGACCAGTCACCAGGCAGCGCGCAACTGAGGCAGAAAGGTTCTGTGGCTACACATGGCTGCTGTTACATGGAGATTTGATAATAGTCCGTCCCCCCCCCCCCCCATTTTATCCTCATCATAATGCCATTCCCCTTGAGGGGATTATTTTTGATGCCAGGTCCCCTGGCAATCAACCATCACTAAGTTAGGAACTCAATCTGTAATGAGATGATATATTACGACTAAACAAGTTAATCCCAATCTCAAATGAGAAATAAAAATAATGCTTTGAAGTTCACTGACACTTCACATATGTAAGGAGATGACATATGAAGACTAAACAAGTTAACACTCATCCCAGATGAGCAATAAGAGTAATGCTTGGCAGTTCACACTAACACTTTCCGTATGTATAAGCAGGCTGCACACTTTACAATGATATAAGCACAAAACAACATGGATAAAATGCATTCCTAGAAACCTCTTTACAATGGAGTTGTACTCAATACAGTACAAACACCGACATGCCGAATTGCCAACGTAGGAAAATTCCAATAGTACGCCTTTATAATACAGAAAGATACAACTACACTTCAGTTGCTCATATCATTCAAGTACATCTGGAATATTCATTTAAAAAAGAGCCAAAACTTGTCGGCTTAAGCTTTCAGATATACCATTGCGCCATATAAGCTCTGTGAAATATGAATAGGTTAACACCTATCATCCAGATCTCGCAAGCACATAAAGATCACCACTCCCTTTGAATAGGATATCGGTTACCCATAAAATAGTCTACTTATAGTGGTTCGTATTCAGAATGATAAAATAAATACATTTTTGCTTACAAAAGATGACAAAAAGCACTTATTACATACCTTCGCCTCGACCTTACAGGGGATGGTGACAAATTACGTCTTTTTGAATGAGCTCTCCTGCAAAATCAAACAAAACTTAAGTGTATGGCAGAAGGGCATTGGCATCTACCAGAGGTGGGGAAGGGGACAGAGAAGCTATATTTAATCGACCTTTTAGTGTCATTTGAGACTTCACCATCCGAACCATCTGAAACTACTGTGCTTTGCTCATTTTTCCTACCCCTACTACCAACTGATGAGGAACGCCTCCTTTTGTGTCTACCTGCATCACTTGAGGACTTGTCTCTTGATTTATCACCTTTCTCATCTTTTGTTCTGTCTCTTTTCTTATCACCATCATCCTTACCACCTCTCTTCTTGTCTCTCTCCCTTTCTTTTTTGCCATCTTTATCTTCATGGTGAGGAGACTTTCTTCTCGAATCAGATTGTCTTGCTTTCTCCTCATGTTTATCATCTTGCTCTTTTGGTCTGTCTCTTGAGATATCATAATTCTCTGTCTTATCTTTCTTTTGACGCTTCTCATCTCGTCTACCACGGACCTCCTCCTTCTCGGCATCCCTTTCCTTTCTACTGTCTATCTCCTTGTGATAGTCCCTCCTCTTACTTCCATTTCTGTCACGACTTTTAGCATCTTTTTCCTGAGACTCATCTTTGGCTGACTTCCTCACATTTTCTTTCTCAGTTGGAACATCTGATCTACTTGAAGTTGTTTTACGACCATTATCTGTTGACTTGACAGCATCAGACTTAATGATAGAATGTTTATCGTCGTCAATACCATCACCTTTCTTGCTCAGAGACACTGAACTTCTAGAAGAAGCGTGCTGAACCTCCTTATCCAAATCCTTAGTTATTCTTTGATCGTTCAACTTAGATGCTGGAGGATCATGGTCGCCTTCAGCCCCATTTGAGCTACCATTACTATGATCACCTTCAGAAGCAACTAGATTTTTCCTGAGATCTTCGGAGCCGGGCTGTCGATGACCATTCTCAAGAACACCATCAACAGGGTTACCGTCAGATTTTAATGCACTTGAAGTCTGAATTTCATCGTCATCATCAGAGGCATAACTTGCAAGACCTAAAACATTTCCAGCCCCAGGTGTACCGGAACTAGATTCCCCACTTGCATGTCCCTCATATTCCTTTGATTTCACTGGGACGAGAACCTTGGTGGAAGACTTAAGGGCCGGAACAGGGGGGCGAGGTGGTGAAGCCTTGAGTGTTGAAACATAGTTCTCAGGATCAGCCATAGCTGTCGAGAAAAACACCAGTCAAAAGGGCCAAAAATGCCAGTTAAATATCAAAGCCAGTGAAAAAAAAAAGATGTTGTGACAGCATCATAAGAGTTACCCTCAACAGTAACATCATCTTCATTAAGTACTTTTGTTGCAATTTCATCGAAAAGCTCATCGGTCACCTATGTGCACAAAGAAAGAGTCAATAATCTCGAATACATAGAAGTTGCAGCAACATTCAAACTTCCATAGCAACCTTCAAGAGAACTTCTGTCAAGACACGTTTAATTTCTTGATTGATGGCTGCAGTTTTCTGTGCTTCTTCATAGTCCTAAGGTGAAGGAAACAATTGAGAATCAACAGCTAAAAAATAGTTATCATGACGCGGTCACTTCAACCCACTCAAAACCAAAACAATATCAGGTACCTCATCATCATCCTCTTCTTCAGCTGACCTGGCTGAATCCACACTTTTACTGTCCGACTGATCACCCTTTGCTGTTGACTTAGCACTTACTTCATCCTCGTTCGATTGGCTTCCCTCTTGAAAGGGGTCTGGTGCAGAGCTTGTTATTGTAGCTTTGTTTTTAATTATTTCCTCTCTTAACCAGTTAGGCACTGCAGCCTAATAAGAACAATAGAGGAGTAAACATAACGATGTTATTTTAAAATATAAATCAACAATATGTTAATCAAAGTCACAAGAGTGCAAAACCTTCTTAGGACGTTCAGAACCCAAGGAAGGCCCATATGCATCAACCGGAAAAGCTGCAGAAGGGTGAAGAGAACTTCCTGCACCCAAACCAACAGTTGCACTAATGGATGGAGCTGGGCCTCTTCCAAATAAAGGTGCATTCTGTCCAGGAAGTGGAGGTACACCAATGGACGTATCATGCTGCAAAACTCCAAAAATTAGCTTATATATGTCAACCGACACATAGGAGTATATTTGATGAAGTCAGATCAAAGACCTGTGGTGCTAATGGAAATGCAGGTGTAATTGGTGGATAAGATGTGCCAGGTCCAACTGGAGCTGTCCAAGCATGCAAAGAAGACACTGCTGGAATAGGATCAGTTCCTCTAACAGACCCAGATGGGTCAGGATAGCTGGAGTGCATCTTCGGTTCATTTTCATGACTGTATCTTGGTGCAAACTCAAGAGGTTGATCCATAGGATCAGGGTGGTTTCCATATGCGAACTGAGCATGAGCAATTGTTACTGACCTACCATCACTAGGCAGCAATGAAAGTCCATGCTGCTGCCCCTGTGAGCCATCCCCATGCCCTGCCACATAATTTAGAAGCAACCAGCTGATGATAAGACTCAAAAGTAACACAAAATATGCACTCACACTTTAATGAAACCCTGTTAACCCTCCATGCTGAGATGGCAAAAAGGCCTTTCATGAGAACTTAAAGTATAGCTCGATAATTCAGATACTGTTTAAACGCGTAATGCATCTCTAAAACATAGGGCATAGCTATTTTAAGATCCTACCACCCAAGAAATCAAAAACGGCTCAACAGTCACACCACTAAAATGGACAGGCTAATGACAGGTGTATAAAATAAGACCTGTAGGGAGGATGCAGGCATAACTGTATCCAACATAATTAAGCGGCCAAAGACCAAGAGCTTATAAACAGATCAGGATTTCACAAAATAGAAAAACCTAAGGTAAGCTACTGACGCTGCCACGCTGTTCTGTAATCCCAGAGAAATGATATTTATTCATTAGTAAAAAACTTCAGGCATAACCATTCATGTGAGCTATTTCACATGCAAACACAACACTCCAAGTGAATTATTACCTGGAATAGAAGAATAACTAGAAGGTACCTCCTGCTGATGAACTAAAGAACTTGTTGAGCCTTGATGGCGAGGAAATGAGGTGTTCATATCTCCACCAAGAGCTCCATCCTTAGCAGCAAACGAGAATTGTGCATCTGGAGCATATGAGCTGTTTGATACAGGCTCCTGCTGATGAGCCATTGGCGACCTGTTTATAGGTGCAACTGGCCCTTGATAACTCTGAAAGCCAGAAGTAGGAACGGAAGTTTGCTGAACATCTTGATAATGAGATTCGACAGTTTGGGCATATTGGTTTGCATAGTGAGATGGCTCTTCTTGTCGTGCCATTGGTGTGAACTGCGTCTGTGGATGCTGAGTTTCCATAGCAGATCTGGCAGATGCCCACGCCCTTGCCTTCGCTGCCCAGTCTTCTTCATTGCCAGGGGCTGCTACAAAATATGATATCATCGAAGTTCAACTTGCTTAATTCTTTATCTATTTTTCCTTTGTGGGGGGGGGGGGGGGGGAGCGATAGAAGAAAGACCCAATAACAGATGTTACAGAAGGTAAGAGCTGATACAATTCAAGAAAACAAACATAACTCGAAATCCTAAACATGAAACCGGTAAGTTAATAATGCTTAAGGAAATGGCTGTAAATATTCCCAGGCTCCCAGCATGGATGAATGCAACTTAAACCCGATCGGGGGTAAGGGCGGATGTAACAATATGAGACTAGGCCTCATCCATAGAGGACTGCGATAATACAAATTGAAAAAAGCAGTTGTCAAATAAAGAAAATGTTCAGCTTCTAGAAGTGCGCTGGAATCAGGAGAAACAGGAAAACCAAGTAATATTTTTCCGATCACATCGATTGCCCTATTCACATGAGCTTATAGTTGTGCTTTAACGACAACCCAGTTGAGCATGCACTAATTATCATAACCAGAGAAAACCAAATCTTCAGTGAATCCAGTCATTAGGCATTTAGTGTCATGATTGCTTACCTGGATATTCCCAACCGGTATGTTGGCTCCAATTGCTATTTGCCCAGTCCTGTACATGTATAAAGAACTTTAGTTGTCACTAGCCAAACATATAAAATACAAAGTTATAAATCACAACAAACCATAAGGAAAAAGGGTACTGTATTCCCTCCCTCGTAAAAACATCAGAGAAATATGGATATCTAGATTACAAGACCGCGGGCAATATGCCAACTATTGGCCATATATTACAATTAGATCTCAGTAAAGGAGTCATCACATAGATCACAAAAGAGGACCTTGTATTGGAACATAGTCAAAGGCAGTACATAATATCTATGCACAAGCAAGAACAAAAATAAGCATGGAGACTCGAGTTTTCATTTGTAATCTTCAAACAAAAAAGGAGGAATTTTCACTCAAAAAAAAAAAGCAGCCAAAGGGAAAGGGGACTTGGAAAGCATTTATCTCTTGCATCATAATTCACTACAAAACCGCAACAATAGGAAGCTAGGTATACTGATACAAGTATAAAACCACCAATACTCATATATTAACCAACTAAACGAACTTCAAACTAGTTTGGTATCACTGCATTAAACAGCAGCATATATAGGTAAGATTAGTGCATATTGACCAGATGAAGAGGCATGCAGAACAATTCTTTCCATTGCATAACTGAGGTGTCATCAGGTCAAATAATCAATATAGCACCAAAATAACCTTCTCGCTTTTCCTTGCTTCCGACTCGAAGAAGCAAGGGGCTAACAGGTGCAAATGGCTCACCTAGAGTTTAACCTACCAAAACATTCGACTTGATCACCATATCCAACAACAACAACAAAATCAAGAAACATCCTCCACAAAAACTTGTCACATAGAATATTAATGCAAATCTAAAATATTTCATCCCGTGAAGTTCAGCAAAGAGGCGAAACCTACTCTAAACAAAGTAATCGGAGTTGAAATTAGTACAATAGTTAGTTGAGATTACAAAAATGTCAAGAACAACATAGGTCAAAAAATGAAGTAGAAATCAATATGATATGATAAAGAATGAATCTAGTATGAATAAAAGGTGAATCAAAAATGAGTGAAAAACCCTAGAAAAAAGGGAAAAACCTGATGAGAGTAAGGAGGAGGAGGAGGGAGAGGAGGTTGTGAAGGGCGAGGGGGAGGAGGAGGGGGAGGGTAGGGTTGCGCAGGATAAGGCTGGTGAGGGTGCGCAGGATATTGAGGAGGTGGTGGTGGTGGTGGTGGACCCCATTGATTCTGGTGCTGCTGCGGTTGTGGCGGCGGAGGAGGAGGGGGAGGAGAAGGAGAGTGAGAGGAATGGTATTGAAATTGACCGGAATACCATGAATTGGTGGGAGGAGGAGGAGGAGGTTGATGGTGGGGATAATGTGGATCCGGCGCCATTGAAGGCGGCGGCGGTGGTGGTCTCATATAGTGGTGGGCCGGCTGTGCCTGTTGGTGTTGGTATGACTCCATTTCTAACTACGTATTCGTATCTCTCTTTCCTCTCTGCGTTTTTCCCCTCTCTAGTTTCTCTATGTGGGCTTGAGGGGAGTTCGTTTCAGCTGAAAACGAGTATTACTATAGTACTGTCCCAAATCTCTATTCTACAACTGAAGGAAGGGGACACCAAAAATCAATATTTATTTATTTTTTTAATTTTTAATTAAATGGAATAACTTATCTTTTTTCTTTAAATTCCTAATTAAATGGAACTACTTTCTCCATAATTATGTTTTCACATTTTTAAATTTTGAAAAAAGAAATACTAAACATCCTAAACAAAATTACTGTTACATATTCATACAAAATTTTACATGATTTCGCACGTATTGCGTGCATATATGACTAGTTCCCAATGTTGGGGGCATGGGGTCGCACCACCCTCCCCTCTAGAGAGTGTCGCAACAATTACAAGGCTTTCGGAACGGTAATCATCTTTGACACGACATATAGAGTAAATGACTATAAAAAGTCGTTTGTTATGATAGTTGTCAAACACCGATGGAGAGGAGGATCGTTCCATTTGTCGTTGCATTGATTATTTTTTTGCTAAGTAATGAAGATATATTGAAAATCAAACCAAACCAAATACAACCTAAACTAGCTAAGCAGAGGCAAACCAACTAGGTTGGACTCCCCCTAAACACCATAGCTAGCTCAACAAACACACTCAAGCTGATTACAAACTAGAACTCCAATAGTCAACTCCCTAAGCCAATCTCTCTCCCCTTCTTATAACTTTACAAGGTAAAATGCTATAAATTTTGTCTATACAACATCTCTGTATCCTATTTACATGACTAGCAATATTAGCAATATTTCCATTCCAAAAAGCATCATTTCTAGCAATCCATATGTGGTCGATCAAAGCAGCCAAAATAGCATTAAGAGCATTCTTCTGGAATCTGGTCATCCTGCCACCTCTGATTTTCTCATAGCTGCACAAAGGATTAGAGCCAAACACATCCATATCTATCCATACATTTAGTAACACGATTAGCTTCCTACTAAACACACAGAAGAAGAACAAGTGTTCATGACTCTCTTCATCTCTCCCACATAGTTTACAAAGAGGATCATATGCAATGCCAATCCTGAACATCTTCTTAGTAGTGTGCAATCTTTGATTCAACACTAACCAGCTGATAAATCTGCACTTAGGAATAGAGAGCCTATTCCACACCAAACTCCTATAAGGTACTCGAACCATCATTCCTCTCATCATTTCATAACAATTTCTTATGGAAAAGTGAGGCAAGCTACTCATTTGCTGTTCTGAGTAAGCATTCTTCAAAAAGTTCTTCACTTCACAAATTCTACACCAATACCAACTACTCCCCTACGGAGGAGAGTAGTCCCACCAGTTTGTATCCTGAATGTACACAACATTGATCCATCTAAGCCAAAGGCTATCTTTCTTAGCAGCTATAGCCCACACATATCTGCCCAAAGCTACCTTATTCCAAAGGCTGATATTTCTCACTCCCAAACCACTAGCATTCTTAGGAGAACATACTCTCTCCCAACTTACATTCTCAGGCCTCACATGATGTTGTTGACCACTCCAAAGAAAGGCTTTGCATATCATGTTAATATCATCCAAAATCCTCTTTGGAATGATCAAAATTTGTGCCCAAAAAATGTGAATGCTCATTAACACAGAGTTAATAAGAACTAATCTACCTTGATAAGATAGATGTCTACTACTCCAACTTCTAATTCTTGCTGTGATTTTCTCTGTCAAACTATCACAATCTGAAACTGAAATCCTCTTAAAACAGATAGGGTCCCCCAAGTACTTAAAAGGTAATTTGCCTAAACATAAACCAGACATGTGCAAAATTATGTCAACCTCCTGTTGCTTAACACTAGCTGTATAGATCTCAGATTTTTGTTTATTTGCTTCTAGTCCTAAAACCCCAGAGAAATGTTGAAAACCTTTCAAAAGCTGTAAAACTAAATCATAATCACCTCTACTGCACATAATAATGTCATCTACAAAACACATATGATTCAACCTGACCCCATGACACTTAGGGTGAAAATTAAACTCCCTCTTATCTGCTACCAATTTCATAGTTCTGGAAAAGTACTCCATAAACAGAATAAAAATAAGAGGAGAAAGGAGGTCACCTTGTCTCAGCCCCTTTTTCCTTTAAAAAAACCAACCAAATTTCCATTTATCATTAAGGAGAAGCTCGGGGATGAGACACATTCCATAACTTTCCTCACAAATTCAGTAGGGAACCTCAAAGCTACCATCATATCTTCAATAAAAATCCAGTCTACAGAATCATATGCTTTCTTCAAGTCCATCTTAATGATGCAACTAGGCTGAGCAGAAATCCTTCCATAATTTCTAACCACATCATGACAAATGAGGATATTAAGGGTAATAAATCTACCATGAATAAATGCCCCCTGATTTGGTGCAACAATATCAGGCAGGACCTTTTTAAGCCTATTACACATTATCTTTGTAATACATTTGTAGATGACATTACAACATGCAATTGGCCTAAACTCAATCACTCTACCAGGACATTTAACTTTAGGAATCAAAGTCAAAATTGTATGATTAAGTTGTTTTAGCAGCTTCTTTGTATGAAAAAGTCTAACACATTATTAATCACATCATTCCCAACAATATCCCAAGCATCTTTAAAGAAAAAAGAACCAAATCCATCAGGTCCAAGGGATTTCTCACCTGGAATAGAGAAAATGGCATCTCGGATTTTCAGAAGGAGAAACAGGTTGCAGAAGAATGTCACACTGAGTCTCATTCAAAGTAGGACCTACTTCAAATTAGGGGTGTGCAAAATCGAATATCGAATCCGATCAGATCCGAATATTCTGATATCCGAATTTACGGATAATGAAATATTCCAACCGAATCCGATCCAATTAAGATACTCGTATTATCCGAATCCGGATTTGTAAGTCATATTACTGTATAATATAAACTCTTGCAACCATTCTCATTGAGTTGAGTTCGTTTTATTGGAGAAAATAGAGAGGGTTAATGTCATTAAATTAAAAATAAAGAGATATGGCAGAGTAGCACTAATCCACTAACACGAAGCAGCTATTCAAGCCTTCATGGTTTAGTGTTGGCCAACTCCAAAAACCTTCTTTATACGTCAAAAGTTTCTCCCAGTGATTCTCACCATCATCCCAATCCCTATCTACAACTCTAATCTTTTGCTTCACCCCCAAATATTGGTGCCTCATGTTTTGAACCTTGATTGATACATCTCTTCATGACCACTTAAAAGGGTAACTAATGGGATCTTGAAGATGATGAATTGCGTTCACATGATCAACAATTGGCTTGAATTTGTTCTCTCTTGATTTTTAGCTTTCCTAAAGTTCCAGATTTTTAGAGCTCCACATATCTGCTCAACAAGGTTTTCTCTAATCAACAAAGATGATCTTTGGGATGACTGCTAAGTGCTAATTGAGGGGCGAGAGGCGAGGGCGAGATAGGAAGATAGGGTTTAGTCAGTCAATTTGGAAGGACATAAGGTTTAGTATTTTCTGTTTAGCCCAATACTTTAAATTGCAAGCCTAAAATAAATTATTTTTTCGGATATTCGGTTAATCCGGTTTCTCAAATTAGCTCTCTGAATCAGATTATCCAGTTTTGAAATCGGATATCCGATCCGAAATATCCGAATTCGAAAAACCGGATCGGATATCTGAAAATTCGGTTCGGATAGTCGCTTTTCCGGATCGGATTTTTTTGCACACCCCTAACTTCAATCACACTTCTTTGCACCCTGCTTCTTGTAACTCTAGCAGTGCCTAGTAGTTTGATATAATACTGAGTGAAAGCTTCATTAACACCCTCAGGAGAATCCACCCAATGACCCTGGCTATCATTAATCCCATAAACTGTATTATGCAATCTCCTACTTCTGATAGCTTGATGAAAGAGTTTTAAATTCTCATCTCCATCTATCACGCAAGCCAATCTAGCTCTCTATTGTAAGAAAGACATGTACCTTCTATTGATCTCCTTATACTCCTTAGCAGCTAATAATTCAGCTTCAATAATCTCATTATCGTAAGGATTCAAGTGCATTCTCTCTTGTGCTTCTCTCAGTTTAGTTAAAGCTCTAGTTTCACAAGCTTGTATCTGATTGAAACCCTCCTTATTCAAGAGTTGCAGACTTTTTTTTCACAAATTTAAGCTTCAGATTCAGCTTATACATCTCACACCCATTAATATGAGTTCTCCAAGCAGCAACAACAATACTATGGAAATTATCAGCCATGCTCCACATGTGAAAATATATGAAAGGAGACTTACCCTTCCTAGTCTCATTATGAGCTTTAATCAAAATAGGAGAGTGATCAAACAACCCCTCATCCAGAAATACAGCTTCAGCAGAAGGAAACTTGTCAAGCCAAGCTTCATTGCCCAACGCCCTGTCCAGCTTTGAGAGCACTCTATCATTTCCATGCTGCTTATTATTCCAAGTGAAATAACAGCCTGCAGACTTGATATCTTCAACTTTGCAAGCCATAACACATTCTCTAAACGGAACAATCTCTGATTCTCTAACTGGGCATCCAATCCTTTCATCCCTACTGAGAACACAGTTATAATCACCTGCAATAATCCAAAGATCATCAGTTATAGTTAACCTCTTCAAATCATGCCACAAAGCCTCCCTCTCACTAGCTCCATTAAAACCATAGACAAAAGTGCAGAAAAAAGCACAAATTCTATTCTGAGACCTCACTTTACAATGAATTAGTTGTTCACTAACCAATTACACATCAACCTGGAAACTCAACGGATTCCAAGCCACAATAATTCCCCCGCCTGGATGATAAAAATAATTGGAGGTAAAACACCATCCTGAAAACAACTTCTGATAAACACTACCCATATTTTTTGCTTTTAAATTTGTCTCAACGAGACTAACCAATCCAAGGGATCTATTATTAAGCATTTGCTTCAATTCTAATTGCTTCTTCAAGCAATTGATCCCTCGAACATTCCATACTAAAATACTATCCATTTCAGGAGGATCCACCCTCCTGTCACCATCCACAACACCAGATGTACTTGGAACAGAACCAAACACAACCTTAACAGTCTCATCCAACACAGAAAAATGATTGCTAGTTGAAGTAGGAATAACACTCTTAGAAACAACCCTAGCCTTGTGTGTAACAGCTTGAAACTCCTCCTTGTTGCTAACCAACTCCAACTTATCACCAGTTTCATTCAGAACCTGCACATCAGCTTTCACCCTCCATTCTTTCCTAACAACCTTCTTACATTCCTCCTTCACATGCCCTATCTTCCTACAATTATCACACACAGAAGGTTTCCATTCATAGAATAGTCTAATAACCACCTCAATTCCCCTCTCGGCCTCTCATTAATAAAACTCAATTGATCAGGGAATTGTTGTCCTATCTTCACCTCTACCAAGGCCCTAGCATACTGAAGTTTTTCTCTCTTAGCAGTAGCAGTTTCAACCTTCAGAAATCTACCAATAGGAGCAATCAATTTTGACAAATATTTATCATTCCAGTACTTAAAATCAAGCCTAAGCTAAATCCAAGTTGGAATCACATCAAAATGGTATGTAGTTACATCCATATCAGATTCCCAAACTCTAACAATCATTGGCTTATTATCAAAAAATTGAGTAGATTTAGACAAAACCAAATCCCTCTTCTCCATTGATGGACACCTAACAATATACACACCGTCTTTCAAGAGAGCTACCTTATCCACCCCATAACTTCTCTAGATTCGTCTAACAAAGCCCTCCATAACATATGCAGGGGGATTAGCACCAACAATATAAAAAGTCACAGAAGAATTCCAGAAATCTATTTCCGTTTGAACATCATCCATCTCAATCTTAACAATATCAATAGAATTATCAATATCATTTCGAACAGACTGAACTGAACTACCTCATCATTCGACATTCTTAGGATAGGAATCGGGTCAATTTCACGCACAGAACACATTCTTCATTTGATTGATCTTTGTAGTAGAGGAGTGTATTGAAGAGAGCCATTCAGAAAAGAATCTATGACTATTCATTGTATTCTGAACATCACTAATTTGATCCTCAATCGTGCCCTCACCATCATGAAATTCCATCGCAGTCACTCCTAATAGCTCATCCATCGACTTCATCTTCTTTGCCTTTGAATCAGAACAAGGTCCCTTTTGTTTCAGTTATTTCTGGCTAGCATTAACTGTCTTCTGCCCTTTCGAGCTTCTCGCCATTGTAGAGAGAGCTTGAGAGGGAGAAACTCCTAGCCTTTTTTCGTCTCCACCTTGTAAAATTCGTTGCATTGATTGCAAACGCAAAGGAAGAGATGTATATGTGGGTGCTTCAATAATTATTAGAGGCTAGTGGAACGAATGTTCCATGAACTATTGTCAGTAAGGGGGATAAGACAATGACAAACACTATGAAAGTCGTATTCTCGAATGCTCGGCATAAGCTATGTTTATGCCACTTGATGGGAGACGTCAAAGGTAACAGCAAACAACGTTTTTGTATTGATCTCATGAAATGTGTAGATGGATGTAGGAAAATTAAAGAGTTTGGACAAGCATGGGATGAATTATTGACTTCTTATGACTTGGGAGAAAAGAAGTGGGTAGAGGATTTTTACACAGACAAAGAAAAATGGGGTGAGGCTTTATGCACGAGGATGTTTTTATGCTGGTAAGCTGCATCCAGAAAATTAATAGAAATTATCAAATAAGGTTTTTTTTTCATGTTTCTTTGACAAATGGAAATTCCCAAATATATGATCTTAGTCATATTGATAAATATTTTTCTTTATAAAAGTTATTTTTATGTTGTGTTATTACACAATTGGAAAATATTAATTTGTGTATGCGTGCTACACGGGTGAGAGGTACCCAAACACGCGAGTTAATAAATAACACATTAAAGACTGTACTCACCAAGAAAAATCTTGTTATGTTGATTTGTTATTTGATTGATTAGTGTTGTAGTTACTTGAGCAAGCGATGTGGCTTTGTTATATGGAGTATCTCATATGTATTGCTATATTTACTTGGTTGATTCTATCTCATGGAGTTTGTGTTCCTAACAATAGTAGGCTTTAAGTTTTTGAATTGCAAACAATGTGTTCTTTGCACACATAAGCTTTCTAATTTATCATGTATTGCATAAGTAATTTACTTCTTTGTCTGTTGGTCATTAAATAAGCGTTGCAATTACCAGAGGTATTGTTGGCTATTTCCAACCTACAACAATACATAATTTGTTGATATATATATAGAAAACATGTTTATTTTTGGCAATGATATTCTTTTATTATATTCATAATTTCTACTATATTAATGGGGGGTCGAAACAAGTGATTTACATTGTTATTAAGCATGGCGATATCACGATTAAAACTTTTAGGTAATCTACTTATTATGTGATTCTTGTTTTTTCTGAACTATAACATTAAAGAACTTGTCTCATTGAAAACATGATTGGTGTTAGCAATTACATTCTTCTATGTTGGTCATATCCATTCTTTGATGGTGTGGCAAAAAGTGAATAAAGTGATTAAGCATGGCAATTATCAACCTTGCTACAGGTCATATCCAAACTCTTTATGATCCCAATACTATCTTTCTAATTATAATTTAAGCATGGCGAGGTACACGACAACTGTGAGGGAGACTGCACCCTGAGGCAAAAGTTGAGAGGAAAAAGGCAACCAAAAGGCATGAAGTTGCGAGAGAGAACCCACAACCGAGGGAGGAATAATCAACACCAACAAGGAAAAGAAAGTGGCAAGATTGGCAAGAGATCGGTGAAACCTCAAGTCCAAGAGGAAGGACAAGGTCCAATTTTGTAGATAAAGTACATGAACTGGAAGACATATTCAAGTCATTGAACTACCACAAGTTGTACAACAAAGCCTTTAAGGCCAAAAATAATTGCATCAGGTAGGCCCGTGGATTTTGGTTCCTTGGACGACTTCAGTGCATGATTTATGAGGAAATGGTTTTTATATCATGAATCTGATAAGCTATTAGAAGAATTAGAACCCATATACCCTGATCTTGTGCGCCAATCTTACACTCATTTTAACACCGCTAACACAGAGTATGGGTTCATACATACTTGGGTAGTGAAGGGGAAAACAATAGTCTAGATGACACCGTGTTGGCGCGGATTTTGGCATTCTAACTACAGGGTTGCACAATTTATCGGGGAACAAGTGGAGTACTGTGAAGGGTTTTGATCCCATAGAGGCCATCAGGCGTGTGTTAACTGATCCTCATGTTAAAGGAACAAGCCTTCGAGGGACGAACTATCATTGCATTCTCGCCTTCTTCACTTGAATCTGATCAAACTTTGATTTTTTGTTTGGTTAGGAAATCCTCCCTTACCTATCTAGACATGTCGGTGAAGAACTGTATCCTCGCCAATAAGAAAATGAACATGCCGATGATAATGATCAAATATATGGTTGCTTCTCATAAGAGTAGGATTGCTTAATTATGGTATATGGCTGACTAAGGTGTTTAGGCACTTCCACGTGGACCTTTCAGATGAGGTCATCGTAGGAAATGAATGATCAACGTCATTCAATGGCAACACACTTGAAAACACTCTGGGACATAAAGTTTCATTCAGAACTACGTGTATGGAAGAAGCGCAGTGTTAGGCGTGTGTTAAAAGAGCGACTCCATCTGAGCAGACAACAGCTAAGAACCCTAACATCCATAATGAGGTATGTGTAAATGAGGAAACGTTGCGAGAGGTTATGCTGGAGAGCCTGGTCATCCAACATATGCTCATGCGTCTACATCTAGATGTGTTCACTTCTCCATTTATGGAGGATATTCATTTAGTAGTAACGAGAGAGATGACCAAACATTTTGGAACAAGCGACATTGATTTTTGGAATTGCGTCTTTAGGTATTTTATATTTAATCTCTATTTCTGTTTGGTTTTAAAAATACTTTTAAAATTCAGTTTATATTTATATCAACTTGCACTTCAATAAACATCAACTAGTACTAAAATTTTGGATAACTATGTGCACATCACTACATAAAATCATATATATATGTGGAAATCACAACAAACAAAAAAATTAAAAAAATAAATAAAGTGAGAACTGCACTTGCCAAACTGAGTATTGGACATGTCAAAGACTTCTGGAAAGTGGTCACATTGGTATTGATATTGATGTTCTATTGTTTCAAGGAAAAATAAAATGCTTTTGTCGTCTCATTTTCTTTGCTTTTTAAAGTGCATTAACCTTAATCCATACTTCCATAGTTGAATTAATTTAAAGCAGTAAAATAATTATATATGATTCACAAATGATGAAGGAGGCGAAGAGAAGGATGAAACGGAGGGCAGTCGTGGTCATGACTATGATGTGAAAATTTATGATGAACGTGAAGATGATAAAGAAGAATATGATACGTTCTTCGACTCTGATGATAATTAGAAATTAAGGTGTGCCTTTTTACATTAGTTTGCATTGGACTGAAATATTATTTTAGTTGTTTTAAACTTGGGTATGTTGGTTT
Source organism: Patellifolia procumbens (assembly GCA_947645195.1). Classification (NCBI taxonomy): domain Eukaryota; kingdom Viridiplantae; phylum Streptophyta; class Magnoliopsida; order Caryophyllales; family Amaranthaceae; genus Patellifolia; species Patellifolia procumbens. Next base: position 4,751,048 of record CANSGD010001541.1, read on the forward strand.
AGATGGTTTAAGTTAACTATGTTCGGCAATTTACATAGCTTGTTGTTGACATTGCCAAAGTTTGGCTACACATAATTTTGCATTCCAACATATCTTAATTATATATTGTAGGGGTTCATGTAAATATCTAAATTGCATATTACAATGAAATTGTATATCGAAAGAGTAATGATGAGCCTTGATAATATTGTTTTTCTATTTCCATAGATATATGTGGACATTGCCACAACGATGCTGAAAAATAGATACACTTTCTAAATTATAGATTGTTGGGTTTCAGATGTAGGTCTACTGTCTTCATAAAAGATTCAACTAAGATTATACTCCTTCCGTTTATTTTTAATTGTTACACTTTCCTTTTAAGTACGTTTCTTTTTAATTGTTATGCTTTCACTTTTACTATCTTTGGTAAACTTTCACATCTCAATATTCCAACTTCCCACACTTTTGGAGATTCACTTGTCCTTTTATTTTCCTATTAAATATCCAACCACCCCATGCTTTATACTTTAGAACATTCTCTCTCAAACTTTATCTATTCCCAAAACAACTTTATCTATTCCCCAAACAATCTTTGCATAGATTTCACCAATTTTCTTGGTTATCCCGCAAAGTGAACTGTAACAATTAAAAATAAACGGAGGGAGTATACAATTAACTAAGATCCCTAATATCTAAATTATATGGTGTAACCTAGTTGTGTATTAGTTATGATGGGTCGTGTTCCATGGTTTTTGCCCGTTAATTAATTAGAGATAAGTGGTCATTGACAAAGTTGACTCCCCAATTAATTTTCATCTATATATAACATTAAAGCAAAATGATTTTCGCCACGTGTCATCACCAGATGAATCCAAAGCAAACCTTGATCTCTCATTCATTCTTGCGTTTTACTTGCCACGTGTCAGCCTAATACGTTTTACCTTTTTAAAATTGCATTAAATCAGTCTTAAAAAATACGTGTAACAATGCTGTTAATTTGCATTTTACCTTTTTGAAATTCGGCCTAATTAGACTTTGATTCCCCTTAATTATAGGAGTACAAATTTCCCTTAATTAGTGGAGTACCCAAAATCACGTATAAATTGGTTGCTTCAAATTAGGAATATATTTGTTTTGACATTATATTCCTAAATAAAAGTGCCATAAAAGCATCATATTCCTAAATAAAAGTGCCATAAAAGAATTAAAAGATTTAACATTCCTATATTATTTCGGTTGATTAAAGCAAGAATTACCCACTTAAAAGATTTTTAAGAATTAAAAGATTTAAGTATCATATACTATTTTGGAAAGTCCAAAATAACATTCATATTATTCCTAAATAACATTGCTTTAAGAATTAAAATGTTTAAGCATCATAGGCAATATAAAAGTGCCGAAATTAAGAATGACTGCTTTAACATTCCTATATTATTTCGGAAGATTGCTATAAGAATTACCCATTTAAAAGATTTATAAGAATTAAAAGATTTAAGTATCATATATTATTTTGGAGAGTCCAAAATAACATTCCTATATTATTCCTAAATAACATTGCTTTAAGAATTAAAAGATTCAAGCATCATATACCTAAATTAAAGTGCCAAAATTAAGAATGATTGCTTTAATAATTACCCACTTAATCTATTCCTAAATTATTACTCCATATAGTTATAATATCAATAAATATTACTTGCCTAAATTAACATTCATATAGTATTTTCGAACAGCCTATCTATATCTATTTATTACATTAAAGCAAAATGAATTTTGCCACGTGTCATCACCAGATGAATCCAAAGCAAACCTTGATCCCCCAAGCATCTAACGTTTATAGAAGCCACGTGTCAGCAACAGATTTTTTTGCTTTTTTTAAAATGCATTATAGCAATTAAAATACCAACGTGTCAACTTGGTGTTATTTTGCTTTTTTAAAAGAAATATTTCCATTTAATTACGCAACAATAAACAACCATTTACTTCCATTTATGCTGTTGATTCCTTAATTAAAGGAATTTCATATACCGAAAATCAGTCCCTTAATCTATTCCTAAATTAGCGTTTGATTCTTTATTATCTTCCTAAATATTCTGGCATTTATTTGGCTTAATTTCAGTAAGAACCACCCATTTACTTTCATTTATGCGGTTGATTCCTTAATTAAAGGAACTTCAAAAAATCTATATATTACATTAAAGCAAAATGAATTTTGACACGTGTCATCACCAGATGAATCCAAAGCAAACCTTGATCCCCCAAGCATCTAACGTTTATAGAAGCCACGTGTCAGCAACAGATTTTTTTGCTTTTTTTAAAATGGATTATAGCAATTAAAATACCAACGTGTCAACTTGGTGTTATTTTGCTTTTTTTAAAGAAATATTTCCATTTAATTACGCAACAATAAACAACCATTTACTTCCATTTATGCTGTTGATTCCTTAATTAAAGGAATTTCATATACCGAAAATCAGTCCCTTAATCTATTCCTAAATTAGCGTTTGATTCTTTATTATCTTCCTAAATATTCTAGCATTTATTTGGCTTAATTTCAGTAAGAATTACCCATTTACTTCCATTTATGTGGTTGATTCCTTAATTAAAGGATCTTCAAAAAATCTATATATTACATTAAAGCAAAATGAATTTTGCCACGTGTCATCACCAGATGAATCCAAAGCAAACCTTGATCCCCCAAGCATCTAGCATTTATAGAAGCCACGTGTCAGCAACAGATTTTTTTGCTTTTTTTAAAATGCATTATAGCAATTAAAATACCAACGTGTCAACTTGGTGTTGTTTTGCTTTTTTTAAAAAAATATTTCCATTTAATTAGGTAACAATAAACAACCATTTACTTCCATTTATGCTGTTGATTCCTTAATTAAAGGAATTTCATATACCGAAAATCAGTCCCTTAATCTATTCCTAAATTAGCGTTTGATTCTTTATTATCTTCCTAAATATTCTGGCATTTATTTGGCTTAATTTAAGTAAGAATTACCCATTTACTTCCATTTATGCGGTTGATTCCTTAATTAAAGGATCTTCAAAAAAAATAAAAATCAGTCCCTTAATCTATTCCTAAATTAACGTGATTTTCAAATCCTTCATTGAATAGATTCCTAAATTTTATTCGGTTGATTCCTTTAATTAAGGAATAGATTTGACTTTTCTTTATTTTCCTAAATATTGTGGCAATTATTTGGCTTAATTTCAGTAAGGATTATTCTTCTCAAATCCCATGAGATTTGGCAACTATATAGCCCACGTATGGGATGAACCAATAGAATCCCTGTGCATTATTTTTAAAAAACGAATTGCATTTATATGTACTTGATCACTTTTGATATTTATTCTGCCATAATCTAAATTTGTAAAGTATATTGCATTCATAATATTTAAATTATATAGATTTCAATGATTATTCCATAAGCTTATAATATCAATTAATATTACTTGCCATAATTAACAAACCTATATTATTTTCGGACATACTATCTATATATTACACTCAAGCAAATAAAATTAGATCCGCAAAATAAAATTAGATCCGCAAAATAAAATTACACTAACATGCCTCATAGCGTTTTTTTGCCACGTGTCAGCATTATAGCTTTATGTTTTTCTGAATTAGATAGCTGGTTTATTTAGGAAATCATATCTTCAATCATTTTCTAAAAAAGCTTTGATAATAAATGCCTTAATTGAATAAAATCTGCTAAGAAATCCGGCAATTAAAAAATTCCTAAAAAATCATTGATATTAAAAGGGATAATTAAGATTAATTCGGTATAACTGCCTATAATTAGGTTCCTTAATCAATTAGGTTCCTTAATCAATTTGCTTAATTACATAATTGCTTAAAACAACAAATCAAAAGTTAAGATTTGCTTTCATGTTTTAGGAATTTTAACAAATTAAAATTGAACAGATCAATGTTTTTAAATTTAATCTTCATTATAGGAAAGAGTAATTATAGGAAAGAATCATCATAGAATGAAAAGAACCAACGTTTTTTTAAAGAAAGTTAGCTCATTGTTTCATAAATATGCCACTATAAATACATACAACAAGATAGCTCATTTCAATCGAAATTAAATCTAGCCTCTCTCAAATTGAAAACATGGCTTCATTCAATAAAATCATTCAAGAATATTGGAATGGTTTGACAAATTTCGATTAAAAGAAGATTGTTACTTTGTTTTATTTCTCAGATTCGAAGAATATTGGATGAATTATCCGAATTCGATTGAAGAAAGTTTCATAATCATCATCACAAAACATCACAATGGAGGTTTTGAATATTTTCATGAAAGTATCATCGATCTAATCGGTTTTTTTCGTATTGTCATTTCTTTATGTATTTTATTGTTTGTTAATTCATCAAATGTAATCCTTATCTTTATTGAATAATAATAAATACATTTTTTTTCTTTCTTTTGTCGTATTTATATTATAATTCGATTATTCGAATATATATTTTGTTTATTCTTTATGCAATCTCAAAGTTATTCTAGATTTTTACCTAATTATTTTTTGAGTATTAGTAAATTGTAGTGTTTTGTAGTAGTAATTTTTAATTTTCTTTGGATTTGTTGAGTACAATATCTTGATGTAGCCAACCGATTTATTAAATCATTATTATATACTATTTTGAAGTTTACATTAACCCAAGTAATAAATTGATTTTTTTTGAAAATGTTCACAGTAATTTTCGTAATATTTTTAATTTTTCATTTTAAAAATTATAATCATTTTTGTTAAAAAAATCATTTATCCATTGACATTTTTCCCTCCCATTTTTTATCTTTTCTGATTTTTGGTTTAAAATCTTTTTAAATTCGTTATACATTGAAATCAATAGAATAATTTTTTACAAAATATCTTAACAAATATTTCCCAAGTTAATTAGATAATATTTTCCTTAACTGATTTCATGTATTTAAATTTGACTAACCCATAAATTTCCTTTTTTATTGTAGAAGTAGTCAAATTTGACTAACATCTTTTCTTCTCCAAATTTGTATCTTTTCTGTTTTTGTGTTTAAATTATTTTTAAATTCGGTTATGTAAAGAAATCAGTAGATTAAAATCTCTAACAAAAAAATTACGACAAATCTTTATGGGATTTTTTTCTTTGGCAAACCATTCAATAACACCTATTTTGTCAAAAATCATTTATCCATTGACATTTTTTCCCTCCCTTTTTTTATCTTTTCTGATTTTTGGTTTAAAATCTTTTTATATTCGATTATACATTGAAATCAATAGAATAAATTTTTACAAAATATCTTAACAAATATTTCCCAAGTTAATTAGATAATATGTTCCTTAACTGATTTTATGTATTTAAATTTGACTAACCCATAAATTTCCTTTTTTATTGTAAAAGTAGTCAAATTTGACTAACATCTTTTCTTCTCCAAATTTGTATCTTTTCTGTTTTTGTGTTTAAAATATTTTTAAATTCGGTTATGTAAAGAAATCAGTAGATTAAAATCTCTAACAAAAAATTACGACAAATCTTTCTGGGATTTTTTTCTTTGGTAAACCATTCAATAACACCTATTTTGTCAAAAATCTCCTTAATTAATTAGACACAGTTTTTCTTAACTGATTACATTTATTCAAATTTGACTAACTTTGTAAATTTCCGTTTTTATAGAAAAATATCTTAGCAAATATTTAGATAATATTTTCCTTAACTTATTTCATGTATTCAAATTTGACTAATCCATAAATTTCCCTTTTTGTTGTCAAAGTAGTCAACTTTGACTAACATCTTTACTTCTCCAAATTTGTATCATTTTTTTTTTGTGTTTAAAATATTTTTAAATTCGGTTATGTAAAGAAATCAGTAGATTAAATTCTCTAACAAAAGATTACGACAAATCTTTATGGGATTTTTTCTTTGGTAAACCATTCAATAACGCCTATTTTTGTCAAAAATCTCCTTAATTAATTAGACATCGTTTTCCTTAACTGATTACATTTATTCAAATTTGACTAACTTTGTAAATTTCCGTTTTTATAGAAAAATATCTTAGCAAATATTTCCCAAGTAATTTAGATAATATTTTCCTTAACTTATTTCATGTATTCAAATTTGACTAACCCATACATTTCCTTTTTTTATTGTCGAAGTAGTCAAATTTGACTAACATCTTTTCTTCTTCAAATTAGTATCTTTTCCGTTTTTGTGTTTAAAATCTTTTTAAATTCGGTTATGTAAAGAAATCAGTAGATTAAATCTCTAACAAAAGATTACGAAAAATCTTTTTGGGATTTTTTTTCTTTGGTAAACTATTCAATAACGCCTATTTTTGTCAAAAATCTCCTGATTAATTAGATATTGTTTTCCTTAACTAATTACATTTATTCAAATTTGACTAACTTTTTAAATTTTCGTTTTTATAGCAAAATATCTTAACAAATATTTTCCAAGTTAATTAGATAATATATTTCTTAACTGATTTCATGCATTCAAATTTGACTAACCCATAAATTTAAATGAACGATCTTTACCATTTACAAACGATATTATCTTATCTTTACCATTGATAAACGATCTTTAGAATTTAATTTATAGGAGATTAATTTGGTTTTATAAATGGTAATTATCAATCAATTAAACAACAAAACTTCATATTCTGATATCAATCATGTTTAAATATTTTAAAATGAATAAAATTTTAATAGTCTTATAAATGGTTCTGTTTGAGAATAACATAAAACACTTGTCTCTTTTTATATCAATCACGTTTTGAAATATGATATCAATCAATCATTTAGCTTATCCCAATCAATCAATAACCTATCAAATTAGATCACTCACAGACTCAATCAATCAAGTATTATAAATGGTAATTATCATTCAGCTAAACAACTAAACTTCCTATCAAGAAATCAATCACGGTTTCAATTAAATCAATCAATTTGATAGGATATTGATTGATTAAGTTGAATCAACTAATAAATTAAATCAATTAAATATTTCATAATTCAATCAAATTATCACATAATCAATCAATCAACAATTGTAATCCTACTCCTATTATAAAAAACGATTATAATATTTTAAATATTGTAATTATAATAATTTAAATTTGTTTTTTAAAACATGTATTAAATTACCATTAAGAGAGTGATTGACTGCCAATGGATTAATAAGTTGACTAATCACTTAGTCATTATATATATTTTTTTAAGTAAATATAGTAATGAAATCTCATTATATTGATTTAAATCAGATCATATAATATAATCATTTAATATATTATAGTATAACCAATTATAAAATCGTAACTTATTAATAATAATATAATTTATATACATAATATTTAGTCGTTATCTTGTGATATTCATGCCCATAATATTTTAATTAGGTCAATTAATCATAATCTAAGTTCGTTTTTATCCACTTAAGTTCAAATTTTAAATTCAAACCTAAACCTAAGCACTTATAATTTTCCATGGTTGTGTCATAGATTATACTTATCTTTACCATTTATAAACGATCTTTAGAGTTTAATTTAAATGAAATTATCAACTTTTTAAACGATAATTATCAATCAAACTAAACTTCCTATTTTTTATCAATCACATTCTTATACTTTAATTTAAAGGAAATTATATATTTTTATAGATGATATTTATCAATCCATTAAACAACTAAAATTCCTATTTTGATTTTCAAGCCCACAATCTTTTTAGGGAAATTCTCTTTGGTAGCCCCTAATTTTTGATTTCTCTCAGTGGTAACTTTTTGTTTGGCATATTATCAGTGGTAGACCCTAATTAGTATTAAAATTAAAACTGTAGCAGTAATTAATGTTTAGCCGTTAAACTGTTGTTAGATTAGCCTTAAACTAGTTGACCCTAAATTAAATTAAACCCCTACCCTAACCCCACTACCTAATTACTCCCTAATTCCAACCACCACTGAAAATTCTGGAATTAACGTTCGAACTTTACACTCCTTGAATGGCCGAATTCATTGCTCAAATTCGACAAAAATCGTTGGAGTTTTGTTAAATTCGAATGAGGGTTTTTATTCGTCAACTTTTGAATTGCAAATTGATGTTGTAAATGGATGTTTTCGGTTTGAAATCAAGTAGTAATTATTCGCAAATTGCTGGGCGATTTCGGCCCATTTCACCGGCTTCCCAAGGCGTTTTCCGGTTGCCACGGTGGCGCAAGTGATGCGCGACGTTGTCCCAAGTTGTCGCCGGTGTTTTATTATTGTTTTCCGGCGGTTTGGTGTTGAGGGGTGGGTTAGTGTTGGGTGGTTGTGGATGGGTTTGGTTTGGGTTGTGTGTGGGGGTCGTGGGTTAGGGTGAGGGTGGGTAGCTGGATTGAGGTGGGTTGTGGGTGGGGGGTCGTGGGGTGGCTGGGGGTGGCTCGTGGGTGGCTGGGTTTAGGGGTGGGGATGATGATGATGATATGATGATAGGATGTTAATCATTTAAGTTAATGGTGGTTGTTACTTTAATTAGGTGTTAGGTGTTAGAAGATGAAAATGTGATGGCTGATGAAGAAGTTATAAACGACCCAAAATTAATTCAAATAATCACCAAAATTCTTGATCACAATCAAAACCCAATACCCTATGTCGATTTTTCCCAGATCTTTTCGATATAACTATTATAATCTTGCATTTAAATAATAATTTTGGATGGAAGATAAAATTTTTGTTGCGTTATTAATGAAGGAAGAATTCACAGATGAATGTAGAAAAGGAAGGTGAACAGTTTATGAGAGTGGAGAGAGTTTGAACTTTGGGAGAAGAAAAACTTTTCCTTAGGGAGTAATTAGGTAGTGGAGTAAGGGTAGGGGTTTAATTTAATTTAGGGTCAACTAGTTTAAGGTAATCTAACAACAGTTTAACGGCTAAACACTAATTAATGCTACAGTTTTAATTTTAATACTAATTAGGGTCTACCACTGATAATATGCCAAACAAAAAGTTACCACTGAGATAAATTAAAAGTTAGGGGCTACCAAAGAGAATTCAAGGTCAATTAACTATAATCCATCCACTTATATATATAGATTGATTAGCAACTATGTAGTCTATATAGATTAATTATATAATACTACCTCCATTTTTATAATAGGGACATTTTTTCATTTAGAGGTCTTTTTATTCAATTGAGACACTCCTACCTTTTACCATAAATGGTAGGTTAGTTCACTTAATTATTACACTTCTCTCCTTCTCTCTACCTTTTTTACTTTTTCCTTACTTTTACCATCATTCTCTCTTAATTTTGCACATTTTTCTTGAACTGTGTGGAAAGGCAAACGTCCCTATGAAAAAGACGGAGATAATATGTATAAAGTTGTCATTCAAAATGTGATTGATTATCATAAGATTAATAAGTTTCCTAATCACCTATATTGTTTCAAATCATATCATAATATAATCATATAATATATTATAGTATAATCAAACATAAAGTCATAACTTATTAATAATAATATTTAGCCGTTAGCTTTTGATATTCAAGCCCATAATCTTTTTATTAGGTCAATTAACCATAATAATCCATCTGCTTAAATTTTTCCTCAAGTATCTTGATTTTGTTTAGTTTAATTATGGACGTTATAATTTTATTTAGGTTAACATTTGATGATAACATATTTTTTATTTCTTCGATAATAACATTTGATACAAAGAATAAAAAAATGTTACTATCAGATGTTGTTTCAAATTTTATTATCAAAGAATAAAAAATATTTTTACACTAAAAGGAAAACTGAAGCAATTGTATGACCCTCATTAAGTATTTTCCTAAATTTCCAGCATAAACATTACTTCCTCCGTTTTTTTAATATGCACATAAGGCTTTACATTAGAACCAAGGAAAAAGTGCAAAAGTATGAGAGAAGGTTAGTAAAAGTAAGGAAAAAGTGAAAAAAGTAGAGAGAAGGAAAGAAAATGTAGGAGAGAAGTATAATAATTAGGTGGACCAACTTTCCATTTATGGCAAAAGGTAGAAATGTACCAATTAAGAAAAAACACCCCAAAATGGAGAAATGTGCATATTAAAAAAAACGGAGGGAGTACAATGCAACACGCACAAAATAAAGTTTCTCATAAATTATGTAGTAATAAGATAAATCACCATAAATAATAATTCTAAAAAAAACATAAATAAAGATTCCCATACAAAAAATCACTTAAAAAATCACCATATCTGTAAATTTATTATTATACGTTTTAGGATTTCCTTATTTCAAGTTTTTTCCTTTACTTATTGAAGATTTTAGGAGTATCCAATAGATTAGGACTATTAAATACAATTAAGGTAATCTGACTTTTCACTACTTAATAGTTAATATCCATATTTAACGATTCTCCTACAAAAAAATCACCATAATAATCACCATATTTGACAATGCTACATGTCACCTTTTAGGATTTCCTTATTTAAAGTTTTTTCCTTTAATTAAGGAAGATTTTAGGAGTGTCTAATAGATTAAGACTACTAAATGCAATTAAGATAATCTAATTTTTCTTGAAGAACATAATATCCATATTATTTTCTGAAATTTTATATGAACATGCTTTCTTTTTTGTTATTTTACTTTTATAAATTTTCCGTAATTTTTCGGATTTCCTTATTTGAAGTTTTTTCCTTTAATTAAGTCACTACCTACTTAATATTATGTATAAATATGATAATATTTTTAACAAATTTGTTTTGCATTTTCCCGACTTTACAAGAATCATATTTAAGTTCTTTCAAAATAAATCTACAATGGATCGTCTATGTCAAATAATTAGTATAGATGAAATAAGCAAAGAGAAGAAATTTTACACCATAAGGGTTCGAATAATACGTGTATGGGAAAAGAATGACTATGTCACTCCTAATGAAGTGGGAAATATTGATGACGAGTTAACAAAACGTACAATCAGCATATAACCTATCCTTTTGCCATAAAATCATCGTCTAATGTGTATAATATTCTGTTTGAATATACTACCGTTTTGTTTAAATACAATAATAGTTATCCCTTACTTAAATAGGTGATATATATGTGACAAATATGAGATTTGTCGCGCGTTTGTTTATTGTTTGCGAAACGAGGGAGCTTTATAGCCAAGAAGTAAGAAATGATTTTATACCCCGTTTAGTTGGCATTCAAATTTTTGCTTACTAGATGATCCCGAAATTAGTTGCCTTAGCAAAATATATGAGAATTCAAAGGTATCAGTTAAATTTATGACTTTAAAATTACAAAAAAAAAACTAATTAATTGGGAAAGTTATTTGTTTGGCAACTATAGTGGACATTGATTTTTGATTTTGGGTGGTGGTATCAAGCTTATATAAGATGTGCTACTAAAGTTATTAAAGATGATAAAGACAAATTTGTCCAAAAGATAGATACATTGTTATGAGAACCAATCTTAGTAACTATCTATTTGCATTACTTTTTTGAAACTTTTAATGTACAAAATACTCCTCATAACTTTAGATAATTTTTTTTATCACAAAAGATCTAGGTTGAAGATTATTGTGTCTGACGGAACAAAAAATGATTGTTTTATTTTATATGACAGGGTAGTTCGTGAGTTGGTTAACAAAACTCCCGAAGAGTTTTTGAATCTGCAAGAAGAGTTATTATTATAATAAACCGACACTGTATTGAAAATAGTTTGTAAAACCGATTGAATTTAATTAATCCTTATTCGACCTTATCCTATATATTGTGAAAAAGTTATATATAATGAACCAAAATTATTGTTTGTGTCTATTTATATTCTTAACTTGATTAATTTTTTTATTAGATCAATTTACATTATTCATCTTCAATTTAGTTTGTAATCTTACGATCTCTTAAATAATAATTCAAAATCTATTTACAAAAAATTTTTCCCATGCATTTTTGCACGGGTCTAAAAAAGCTAGTTCTTAACTATAAATGGTTGGGGTTCATATTTAATTTTCAGTGTCTATCTAAGATATAACTAAGTTGCCAAGATATCTAAATTATGCTGTAGCGAAGTTGTAATTTGACATACTAGTAATGGGCATTGATTATCTTTAGGCTATTTACATATTGTATTATGAACATTGCCGAATTTTGACAGTACCTATATTTGCATTTCAAAATATGTAAAATAAACTCTCTTTGTCCCATAAAATTTGCAATAGTTTGACATGTATAACTTTGACCATTAATATCTCTAATAATTTATTCGTAAAAATTATAAAAATTGAAAATCGAAAATATACAATGGCAGAAATCCAAAAATATCTCATAAAATGACATTTGATTTTATACATTAGTAAAAAAAAAGTAAAAGTAAGGTACGTGTATAGTAAAAAAAAAGTCAAATTGTTACAAGTATTATAGAATAGAAGAAGTATATATTTTAGGGTTTCATCACATTTATTGTTATTGTATTTGTCTAAGATTCGCACGTAATCAACTTGAAATGTCTATATGAAATTGTATAGTACCGGAGTAAAATGGACTTTGATAATATTGATTGGCTATTGACATAATGTCATGTGACCATTGCCAAAGTGTCACTGCCCATTTGCCCCTAGACAAACTCCTTTCTTTACTGTATATTGTAGTGGTTCTGATTTAGTAGTACTACATTTATCTAAGATTTTATTAAGATCATAAGCAATTAATTAAAATGGCAAAATATTTGAATTCTATCTATATAATACACTAAAGCAAAATGTATTGTCCACGTGTCACTCAAAGCATAAAATGGGGTCAATCAATCAATCAAAACTAGCTTTTTTAGACCCGTGCAAAAATGCACGAGAAAGTTTTTTTGTAAATAGATTTTGAGTTATTAAAGTTTTTTTGTAAATAGATTTTGAGTTATTATTTAAGAGATCGTAAGACTACAAACTAAGTTGAAGATGAATAATGTAAATTGATTTGATAAGAGAATTAATCAAGTTACGAATATAAATAGACACAAACAATAATTTTGGTTTATTATATATAACCTTTTCACAATGTAAGTATAAAATAAGGTCGAATAAGGATTAATTAAATTCAATCAGTTTTACAAATTATTTTCAATACAGTGTCGGCAAATTATAATAATACCTATTCTTGCAGATTCAAAAACTCTTCGGGAGTTTTGTTAACCAACCCACGAAACTACCTTGTCATATAAAATAAAACATAATTCTTTGTTCGTCAGATACAATAATCTTCAACCTGATCTTTTGTGATAAAAAAAATTATCTAAAGTTATAAGGACTATTTTGTACATTGAAAATTTCAAAAAAGTAATGCAAATAGATAACTACTAAGATTGGTTCTGTTAACAATGTATCTATCTTTTGGACAAAAAAAGTTTTCACTCTCTTTAATAACTTTGGTAGCACATCTTATGCAAGTTTGATACCACCACCCAAAATCAAAAATCAATGTCTACTGTAGTTGTCAAAATAAATCACTTTCCCAATTAATTTTTTTTTGTAATGTTAAAGTCATAAATTTAACTAATACCTTTGAATTTCATGTATTTCGCTAAGGAAACTAATTTCGGGATCATCTCATTTGCAAAAATTTGATTGCCAACTGAATGGGGTATAAAATCATTTCTTACTTCTTGGCTATAAAACTCCCTCGTTACGCAAACAATAAATAAACGCGCGACAAATCTCATATTTGTCACATATATATCACCTATTAAAGCAAGAGATTTCTATTATTTTATTTAAACAAAACGATAGTATATTCAAATAGAATATTGTACACATTAGATGGACAATATCATTTTATGGCAAAAGAATAGCTAATGTACTAATTGTACGTTTTGTTAACTCGTCATCAATACTTCCCACTTCAGTAGGAGTAACATAGTCATTCCTTTCCCATACACGTATTATTCGAACCCTTATGATGTAAAATTTCTTCCCTTTGCTTATTTAATCTTTATTGATGTTTTTTTAGAATCATTATTTACGGTGATTTTTAAATTTAAAAACTCGATACTACATAATTCATGAGAATCTTTATTTATGGTGATTTTTTATTAAAATCGTAACTTATTTAAAGTTAAAACTATATCTTAATTGCATTTTTTTTACTAAAACCTTATCATAATGGTTCAATATTGATAAAAACTTTGAAGATACAATATATATTAATCTAAATCGTATCTTATTTATGCTGATTTTATAATTTTGTTCCATAATCTAGCCCGTTTTTACAGCATTTATACTATTCTATAAATATTCAACCAATACTTACGTTCTGATCTTATAATGTGAATGCTATGAAATTAACATTTAAATGGCATGCAAGATCTATAAATTGATTGTAATTGAGAAAGTTTTCATAATAATGTTAAGAACCTTCTAAATTTATATATACTATTGCTAAGAACCCTGCAAATTTAAATTATCAATATCATAATAATGCTATACGAGATCTTAGCAGATAAATTAATCTATTTTTTTTGTTTTCATATGAAAAGTGATTTGTATTCACTTGATTTCAGTATATAACTAAACATTAAGGTAACAAAAGATTTTCGTCTTAAAGTATATGATTTTTAATGATTTTATTACCAATGATGGTTTATTAGCGCCTTGTTAAAAAATATGCCTAGAATTAATGCGGTTATTGGAAAATTATGCAAATTTAGGGCATAAAATAGTTACCTTAAAAACCCTTATTTATAATAATCGAATTATTTTCAATTGCTAGATTTTTTATTAGAAAATAATTTCTAAAAAATTATGTTTAATAATTAAGTGAACCAACCTACCATTTATGGTAAAAGGTAGAAGTGTCTCAATAAGATAAAAACACCTCTAAATGAAAAAAATGTCCCTAAAAACGGAGGTAGTATTATATAATCTATCTATATAGACTACATGGTTGCTAATTAATCTGTATATATAAGTGGATAGATTATGGTTAATTGACCTTATAAAAAGACTGGGGCTTGAATATTAAAATAGGAATTTTAGTTATTTAATGGATTGATAATTACCATCTATAAAAATATATAACTTCCTTTAAATTAAAGTATAAGAACGTGATTTATATAAAATAGGAAGTTTAGTTTGATTGATAATTACCGTTTAGAAAGTTGATAATTTCATTTAAATTAAACTTTAAGGACCGTTTATAAATGGTACACATAAGTATAATATATGATTAATAGATGACAAATTTTAAGAACTTAAGTTTAGGCTTGAATATAAAATTTCATTTTCAATTTTTTCCTCAAGTATCTTGATTTATTTAGTTTAATTATAGACGTTATAATTTTATTTAAATTAAAATCTAAAGATCGTTTATAAATGGTAAAGATAAGTATAACATATGACATAATCATTGAAAATTGTAAATGCTTAGGTTTAGGCTTGAATTTAAAATTTGAACTTAAGTGGATAAAAACAAACTTAAATATTATGTAAGTAGATAGATTATGGTTAATTGACGGGAAGATCGTTTATAAATGGTAAAGATCGTTTACATTTTTGCACGGGACAGTTTTTTTGGAAATAGATTTTCAGTTATTATTTAAGAAACTGTAAGACTACAACCTAATTTGGAGATGAATAATGTAAATTAATTTAATAAGAAAATTAATCATTTTAAGAATATAAATAGACACAAACAATAATTTTGGTTCATTATATATAACTTTTCACAATGCATAAGATAAGGTTGAATAAGGATTAATTAACTTCAATCGGTTTTACAAATTATCTTCAATACAACGTCGGTAAATTACAATACTACATCTTCTTGCAGATTCAAAAATTGTTCAGGAGTTTTGTTAACCAACTTACGAGCTACCTTGTCATACAAAATAAAACACTCATTCTATATTCCGTCGGATACAATAATTGAATTCATTTCAATTGGCTCGATTTTTTATTAGAAAATTATTTAAAAAGAATTATGTTTAATATTATTCTTATAACTATAATGTAAAAGGTAGGTTTTACAATTAAGTAAATTTATTAATTTAGTTATCATTTCTTGCATAAGTTAAACTCATTAAATATATTAAGAAAAAGTTTATAATCCCTGAATTTGCTCTATATGCTCTATATGACATATATCCCAAGTGATTTTGTTCCTTGATTTTAAGTGGATTTCTTTTAGGTTATTTATTTTATACATATTGCATAGTGATGTTTATGATGACAATTTATAAAAATACTTAATGATGATCATCCAATTGCTCCAATTTTCCTTTTCAGCGTAAAATTAGTTTTTATTCTTTGATAAAAACCCATTAACTTTCATTTTAGGAAAATGTTATTTTAATGGTCTATGCATTTTTAAGCAGGTGATCAAGCAATTGATCTTAGTTGGCGTTCTGTTAAGATATTTATGTTGTGCGTATTGTTTGATAATTTTTATGCTGGCAATTTTAGAGAAATACTTAATGAGGATCTTAGTTGATTAAGTGATTGATTATGTGATTAATTGATCGAATATAGGAAATTAATTGATTGATATTTGAATGATTGATTGATATCCTAGGAAGTTGATTGATTGATATCAAAATAGGAAGTTGATCGATTGATATCTAAATAAAATTAAAATTATGAGTTAATATTATGCGTGATTTAGTTGATTAAAATTTTTATGGGAAAATTGGCGCCAATAGCATCAACTATTCGTTTGGTGCACAAAACAGCACAAACTAAAGAAGGTGCACTACACAACACAAACTTTATGTGATGGGTGCACAAAACAACACAAGGAGATTTTGGCCTAAGATTCTACTTAGAATTCATGTTGTTTTGTGCACCCATCACATAGAGTTTGTGTTGTGCACCTACCACAATATTCGTTTGTGTTGTTTTGTGCACCCATCACATAAAGTTTGTGTTGTGTACTGCACCTTCTTTAGTTTGTGTTGTTTTGTGCACCAAATCAATAGTTGGTGCTGTTGGTGCCAATTTTTCAAATTTTTATTAAAAAATATCTGAAAGATGCCGAAAATTTTATTGTTTTTAAACTCTACGATAGCTTATAAACGTAAGCAATCGAGTATAATGCATGATTGATAAATGGAAAATGGATTACGGCAAGTGATTAAGTGTGAGTTTGACTTCAAGATTTGAATATATAAGTAGATAGATTATGGTTAATTAGACTAATCAATCTGTAAATATAAGTAGATGGTTTTTAATCAATCTATATATATAAGTAGATAGATTATGGTTAAGTGACCTAATAAAAAAATTATGGCAAGTAGGAGAGAAGTGTAATAATCAGGTGAGCCAACTTACCATTTATGGTAAAAGATAGAAGTGCCTCAATTAAATAAAAATACCCCTAAATAGAAAAATGTCCCTATTAAAAAAAGGAGGTAGTATTATATAACCAATCTATATAGACTATATGGTTGCTAATCAATCTACATATATAATATATAGATTAAGGTTAATTGACCTTATAAAAAGATTATGGGCTTGAATATTAAAATAGGAAATTTAGTTGTTTAATGGATTGATAATTACTATTTATAAAACTATATAATTTCCTTTCAATTAAATTATAAGAACGTGATTGGTATCAAATACGAAGTTTAGTTTGATTGATAATAACCATTTAGAAAGTTGATGATTTCATTTAATTTACACTCTAAAGATCGTTTATAAATAGTAAAGATAAGTATAATATATGATTAATAATTGGCGATTTGTAAGTACTTAAGTTTAGGTTTGAATTTAATTTTTTTCCTCAATATCATTGATTTTCGTATCTTGATTTTATTTAGTTTAATTATGGACGTTATAATTTTATTTAAATTAAACTCTAAAGATCGTTTATAAATGGTAAAGATAAGTATAATATACTCCCTCCGTCTCAATTTGATGTTCCCATTTTTCTTTTTGAGATATTTTAAAAAGTTCTTCCCATTTTAGATATTTTCCATTATAAGAATATTTATTTCCCATCTTACCATTTAACAACCAATTATTTACTACACTTTTTTACTTTTTGTCTTACACATGACCCATTTTAGAATCTTTATTTCTCAATCACCCACTTTTCTTTCTTTCTCTTACTTTTTAAAAGCAAAAAGGTACTAAAGTACACTTTATATAATATAAAATCAAAAATATTCTCATCCACCTCAATTTGCATTGGTCTTTCCCCATATGCCAAATGGGAACATCATATTGAAACGGAGGGAGAATGACATAATCATGGAAAATTGTAAGGACTTAAGTTTAGGCTTGAATTTAAAATTTGAACTTAAGTAGATAAAAACGAACTTAAATATTATGTAAGTAGATATATTATGGTTAATTGACCTAATAAGTTACGATTTTATATTTGGTTATACTATAATATATTATATGGTTATATTATATGATCTGATTTGAACTTAAATTTCATGTAAGCATATAGATCTGATTTTAACTTTGAACATTATAGTCTCATTTATTTAAATTAAACTATAAAGATCGTTTATAAATGGTAAAGATAAGTATAATATGGAACATAACTGACATAAGTTAAAAATTTAGGCTTGAATTTAAAATTCGTATTCAAAACTTTTCCACAATAACATATATATTAATTTTAGTTATGGACATTATAATTTCATTTAAATTTAGATTTTAATTCAACACATTACAAAAAAATCATCAAATATTGGATATTAAAAAAACATAATGGATATTAAAAAGTTTGAATTGATTAGATGAAAAATAGATTGCAATTATGAAATTTTATATTCATCAGAAAATTATGTATTCATTACTTTTGGTATTAAAGCGAAGTAAATTGGAATAAAAGAGGAAAATGTAGTTTTGAAATGATAATAAATAAAATCATTACTCCATTTAAGTCTTAAAAAGAGGAAACATTTATTAATTCCTATTATGCATCACGTCATTTATTGATTAATTTCAATTAAAAGCATAAAACTCGAAAATTAGGCAAAGGGAATAAAAATGAAATCTGTTAAGAATGCAATATCTACTTAAACATAAGCGTTATTGAATAATAAAAAATTTTACCACGAAAAACGTGAAATCAAAAGGATTTGATTTGATTGACATCATATCTCAAACCGTGATTGATATAAAAGGAGGCAGCTTAGTGTTTTATGTTTTCAAAAATTACTGTAATGCCCCAACTACCAGCCTGAGAAAAGGAAAAGTCTACTTTAAGAAAGACAAAAACAAATAAAGTCTTTTGAGCTTTGGCTGATAATTGTGACACTACCGCCACTCTCGGCCGTTGGAACCGAGAGCGAAGCAAGGTTTTAACTACTCTAATTTATTTCATGCATAGGCTTAGATAAGATTCGTAGTGGAGTACATTCAAATGGGGGTTTACATCCCCAAACTTCAAAATGTCGATACGATCGAGTATTCAAAAGAGAGTTTGTTCGTAGTACAATGCGTCTCTCCCCTTTACCCCACATAAGCAAGCATACGATCACTTACACACCTGCAGTGACAACATAAAGTCACAGTCAATAACTATTAAGCAATTGGCAAACAGCGGAAATAAAACAATAATTCGCTTCTGAAATCCATTTTCTTTTATTTTAAACTGCATCTGTTTCTTTTTGAAGCAACTCCTTGGGTTCTCATACTGTAAAGTACTTTTGTTCTTTTCTTTCTCCACCCAAAATGGGCAATCCGATCTATAGGGAACTTTTCGACCATAGACTTATATGTGCACACCTCCATACCAGGATCGCCCTTATAGGAGCATCTAATGGCTAAGGTGGGGATCAATCCACCTCGTATACTATAATAGGCTTTGCCTTAAATATCCTCTAGTCGTAAATAAAACTTGCTTCACCAAATAAATTGTTTGAAAATCAGAACCTTGATTTTATTATTTTAATTCATCACCATTTTACTCTAATGTACTCAATGACCAAAAATTCTTTGTACCGATTCCAATACAGCTAAAGAGTGAGTATTGTGAAAACTTACGACACACCGTCGGTATTAGCAAGCACAAAGGTAAACTCCCTTACCTCAAGTAGTAATAATACGAAGTTGGAAATCCTCCTCTACGAACTCAGACTCTACAAATACGAAAGGTCTACATTAATATCTAATACTTGCACCGTTTTAACAATGTATAAGCAACTTAATCTCTTAATAATCTCTTTTGCAACTAAATAAAATCTCTTCATCCCTCTTGTTTTCTTTGGTAATTTGGCAACACCAACAATCCAAGAGATAACCAACATATCTTGCAATTAACTGAGAGAAGTTAATTCCTTGAATGAAAATAGGTTACAACCTAAACATAAATACTTCACTAAAGATACACTAGAATATCTTTGCTAACTAAAAAGATATGCTACAACTAATTAGTCTACAAAAGATAGAGACTAATCATTTTACATAATTACAAGATATACATGATATATGAAAATAAGAATACTTTCATAATATCTAATACACCCCCGCAGTCGAAACGGGAGGAGGGCGAACGCTGGGACTGTCCCGAAAATCCTCAAACAATACTAAGGGAAGACCCTTAGTAAATATATCGGCAATCTGATAACGAGATGGGACATGTAACACACGAACTTCGCCACGAGCAACCTTTTCACGTACAAAATGAATATCCATCTCAATATGCTTAGTACGTTGATACTGAACTGGATTACCGGACAAGTAGATTGCACTGACATTATCACAATAGACCAATGTAGCCGTGCGAATCGGACAATGAAGCTCCACAAGCAAGTTACGCAACCAGCATGATTCAGACACAACATTTGCTACTCCCCGTTATTCCGATTCCGCACTAGAACGAGACAAGGTAGTCTGCCGTTTAGAAGACCAGGAGAGCAAATTATCACCAAGGAACACACAATACCCTGAAGTCGATCGACGAGTATCAGGACACCCACCCCAATCTGCATCTGTATAGGAAAGGAGAGTCGTGATGGAGGAGGGATATAGATGAAGACCATGATCTAGTGTGCCCTTGACATACCGCACAATGCGCTTAAGAGCGCACATGTGATCCTCCATAGGCTGATGCATAAACAGACAAATCTGCTGAACGGCATAAGAAATATCTGGTCGAGTGAACGTAAGATACTGCAATGCACCAGCAAGACTCCTGTATAAGGAAGGATCACTACAAGCAACCTCAGATTTATCACTGAGCTTGGGTTTAGTATCAAAAGGAGTAGGAGATGGTTTACAAGCAGACATGCCTGCCCGTTCAATGATTTCCTCAGCGTACTTGCGCTGTGATAAGAATAAACCACCTGCATGACGAGATACAGCAATACCCAAAAAATAACTCAACAGCCCCAAATCTTTCATTGCAAACTCGGAGCCAAGGAGAGCAATGATAGACTTGCGGAGTGCAGTGGAGGAAGCAGTCAGAATAATGTCATCCACTTAAAGAAGTAAATATGCCATGTCAGTACCGCTACGATAGATGAACAACGAATGATCAGATTTGCTGTTAACAAAACCAATTTTCGTCACAAAATCAGCGAACCTGCGATACCAAGCACGAGGTGCCTGTTTGAGACCATATAAAGATTTCTTCAATAAACAAACATGATCAGGATGCAAAGGATCCCGATAGCCGACAGGCTGATGCATATACACGGTCTCATGCAGCTCACCATGTAAAAAGGCATTTTTGACATCAAGTTGGTGCAGTGGCCAACCTTTGGACAATGCTAAACTGAGCACGGTCCGAATAGTAGCCGTCTTCACGACCGGGCTAAAAGTCTCCCCACAATCAATACCTACTCGCTGAGTCTTCCCATCACCTACAAGACGAGCTTTATATCTCTCAAAAGAACCGTCATATTTCACTTTATGAGCAAATATCCACATAGAACGAATAATATTAGAATCAGGAGGACGAGGAACTAATACCCAAGTCTTATTTTTAATAAGAGCATGATATTCATCATCCATAGCCTGTTTCCAATTCGGGTCACGAAGGGCGGACACGGGATTACGGGGAATCGGGGAGCGGTCAACATGGGCAATCATAGATACAATCTTTTTATTTTTATAAATCCCATGTTGACTTCTAGTGACAGCCTTAGGTGTATTAGGAGGAGGAGTGGACCTGGATCTTTTTGTGGATGGCTGACGGGCTCGAGGCCGGGAGTGTGGAGCAAGAGGAGGAGCTGCTGGGCCTGTGTGGCGAGAGGGAGAAGCGACTGGGCTGGAGTGGCGAGGGGAGTCTGACGGGTCTGAGAGAGGAGGAAACTGGGCTGTAGTGTCTGGCCCAAAATGGTGTGGCCCAGACAAAGGAGAAGGCTGGCGATGAGCTGAAAGGTTGGGCTCAGAAGGCACTGGCGGATCAGTGGACATAGGTGGACTGGGCTCGCAAAGAGAGGGTAAAGGAGTGGGTTGATCCATTCGTGATAAGTGACCAAGAAAATCATAAGTATGAGCATGTGGGGTATGAAGAGTAGAGAAAGGGAACGTGTTCTCATCAAACACAACATGTCGACAAAGAATGATTTTCCGAGAAGAGAGATCATAACACTTATATCCCCTATGATTAGTAGGAAAATCCAAGAAAACACAAGGTGTGGAGCGAGCTTGAAGTTTATGGATTGTGGTGGACGGAAAAAGGGGATAGCATAGACATCCAAACACACGAAGGTGAGAGAATGAAGGCTCTTTGTGGTAAAGAATATGGAGGGGCGACTCATAGGCAAGCTTTTTATTTGGAAGGATATTGAGCAGATACGTGGCCATTTGTAATGCATGATGCCAAAATGAGGAGGGAAGCGAAGCGTGAGAGAGAAGAGTACGAACAATATTATTGATGGTACGAATTTTCCGCTCCGCTTTGCCATTTTGAGATGAAGTATAAGGGCAAGAAAGACGAAATGACAAACCATTAGTCTTACAAAATTCCCAAAATGGTGCATTATCAAATTCCCGCCCATTATCACATTGTATATTTTTAATTTCCCGTTCAAATTGAGTGCGGATATATGCTCTAAATTGAAGGAATGTAGTGTAGACTTGTGATTTCTTAGCAAGAGGAAAAGTCCACAAATAATTAGAGTAATCATCCAACATAACAAGATAATAACGATGCCCACTTGAGCTCAAAATAGGAGATGTCCAAATATCACAATGAATAATATCAAAAGGCATGAATGTATGCGAAGTAGAAGAAATAAATGGCAGTTTCACATGTTTTCAAGAGGACAAGTGTAACAAAAATCAGACTTTCTAATTTTATTACATTCAATAAGCTTGTGATTCCTAAGAGACTCCAAAATAGTCGAACTCGGATGACCCAACCGAGCATGCCATAAGGAAGGAGCAAGAGCAGCAAAAGTGGAATGAGTGGTGGCTCGATTTTGGAATGTGGTGATAGGATATAACGCACCCCGACTCTCACATCTCATTAGGCGTCTCCCCGTCCGAAAATCCTTCACAGAATATCCAAAAGGATCAAATTCGACAGAAACAGAATTATCAGTAGTAAATTTCGAACATACACTAAATTTTTAATGAGATTAGGGGCATGGAGAACATTTTTAAGAGTCAAGGGAGGGTTAGAGGAAGGTAATGGGTGTCACCATAACCACGAATTGGAATACTATGACCATTTCCGACAACAATACCATTAGGAGTGCTCAAATTAAAATAAGAATTTAAAGTACCTTGGGAAGAAGTCATATGAGAAGTCGCTCCTGTATCCATATACCAATTCGGATCCGGTGGAGTAAGCCCAAGAGTATGCATAGCGGCTTCAATGTTAGTGGGGACTGATTGGGCTTTGGCGGCAAATGCTTGAGGCCTAGGCGCTGAACCAAGAACCCCTGACCCACCAAACTGCTGCTGCCACTGTTGTGGTCTGGGTGAGAAAGTGGGCTTAGCCCACTGCTGTGTTGGGTACGGACAGGGGGGGTAAGCCCATGGAGGGTAAGCCCACGCCCCCTGCCAGCCCCCATATTGCTGCTGCCCACTACCACGTTGCTGCTGCGTGGTCTGTCCACCGTGGCCAGAATGCCCACCGTTCCTGCCACCGTGGCTGGAATTATTCCGGCCACCACCCCCTTTGGAAGAAGAATTTTTATTTTTATTAAAATTTTTAGAATTCTTTTTACCTCCATTCTGATGAGCGGCTGGTGTGTTGGTGGGAGAATCGTCATCATAAGAAGCCACCATAGCCGAGGAACCTGCTGCAACTTTCTTTGACAAACCCGTTTCTTCCAAAACGAGCATTGAACGAGCTTGATAGAATTGTGGGATAGGGTCACTTTGTCGAAGCAAAGTGGCAAGGCCGTTGTACGCCTCCGTAAGACCCGCCACCATTTGCAAAACGAGTCTATTGTTGGAGACGGGGGCTCCCACGTTCTTGAGTTGATCAGACAACATTTTTAAACGTTGGCAATCCGCCGACGCATTAGGAAAATCCTCCATAGCCGTATTGGAGAATTCCTGTTCAAGTGTGACCGCACGGGAAGATTTATTGTCTTGAAAAATATCCCGTAGCCGTTCCCACGCCTGTTGAGCCGTTGAATCTGGCTCAAGAATGGTGTTGAGAAGATCGTCGGAGATAGTGCCGTAGATCCATTTCAACACCGTAGCATCAATGGTAGACCATTCCTCCTTTTCATCATCAGTAGATGGAGATTTGGCCTTTGACGAGGGAATAATATGGTCAATAACACGATGAGAACGTGCATGTATTTTAAATAATTCCGCCCACGTAGAATACTGCACGTTTTCCCTGTCAAGCACAATAGGTATATTGTGTTTAATATTAGAACTAGCAAGAGTGGAGAGAGAGGGAGAAAAAGAAGAAGAAAAAGAGGAAGAAGCACCGGTCATGGTGGCCGGTTTAGTGGGGCGGACGGCTGGGGATGCTGAGGGAGGCGGAAGCTTTTAGGAGAAAATAAACCCTAGCAATCTGATACCATGAGAGAAGTTAATTCCTTGAATGAAAATAGGTTACAACCTAAACATAAATACTTCACTAAAGATACACTAGAATATCTTTGCTAACTAAAAAGATATGCTACAACTAATTAGTCTACAAAAGATAGAGACTAATCATTTTACAAAATTACAAGATATACATGATATATGAAAATAAGAATATTTTCATAATATCTAACATTAACCACGTTAAAACAATTCAATGCATTTCATCAAGCTAAACAACATGGCACAAATCTGCCTAAACTATCAAACTCTGTTTGTTTAAACTAGAGGAAAAAAAGAGAAACTTAATTTCCTCACCAACTTGATACCAGTTGCATTCTTTTTTAAAAAAACTTAAGGAAAGTTTAACAGTAATCGAAATGTCTTGCATCCTAAACACATTCTGATTCAGGAACTACGTTCAAAGTAACGACACACACATAATTAATAAACATGGTCAACAACTAACCCACATCTTTTAGCTAGTTAACAGAAGGAATTTCATGAAACCCATAAGAGTTCTATACTATTTCTCATTGATTACTACATTCTCTAACTAATCAGTCCCAGGTTGCAATAGCATTCAGAAATTATTGAACTCAAACCATAGAAACATGTATATACTTGCAATTCGACATACACATAATCTATAAGCATCACTTAGGAATCGAACACGATATTGAAGAAATTATAAACACTAACAACTATAAACTTCAATCATTCAGTTAAATAGCCTATAATTGTCAAGGTTTGCTGTTTCTTTATATTTTTTTATTTACTAACTCAATTCGCAGCGCAGTAAAAACAGAGGGACTAGCGCCTGGTTCCGTTACCTGAACGCTGTAGACGGATGACGTGCTGCTCGCTAGCGGCGCGGACGTTGTTCGCCGGTGAGGTGTTCGCTGGCGGCGCGGACTGAAACGGAAGAGTCGCAAGTCGAAGAGAACGGTCGGTGTGCGTTGAGAGGAGAAGGCAGAGCACGTGAGAGAGAGAAAGACAGAATGTAGTGAAGGGAAGCAAAGCTAACGCCCCAATGCTGATTGAGCGTGAAACAGAAATAGGAAAGGGTGGAGTTACCCTTGTTAATTAATCAACCCCTTTAAAATCAATTAAACTCTTAACCTTTCACATTCTTTTACTAATTACTAAATGAAATCCAACTCTTCATATGTAAGTAGACTCTACGTAGTATCTATCTATCTATATATATATATATACTAAACTTTATTTATTTTATTTAATAATATTAGATATTTTTGGGTTATTACAATTACGATTTATAAAACTATTATAATTTCATTTATATTAAAATATTAAAACATGATTGATATCAAAATAAGAAGTTTAGTTGTTTAATTGATTGCTAATTACCATCTATCAAGCTAAATAATTTCCTAAAAATTTAATTCTAAAGATCTTTATAAATGGTAAAGATAAGTATACTATCTGACATAATCATGAGAAATTGTAAGTATGTAACTTTATGTTTGAATTTAAATAGACATAAAATTCAAAATTATGTATTCATCACTTTTGGTATTAAAGCGAACTAAATTGGAATAAAAGAGGCAACTATAGTTTTGAAATGATAACAAATAAAATCATTACTCCATTTAAGTCTTAAAAAGAGGAAACATTTATTAATTCCTTTTATGAATCACGTCATTTATTGATTAATTTCACATTAAAACCGGAAAACTCGAAAATTAGGCAAATGGAATAAATAAAATCTGTTAAGAATGCAATATCTACTTAACTTAGGAAATGTTTTCCAAACATAAGCGTTATTGAATAATAAAAAATTTTACCACAAAAAACGTAAAATCAAAAGGATTTGATTTGATTGACATCATATCTCAGACCGTGATTGATATAAAAGGAGGCAGTTTAGTGTTTTATGTTCTCAATAATTACCATTTATAAAACTATTATTATTTCATTTATATTAAAATATTAAAACATGATTGATATCAAAATAGGAAGTTTAATTGATTGATAATTACCATCTATAAAACTAAATAATTTCCTAAAATTTTAATTCTAAAGATCGTTTATAAATGGTAAAGATATGTATAATATCTGACATAATCATGGCAAATTGTAAGTATGTAAGTATATGTTTGAATTTAAAATTTTTAATTACAAAAATTTCCTTAAAATACTTTATTTTCGTATATTGATTTTAATTAGTTTAACTTTGGACATTATAATTTCATTTATTTAAATTAAACTATAAAGATCGTTAATAAATGGTAAAGATAAGTATAATATATGACATAAGCAAAAAAAATTTAGGCTTGAATTTAAAATTCGTATTCAAAACTCTTCCACAATAGCATTGATTTCCATATATTAATTTTTGTTATTGACATTATAATTTCATTTAAATTTAAACTTAAAATTCAACACATTACAAAAAAATCATCAAATAATGGATATTAAAAATTTTTAATTGATATTAAGAAGTTCAAATTGATTAGATGAAAAATCGATTGCAATTACGAAATTTTAGATTCATCACAAAATTGTGTATTCATCACTGTATTAAATCGGACTAAACTGGAATAAGGCAACTATAATTTTGAGATGATAACAAATAAATTTTTTACTCCATTTAAGTCTTAAAAAGAGGAAATATTTTTAATTCCCATTATGCATCATGTCATTTATTTATTAATTTCACATTAAAATGGAAAACTTGAAAATTAGGCAAAGGAAATAAATGAAATATGTTAAGAATACAATATCTATTTAACTTTGGAAATATTTGTCAATGATACCGATAATTTAAAAGGATAATATCACCAAAACAGGAAGTACAAATAAAATTATTACTTCATTTAAGTCTTTAAATTAGGAAATATTTTTAAATTGAGCTAATTTTTCACGTAACTTGTTGATGACTTTCATATTAAAAAAAGGAAAAAAAATTCAATTAGACAAACAGAATAAAAGAAATCAGGTAAGAAAAAAACATCTACTTAACTTAGGAAATATTTATCAAACATAAGCGTTATTGAATAATTTAAAATTTTTACCATAAAAACGTAAAATCAAAAAGATTTGTCAAAATATTTTTATAAGAACAAAATCTACTGAATTTAAGGAATAATCGAATTTAAATTAATTTAAAATAATTTAAGGAGTATAAATCATAAAGATTTGGAGAAGAAAATATCTTTATGAATTAGTAAATGTCTTTCTAAATACAATAACATGATAAAATATTTTAGTTTATCAAAAAAAGAAAATTACTATAACTGAAAAAGATGTCGTTTTTTAAAAGGTAGTTAACAAAATTTAAATGTAAATTCAAAATTATTCAAACATGCCATTTTATAAAACGAAAAATCAATTAAACTACCAAAAGTACTGTAATTTTTTTTATAAATTAACAACTTAATTATATGGTTAACGTTAAATTAAAATTAATATACAGTAACAATATAATTATTCGCTTGGATATGTGAAAATATTAATTAGTTAAAGGTAAAACACTAAACTATAACCTATGTAATTATATAAGACACGATTTTAACAAAAATCATAAAATTTAACAAAATAATTAACAAACTAAAAGATAATTATGATAAGACATTGTATTGAATGAAAATAAACAGAAGAAACAAATACTACAAAAATAATAATTGCAATTTCGTATTAACAAAAAATGATTACATGAACATTTAGAATAACTATGAGATTGCATAAACAAAATGAAAAAATATTATATTAAATAAACGAATTTAAATATAAATATGACAAAAGAATAAAATGAAATAATATTGCATTTTATGAATTAACAAACAATAAAACACATAAAAAAAAATGAAAAAACAATATAAAAAAAAAAAATTAGATGATGAAATGACAAACGAATAAAAAACATTGTCTCTTCATAACATTCAATTATTACATTGCATGAAGATATAAAATAAAATAGAAAAAGATTTACAAATAGCTCGATGCTAGTCCTTCAAAACACTATAAACCTCTATAGTGTTGTTTTGTGATGATGATTACAAAATTTTCTTCAATCCAGTTTGTAGAATTCATCCAATGTTATTCGAATTCGGAGAGACAAATGAATTTGCCAAATAAATTTGATATCAATCGAAATTAGAAAAACAATTCCAATATTCTTGTTGTAATTGAAAGAATGGTTCCATGTTTTCTATTTGAGAGAGAAAGAGTTAGAATGAGATAGGCTAGATTTAATTTTAGGGTTAGATGTGAATGAAATGATCTATAAAAATGATTAATTCATAATTGTAGAGAAATAGTTAGAATATTTTGGATTTAATTTTGTTTCCTTTATTTTATCTAAATTTTGTTTCATAAATGGTAATATTTGTTATGACAATAATTTACCTACTTTTTAAAAAAGAATATTACCTAATTACGAGTTGTCAAAACAGATTTTAAATGATTTCCCCCTAATTAAGCCCTAAGCAATGCCTAAGGGATCTAAAGAAGACACGTGTCCATATTGTTGCTTCTTCGACACGTGGCACCCAAAATATCCTGCTTGCGACATGTGGCAAATATCATTTTGCTTTAGTGATATATATAGATTACGAGTTGTCAAACCGAATTTTAAATGATTTCCCCCTAATTAAGCCCTAAGCAATGCCTAAGGGATCTAAAGAAGACACGTGTCCATATTGTTACTTCTTCGACACGTGGCACCCAAAATATCCTGCTTGCGACATGTGGCAAATATCATTTTGCTTTAGTGATATATATAGATGGAATATACTTTAAAAATTATGCTTATGACACACGAAATTTATAAGACTTGTGGAAAATAATATTAACTGATATTTATCATATAAATGCAAATTTTATTAAAAATTATGCACACGAAATTTATGGAAGAAGCCCATACGTTCCATTTTTGTGAAAGATATTAAGGAACCAAATTTCATGCAATTATAATAGCCACGTTATTACTGTAATTAAGCCAAATAATTGCCACATTATTTTAGGAAGATATTAAGGAATCAAATCTCATGCAATTACATACCGTAATTGATTCAATTAAGGATTTTAATATCACGTTATTTTAGGAATAGATTAAGCTAATTATTTTCGGTAGAAAGAATTCCTTTAATTAAGGAATCAACGTCAATAATGGAATGGAATGGGTTGTTAATTGGCCTAATTAAAGGGAAATCTTAATTAAAAATGCAAAAACATGTAATGCTGACACGTGGCTGGAAAAACGCTAGAATGCTTCACGGCTTGCTTTGGATTCATTTGCTTACGACACGTGGCAAATCCTATTTTGCTTTAGTGTAATATATAGATTACCACATGTCATCACCACAACTGACTAATCCTAAGGCAAAGGGTCGAGAAACTCAACGCCACTATGAAAATGGACGAATTTATAATCCCGATCCATGCAGTAACATCATTTTGAATCCATTCAAATTGAATTGGTATTTTCTTCATTATCATTTTTAACCACCCCTAATTATAAATAAGAGTACATTTCCATTCATTAGCCTTCACATTCAACCCTAATTCAAGATTCACCCATCTTTCTCTCCTCTCTAATTCATGTGAAAGTTATTCTCTTCTTTCTTGCTTCTCAAATTGCCAATCATTTTTTTTAATACTTTGATATTAATTTCTTTCTTATCTTTGTTCTCAAATTGCCAAGCAAATTCAACAATTGGGGTATGTCAAGTTTGCAAGAATTATTCAAGCAATATAGTTTTCGATTTCTTTCGTAACCTTGAAGTACCAAACATTATTCTTGATCCAGTTGATATGAAGGCTCGTGTGAGAGTCTTAATCATAACGAAGACTGATGATAGCACGATTATTAATGCTTTTAAGGATTGTATTTGACTTTTGTTTGTTGTTGTACTTCGCAAATTATGAATATCATCTTAGATTATTTATCGATATAAATTATCAATAACACATTTTGTTGTTCTTCTATTCCAACAATTGAGTATACATTTTATAGATTATTTATGTTTAATGTTTAGTACAATGTTCTTCTTCTATTTCAATTGAGTAAATTTTAGTCTTCTTATATTTTGATTATACTTTCTCTTTCATAATAAAATAATTTTATTTTGAATTATTTATAGCCTAATTAAAATATTCTAACATTTAATACATATTTACCATTTACAATATTTAAATTAAAATCCGTAAATATTATACATATATTCGTTATCAAATATAGACTAATTGATAAAAAAATTATACGTTAATTAATTATTATACGTATATTAGTTATTAAAGTTTTTTGGACTAATTTTAATTTCTTTTTACCATTTATAATATAGAATATAATAATAATATAATCTGTAAAAATCCAAAAAAAAATTCTTAATATATCATACTTTTAAGAAATGGTAATTTAAATTTTAATATTTCATACGTTTTTAGAAATGGTAATTTTAATATCAAATTGTCTTGATTAGCTTATGATACTATTATGTTACCTTGAGTAGCTTATGATACTTAAGTACTTACCAAAACTATTAAACTATAAAAATTTTAAATAAGACTATAGTATTAATTTATTTCCATTTTTTTGATAATTATTAAAGTTCAAATACTACTAAAAATGTTTAAATTATTACCATAAATATGTTAAACTATAATTATCATAAATCTACTAAAATCCAAAAATTAAATATGAAATTTTAATATAGGTTTGCCTTGATTAACTTATGATATCAATCACATTGATTTGCTAAATGGTAAATATATTATTATGTTACCTTGATTAGTTTTTGATAATTAGTACTTACCAAAATTATTTTATATTCAAATTGCATTATTTGATACGTTTTATCAATGGTAATGCTAATATTATGTTACCTTGATTATTTATTAATCACATTGATTATATAATCAATCAATCAATTATATATAAATGGTAATTATTAATTAGGTTATATTTGAAGTAAGGTTAGATTATACCTTAAACAATCAATCAATTAATCAATCAATTATAATAAAATTTACTCTTAATTATTGAAAAAATTTACCATTTTATGAAGATAATAATATTCTACTCCCTCCGTAACATAATAGTTGCAACAATTGAACTAGGGGAAATTCCTAGGCATAATATGTTAAGTATGGATAAGTGTGTTGATTAATAAAAGTAGGAGAGAGAAATCATATGGGTTAAAGAGATAAAGTTACATTTCAAAAAATATTACATATTATTTCCTTATTTTTATTTATTATCAGCCTTGAATATGGAACAAAATATTAATATAATATAGAATTTTAAATATAATCAATCAACCATGATTTCATTTCGTAAATAAATTAAGAAACTTGCCATTTTTTTAACCCTGTTAAAATCCAAAATTTATATTGATTTATGACCTTAGATTTAGTTATTATCGGCCTTAACTATGGTATAAAATATTTAAAGATTATAGAAACTTAATTGTCATCAATCTATCCTAATTTGTTTCCAAAATTAATAACAATACTTGTCTTTTTTTTATAGAACAAAGTTTCTTTTGATATTTTGTTGATAAAATTAAGAAATTTAGTTGCCATATTTTTAGTTATCATGAGCCCTGTTGTGGAACACAATTTCTAAATTATTTCTAATTAAAATATAATATATAGTATAGTATAAAAATATTAAATAATATAGAATCTTAATTATCATCAATCAACCCTAATATATTTTAAAAATTTTGAAGATTATTTTCTTTTTTTTGCAAACCATTAAAATTCAAAAAATAGTAGGTTTTTTAGGAGAATTAAATTTATTCTTAAAAAATGAAGATATTTGCCATTTTTAATCAATAATAATAATATAAATATACTTATATTTTCAAAACTATAGTAATTTATTGCCTTAATTTTATTTATCCTCAACCTAGGATATTATAATATATAATATTAATTATTATCAATAAATCTAGTTTTGGTCCAAAATATTTTAAGATTATACATTCTGATTTTTTTTTTTAAAACTATTGTTTAAAGAATTCAAAAAATATACTTGTCATTTTTTGAATTTTATTAGGTTTCGAATTTGTTAGAGAAAAAATTTACTCATAATTATTGAAGAAACTTACCATTTTTTTTGCAATATTAATATTCGAATACATAATCTTAATTGTCATCAATCTACCCTAAATTATTTTCAAAAGTAATAACAATACTTGCCTTTATTATAGAATGAATTTTTCTTTTAATATTTTGTTTCTCGAGTTTAGAAAATTAGTTGTCATGATTTTAGGATCATGAATCTTATGATATCAATCACATTGATTTGCTAAATGGTAACTATTATGTTACCTTGATTAGCTTTTGATACTTAGTATTTACCTAAATCATTTTAAATTCAAATTGCATTATTTTATACGCTTTATTAATGGTAATATTATGATACCTTGATTATCTAATGATATTAATCACATTGATATAATCAATCAATCAATTACTACATAAATGGTAACTATTAATTAGGTTATATTTATCAGATTTGTTACCTTATCTTAAACAATCAATCAATTGATCAATTATTATAAAATTTACTCTTAATTATTGAAAAAACTTATCATTTTTTGAAGATAATAATATTCTACATAAAGTTACATTCCGAAAAATATTATATTTTGTTTCCTTATTTTTATTTATCCTCAAACTTGAATATGCAACAAAATATTAATATGGTATAGAATTTTAAATATAATCAATCAACCTTGATTTTATTTCGTAAATTAATTAAGAAACTTACCATTTTTTAACCCTATTGTAATCCAAAATTTATATTGATTTATTGCCTTATATTTAGTTATTTTCGGCCTTAACTACGGTAAAAAAAATTAAAGATTATAGAAACTTAATTTTCATCAATCTACCCTAATATGTTTCCAAAATTAATAACAATACTTGCCTTTATTTATAGAACAATGTTTCTTTTAATATTTTATTGATATAGTTAAGAAATTTAGTTGCCATATTTTTAGTTATCATGAGCCTTATTATGGAACACAATATCTAAATTATTTATAATTAATAGTATATAATATTGATTATAGTATAAAAATATTAAATAATATAGAATCTTAATTATTATCAATCAACCCTAATATATTTCAAAAAATAATGAAGATTATTTTCTTTTTTTGGAAACCATTAAAATCCAAAATATATTAGGTCTTTAGGAGAATAAATTTACTCTTAAAAACTGAAGATACTTGCCATTTGTAATCAATAATAATAATCTAAATATGCTTATATTCCCAAATCTATAATAATTTATTGCCTTAATTTTAAATAAATTTGGATTTGGTACAAAATATTTTAAGATTATAAATTTTGAATTTTTTCGAAAGCTATTGTTTAGAGATTCCGAAATAAATATACTTGCCATTTTTTAAATTTTATTAGGTTTCGAATTTGTTAGAGAATAAAATTTACACATAATTATTCAAGAAACTTACCATTTTCTGGCAATAATAATATTAGATTATATAATCTTAGTTGTCATCATTTTACCCTAAATTATTTCCAAAAGTAATAACAATACTTGCCTTTTTTATAGAATGAAAGTGTCTTTTAATATTTTAATTTGTTGCTAAAGTCTAGAAAATTAGTAGCCATGGTTTTAATTATCATGAATCTTATTATGGAATAAAATATCTAAAGTATTTATAATTAATATATAATCTTGAGTATAGAATAGAAATATTTAAATATTAAATAATCTTAGTTATCATCAGTCAACCCTAATATATTTCAAAAACTAATGAAAATTATTTTCTTTTTTTCAAAACTATTAAAATTCGAAATACATTATGTGTTTTAACAGACTTAAATTTACTCTTAAATAATAAAGATACTTGCCATTTTTTTGCAATAATAATAATCTAATTATACTTATATTTCCAAAAAATTAGTAATTCATTGCCTTAGATTTATTTATCCTCAACCTTGGATATGAAAAAAAAAAAATTATATATAGAATATTAAATATCATCAAAAAACACTAAATATATGGTACAAAATATTTAGGATTATATAATTTGATTTTTTCAAAAACTAATAAAATCAGAAATTATTTAACTTTTCATGTTTTGAATTCTATTAAGATATAGATTTCTTAGAGAATAAAATATAAAATATACTTAATAATGAATAAAATTTCCAATTTCTTTTGCAATATTAATACTTGATTATATAAAAAGTAAATTATTTTGGTTAAGATTAATAATACCTGAAAATATATGAAGATAATTAGCGTAATGTTAATTTTAATAACATTCAGAATTTTGATTTTTTATAGGAAAAACATTTTGTTACCAAAAATAATAGTGATGTCTATTATATAAAAGTTAGTTATAGTATAAAAATAACAAGTTAGTTTTAGCTATCATGAGCCTTAGTATGGAACAAAATTGAAGAATTATTTAGAACTAATATAGAATCTTAGTTTTAATATAGATGTATCAAAATAATAAACAATCTTAATTTATCATCAATCAACCCTAATATATTTTTAAAATTAATGACTAATATTTTTTTTGGAAACTATTAAAAACCGTTATAATTGATAATTTTTTTAAGAGAATAAAATTTACTCTTAATTTATGAACAAACTTGCCAATTTTTTGGCAATAATTATAGTCTAAATATAGATAATTTAGAAATAAATTATAGTAATTTATTGTCGTTTTGTATTTATCCTTAGCCTTGATTATTAAATAAAATATTAATACAGCATAGAATATTAATTATTATTAATAAACCCTAATATATTTTTAAAACTAAATGAGAAACTTG
Organism: Patellifolia procumbens; assembly: GCA_947645195.1. Classification (NCBI taxonomy): domain Eukaryota; kingdom Viridiplantae; phylum Streptophyta; class Magnoliopsida; order Caryophyllales; family Amaranthaceae; genus Patellifolia; species Patellifolia procumbens. The sequence goes on from CANSGD010001541.1 coordinate 4,786,716, forward strand.
ACATTTCTGGAAGAAATTTTAAATTCTTTTTTTATTTTGGTAATTTCTTAGCTTACTTGTAATTATCCTTAGCCTTGAATATGTACAAAATATTTAAAGATTATAGACTCTTAATTTTCATCAATTAACCCTATTTATTTCAAAATTAATGAAAAAACTTGCCCTTTTTTTATAAACAATAATAGTCTAAATTTAGTTTGATATTTTCATAGAGAATAATATATACTTTTAATTAATAAAGAAATTTTCTTTATTTTGGCAAAAATAATACTCAAAATTTTGTTTTATATTTTTGCAGAAAATGAGAGTTTCTTTTTTTAGAATCTCTTGAATTATTTTTATAAAACTACTTGCCATAGTTTTAGTTTTCATGAGCCTTAATATTTTAAAAAATATTAAAATATTTATAATCAATTAATATATAATCTTAGCTATCATTTGAAAACCCTAATATATCCCAAGTTCCCAACATTTATGAAGATATTTGCCACAGTTTTACTTCAAATAAAATTAGGATTTTTTTGAATAATATATAATGAAAAAATTTGCATTAATTGGCTTTAATAATATTTAAAATATAGATTTATATTTTTAAGATATTGAAATTTTCTCTGAATATTTTGTTGATAAATCGTGCGAAAATTACTTACCATTTTTTAGTTAGCATGAGCCTTACTATGGAACAAAATCTCAAAATTATTTATAATCAATATAGAAACTTAGTTATAGTATGGAAATATTAAAATAGATATAATCTTAATTATCATCAGTCAACCCTAATATATTTAAAAAATTAATGAAGATTATAACACTATTAATAAAACAAAATTATTTATTTAACATGTAAGAAGTTTAAAAATGCATAATGTATGTAGAAATATAAATAATATGCACATTCTATAATTAAGAGACTCCCATAATTTGATAGCTTATTATATATATGTATGTTAAATTAACTTTATAAATTAAAGTAATGCATTGTAATTTTTCTTAATGTTATAATATTATTAATTTGCAATACATGCGTTAAAAATAAGTTGATATTAAAATCTATCTATTTTTTAATAAATAACTCCTAATGAATATCAAATATAATTGAAATCCTAATGGATATACTATAATACATATATAGTGTAAAAGGTGAAACATAACTTACAAGTTCACATATCATAAAAATATTTAATCAAGTTGTTTGATTCTATTTATGTGTAATTATATTTTAGTATTACAATTATGCTGATAATTTTAATAATATTATTAAGAAAATACAAATGATACACAAGGAACCCCGATCTTAGGATTGGCAATGCATTGTTCTACGCAAAATAATTTTCCATTGTTGGATATTTCTAATGGTAGGTAACTTTATTTTTAACCATCTTTCTTTTTGTTCATTTGTTATATATTATTTGAAATTAATTTTTTAATTACAATGATTTTAAATTTTATTTACACAGTTCTATCAAGACAAGTTATTGAAAGTCAAATTCCGAGACATGTTCGAGATACAACCGTTAATAGAATAGAAGAGAGTCACATATTGCATATGAATTCCCCGATTTTGCCATTGAGTTGCATATATAAGTACTGATATGTTAATTTAATATAGTGTAGCATGTCGAAACATCATGCTCAAAATTGTCAAAACAAACCAAATTAACACGTTATAGTTATAGCAAAAAGCTTATATCATCTCAATTGCCTCAAATAGTTTCTTAAATCCATTTGGAGTATGATTCAATTAATAATTTACCTAATAAAATTATGTCAAATTAACCCTCATGTTAGAAAATTAATTTTGGTTTAATTATTGAGCTAAACCTTATAGTAATTTGTTTTGATTGACTATTTTTTGACATGTGTTGTTTCTTTTAATATCAATAGGGGATCATCGTTAGGAAACTTATTGAACCAAGAAAACACTTGCAATGTTTTCACTACACCTACATCTATTGGTAAGTATTTCGAATTATACAAATCTATCAACTTTTTATACCTAAAATATTATTGGATAATAATTCTTCTTTTTTCCATACTATAGTAGTAATGCTTCGCCATCCATAAGTGGTAACCAATTGATGGACATTACTAATTGTATAAAATTATGTTTATTCAGAATATTTTTCATTTATATTCAATGAGAAGACAACAGTTGATGAAGGGGGTTATCCTGTTTATAGAAGGCGTGACAATGGAGCGGTGGTTGATAAAAATGGTATTTTTATGGATAATAGATTTGTTGTACTATATAACTCCATGTTACTACTTAAATATCGCACTCACATTAACGTTGAGTGGTGCAATCAATCAAGATCTATCAAATATCTATTTAAGTACATAAATAAGGTTTATGATAGAGTTACAACGGCGGTGTATCAGAATTCTACAAACCTAGAGAATCTTGAAACAATTGACGAGATTAAAATGCACTATGATTGCAAATACATATCACCATGCGAGGCAATGTGGCGGATCTTTGGGTTTACTATCCATTATAGAACTCCTCCAGTGGAAAGATTGAGTTTTTACATTCCCGATGAGCAAAGTGTTGTATTTACAGATGAAATGGATATTGAGTCCGTTTTTGAGAGGCCAAATATTAGTAAAACTAAATTTTTGTCATAGATTGAATGTAACAAGAAGTATGCTGAAGCAAGAGAATTGAGCTATGCAGAGTTCCCCACAAAAGTTGTGTGGAAGAAGGATAAGCGTGAGTGGGCACCAAAGAACAAAGGATTTGTAATAAGGAGGATTTATCACGTAACCCTAGGAGTAGAAAAGTATCATTTACCTACGTTATCAAAATTTGGTAAAAGGTGCAACAAGTTATGACGATATAAAAATAGTGAATGGCGTCGTTTATAATACTTTTAAAGAAGCTTGCTACGTGCGGGGATTACTCGATAATGATAAAGAATACGTAGATGCAATCATGGAAGCCAGTTTTAGGGAATCGTGTCATTACTTAAGAAATCTTTTCTCCAAGCTTCTATTATCTGGAAGTTTGACGAAACCTGAAGAAATATGGGTAAAAATTTGGCATGTACTTTGTGATGATATTTTGTATCGACAACGTAAGATTCTGCATGATAAAGGTATTGTGTTCTATATTTATATCTATTATTTAGTATTTAAATGCTATACTTATGTTCTCATCTTGTATAAATAGATATTTAACATTTAGTTTTTTGTAAATTTGCATCTTAGTAATGATCAATTCGAAGCGTTGGGATTAGCGAAAATTGAGAAAAGCCTACAAAAAGAATGGAGGCACTCTTCGTAGATTCAAGGATATACCTTTCCCTGATAATTTGATCATATATGAAAGACAAAATAGGTTGATATCGGATTCCTATGATATAGATTCATTGATTGATGAGCATAGTAAACTCTTCTCATGTTTGACATACGTACAACAAGCAAAGATTTATGTTGAAATCATGGAAGCCGTATCAAAAGATCAAGGTGGTTTCTTCTTCATCTATGGTTATGGATGTACATGTAACACATATTTGGAGAACTTTGTGTGCTGCCATTAGAAGTAAGGGTGAGATAATATTACCAGTGGCTTCAAGTGGAATTGCTTCTCTGCTTCTTCCACGAGGAAGAACAACTCACTCTAGATCTGGATTACCTACAAATGTAACTGAGAACTCGACTTATGTTGGTATAAAGCCTGGTACTGATTTGGCTGGCCTTGGCCAGGTGATAATTTGGGATGAAGCTCCTATGATGCACAAATATTGTCTTGAGGCTTTAGATCGAAGTATGAGAGAGATGCAATTAGTTAATCCTTCAAATGCGGAGCGTCCGTTTGGAGGGAAGGTGTTGTATTAGGTGAAGTTTTTTGTCGGATCTTACCGGTTATACCAAAGGGAAGTAGACAAGATCTTGTCTTTGCATCCATAAGGTCTTCTTATTTATCGGATGCATGTAAGGTGCTACAATTAACAAGAAACATGCGTCTGCAAGCATAATGTACGAACTCAAGTGCGGATGAGATAAAACAGTTCTCTGAGTGGATACTAAGTGCGAGGGATGACACTGCAGGGGAGTCTAACAACGGTGAGGTCGACATTGAAATTTCTAATGACCTTATCATAGATCCGAGAAATGACCCTATGACGGCTACTGTACATAGCACATATCCACAATGTGAAAACAACTGATTGGAAACAACATGTTTTCAAGATAGGGCTATCCTTACGCCAACTCATGATATAGTCGAAACAATCGACGATCATGTTTTAGCACAACTTTCCAGTGAAAAAAGAATATACCTAAGTTTAAACTCTATAAGCAAAGAAAAAGGAAGCTTGGGCATTCTCGAACTATATTCGACTGATTTCATTAACACCATAAAATGTTCTGATCTTCCTAATCATAGATTGACATTGGAGGTTGGGACACCTGTAGGCTGTAATGTTGTTGCAAAATATTGAAATGTCTTCAGGACTTTGTAATGGCACTAGGCTAATTATCAATCATATTGCTAACCGTGTCATTGAGGCAATTATTATTTCTGGAAGTAGCGTTGAAAAAGAGGTGTTTATTCCTCGAATGACATTAACACCATCTGATGGAACTAAATTTCCAATTAAATTCCAAAGAAGTCAGTTTACTTTGGTAGTGTGTTTTGCAATGACTATAAATAAGAGTCAAGGGCAGTCTCTTGCACGTGTGGGTTTGTATTGCCTAGACCACTGTTTAGTCGGAAAAAAATATTTTTTGTGTTTAATTATATTCTTAACTTCATTATGAAATTAATCTATATTATCACTCTATATTATTCATCTTTAAATATGTCTACCTATTTCTTCTTTATTAATTATTAACTACAAATCTATTTCTAAATTAACTTTCCCGTGCATTTTTTCATGGATCTAAAAAACTAATGTTGTAATAAAGTAGTGTATTGATTGAGTAATGATGGGTATTGGGTCATATCAATTCTTTGGGCAATTCCAATAGTGCTAGGGGACATTGACAAAGTATTGTTGCCTATTAAATCTGCTTTATAACTAATTGTAAGGGTTTTGATTTAATTTAACTGTGTTCATCTAAGATTCAACAAAGATGTCAAGATATCATAAATCGTATGGTGTAATCAAGCTATTTTGGTCATTTACTTCTAGCAACTATTACCCATTAAATTACTTCTAACACAACTATTATCCATTAATTTACAGATATCAATAAATTAAATGAAGAAAAAATTTGCGTACATCTAAAACCTAGTAACTTGTATAATACAAATCCCAACTCTTCGGTCTAATGCCGTCCAGCAATGAAAATTGCAATGAAATGTCATATCTGGTAAACAGGGGTAATGCCAAGAAGTTCAAAACACTTCCGCATCACCACCGCTGTAGCTTCACATAACAAGAGTCGACTCGTCTCTTGTGTTGAGCCATTCACCTACAATATATGTCAAATCATTAAACCTGTCAAAACATGACCAAAATTGAAGAGACGACTTGCCTAACTCGTAGAGGTGTTTGGTACGAGGGATATGGATTATGGGGATTCGAAAGGGGATGCGAAATGGGAACTTAACCTGTCAAAACATGACCCCAATTGAAGAGCTGACTTGCCAAACTCCTAGAGGGTGTTTGGTACGAGGGATAGGGATTATGGGGATTAGAAAGGGATTACAAGGTGTAACTTGACCCATCTTCTAATCCTAACACAACGGGCACTAATAGATCCCTATTTGACTCAAATCTGTAGACTGTAGTTACCAAACCTTACACACTCAAACTCTTTTGACCGGTCTTGTTATGAGTGAATCTGAAGATTTTAATCCCAGCTGGTAAGACCAATGTCAACAACGACCTTTTGCTAAACTTCATGACATGAACTTTTAAAAGTTTTACTAGCTATCAAACAAATATAGGTCGGGAGAGAAAAATTCATGAAACAAGGTCATAAGATAACCTAATTGGACAAAGAGTCATCTAGTGGGGGAATATTTTATTTTTTTTTGCTTAGTACATATCAAAACCACGCGTACTGAGTTCGAAATGACCAAAACGACGCTGTTTTAATAGTGCAAAAGGCACAAAATAAACTAAAAGTCAACTGACCAAAATGACGCAACGCGTCAGAATATGCCTTGGCGCACTGCCATTCGTCGGTCAAGAGAGAAACTAATACACTAAATTTTTTAACAAAAGTTATTAAAAGAGGCGGTCTAATTTTAAGACCAACTCAAACTCATCACTTTATTCAAAAAGCCCAATACTTTTTGCAAGAAGCCCAATACTTTCTCTTCTTTTTATTAGCTTAAGATGTTGCCTACTCTTAAATTAAAATTAGGCGGTCTCTTATAAGACCAACTCATTTTTTAAATAGCATAACTTACAAAATAAAAATCAGAAAAATAATATAAAAATATGGGCAATTTTATTTTTTTAATTCTCTATAAAATGATAACTATTTTTTATAATTTTGTACTCCCTCCGTAACATAATAGTTGCAACAATTTCCTAAAATGGGTGTAACATATTACTTGCAACAATTTTCCATCTTTCTTATTTTGGTAAATTTTATCACATGAAATGATAATGTGTTTTTTAGTCCCCACCCACTTTTGTATTTTTTTTTGTTGTTTTCTTTCTTTCCCTCCTTTTATCTCTTTAACCCATGTGATTTCTCTCTCCTACTTTTATTAATCAACCCACTTATCCATACTTAACATATTATGCCTAGGAATTCCCCCTAGTTCAATTGTTGCAACTATTATGTTACGGAGGGAGTATATCAGAATAAAACATAAAAATCTTAGAAATTGATAGTTTATTTGATAAATAAAGAGAGACAGGTAAGATAAAAGAGGTGACGACTTTAAAACAAGTCGTCGTTAATAAAGAAACGTTGAAAGATGACAGTTTAGGAGAGAAAAACAAATGAATAGAGTAATAAACTTTTACAAATGGGTCATTGCAAGGATGCTCTAAGAGCCTCTCAATTGGTGGGATTCTAAGTACTCAATGAGTACCCAAGCAAAGAGAGTCCCACCAATGTAGACGGTTCTCTAAATGGAAATAGGGTGCAAATAAGTCTCCCATTCCTATCGGAGAGATAATGAAAATCTTAATCCTTAACGTATGTAATAGTTATGATAGATATTGGACGAATAGATATGTGATCGAAGAATAAAGAAAGGATATGAACTTTTTGGGATTGATTAATCTGTCTTACCATTGGAGTAAGGGACTCATTCCCGACCTAAGTCCCACACTATTAGGATTCATATTGTCAGTCTCACCATTGGCAATTAAGTGGGTCTTAAGGTGTTTTTTGAACTCAATTATTGTCTCACAAATGGAGAGGCTCTAAATTAGACAAGTCACTCTAAAAAAATTAAGTGATCTGCAATAAATTTACCTTGCATTGGTTATAGACATTGTTGAAATGATTTGATAAATCATACAAGTATATGCTCAGCACATTAGGCAACAGATTGCTACCAGCCTCCTCAACAATCTGAAAACAACCAAAAAAAAAAAAAAGAAGAAACATCATCCAGCATCTCACAACATCACTAGGATTACTTTGAGATCTTTTCTATAAATAAACTTTTACCTCGGAAAACTGAAGCAAATGAAGCCCCAAAGCACGCTCATATGGGTGATCCAAAACTATCTCTCCACCCTACATCGAACAAGTCGACAAGTCATCAGACAGCAAGCATGCAAAAAAAGACAAAAAAAGAAAGAAAGAAAAAGGTCATATTCCTGTGTGCTAACTGCTAATATTATAACAAAACAACAGTTAGCCTATATAAAATTTAGAAGTTTCACCACATCTTCTGGTGGTGATTCTCAAACCAAGCAAGAAAAATATGTCACCTTCTTTAGTTCTTCAATGTCTTTACCAGATTTCCTGATAATTGAACATATGCGAGCATGTGCATAGAGTAAATAAACAGCAGTCTTCCCCTGTCACCAAAATATAGAATGCAAACAGCAAAAGCTTTAATGTGAAAACAAAGCTCAACCAGAAATGCAAATTTGAAGAAATCTGACGGTTGGAAAAAAAAAACTATAAATACTCTCTCCTTTTCATTTCTATCAGCCTCAAATTCATACCAAGTGTTTTCCAATATAATTATATTATATAAGAGACCCCTTTTCTAACGTTAGTTAAAGCAAAAATTTCCTATTATACCCTTCAAAAAAAAGAACCATTCCTCTAGTACTCTTAATTGATTGACAAGAGTGAGAAAAGCACTACCCAACTTCAAACCCAAAAGTCAATTTCCGTACTTCATTATTCTTTTGAAAGAAAGCCCTTGGTCAAATGAAGCCAATAATTTTGAGTTGCTTTGGTTAAGATATGGCAGGTCAAGCTTGTTTAAGTAATCATATGAAAGATTTTGCATATTTCTTGGTATTATGTTGGCATATCATTACAAACAACAACAAAGCGTTATTCCCAAAATGCAGATTCAAAGAGGTGCAATACAAAGACTTCCCAAGAGGTCACCCATCCTACTACTACTCTCACACAAGCACGCTTACTGCGGAGTCTGATGGGAATCAGTGCATTAGCGCTGGTATGTTGGCCTATCAATATCATGGAGGACGATAAATAAGAGAAAGAGAAGAACACCTTATCATTAAGTATCTGATCGAAGTTAAAGGTATAGTTGGTCAGTCGATTGTCCATCAAATCATAATACCTGACAAAGCATACAAAAATTATAACCGGAAACATACACATTGAATGAAAGACGATCAGTGCCTGAACAAATACCAAACTTGACTCAGAAGATAGGAGTTTCCCCAAAAATATAGATTTTGATTTTGAACAATACAGTTAACAATTGACCCCAAAAATGCTAGATTCAAGAAAGTGCACACAGATTGTTTATTTCAATTTCCAAGTAACTACTACTTCATCTCACATAGTAGATATATTCATGATTGTCGCAAACAAAATTACATTGCCACAAATCCAATGCCACTAAAGTGCAACAAATCCAATGCCACTAAAGTGCAACAAATCCAATGCCACTAAAGTGCCACAAATACTAGGAAGATCAAATGATGCAGCCGAAGCACGACAGCTAGGCCTTTGCGCGTGACTGGCAACAAAAGACAGTTCAAATAACAAGTTCGTCCTGCGATGGTAAATATGTGTAAAAATGTGCACCACATAGGGACTTAGTTTTCTGAAATGGCCTGCCTAAGACAGAAAGATAGGAGAGTACTGACAGCAGTATTGGCTGATTTAAAAAAAAAAAACCAGGAAGAGCCATGATGCAATATATCCACCCTGAGTAGTATAATGCGATAGTGCACACTGCTAGAAACCAGTTTAATAGTCTAATAAGAAAGAGAGATAAGGGACAGCAGCAAGTAAAAATCGCTGAAATTAAAAGAAAATAGGGCAGAAGGTTGAGATATGACATATGAGTGTATTACTGGATTAAGTGATCTGAGATAACAATTCTCCACATTTGAGACGTAGGCAGGCATGGCAGCTCTCCCAAACTCGCTAACAAATGGATACTTATATCAGTGACCTCATATATTCTCCCTCTCTCTTATTTATAGAACTATGTCATACACCAGCCCAAACCCAAGACCCACTTAACATATGCACGTAGAGACAAAATAGGACAGCAGGGCACTCAAGGAAATATGCAAAAAATGATGCTGAGATGTGGACCAATCAGAGAGAGGACAATAATCTGACCTAGGACTATAAATAGGAAATGCTACTGTTGTGATTTGAACATCCAAAAAGAGAGAATATTTTCCTTAGTATTGTTGGTTAGTTAGTGGGAGTGAGCAGCCACTCGAAAGCTGTCAGTGTATCTTTTTACATTCAATACAACATTCTCCAACCTTTTCCCCTCTATTTCTGCTGTCCTCTGTATTCATTCTCCATTGATTCTGGTCATTGCTTGCTGCTGCTGTTACTATGTTTTTTCAGGAACCCAGGCTATGACAAACTACTGACATAGAGATATTCCTTCTTCTGAAATACTCTCCTCGCCAATTAAATGTGTCAGCTAATAAAAGGCATAAAAGCATCTTTGTGATGCAACCAACCCTGAGTCAATAACCCCTTTTGCTCCTCCTAACTTGGGTAATTAGAGGTTTAGTGCCTTGTTGATTCATTGCAGAACCATGTGATACAAAGGAAACGATAGAGTTTTCTGGATAACAAATTATACTCTGGAGGTAAAAACAACATAAGTGGCCTCGCAAGTTTATGTTAAGAGTTAGGTTGTCTCATATTCCAGGATTATTGGCAAAGACTTAGGTAAGACAGGTTCCAAGTTATGAGCATTAATTTCTATGCTAACTAAACTTATGAGCATTAAGATTCTAAGTTAAGACTCACCCATAAACCTTGAAGCTCATCCTCCCTTACCGTACGACTTTACCAAATACTTGTTAGTCATCATTATACACAACTCAAAAGTGATGGAAATTTTCAATGAATAAATATATCATGAAAAGGAGTTGAAGGAAAGTCAATACTTACTTTACAGCCCCATAACCCACTGCTTCAGCAGTATGCTCTAATTCCTCTTCATTCCACTCCAAAGCTTTACCTATTGGGAGATTAATTTTTTGGGTAAACTACAATGCACTGATAAAATATAGAGCTGGTAATTTCTAGAGTTAAGATTTTCAAGAAACAGAAAAACAAATCTAAAAGATGGAGCACTCAAATAAAAGGAATCAAAAAGGCAAAAGTCGTATTCATTTTGTCACACCTCGCGCGATAAGTGCTTGTTTGCTCCGAGATTTTGCTTCATCAAGTAGATCAACCAGACGAACTACTTCAGAGCTTCGAGTACGGAAACGCTTGCCATCTTCACCCAATACAAGACCAAAACCCACATGAGTGACTTTAGGGTATGCGTTATCATCACGTGGAAGCCACCCTGCTAGTTTTGCTGCCTGTTAAATATCAAATCAAAGGTGTCATCTGAGGCACACAAGAAAACAGGCACATATGCGCAAAAGAGCATCTAAGTAAAGATTTACATCCAATAAAAGCAATAAGAAAGGATATTACACTTAGAGGTCGACAACTCTTGGATAAAATTAATACTAACAAGATAACATACCTCCAAAACCTTCAAAAAAGGCACTATAGTATCAGATAATCAATAATCACAGCTTATATACACAGCATACTTACCTGAAATGCCATTTCAAAGTGCTCTTGCTGCCCCACATCAGTTACATATATAATCCAGTCAGCTTTTTCTTCGTTGATGCGATACCTAATTCATGAAAGTCACACAAATGTCAAAGCATAAAAGGGGAACAAGAGGCTAGGGAAAATTTGGAAAGACATCCAAGAGTAATATGTGACATTGATGCAATTTATACACTGCAGCCTGTACATTAACCAGTTAATAGCATATAACCCAAATTAACTTACCAAAGAGCAGCTAAATCTGTGGAAGCATAGTTATATCCTCCATCTCTCTTCACAACAATAAGAGGTATCTTTTTCCCCTTAATGTGTATAACCTGAGCTCATTCGCTTTCTTCAATCAGACCTTCATTCCTCAAACCCTCCAAAACGCTTGGAATATAAGGATTATAGAAACTTTCACCCTGATATGTGCAAAAAAAAGGGGCAGATGGTGAGCATTCAACTCGAACTATCGACATAATTTATCAAGCGAATAAAAAATAATGAGCAATAGTATAGACAGAGCTAACGCAATACCTTTTCCTCTATGTGCACCCCGAGACGTTTATAAACTTTCTGAAATTCCCTACGACTAATTTCACATATTTGAGCCCACGCCTTCCGATACTTTGGTTCTCCACTCTATGTACAAGCAAAATGTGCATAGCACACCAAGAAAGAAACAATACTCAATAATAGAATAAAACAACAAAGACAGGCAAGCACTTAAGCAACAGTAAACTAAAAATACTATCAAACATAAAAAGTCCAATAAGTTACCTGAAGGCTCACCACCGCCATTTGTGCCCTTTCCTTGAAGAGTGCATCTTCGTCAAATCTTTTTTTGGACAGTTTGTAGAAGGCCTAAAATCACAGCAAGTAAATTCTCAAGTCAAAAACAGTATCCTTTATGATGATCATCATAGGCCAAGGCAACAAGATCATAACTCCTACAAGAATGCAGAAGGGGGGGAAATGGCAAACAAGAATGAAACATAACCAACCAACATCTGGGACATAACCCAGGAGATGAATTCCTAAAAAGACATTTTTGTAGCATAACAAGAAAATGTGCAAAAGAGTCATATATGGGCCCCTCTATTCAGAAAAGGGGGTGCAAAAATTAAAAGGGAATCTTACTCATGAGAAGAACAAGTAACATACTGTTGATTACATATTTATGCTAAAAACTATGCAAAAAATGAAATGATTAAGAGAAGAAATCAAATGTAAGTATCTAACACACACTCAACCAAATAACAATAAGTAGCACACAGGTGATCCAATTCCTCTAAAGGTTAGCCTTAACCCTATAATGAGATGCCTCTTCAAAAAGACTTTTGATGAGACATGCAATTACAATGTAAAACGTCTCAATAAAGAAGATTCGATAGTTTAAGCAGTCATGTCCATCATTTACTCTCCGTTTCTTTTTGTTATATCACCTAGGGGTGCTAGTCGAGTTGAGCTGCTCACAAACAACTTTTACTCAACGCCTTCAAACTCGCTGAAAGCTCGACCCAAATTGACTCGACTCGAACTCAATTTGAGACCTAAATGAGTAAGTTGAGCAAGCCTTGGCTCGTGAGCAACTCAGATAATTATTTCCTTGTCACAGATCAGATACAATAAACCCTTGTGCACATAATTTTAGGTAGTGTACAAAGTGGGACTAATGTTGTATGAATTTATTGTACAAGTTGATGTAATAGTACATAACACAAATACCAAGAGAAGTGTGGGGTTCATGCCTAAAATAGAAGTGTTGCATCTAAATTAGAGGAAGAGAGCATAATTTTCACGTTTCATTTTTGTTTAATTATTAAAATTAAGTTTCTTTAATCAAGTATTAGGTTGGCATAACTTAGAGAGTTTGAGCACTTGATAAAGAATGAAACAACCATACCAGAAGAGAAAAATATACAATTTGAAAGGATAAAGTAGAACAACACAAATCCTATATTTTCAATTCATTTTTAGTTGTTTCCATAACCATCTTTGATACATCTTTTACAACAATAGTTTTAGCAAGAGGTGTTCCATCGTAATTGTTTGCTCAGTTCAAACTTGAGTTAACTCGACTTGGTCAACGTTCGACGTGCATGATAAGCACTTCACCTTTCTAAATAGATGTGTTCCTTTCTGTGGTTTCAACTTTCTAAACAAGGGCATCAATTTCCCATCATATCCCACTATATTATGAAGTGATCCCCTTCCACACCAATTAATCTACCCCTTAGCCAATGGTCCCTCCCATTTTATTCTAACAATTATGGTCCCCCAAACTAAATTGACTTTCACTAAAATATCTCATTTGTCTAGGACAAAAGAAAGTACAAAGAATATTATGGGACATAGGGAGTAATTAATATAATAATAATTAACATCATCATTGCCGCAATAGTAGAGGTCTACAATAATCCTACTTTCTCTAACTTTTTCCCTTTGTCTTTTGACTTGCGAGGTCAAATTTTGTAAAATTTGGCCATTAAAAGCATTATTAGCAATGGTTCTTCATAAAAGTTCATGGTACTATTCATCTAGTTTATGTCTCCTATAATGTCGTTTTTCATGCATTATGCTTTGACACCTTTATAATCAAACACTATAACTAAGAAACCACAAAAAATTTCACATACCTGAAGATCCTCAATAGGAATTTCAGAGTCATCCTCCCATTGTGGCCATTGCTCAAAGAGAAACTCGATCAGCATGCCAAACTACACGTAATAACCAAAGTTTTAAAACATACAGAAGCAAAAACAATTGAAAATCTAAAGCGAATAATGCATATTAGAGCACATAAACTCAACACAAAGGTGAAAGAAGTTGGCTGAGTCGTTGCATATTAACCGATGTTGACTTAATTTCAGAAACTACCGTTCTAAATTTCACTGGTTCGTCAGGGCTTCAGACTCATATTTTAAAGCCTTACTTTTTTTCTCCAGTGAGAACAAAGTTTTGAAGGCGTAATTGATAACCATAAATAACATAGACAAACTATATATATGTATAGATTTGCATATGTTAGTGTTGAAAATAATTTTATTTTATAATTTCAAATTTAATCTAGAAAAAAAATTGTGAAAATAAGTAAAATCAGTCGTTACAGTGGATTGTTTAGTTTCAACGGATTTCTATGCAACACTAACCAGTACATAAAAATTCATAACTATTTTTATAAGGTTAAAAACACTCCTTTCTTTTGCTATTTACAATTGATCTTTGATAGAAGAGCACATATAATCTACAAACCAGTGGAGTGAGCCAGCGTTCTACAACCCATACTATTCTTTTACAGTTTTTTGACTTTGTGCTGGTTGTTTTTTAGAAGTGTTGATTATAATCTATTGATCCAATAGAAATACTACTCTTACCAAGTTGTTTTATTATTCGGAATTTATATTTCTTCCACTATTATTTCACTAATAATTTCCAGCCGTTCCTACGTTAAAATCGGCTAGGTAGGTGAAACAAAGGTAAGAACCAATTATACCTGTGTACCCCAGTCACCAACATGATTTCTTCGAAGAACTTCAACACCAGAAAACTCAAGGATCCTCGCCAAGGTATCTCCAATGATGGTTGATCTCAAGTGGCCAACATGCATCTCCTTGGCAATATTAGGAGAAGAAAAGTCTACTACTGCCCTCTTGACGGACAATTTGGGAGCCCATGTGTGGATGCCTTCCATAAGCATCTTTTGTATGCTCTGCGTTAAAAAATTATATTCTGAAATAAATAATCAATACAAAGGCTACAAACAGGAAAACACAAGGGCAGTACACAAAACTCCAATCACCTTAGCTAACCATGTCCTTGACAGAACGATATTTACAAAACCAGGTCCATCAACAGAACAGCTCTCTATGATTTCTGATTCGGGCAAATTGCTCATGATAGCCTAACCCCAAAAGAAATTCATTAGTGAAGATTTCTGAAATATATCGAGTAATGCCAAGTATCTAACCGATATATATGAATAGTCCATACATCCGTGGCATAATATTTTTTAATTGTATATTCATCAAACACAAGTAGTATATTTCACATACAAATTAGTATATTTATCAAAAAAGTAGTATACTAAATTCTAAAAATTATATGTTGAATACAAACCTATCATGCTTTAATATAGTTATATACCTGTTAAAATACCAATTCCTATATACTAGTTTTCTTAATATGTATACTACGTTGCGAAACAAATATACTGCTTTTTATTGAATATACCACCAAAAATTATAATGTCGTGGATATATGGACTATACCAGAGAGTTGGCATTGCTCAAAGAAATCAGAGTTTGGGGCTAGAAATTGTAAAAAAGTTTATATATACCTCGCCAACTGATCTTGGATTTTTGAATTGAGGCATTGTACTCCTAATCTTGCCGAATAAACTCATAGCATTGTTGCTGGGGAAAAAAGAGAAAGAAATTAGCTAAAAAATGCATAAAAGAATAAAAATGATCAACATCCAATGATACATTGAACAATGAGTTAGTTACCATTGGTAATCAGCCGACTTTATGTTACTAATGGCGATGAGCGGGTGTAAACGAGCCTCAAAATCAGCGACAGTTGCTTTAAGCGACGTTTTAAACAATTGTGATAACAATTGCTTTACATTACCCCCAAATTCTTCTTCTTCTTCTTCTTTCTGCATTGCCATGTGGATTGAAAAGGCTTGAATTTTGGCACCTCAATGTTAGGGTTTAACGTTTGAGGAAGAATACAGGCGAGAGAATATCTGTGTGCTCCCGTGGTCGCCTGTCGTTGGGCCGCCTGCTGCCTTGATGCGGGGGTGGCGGTAGGCGGTGCCGCGGTGGTGAATTGGAGAGAAATAGAGATTGGGTGAGTTAGGGTTGGAGTATTTCAGGAGTTGGAGAATTGGAAAACAACTGACATAGAGATTGGGTGCGTGACTCAAGGTTCGTTTGTTTTTATGGAAAATCATTTTTGAGGAAAACAATATTTAATGGAAAATATGATTTTAGAAAAAGTTTTCTTTTGTTTGTTTGAATAGAGGAAAACTTAGGGTGAAAAAATAAATGAAGCAAAAGAGAAGAAAAGATGAGAAGGAAAGAATCAAGAGGAGTAAGGAGTGGAGAGGAAAATGTGGCATACCTGGTTTACAAAATGAAATTGGTACTTCTCTTCGAGCAACTACACTCATGATCAATTTGATCATAAGAATAGATCATAAGGTATGAACAAAAAAAATTGTCCTACACTCATGAGTGAAAATAGATCACATTGTGATCAATCATGAAATAGATCACATTGTGATCAACTAGTCTATACTAATATATAAAAACAAGAAAAAAGAGCATACATGTTATTCATCTGTGCATTGGGTGATCTGTCAAGCGTAGGTTAAATTTAGCGACGTGTCAAATGCACAGAGGTTTGACTGATTATATAATTTCGAAAAAAAAGATATCATAATATATTGTTTTATGGAAAGATTTTGTTACTATTCCTTTACAAAATTGCATATCCTAATCTGAACCAAAAAAATCTTGAAATAATTCATTTGCACAAAAAAGATTTCAATATTGTTTTAGGAATAGATTTTATTAAGTGAAGCCCTATGATTAAATGAAAAATTTTATGCATTTAAAGGTGGAAGAAAAGATATAATGCACTTTTATTTAGATATAAGTAAAGAAAATTTTGGAAATTATATTATCATAATCCCATGTTCAAACGTAGGAAATTTGGCATTTGACACCCATGAATGAGATCAATCAATCATAGATATCACGTTTATAGCATTTTTCTTTGATTTTATCACTCTCAAGACTCTTTGATTTTGGAAGTATACATTTTTTTTAGATCAATATTTAGCTAAACAATAAACAAAAGATATCAATAACCTAGAATAAGAGATTTCCTAAATATAATATTTTTTAGAACTTAAAAAATACAAGGTCTGGTAGCCATAATTAATCTATATGCTAAGGTATCATTTGTTTATTAAGAAAAATATTTTATTTGTTGACGGCCATGTTCAGTTCCCCTAATTTTTACTGAACTGAACTTATTTCTACCGAACTGAATTTATTTTTGCTTAACTGAACTTATATTACTGAACTTAATAATTAATTTTACTGATTCACGTTGATTTTCTTCTTTGCACTACTGATTTTTACTAAACTGAACTTATTTTTACTAAAATATTATTATTTTAAGGTGAACTGAATAGGGACTATCTTGAAATAAATATAACCACTATCATTTTATATACATAGAATGGTGAGTAAGATTTAATTCCCGGACAATTTAGAGACTCAAAACATTGTCTATAAAGTTACAAGCATGGTGGATGATAAGAAAACACTGTCTAGGTTAAATTATGATTGTCGAATACACAAGTTGGGTTTAGCTATCATAAGAACTTGATTTGAACACTTATTAATTTTGATAAGTTTACATTTTAAAACGTCTATAGGAAATGATAATAATTGATTATGTAATTTTGTAATTGGTTAAATGGGATAAATGTCAAGTAAACTATTGCACAAGGGACACATATGATTTTAAGCATGAAATAAAGTCACGCCAATATGGTCTTAATGGACAAGTTGGGTTTTGATAACATAAGATCATGATTATTTGATCATGTTATAAATTATGGAACATTTTATTATAATGTAATTTATATGTTATATGTAAAACTACTAATAGAGTATGTTATATGGGAAGTGATTAAAATCTATAATATAAAAATTCGATTTAAATCAAATGAAATTTTAGATAAAGAATATGGGAAGATACAAATTTTTATATATAAAAATCAATGTTTTATAAAAATATAAATTACTAAGAAATTTTTTTTAAAAAAATGATAAATTTTCATGCAAAATAATATGGAAAGACACTAATAGTATACTCTCTCCGTTCTCCAAAGATCTACTCATACACTATATTCCTACAAATTAAAGACCAGAGCAAAGAGGGGAGAGAATATGATAATTAATGGGTCACTTTTTATATTATAAAAAAGAGAGATAATGTGGTTGTGAGATAGTGTATAATTATGTAGGCACAATAAGTGGGATAAAGTAGTTTGGAAAGTGAACAACCTTTGTCACTCTAGGAATAGAGTACAAATGGGTAGCATTTTAGATAACAGACTTAAGCGACATATGGGTAGATGTTTAGAGAAAGGAGGGAGTACATTATATAAAAAAAATCATATTTTTAGAAGAATAATTTTAAAAAGCTGAATATGGGAATATGGGTAGATACTAATAATAGAATCTACATCTAAATTTAAATACTCAAGCGGTATCCATTCTATATGTATCAAGCAATCCTTAAATCACGGGTCATGTGTCACTACTTCACCCGTTTTGCCACATGTCAATTGGCTAGCAATTTTCGTTGTCATATAAGCATCCATGCAATATTAAATTGACTTGGACTAATTAGTTCGTTGTAAACGACTTGGATAAAATTATGTCTTTCATGGAGATTCTTTACACAAGGTGTAGGCAACTAAGTACATTAAATCATTCTAAATGTAAGGATTGCATACATAAAGATGGAGTAGATCGATGAAAATTTTAAGAGTATCAAATAAAATGTTGTATCAAATAAAATGTTTAACCTTTATAATAAAGGAATTGACATATTTTTATAATGAAATCTTTAAATATATAATATATGTTCATGACTATGTGATTATTAAGAACATTTGTTAGATTTTTTTCCTTTTCATAAAGACATAAAGATATTCCAAATTTTTTGTACTAATTTATTAAAAGTATATCTACGGAATTGATAAATTGATGTTATTATATAAATAACATCAAATAGTGTAGCCATATACATTAAAATATGAATTTAATGTCGTCCTGATGCAAAACAATGGTCAATAGTCGAATATAGTGACACAATATAATGTTTGTAAAATTGTTATGATGATTAATGCTAAATCATAATATAGAGTTGTAGTCTTTAATATAAGATTGTAGTTTTAGTTTTATAAGTTGTGTTTGTGTTCATTTCGCCATAAATTTTTCCGTGCTTAAAGCTAGTTCATGAGAAAAGCAAAAACTGGCTCAATCACACAGTGACATGTGGCAACAGTTTTTTGTTTAAAACTTCAAAATAAAATATCTGACAATCTACAAAGTAAAAAAATTTATAAAAAATACCAACGATTATATTTTCTTGAGATCTATAAATAGACACCCATTTTGCTATATTTTTATATACTTTTAAATTTTTTTAATTTTTAAATACATAAGTAATTGATTGATCATGAGTGGGGTGCCTTTGATCAAATTGATCATAAAACATGATAAAAATTTTGAGATGAATGAGAAAGTGGTAGAGAGAGGGATGATGTGTTTTTTTTGTTCATGAGTGGTGATGCTCTTCTAAGAGCATTTTCCACCTTTAGGAAAATTGTTTTCCACCCATTACCAAAACAAACAAAGGAAAATGAAAGATGGAGGAAAATCATTTTCCAAGAAAATGGTTTTCCACCAAAACAAATGGAGCCTTAATTAAAAATTTGGAAAAGGAGAAAAAGGGGGATTCGATTCCGCGACTCCTTCGACATAGGCGTTTTGGTACGCGAACCAAAACCAGCCAAGCTCCTGTGCTTTTATTTAGTTTGTCTGCGCGCTGTAGTTGTTCGCTTTTGGTTTTTTATTGGTTTTTTTTCAAAGAAAATTAAAACTTCCGCTTTAAAGAAAAAAAAAACACTCGGTTCAACTGAACCCAGTGAACCCGGTGTGTATCCGCCCCTTTTTATGTGACTGTGTCGAGAGAGCAGAGCGCCGGCGATTAGGGTTAAAGTAATGGAAAGCGTGACTATTCTGGGGTACCATGCAGTCGATGCAGAATAATGAACTTATAAATTAGTCGACTCGTGCCAACCTCGTGGTTCACTATTTTATTTATCATTAGGAATTTTGGAGGGGCCGCCCTAATAATCTACCATATTTATAGTCCATCTAGGTAAACCTAAGGTTATTTTTGAGTAAAAAATTAATTTTATCTTAAATAGCCATGCTTATAGTACATTGTACACCCTGAGTATATGATATATATACTCTCTTAATAATCCTACTAACTATAAGAGGCTGTCGGATTTGTATATTTGATACGACATCCGTTTCATAATATAAATCTTGTTTTTATTTTGAGAGCAGTTGTTTTCTATTTGCGGTATAAAAAGGTTGAAGTTACTTTTTACCGCTTTTAATTTAATTTTGCATAATTGATAGGCTAAAGTCGTATCACCTAATCAAAGATAAACCTAAGTCCTCTAACAATGGTAGTCAAGGGAAGTAGGGTCGAATCCACAGAGAGACGGAGTTCTAAGTTAATATTCAGCTAAAAAGCTACTTCAGACAAAAATCAGATAGAATTCAGCTGAACTAATAATTAACTACTAGAAAGCAATATAAAGATCGGAATTTAACTATGAATTAAAGGTCTAGGGAATTAGTTCGGTCCACCATGCTTATACCAATCAAAGGATCAAACAACTATCAGAACCTAGGTCGAGAATCGATAGATTAGAGCACGTGTCAAGCTATGGTTAAGACTCAACGTCCATAATTCAACATATGCAGCACGTTCACAAACATAATCAGAATTACTGGTGTGTACTAGGCCTCTAAAAGTAAGACGGATCTGTGCAAACGATTATTAACCTCAAGTAATCAAAGAAACTGCGCAATAACGTTAATTACTCAATAAGAACAAATCACACCATAACCTATCTCATCAAACCCTAGAAACTAATAGTAATTCAAGTAATCATGGTATAAACATGGTTTCCCTCTCTAAATCCCTAGAAATTGAACTACTCACTCATAATTGAGTCAACAATAAACAATCTAATATGAAACCCTAATGATTGCATCATGAATGAATAAATAATTAAGCTAAGCAATTAGGAATAATAAAAGAGATTAGAGTAGAGAAGAATACCAATTGACGGAAAGCAAGAATTTTTATTGAAATTGAATAGGTTCAATCACCCTTAATCTAATCTAAGTGTTTAAACTAAGCTAAGAACAATGAAGAATAAAACTAGAGTCTAAAGCTGTCAAGAGATGAATAAAAGATGTCCCTAAATAATAAGGAAAAAGGTATTTATAATACCCCTCAATTTAACCAGAAACGGAAACAAAAAGCGAAAAAGCGCGATTTAAGTACCAGACCCGATCGGGCCCGAGCACAGTACTCGATCGGGCCAAATACAAATACGCCTCCTCTTGTTCTTGTGGCCTGGCGCAGCAGCGTAGAAGCCTGAAGGCGAAATTATGGCCCACCCGATCGGGCCTTGGGCAGCCACCCGATCTGGCCAGGCGACAAAATTGGGCCAGCATGCCTTTCTCACAAGCAGCAACATAACAGGAGCTACGAGCAGCCCACCCGATCGGGTCGGGCGGTGAACACCCGATCGGGTCTGGGCACATGGTGTTCGCCCGATCCAATCGGGCAATGCTTGCCCGATCGGGTCCGCAACTTCTCTACCCGATGAATATTTCTTCGCCCGATCGGGCCATTTTTGCCCGATCAGAGTACGAAAACCTCCATTTTGACTCTTTGGCTCTCTAAAATTCACGTTTAGGAGTCTTGGGACCTCCTAAACTCTCCATAAAGCTCGTGAGCCGTCCTACGTGCCCCGTAACATCTCGTAAAGCCGTGGTTGCTTCCAAATGGCTCGGGAATAAGGAGAAAACTCCCCTAAAACCTGCAATTCAACACTAAAACACGAAACCACAACTAAAACGATAGCTAGCACAAAATAGCTCCCAAGAGCTCCAATGACGCATAAATTAGCTTGTAAATAAGGGAGAAAACTCTATATAAATACGTGATATCAATAATCAATAAGGGATTTCCATATTAATATT
This sequence comes from Patellifolia procumbens, assembly GCA_947645195.1. Classification (NCBI taxonomy): domain Eukaryota; kingdom Viridiplantae; phylum Streptophyta; class Magnoliopsida; order Caryophyllales; family Amaranthaceae; genus Patellifolia; species Patellifolia procumbens. The sequence goes on from CANSGD010001541.1 coordinate 4,808,777, forward strand.
GGGAGATGTTGTATATCATAAATTAAAGTTAGCTAAGATAGTAAAAGGTGAGATATTTTTATACAAGAAAGGTCAAGTGTTCGATTCCTCCCTAGTGCATTTTGGTTGTAAGTGACGGAATAATGGACAAACATTGAGGTGACACGTGGCATATACACTTCCTTACTGACGCTTTTTAACCCGAGCAATTCCCCGTTGTTTCTTTGTGCTACAATTTAGTAGTAGTTATATAAGTCATCCATACGCCCTTAAAAAAATTGTCATCTCATTCATATTATAGCTTTAAAAAGTTTTCCATTCATATTACTTTTAAATAAATAAGCAAAAAAAAGTGTGGTTGGGTGATGGTGGAATATGTTTCTTTCATACTTGAGGTTGCGGGTTTGAATCTTCACATTAACAATACTTTTTTATTTAATATATGAGAAGAACGTGGATAGAATGCTACTGAAATAAGGGATGGTGACACGTGGCACATATACGTTCATAGGAACATTTATTGATATATTGGTATTTAGACTCGGGCCATGCCTCGGGAGTTCTTTGTGTTACAATTTAGTAGTAGTTAAATAAGCTATCTCACACCCCTTCACAAAATGTCATCTCGTTCATATTATGGCTTTCAAAAGTTTTTCATTCATATACCATCATTATTTCTGATTAAATACTTCCTCCGTTTCTTTTTAAGTACCCAACTTTCCTTTTTAGGAAAGAGCACAATAAGTACTACTACATATCTATATATAGAAACTTTTTTGCATTTTATTACAATTATGTCATTACTAATGCTTTCATTAATCTAATTAAATATCTAATCCACCTAAGTAACCCACCCTCCCAAGTCCCAATCTCTCTCCTCAACTACACTAACTTACCACTACCTCCACACACCCCACCCAGACCAGAGACTACCACCCCCACCCACCGAAATGCGCCGAAACAACTACTCCACCCACCAGGACCCACCGAAGCAACCACTCTACCATCTAAAAGCCACCGAAACCACCTCCCCACCCACCAAAATCAACCAAAACCATCACCCCATCCACCAGAGCTCACCAAAACTACCACCACCGTCACCTACACCTCAACCTAAACCTATCTTTGAATCCGGAAAACCATCTTATTCCCACCTTCGCAAATACTAATTTGAGAAGTGAACTTGTCGCGCATTCACTTTCTTTCCTTCCTTTGTTGCTCCGGCATCGGCCGTCTCTGATGTGGATCTAGAACGAATAATCAGTTATCGTAGTGCACTGATGCTTAGAATTAGATCTGGTACGAAGAAGAAGAAGATCAAGGAAGAGGGAGAAGACTCGAAGAAGGAAATAATGAAGAAAGAAGAGAAACGAAGAAAGAGATCGAAAACCACCTTTACAACCCTAATTTCTCAGTGGATTCTGGTGGTTTTCAAGTGGTTTTGGTGGGTTTTGGTGGTGGTTACGGTGGGTGGGTTGGTGGTTTTAGTAGGTTCCGGTGGGTGGGGGTGGTGGTTATGGTGGGTCTGGCTTGGGTGAAGATGGTGGGTTATTAGTTTATCAAAGTACTTAATTTAATTAGATTGTCATTTTCTCTAATAAGTGTGATCCCAACTTTCTCTCTCCAAACTACCTCGGTTTGTGCTATTTCTCCATGTAGCATTCAAAAAACACAGGTAGTAAGTAATAATAGTGTGCTAGAGTGATGGTTGAATCTCTTACATACTTAAGGTTGCGAGTTCGAATCTTCACATTAACAATGTTTTTTTTGCTAAATGAAAAAGACGTGGATAGAATGCCATTGAATGAGGGGTGGTGACATGTGTCACATATACGTTCTTAGGAACACTTTTTTTATTTATTACTATTGTTGTATTTAAATGGTTTTTTTAAGGCTACTAAAAGAATAATAAACAAAGAAAGAAAGAACTTTCGAATTTGGTGTGTCATGGCATTTTTGGGACCACTGACTTGAAAGTGATATTTGATGCAACCGGGGTGCTCATTGTTTTCGCCAACTCGTTTCCTAAGGTTCACACATCTCTCTCACACAAAGGAACTTTTGAGTGACAAATTGAAGCCTCATATAGACATATACTTATGCTTATAGAGGAAAAAGAAGAAGGAGAATGTGAAGTATGATTGGATTGGATTGTCAACTCTTCAAAGTGACACATATATATAAAGGGACTTGAGAAATAGGAAGAGTAGCCCCTTTATTGGAGAATCCAAGAAACCCATGTAATCACCCTATTGATGGTCATAAAACCACAATAAGTTGAGCAGATAAAAACCCCAATTGGAGAGGTATAACCCCATATTCAAGAAGTTAGTCAACCCAAATAAAGTGTATTTAAAGGAGGAAAAAGTTGTAGGAAAAAAAGAATATTAGATGTAACTTTATTATGCTCATCACTTATTTAAACGCAAGATCAGTCTTTATCACGGTCACCCCATGACTGAACGACCTTCGTCACGGCTAGGCCGTGACTGAGTGTGTTTTACATCTTTATTCCAACAATCCCCCACAAAAGATGAAAACAAAAAGGAAACCAAATATAGAAGAAGTATTGGGCATAAGAGGAGATCTTGTACATAGCATTTGGTGTTACATAAAGTAAATTATTGAAACTAAATATTTAGTGAACGAATCTTGAAACCCTTTAGACTCTTTATCAAAGAATGGACAGACCTTAAAACTTTAAGATTTAGATCGAGACCCTCACAACACATACCATACTCCAAAATTATACGAACTCCGTTTTAGCGCCAATTATAAAGCCTTGTGCTCACTAATGAAAGCTCTAGGAAAACTGCTCAAGCTTTCCATAGAAGATGGCTAATCTTCACATCCACATTGGTGAATCCTCAAGTGCATCTCAATAATTGCACTTAGTCAATGGGTTAACAATATTCACATAAGTGAACTTAGCAAATGCTACTTAGCAGCCAATAATCCCCACAAGACCATTGATTCATTAAGAGCATAGTAAAATTCTTAATCTCTCAATTATTATCTTTAGTTGGTAAAAAGTGTGACCACTTTAACATGTTGAACTTATTAAGAGTTTAAAAACTCAACCCTCATACAAGTGGTGGATCCCTCAAGTTCGTCTCAATTAGCACTCAACTCGCGGGTATCAGATTCATTAAGAGTTCAGTAACTCAACCTCATACAAGCATCACATAATATATGTTATAGGGATGGGTAAATAATGCTTTTTATTTTACCAAGTGGGCTTAAAGCCTACCCCCCTTCATATCTCACAATATTATGAAGGACACATGTCCCAATCTTTTTACCATAGTGCTCATAGTATTTTGCGATTAGGGTTTTTCCTAAAAATCCACAAGCACAAGCAAAAACTGAAGTATACATACACTTTCCTCAATAGCACAAATGGTATGATAACTAGATATTTTGCTTCTTGTCCTTCCATTTTATGAACAACGAAAATAACAATGGGACATAACACCAAAAATCTCTTTAAAATGCTTCTTTTATAACGCATGATCCTTAAAAGTAACATAGCCACTTTTGTGAACTAATCAACTTTATTTATACCAAACTCACAAATTTGCCTCACAAATTCCAAAGTAAAAAATTTTAAGAATAATGCAAAAAGACATTTGTATCTTCTTATGATACTTTGAAAAGACAAAGTAAGCCCACAAGTTCACAAGTAAATCCTATGTCAAACCACTATGCAATACACCATATTTTCACATTATCAAATGTGTTAGCATATCCAACCTAAACACACATTAGGTCCAATTAGTTGATCTTGGACACGCACCCAGCCCATAACTGGAGGTATGTTCATTCCCTTCTAACTGAAAAAACCACAACACCACAGCCCATATCTGAAAAAACCACACCCGCGCCGGAGAGTGAAGGGGAGGAGCGGAGCGAGTGTGAACGGCGCTGGAGAGTAAACGGCGCCGGATAGTGAAGGGGAAGCCGGAAAGAGTGGTGGTCCAGATTTGCCAGAAGAAGAGAGGGTCAGGGGGAAGTTTTTTAAACCATTTCCCTTATTTGGGTTACCAAACATATGTTTTAATTGGGGGGTTTGAACTCCTTTCCTCCCCTAACCCTTACTTGATTCCTTTCCCTTTCCCCTCTTCTAACCAAACGCCCCCTAATATAGTTTTACATGTCTATGTGTTTGAATCTCTGTTTTATGCTACTCATTCCTCTTTTAAGTGATATTGTTTGTGCGGTGTTGAAGGTTTTGATGATGATGGCGTCTTCATAGGGAAGACATTTAAACCAACATTTCTTGTACTTTGCATTTATACCAAACAACTACTAATATTTGGGATTCTAACTTTTCCAAACATTGGATTTGGATTTGAAATGTATGATTCACAATTTCACATTTCAACTCTAGGATTTGAAATGAAATACAAGTTGCCAAACACAACCTTTGAGTATCACAAACCCTGCTTTTATTAATCGCGCTTCATGACTTCTCAAAAATAATCGAGCTTTATTAACTTGGAGGAATTTTTGCTAATCGTGTTATGGCCAAACCACTATAATAGCAATCCAATAACATCTGAATTTACATTTTTGAGTAAGTTCATTTTGAGTGTTGTATCAAAAAGGGAGTATTCATATGCACTTGTATATATAACACTTTGCTACAAAGTTGTTATCTTTCTTTTATAATGTTAGTCGCCTAAATCTACATACTCACAAGTTATAAGTCCTTATAATTTTAGGGTCTCGCTATTTTATTCACGATGTTTCTTAAAAATATATTTATACTTACAATCACACCAATATCTAAAACTAAAAGCACAACACAAAATTTTCAATGACATTATTAAACGATGGCCAATATTACCTTTCCATTTATTATACGAACATTTACTAGACATACTTCTATTTTGCTACCTTGGGGGACCGTGTGCAACGCGCACGGCCCCACAACTAGAGTTTACCAAAGAAGGCCATTTTTAATAAAAAGGCCACGTATGCTACTAGCAAGATGGGAAGGTAACAAGAAGGTACAAAGTGAACCCGTCAATAAATATACACCAATGAGAAGTGACGCTGCACAATGTACAGTTACAAATCCAGATTGAGCTAACAAGGCGAAAAAAATGAACATGAAAAGCAGGGTATTGCAGCTACTCCAAAAATTGAGCTGCGTTGCAACTGCACGTCATGCGGACAATTAGCGATTGCCATACTAATCAATCAAAGCACAGTTTCTTTGTTGTACTGTTCTATAAGAACTTGGACAGCCACCAAGCTTACAGTACAGCAGCAAAACAACTAGAGCTTCATTCTCCAGTTACTGCAGCAGAGACTATTGTAAGATAAAAGCTTAAGGCATCCGAGTTCTGAATTTCACAGTCTGGGAACTGCTCCACGTTTCAAGCCACAGCATCTGCTTGTCTCCGAGTCAGTCTTGCGTACAAGCCATCTTTCAGAAGGAGCTCCTTGTGACTGCCCATCTACGTGTATAAAAAAGCAGCCAAGAAAATAACATAGTGGAGATCAATTTTGGACATCGGAAGGCTAAAATTGCATTATAGTTCACCTACAGTTGACCATAGAACAACCTGCGCTAGTTTTAGCTTCACCCCATTGGCTTTCTACTATGAATAGCCACTAGGAGAGTGTTTGGTAGGGAGGAAAAAATTTTTCCTCTATAAGTAGTTTTCCTGTATTCCTTTGTCTATTTTGGAAAGGATGGATACTAGTTTTTCCAACAATGGAAAATAGTTCTCATAAGGATGGAAAACATTTTCTTTTCTAAAGGAGGAATGACATATTTTCCTCATTGATTACATTCCTAAATCTCTTCTCACATCCATCATTTTCCCTCCATTTTTGTTCTTCCTTTTCTTTGCAATTTTTTTCATAAAAACCCAAACAAATGTAAACTAATTAACAATTGTTGCTACTCGAAAAACATTTTGCCAGTGGAAAACCAAAAATTTTGTTGCCAGCACAACCTAGATGGGAAATTTTGTACACAATGCCAAAAAATAAATTACTCAAAAAAAGAGGTCTGCCAAGTGCCAAATAAGAGCATCAGACATATTTCATGACATGACCTACCTCAACAATGTGACCACCGTTCATCACCACTATTCTGTCTGCAGCTTGTATTGTAGAAAGCCTGCAACGATAGTTTCATCAGATCCGATACAGTATGAACTAAAATTGACAAATAGTTAATATGATTGTAATCTTCAGGGGTTATAAGTGTAAGACAGACCTATGTGCAATTACTATGACAGTTCTCCTTGACCGTGAATCATTTTTAACTGCACGCAGAACGCCCTGCATACAGGTTGATGTTAATCGCCAGTCTGACTTGCCACTTACTTTCATATGTTAGAAAGAGTAAGGATGCAAAAAGAGATGTTATTCAGAGCCTATCAATGACCACCAGATACTTCTCTTTCAAGAAACTCTTGAAATATTCCATGGTTGAAATACACACAAACCTTGATATTGTGTTCGCTTTCTGCATCCAAGGCACTAGTAGCTTCATCAAGAATCAAAATGCTTGGATCCCTGAGGACAGCTCGAGCAATAGCAATTCTCTGTTTCTGCCCACCACTGAGCAGATCATCATCAACAATTGTATTGTAACCATTGGGCAAGGAAGAAATAAAGTCATGAGCAAATGCTTGCTTAGCAGCCCACTCAACATCATCTTGGGTAACCTCCCTGGGACACCCGTATCTTATGTTTGCACTTATGTCCGTTCTAAAAAGCCGAGGTTCCTGTTTAAACAATTTGTCAGCGATAGGTTAAACATTGTTTATGTCAAAAGCAGTAACCACCACCCAGGCAGGCAATTGGCTGGGTTTAGAAAGTTCCAATCCAAAAGTGCCAGGCAGAAAACATGATGACCTGGCCCACATATCCAATCCTTTCTCTGAACCATTGAGCATCTAACTTTTTCAGGGGGAAGCCATCAATTAGTATCTGCAGAAAAGAAAGGATTATCCTTTTATTAGAGTGTACATCTCTGGGTGAGCATAGAAGCATGCATATAACATCGAGACACGCATACCTCACCACCAGTTGGCTCATAAAGACGTAGAAGAAGGTTCACAATTGTGCTTTTACCGCTGCCACTAAGACCAACCTAAACAAAAAACGAGTAATAAGGAATCCTTAAAAATCATTATGCAGCAAGTACATCAAAGCCGCCATAAGCAGTCCCTTTCAAAAGTTGATGAACTATGGGTTCATTCGTCAAGTGTTTGAGCCATGTGTTCATCAAGCCCCAGACTCATCCTTAATCTAATGTCAGGGATATGTTGGGGATGCCAACTGGTGCACATGCACAACTAAATCTAGAATACAGTTGGTTCAAAACTTTTGATTCTGGATCAAGTGGTGCCACACAAAGGGCCCCAGCTGCTTCCAGAACTTTAATAACAGTAACTAATGGTCTAAATGGCCACCATCAAATTGTTGGCTCATTGATCGGTCGTATTAGATAATGCTTTGTTCGCTGTGCACCCATCTTCAGATCTTATGCAGGCAATTTCTCTTTCTTATATTTTCTAAGCCCTTTACTTTCTTTCTTCTTTGTGTTTCTAGGAAAGGCATACTTATTAATTTGGGAGAAAATTATTTTCAGCCCCCACCCTAACAGTGATTTCAAATCTCCACCATTGGTACCAAAACTCATGAGATATAGAAGAAAGAAATACATATATGAAAAGTTCCTTACGATAGCAATTACTTCATCAGGATGCATAGAAATAGTTATGTCTTGTACTACAGGTACCTGTGCAAAGCAGTATGTTAGTTCATATAACAGTGCTAAATACGAAAGGGGCTAAACCGTTGTATCATGGAACCAGCGATTACAACTTGATAACGAGAAGACTAAATAGCAAGATAGACCCAAGCATATTTCGAGAAAATATGTAAGACAAGCTACCACAAGCAGCAGCTTCAAAGCTTTACATACCATTCAAGTGACACCAATGCTATTTTGCATGTTTACTAATGTCAACGGTCTCCGATTTTGTTTCAAGCCAAAATCTTTAGGGAAAGAAAACCACAAAAGAAATTGATATCTTGACATGAGGTGACAGGACACATTGGTGGTCAACATAGCTACATCAAAGATAGCTTTGAAATAAAGTAAATTTTTTAACACAATTTTTCAGATATACTCCCTCAGTTTCTTTTAGTTTAGCCTACTTACCATTTTTATCGGTTTCTTTTTGTTTGTCCTACTTTTTCATCTTTCCCTTTATGAGAAAATTATACTATCCATCTAACCCCAATTTATCACTTTTTGGTCCTACCTTACAATTTTCTCTCACCTACTATTATCACCACATTTATTATAAAATAAGTGGACTCCTTAATTGTTTCCCCACCCACATGCCTACGACATATCTTCTTTGACATTTGGAGCTACTATAAATGGGATAAACAAAAGGAAACGGAGGGAGTACTTTCTTGGTAGATACTACTTACCATATGATCCATAGCCCCCACCCTAACATCATATTTTTGCACGTTGTTAGACATACTTCTTGTTAGATTACTTTGATTCACAAAATCTAAAAAATCTAACTTTTCATATTTGTTACTAATATATAATCAGATATTGATGGTTAAAAGATAATTAGATATTAATGGTTAAAGTTTTGCATTGACAAGCTTGAAAACTCAAATGCTGCACTTGAAAAAGAATGGAGGAAGTATAGATTTTCAATCAAATTTTGCACTACCTAATTATTGTTACAACTATTATATTTTAATAGTTTTTCAACAAAGAAAGTTATTTTAATGATACTTCAATCGGTCAAACGTTGAGGTACATATAGTCATACATAGAGCCGAATCGATACACCCAAGAATCTACACTTGTGCGTCTTTCAAAGATGAAGTGTCTGGATCATGGTGCAAAAATACGGCCGTATCGGAACGGTTTGTCCGAGTTGGAACGTTTTCAACTTTGGGAACCGAACTCGACCGGTTCAACAAGGTGGATTCAAAAAGCCCGATATTTTGACCGTTTTCGGTGTATTACCCATGTCAACAAGGGTTTACCCATTTTTTCCGCTGCAAAGTAACACTTTGCAATTTTTTTACAGATTTTTCCAAAGATTCCTTATCTTACTTTTATAATAGCACCGGTCTACCTCCACTAATGACTCAAAGACGAGAAAAGCAAGAGAAAAAGAGGCACCACCGCACCACTAAACCTTATATGACTCCACTAAGATGTAAGAGTAATTGAAGCAAAAAGACAAAAAAAACTCTAAAACTAAATTCCTCTCGCAGACCGCGTTAACGTATCCGTTCCGTTACCCCCGAAACCGCGATGGTTCCATCGGTATTTTCGAATCATGGTATGGATGTTAATACAGAAACTAGATAAAGTATATATGGAAAAAAATTTGATACTACTTACCATATGATTCATAATCTTCGCGATTCTACATGCAATCATAGTAAACTAGTAAATATTTGGGGTTAGTTTGGCAAATTCTTTAAAAGATAAGTTGTACGCGGAATAAAATTTGATACTTTTATCATTAACCTTGTTGTGTTCTTTAACAAGATAGGACATTACCGACAATAAACATGCAACAAATCAATGACCGTAATATCCTATTATGTTAAAGAACATAACCAATTAAGGAAGGTAATGTCTTATTATGTCGATAGACATAAACCTAGTTAGAGCCTTATGATGGTCATATTTCAAACGACCACCATCAAATCATGACAATCATCCCATAAAATTAGGGTTCAAGTATTGATTCTTACTTTTGCTAACTTTATTTTTCTTATAAGGAACTGTGTAAAGGAGAGTGACATGTGGCATAATAGCCATCCTTGACCACCCTTTTTTTAGTAATAGTATAGATTCTTTGTATTCTAGAAGGATTATAGTAATTGGTAATAAAATAGAAACAACAAAAAAAGGATGATAAAGTGATGAACTTGTAGAAAAAAAAGGGGATGACTGTGACTTGTGGGTTCAAATCCCTTAGATGTTTTTAACAATGTAAAAAGAAGTGACATATGCAATGGGCCCACGTGAGAGGGTGACATGGGGCGCCAGCCGATCAAAGCGAGCTCACACTTTTAAATATATTATGACGATAAGAATATTTTAATATTATGCAAAGCTGTTGAAATGACAATCATAGTAGATTAATAGTACTTCCATAATACTATTGTGCAACAAGTTGGGAGAGGCCTCCAATCATAGCTACTTATGCTAGGAAGAAGAAAGCAACAACAGCAGTAGCTCAGCCTAAATAGCAGTACTCTTAGCTTATTGTTAAGATAGGGGCAAGTTAGTCCTTTATTACTTGTCTGTTAGTATCTTTCTGTTATTCTCTTATTCTCTGTCATCCATACCAGATTCTGTTATTCTGAGCTGAATGATTATCTATGAAATTGTGGAGACTAAAATTGGGAGAAACCTCACATTCTCGAATGAGTGAGGAAAGCTAGCTATAATACTCTGTTGTTTAGCTATTATCTTCTATTCTGTGCTTATTCTAGCTATTATAGCTCATTAAGATTTTGATCTGTACCATATTGTTGTATTATCTGATGACTTTTAAAAATTGTATTCTAAATAATTTAGTTACTACAAAGAGATATCCAATTTCCATAACAAAATATAACTTGTGTATGACATGGGGACACAGGCCACAATTCTAGTATAGAGTAATATAGAGCACTACTACGTGCTAACTCAAAACCAAACATACCTCGGCCCTTGTCGGATAGGAAAAGGAGACATTCATAAAATCAATATTTCCAGTCAAACTTTGCAGTTTTAAGCCTGCATCACATATCCAAACACTAAAATAGTTAATGAATAAGGAAATCTTAAGAGATCATATATAAGAGCTCAAAGGGCTTCAGAATTAAGATATCATGACATTCATGAGTAGAACGGCATGGTGGGTTTTTTCGTTTCAAAAAAAAGTGAAATGGATAATTAAGCAACTAAAACTCGTCAAGCAAAAGGGATTATAATAGCAGATATTGGTCTGAGAGGACCGGGTTTAGAAATTATAAGTCCATAAAGAGCTTATACAAGCGAACGAGGATTTTCTATCTACTGAAGTGAGGCCAAGGACTTCAACTGTGGCTGCAGAACACGTTTTCAGGAAGCAGCATGGTCAATTATCCAAAAAGGTTCAGTTTTAGAGGAAACTGAGCCTAGAAACATAAGCTAGAAACAGAGAAATTTTATGTTCTAGAGTGAGACAGACATTACTGGAAGATATGGACATCAGTTCCAGGTTAGAGGAAGCACAAAACAGCCATATTGAAACTAAAAGAAAACAACTTCACTTGTGATATTGATCTAATAGCACGGTGTTTGCAAGAGACTGCAGAAGATTGTGCTTTTCATTGGTCACCCTCAAAATGAGGAAAATCAAACAACTTCACAAACAAGGTCTCATTATTACCAGTGTCACATAATTCGCGGAACGCTCCGGAACGCGGAACGAATTCGGGAACGGAATTCGCTACCCCAAGGTGAATTCGGATCGATAGGTGAATTCGGTACGCTTGAAATAAGGGTAAAAGATACTTAAATAAAAAATAATTAAATAAAAAAATTAAGAATGTCTAATTATATAGCACAGACTTGCAATATATTTTAGAAATATACACCTGAGTACCTGACTAATGTTCTCACTTTGAGTTAGAAACTTTTAAAAAAAAGTGGAAAAAAAAAGAGAGAGAGAAGCACGTGATAGCGTGACTCATGCTCTCACTTTAGGTTTAGAAAGTGAATAAAAAAAATAAAAAAAGAGGGCGAAGAACGTGACTTGAGTCACCATCGCACATCACCATCAACAAACAGGAGGAAGAAACAACCACCGCGAACAACCAACTCCGACGAGCTCCGGTGGAAGCTTTACCGGAATAAAGCCGTCATCTTGAACGGAATTCCAATTAAAACAAAAGCCCTAAGGTAATTTTTACTATTTTAAACAAATTTCTTCACGAATTTCAGATCTAAATTCTAGGGTTCGAAACTTAACCCTAATTTCGCAATTTCTTTCATCTTCTTCTCGATCCTCCTCTCTCAATCAACAAGTAAGAGTAATTTCGCTTCAAATTTCAGATCTGGGATTCGGTATAAGAGAAATGAATTCGCTAAATCACTCGTTCCAATTCGCGAATTGCAGCGATTTGGTTCGAAAACGAACCACGAATTGGAACGAGCGATTTAATTCGAAAATCGCAGGGGTACCCAGCGAATTATGTGACTCTGATTATTACAGGTTGACGGAAACATCAGATGTTGTGATAGCTGATTAGCATCAAGTCACAGTTCAATAAACACTACTACATATGTCCGACAACAAGAGTAAAATTACTTATTAGATAGCTAGGCATTAAGCTTCTGTATCACCATATGTCAGGAATATACAAGCAAGGTTAGAAGCCAACTAAAGAAGCTAGCCTAGTTACAAATTCGCCGGGGTGAAAGCAAAAAAACTTGATTATGTATGTGAAGACCTACATCCATAAAAAGGGCCAGGAAAAGACCATATAAAATTATACTCCATGTAACGAGAATGTCTCTCTCTGCATCCACTACAGTTGGCAAGTGTCCTTCGAAAAAGATTCACATGAGAGAAAAGTTACTGCTAAAATATTAAATCAAAGAAAAGGGAATAACTCCAGTTACACGACAGCTGTGTACACCAAGAAACAGAATACAATAAAAGTTCTTCCAATTGTTTTAACTTTTAAGCAGAAGAAAAGGGTTCAACAAGACTTCATGGACTAATGTTTTTGAAAATTTACATGAAAAAAATCATTTGATAGAAAAACAGCCTCTGGTTGAGGTAGCCACAGAACTTATACAACATACATGCAAGTATACAGAAGCCTGTGCTCTATATAATACATATCAAAACTTGTAACCATGAAAGACCTAAATCTGAGACTCTACCTTCTGAGATGAATTGTTCACTAGGCAAGAGATCCATCAACTGAAATACTTTCTCACTTGCTCCCACAGATTGCATTAATGATGAGACATTATCCCCTATCCACCATGTGGAATAGATCAGCCATTCACTATATAACAGAAACTTTGTGAGCTGTTCGGCTGACAGACGGCCAGATAAAATAGACATTCCCCCAATGAGCACAGCAATGATCTAAAACAATGGAAAGATATATGTCAATTTCCACAGTTCGAACAAAATTAGGCTGATTTTATTCAAGAAAAGGGAATTATGTCATTGCTGGGAGCCGTTAGTAAAAGTAAAAATACATCCACAAGGCATAAGCAACTATAATAAAACTCAGGAACACAGGCAGAAATAAACAACTAAAGCTCCTAAAGACCAAACTTTAACACAGGAAGCAGACTTGTGGTTACAGAAAAGAAGAGGGCAGATCCCATCACTTGCAGAAACCAATGGACTAAGCAACCAGAAAAGCCTAACGGGTTTTAAAGTGTAAACCAACTTAACCTAAAAATTGAGCACAAACAATCAGAAAAATAAAAGGCCAAAGGTGCACAACACTAGACAGTTCTGAAAGTAAAATTGTGCTACACGAAGCTAATTACTTACCTATATCATTATTTTACCCAAACAAATAGACATCAGGAAAGTAGTGATCCACACCTTTGCTCCAATTTATTATTTGGTCGTATAAAATGACAAAAAAAAGTTTCAAATTGTAGAAAAAAGAGGGGGTCAAGTAGAGATTATCTCTACATAAAGAATATCGTATGCTAAACCTGAGTTGAGTGATACAGAGTATTGAAGCTGAAATTCCAGAGTCCATATGCGGCACTTTGTCGTAAGCTGATACCAGCTAATCTTTCCAGCCATATCTCATACCTATCCACCATAAAATATAGTTCAATTACTTAACATACAAACAGATGGCTTGATTTCTTGCACTGGAAGACTCACCTTCCTAATTCTTGCTCTTCTGTGCCATAAACTCTAACAGTTCGCATCAAAGACAATGTCTCTTGAGCAACCTGTGTTCCCCAAAAAAACCTATGTAAACAGAATTAACCAAAAAAAACAAAGGAGGTTATGGATATTACTTCATTTGCAGAAGCAGTGAACTCCTGTGTCAGTTTTGCTGCCTTCTTCTGGTACCTGTAAGACAGATTTCAGACCCTTCCTTGGAATCAGAGTCAAAGCTGGAATTTTTGATTTCTAAATGCATGCAGGTCTCAAGTTGTTAGTCATAATATTAAAATTGGATTTCCATTCACACGATATCACATATTGATAATGGGGAATAGAGAAGACTTTCACACTGGTCAAAAATAGCTGAGTAAGGACAAATCAAATCTCCATTCTGAAAACAGGTGGCAAAAAATTACCTATTAGACACGTATTCTAAATGCATCAAAGTAATCTGCTCACAGTTAGGTCTCCAGGAAAATTTAGTGAGACAATAATTAGCTAAACAAGAATATATCCCCAAAGAGAATATTTCGAAAAAATGTGCAATGCTTCCTTTTCACAAAGTTCCCAAGAAGCAAGATTCCATATTTTATTCAAACCAGGAAGCCTGGAAAATGTTCAGACTTCAGGATATGAATCTAGAGTGCAATCTTATCAGTGGGCTAAATATAATAAACATTAGAGAGAAAACTTAGTTACTGGTCAGTAAAAGAACACAAGAATTCTGTAATCCGGTTTAAGGGGGCAAGAATGACATAGAAACTTACTGGCCATAAACTATCATAATTGATGAAAGTGTGATACATATTGCTAAGGTACACAAACCAAGTGGCCATGATAAAATTAGCAGATAGATCAAGGCACCAGTGCCCTGAGATAGCAAACAGAGAGTCAATTAGATGGAGTTGAAATATAGACTCAGAAAAATCCAGACCAACATAAGACAAAGGGAAAACCTGCAGAATGTTGCGAGATATTAGATTGAGATCATTTCCAATCACACGAGACACCTGCTGACAATCAGCCCCAAGCCTGCTAGTAAGATCACCGACTGTTGTTGCATCAAAAAAAGATATGTCCTACACAAAAAACAACTCAAATTAATGAATGAAAAAAAATCCCGAAAGAGTCTTGAATCCACATGAAGGCTCAGCACCTGAAGCATGAGAGATGAATACAATGTTTCCCTCATTCTCTTGACCTACATATGAACATAAACTTTGATCAAGATGCATAAAAGGCAATATTAAGAAGAACGAGTTTCAGCTAATTCCGTTCCCAAAGTAAATGCTCTAACGAAACAAATTGAAGAGAATTTTCAACATAGCTCAAAACTTGAAAAGATTTAGCCCCATTGAGTTCAACTCAGCTGGAATTGACAAGTCCCTCTTACTGGAGGTCAAATTGATGGACATTTACTGCTCAACTACAGGAGTGAGAAAAGAAAAAAATCTATACATGAAAGGAAAACCTCCACTCACAAGTATCATATTTGCAACGCTGAAACAGCCTCCTCGTATGCCACTGTAGCTCAGATAAACATGTAACAAGTTAGCAGCTCTGGTATGTCAATTAGATAATGTTCTATCAAATATTATTATCACTCCTAGAAATATGGATCGCAAAACAATTTGTACTGCATTTACCAAATATATATTTGAGCTAATTCAGTTCTCAATTTTCCTGTGGGAGAAGTGTAATACGACCCTTAAATTTTCCTGTAACACCTTTGCTAAGTGAGAAGGATTGACATTACAAGGCCGACGATAGATGTAACAACACGACATAGTTCAACAAGTTTCTGCAAGGCTGCTAAAGAATGGAAATTGAATAACAAAAATTTTATGGTCCATGGAACCAAAGACAAGATTGGAACATGTTTTGTACTTAGGCTTAACTTATGATATAACTGATATCCTCACCAAACATGTCAAAAGTCAATTAAAAAGTTGTGCTTATGACTAGATCACGTGGTATTGAACCACAGAGTAGTCTCTAGTTTCCGCTAGCTCTAAATGTTCTATGATAGTCTATTATTAGTAAATGGCGGGGTGACCAGTAAGTTAGCTTAGAAGCAGCTTAAAGCCTTGGGCCTTGGCAAATTGATTGATGGGGCACAGACAAAAAAACCAAGTGCGCTGGGAACTTTGTGATTTCTGAAGATCAACAAAATAGTCCAATAGCTTGGACGATTAAGGTTGAACCATGGTGTAAAACCTGCTCCTGGACTCGTATACGATTGATATCGAGTATGGGTACACATCCGAATGTTTCGGAACGTCTATTCCAAAAAATGAATATGGGGTCCAGATATATCTTTGCATAATTTAGCTTGTCTCGTCAAGTAGCACTTTTTAATAAGCACGCTAAGAAAAGTGCACTGAATAAAAGAAGGGTAAACTACATAGCAGAAGTAATATTATAATTTCAAATTCGATCAGCTAATTCACAGGAAATAAAATTGAATAGCCAAAGCAATCCCTTCACCCACATGGTTACAGATTGACCCACTCCTATGTCCTCCTAACTGCCCCCCGATAAAAGAAAAAAGAAAAAGAAGGCATACAGGCTTCAAGTCTTCCACCCAAAACCAACCGTATGTCCATATCACACTATTGGGACACATAAGGAACTCAACTCTTCATTTTCTCTTGTTTTCTATTCATCTTTCCGTCTATCTTTTCTACCGTCGCTAGTGAAGATGCCAGTGAGATGATTGCCGGAAAATGAATGGTGAAATTTGTATCAATGCACTTGATGCAATCTCCCTAACATCTAAACAAAAAATAATGCACATTTCGCTTTCAATTGACAGATCAAGATTTGCTCAAAGCCTCAAACCCTATATCTAAGAGTTGTGAAGCGGATTAGGTAAGCCACTAAGCGGCAGGCACTTTCTCTCCTCGTTAAGTTGTATCGGATTGTATAGACAATTAGACACCAGTACACAATGGCCAAAACGACGTGTCCTAGCATCATAGGATAAAATATACTGCATATGAGACTCACCAAGTTGACCAACATTGATGCACAGCAAATAGCATCTTCAAATTCCAATTTAACCCAATAACTATAGATCATTTCATGCATACAATCCATGCAACAAGAATGTGAATACTGATATTGCAGAGAAGAATGGCCGAGTAACATCATGGGAAATCATTGCGATTAATGTGGGAGCTAGGAAAGCTTAGACCAAAATCTAGACTCACAAAGAACGGATTAATACACAGAGAATAAGCAAAATTTGAAGCATAAGCATTAGAACAAAAAACAAATATGCCATCTTCTATGTTTGAAAATCAAGAGAAAAGGGTGAATCGATCATACAAGATTTTGACCTGCATATTCCTGCAGTGATGCAAAAACCTATTAAAAAAAACACATTTCGACGGAAGACCATGACTTTGCCACTCTGTGCTGAAAAGATCGAGGCTGTCAAGAAGTGAGGTATAGATATCTCCGCGAGCTGAAAAGGAAATTACAAGGAACCATTGTTCATCAAACACGTGAACGGAACTTGTCCTATCAATTAGATACATCGACCAAGCAAAGGTAGTATTCACTATGCAGTCTTTTTAAGTATTAAAGATAGATCACTTTTATCCAATCACAAAATTGAAAAAAAAATGAGAATAGGTTTTAGAGGGCCCATAAAGTGCCTAACACGGTTGGCATACTAGCCAAACTAAGATATAAAACTCCATTCCTAAAAACAACTAGCAGAATGCCAGTTATAGTTGACATCTAGTTGCTAATGTGTGATCTTCCTCCACTTCATCCATGTGTTTGAGCAAACACTACAGTTGAGAATTTAGGTTTTCTAGTAGATGAAAAGTGAGCAGCCATATAATTTGCTTCGCAATGAGCCAGCAACAACACTAAATTCACTATTAAACATGTGACACTTTCTTTATTGCAATGAGCTAGGTTGCACCGAGTTGGATACGGGGACAAAAACGAATGCGGGGACGGGAATGTGAAAATTGACATAGAGCGAGTGCGGGGTACATTAATAAGTGAAGTATCAGAGTATCGTCCCCGATACGGGACGTATCAGGTACGGAGATGGGTATCAAGTGAAGTACCCGGGCTACCTAGGTTAGTAGTATATACACCTAATTATGACAAGTGCTAGAAGTGGATGAAAAAATAGCCAATAGCAACTTGAATTTGCATGCCTCCGTTGGCATTCAGGACTCAACACTAAATTTGCAATCATTTGGCCTCTCCGAAAATGTAGCTATATACATAACAGTTAGTTATTTCACTAGCTATCAATAAATTAACATGCCTCTTCCATTTTGTTCTTGAGAACTTTATAAACCTAAAACTAATAAGAGCATACAACATATAATATTAATAGTATTAGGGATTAGGGGTTAGTCGGAAACCAATGGAACTAGTCATTAAGTGCAGTAGTTACACAATGGTGTACACAAACAAAAAAAAGAGGACAATGAAATGTTGGAGTTTGTGAGAAGAGTAATACAAAAACTCTTGAGTTGCTTCAAAAGAATATGAAGAGTTGGGGATCCCATATAGGAAGAATAAGAGGTGAGTGGTGAGTTTATTAATAGTTATGTTCCTAGTATCTATTGAGTTGGTGACTTGGTAGGCTTTTGTGGTTGGGCTCTTGATTGGGCTAGTCCACACACGCGCGCGCGCGCGCCGCCGCCGCCCGCCCGGGCCGGGCCGTGGACCGTGGACCTTGGACCGTGGGCTTTGGGCTTTGGGCTTTGGGCTTTGGGCTTTGGGCTTTGGGCTTTGGGAAATAACTTAACTTAACTAAATTTTTACTGGAAAATTCTGTCATCCTTATATGACTGTTATGGAATCAGTCAATTCCTGAATCCACTCCTTATTGACTGCTTCCACTAGCCGTTAGTGGGCAGTTTCTTTTGCCCATTAATTACCGTTTTTAACACGGTTTTATGGGTCAGTTTTCCCTTCTTCTGTCCCTATATATACCCCCTTCCTGGCACAGTTTTTAACACACAGGAAATTATCCTCTCATACTTCTCTCTGTTAATCTCTCTCAAACACTGGGCAATATTAAGAGCGTTCTCAAACTGTCTCTCTGTACTTCACCGGCGAGTCAGTGTTGTGTTAACCCTGGAGGTTGTTTGCCACGAGTCCGTGTGTTCGTAGCGGGGCAATTTCAACTTTAGGGCAGTGATCATATCACGGCACAGCAATTTCACAGATAAGTTTTATAATCTACCAGTCATACTTCTTACAATCTAAAGTTGAAATTTTTTCCGATTTTGATACTGCTATTATGGCTGGTATTCCTGTTGCTGTTCCTCTTAATTCTGTCAACCCCTTTGTTCCTGATATGTCGAAATTAGACCCTTTGGATGGAAAAAATTATATTATGTGGTCTGATAAAATGGAATTCTTTTTAGGCCAAATTGGGGTAGATTACTGCTTAACTATTGATGCTGCTCCTGTTGACGCAGTTAGGGATTTTGAGAAAGATAATAAAACATGTAGGGGAATGTTATTGCATTATATGACTGCTCCTTTATATATGATTTATAGTAAGTCGAAAAAGGCAAAGGATATTTGGGATGCACTTAAGGTTAAGTATGGACTAGATGATTTTGGGACTAAGAAATATGCCTGTAGTCGTTGGTTAAAATTTACTATGACTGATGACAAACCTGTTTTACACCAAGTCCATGACTATGAACATTTGTGTGCTGAACTTGCTGCTGAAAGTATGGTTATTCCTGATTTATTTCAAGCTAATTGCCTTTTAGAGAAACTGCCACCCTCTTGGGAGACCTATGTTCACTCTATGAAACATAAACAAAAAGACTTCACCCTTCAGGAATTAGTTTCCCACATTAAGGTTAAGGAGCAAAACCGAATTCAGACTAAAGGAAAGACTGACCATTCTTCCACTTTAGCCAACCTTATTGAGTCTAAAAATTCTGGAAAAGGGAAAAAGGGTAAAAGTCAGAACCATGTTCACGGAACTAGGCAGAATGGTAATGGGTTTAAAGGTAAGAAGCAATTTCAGGGTAACTGCTATGTCTGTGGTAAATTTGGACATGCTGCTAGGGATTGTAGAAACAAACAGGCTTCTTCAAATGCTGCTGTCACCAAACCAAAAGACAACAAAGCACAAGTCAACCTTGCTGAAGATGACATTATTGCTGTTGTGGTGTCCGAGGTGAACCTGATTAGCAACATTTCTGAATGGGTCGTGGACACTGGAGCTACCCGCCACATCTGCTCAAGCAAGGAAATGTTCCAGACTTAAGTTTCAGAAGGAGAATGTGTCTTCATGGGCAACTCAAGCACTGTGAGTGTGTTAGGCAAAGGAAAGGTTTTTCTAAAGTTAACCTCTGGAAAAACCATTGCTTTGCAAAATGTCTTGCATGTTCCTGATATCCGCAGAAACCTCATATCTGGTGCACTTTTAAACAAGGCTGGAATTAAATTAACTTTTGAATCTGACAGACTTGTATTAACCAGAAATGGTGATTTTGTGGGTAAAGGATTTTGTAATGCTGGACTCTTTGTTTTGGATGTAATTTCTGATAATAAAATTTCTACTGCTTCCGTTTATATTGCTGAGTCTGTTTCTTTATGGCATTCTAGACTAGGTCATGTGAATGTTGCATCCATTAAAAGGCTAAAACGACTTAGTCTTATTTCTGACTTTAGCAATACCTCTTTTGACAAATGTGAAGTATGTGTAGAGGCCAAACACCCTAAGAAAACATTCAACAAAAGTGTTTCTCGTTCCTCGACCCTATTAGAACTAGTCCATAGTGACTTAGGTGACTTTAAGAACTCTATGAGTAGGGGAGGGAAGAGATATTATATTACTTTTGTTGATGACTTCTCACGTTATACTAAGGTCTACTTGTTAAGTACGAAAGATGAGGCTGAAGAGAAATTTCTTATTTATAAAGCCGAAGTAGAAAACCAGTTAGACCTTAAGATAAAGAGAGTGAGATCAGATAGGGGTGGAGAATATGATGGACTTCCACTTAAGAAATTTTGTGAATCTAATGGAATTATACATGAGGTTACAGCTCCCTATACACCTGAACAAAATGGAATAGCTGAGCGAAAAAACAGGACTCTTAAGGATATGATGAATGCTATGCTTATAAGTTCAGGGATGCCTACTAACATGTGGGGGGAGGCAATTCTTTCTGCTTGCTATGTGCTTAACCGAGTTCCCCATAAGAAGTTAGATAAGACTCCATATGAATTGTGGAAAGGTTTTAAACCTAATTTGGGTTACCTTAAAGTGTGGGGGTGCTTGGGAAAATTAGGACTTCCTGACTTTCAAAGGAGTAAGATTGGACCTAAGACTGTTGATGGAATCTTTATTGGGTATGCTTCTAACAGTGCTGCATATAGACTTATTCTTAAGGATGCTTCTGGCTTTGGTCCTATTAGAGAGTCAAGGGATGTAGAATTCTTTGAGCATATATTTCCTATGAAAGTTAGTGTACAAGCATGCTTGCCTGTTGCATCTTCTTCTACTTTGCATCATAACATTGCATCATCTAGTGAGACTTTAGAACCTAGAAGGAGTAAAAGAACTAGAACTGAGACTAGTTATGGACCTGACTTCATTACTTCTTTCCTAGCTGAAAAAGGATTTCTAGATGAGCAAAGAGTAAGTGCTTTTATATTGGAAGAGAACCCTAGAACTTTTGGGGAGGCCATGAGATCTGTTGACTCTAGTTTTTGGATAGAGGCTATTAACAGTGAAATAGAGTCTATTATGAGTAACAACACATGGATTTTGACTGACCTTCCTAGGGGTTGTAAGGCTTTGAGTAGTAAGTGGATTTTTACTAAGAAGTGCAAGCCTGATGGGACATTAGACAAGTATAAAGCTAGACTTGTAGTTGGAGGACATCACCAAAAGAAAGGTCTAGACTTTTTTGACACTTATTCACCAGTGACCAAGGTAGCCACTATTAGAGCATTAATTGCACTTGCATCCATTCATGATCTTGTTGTGCATCAAATGGATGTGAAAACTGCTTTTTTGAATGGTGAGCTAAATGAAGAGATCTATATGAAGCAACCTGAAGGATGTGTTATTCTTGGTCAAGAGGATAAGGTATGCAAGCTCATTAGATCCTTGTATGGTTTAAAACAAGCACCAAAACAATGGTATGATAAATTTCATCAAACTATTACTTCAAATGGTTTTTTAGTAAATGATTCTGATGCTTGTGTTTATTCCAAAACAGATGGTATTGGTTGTGTTTTCATATGTCTATATGTGGATGATATGTTGATTTTTGGGACCAATATAGACATAGTGAATGCAACTAAAAGTTTCCTAAATTCGTGTTTTGAAATGAAGGATTTAGGAGAGGCTGATGTTATTCTTGGGATAAAGATTACTAGAACGTCATATGGCATATCTTTAAATCAATCTCATTATATTGAGAAAATTTTAAAGAAGTTTGATCAATATGATTGTGTTCCTATGAAAACTCCATATGATTCTAGTATTCATTTGAAAAAGAATAAAGGAGATAGTATATCACAAGAACAATATGCTAAAATTATTGGTAGTGTAATGTTCTTGATGAACTATACTAGACCGGATATAGCTTATGCTGTTAGTAGATTGAGTAGGTATACTCACAATCCTAATCAGGAGCATTGGGGTGCTTTGATTAGATTGTTGAAGTATTTAAAAGGCACTATCAATTGGGGTTTGCATTATCAAAGAACACCTTGTGTTCTAGAAGGATATTGTGATGCTAATTGGGTGTCTGATAATGATGAGATTCAATCTACTAGTGGCTTTGTTTTTACTCTTGCTGGTGGAGCTATATCATGGAAATCATCAAAGCAAACTTGTATTGCCAAATCTACTATGGAATCTGAATTTATTGCTTTAGAATTGGCAGGACAGGAAGCTGAATGGTTAAGGAGTTTGCTAGCTGATATTCCATTGTGGGGGAAGCCAGCTCCATCAGTTTCAATGCGGTGTGACTCACAAGCTGCAATTGGGGTCGCGAATAATCAAGCCTATAATGGAAAGAGGAGGCATATTCGCTTGAGGCATGCTATAGTTAGAAATCTAATTAGAAATAATGTAATTTCACTCGAGTTTGTAAAGTCAGAGAGGAATATTGCAGATCCTCTCACCAAAGGCCTTTGTAGAAAAATGGTGCTAGAGTCGGCACAAGGAATGGGTTTAAAGCCTATTGTGGAGTGAATTATGATGGATACCCTTATTAGAAAGTTTCTAAGTTCAAGGGTCAAACTAAGTCATAAAAGAACTCAAGTAGTAGATACTACTACCATTCCTATATTAATAAAAGTGATGTAGTATTTGTTTTTTACTGTAAAATGTGTAAGGATGAGTAAAATACTCTTAATAAGTTCATAGCCTTGAGAAGGTGGTTTGAAACAGTACAAACTTGATGAACTTACCTATGTGAATGTGGGGGTTACGCCCAATCCCCTATGAGATCCCTAAGGCTTAGGATCTCTAGAGCATTCATGAAAATCCAGGTATTGTGGGGCACTTATATATATATCGCGAGAACGTTTCTTATTTTGAAAAAGGTTTAGTGCGCAAGTATTGATTATGAACTCCGTAGAAGGTTCAAAGAGAAATCTACCTAATACGACAATATGACATACTTGTATGCACTGGGTATCAATTCAAGTCTCTAAGACATTGATGCTTACAAAACTGAGTATCTATTGCCCAAATCTTCTTTTTCAGCCCCGTTTCTTTCTGTCTCTTCTTTTGAATCATGTGGGGATTGTTGGAGTTTGTGAGAAGAGTAATACAAAAACTCTTGAGTTGCTTCAAAAGAATATGAAGAGTTGGGGATCCCATATAGGAAGAATAAGAGGTGAGTGGTGAGTTTATTAATAGTTATGTTCCTAGTATCTATTGAGTTGGTGACTTGGTAGGCTTTTGTGGTTGGGCTCTTGATTGGGCTAGTCCACACACGCGCGCGCGCGCGCGGCCCGCCCGGGCCGGGCCGTGGACCGTGGGCCGTGGGCCTTGGGCTTTGGGCTTTGGGCTTTGGGCTTTGGGAAATAACTTAACTTAACTAAATTTTTACTGGAAAATTCTGTCATCCTTATATGACTGTTATGGAATCAGTCAATTCCTGAATCCACTCCTTATTGACTGCTTCCACTAGCCGTTAGTGGGCAGTTTCTTTTGCCCATTAATTACCGTTTTTAACACGGTTTTATGGGTCAGTTTTCCCTTCTTCTGTCCCTATATATACCCCCTTCCTGGCACAGTTTTTAACACACAGGAAATTATCCTCTCATACTTCTCTCTGTTAATCTCTCTCAAACACTGGGCAATATTAAGAGCGTTCTCAAACTGTCTCTCTGTACTTCACCGGCGAGTCAGTGTTGTGTTAACCCTGGAGGTTGTTTGCCACGAGTCCGTGTGTTCGTAGCGGGGCAATTTCAACTTTAGGGCAGTGATCATATCACGGCACAGCAATTTCACAGATAAGTTTTATAATCTACCAGTCATACTTCCTACATGAAATACATACCGCAGTAGCAATAAGAGCAGAAAAGGCAGCAAAGATGACCCAACGATCATTAGAAACCAAATTCCACATCCGATGAAGAGCATTCCAAACCGTAACAGGTTTAGCAGTAAGGTCAATATCGACTTCTTCATCAGACAACCTCCACCATCTTCCTCCAGGCAATATCAACCGCAAAGCTTCAATAAATCTTCGAATTCTCTCACCTAATTCAACATTTTCTGAAATACTTTGATTCTGTGGATTATTATTAGCAACTGATATTCCGTTAACTGATGCCGAATTGACGAGAAGAATTTGGCGGCGCCGGGTGAAATTACGGGAAGGAAAGGAAAGGTTGAGTTTGGGATATGGTGTGAGGTGAAGAGAGAGAATTGGAGGATTGAGAGAGAGTTGGTTATGGCGGAGAGGAAGAGTGAAGGTGGGTTTAAGGGTGAAGGTAGAGAGAGGCATTGCCATTGGTGTCTGGTGTCTGGTGTCTGGTGTCTGGTGTCTGGTGATTGGTGATAGACTTCGTTCCGTGGAGAAATGCATAGACTATAGAGTTACCGTAATACCGTTGATACAAGTACTGCTATATGAGGCGCTTGTTTGCTGTTGCTCCAAACCTCTTTTTTCTTGCTGAGGTCCAATT
Source organism: Patellifolia procumbens (assembly GCA_947645195.1). Taxonomy (NCBI): domain Eukaryota; kingdom Viridiplantae; phylum Streptophyta; class Magnoliopsida; order Caryophyllales; family Amaranthaceae; genus Patellifolia; species Patellifolia procumbens. The sequence continues at coordinate 4,833,856 of CANSGD010001541.1, forward strand.
CATTTGTGTTACAAGTAAAATATTTCACAGTTTAGTTTCAATTGTGTTCAACTCATTTTTATTCAGTATAGTATTTTTATTTTAGTAAGAGTATTTCACTATTTCTTTTTATTTGGTTTAATCTTTTTAAATATAGAACAATTCTAATTGTGAAATTTAAAGGCTTTATTTTAAGTAAAAATTGTGAAGAATAAGTTAATTTTTTCACGGTCTTTTTTTAATAAGTTAAACTTTGGATAATCCTGGAATAAGTTAACTTTGATATTACTTAAACTTTTAACAAGTCAAATGACTTATCAACTATTCAACCGGTAATATGTGAGCCTTTTCTCAAATTTTAATCTATTATTTATGTGTTCCTTCTCTTCTTCTAGTTTCCATCCCTAACCATTTTTGTGTTCTTAAACTGGTTTCAACTTGTTAAAAGCAAATACCCTTAAAAGATTAACTTATTCCAAGATTATTCAAAATTTAACTTATTAAAATAAAAGCGCGAAAAGGTTGACTTATTCCCGACAATTTTTCCTTAGTTTAAAAATAATTTAGTTTTATTTAAAATCTTATCGTATAAATAATGATTTCAACTTAATAGTTTTTTTCTTTTATAGGGAAATCGTCAGTGCTTTATTGAGAAGGAATAGACAGGGTGTCCATAAGTATATATGGATCAACCTCGTGGGGACAATCATCTTCCACCTCTGCACGACGCCGAAAGCACTAACTTCGCAATAAGATGAGCAACCTAATTCTCGTCGCTGCAAACATTGATGTGGACGCAAAAAGGCTACTGAAAATAAATAATCATTTTGATCTTTATAATATTTGGGTATGGTTAATTCTGCAAATCAAGGTTAAGAAAATTGGTTTCATGGTTGTCAGTCAAGTTTTTGTTACTTTATTGTCTTGGGTTGAAGATGATGTTCAATTCAAGTAGTTAAGTCTTGAATTAGGGTTTTTGCCTATAGGTTTTTACCTTTCACTTGAAAGGGTTTTTCCTATTTTAGGCTTAGTTTAATTAGTTTTTTTAAATTTTATTTAATTTAAGTATATCTTTAATTAATTTAGATTAGTTTATTTTAAAAAGATAAGATTAGTTTAAAAGATAAGATTATGATTCTTTAAAGATATGAGTTAGGGGGATTGTCCTAATCATATTAGGTTTTCTTATCTTTATCTTGTTAGACTAGGATTATTTTTTTTATCTTATTTGTTTAGGATTAGGATTAGGATTAGGATTAGGATTAGTCATGTCTTCTCTCTATATATTGTTGTTTTACATCAATGAAGTTTGATGTTTTGTGAATAATATTTTATGCTTGAGCAATTAAGTGTGAGAATTCTCGTTGAGGTTCAAACAAGTTGTTAACTTGGATTTTAGTGTCGTTGCCATTAAAATCAAACTCAAAAGCCGTTGCCTTTTGAGATCTATCCATCCACATTCATATCAAACATGAGCTTAAACAACCTACAAAAAGTATTTACTTAATACAAAGTGTCCAATAAGATTAAGTCAAGGTCAGAGAGAAAAATCACCCCCTTTGAGAGGCGAGAGACAAGTGATAGTCAATCCTACTCAAGAATGACATCTGCGAATCCCCGAGCCCAGACAATCTTGAACCCAGAAACCAAAACAAGCGTGACAACGTCGTGTAGTAGCACAAGCATCTACCCCATTTAGGTCTGGAACCGTCACTCCCAAACAAACCCCACCCACTCATCTGTAGAGGCATCAACATTGTTTTTCCAGCGTACTCTCCATACTCCATAGCATTCATGAGCACACGTTCACATACCACGCTGTTAGACAACTGCTTGTTTTAAAAAAAACCACCTTGTTTCACCGATGCCATATTTGCGAAGTTAAGTAAGCAATCTTGCGCAGCCTCACCCTCCGTCAACCTCCTACCATCCATATTAATTTTCCAACATACTTCTCCCCTCCTTAAACGTTAGCAAATCAGCACACTCGCCAATCTCCCATACCTCCACGACGCATGGGCAGCTGAAAAGTGCATGGTACCACGCCTCACTCGTTACCTTACACAAGGGCAGGTCCCTTGCACAATCAAGTGTCCCAATCTTAGCAGACTCCTTACAGAAAGGGTGGAGCACACACGCCATAGGAAAAGTGTTTGACCTTAGGTGAAACCTCCAAACTCCAAATTCAAACCCAAGATTTATAAAAGTGATCCAAGTTGCTGATTTCCCCACCACATATGCCAACTTAACAATGTACTCACCATTTTTTGAAAAAGCCCAACCAACACTATACCGGGGAAACCTCTCACTCAAAATCCTTTCATTAAAGATATTACACACCAAGTTAAAATTCATTTCCTTCCTCGGAAAATCGATTAAATCACAAACCCTTTCCACCTTTTCACTTCTACTCCCCAGTATAAAACAACTCTCACCTTGCAAAATCCAAGGGTCGCTCCAAATGTCAATCGAAAATCCATTCCCAACCTGCCACAAATTCCTTCTTTCATAAGTGATTATGTTCCCCTAAATGCTTTCCCACGAATAACTATAAAGGCGAACCAATGTCGAGAGAAACGAGGAGTTAGGGAAATACTTAGCTTTTCACAAGGAGAGAGTCAATCACTTGAATGATGCGCCAGACTTATCTACTCCAAAGTGCTTCATTAAAAGCACCTAAGTTCCTGAATCCCATTCCTCCAAAACATTTCAGCGTACATAATGAATCCAAACTCTTTCGGCGCATCTTCGGGATTCCCCATTATGACCCCACCAGAAGAAGCCATCACCGAGTGAATAGACTGAACAACTAAGGTCGAGACTTGTACAAACTAAATAACTGACTTCAGAAACACTTCCTTTCTTGCTCGGGACAATAAGTTCTCTTTCCAGCCCTGTATCTTCTTCCATACTTTGTCCTTGATCTCAACAACACAATAGCCTCTTTGAAAGAACAACCAAGGTCGAACCCCTAAATACTTCACATGTTTCTCAATCTTCTCCATAACCAAAAGCTCCACCAACACTTGTTTCCAAGTAGAACTAACATCTGTGTTTTGACTTCTTGATATTGATGTGTTTGAATTCTTGATATTGATGTGTTTGACCAGCTGCTCCTTCATATTTGTTGAGAATTTCAACAAATTTTAAGCATTCTTAAAACCGTTGTCAGCAAATAGGAGATGGGAGAAATATGGGTCACTTCGGTTGGCCTTATCACCATGCATCTTAACAATAGATGTTTTTAAACATAGCAGGTAAAGCATCATCACCCAATATGAATAGATGGAGTGAAACAGGATCACATTGGCGGAGCCCCTGGATGGATAAGCGTAACCACAAATCTCCCTATTCACAATAAAAGAGTACTGAACTGAAAAAATGCATCCCCATAATCAAATGAATCCATCCGTCATCAAAACCTAATTTGCTCATTTATTATCGGATAAAGGACCAATCAACTCTCTCATATGCTTTACTCATGTGTTTAAAAGTAAGTAACAATAACGGATTTGCATTACTAATGCCATGTTGTTTTCTCATTGGCAACCTTTTATTTCTATCATTTCTCATTAGTAACCAATGTTTCTTTCATATATGCAAACTAACCATTATACTTTTGCTTAGTTATAACCCTGGACATGTTTAATGCAATTTATCTATACAATTGCAACGAAATGTATAAGTAGCCACTTTTGAGGAATACCAATTGACTACCATGCTATATTAGACAGGGAAAACGTTCTACAGAGAACAAGATGAATAGTAATTGAGTTACTTGTTGGAGTAGAGTTGGAAGCCATGGAAGACACATGTGAGTTCCAAGACATGTGTTAGGGGCAAACGTTTAAGGAAGTAGTTGAGAAAAGAGAAGATCAACGTTGAGAAAAATGATGATAGTGAAAAAGAACGTGATGTAAAAAGTTTGTATTGTTGATGTAATTTAGATTTTTTTTAAATTATTAGAAGATACTCCCTCCGTTCCCTATCGTTATTCCGGTTTTGACTTTGTACGTTTGCCAAAACACTACTTTGACCATCATTATCTTCAATTGCATACTAATAAAAATTATAACGATTGAATAATAATAAGATACTCATTGAGACGGATCAAACATGACTCAAATAACTGTATTTTTTCTTATATTGAAAAATTTAGAAAATTATCTCTATTTGTGAATAGTACAATTAATCACACGTTGGAATAAACTTAAAGGGGGTGAATTCAGCAATTCACTAATTCTGCGGTTTATATCGTTTCAAGTTAAAAGGATACGACGTCGTAAAGATTCCGTGATCCTAATCTCTAACCTTTTCATTTCTTTTCCTCGACGCACAGTAATGTTCAACTTGAATACAACACCCGCCACAACCACACGGCAGGCGGCTCAGCTCACCAACGCGCCACGTAAGTTTAAACCTGGTAAGACAATAAACACCTTCAGAAAACAACTTATCTCCGCCCCTTACCATCTTTAAACCACTGTAATTCTATACACGCTGAGGGGCAACGTAGTCTTTCAGTTCCACCCCCTTTCCCAAAATATCTTCCAATCTCTCCCACTTCACACCCTCAACTCAATTCCTCTTTTTAGTTTTATTTAGTATTTCTCTTCTCTCCTGTAACTTCACCGGCAACAATGGCGACAGTGCTTGGAAACCTAGCATTACCAGTAGAACTAACACTTCCGGCGAAGACAGTCTCGGATCACCGCAAAAAGCTCCGTCTACTACCATTCGATGTCGTACTGAGTCTAAACTTACCGAAGAGAGATAAAGAGTTTCAGTTATGGGGTGAGTTTCCGGAGAGAGGTAGAGACAGGGTGAGTTTCTCTAAGAAGTCGAATTCTGTGGAGTACTCAAGTGACGAAGAGAATGGTAATGGGAATGTGAATGGAAATGGAAATGGTGATGATGAGGAAGAAGAAGAAGAAGAAGTGTTTGATTGGGAGATGGAGATGAGGAAGAGAGTCAAAGCGCTTGAGGAGATGAGAGAGTTGGAGAAGAAGGCTGAGGAGTTGCAAGAGATGGTTGATGATCAAGTTAGTCTAAGTTTTGATGAGAATGAGAGTGAGGAGGAGAAGAAGATGAGGGTCAGGAAAGAGCTTGAAAAGGTTCGCTTTTTTATACCTTCTACTTAATTGTTAACTTCCAGATTACTAGTTGATTTTGAGTTGTTTCTTTTGCTTTCATTTTTTTTGGCTGAATTATGGAATTTATTCTCTTTTTGTGCAATTTGTTGTTGATTTTCTTGTGTTGTTTGTGTTTGGACTAATGATTATCATGGTCATCTTAACGAGATGAGACGTTTGGTTTAAATAATTGGAATGGAGTGATGTGATTGAAAACCTCATAGGTATGGATTCAAAATTCGTCGATTGTTTGGTTCACCTATTGATTTCGAAGCTATCAATAAAGGGGAGATATGAGGATCTCAATCCATAGGGGTCGTGGCCAGGTGGGTATGAGATTGAGATTGAGATTGAGATCTAGTTAAGAGGGTTTAGGGGAGATGAGAAACCCTTGGGTATGAGGTTAAATACCAAGTTACCTCAACCAAACAATTCTTGTCATTAATGGTATCACATCTAATTCTACTCCATTTCAAAGCCTTTCAACCAAACACCTCTTAATATTGCAATAGATAGTAAGGACTAAACAGTGTCTCTCAGACATTTCAATATGTAGTTATTTTCAGATATGTAAAATTAAGATTACCTTGGAGTTAAACCTATGTAGTTGTTTCCCTTGGGCATGTCTGGTAGTTAGATTTTTGCATCTACAATTAAGCGTTGGGGGTGAATGAGTAAGTTTTAACAATCTTAATCCGAAGGAGGCTGAGATGCTACCTTTTTTTTTTCTTCTGAAAATAACTGGCTTAGTGGGTTTCACAATGGGTTCATCCAAACCCGCTTGAAATGAAAATGCTGCAAAAACTAACATTTTGGTTGATGAGTTGAGTTATATATGTTTAGATTAGCAATGACCGATCTGATTGAGTTGCATACAGTTTGCCACCACCCGCGAATACCTAAACACAGGCTTTGATGGACAAATTAGTCGCTTCTTCGTTAGTCTAGTCTCTTTCTTCAATTTACTGCAAGATGAACATGTTGTTTCATACTTTCATGTTGCTGGGGACAAACTTTGACTTGGAAGTAGTGAAATTTTCTGACTGCAACACATGTTGTTCATGCTGTTTCATAGACGATTAGATGAAGAAATAAAAGCATGAACATTTGTTAACTGGAAAGCTAGGCACCAGTGATGGGGACTAATTTTATCCTTTAGAAAAGATAAACAATGCAAAGTTGGTCTTTGTTGGTCTAATTAAGGCAGTGTCCTTTGCAGCTTGACAGATTTGATAGTTTTATCGTTCTTCATTTCTATGATAATGAAAAGTGATTTTGCTTTTTAACTAAGCTAATAGCCTAATGATTTCTAGTCTTCTCTTCCGATAATAACATAGGTAGCAAAGGAGCAAGCTGAAAGGAGAGCAACTGCAAAATTGATGTTTGAACTTGGTCAGAAGGCTTATGGTAGGGGCATGTATGAACGATCTATTGAGTTTTTCGAAGCTGCATTGACAATCATTCCAAGACCTACGCTTTATGGCGGCGAGGTTGGTTTGGCTGCTTTGCAAATGATAGAAGATCTTGTTATTGTGGGTGAATGTGATTGGGATTCGCCTAATATTATACTGCTTTTCTGTTATTCAGATACAAATATGGCTTGCTATGGCGTATGAGGCCAACAATCGACATGCAGACTGCATTGCTCTTTATCAGCAATTAGAAAGAGGACATCCTAGTGTCAGCATTCGCCGACAAGCCGCAGAACTCCGTTACATCATGCAAGCGCCAAAAATTAAGATTACACAGGAAGAGATGGTAACAATTCCATTAATTGGTTCTAGTTATGACAGGTAATTCTCAGATATTAACTTATCTACTTCATTGAACTAAAGTAGATGTTATGGATCAAGGGCCCTACTCCCAGTCTTTGGGAAAACAAAGCTAATGTAGCAGAAGCACACTATAGCTCAGAGAGTTACATCACTATTAATAATTATTACACAAAGCTTTCAACGTAGAAAAGCCCCTTCTTTATTAGGGTTCCACAGCACTATTGCTTCACTATTAATAACAAAGTTATACATCAAATAGACAAACACTAACATCATGATCTCCTTTAGCTAGTGAAGATAACCTCCAATCAACTCATCTTTGGCAACCATGATAATACATCTTCGGGCACCACAGTGCATGCCATAAAGAGGCTATCCTTGTTACAGGATCAGTGCAAGGCTTTTTTGGGAGGCTATAGCCACAATCACATCTCGACCTTAGTTTTTGTATGCATAAACAATCCACAAATTACTTGAGACTTAAAGGTGAATTACAGCAATTGTAGTAGACTTTATGGAGATGTCATTGCAATTTTATGGAGTGGCTGAGCCAGAATTTTAAATTTAGGGATGCACAATTAAATTGGACAAATAGAGCAATATCTAAACACACAATTTGAACAAGTCTGAAAAATTAACGGATGAATATGGCACTAGAATGTTACAATTTACTGTTTGACACTGTTTACAAATGCCACTTTGACACCATCATTTGTGATTTATATGTAACGAGTTGTTAGAATAAATAATATTCCCTCTTTTTTTTACATGCACCATTTTCCATTTTCGGAAGTTACAAATTACTTGCACCATTTTATTTTTTGCGCAATTAGTTCTCTCTATCTCTCTCCTATCACATGGGTCCATTTTTTTCTTTCTTTCTATCTATCTCTCTCCTCTCTTTAAATATTGTGCATCAGTTCAATGGTGTAAGTATAAAAAACATGGAGGAGGTAAGTAATAATGTTAAAAGAAAAGGGTTATATTTATATGCAAAAGTAGTGAAAACAAAAATGGATGAAAGGAGACACAGTTATATAAAAAGAAAAAGAACAAATCAATTAAATAAAAGGAATAAGAGACAGGAGAAAGAAAATTTTACCAAAGGAATAAAAATAGAAAGAATGTAGCAGAAACTATTTAAAGAAATAAAGAAGAAAGAAGTAATATTAAAAGAAAGAAATAAAATTTTTGACAGGGAAACTAAAATCCATGACCTTCCTAAAATTAGGCTAATGTCAATGCAACCAAATTAGCTATGCTATCATCATTTTATGAGTCCATTAGCTAAATTCATTATTAGTACACTGTTATTTTTATTATTTTTTCCAAAACCAAGCTGGCTCATATCTTCATTCTTTGGGCAAAGTCACCACACCACAAAGTTGGAGTGAGCCAAAATCTGCAAGGGATGCTTCGAATATTTAAAGTCGTCTATATAATTCTAAGTTAACTATGGATTGGAAAAGATATAGCCAAATGTGTTTTCATGGTTGTAAGTGTTTGTTGGGAGGTATTGATTAAGGCCTTGGAGGGGACGTCATTGTGGCAGATTCTGGATCACGATATAAGACCATTGCAGAACCCTTGGTGAACTCATATGTATGATATAAGACCATTGCAGAACTGATTATTGATTCTAGTTGATTCTGGTTCACGATATAAGACCATTGCAGAACCCTTGGTGAACTCATATGTATGAGCTCTTTCCTTTTATCTATGTGCTTATGTGGGTTACATAGCTTTTAGGAGCTATAAAGCGTGTTTTTGTGGCTGTTAAGTGGTTGTTGCTTTTAGTTCTTTTTGTAACTTTTGGTGGGAGTTATTGGTTAGAGCCTTGGAGAGGACGTCATTTTGGCAGATTCTGGTTTCACATATAAGGTTATGACAAGATCCGCGGTGAACTCATAACTGTGAGCTCTTTCCTGTTTTCCATGTGCTTATGAGGGTCATAGCTTATGGAAGCTGAAATTGAGCTATGCTGAATCTATTGTATGTATTGTGTCATTGTGTGGGAAATCTATGCACAATGAAGAAAACGTAAAAGATTGTGAATTTGGATAACCAAGCACCTATTATGGGTTTTCTTAGATCTTGGAATATTGAACAGATGATAGATATCTGGAGTACAGTTTCTTCACTTCTTAGCTGCTATGTTGTTCTAAAGCAACTCTTTCAGGAATGACGCTTGCTTTGTCTTTGAGTTGGATTTGCTAATGCAGATTGGCCTTGAAATTTTTGCTGATACCTGTAATTTTATCGTCTCTTGCAGCTATGCATCGACTTGGACCGACAAAAGCAAAGACAACGAACCAGTCATTGGTGCTTCAGCAGCAACTCCATACCCATCATCCAGAGACTATGTGGGGGACTTCCTGAAGTGGAAGCCCCCTATTGGCTTGGAAAATAACCGCATTTTCTGGGCTTCAGTAACATTATGGTTGGGTTTGGTAGGAGCAGCACTCTTTCTTCAAAGATGATACATCCTTCCTATCCCTATATTATAGTAGAATCCCTCCAATTATTGATTCTGAAGGTTTTATTACTTTGTTGGATATGTAAATATATGTGCAGTGTTTATAATGAACTGTGATGTTAGAGCAGAGCCAGGTTTGTATTCTTTCAGTAATTGTGGTTAATTTGAGATCACATGAAATTTCTATCCTGTTGCATGTATTCTTTTATCTTGAACCTGGCTCCTTCATGTAGATTTTCAGGGATATTCATTTTGCTACCTTTAAGGGTACCGTTTCGTTCCATAATCTTTCTAGCAACATTAGTTTGCAGTGGTATCGTACAGAATTACAGATAGCAGGCTATAGATAAAAAAAAAGGTAGGATAAGTGATTTGAATTCTGTATATTTTTGGCTTCTGTATGTCCTGCCAAATGCTCATAAGATAGAAAGTTCACAAGACAATTTCAGATTAGAACAAGAACTCAACTGAAATTGTAAACTACATGTGAGTTGAAGGACAAAGCAAACTGGTGGAGCTTTAAAAACTAGACCAAATAAACAAAAGGGAATAAAAACACCTAAGAGAGCTTAGCTGAAGAAATGAAGCTTTAAAAAAACTAGACCAAACAAACAACAGGAGATAACAACACGTAAGAGAGCTAGCCGAAGAAACTAGACTGAAATTAGGTGGAGAAGCACCCTCCAAAAAACCGTGGGAGTTTACAATGACCTCCATCCGTTGAGTTGAATGAACAAGAGCACGGTGAACCGCAGCTAAGTGAATACCCCAAAAGTAGGAAAAGCTTGCACCATTCCGAGAAGGTCCCATGATTTACTAGAAGCGGGTTCCCTGACCAAATCACTTAGGGAGTTTTTTTTGGGGGGAGACAACCAACTAGGAGTTGCCCCTTAGAGTGAACCCAACGGGTCATGAGGAGAGAGAGTGTACAATGCACCAGATTGGCAAAAATAAGTGAAATGAGGAAGAGGATGATGACCAGATTGGCATCGCAATCTGTCATCAATTTTGGCCATCATCTCACAATGCACCAAATGTCCATGATGGACAATTTTTTTATGTAAAAAAAAGTACAATGCATTAGTGAATGAGCAGAGATAGAGAATGTGATGGCCAAAAAAACAAGATCATCCATTGGGAGTTGTTGGTCATGGTTAGACTGTAAATTGGTCATGAATGAGGTGAAAGAAAGAGAAATTCATTTTATATTTGATGGCCAAACTAATTTGGCCAACCAAGTGGTTGTCAGCAAGCTGAGGGACATGGTTTGCTAGGGTTCCAACGGCTGGAGAATTTAGAGAGCCTCAATGTAAAATAAATATGAATAAGATAATTTTTTTAAGTAAAAATTATTTTTGATAAGTCAACCTTTATGTCATATTCTAAAATTAAGTTCACCTTTGGATTGTTCTGGAATAAATTAAACTTGTGTGGATGTTAACTTTCAATGAGTTAGATGAGGTGTTGGGGTGATGTTTGGAATCGAGGTGGTGGTGATTGTGGTTAGAGGTGTAGAGGGTTGGTAAGCGAAGAAAATAGAGAAAAATTACATGCTGGTAACCGATCACTTGAACTCATAGAAAGTTGATACCAATACAAGCTTAACTTATTCAAGAATAATTCACAGGTGAACTTAATTTTAGAGATGGCATAAAGATTGACTTATTAAAAATAATTTTTCCTTTTTTTAATGAATTTTTTTTTAAAAAATCGTACATAAAAATAGATTCTGATTAGATTCAATGATAGTGTTAGACATGGATGAAGGGACAATATATACTTTTGGAGTTACAATGTGAAATTGTGAATGCTTTAAATGCAATATAAATCATTAAAAGGCATATTTTAGGCTAAAGCAAGGTGCATTGTCAATCAATAAAAGGAAATTACATGGATCAATGTTACGAATAGGGATGTCAGTGGGGCGGGTTTCGTGGAGATCCGCCCCGCATCCGCCCCAGTTAGGCGGGGATGGGGGAAGGTTTCGTGGGTGATGGGGCGGGGATGGGCATGAAAACGGTACCCACCGTGGGGGATGGGGTGGGTGTGGATGCAAGATTGGCCCTGTCCCATCCCAGCCCGCCCCGCCCCATCCCCACTCGCCTCGCCCCAGCTCCGCCTGCCCCACTTTATCCCCGTGTATTGAAGAAATTTATTTTTTCAATGTTATTTATCTTTTTTTAAAAGTTTTATCATTTGTTTCTGTAGGCCCCAAAAAATTAGTAAATCGGCATTGGGACGGGGATGAGGCAGGGATGAGACGGGGGTTGAGGCGGGTCTAGCAGGGGTGAGGCGGGTATGGGGATCCACGCGGGTGATGGGGCGGGGTTAGTTTTTGGTGTGTCCCCATTGGAGCGGTGATGGGGATAAGATTTTCCCCCACCATGGGTCATGGGGCGGGGATGTAGATGAGTTTTTTTAGGCGGGGATGGGGATAGAAATGCCAACATTCACCCCGCCCCGCCCCATTGACATCCCTAGGAATAAAGATAAATTATATTTAGAAAAGTTAAAGCAGGTTGAACTTGTGAAACTTCTGAATAAAGAATACAAGGACAAAAAGGAATGAACGGAGTAATAAATTATTTATATACTACCTCCTTTGATTTTAGTAGTACCATATCGACTTTTGACATTATTTATGCTATCTACTTTGACCTCCTTTTATTCTAAAGTATAGTCAAATATGATTAGATTCATCTCGGCATGTAGTTTTAATATATCAACTTTTTATATTTTTACGTATACACAATTCCGGATAAAAGTGTTTAAAATAGTGCGTTGACAAACATACCGAGGCCTTTGGGTACCACTAAAAAAACTAAAGAAGTATTACTTTAGACAATGCAGCGCAACTACAACTTTGCGAGTCTCCCAACTCGGAAGAAGGATCTTAGAGTTGCTCAAAGTAACTCCACATGTAGGCCTAACATGACCCAGAATCAGCCCAAAAGAGTTTGGTCTGGTTGTGTGCTTGCTTTGACACACGGATGACAAGAAAGTCGTTGTGGAGACTATCTAGCTAAGAAAAACATAAACAACCTCGGGTGGCGTGGGAAAAGGAAGACGAACACAATAACATGTAGGAATTCAATAAACGATAACTTAACCAAATAACTTCCAAGGCTTAAAAGGAAGACGAACACAATCGCACGACTTTCGCAGTTAATCATTTATATCTCTAATTACATATTTCTATAATTATAAAATCTAGATATTAATATTCTACATATCAAGAGGAATCTAACAAGATCCCACATGACTATATTTTTTCTTATGTATAAATTATAAACAATGGTTAAAGTGAAATATATGAATAGTGAAAATGTCAAAGTGTAACAATTTTTAAGAAATGGAGGTAATATTCATTATAAAATCAAGGACAACTAACAAAATGAAGAAATAGTTCTTTCTTCTTCTATGTGATGTTGCTTGATAATGGATATTTATAAAGGAAAACAACTGATTCGGGCATAAAGAAGTCCCATTACCATAGGTGATGACATGTGGCTTCCCATAAAAAGCTAGACATAAATTTAGGTTGTTACTAAACATAACCTGTATTTACCACCTTACAACTCGTATTTTTTAGTAAATTGTCCAAATTACCCTTATTAAAAATTTGTGTCCGGTTCTTTGTTTTTCAAAAATAAAAAAATTAATTTTTTTTACGGAACCGGATGAAGTTTTCGGTTCCGTGAAAATTCATTTATTAAATAAAAAAATTCAAAACAAAATTTTTTAAAGATTTTTCACAAGACCGGATGGAATTTCTGGTACAGGGTACCGGAAACTCCATCCGGTTCCATGAAAAGTGATAATGTACCGGAAACTCCATCTGGTTCCGTCAAAATTAAATTTTAATTTTTTTTTTGAATTTTTTAAAGGAAGTGAGTAAAGGGAGAGGGGTAATATAGACTTTTCTACCGCGTATTCATACGTATAAGAGCTGTGAGTTAGTAAGTACGGGCTGTGTTTAGCCGCACACTAAATTTATTACCACCGATACATCTATCATTTCCTTTATTAGCAACTCTATTTACTTAATTATCTCCTTTTCTTTTCCAAATGAAATAAAGTTCATCCATATTGATTTTGAAAAGAAGATAAATAACATATACTACTATTTATTGTTCGAATTGTCTTTATCAACATCATTGTTTATTAATTTTTTATATATACTCCCTCTGTTCCCATTTGGAATATGGGGGAAAATCAATGCAAATTGAGGTGGAGTAGAATCTTATTAATTTTATATTGTATAAAGTGCACTTTTATGACAAAAAATGTGCCATGTGTATGACAAAAAGTAAAAAAATTAGTAAATATTTGGTTGTTGAAGGGTAAGACGGGAAAATAAATATTCTTAAAATAGAAAAAATTCAAAGTGGGAAGAACTTTTAGAAACATCCAAAAAGAATGATGGGAACATAAAAAGGGAAAGGAGGGAGTATAATATATCATTCATTTAGTACAATAGCACCAACAACTTATATCAAAAGTATAAAACTCTTATTAGGAAGAAAATAAACCTAAGTTCCATATTATCTAAAAAGGTCCAGTAAGATGAATTCCACTACTGGAGAATCTTTTGTAGGTTAAATCTACTAAACGACACGGTCAACAATCATTTGGAGTAAGGACGAAGAGTAAAGGAAGTCCCTACCTTAAAAGTATAGGCTGGTTGATTTGGTACGTACAATCTTAAGGTTTTAAAGTACAAAGTACAAACCTCATGGTTACGGGAAAATATAAACTACAAAGAAGTTTAGAGGTGGGTATTGCAGTCTTATTCTTTTGGACCAAATGGATATGTACTGATATGAATTGAATGGACATGAAAAACAACTGATTTGAACACACAAAACTGAAATACGTAGCTCAAAAACACTTGGAACTAAATCTAATTCCCATTAATCCAGTCCAAAAAGAACTGAATCTTTCTCTTGTATTCATTGACTTTTAAAAGTCTAACCTGCAGACCGTGTTTTTTAAAAATGAACTAAACTAAAATAAGCGAAACTCAAATAAACCGAGACTAATTTACATTAATCCAATAAAAAAAAATAGGTTTAAAATTGGACCAGATTGACCTAAACACTTGTTAGTTTACCATTTAAAAAAAAGGTATTAATCCAACCTACACACAAACGGGCTTCTAGGCTTGAAGCCCAACGTTCCAAAACCCCAATAATCCTCCTCCGCCCCTCACCTTCAAAACCACAAACCCTAATTCTCACTCACTGCCTCCACATTTCCCATATCCCAGAGTTAGCGAGAGAGAGAGTTTCGAGAGAGAGAAACGGCGCTATGACAACTCGTTTGAGGAAGAACAGGAAGAAGAGAGGTCACGTCTCAGCCGGACACGGTCGTATCGGGAAACACAGAAAGCATCCTGGAGGAAGAGGTAACGCTGGAGGTATGCATCACCACAGAATCCTCTTCGACAAATACCATCCTGGTTACTTCGGCAAAGTTGGTATGCGTTACTTTCACAGGCTTCGCAACAAATTTCATTGTCCTATTGTTAACCTTGATAAGTTATGGTCAATGGTTCCTGATGATGTGAAGGAGAAGGCTAAGAATGAGGGTAAAGCACCTGTTATTGATGTTACTCAGTTTGGTTACTTTAAGGTTTTGGGTAAAGGTGTTTTGCCTGCTAATCAAGCTCTTGTTGTTAAGTCTAAGTTGATTTCTAAGACTGCTCAGAAGAAGATTAAGGAGAATGGTGGTGCTGTTCTTCTTACTGCTTAACTTTCCTTTTGTCTTTTTTTTTTTTAGTATTTAATCTTCAGGGTTTTGTTATTGTTGGAATTTTGGATCCTTATCATTTTATTGCTATATTATGATATATGCTTTCTCTTTTGTGCTTGTTTTGCTTATTACTTTTAATATTATTGTTGTTTGAGCTTGATCTGGTTAATTCGCGCCGCGGTGACAATGTTCATTAAGTGTTTTCATGTTACTAATATCTATTGGTGCCTGTTTTTCGATGAGATTATGAAGCTGTGGCTATGCACTCATTTATGTTCTTGGGTGTTCATTATGATTTGAGGAAGAATGGTTTTCGTTTTTGTTTTTGTTTTGGTGTGGGATGCATTGTGCTTGTGTTGTGAGATGTATTTGGTGGTGACAACGATGAGATGAACGCTTGAGCAGGACTCAGTGAGCTTGTCGATGAAACTTTGTAGACCTTGTTCTTTTGCATTTTCGCTTAGTTCTACTGATAGATGTTTTTAACTATGAGACCCTTTGGTTTGTTTGCTGATTGTATATCATCAAGCAACATACTTGCTTTCTAATGAGGATTTAACCTTTGTGTCCACATTTGTTTGCTCAATCGGCTGTGCCTTTAGGTTGGATAGAGCAGATGATTGGTATTATGGGTAGTAAGTTTCAGCTGTTTGGTAGTAAGTTTAGGCTTGATCATTTCTTAGAGGAGTGGTATTAATGATGTGTGGTTTGTGATGATAATGATGGCTAAGTTTGTGCTAGTTACTTTTCAATTGTGCCGATTCATTTGAATAGCTGCCCTTCAAATTGCGATAATTGTGTGCGCGCTTATGGCAATAAAAAACATATGGAGTCTGTGTTCTTGCTGGAAATCTTTTGATTATCTAGGTACACTCAAAGTTAGCTGCTGAAATGTTTCTGCACACGACACTTTCATGGTCTTAGAGATTTCAGTATGCTCTTTGGCTGACAGCGGACTAAGAAATGCATCATTTTGTTTTCTATTTTGAGTCATCTTTGTTGTGTTGCTTTCGTTTGCACATCCTTCAGGACTTCTTAAAGAGTTACAATGCTCAAAACTATTCTTGTGTGTGTTTAGGCAGGGTTATGGTTGTCGAAGATAATCTTCTCATTGGTTATATTGGTGAGATTCCTTTGGACACTAATATATAGTAATGGCCTATGGGCCTGTAGTAGGGTGTGGATAAGTATAACTAATAGGAGTGCTTGTCTAGTTGATACAAAACATAGGGAAAGTGAAGTAGAAGTTTGTGAACTGCTATATATTGGAGGAATCTGTATACCTAGGTCCTTTTTTCTGGCTATGTTGATGGATTGGACTTGATTTGTACTTCGTATGTAAGAAGTGCTACAAAATTCATTATACTGTAAGTTTGTTTTTACTGATACTCTTTCAGATAGAACTGATGTGAATGCTTCTTCCCCGTCTAAGATGGGGTTATGAGTTATGTTAACTCTCAAATGTAGGATGATAGAGGGCGTGAGAAAGGATGGCTAAACTGGCAAGCAAGATTTGGGGTATATACATGCAGCTGTTACATTTAGATTTTAGACAAATCTTTCTGCTGAATTTTGTAAAATTGGGCACGGGGACGGTACATAATGCCTTTTTCATCATTTTGCAACTTTTATCACCTATTCGGCTATTCCCACCGGGCGTTACAACAATTTCCAAGAATTGTGCAATTGTGTGGATTAATTCCCACTCCATTTTTTTTTACAATTTGAGTAGAAATCCGCTTAAACAGCTAAACTAGGTTGGTCAAAATGGCGAGATGAAAGCGGAAGTAACTAAGTAATAAAACAGGTTACACTCTATTTAATAAATTTTGTCGATGAAAGAGGCCGATATGTTCTCGGTTTTTGTATAAAACCTAAATGTCGCTGGTGTAATTTGTACATAAAAGTGATAAAGCGGTTATGCTACCAAATTTGGGGTTTAAAATTTCGGGATAGGTTTTCCGAATTTGGTTGTGAAGTTATTGTTTTTGAAGGTGGGCTATGGTTGTTAATGGCGAAATTTCAAAGGGGAGTTGTTTTTGGTGGCGAAATTTTGAATGGTGGTGGTAGTAGTTGGTTGGTGACGAATTAATAGGTTAGGGTTTTGAAAGTAGATGGTGGTCGGTGTTGTAATTTCGAAGGTGGGTGGTGTTATTATTGGTGGTGAAATAATGAAGGGTGTTGTTGGTGAATTTAGGGGGTTAGGGTTTTTGAAGGTAGATGTGGTGGGTGGTGAATTTGGGGGTTAGGGTTTTTCAAAGTAGATGTGGTGAATGGTGGTTGGTGGATGGTGAGTGATGGTGAAGGTTTAGAGTGAGGTTGGTGGTGGCAATGATAATGACACTTGGGACGGTGGTGGTAATGGGGATGAAAGATGGTGAATGGGTCCCATCAAACAGAATACTTCTGTTACGGAGGTAGTAATTAACATATTTTGTTGAAAAGTTGGTGTTTCACAAAAAAGAAGTAAATGGTGATTTTTTTTCAAAGTATAAAGTTTGTAGTGGTATCTCACAAAAGTTTCCCTCATTTTATTTTCATATTACATTATTACTTTGTGTTGTATCTAGCCTTTTGTCGTATATTCAAAGTTCTACTCGGTTGGATCGAGACAAATTAATTCTTTTTAGGAAAGAGGGGCAACTAATTTCTTTGAATATATTTGATTTTAGGAAATTGGGACAACTATTATTTTTATAATAAAGAGTGGATCATGGTTGTAAAAAGTAACAAATAAATCAAAAAATATTTTTTAATTTTTTTTACAATGACTGCTTATCTTAGGAAAGAAGAAACAATCCTTGAGGTCATAAGGGCTGCTGGTTTGGGAAATTAAGCGGCCCTAGTCAACCCCATGGACTGTTGCTTATTTTTCCAGGCAAGAAACCCTTGTGACCTCAAGGGCTGTTTTCTACAAAAACAACCGATTTCATAAGTTGTTATGTCAAGTGATGCTTATCAAAAAAGCAGCATAAAACCCCAAAACGCAATCAACATTTGATGTTTCTTACACTAGTGTAACTATCCTCATAACATAAATTATAATTGTATGACTCTCACCATCATTAAATGAGATTTCAACACTTTGTCTACGATAGATTTACAGCTTAAGAAACATTGTATCTATCGGATATGGATTAGGCATTTCTCATGTTAGGCAATATTTCAGTTTCTCTTTTTAACCTTAACTCCAATGGCGGACATCCCATTAGAATAGAAGGATCACGGTCTGAGTTTGGGACATACCTCGTTGCCCCTACAACTCCACTATTCTATCTAGCCGCATGCATTGGTTATCCTTGTGATCATTGTATCATTTGTATCTATGTTTGTCATCTTGGTATTATCAGTGACTGTGATAAGACCTCCAATTCTATCTCGTACAACATAAAATTCAGACCTTTCTTGAGTGCCCAATTAGGTTCTTCAATTCAATTTCTCTAATCAATAATCATTATTAAAATCACGATTTAAGTCTTAAAATCTTACGATTTTAACGATTCTATACGATTTTATCAAAACTTCGAGATTCCATTAAAATAATAGGCCAAACCTTTTGTTATAATGTTTCTCTCTTTCTAGATGAGTAATACTCACATATGAAATAAAACTTTTATTGAACTTACTCAATTCACTTTCACAATCCACTCAAACTCGTCTTTTTCATCAACAACGATACTTGTACAGCTCTCTGATACACGATTGGTGGCCTTGTACTTCTAATCTTGACATGTTTAATGATTAATTGTATAATAAAAGGACCAAATAACTAAATATTATTTTTTAAAAGTCATTTAATGACAAAAAACAGCTAAATAAGTTAGGAAAATTGACAGGAAAAATCCCACATTTGACCGGTCTTCCACCACTGGTACCACCTTCAATTAATCCAGCTATAATCCGACCTTTGACCTCCATCTTCTCCTATTGGTACGAGTGACCTGTAACTTGTTTGATTGGTATAAATTACCGTTGACTTTTTTTATATTTTAAAAATAAGTTAAAAAAGCACTCCCCTCCCCTTCCCTTCCCCCACAACTGCCACCCCTCCCCTCCTTCACAGCTGCCGCCTCTACCTCACCGTACAACCACCTTGCCAACACAAGCACCGCTGAAAACACCGTTACAACCCTAACCCACCACCTTCGAAAACCCCAACCCCCACCTTTAAAACCCACCAAATCACAACTGCCGACAAGGGGAGGGGGATGGAAACTTGCCAGTTCACCATTACTGGCGAAGGGAGGGAGGGGGTGGCACCTAAAAAAAACGTCGACGAGAGTGCATGGTATTAAGGGGCGAAGGGAACGAATTTGCTGCTGAGGGGAGGGGAAATGTGCCGGGGAGAGTGCTTTGAGGGAGGGGGTTGTAGTTGGCTGGAAGGGGGGGTTTCGACTTTCGAGGGGGGGGGAGGGGTGGAAGAGGTGTGGCAGCAGTGGGGGAGGGGAGAGGTGGTAGCAGTGGGGGAAGGGGAGGGGAGGGTTTTATTTTTAAAGTTAATTTTTATATAAATTTGAATTAAGACATTAATTAAGAATTTAAGTTTAAAATATACTTAATTAGCTGTTAATCACGTAATTAGGAAAGATTATCCATAATTGTAGGTCACCAACAGGTGACGGCCCAATATGAGAAGATGGAGGTCAAAGGTGGGATTATAGCTGGATTAATTGAAGGTGGTACCAGTTGCAGAACACCAGCCAAAGGTGGGATTTTTCCTATCAAATTTTCCAATAAGTTATACAATGTATCATAAAACTCAATTTTTGAAAAATGTAAAATTTTATGTTTTTATGATTCGATTCTACGATCCAATTTTAACATGCCTTTCCGATTCAAGTTAAATCTCTATTTTAACAACCCTTTTATCAACCAGTTCTATTATCTAATTTTTTTATGAAGAACCTTCACAAATTTCCACATAACTTACAACTTGGGAGGATGTATTGTTCAAAATATTCTATTTGTATTAAGCTATGTTACTTGACACTCTCATTTACCATAAAAATTGCGTGTCGTACCGCGTCGTGTCCGACACAACATGACACTTAGATAATTCATTTTTAACTAAAATCTTGACTTAATTTTCTATAAATTGGCCAAGTCCGACACTTCGACACCCTTCCCAGTAGACATTTAATATGTGTCTAAGTAACTTAGGTATTAAGTGATCGGAAGGTTTTCCATGCAAGTGTTGAAAAAGACTAAAAGAGATCTGCTGGTGAAGCGCTCTAACTAATCCCATATTTTGTGAAATCAGAATTACAAGTTTTGTAATAACCAAAAATTTCAAGTCCAACAGTGTCATATCTCAGCATCTTTCAAACTTTGTTGATGCTTTGGTGTTTCGATCTTGATCTCCTCCCCATTTTCTTATTCTCTCACCAGCAATGGAAGCCTGCATTCAATTTTACAAGCCAAATTGATTGTAGGGATCAATTATATTACAATTAAAGTAGAAGCAAGTTTATATCCATGAACTTCAAGTAAATCCCTCCAGCAAAAAAGATAATCCTGGCAACAATATGAAGTGGGGTGCATGTATGATGATTATTGCGTTTACCTCTTTGTTCCAGTTGGTTTTGTAGACTATTGTAAATAGGATAATGGTCTGCGCACATGTCCCTGATAACATCCCTAACCATATCCCCTGCATTTATTTTTAGACAATCAGCTCTTTCACTTCAAATCCATAGAGTCAAAATCTACTAAACGTATCAAGAACCCAAAACTTTTTTTTATTAATTTTTATACAATATTTACAAAAATGCATGAACACGCGTCAAATTGTATCAACAATGATCTTATTAATGATATGAATGAGAATTTTATTTCATCAATTTTAATTATTTTTATTTCATCCCTCCCCAAAGGGCCAGGGGCTTGTAATAAGCTAGTAGCGGACTTGTGCTAGCTAGATTGAACCAAACTCGTGAATTTTGCCGGTCCAGTCATGTCCAAGCCTAAATCTAAATATGATATTACCATTTTTTATCAATAAATTAATAAAACAGTTACCTTGACACCTAAACCAAGCACATATCCCAAGGTGAGGCCCAAAGGAACACCCAAGATGTAGTAACACCCAATGTTAATGTATGCAATCAAAGCTTGCCATCCTGCTCCAATTGCCACACCTGTCCATATTTAATGAAAATAATCACTGGATGATCATTTGTTTCAAAGAGGAAATCTCTTTGACATGAATAGCTTATTATTTCTTATACTCCCTCCGTAACAAAAAAAACGCAACGATTGGCCTTGGCACACTCTCCTAGGCAAAAGATCCTAATGACAAATTAAAGAGATGATTAAGTGAGTTAGTGACCTTCAAACTCCAACCACCACCTACCAAGCCAACCACCAACTTCAACCCCGACCACCCCGCCAACCACCACCTTCAACACCGGCCACCCCGAACACCACCGCCAAACCATTGAACCCACCCTAGAAACCGTCGCCCAACCCAGATTTCGTCGCCGAACACCATCGAGCCCAGCCACCACCCTAAACCACGAACCCTAACCACCCTAGAAATCGTTGAACACCACGAGCCCAGCCCAGATTCCGTCGCCAAACACCAACGAGCCCACGCTATAAACCGTCGCCCAGAACTCGCACCCCAAACACCACGAGCCCAGCCCAGATTCCGTCGCCAAACACCAACAAGCCCACCCTAGAAACCGTCGCCCAGAACTCGCACCCCAAACACCACGAGCTCAGCCCAGATTTTGTCGCCAAACACCAACAAGCCCACCCTAGAAACCGTTGCCCCCAGAATTCGCACCCCAAACACCATCGAGCCCAGCCACCACCCTAAACCACGAACCCCAATCACCCTAGAAATCGCCGAACACCACAAGCCCAGCCACCACCCTAAACCACGAACCCTAATCACCCTAGAAATCGCCAAACACCACGAGCCTAGCCCAGATTCCGTCGCCAAACACCAACGAGCCCACCCTATAAATCGTCCCCCAGAAGCAGTGGTGGTTAGGGTTTTGTGGTGGTGGATAGGGTGAAATTGGGTTGAATGTGGTGTTGGGTGGTGGTGTTGGGTGGTGATGGGTGAGTTTAGGTTGAATTTGAGTAATTGGATTAAGAGTTATTAACTTTAATTAATTTATAGTTAAATTATAATGATAATTTAGGATGTTTTAATCATGATTAAGTAAGCAAAAAAAATTTACCTAAAATGGAAAGTTTGCAAATGTTGCATTTTTTTTGTTACGTCCAAAAATGGCAAATGTTGCGTTTTTTTTGTTACGGAGGGAGTAGAATAATTAGAAGGACATATTATTAGGACATATCACATCATCACTCTTCTCTCTACCATCTGTCTTTTTCACTTTCCCTTTTCCTTCACAAGTACTAAAGAAATATAGATCAAAAAATTTAGTAAAAAAAAGTGCGAGATTATCTATAAAGCATATATCTTGGGTCAAACTACCTATTAGGCCATGTCATTGTTATATTGTAATTATGATGTACTTAAGTAATTATGTAGCTTAGATGGGCTTAGAAGGCCTCATTACTCTAAGTGATACTTTGTATAAATATGTTTTATCATTAATGAAAAGGCCAAGACAAACACTTAACCCTAAAACTTAACATTTGGCTTACTGTGTCCATATTCTTGCGCAGTTCATGCAGTCTCCTCGACAGGATACTGGGATGCGGCTCTCCGCGTAGTTCGTTATCTAAAGGGGTCTCCTGGTCAGGGCATTCTTCTCAGTGCGCAATGTGATCTCTCTTTATCTGGTTGGTGTGATTCCGATTGGGCGAGTTGTCCTTTGACTCGTCGATCTTTGACGGGTTGGGTGGTGTTTCTTGGTCTTTCTCCCATCTCTTGGAAGACCAAGAAGCAACACACTGTTTCACGCTCCTCTGCGGAAGCTGAGTATCGTTTCATGGCTGACATTACTTCAGAGTTGAAGTGGCTGACGGCTCTACTTGAGAGTTTAGGTGTTCAGCAGCCTAGTGCCATGTCTCTTTATTGTAATAGTATGTCAGCTCTTCACATTGCTCAGAATCCGGTTTTTCACGAGCGCACGAAGCGTATTGAAGTTGATTGCCACTACGTGTGTGATGCGATACAGGATGGTCTTATTGCTACTCATCATGTTCCCACACATACACAGCTTGCTGACATCTTCACCAAAGCCCTTGGCAAATGTCAGTTTCTCCATCTTTTGAGCAAGTTGGACATTTGTGATTCGCATGCTCCAACTTGAGGAGGGTATTGGGCCATATCATATTGTTATATTGTAATTATGATGTACTTACGTAATTATATAGCTTAGATGGGCTTAGAAGGCCTCATTACTTTAAGTGATACTTTGTATAAATATGTTTTATCATTAATGAAAAGGCCAAGGCAAACATTTAACCCTAAAATTAACACTACCTTAACTTATAAAAAGAAATCTTTCAAGACAAACTACATTTTATTGACCAAGCTTTTGTAAGAAAAAAGATATTGTATATACTAACTGAGAAATCCATTCCCCTCTCTCCTGGTTTATATACCTTCTTTGTTTTTGAGATCACATAAACAATCAAGCACGAATGTATGTTTTATATCTAACGTAGTTTCTTGCAAAAAGTGTGATTTATATGGTCGAATTGATTATGTTACGCCACATAGAATGAGCTCAAAATTGTAATACATTGTAAAGGTGGTAATCAAATAAGTGTTGAAATACCTGAGAGAACAGGTTGAAAGTTGTTGATGGTAATGCTAAGTGCAAGAATTGGGGTTAGCTCAGTCACAAGTTGTTGTACCTCTTTACTATTCGTAAAAGCTGCTGGATATTCTTTACGATAAATGATTAATACCGAAGCCATGATTAAGCCCAATAAGAATGAAGTTGTTACCGACACCAATACTGAAAACTTTGCCATTCTTGGACGTGCTGCTCCAAGTTCATTTGATACTCTTACACTTCACAAATATTCAATTACATGCTTTTATTAGTAGTAGTAATTAATAGTATTGTAGTACTCCCTCCGTCTCACAATGTTCTTCCCAGTTCTTGAATATATGTGAAGTATAAAATAATAAAGTGGAAAGAACATTGTGGAACGGAGGGAGTAGTACATTATAGATGTATTATACTATATATTTAGAAATACAACCGTATATACAGTTAGATAAATAAATAATCTCATGCATGTTTCTGCAAAACAATTCGAGTTTGCCAAGTGCCAACAATTCTAACTCAAAGGCTATGTAGTTGGGAGGAGAAAGTTTTTGGTTTGTTAAAAGTTTTTCATGGGCAGGAAAAGATATTCCTACGTAAATGGAGGGAAACTCATTATCCTTCATATTCCTTACTTATTTCTTTTCTTCCATCTATCCTCTCATTTCTTTTTTCTTTTTTCCCTTTTCCTTTTAACTTTTCATGTAAAGAAGCAAACAAAGAAATATTAGTCTATAATTGAGATTTTCCTTGGAAAATGGTTTTCAGGAAGATAATATATATATATATATATATATTTTTAATCGAACTAAAGGAAACCAAAATTGATCGAGCTTCTTATTAGGCTTTTCCAAAAAAACTATTTTTCTCACTTTCTCTTGTTCGGTTTTGGTTGGATTAAGAGGCAAAACACTCTCTAATAGTGGAAAACTCTTTTCCTTCGCGAGACGTTAAGGGAAGCCATAAAATCAAGGTAGAATTAGTTTTCCTCTAGAAAATAGTTCTTGTTTCGGTCCAACCAAATACACTCTTAATGTCGTAGCTTACAAAAGTACTTAGGGACAACAACTATAAATATCATGGTCGGGAAATTATCTATCGTTTTGTTTGGAATTGATAGGTTCATGTTGTGTTTGGTTTGGAAGTAAACAAAATTTACTTTTTTTTATTTATGTTTTTAATGGAAATGCAACTTTTAGCTATCCTCCGTTTGTTTGGATGAAAAATTATTTTTTATGGAAAACATTTTCCATAAAAATTATATTCCAAAGAAAAATTCAATTATAGATATCATTTTAATTTATTTGGTTGTCTTAACAAAAAAATTTCACGAACAAAAGATGGGGTACAACAAGCATATAATGAACGAACTTTGGCCCGGCCCAATTTTAACCGGGTTTGGAGAGATGATCAGCTCTATGATCAGAGATGGAGAAGAGGAGAGGAGGAGCCAAAAAGACAAACCTAACAGCAGCATTGAATCCCAAAGCTACCATCATTGTCCATCCTAATATGTTCATGCTGAAATTCAGTTAAAGATAACATTTTTAGTTAAGCAGCAAGCCATTAACTATTCATGTGTTTTGATAAAAATAGCATAACTTTTGAAGGTAATTTAATACCTAATTAAAGATGAACCAAAAAAAAACATGCACGTCTTACCAGACAGACAATGCATCCACTGAGACTTCTGCATTCTTTAAATACCCAGCGAACAGAATCAGAGCCATAAAGTACCACGTTTCTAAGCTGTGCATGCATAAGGTCCATATTAAAGATTGAAAAGGAAGATGAAAGTAATAAGCTCTCTTAATAACCACCTTAAATATTGCATTATTAATTACTATTAGTTTTTGAAAAATTATGCTATTATCTTATATATGTCACATATTTAGAAAAACAACCTAGCTTTCCCACAAGTAATAGGCTAATAAAATAAAATGTAGTATACACATTAGCAATGCTAAATACAAAAAAAAAGAAAAAAGAAAAAAGCCGCTCCCACCCGTTTTACAATTGAGCTTTTAGAAAACAATAATTTGTAACTTTATTTAATTTTATCAACAAAGGTAGTGATACTTGACGAAAAAGTTCATAAAACTTTTAAAAAGTTGTTAAAAAAAAACCTTCCTCTGATTTTTATTTCGTTGCTACATTTTTTGTTTGTACGTTATCGGCTATCATATCAACAATTTAAAGCCTTAATATTTATAGTTATGTATGAATAAAAAACTACTATTACGAAATTACACATTAAACTGAATCAAATACGATTTCGCTTGACTATATAATTCAGTTATATGTAGGAAAGAACAAATTATACGACATTAGTTAGTAATTGATAGGAGTACTAGTTACCATGCGAGCGTAGCAATTAATAATCGCGGAAAATATTTCAAATAGCCGTGAAAAATGATAGAATGATGGTTTGACACAAGGGAGTATTACTCACCATAACATCACCGCGGAAGCAACCGAGAGTCTAACAAAGCCCCACAAGTCATAAAAAGCCTTAGAAGAGAAACCACTCCAAGCATCTCCACACCTCCCACTGAAAATGTACGCAAGCTCGGCCAACACTATAAACCACCATGAAGCATCCAACACCGCAGCCCCGCCAGCGAGGCCCCACCCGAGTTTGAGCATGAGCAACCATGAGAATAATACATGTAAGAGCAAGGCTACCCCTGTGATCGCGGCCATTGTCATTACCTTACGTTGTGCTTGGAGATACTTTATTATTGGAAATACCATTGCGTATGCAAATAGTTGTGGTATCATCCATCTTGCTACGGTACCTGTACAATGGTATATTACTTTTTAGAACATCTTTTTTTTTTATCTCCCACTTGTTCTTATAAGCTCCTTCACATTTGTTGTTATTTTATATGTACACGGACACTAATTTAATTTGACTTTCTCGTCAAATTTTTTAATCGTGTAACGCTATATGTACAACCTTTAAAACTGCATGTAACTAATAACTTCATTTCCTAAAGTATAAATAGTGTAGGAGTATATGCCAAAATTACAGGTTAAGAAAGTTAATAATACTTATTTATTGTTATATATTTTCATATTTAACTTCTTATATGCAGGTTACAAATAAATGTGATATTATTCACATATACATCAAAGACTACAACATTTTACATATAATCCCTCTGTCAAGATAAATAAAGACTACAACATTTTACATATTACTCCCTCGTGTCAATATAAATTACCCATCAATTACTTTGAGATGTGTCAACTGTCAAGTACTTCAACCATGATTTCTTTCCTACATTGAGACTGCATCATCTTAATTATAGACTTTATAGTACTATTCTGAATTACCCATTATCTTGTTTACATCCACCTTTTCTCTGGTTCCCCATTAAAATCATTTACTACCTTCAATCATACTTAATTTTTT
Organism: Patellifolia procumbens; assembly: GCA_947645195.1. Taxonomy (NCBI): domain Eukaryota; kingdom Viridiplantae; phylum Streptophyta; class Magnoliopsida; order Caryophyllales; family Amaranthaceae; genus Patellifolia; species Patellifolia procumbens. The sequence continues at coordinate 4,861,092 of CANSGD010001541.1, forward strand.
CTCTTTCCACAAATGTGAGTGACAACTCCGTTGATTAGAGTTTTCCTCTTGATTCCAAATAATCCTGAGATCCATCCTCATCCTCGTTCTTATGATTTATTCGCACAAAATAAAATCTTCTTTACACAATTTGAAGTATATTACAATTGATCCCTTCCCAACTCCACCACACACAATTGTAGTCAAAATTATTAATGTTTGAACAAAATGAAAAAAAGTGTTCTTTTTAATGAGTTGAAATATGTTAATGAGGAGAGATTAAAACCACAGATGTGCGACCAAGTTAAGCTTGTTCCAGGAAAAGATGGGATTCAACCTTCCAACCTAAAGATTAGGGGTTCAATTCCCATTAGTAACAATTCAGGAGAGGAGATCTTCGTTATCCTTTCCCCCACTTCCAAAACAGCTAACCCGTTAATCCGGATTAGAGTGGGAGAGGTTCCCTTCATGTTACCTACCGAAAAAGTAAGTAATGGCAGTATATATACCTGCGGCCTCCGATATTGCCAAAGTTTCTCCAATGACCTTGAGAAGTTGGGTGGCAAAGATGTAGAGGAGGCTCAGCAAGAGGGCTGTTGTGTTGAGGATAACCCAAGACCTCTGCAAGTACACTCCTAACATGTTCACTTGTCTTGCTCCAAATGCTTGCCCACATAATGTCTCCAAAGCACTGCCCATCCCCAGCTTCAAAATCATGTAATTATTGCAGCATAAAACTTTTGGTTAATCTAGTTAACAAATATTCCTTAAATAATCAATGTAACACTGGACAATTCTAATCAATGCCATTACCAACTCCAAGTATAATCAGTACTACAAGTATATGCTCAGAAATGATCTTGGTAACTACATAAATAACTAAAGTCAGGCAAGTGACTAACAATTTGCACTTTTCTATAATCGAGATGTTCTCCTTCAAGAATAACAATCGGAAACAAAAAAGAGTACTGGTTTTCAAACATGTGCTATACGTAATATATGTGCTAAAACTAATTGTATTCGATATTTAAAAATAAATACTTCCTCCGTTTCTTTTTAATTGCAACAAAAGGGTATTATTTGTGAGACATAAAAAATTCCTTTGTTACAATTAAAAAGAAACGGATGAAGTAAGTAACATAAAACGTCAAAAGTCAATGTAAAAACTAAAAGATCAATGATTTTCAAACATGTGCCATGCTTGCGAAACCTAATTGTATTCGAGATTTAAACACAAGGAGGTGAAGTAACATAAAAATTAAGTAAAAAACTCTTATAGTGGCAAGACTGGAGACGTACAATTGTTGTATATTTTTATATAAATATAATATGATTTTAAATAAGCTTATATTAAGGTAAGAAGAAAATCTGTTGGGTGGTTAGGCAGAAGTCCCCACCTAGAGAGTTGAATTGATGTGTGTTAACAACTTGTTTGGTGTTTTTTTTAGTAAGAAAGGAAAAGGAAAAGGAAAAGAAGAAAAATAAAAAGAAAGGAGTAAGAGAAGAAGGTAACTGTAGGTTCCCGTGTTTGCTATAACTACATACTATTTGGTTAGTCATTAGTAAAGGAAGAAGAGAAAGAAAAACAAACCGGAAAACAATTGAGTAAAAAGCTTGTTAGCTTTCTTTCCTTCTAAATTCATCCGAATTTAGGAGGAAAAAAAGTAAGGATTCAACAATATGTTTTTGCCTTCCACTTCCTTTCATTTTCAATCAAACTTACCTCTTTTATTAACCAATGGAATTATGTCTTCTTCTTTTTTCTTCATACACTCCCTTTCTCTTCCTTCCAAATCTTACCTAACAAACATAGTGTAAGGAGCCTTAATAAAGAACATAAGACAATGGATAAGATCATACTCCCTCTGTCTAATTAACATTTGTTCGGGTCTAGTCCAGTGTTGGCCTATTCCATCTATTAAAAGTACGAAAATACCACTAGAGGTATAAAGTTACCATTTTGCCCCTGAGACTTCCCCAAGGCAAAAAAGACAATCATCTGTGCGGCCCACTAAGCGACGACATTTAAGACATCATCACCCTGATAGATGACATCATTCCAAATACTAATTATAAATAGTAGTTGAACCTAATAAGTCAGATACGTTTTCACATGCATACCAATACTGAGCAATGACTACTTTAGTCATCATCTGAATTAGCTCTGGTCTGACTTAAGCATCAGAGAGACATTCCTGGGTACAACCCCCAGGACAGTTCATCTGTGTTCGTTTTTGCAGGACTCGGAGTAAGGAACTCAAACTGTCATTTGGATTGCCTAAGCTGGAATTGGAATTTCCCTAAGATAAATTTACTATGTTTCTTAAGACCCGAAACGACATTTATTGGCACAAGGTTTAAGAAAGTAAAAACTAGAAAGAAAACGGTGGCTGAATGTAGCCTCCAACTTTTAAGAAAAAGTAGAGAGGAAGCTTTTGCTCAAAAATAAATATAACAATCAATTTGTGACTTCTGTAATAGAAAAACAACACTTATATTGAGACAATGGAGGAGTTTTCTCAAATTTTGGCTTAGCAACTTGTTTGTCTAGGGGATAAATGGTAGGGATAAGGATTTCTTATCCCTTATCACCCTTGTTCTATGTTTGTTTAGGGGGGAGTTATAAATTTAGGTGGAATAGAGATAGGATAAAAACCTAAGTTATCCCACTAAAATTATACGTAAGCGGGGTGAAATAAGGGATTAGGATAATGATCGGGATAAAGGGCAAAAAGAAAACAATACTTGTTAATGAAAAAGAAGGAAGAGGGAATGAGAAAATTTAGTAAGGTTATTTAAATAACTTTATTATGTATCACTAATCTTATCGCATTCCATATCATATATGGAATTATTCTGATTTTATCCTTATTCCACCTACCAATTCATTATGGGAAATTTTCCGAGGTATCCTTGGGGTTAGAGCTAATTCCTCGGGTACCCCTTTATTTTTGACCTAACTCAGATGCCACCGAGGTCATTATTTGTGGCTAAAATGCCCTTTCTACTAACGGAAGTTAAGTAGTGTGCCTTTTATTGTACTTTTAATTAAAAAAAAAAAAACAAACAAAAAATTAAAACCACCCCCAACCCACCTGTATATCTCTCCTCCCCCTCATCCCCTCCTACTTCTCTCTCCTCCCTCACCCTCCCCTACTCTGCCACCACCCAACGAACCCACCACCGTCGTCGAACCCCCTTAGCGTACTTAGGCAATAAAGTGTGGGTGCTCATGCGTGTGTCGAACCCTCTTAGGCGTATTCAGACAACCCACCCGTATCTCTTACTATTGGCTGCGATTTTTCAGGCAATACTCAGACGAGTTCGATCCAAGTGTGGGTGGGGTGGGTTCGATCTGGGGTTCGAGGGTTGAGTATTCGTCGGGGGTTAGGTTCGACGGGGTCCGGATTCGTTTTCAAGGGTTGAGGGTTAGTGGTGGTTGGGTTCGATGGTGGGTAAGGGCTGAGAGTGTGGGAAGGGTGAGGCAGTGGTTTTAGGGTAGGGGAAGGGTGGGGGTGGTTTCAGGGTAAGGGGGAGAGGTAGGTGGGTGGGTGGGTTGGTTGGTTGGGGGGGGAAGGGGAGGAGAGAGAGGGAGGGGGTCTAATTGTTGTTTTTGTTTTCTATTTATTTTTGTTGTTTTAAATTAAAAGTAATGTATAATATGAAAAACTTAACGGAATTTAACTTCCGTTAGTAACTTAGTAGTGGCATTTTAGGAACAAATAGTGACCCCAATGACATTTGAGATAGGTTGAAAATCAGAGGGGTACCCGAAAAATTAATTCTAATCCCAAGGATACCTCGGAAAATTTTCCATTCATTATCCTTATATCAACTTTTATCCTTATCCGTACCCTATGATTTACCAAATGCCACTTAGCTGACAATTAAGCATCATTACTACATATAAGCTAGACAATAAAAGAGGGTTTTGAAGTGTTTAATTAAACAGATACATAAAGTGTTGTTATTAAGAGGTCGTTTTGTTGGAGGTAAATTCCCTTGGAAAATAAATTTCGTAAGAATTAGTTACATGAGTTTATGTTTGGTTACCCATTAAAGATGGAGCATGAGAAATGAAACTTCCAAGGGAAATTGTAATTCCTATGGGACATGAGAAATAACTTACCAAGGAGAGAGTTGGCGAGTTGAAACTCCTATGGGCCTGTTCTCTTCGGCTAATTCTAGCTGAACTGAACTGAACTGAACTTATTGGAGCTGAACTGAACTGAACTGAACTTATTGGAGCTGAACTGAACTGAACTTATTAGAGCTGAACTGAACTGAATTTATTAGAGCTGAACTGAACTGAACTGAACTTATTGGAACTGAACTGAACTGAACTGAACTTATTAGAGCTGAACTGAACTGAACTGAATTGTTGAATTAAATGGTAATAAATATATAAATAATAAGTAAATAATAATTATTATGAATATTAAATAATAAGTAATAATAATTCTAAGTACTAATAGTTATACTAATAATTTAGAATAATATCAAATGAATAATGATAGTATTATTTTTGATGTTACTAAATGATAGTTATAAATAAATAAATAATAATAATAATGATAAATTAATTTTAAAAATAATAATTACTGATAAAATAATAATTAATAATGGATAATTATTATTAGTATTAATATATTAATACTTGATGATGATATAATAACAATAATGTCTAAGAAGTAATTAATTTTACCATTATAATAATAATTAGCTTAAAACATGGGTTGATGTGTGCTTCTAACCAAACCACGATTTATGGTGGGTTGGTCTATGATAGAGATACACCAAACCCCACCAAAACTGTCAAAGTATCTTTAATATGCAACGTAACAACAATGTTGTACCCTAGATAGTACTGCAGTATTATTAGCAACTTTCTAATTTTTCATATCTTCTAGCTTTTTGTAACTTACATGTATAATGTAATAGTGAACATTTAGTCGGCAAAATAAAACAGCAATTGCAAATTGAAATACTCGTATTGACATGAAATTTGGTTAAACCGCGCACCAACCCAAACCTTGCTCAGCCATAATAATAATAATAATGATGATGATTAAATACATAATAACAAAATTAATATACATAAATAATAATAATAATAACAATAAAAATATAATAACAATAATAATAAGCAAAATAAATTAGACCAATAATAATATATTAAATAAAATGGTTAAATAATGAATGGAGCTGAACTGAACTGAACTTATTGGAGCTGAACTGAACTGAACTGAACTTATTGGAGCTAAACTGAACTGAACTGAACTGAACTTATTAGAGCTGAGCTGAACTGAACTTATTGGAGCTGAACTGAACTGAAATTATTAGAGCTGAACTGAACTGAACTGAAAATAAGCTGAACAGAACAGGCCCTATGTCATTTTCTATTTCAATAAATTAGCCAAACACATTGTACTATTACCTAGGAAATGAAAAAGGAAAATAATTTTCCATAAAAATATAATTTTTTATGAAATTTTTTTTCCCGCACCAACTAAAAGAGCTCTAAGTTAACAGAATTGTTCCCTCAAAACAAAGTTAAAAGAATTATCATTCCTTTAGGAGATAGGCCGTTGGATGTAGATTTTTTTTGGAGGGGGTAGAGATAAGATGTAGATGTTACATTGAAATGGACAAATAAGAGATGGTATACGATTTGGCAAGTGGAATGTCTTTTTCTTTTTGTATTTTTTATAATTGTTTTAGGGTCTTTGGGATGTGAATCTAATCTGTGCTTTGAATCGACCGATACTTTTGTTCCAGCCCACCAGATTTGATTCGTTGATTTGTTGATTTGTTGATTCGTTTGATTGAGTAATTTTACAATCATATATAGAATGGCTTTTGTAATAGTAGTGCGGGGCCAGATTGGGCCAAACTAGCCATTACGGGCTCAACCTATTACTCGGTCTTGGTGATTGACTATCTTTGAGCTGGTCGGGCCTAGCCTGTTCAATAGGTCTAGATGAGACTCACACATTAAAAGCAAGAAAAACTCCTTTATTCTATCAATGTAAGACAACCAAGTTTCGCTTCGTGTAAACTTAAACCATGCTTTGCTTCCACAAACATACTATGTATTAATATAATTTCAAAAGTTTTTAAATAGAGTTGGGTATGATACAGACGATGCTGGCAATTGGCACACATGTCGGTCCAGTTACCTCGATTATAGAGAATCCAGTCTAAATCAGTTTAAATTGATATAAATGTAGTTTTATTGACATACTCTGTAATATAAGAAAAAATTGTCATATTACTAATTATTTTTTTCACTAAAACAGTAGTAATTTATAATATATATTCGAATCCGTACGTAGGATTAGGAAGTGTACATTACCATTTACACCACTTCTTAGTTCTTAGTGATACTAACATTTATAAAGGTTTAAATTAGTACCAAAATATGTTCTTACTGTACAAAATTTACCACTAGCGCTAAATGTTCAATTAGAGTCCAACTTAGCTTTTTCATGATTAGATACTGACTTACTGAGAGAAGTAACAACCTTCGTAACTGAATAGTCTATAGATGTGGCTAATATTGTGCACTGGTCAAACATGATAATTGGAAGGGCTAACAAACCTAGTCAGGAAGCTAAGAGCTTGCGTCACTTGCTTAAAGACCAATACAGAGATGTGTACTTTCTAGCTAAAATCTCTATTTCGCAAGAGAAGAGGACGTACGGAGATAGAAAATCAACTTTTTTTAAAAAATTATTAATTACTAGACATAATTGTAAACAAACTATAATTAAACATTTATATTGTGTTTTGTCAAATGAAAAAAGATACCCTTAAAAAATTGAAATATTTCGTACACAACGCGTACATTATTCAAAACTAGTATGTATACGTACCAGTACGCCCAATGAGAAGCCAGCGATAACAGAGTTCTCGACGGAGAAAGCGGCAAGGTCAAGTGTACTAAGCTGGCCGGAGATAGTTGTAATGACGGCGCCAAGGGAGTATTGACATGTACGCATAAAAACAGCTGGTGCAGCAAGGTACATGGTCCTCTTCAACTCCATCCAAAACTCCCTGAAGAATATTTTAGGGGTTTGGATAGGTGGGATATCTTCATCATTATTATCACCACATAGAACTGCTGATCTAGTGTTTTTTGTTAAAGTCGTAACTTGATTGGCGTTAACGTTGTCATTGGTGGTGGTGGAAGATAATAGTGGCTGGTTGGCGTGGTTGCCACTACTATTGTCCATCATACAAGGTGACTAAAATTTGAGAGTGATGGAAAGCTAAATAGTGATGGTGTGAATTGTGTGAAGGGTAGCAGAGAAGAGGACATGAGAATATGTCTCATACAAACCTGAGGACGATTGTAATTATTCCTCTCATAAAATAAAATTGTAACCATTCCTTTAATATTATAAGTAGGGTTGGTGAGATTTATTAGGTTTTTTTTATTACTCTCTACGTTTTAAAATAAGTGTCAAGTTAGATTTTGGTACAAAATTTTAGGATAGCAAAATAGAGGGGTAAAAAAATTAGGTGAATGTGAAACTCAACTTTAAAGAAAAAAAGAACGAGAATTTTTGTCCACAAATAAATATGACAATTAATTTGGCATGTCCTAAAAAGAAATATAAAGTGGTGACACTTATTTGAAAATTGAAATGCATGGGATAGTAATTTGATGTCCAATACTTAAAAAAAAAATAGGGCTAAGATATTTATAAGAGAATGTTCAAACTTTCAAAGATAAAGGAAAAATCAATAGCACATCATTTTTTTTTGGAAAATGACTGCACCAGTTTTATGCAATTGGATAAAGTAAAAGTTATCCTACTCCTTTTGCAAAAAGTTTATAAATGATCAATCATTTTTTTTGACATTTACGGTAATTGCGAAAAGTTTCTAAATGATTGTAAAAAGTAGATTATGGCCTTGGAGAGTTTGCTTTAGAGAAATGATTTACGTGGAGGAAGAAATATAATTACCTTATGTTGTTGGCAGTTGAAAGCTAAGCTCTTCTTCCAACTCTAAGGTGAGTTCTTTATGGAGACTTGTGTAGAGATGTTGACAACTTTGGGTCCGAACCTGAAAATAAGGAAACCAACCCCATGGTTTGGTAGTTGATTCCCTCTCTGAGCCTAAGTCAGTATTTATATGAGAGGAAATTTGATTGTATTTTGACAGAGTAAGTTTATGGAGTAGGTGAGATTCTCCCTTTTACCTAATTTTTAGGAACTATATATAGTGTTTGTGAACGAGAAGGAGCACCCTAAAATAGAGGAAAGTGATTGGTTAGGCAATGAAAAGGCGACACTTGTCGTGTTTTCATTGCCTTGGTTTTCCCCAACCAATCATTTGCTGCCTTTCATTGGAACTTGGGCTGATTATTCCCTCTTTTAGGGAATAAATGGGCCTCTTTTTCAGAAATGGTGAGATCAGCAATTCATTTTATGCTAGAGCCAGGTGTCACTCTTGAGCTCCGACATATGTCGCTCGTCTATTGGCCCACGTGTCATGTGGCAATTGGGCACGTGGCACTTTTCTATTGGTCCACGTGTCCTATATTTGCCATGTCACAACATTTGCCCCTAAAAGGGGGTTGATCTGGATTTTGACTAATTAATGCCCTTTTACTGAGAGTAACTTTCTAGATTATCATACTGTTTCGAAGTTTAACTGACTTTCCCTCAAATCAGAAAAGTATAAGTGAAGTGTCACCCTAGGGAAACGACACATGGAAGATGACTTTTGAGGGGGGGGAGGGGGGAGTTTTTACCCCCTTATAAATACCCCTACAGATTTTTATTTTGTCACTTTCCATTTTTGCTTCTAGAGAGAGAAGGAGAGAGAGAGAGAATTTGTAGAGAGAGAAGAGGTGTTTGCATTGTTTTAGGGGGATTCCTTTTATAGAGATAGAAAAGGAATATTCTACCATTGGTTTGAGGGGAGATTTAATTTCTTCTAGGAAAGCTTGACTTTGCTGTGGGCGTCTTGACTTGTGGAGGAGGCGAAGAGAAAGTCCTTCACATCTCCGTTCATCTTTTAGTTAGGTATTTTCCTTTTACCTCCTTTTGTTATTTCCTCTTTATTCTTTTCTTCTTTTAAAATAAAATGGAGTCTTTTACCTCGTCCAATAACCCCGGCCAACCCATGGAGTGTGCTGACCCTAGAGCAGATTCTTTTTCTTCTTCGACTATTTCTAGAGTTGGGCCCATCTCAGCTGAGTATCAGTACCATTGTTCAAATAGAGCGTATGACCCGTTTCCGACGACCCAGTCTCTGCCTGGTGCAGGGTAATCTGGCGCGCGTCAAGCAAACGACGCGTCTAAGACGTTCAATAATTCTCCTAACCCCCAGTTCTGAGATGGAAGAATCTACTGGAATAGGTCCCGAGAGAGAAACATCTGACATAGTAGAAGAGATTAAGCCACTGGAAGTTGACCCTTTGGCTGAATATGATCCTGAAGACTCAGAAATAACCAAAATAAAACTGGTCCGTCTGAAAGAATTTTAGACGAGGAAGATGATGAGGAAGAGGAGGAAGTCTGATCCTTCCACTACCTCTGGTGAGCTAAGGGACTGTCTAGGTCCTCTTTCCGACCCTGCCTATGTGTTTGTAGATATTGACTGGTTGGAGAGATATGGGCCAAATGGAAGCCGTCTGGACAGGGAGATGCTTGTGAGCGTTTTTTATTTCGTCCTCCCAAAGAAAGAGGAAATGATTTTCCATGCCCCACCCGGCCAACTTGCTGTATATAAGCTAGCCTTAGATGCCGGACTTAGATTTCCTTTTCACCCCTTCATCTTAAAGGTTCTTAGACACTATAACTTAGGTCACAACCAGCTTGCCCCCAATGCTTGGCTGAATATCCTGACATTTATTGCCACCTGTGAATTGCGTGGCTTAGTCTTATCCATTGCCGCTACATACACTACATTTCTCAACTTCAAAAGACAATAGGGGGGACCTGGTATAGTGCATGCAATCGGGCAGGGTTCATGACCATTTTTGAGAAGCCCTCAAAAGTGCACAATTGGAAGTCGGAGTTTGTGTTCGTCCAAGCTCCAGATATAAAGTCAGCCAAGCCCTATATATACAGAAACCGAACTGTGACCAACATAGGACAGGGTGCTCCTATATTGGAGTCGGAAAACAAGTACGATGATGTTGTGGTAGCCCATTTCTCGGCCATAGAATACATTCGTCCTGGCTTGGGGAACCGGGATGCCCAAAACCTAAGAAGGTCGCTTTGAAAGGACCGGCTGGTTGGATTCCCTTCAAAGAAATGTTTTTTTAAAGAGAACTTTTTGATTGCCGCTGGATTAAAGCAGGGATAAGATCCATGTATTGTCCTGTTCTTGCCCAAATAATTATTGATGTTGAGCAAGCCTGGATTCGTCTAATCAAATCTTATTTCTTTGTGAACAAAAATCGGCAAGAAAAGAGTTTCCATCGTCTTGGAAAGGAGACATAAATATGAGCCAATTTGGCGACAATGTCTGGAAGGAGCATTCCAAAGCTCCGTCCAAGAAGCGAGAAGAGACGCTGGTAATATTTTTTTTGAACTGAGGATTGCTTGTGGAAGGAAGGCGTCTGGATAAGGATGATCTTCTTTCTGGGTTTTCCATGACTGAAGGCCTTTGCAGACGAGGACCACTTATTGAAGGAAAGCGGCCATATTTTGGACGTATACCTTCTGGGTCATCCTTGTCTGGTGGTTTTTTTGCGAACGATGGTTGCTCAAAGAAGGAAAACGTCCGGATTAAGACAGATTCCTTCATGGAGGAGCCCTCGATCTGTTGTCACCCTCGTCCTAGGACCTTTGTGGACAAAGGTTGTTCAAAGGAGGAAAACGACCAGTTTTGGACGGCTTCCTTCATTGAATAACCTTAGGTTGACATTTCTTCTTCTATCATAGGAAACTTGGGACGAAGATATTTTTAGGAAGAGAGTCGGCTGAGCTCTAGCCACATTTCTTCTTGAAGCAATCTTCGTCCTAAGATATGATTGTCTTTTGAGTCTAATTTATAGGTTGCTGTCTTTGCAGAAGAACTCGCCGACGGCGAAAGCGTCCGTGGCCAAGCCGACTTCATCAAAGAAGCGGCCGTCGCTTTGGGGGGAAGACCTTCTTCCCCCAAAAATCTAAGTCTTTTACTCCGGCAAAAAGGTCGGTCAGACGAGCTCGTCTGCCCGTAAGGTACCTATCCCCTCCGGTGAAAAGGGGAGAAAGCCTTCTGATCCGGTGATATTACCAACACCGGCTACAATGGGAGGAGTTGGAGAATTTTCCACTCCTATGTACTTGGAAAGCCAGCTGGACGCAGCTGGTTTGAATCTCGAGGAATTGTCACATCAGAACGCGATCTTTCCTAGGACCACGGCACCACGCCCTATACTGGGGTCGTGGCACAGCTGGTAGGGAAAATACCTCACTCTTTCAGGACGAAGTTTACCTCTTTTGGTGAGTTATACCATTCCAACTAGTTCCGAACGCTGCGGGTTGGTGGACGATCGATGAGTCCGTCCAACAAGCTTGCAGTGGTCATCCCTGTTCGCAGAACTGATAGTTCATCTTTTTCAGATAGAGGAAAGTCTCCAGCCGTGGAATGGTCGGATGTGGATTCGCCCGACGAGGCTATCCTCTCCTTTGCTAAATACACCCAGGCAGAGAAGAAGAAGATAAAGAAGGATGCCTTCGACGCCTTCCCCAAGGACTATTTCGAAGGGCTGAGGGGAGCCGTGGCTGGACATGTGGGCTACCTGTCCCAGCTGTCTGTTGAGGTATCATTTTTCTCTTGGCTTTGCTCATTTCATGACCTTTTATTTATTTATGTCATCTTCTAACTTAGTTTTTTCTTTTTATTTCAGATGTACGTCCGGAGCATAGTCATGGAGAACTATGTGAGGGACCTTCGCAAGGAGAACTTTGCCTTCGTCCACAAGGCAACTACAACTGGTGACGAGGCCATAGTGACTTGTGAGGTCCTGAGGATCTAGTATCGGCAAAGCATGGAGGCCATGGAGAAGCGCTCAGCCGAACTTGAGTCAGCCAACAAGCTTCATTTAATCAAGATTAATGAGCTGCTCAAGGAGAAAGAGGAGTGGCATCTGGTGAGGAATACCATGCTGGATGACCTGGCTAGGGTGAGAGAGTCTGCTGTTGCGACCTCGGCTGAGCTCAACAAGGAGATCTATGAGCTTAAGGCAGAAGTTGCTCGGTTGAAGCATCAGGCAAAACTCAACTTTCAGGAGGCCCTCAAGGTCTTTGCTGAGTCCTTAGAGACTGCCAAGGGCTGGGGAATCAAGGCTATGGAGAAGATGGCCGATCCTGATTAGGTGAGTCGGTTTCAACGCCGACTTGATTTTGGAGGGGTCTTAAGGCCAAGATTCGTGATGAGGAGCTTCTGTTTTTGAAGATTCAGACGAGGAGAGGAGTTGGAGGATGAAGACCCTCAAGTTGATGCCGCTATGGAGGAGGATGACCCTATTCCTCCTCCTAATATCTAATCTTGCCGTCCTCCCTCTTTCCTTACTAATCATTTGAGTAAGGTAATTAGGAGGCGGTTTTATAAGAACTGGTGCAAGCCTAAGAAAGGCTTGAAACTAAGTATTCTAAGAAGTATGACAGCGAGGAGGGCACAGAAAACTTCCCTTTTGGTTGAAGATGTCGAAGAAACTCAGCAGACAGCCCTCATCCAATTTGGGCTAGTGTAATTTTTTTGGTTCATTCTGGCTGTCTTTCAAAGACTTGTAATTACATTAAGCAATTTCTTTCGTCTAGTTCCATTTTAGTAACATGGAAACTCGACTGCTCTGTATTATTTGGATTTTGGCAAACAACTTTCGTCCATCTGAATGAATAGCTTTCCTTCGCTTTGCTTGTCTAATGCTTTGTTGTATAAATTTTTTTTAAGTATTCCAATAGGTCGTCTGAAGCAGCTTTCCATGTTTCAATAACTCGTCCTGATAACTCTCCTTGAATGAATATATCACAAGTGCAGAATTTTTGCTAAGTGTCAACCTAACCCGTCTGAAAAGGGCTAAGTGTTAACCTAACTCGTCCGGGTACGATTCTTCTTTCCTGACCGGGCATGTTCCAAACCTGAAATTTTTGGTTAAGTGTCAGCCTAACCCGTATGAAAAGGGATAAGTGTTAACTTAACCCGTCCGGGAACTAATCTCCTTTCCTGACCGGACATGTTCCAAACATGAAATTTTTGGTTAAGTGTCAGCCTAACCCATCTGAAAGGTGCTAAGTGTTAACTTAACTCGTATGGGAGCTACCGGGTATCTTCCCCCCTTCTTGGGCGACTGTATGTCTTACCGGATCGTTGCTTAATAAGGAAAACGGCCAAGCTAGTTTCCTCCAAGAATCAACAAGTTATAATCGAGCTCGTTTGACTTACAAATGATCGTCAATGCTTTCTCCGTCTGATTAACCATATATTTCCGTCTAGAAGTTGGTATTCTTTAGACAAAGAAGTGTGTTGACTCAAATGCATTTTATGTTCGCTCGTCTTTAATTTCGATTTCTGCTCGTCCTGACTTTCTTTTAGCAATTTTTTCAAACGGGCATTGCTTCGAGAAGGAAGCGGCCAAGCTGGAGAATCTAGACGAACATAAGGAGTGTTGATTGTTGGGTCAAGATGACCTTCTTCAGACGCAACACTTCGTTTGAATTTTTAAGTATATGAACATGTGTCTTGGCTGGCTTCCTTGAAGAAGCAGTGTTCTTCTTTAAGCTATAATAGCCTTTGGACGACCATATACACCAAACTGAACTTCGTGTGGTTTGATTTCTGGCTGGCTTCCTGGAGGAAGCAGTGTTCGTCTTTAAGATATAATAGCTTTTGGACGACACCTGTGTCAAAGTTTACTAAGTCTGAGTCACATTTCAGTCGGCTTCCTTTAGGAAGCATTGTTCGTTTCAAAATGACTTTATCTTTGTAGAATTTGTCATTTTTTGGGACGAACATGTTTATGATAGCCGAACCTTTAATCATATCGCTTGAGTAGTCGAAGACGGATTATTGTATTTGTTAAAAAAAAAAATTTAACAAGAAAATGTAAATATGATTTACACCAAGTGTTTATAGTAAGGAAGAGAATTGTATTAATGATTTGCTCAGCCGAATGACTGAGTGTACATGTATACAATTCTGTGTCGTGGCACTTAGATTAATACAACCTGCCGATAACACTAAATATGAAATTTCTTAAGATTATTTGAATTCCAAGTTCTGAAAATGGGCCGACCTTCCATGTCTTGTAGACGATAAGTATCACTTCTAACTTCTTCCACAATCATGTAAGGGCCTTCCCAGTTCAGCGTCAGCTTGCCTTGCTCCTTGGCTCGTCCCACTGCCTCCATCTTTCTCAGCGCAAGATCACCTAGTTTCAGTGAACGACGAGTAACACTTTTTTTTAAATCCGCGGGTCATACAGAGCTTGTAGAGCTGCATCCTTAGGAGAGCATTGCCCCTGACCTTCGGCAACTGATCTAAGGCTGTCCTCATGGCTGTCCAATTTTCTTCTTCTGAGTAAAGTATAAATCTCAGAGTAGGTTCTTCTACCTCAATTGGCAGGACAACCTCAGTACCATACACCAGCATGAAAGGAGTTTCACTAGTGGAGTTCTTTGCTGTCGTCCTTACAAACCATAAGACCAGTTGTAGTTCTTCCACCCACAAGCCTTTTGCATTGTCAAGTTTTTTCTTAATGCCATTGGATAATATCTTGTTGAATGACTAAACCTGCCCATTAGCTTGAGGATGTGCTACTGCAGCAAAGTGTCCCCTTATATCTCTCTCGGCCAGCCAATCCTTCAGCTTGAGTGTATCAAATTGTGGGCCATTGTCAAAGACTACGGACTGGGGCCAAACCTGGTTATGATTTTCTTCCATATGAAACTCTTCACGTCCTTAGTAGTGATACCCCAGACAGCCTCGGGTTCTACCCACTTGCTAAAATAGTCCACAGCGACAATCATGAACTTCTTCTGCCCAACATCTAGAGGGAATGGCCCAAGTATATCCATGCCCCATTTGGGAAAGGGTAATGGGAAAAGAACTGGGGTAAGCAGATTTGAAGGTCTTTGATAAAGATTTTCATGTTTTTGACAATTAACATATTTCCTGACGTACTTCATGACATCTTGTCGAAGGGTTGGCCAATAGTATCCCGTTTTGAAGGCCTTCTCAGCCAATGCATGCCCCCCAATATGAGAAGCGCATGAACCCTCATGTAATTCTTTCAGGAATTCCATACCATCAGCCTGTGTTATGTATTCCAGAAGCGGTCGGTCAAAAGATTTCTTGTACAAAGTTTCATCCCACAGCAGAAACCAGTTATCCCTCGCTCTGATATACTTGGACTTAATAGGATCGTCTGGTAATTGACAAGTCTTCTTGAAGTGGATGATTGGTTCCATCCATGTGTTTCCTCTGCTGAGAAACATAACTTCTTCTTCGTCTATACTTTTCCTTTCCTTAATTTCCCAAAAGACAGTTCTAGACGTATCACAGGCAGTTGAACTAGCAAGTTTTGAGAGAGCATCGGCTTGGTTGTTTTCCGATCTGGGCACATGTATCAGGACAAACTTCTTCAGCTCCTCTATCTCGTCTTTAATTAACTTCACATAATTAGCCATAGAACTTTCCTTGCATTCATATTCTCCATTTACTTGGCTGACCAGTAGAATTGAGTCTAACTTGGGCTCAATTTCTTGGGCTCCTGCCGCTTTACACATCTTGATTTCGGCTAAGAGTGCTTCATACTCATCCTCGTTGTTAGATGCCTGAAACTCAAAGCGCATAGCATATTCGAACTTATCTCCCTCACGAGACTGACTAAGAATTCTTGCCCCACACCCATTTGTAGTGGCTGAGCCATCAACCATCAGCGTCAAGTAGGTCCTTCCTTCGCTGGGGTCAGACAATGTATCTACTTCTTGCCGAGTCAACTCGACAATGAAGTCAACTAAAGCTTGCCCCTTTATGGCTTTCCGCTTTTCGATCATGATGTTGAACATGTTTAGTTCTACTGCCCATTTCAACATTCTTCCAGCTGTCTCCATTTTTTGCAAAACCATCTTAAGGGGTTGGTCTGTATAAATTGCTATGCTGTGAGGCAGAAAATATGGTCGTAGCTTTCGGCTAGCCATTACCAAAGTTAGACCAAACTTCTCTACCATGCTATATTTTGTTTTCGCATCCTTTAAGACATGACTGACGAAGTATACAGGTACTTGCACGTTCTCCCTCTCAACCAGGAGAACTGTACTGACCGCATCAGGTGAAACGGCCAAGTAAACAAATAGCTTCTCCCCTTCGACTGGGCTGACTAGTCGTGGTAACTGACGTAGGTGATCTTTCACTTTCTATAAAGCCTGCTCTGCCTCAACCGTCCATTCAAACTTAGCTTTCTTCTTGATGGTGGCAAAGAAATGATGACATTTATCTCTTGAATTTGATAAAAACCTTCCTAATGCAACCAAGCACCCAGTCAGCCGTTGTACTTCTCGTATCTTTGATGGGGACTTCATGTCCAGAATCGCCTGAAACTTTTCGGGATTATCTTGAATTCCTCTCTGGTCCACCAAGAAACCTAGGAACTTTCCAGCTGAGACTCCAAAAACACATTTCTTGGGAATTAACCTCATCTTATATTTCCTGAGGGTCTCAAAAGTTTCCCTCAAGTCGTCTATATGGCTGCTCTCACTTGAACTCTTGACGATCATATCATCTATGTATGCTTCCATGTTTCTCCCCAGCTGTGGCTGGAAAATATTGTTGATGAGTCTTTGGAAAGTAGTAGGTGCAATTTTGAGCCCAAAAGACATCATCAACCATCCGTATAAGCCTTTCTAAGTGATAAAAGAATACTTATCTTGGTCAGCGGGCCACATCGGAATTTGATGGAAACCAGAGTACGCGTCCATGAAACTCAACAGAGCATGTCCAGCCGTGGAATCCACTAGCCAGTCTAATTTTGGCAGAGGAAAAGTATCCTTGGGACAAGCCTTGATGAGATCTGTGTAGTCAACACACATTCTCCAGGTACCATTAGGCTTAGGCACCATCACTAAATTTGCCATCCAGTCAGGATAATGAGTTGCTCTGATAAATCCAGCATCCATTAATCTCTTTACTTCTTCATCCACAGCTTGATTCCTAGCCGGACCAAAATGTCTCTTCTTCTGTCGGACGGGTTTCTTGGATGGGTCAACATTCAAACGATGAACAACCACCTTTATATCAATCCCAAGCATTTTTTCTGTGCTGTAGGCAAAAACATCTTGAAATTCTCGATTAATTTTACTAATGTATCTTTCAGTACATGCTCAAGAGATGATCCCAACTGAAGAGTTCTCTCTGGGCAAGTCTCATCTAGGCAAATAGAGACAGGCTCATCCACTGGTTCTAGACGTTCTGTTTGCATTCCTATGATGGCCATAACCTCCGCCGAAGACTTAGGCTCTTCTTTGACTATCGTCAATTTCCTCTTTTGCTCGGCAAATCTCCAGACGCCTTCCTTGAGGAAGCAATCTGCATCTGAGGTTGTTCTACTCCTTTCTTAGGGAGTGAAGTTGGGTCCAAGTCTTTAGTTGTCTTATCAACTCCGCCCGTTGGTCCTTTGTTCTTTACTTCTGTCTTCCAAGACGAAGGTCTCAAGTAGTCAAATAACATTCTCTGACCGTTCTTTGATCACCATACAATGCCCCAACCTGACCATCATCACATTCGAACTTCATCAGCATCAAGTGTGTAACAACCACTGTCTTGATATGATTCAATGTCGGCCGACCCAGGATGACGTTGTAGGCAGTAAGGTCTTTTACCACCAAATTTTTTATAAATAGGGTTTTGGACTTCTCCTTTCCTCCAACCTTGACGCGCAACGATACTGTTCCCACAGGATGTATGACCCCTCCACCGAACCCAATGATGGGATGGTGGATGGGAAGCAATTGATTCTCATCAAACTTTAGTCGAGATAGGCAATCAGCGCTGATTATGTCAGTCGAGCTTCCAGTATCTATTAGAATTCTTCTCTCTCAAATTGGCAATCTTCATTTCTTCCACTAACGGGTCATCATGAGGAGTCCTTAATTGTCCTCTATCACTTTCACTGACGACCACCTTGGGAAGGGCTCTAATATGGTGCTGTCCGTAAATAGAACCTGACCAATCTCTCTAAGATAATTCTTATGTCCTCTATTGGTTGGACCTCCATCTAAAAAATCCTCCTGAGATCACCAATACTACATCCTCATCTGTACTTTCAGTTTCTTTCTTTTTCCCAAATCGATCATTTCTTTTTTGAAATTTCTTTCCTCCCTGAGGGATGCAGGAATTCATCATTCCCTGACGAGCTAACTCTTCTAAAGCTCTCTTCATGTGCTTACATTCATTGGTCTCATGACCACAATCTTTATGAAAATGGCAATACTTGCTTCTGTCTCTATTCCGGTATGGCGTCTTCATGTTAGCTGGAACCTTGAGATCATGCTGATCCTTAATCTCCATAAGAATGGAGTATTGATCTTTATTGAGCTTTATAGGTTCAGCTGACACTGTTGCCTCTCTTTCTCTTTGTTTTGCCTTTTTTGACGAGGTGGTCGTCGATGCCACCGTCCAAGTCTCAGCCTTCTTAGGATTGTTCTTTTTAATGGGAACGGGCTCCTCAGCCTTCTTAGACTCAGGCGGTTTGGCTTCGGCACAAACCTCAGTTGCACGTTTAAACGCTTCAGCCACCTTCAAAGCCTTAGACAAAGTGATTACCTTCTTCTTAACCAAGTCAAACTTAAAGCTCCCCGGGAATAATCCCCTGACGAAGGCATCAATGGCTACTCCCGAGTTCAGGTCATGTATCTGAAGGGCCTCAAGATTAAATATCTTAACAAAGCTGCGCAAAGCTTCCTTTGGTCCCTGAATGACTTTCCCCAGATGCATGCTGGTCTTCTTCTCCTGACGATTTGCTACGAAGTGGCTGGTGAACAAAAGGTTGAGTTCGGTGAAGTTGTTCACTGAATTGGCTGGAATATTATTAAACTACTTCTGAGCTACCCCTTCAAGGTAGCTGGAAATTTCTTGCACCAGGTAGCATCGTCCACCGCTTGAACATACATCTGATGCTTGTATGCCAACAGGTGATCGTTAGGATTTGTTGTTCCATCAAAGGGTTCAATCGTCGGCAGCTTGACCTTTGGATATGGAGGGGACACCATGATCCTGGCCGAGAAAGGGGTTGGCCAATCAATACGCAAGGCTCCCATTCTCTTATAAACAGGTATATTATCTTGTCGGTATTGTTTGATTACCGGAATTGATGATGTGTGTGCCGGGGTTCCTCGGCGATATACGTTTAGTTGACTCACAATCTTTTCTTGATGACAGCGAAGCGACAGTCCTGAGCCTCCAACCTCCATCTGAGAGAAATCTCTCAAAGGGGATCCCTTAAATAAGACGTAGAACCCGTGGCCGACCTCGACGAGCTGCTGCTCTCTTCACCTACAGGTAATCTCTTGCATCCATCGCCATACGACGCACTTTTATCGGACGAGATTCTTGAGACTTTACTACCAGATTCCAATCCAACCTCCTTGCCTATTCACTTCGCGCCGACCGTTTTACGTTACTTGCGGGCTGGCTGGGCCCTGCAACATCTATCTGTGATCGGCCGCGAAGGGCTTATTTTGAGTAGTAGTGGATCCATTATGCTGGAAGAACATCATATTACTCTTTATCTCCTCTTGTACAACAACATATACCTTCGACTGGAAGTCGTTCAGGACATTCTCCAAGTGGGCGGCTGTCACAGGACGATCCAAGTTCTCTTCCAGCACTACATCTACTCTCTCCGGTCGCGGTCCATTCCTCCCTCTCGCTAGAGGCTCGTCATCTACAGTATCATCCACTATGTACAGCTGGTTATGACTTCGAACTTGGTTAGAGGAATGACAGTCAGTCATCTCTACGTCTCCTCACAGACGGCGCCAAATGTTGTTAGCTGCTGAAAGCTAAGCTCTTCTTCCAACTCTAAGGTGAGTTCTTTATGGAGACTTGTGTAGAGATGCTGGCAGCTTTGGGTCCGAACCTGAAAATAAGGAAACCAACCCCAGGGTTTGGTAGTTGATTCCCCCTCTGATGCCTAAGTCAGTATTTATGTGAGAGGAAATCTGATTGTATTTTGACAGAGTAAGTTTAGGGAGTAGGTGAGATTCTCCCTTTTACCTGATTTTTAGGAACTATTTATAGTGTTTGTGAATGAGAAGGAGCACCCTAAAATAGAGGGAAGTGATTGGTTAGGCAATGAAAAGGTGACACTTGTCGTGTTTTCATTGCATTGGTTTTCCCAACCAATCATCTGTTGCCTTTCATTGGAACTTGGGCTGATTATTGATGGGTTAAAGTCGTATCACCTAATCAAAAATAAACCTACCGACCTCTAACTAGGTAGTCAGTGGAAGCAGGGTCGAATCCACAGGGGAGACAGAGTTTCTAAATCAATATTCAACCAATTCAGCTACTCCAGATGAAATCAGGGAAGAATTAATTAAACTATTAAATAAACTACAGAAGACGGGATAAATCGAGGAATTGGCTATGGACTAAAAACCTAGGGTATTAGGTCGGTCCACCATGCTTATACCAATCAAATAGGGTCAACTACTACCAAAACCTAAGTCATAAGTCGGGGGATTAGAGCCTATGTTGAGCTATGGTTAAGATCAACGCTCATAGTTCAACATACGCCGCATGGTCACTTACGTAATCAGAACTACTGATGTGTCCTAGGCCTCTAGTCGTAAGACGGATTTGTGCAAACAACTATTAACCACAAGCAACCAATGAAATTGCGCAATAACATTAATTACTCAATAAAGAACAAACCACATCACAATCACCCTAATTAAGCCCTAGAAATTGATAGAAATCTAAATCACAATCATGGTATAAACATGGCTTTCCTATCTAACACCCTAGAAAGAGACTACTCAGACATGATCGAATTAACAACGACAAAACTAATATGAAACCCTAACAATTGCATCATGAACGATTAAATAAATAAATTAAGCAATCAAGAATAACAAAAGAGATTAGGGTAGGAAAGAGTACCAATTGACGGAAAGCAGGAACTTTTATTGAAATCGAAATAGGTTTGATCACCTCTAAATTAATCTAAAGTATTTTCTAGACTAAGAACAATGAGAAATAAACTAGAGTCTAAAGCAGTAAAAAGATAATAAAAAGATGTCTCTAAATAATGAGGAAAAAGGTCTTTATAATACCCCCTCAAGTTCACTAAAAACGGAAATAAGAAAGCGAAAAAGTGCGATTTAGGCACCAGACTCGATCGGGCCCGAGCACAGTACCCGATCGGGCCCACACGCAAACATCACCAACATTCGTTTCTTGCTTTGGTAGCAGCAGCGCAGCGCCTGACGAGAGATTGAGGCCCACCCGATCGGGCCTTGGCCATCCACCCGATCGGGCCAGGCGACAAAAGGGTCCAGCAGCTTCTTAGCATCCGTAGCTTCACAATGGGACCTAGCAGCACCCCACCCGATCGGGTCGGGCACACTATGCCCGATCGGTCTGGTGCATTGATGCTCGCCCGATCTGATCGGGCACACCTTGCCCGATCGGGTCCGCGACTTTCATACCCGATCATAAATACATCGCCCGATCGGGCCATTTCTGCCCGATCGGTGCACGGAAACCTCCTTTTTGACTCTTTGGCTCTCTAAACTTCACGTTTAGGGGTCTTGAGACCTCTAAACTACCCATAAAGATCGTGAGCCATCCTACGTGCCTCGTAACATCTCGTAAAGCCGTGGTAGCCTCCAAATGGCTCGGGAATAAGAAGAAAACTCCCTAAAACCTGCAATTGAACACTAAAACACGAAACCACAACTATTTACGATAGTTAGCACAAAATAGCTCCCAAGAGCTCCAATGGCGCACAAATTAGCTTGTAAATATGGGAGAAAACTCTATATAAATACTTGATATCAAACTCCCCCAAGCTCAAACCTTTGCTTGTCCTCAAGCAAACAGAACATGAACATGGAATAGACTGCCTCGCCCCATAGATAAAAACAAATCAAAGTTCAAAACATTTTAAAAAACTAAGAATCGTTCAAGCAGGCAAAATTCAAGTTTGGCTAATCAAATCCATCCAACCATCAATCATTCAAGCAATTTATCAAACTCAAGCATCCACAAGGCATACAAGTCCTGAAAAGGCTCTCACAAGGGTGTCACTCCCCTCTATTTTGTGGCAGGCAAAGAATATGCCCGAACACTCACCAACCCGACCATAAGTACCCTTCCCACTCACACTCTCATGTTTAAGAAGGTTCAATGACGCTCATCCTAGTCAAGTCGACTCAATTAGCAGAAATACTCTTTAACTTTGACAAACTGACTCGAAATCAATCAAATGAACAATGTAGACACAAGCTCAAGAGGACTTTATAGGGTTGAATGGGGCTTACGTAAGGGGTGGGGGACACTTTTGGGTAATGTGGTGGAAAAACCAAGAAAGGGGGAGCATGAAACATTCAAACAAGGCCTAAAACGGCCTACATAACTCCCAACAATCACCATAAAACCATGTAAACTAACCCAACCCTCATAAATCAATGAAAAGCTCATAACAAACCCAATTTTCTAGCAATGAAGCGAATATTCCTTTATGAACGTACGTGAATGAAAGAACTAGAATTCTTTTGAATTTTCATTTCATTTTTCTTTCATTTTTCTGAACTTCATTCACACAACTCTAAACTTGCTTTTTCTTTTCTCTTTCTCACTCTCAAACCATAGCAAATACACTTTTAAATTCCTCAAAAACCAAACTAAACCAACAAACCAATCTCAAACTCAACCCATACAAAAGCTCCCCAAGCTAGGCTTGGAATAATATCAAGTGAAGGCTTCGGGCTCATAATAGGGGTTTAAGTAACACGAAACAAGTCATTAGGCTCAGCGGGGCTAAGGAGGATAAAAGTATATCAAAAATTCACTCTGAAGCTCAAGAATAAGACAAAAGAACGCCTCTATCACAACAAATGCTACAAGTCATCTAAAATCAGACAAGTAAGAAGTCAAAGTCAAGATCAATCCACTAAAGAGGAACTAACACACAAGAATAGACTGGATATAATATGAATCCAATAGGCTACAAAAAGAGGCCTCACAGTCTAACCAATTCAGGTACGCAGCACAAAGTGGTCGAATATAATCCAAAAATGCTCGAAATCATAGCAATCAAACATCAAATCATAGCCTCAAGATCACAAATGCCCAGCTATCCAGAAAACAGAGTCAAATCATTTTCAAATAAAGCACAGCAAGGGGCACAGGGAGGCAACTAAACCAGTCATGGGAACCATATTTTTGATTTTTTTCAGTAGTTTTCGAAAGCAGTAAAACTATTCTAGAAAGCAGTAAAAGAGATAGGGAATACAAACAGAACTCCTCCCCCAAGCTGAACTTGGCAGTGTCCTCAATGCCAAAAGGTGATAAGGACTATGCTAAGAGGAAAAACAATGTTAGTACCCTCGCTCTCGCTCACAAAAAGAAGAAAAATAAAAAGAAAAGGAAAAGGGAAAGAAAAATACGAGTTGCCTCTCGCACAGCGCTGGTTTATAAAGGTCCCGCACGACCATAATCCGCCCTCTCTCAAATAGGAGGGGCGTGGCAGTGAGTGCCACCCTCATCAAATATCTTTCTCCTCCAAATGTTCTTGACAATGCCGCCAGACGGTGAGGCAACCTTAGGTGGAATTGGAACCTTCTCCACACCTACTTCATCCAGAACCTCATCCCTGCAGCAAGATTGTTCACGCATAGGTGCCTTAACAGCATTGGTTAGTTTAAAAATCACTTTATCATCACCAACACTCAGAGTTAAAGACCCAGACTTGACATCAATGACAACACCAGCAGTACACAAAAACGGCCTACCCAAGATAATAGGAATCTGGGCATCCTCATCCATATCTAACACCACAAAATCAACAGGGATATAGAATTTCCCAACCTTAACAGGAACGTCCTCTAAAACACCTAGAGGGTATTTTATAGAACGATCCGCCATCTGCAAAGTGATTTGTGTGCATTTAAGTGCTCCCATATTCAGTTTCTCAAAAACAGATAATGACATAACAGAAACAGAAGCACCTAAATCACATAAAGCCTTGTCAATAAAAATAGGTCCAAGATGGCAGGGTATAGAGAAACTACCAGGATCCTTTAACTTTGGTGGGGCTTTATTCTGAATAAAAGCACTACACTCTTCAGTAAGAGCGACACGTTCTACCCCACCAAAGTCTCTTTTCTTAGTGATCATGTCTTTCAGAAATTTGGCATAAACAGGCACTTGGGTAATTAAATCTGTAAATGGAATCGTTACCTCAAGGTTCTTGACCATAGCCAAGAACTTACCAAACTGCTGATCAACCTTGGACTGCTGCATCCTGTGAGGAAAAGGTAGCCTTGGTGTAAAAGGCGTTTCAGAAACCTTCTCCTTTTTCTTCCCTGTCTGTTCAGCTTCTGCAGACAAATCGACTTCAGACGTCGAATTCTTCCTTTTTCCTTCCTCTACCACCTTCTTCTTCCTTGCAGTTGGGGTAACCTCATCAACGGGCAATGGAGGAGCATCATAAGCTATGCCACTACGAAGAGTGATGGCATTCACATGTTCTCTCTGAACGGGTTGCCCTGGCAATTGTCCCTGCTGTCTCTGTGCATTAGTTTCTGCCAATTGAGCAACTTGAGCCTCGAGAAGTTTGATATGCTTCTCTTGGTTCCTCCGTGCTTCCTCATTTGCCTTTTGCATAGACAATATCAATTTCATCAGTTCAGAATTGCTAGGCTCTTGTGGGTTGTTGTTTTGTGGAGGTGGGGTGTGGAAATTTGGGGTTTGGAAGTTATTGGGATGATGGAAGTTTTGTGGTGGTGGCCTTTGGAAATTTTGTGGGGTTTGATGGTATGAGGGTTTAGGATAGTTTTGTGGAGGTGGAGGTTGATAGTTTTGTGGATTTTGGTAGTTATGTGAAGGGGGGAAAGTTTGTGGCCTTTGTTGAAAGGCATTTGCCTGCTCCATCTGAAATTGACTGAACTGACAATCATGCCCAAAGTGACCCTGAACACCACATACCTCGCAGTAAGATGAGGTAATGGGTGCTACTGCAGACATAGCATTGATACTCAAAGGCGGAGGTGTCGAACTAGAAGACTTCATTAGCTGCTGAGTTAGTTGCGCCATTTGAGATGTAAGCAATGAAATAGCGTCAACTTCAAGTACCTTCTTAGTCAAACTCCTAGATGATGAATGGTCATTGGCTGCAAGATTTGATATGAATTCATAACCCTCATCAACTGCCTTGTCTAAAAACACTCCTCCTGCAGACGAATCAACAATACACTTCATCTGAGGCTGCAGACCATTGTAGAATGTCTGCGTCAAGAACCATTTGTCCATATTGTGGTGTGGACACTCTCTCTGTAGATCTCTAAACCTAGCCCACGCTTCCCGTAATGTTTCATCAGGCTCTTGGGAAAACGTGGCCAGTTTATTTCTGATTTCTGCTGTTTTAGTGGGTGGGTAATACTCTCTCAGAAATGCAGCAGAAATCTCACTCCATTCGGTTTCCTTCACATCATTCAACCATTTCTGGGCTCTATCTCTCAGTGAAAACTCGAACAACATGACTTTGAGTTGATCTGGAGTGACGCTGGCATGTTTAACGGTTCGACAAAGTTGTTGAAACCGTTGCAGATGATTTGCCGGATCTTCAGTAGGATGCCCACCAAATCGATTTTGCTGGACCATGCTGATGAGTCCAGGCTTAATCTCAAAATTTGCCGCGGCAATGGTGGGCATGGTAGGTCCAGTGGAGAGACCATCTGGGTTGGGCACCCCATACGACTTCAGTGATTTTGACATAACTGAACTCAAGGTGTCTGTTCCAGAGATGTTCAGCTGAACAGACTGCTTTCCTTTCTGCTTTATCTTTCGGATCCGCCTGATTGTCCTAGTAAGATCGGGGTCCGCTGGAATTGGGGAACCGTTTCTTTGGGACCTGGGCATACAAAAGAAACAAGAAGCAGCAGTAAAACGTACCTCGATTGAAACAATGAAGTTCCAATGAGGTACAGAGAAGTAGACCAAATAATCAAATAAAAATTTAGAAAACTAGCCGTCTCCCCGGCAACGGCGCCAAATTTGATGGGTTAAAGTCGTATCACCTAATCAAAAATAAACCTACAGACCTCTAACTAGGTAGTCAGTGGAAGCAGGGTCGAATCCACAGGGAGACAGAGTTTCTAAATCAATATTCAACCAATTCAGCTACTCTAGATGAAATCAGGGAAGAATTAATTAAACTATTAAATAAACTACAGAAGACGGGATAAATCGAGGAATTGACTATGGACTAAAAACCTAGGGTATTGGGTCGGTCCACCATGCTTATACCAATCAAATAGGGTCAACTACTACCAAAACCTAAGTCATAAGTCGGGGGATTAGAGCCTATGTTGAGCTATGGTTAAGATCAACGCTCATAGTTCAACATATGCCGCATGGTCACTTACGTAATCAGAACTACTGATGTGTCCTAGGCCTCTAGTCGTAAGACGGATTTGTGCAAACAACTATTAACCACAAGCAACCAATGAAATTGTGCAATAACATTAATTACTCAATAAAGAACAAACCACATCATAATCACCCTAATTAAGCCCTAGAAATTGATAGAAATCTAAATCACAATCATGGTATAAACATGGCTTTCCTATCTAACACCCTAGAAAGAGACTACTCAGACATGATCGAATTAACAACGACAAAACTAATATGAAACCCTAACAATTGCATCATGAACGATTAAATAAATAAATTAAGCAATCAAGAATAACAAAGAGATTAGGGTAGGAAAGAGTACCAATTGACGGAAAGCAGGAACTTTTATTGAAATCGAAATAGGTTTGATCACCTCTAAAATAATCTAAAGTATTTTCTAGACTAAGAAAAATGAGAAATAAACTAGAGTCTAAAGCAGTAAAAAGATAATAAAAGATGTCTCTAAATAATGAGGAAAAGGTCTTTATAATACCCCCTCAAGTTCACTAAAAACGGAAATAAGAAAGCGAAAAAGTGCGATTTAGGCACCAGACTCGATCGGGCCCGAGCACAGTACCCGATCGGGCCCACACGCAAACATCACCAACATTCGTTTCTTGCTTTGGTAGCAGCAGCGCAGCGCCTGACGCGAGATTGAGGCCCACCCGATCGGGCCTTGGCCATCCACCCGATCGGGCCAGGCGACAAAAGGGTCCAGCAGCTTCTTAGCATCCGTAGCTTCACAATGGGACCTAGCAGCACCCTACCCGATCGGGTCGGGCACACTATGCCCGATCGGTCTGGTGCATTGATGCTCGCCCGATCTGATCGGGCACACCTTGCCCGATCGGGTCCGCGACTTTCATACCCGATCATAAATACTTCGCCCGATCGGGCCATTTCTGCCCGATCGGTGCACGGAAACCTCCTTTTTGACTCTTTGGCTCTCTAAACTTCACGTTTAGGGGTCTTGGGACCTCCTAAACTACCCATAAAGATTGTGAGCCGTCCTACGTGCCTCGTAACATCTCGTAAAGCCGTGGTAGCTTCCAAATGGCTCGGGAATAAGGAGAAAACTCCCTAAAACCTGCAATTGAACACTAAAACACGAAACCACAACTATTTACGATAGTTAGCACAAAATAGCTCCCAAGAGCTCCAATGACGCACAAATTAGCTTGTAAATAAGGGAGAAAACTCTATATAAATACGTGATATCAAATATTCCCTCTTTTTTAGGGGATAAATGGGCCTCCTTTTCAGAAATGGTGAGATCAGCAAATCATTTTCTGCTTGAGCCACGTTTCACTCTTGAGCTCCGACATACGTCGCTCGTCTATTGGCCCATGTGTCATGTGGCAATTGGGGCACGTGACACTTTTCTATTGGTCCACATGTCCTATATTTTCCATGTCACAACTTTGGCCCCTGAAAGGGGGTTGATGTGGGTTTTGACTGATTAATGCCCTTCTATTGAGAGTAACTTTCTAGATTATCATACTGTTTCGAAGTTTAACTGACTTTCTCTTAATTCTAAAAAGCATAAGTGACGTGTCACCCAAGGGAAACGATACGTGGAAGACGAATTTTGGGGAGGAGGAGAGCTTTTACCCCCCTATAAATGCCCCTCAGATTTTTATTTTGTCCCTTTCCATTTTTGCTTCTAGAGAGAGAATCTTTTAGAGAGAGAGAGAGATAATGTGTAGAGAGAGAGAAGAGGTGTTTGCATTGTTTTAGGGGGATTCCTTTTATAGAGAGAGAAAAGGAATATTCTATAATTGGTTTGAGGGGAGATTTCTTCTAGGAAAACTTGACTTTGCTGAGGACGTCTTGACTTGTGGAAGAGGCGAAGAGAAAGTCCTTTACATCTCCGTCCAGCTTTTAGTTAGGTATTTATTTTTGGAAAGAAGGTGCAAGTTTTATTAAGAAAAAAACCATTACAAACTTTCCAAAGGATAGCAATGTGCAACCCCTTAGTTCAGCTACTAGCATCCATTAAAGCTTTAACTAAAGTACTACTAGGATTACAAACAGAATAAAGCCTTGCACACACTATAAATTTGATAACTGATACAATTTGAGTGACAGATCTAGACTTATTGGTGAAGGTCCTAGCATTCCTCTCCATCCATATTGAATAGATGGTGCAACAGAAAGCACATCTTCTCCATTTGCTGAATCATTTCTTGCCTTTGCAATTATGCTTGAATCACCTTTATTCATGATTGATAGCCCAAGCTCTAGGAGGTAATCTGAGCCAGAGAAGGATGCTATGCCAAATAGACTTAGAAAAATTACATTGAAAAGAGGTGACTAGAGCTTTCTGCATCAGCAAAGCAAGGGAACAATGGTTAACTATAGGAAGCCCTCTTTTCTGAATGTTATCAACAGTGGGGAGAGAATTTTGGACAGCAAAACTACTGATGATAGAATGCTTAGGCACACGACAACTGTCCCATAGTGTTCTATGCCAAAAACTAATTGAGAAGGACTTCTGAAAATATTATAAAGCTGAGAGGTTTGAGGGTGCAGGAGCTGAGGAAAGACTGAGCTTGTGTGATGCCACCCATTTTTGAAATGAACTCATCCCTCAGTTTAAGCAAGTTTTTCCAATTAGAAGAGCACTTGGACTGAGCAGAAGCTTGCCAAATGCTTTGATTTATCAAGATGTAGCTCCTTGTCCATTTAGCCCACATATATGAGCTGGATTGGGTTAGTTTGATGAACCATTTAAGGTAAAAGGCTTTATTCCAGCTGAGTACCTCCTTAATATTAAGGCCACCTTCAATCTTAGGAGAGCAAATTCTAGCCCAACTAATGTATGAAATCTTCTTATGATCATGGTCAATATTCCAGAAGAAGTCTTTGCAAAGCTTGTTAATCTTTTTTGCAACTCAATAGGCAAGATGAGTGCTGATCCCCAAAAGGTAATGAGACTAATAGTCATAGAGTTTATAATTTGAGATTTGCCAGCATAGGAGAAAAGGAACTTTCCATCTTTGCAAGATACCTCTGATCTTGTTAAGGAGGGGGTCAAACATACCCATGGGGAGCTTAGCTGAATTAAGAGGTACACCTAAGTACCTAAAGACGAAGAGAGAAGCCTGTGCATTGGACAATATGATCAATAGAATCTTGAGAGACACCACTAATATATAAACTAGTTTTCATAGGATTAGCAGCAAGGCCAGAGCATCCGCAAACTGTTTAAGAGCATTAAGGACACAGTGGATGAGCTTAAATCACCTCTACAAAAGATCAAAAGATCATCAGCAAAGAGAAGGTGAGTAAGTTTAAGCCTGTGACAGGGTGGGAATGAAAAGTGTTGAGCTCCCCAAGCTTTCTCTAAGCTTCCTAGAAAGAACCTCCATACAAAGCACAAACATATAAGGGGAGAGAGGATCACCCTGTCTCAGACCTCTTTTCCAGAAAAATAGCATATACTGAAGCCATTAATGTTGAGAGAGTACTTAGAAGTGGTGAGACATATCATAATCCAACCAATGAACTTATCAGGAAATCCAAAAATCCTTAGACACTCAGCAAGAAACTTCCATGAAACTGAATCAAGCCTTCTGAATATCTACCTTAATAGTAGCTCTGGGAGAGATAGATTTCCCCTCATATTTCCTGATGAGCTCCTAAGAAAGTAAAATGTTATCAAAGATGCTTCTCCCAGTGATGAAAGTTGATTGTTCCTCCCCAACTATCTTAGGAAGAATTTTTGCATTCTAGAAACTAACATCTTGCTGATAGTTTGTAAAAAGTAGTGCAACAAGCAATAGGCCTGAAGTCTTTGCCAGAATTAGGGCAACTCTTTAGGAGAGTAACAGTAGCTTGATTAAGCAAATTGCCTTTGACAAAGACATCCAAGATTGCATCACTGAAATTAACTCCAATAATGTTCCAGGCCTTCTTGAAAAAACTAGAATTATAACCATCAGGACCAGGGCTCTTGTTCTCATTAATAGCAATTTAAGCATTTTTAACATCATCTCTTGTGAAAGGAATAATAAGCTCATGCTTGTCAAAGTCATCAAGAGTAGGACCATTAAAAGCATCAGGATAGGTAGGGGAAATATCAGCTTGAGAGGTGCCAAGAAGAGAAACATAATAAGAGAAAAAGCATGATCAACTGAATCTTTGTCTTTGCAGCATCGACCTTGAGAGTCATTGACCTGGCCAGTAAAAGAATGACTTCTTTGCTCAGCAATCTTTGCATAGAAGTGCTTAGTACTAGTGTCATTGAGCTGAACATCAGCTATTTTGAGTCTTTGACTTATAGTACTTAATTCAGCTTCTTCCAACTTGAAAAGTGTGCTTTTGATATTCTTCATTGCTTGCAAGAGAGCACAATTAGTTGGATCTTGAGAGAGAGCATCCTGAGCAAGAGCTAGTTCATGCCTGCACTTGGTAACTCTAATAAAGATACTTGAAAAACTATTAGAATGCAGCAATTTCAGGTCATGCTTAGTTAGCTTAAGTTTTTGAAGAGAATAGAAATAGGGGAGCCAGCAAAATGGGAGAAGCAATGATTTTGCACAATATCCAGCATTTGAGGGAGAGAGCTCCAACAATTGAGGTATCTAAATCTTCTAGGTGGATTAGGAATGGAATTTAGTTAGGTATTTTTCCTTTTACCTCCTTTTGTTTTTTCCTCCGTCCAGCTTTCAATATTTTTCTAAACCATTGTATACTTTCTAGGAATAAGTTATTTACACGAAAATAAGCCTTAATCAAGGAGATTATCATTTCAAAAAAATCAGATGTAACTTGAGTAGATGGCGATCTTCAATCCTCAAAACTTTAATAGTGAGTTTCTAGTACTATTTTTTTAGATATGAGTTATTTTGGTGAGCTAGACTCGATCAATCCTTGACTATATATATATAATATATATATATATAGCGAACTTCTATGCAACTAATAATTGTTGGTATTTGGATTGTTCAAAATCAATGGTTTATCTCTTGAATTTTTTCTTTCGAACCAAACAATTATTAATCACACAATTCAAATTATTTTCACTCTCAATATTATATCTTACCTTTAGCTTAGCATATATATAGCGTGAAAGTATCAACTCATCAATTATTTATATAAGATGAAATTTCTCTCTCTTTCTCTCTCTCTCTCTCTATATATATATATTAAAATGCATAGGCAAGAGTTGCATTGTATCACGTATCATCCGATGTCAGTGTCAACGTCCGACATGATATTTTTTTGATGTATTGAAAATACATGTAATAAGTTTTGAACCTGTGACCTATTGATTGGAACATCATAAGCTTTACCACCAAGTAACATTCTTTTTTATTTTCATATGTCAATTAGCAATTTCTTTTACCTTCATAAAGCTTTGGGAAAAGCAAGAGATCTCCCATATCTCACTATTTCATGATCCTTATAAATTATTATATTGGTTCTTAAATTATTCTGCCTCCGTTTTTTTAATATGTATGTTTGCTTTTGCGCACGGACCAAGGAAAAAGTGCAAAAGTAAGAGAAGGTTAGTAAAAAGTAAGGAAAAAGTGAAAAGGTGGAGAAGGAAAGAAAAAGTATGAGAGATGTATAATAATTAGGTGGGCCAACCCCAGTTATGAGAAAAGGTAGAAAGATACATATTAAAAAAATACATTCTAAAATGGTAAAACATACATATTAAGATAAAACGGAGGGAGTACCTTTATTAGTTTAAGATAAAAAAATTATTCATCGATTATTGATTTGATGAGGAATATTTTTCTAACCAATTAGAACATAAAAAATAGATTCTGAGCATCGTCGGAGTTACAAACTAGTTTAGTTCTCAAGAGATAAAAAGTGATTGCGCAAAGGCAAACTATGAGCCTGTTCTATTCAGCATAAAACAACTGAACTGAACTAAAGGCATTGAACTGAACTGAATCGAACTGAACTGAATTAGACTAAGCCGAACTGAACTGAAATGAATGATGATATGTGAGAGTAAAAGTATTGTCGAAAGTTGACTGGGCTGAACTGAAAAATAAGTTGGGGAGAATATGCCCTAAGTCTTGTTAACATTAAATGACATATTGTATCTAATATATTATACACTAGCTTCTAACCCGGGCAATGCCCGAGAGATGTGTTATTTTTTTTGTACAATATTTTTCCGCTAACGCGAATTACTTAGAAGAGATCAAACTCAATTTGTGCATCGTAATTTAACTCGAGCATGCTAGAACATTTATTTTACCTAAACTTGATTGAATTTAAATTAGTTTGGATGTTTTGGTATTTTATTAATTCGAAGCCGCTTCGATATATTTCTATCTAATAATTTTTCATTGTATCTAAATTGAATTAGATGATTTTTTCATGTCCAACTTGGGTGGGACTTTAGTGTTAAGTAACATTGTTTTCTTAGTTAACTCTATTAGGTTAAAAGTGATAAAACTCAATTGGTTTCTCCTGTTAGCAGTATTCTATTTATTTAAAGCCTTATTGGATCTAAATTTAATTAGTAAGATTAATTCAAATCACTTCAGTTCAATTCAGTTTAGTTTAGTTCAACTCATTTATGTCAAATAAAACATGCCCTTAATAAGTAAAATATATGATTTTTTGCAATTTTGGAAAAACGTATCATAAGTGGATCTTGATTCTAAGTACTTTTCAAGATGAATCCAATGGTGCAAAAATTATAATTTTATGAGATTTGAAATGAATGTAATGATTAATTTTATAATTTCATATTGGTAGTATTTTGATAAGGAATGTAATCTTGTATTTAGAATATAATTATTCTCTTTAATTATTGTTTATTAAAAAATAAATTTTTGATATATATATATATATAATAATAATAATAATAATGATGTAAAGCGATGTGGGGCCTCCTTTCAGTACGACTTTATTATCTAGTATAGATATAAAACATGCCTTCTTGCTTCGACAAATAACCGTTAATGACCAAAATATCAATAATTGCATATATACATCGTAAATAACTAAATATTTAAAAATTCAACTGAACTGAACTGAATTGAACTGACGCGACTGAACCGAACTAAACTGAAATGAATCGAGGATTGCCCTGAGCTGAATCAAACTGAGTTGAACTGGGCGAATTCAACTGAACTGAAATGAATGATGATATGTGAAAGTAAAAGTATTGTCAGGGAACTAAACTAAACTGAAAATAAGTAGGGGAGAACGGGCCCTAAGTCCTGTTAACATTAAATGACATATTGTATCTAATATATTATACATATGAAACATGCCTTCTTGCTTCATAGATAACCGTTAATGACCAAAATATCAATAATTGCATATATAAATAGTAAATAACTAAATATTTAAAAATTTAAGACTGCTTTTCTTTCATAATGACCATAGTCTATAACACATATGAGTATCCTTATTTCTGTACCACTTTGTACACCCCGATAATTCTCTCTTTATAAAACATATATTTTCCAACTAAATAGAGAATCATCAAGGCATTATCGCCCGTGTGAAAACGTATCACCTTACTCAGAGTATTGCAGCGGAAAACATTACAATACCATTAAATACTTAAATAATATAATTGTCAAACTTAAGCTTCAAACCTCGAAAGTAGTTCAAGCCAAAACAAAACATTTAGAATAAATAATCCATAAACAACTTAATTAAAATAGCGTAAAGGTAGGAGACAAAAGATAATAAAATTATCTCCCAACAACTCTCCCAAGTCCCCAATAAATATTGAGATGATGCATCATGCCTCAAACCTGTAGGCAAATACTCAATTGAAAACTGCTCGCCAATAAAGGGTCATCACAGGATCAATAGGCACAGCCATGATTGACGCACAGAATAGCACGTAATCAGCAAGGCTGAGTACATCCATCTATAAATAAAACACGAAACCTAATCATGATACTAATGAACAACCAAACATGTCAATAAAATACCAATAAACTACAACTCATAAAATAAGACTTGACTCCAAGACACAACATAATAAATATTAAATAAACTGAATAGACAATGGATCGAGTTATCCAACCAAAAACCAGTCTTCAAAATGAAAGACCGAGTTACGGGCGCGACTCCGTAAACCCTTGACCAACGATATCAAGGAAGCTTTAGAAATAAAAATAGGGTACGGTGATCAATCCGACCCCAAGAAAAACCATGGGCTACCACCATGTACTCCAACTCATACTAGTCCAGAACTTCAGACGTGCACTAGTCTAAAGCTATTACTATTCACTTTCATTTTACGTATTAGTAAGTTATTAGATGTTGGACTCTAAAAAAGACAACCAACACATAACATAAATACAACAAATATTCCTCTTTTATCTTAGGATTAAATAAGTGATCAAACAATTCCAATTGGCCAAGAATCAATCATCCAAATTTATTTGTTGACTTAAATCAACAATCGAAAGCCCAAAACATACATACCCCACAAAGCCCTCGGCCTTTGCAAAGTAGTAAAATAACCATATCCAATACTAGTCCAATTCACTCATAAAGTCCTCTGGCCTTTGAGAGGTAAGAAAATATCCAATAAGGGAAACAATACCAAAAAGCATAATCCAACATTTACGTTATATTAATCCAACTTCACATGAGGGATCAAAGTAAACATTCCCATAACAATATGCTTGAATCCAACATCCATTTAATCATGTTATAAATCATAAAATCAATTAACATGCTCAGCAACACGTAATTCAATCAATCGCCACGTAAGAACCATAAAGGTTCCTTATACATGATACTAACCGAATAATCCTAATCCTTAGGACATGATACTAATCCATAACACATAAGGACATGTACGTGCCTTGTGTAGACAAAGTGAGAGGCCACTTTAGAAATCTAGAAGTCGCCTAAAGTAATTTCTCCGCCTATCAAAATAACAACGCAACAATGAATTAATATACTAATTAATTCACAGCAATATAATTTATTTTAAAACGCTTCAAAACTCATTTTAAAATACTTTAAATATATTAAAGTTCCAGCCTTTAACGACCCTTATATAATACTCATAAATCTATACTTTAAAACCTCAAAAATCATTAATATGTATTAGACTCACTTTAAACCAATAATAATAAATCTGAAATTATAATTTATATTCCCAATAAGTAAATAAAAAAAGTGGGTTTTCAATAATCGAATAATAAAGTATTCAAGTTTATTAGAAAAACATATAAAAATCATAAAAACTATAACTTTGGCGTTAAACTATAATTTAAACATTAAAGTAGAGGATAAGGGTTAAGAAATAACCGACGAAAACCACGAAAATCGGAAAAGAACAAATGGAAACACGCGGTAGCCGACGAAGGTTGCGCGTGGCAGCAGGGCGGTGCGGTGGCGAGTGTGCTGCATGCGCCGTGGGCTGCTGCGTGGCTGCTGGCGAACGAAGGTGGCCAGCGAGGGGAGATGATGTGGTTGCGGTGGCCGGAAAATAACGAGTGAGGGTGGTGGTGTGTGGTGGCCGGAAAAACCCGAAGGAGAGGGAGAGAGAGGGAGACGGACGGTGAGGGAGAGTGAGGAGAGGAAAAATAAAAAGTGTTCAATTAAGTGGTTTTTGGGGGTATTTATAGGTTTTGCCTAAAAGCTATGGCAATTAGGTTAGGCTTTGGGTTTGGGCTTAACGATCATAAAACTTCGCTCCGGTGGTTGAACCTCAACCCAACATTTAAAATCATTTAAACACGACCCAAAACCTTTAAATAAAATATTCAATACTTAAATCCAACCCAATAAATATTAATGACTATTTAAAACGTTTAAATAACCATTTGACTTTTAAAAATAGACATTACTTAAATAATAAGTATGAAAATGATTATAAATATACTTTAAATATATTTATAAAATTCATATGTAAAATTACAGGGGATTACAGTCTACTCCTCTTAAAAGAAGTTTCGTCCGGAAACTTGGCACGAAAAACTAAATCGTTTGGAAAAACTTTTATACTAAAACTTTTCAAAATTGAAAACTATGAAAAGCTTGTGTCACACGTGTGCACTATTTACCAACCCAACCTCAAAGTGTCACTCATGGACGCATCATTTTGCACCAACGTGTGCAAATCACAAGGGAGTAAACATAAAAATGCATTAAGATACACCATAAAAATAGGTAAAAAGCGCGAAATTCTATCGCATTCTACCCCTCCTAAAGAAAACGAGTTACGCCCTCGTAACTCCTCAATAAACAGCCCAGGATACTTCTTCCTCATATCATCCTCGGATTCCCATGTTGCCTCCTCGAACTCTTGGTTAGACCAAAGTAGTTTCACGATACTCACATCCTTATTGCGTGTACTACGCCTGTCCAAAATCTTAACAGGTTTTTCCTCATACGTAGACTACTATCAATCTGAACTGCTGAGTTCTAGAACATGATTCTCATCAGGAATATACCTCTTAAGCTGCGAGATATGAAACATAGTGCATCTTCTCGAATTCCATCGAGTAAAGCCAACTTGTAGGCTACATACCAACTCGTTACCAAAATCTCGTACGGACCCACATACTTGGCACTCAACTTTCCTTTCTTGCCAAATTTCATCACACCTTTAGTTGGTGAGACTCCGCTGCTATCGCCAACGCGAGCCGACTCATCTTCACGTCTCTCTTTAAATCAGCATAACTCTTCTGCCTATCCTAGGCAGCTTAGATTCTAGCTTGAATCAATTTCACATTCTTGACGGTCTCCTCAATGAATTCAGTCCCTAGGAATATATTCTCACTAAAAGTCATTCCAACAAATAGGACTTCTACACTTCCGTCCATACAAAGCTTCAAAATGGTGCCATTTTTATACTCGCATGGTAACTATTGTTGTATGAAAATTCAATCAAGTCTAATTGGTCATGACAACCATGAAAATCAATCGCACATGCTCTCAACATGTCCTGCATAGTCGATTGGTCCTCTCAGTTTGACCATCTGTCGCAGGGTGGCATTTTTCGTCTTCAACGTAGTTCAAGATTCTGCTGAACTTTCTGCCAAAACTTCGAGAGAAATCTCGAATCACAATATAAAATAATATCCTTAGGCACACCATGGAGTCTCGCGATGTGCTTGTGCAAGTCTTTGCAAGTTGCTTCTTCTTCCCGTCTC
Organism: Patellifolia procumbens; assembly: GCA_947645195.1. Taxonomy (NCBI): domain Eukaryota; kingdom Viridiplantae; phylum Streptophyta; class Magnoliopsida; order Caryophyllales; family Amaranthaceae; genus Patellifolia; species Patellifolia procumbens. Next base: position 4,898,810 of record CANSGD010001541.1, read on the forward strand.
TTTGATCGGAATAAAGACGAGAGCAGATTTAGTCAATCGATCCACAATCACCAAAATAGTATAATTACCGGTCTTGGTCTTCGGCGATGTTGTCACGAAGTCCATGAAATCGAATCCCACTTCCATCCAGGAACTTCTAACGACTTGACCTTCCCCATAGGTCTCTTGTGATCTATTTTCACTTTCCAGCAAGTCAAATACTTGGACACGAATTCAGCGACTTCTCGCTTCATATTAGTACAAATAATTCTCCTTAAGGTCTTTATACAACTTATCACCACCAGGGTGTACGGAATACGGAGTACTGTGACCTTCCTCCATGAGATTCCTCTTAAGCTCTTCACACTTCTGTGGTCTACACCACCTTCATTTGAATCTCAGACTTCCATCCTCATGGATCTTAAAATCAACTTATTTTCCTTGCTGAATCTTTTCCTTTATGCTGTCAATATGTTCGTCTCCAACTTGACTATCAGAATCTCGTCGAAAATCGACGATCCTAACGACAGAGCGTTCAATCTCGCTTCTGTCTCTCCATGATTCAAAATCTCAAGGTTAAGCCTTTGCATATCTCGATACAACTCTTCAGAAACTATCAACGCATTCACGCTATGGCTCGTCTTCCTACTCAAAGCATCAACGACTATATTCGCCTTCCCTTTATGATACTGGATATCTAAGTCATAATCCTTGATCAACTCTAACCTTCTCCTTTGTCTCATATTGAGATCCATCTGAGTGAAAATATACTTCAAACTCTTATGGTCGGTGAATATCTTCACAGTCGCTGCATAGAGATGATCTCTCCAAATCTTTAATGCAAACACAATAGCAGCTAATTTAAGTCATGGGTAGGGTAATTACTCATATGGCTTCAACTGACGCGATGCATATGCAATCACGCTTCAATTCTGCTGTAACACGCATCCCAGACCATTCTTCGAAGCATCACTATATACCTCGAATCATTCCCATCGGGCGAGTCAAAACAGGTGCGGAAGTTAAAAGATCCTTCAAAATCTGAAGGCTTCCTCGCACTTATCATTACTCAAACTTCGACTCTTTCTTCATCAAAGTAGTCATAGGTCTCGCTATCCTTGAGAAATCTTTCACAAACCTTCTATAATAACCAGCCAATCCCAGAAAACTTCTTATAGGGGCATTCTTCGGTCTAGGCCACTCACTAATGGCTTGTATGCCCGCAGGATCCACTGAAGCTCCTTGCTTAGACACACTTAGTGACCCAAAAATGTAACTTTCTCCAAACGGATCCCACTTAGAGAACTTGGCAAACAATTGATTTCTCCCTAAAGCGTCTCCAAAATAATTCTCAAATGCTCATCATTCTTCTTCTTTCTTAGAGTAAATCAAAGAAATATCGTCAATGAATACCACGACAAGCTTGTCTAAAAACTCATGTAAAATCCTATTAATCAAGTCCATAAATATTGAAGTGCATTGGTCAACCCAAATGGAATCACAGTAAACTCACAGTGACCATATCTCGTTCTAAAAGCAGTCTTAGGTATATCCTTATCGGCTACTTCAATTGATGATCCCCCCTGGCATAAAATCTATCTTCGAAAAAACACTAGCTCCATTCGACTGATCGAAAAAATCATACATCTAGGCAAAGGACACTTGTTCTTAATATTCACATTGTTCAACTCGCTATAATCAATACACAACCTCATACTACCTTCCTTCTTCTTCACAAATAACACTGGTGTTTCCAAAGAGTGATGGGGCGGGCCTAATGTAACCTTTCTCCAATAATTCTTGCAATTGAGTCTTCAATTCACTCATCTCAGGAGGTGCCATCCTGTATGGTGCTTTCGAAATAGGTGCAGTTCCGAGAATTAAGTCTATGGTAAACTCAATGGTTCTCTTCCGTGGCATTCCAGAATCTCACTTGGAAACACATCTAAGAACTCATTCACAATAGGTACATCCTCAATTCACGACTCAACTTCTTTGCTTACATCTCGCACACTACACAAGAATACTTCACAGCCTTTCCTTATCAACTTCTCAGCTTGCGTAGCAAGAAATGATCCAAAACTCCTAGGTTTCCCAAATCGTCGGTACGAAATCGACTTCCACGAAGGACTCTTGAAAACTAACCTCTGGAACTTCACAATCTATCTTGGCTTTATAAGAACTAAGACAATCCATTCCTAAGTCACTTGTCCCCGAAGTCTCCCAAAATGAATTCTATGAGATTAGAGGGAAAAGTACAACCTCCTATCTTCAAAGGTAAGTTTCTAAACATCTTAGTACACTTCACAACATCTCCAGTAGGGATACTAATGGGAAAATCAACGACTTCAAAGTCTACTAGACCTAAGCTCTTAACAACACATGTCAAAATAAAAGAATAGGTCGCTCCAGAATCAAATAACGCTTTAACTAAAGTGGAGTTGATAGAAAAAGTACCGAAACTACAACAGCAAGTTTTCAGCTTCTGTATGACTCATCACGATCAGTTTCCCCAGGGGCTTTACTCTGGTTGTTGTTATTGTTGCTTCCATTCACAGGCTTAGTGTAGCTTCCATGACCATTCTGTGACCCCGAAGGTTTCGGTCCTTAGTTGCTAGCTTGGTTATAACCAGATCTCGCCTGACCATTGCCTTAATTGGCATTCTGTTACGTTTCTGCTTCGAGAAACACTCCGACTCCCTATGTCCCTTCTTCTGACAGTAATTGCACGAAATCAAATCTCCATTACCGTCTGTACCAGGGTGGTTCTTGTTGCATCTCTTACATTAGTAAGTCCTCTCAGGTTTGGCCCCATCATTAGACTACTGACTACCATTCCTGTTCTGGAAATTCCCATTTCCATTTTTGTTCCTCTTATAACTACCAGCCTTCCTCCAGCCTGAAATCTTTCCTCTTATCTCCTAGGGCAATTTCTTCTTGTCCGCCTAGTTTGTAATCCATAAATGTGAGCGGCTCGCCCATACACAATATCTAGGGATGTAAAGGTTTCACCTCCTAGTCCCAATTGCATTTCCTCAGTCAGACCTTGCTCAAACCTCTTAGCTTTCAGTTCCTCATAAGCGACTACCTCAGGTGCAAATCTAGACAAAGCTATGAACTTGTTATAGTATTCAGAAATAGTCATACTTCCCATCCTAAGGTTAATGAACTCTTGGGCCTTTTGCTTCCTCATGAAAGCAGGGTAAAACTTTCCTGTAATAGCAGTGGTAAAGGAATCCCAATTGAAATCAGTCTCGGCACTAATCCTAGTCCTGTTTTCCTTCCAGCAAAGATAAGCCTCGTCTTTCAGATATATCATCGCTTGATCTACTTTCATTCCCTCAGGCAATTCACAGCTCAAATATTTTGTCGAACTCTCTAATCCAACACTCCAGGAAAGTAGGGTTAGTCTGTCCCTTAAAATAAGGTGGCTTAACTTTAGCCAGCTTCTCGAACATATCACCTGCAGTGTCAGGACGCTCACTTCTCTCTTGGGTCAATCTCTCTGCCAAAAGACGAATGACAGAGGCCAGGGCGACATCGTTGTTGGCCATCCTACTGCGTAACCTATGACATACACATACGTCCAGTTTAGGTCACGATTCAAAACTAATTGCCATTCTACGAAGGCATCAAAAATAAATTGATCATACAAGATCGTATAAAGAAAATAGGTTCAACAAAGTTTTACTTGGAATAAATCCGAAGTACAAAAAAATGGCCAATTTGCACTGAACCACCTTAAGTTTGCCAATATTTGTAAACTCCCCACCTTTTATGATTTTTTTTATAAGTTACCACCTTAAGTTTACAAAACGTTTATAAACTCCCACCATTTCACGGAAGTTGCCTAACACCGTTTGCTTGTGGGCCCGCTTCAGTTATAACCTTTGATTTTCACTCCCGTTCACTTTCCTTCCCTGCTTATATATGTTTTGTTTCCCTCCATACCAACTCATCTTCCCCCATCATTTTTTTTCCATCTCTGCCACCATTGAAGATCTGCCAAAGGTTTGAAAGCTTCAAATTTTTCTGAAAATTTCAGGTAATTCTCGTTCTCCTCTTTACCTCCCTAAAATTCAGTATATGGGTGGCATGCTAATAAATGAGTATGACCCATGCGTAAACTAGCCAAAAGAGCAGAAAATTCACAGAGACATTTCATTGAACACATTGATGAAATTAAGTAAGAAAATTACTGGGATTGTTGAAGAAACAAGTTAAAGCATTGAAATGTTAAAAATACCAACGCATAAAGATAAATAGATTCTGCTGAGTTTCTTTAAAATGTGTTAGATAAATAGATACTGATATACTCCTATATTCGATATACAAAGAGCACCACAATTCAGTATTCACTGCTTCTATGGGGAAGCATTCACCATCTTCATCAAAGCTCTTTTTATTAAAATTTTGTTTCTGTTTCCATCAAGTAACAGTTACTCAATTTTATAAGGGTAAAGTTCAACAAGCATTTGTTTTTTGGCCTTTTTTAATAAACTCAACAAATACCTTAGCAATTTAAAGCATGCATATTCTAATCGAGGGTTTAGGGCTAAGATATTTTTAGAGGATAGATATGAATTTTGGGTTAGATGTGCATAACTTAAGCTCAAGCCGTCATCAATGGTGGAAAGAGGAAGAGATAAAAAAGAGATGAATGGGGAAATGAGGATTTTGGAGGAAAAGCAAAAGATTGGACTGATGTGGGGTCCAAAGTTAACGGAGTTCGTAACTTCACCCGTGAAATGGTGGGAGTTTATAAACGTTTTGTAAACTTAAGGTGGTAACTTATAAAAAAAATCATAAAGGTAGGAGTTTACAAATATTGGCAAACTTAAGGTG